>OX276400.1:2876729-4126729 GCA_946251805.1 Cybosia mesomella
ATTTATTAAAATCGCGTTACAATACATTTACATATTTTTATAATATATTCGAATATCGCTCATCCAACAAAATCAATTGATTTAAAATTATTAAATTATGTGTAACAATTTATAATTATGAATTTTGGTTCAATAAATATCGTGATAAATTTAAAAAAAAATCGATACGATAAATACTGTGTAAATTTAACAAAATCATTTTAATTAATATTATGATATATTAACAAATCAATTTCAATAAATATTGTAATAAATTAACAAAATCAGTTAATAAATATTTGAAATTAATTAACAAAATTAGTTCAATAAATATGTTTTACGTCGCCGTCGTTATCTAGTTGGGGCATCCTTTCTAAAATACTTATAGACCTCTGGGTCCGTAGTAAACACACGAACTGCAACAGTACGGTACACGATATCATTGGTGAACTATATTGTTATCAGATGACACAATTTTTTGGCTGCTTTTTAAGCAACTCACTTTGAATTTAATCCACATCTAACTTACTATATGTAGTTCATGAAACCTCGCGTGCAATTCCTAGCACAATCCAACAGCAAATGTTGCACATCAACCATTTTATGAAGAGAACACAAGAGAACAGAACAGTCAACATCGTGTTAACGTCGCCTCCGACAACATCCTTTGTTGTCGTAGACTTCCTTAGAGAGTTACTTCAGACAAAATACAGGAGACTCGCCTTTGTTGGTGCAACTGCAGCCACGTTTTGCGGTAACCATCGCGCTGCGTGGGTAACACATGCCTGGCCATGACACTTCCACCGGACCCCGGTAGGAGGGTAAAACCCAAGAAGTACTGACTTGACGTCGTGAGGTGTCTCATTGGTCTCACTACCAGGGATGCCGCAAACCGTGCGAGTAAAAGTGGACCAAAAGTTAGCCTTGAGGAGGAACCAGGAGTTCACACTGAAATGGTGATAATGTAGTAGTTCCATAAGAATATGTGAAGCAACGAGCTGAAATCTTCCTCCCACACAAGAGCGGTTACTCTAACCAGGCAAGGAGATTACGCCTGGCGAGCCGCGGCCCAACGGTTGGCGTTAGGATGTTGTATATATGCTATTCAGCGCGTGAAGGTCACTTTCGCGATGCAGGATCGGTAGTTCTATATTGGTATTGAATTGGTTCAGCTTACTGTCGCTGGCGCTGAGTACATGTGGTATCGCCACAGGTGCAGGCTAGGTGGCTGGGTGCTAGGAGGCGTACACGTGCGCATAGATCCAGGACACGTAGTGTGCCACGTTAGTGTAGACGTCAGGTACGCCGCGCCGCGCGCAGCCCGAGCCGAATGACGTCAGCCCACGGAGCTCCCAGCGCCCGCCTGAACGACACTGCAGTGGGCCTCCGCTGTCGCCCTGGAACCATACGTAGCCATAGAGTTACAGGCACGAGGTACTAAAGAAGCTGTATACATCAAAACTCGTGCTCCAGTTCGGTAAGAAAGAAAATAAGTATTACAGAGATGAAATTTGTTCACCCTGCGTGAGTCAACTAATAGGTCGAAAGTAATTCCTAGTCGTCAATGGTATGCGGTGCTTGAGGAATGTCTCTATCTGCCAATTCGGGATGCATCCAGAGCTTGCGCTTTGGAGCCATTTGCCTTCGCCCTCAACGTAAGCTTGCGCCAGAGCCTCTGGCGGAGCTTCTGGGCAAGAAGGTGAGCTTGGCTTAAGCCAAAAAGAACTTGGTGGGGCACCTTATACCTCTGAACCAATATCCTATGCCTTATTAATATTTAAGGTGTTTTAACACAATTAATTGTAGGATCAGTGAAAGCTGAACCACTTTAAACTTTCCAATCCTATGACAATGTTAAGTAAATAATAAAATATCGCAGTTAATATCTGATTTTATCAGGTGCTTGTAGAATCGTCGGGTAAGTTTAGTTCACAGCCGTCTAGCCCCAATAGGATAGGCAGAAGCGATTAAATCCACAATTGCACCATATTTTCAACATCTGGTCTTGTTCCAGGGTAATATGAAAGAGACATATATATATGCCGTCTACCAGATACGTGTCTGAGTTGCTACTGAGAATAATTTAACAGAAAAACTGAATAGTACCGGAATTAAACTCAGAATGGCACGCACTCTGTAGTATGGCAACTTAGCACTTGTTTATGGGGCAAACGAGGCAGTCAAAGGAAAGACATCCTTTAAAAATGTTGGTGATAAAAATAGTATCGAAGATCTCTCAGAATTTAAATTAATGGGAAGGATTATTATTTAAAATTTTGTGGGCTTCAAGAAAACGAGAAAAAATAAAGGTCAAGGGTTCTAATGTTAAGAAGATTATTAGAATGAGGTAGGTGCATATATCTGATTTAACATACGTTGTACTTCCCTAGTCAAGACCACCCATTAGAACTTGGATAATAGAGCCTTATCGCCTTATTTAAACACAGTAAAGCTGAAGAAATAGAAAATCAAAGACGTCTATTTAACAATTATACTGAGTACATTATCGTACTGTATCAGAAATCATTTAGCTCCACAATTGGAAATGGTAGTAGTAAGACCATAATCAGCAGAAAACTAAATTACTACAAAGCTACAAAGTATTGTACTTGAATACAATCGAAAGCATATCGAATTAATTCTTACTGTTGGTAGTAGTCGTGGCAAACTTCAATCTTTGAGATAAACATCAGATAAAAGATTCAATGTAGTCATTCCTAACAGTTTAATTCAGATCACTGATAATAATATCTTGAGTATTACGTTCGATTTCTGTTGCGAAATATTGTTGCGTAGCGATATAGCACGCGAAATATTTGCTGATACACGAAATCAACGTTTTAGTGATGTTATCATTTAGAATGATTTTAAAATGCCCTGAATATTAATGAAAGAAAGGTACAGTTGTACAGACACTATTTTAATTCATTTATCTTCTAAACGATTTACAATAGTTTCGGTCGCGATTAATATTTGTAAATCTGAATGTAATCGATTAAAATTCTTAAAGAAGCGTCAGCATTTATTAAACTTACGATTATTTATGAATTTTAGTTTAAGATCCCAAAGCCAAGTTATAATTTTATAAATGATAACTCTAATATTATATTCATTGACGTAAAAAATAGATGTATTGCGTGAAACAGGACATGGCAAGGAAATTAGTGACTGTGGAGATGACGTCAGACGCGAATGTATGGAAGAGAATGACAAGGGCAGGTAAATGATGAATATTATAGGTGTAAGAAGATCTCTTTCATTGATCAAAATTAAAAATATATCAGCTTCCACTTACCACGCAGGCTCCAGTGCTGCCGTCAGTACTCCCCGCACACAGATGTCCTTCATTCAGAGGCAGGGTCAAAGAGTACCTATCCCTGCATATTTGCAACGGCAGTACAGGCACGTCAGCTTCGAGCAGTACATCAGTTAAGTTTCCATTAGTCTGTTCTCTTCCCCAACCAGTAGCATAACACTCATCTTTGAAATCCAATCTATTGTTATCATCAATAAAAGGATCTATTTCTTCACCAAACATAAGTTTTTTATCACTTCTGTTGATATTTACTTTGTAATCATCTTTGAAAAGTCTTGTCCTAATAAGTTTAACAACACTATCTAAAGTAGCACTATCGTATATTAGATCATTATTTCCTCTTTCACTATCAGATTTGCTTAGGTCTTCTCCAGTCTGTCTATCTACCTGTCTGTCTGACTCATTAGAAACTCTAACATTATATCTTAGGTTCTTGTGTTTCTTGTTCACAAATCCAGAGAATATATTTTTTGTTAGATTGTTCAGCTTCTCTAAATATTTTACTGCCGTGTCTGGGTTTGGTTTTGAGGGCTTTGATCTCCGTTTGGAAGGTTCTGGATTCGATTCTGGTCGCATGTAAAAAGAGTTGCTGATTTTATCTGTGTCAAAACGTGTGATCGGTGGCTCAAAAGGAGGTAAACAGATGGTTCTGATCCGACTGCTTCTGCTCACGTCGGCTGGTTTAGTTAGCTTCATTAACGCTGAAACATTATTGAAATAAAATGGAGTTTATTCGTAGGAGACGTGATTATCTTCTTTATGCGCTGGCGTGCCGTTCATCCGATTGCGATTAATCTTTATCAAGTTATTGTTTGCACTTGCGATAGGCATGATACAATTATTGAACCCATTAGGTGGCTCTACAGGCGGGTTATGGGATTTTTTGAAATGTTCACCTGCACTTTCGGGATGGGGCTGACTCCTCTAGAAAAATAAAATAAAAGCTTAGAATAGTTCTTACCTATATCATGTTGGTAGTTAAAGAATCTATGATGCAGGACAATCTTCTCTATAGGCACATAGGCACCCTTCTGCTCTGCGCGGTCCCACTCGCCAAGAACTGCTGTCCATAAAGCCGGTACTGGCAGGTTGAAGAGTTCACTGAAACATCGAAGAACATATTGATTTTAAATTGAGTCTCTTAGAGGGAAACTTTCTTCTCTCAAACCTATTGTTGTCAACTCTTAAGAAGAAGTCCTTTTGTAACAAGTGTCATAGTCACACCCTATAAACATTATAGGCCCTTTCCTTTCGTGTCTGGTTCTCCACGGGTACAACCTCACCGCTAACTGAACTAGTTATGTCGGAATCAAACCGATTAAAACCACTCTGTATTTCATCACGGGGAGTCCCCCAATGTCTAGCAAGAGTCGTTGCTAGGCGTTGGGATATAACCTGGGGTGACCCCAGAAGATCTTAGTAAATCTTACCGTAAAGAATATGGTCCCACCTCGAATGAGATAAATGCGCGTGAGTCGTTTTTAGCCTTTTTCTGTTAGGGCAATTGGCTTTCCTATCCTGTTCTGTCGACTACAGTCCTGCGCTCATAAAGTTTACAGATTTATTGGGATACCTCTAGGATTTATGTTTATAAACCGTATCATTACCGAGCGCATTATACTCCCCAAGGGAAGAAAAAGACCTTTATAGCGGCATCTGTTTAAATACATGCATACATATACTCACACCTTTCTCCTGGTGGGCTAGAAAGGAACAACAGCCATTTGCTTCTGTCCTTAAACACTTCACTAGCTTAAACCACTGCAAGCCATTCATGCAAGCCTGCCGGTTTCGAGTGCTCTTGACCTGCCAGGTTTAAGTACAGTGATAATAGTAGATATTACTTGTGTATGCAGTGCGCTGTCGTCAGCAACCACATGGGATGTACCAGCACTCCGCCACACCAGTGCCCGATCAGCCCATAGCTCGGATGCAGCAGCTGAAGGGAAACCTGAAATTATAACGAATACAGGCTTTATTCAAGCTCACGGCCAATGAATGCGTAAAGTGGCGACCTTTCGCAGCGTAGCGATTTTAACGACATATTCATAGTGCTTTGAGACATGCTGACATCAATACATCTTCATTAATGCAAGTATCTCAAAGATTCACACCAGAAAGCGTTACAGGTTACAGGTAAATCGAAATCGCGTTTTTATAATATGTAATAAATGCTTATCGCGTTTTTGCCGTCAAAACGCTATTACAGTTTTTTTTTACTTGTGGAAATATCCCCCCACCCCCCTTCCCGAGCAAAATCTTACCTAAAACGAAATCAATATGCATTCAAATTTTAATAAAGCTGTTTCCAAATTTGTTCCTATTCAAATGTGTATATACTTACAAGAATTGCTCATTTAATAGATAGACGGTTATTCGTAGGTATTAGAAATAACTCCAGGTCCTCACCTGCCATGGCCAAGCTCCTCGTTTGGACGCCCGACCTTTGATGATGCGCAGCTGTCCCGGCGTCCTCTCCCGTGGCTGTCGCGTGTGGCGCCTTAACGGAACCCCGCAATCTGGAATTCATTTAATAAAAGTCAGTATTTAGAAACAAATTACTACTACTTTTTAGGGTTCCGTTGCCAAATGGCAAAAAACGGAACCCTTATAGATTCGTCATGTCTGTCTGTCTGTCCGTCCGTATGTCACAGCCACTTTTTCCGAAACTATAAGAACTATACTGTTGAAATTGTTAAGCAGATGTATTCTGTGAACCGCATTAAGATTTTCACACAAAAATAGAAAAAGACAATAAATTTTGGGGGTTCCCCATTACTTAGAACTGAAACTCAAAAATTTTTTTTTCATCAAACCCATACATGTGTGGTATCTATGGATAGGTCTTCAAAAATGACATTAAGGTCTCTAATATCATTTTTTTCTAAACTGAATAGTTTGCGCGGAAGACACTTCCAAAGTGGTAAATGTCCCCCCCCCCCCTGTAACTTCTAAAATAATAGAATGATAAAACTAAAAAAAAATATATGATGTACATTACCACGTAAACTTCCAACGAAAATTGGATTGAACGAGATCTAGTAAGTAGTTTTTTTTAATACGTCATAAATCGTAAACTGCAATTTACCTTTCATTCAATCAACTCAAATATAAAAAAAAAAAAAAGACATTATTATGTTACTTGCTGCTACGGAACCCTTAATGGGCGAGTCCGACTCGCACTTGGCCGCTTTTTAAATATTTCTCTCCGTAAGAACCATCCTCGTACTTCAAGGAATATATTATAAAAAAGATATTAGCGAAATCGGTTCAGCTGCTCTCGAGATTTGCGCTTAGCAACACACATCCAGCGATTCATTTTTATATCATAGACTAGCTGTTGCTCGCGTCTCCGCGTGGAATTCTTATCCCGTTCCCGCTTCCCATGGGAACCTATTCCAGGGATAAAAAGCCTATGTGTTATTCCAGACTATAATATATCCCTGTACCAAATTTCAGCTCGAAACCGGAGATGGCCCAGGGTCAGTCGGGGTGCGAGGGATATGCTCTATGGGCAACCTTACACCCCAGCGTCTGCAGACCCGAGACGGCGTGCGGTTTTAGTCGGTTCGAGCCCGACATAACCGCCCCCGCTGGCCGGCGGGGGGTATCCGAGGGGATTTCCGCACGAAAAAAAAAAAAAAAAAAGATCCGTTCAACCGTTTTTGCGTGAAAGAGCAACAAAGATACATACATAATTACTCACAACCTTTCGCGTTTATAATATTAGTAGGATGAGATCATCATCTGTCATCTGTAAAATAGTGTAAGGGCGCCAAAATTATGAATTTATGGTCCTCACCATACCCCTCCTCCGTTCCTGAATCACCCCCGAATTGTGACACACTATTTGATCTGAACTGGTTGTCTAGTAAACATAGAAGTCATTGGGAAGAAACGTGATAACGCAGTCTAATTTTAAATGATTCCTAGTAATAGCATTCCGATGGTTACCGGAAACAAATTTCCTGCAAGGAATATGCTGATAAGTGTGCGTTCTGAGTGACGGCGCACGGCGGAGCGGACGAGGGAGCGGACAGGGAAGCGGATTGCCGACTTTAGTGTAGGCAGAAAAGTGTTTATTTATTAATATTATTTTCTTTTGTTCTAATGATGTCGATATCAAAATGTGAACGTTTACAATATTTAGATAGAAGCAGTTTGTTTACCGACTAGCAACCCACCCCAGTTTCGCACGGATGTCGCATAACGACCTCCGTTCTCCATGAGCGCCTGGGGGTAGCAGGTGCGGCCGCCAATCACCCCTGCAAAGGCAGGCCGGGACGGTGGGCCATCTCGAAACCGGAGATGGCCCAAGGTCAGTCGGGGTGCGAGGGATATGCTCTATGGGCAACCTTACACCCCGGCGTCTGTAGACCCGAGACGGCGTGCGGTTTTAGTCGGTTTTAGCCCGACATAACCACCCCCGCTGGCCGGCGGGGGGGTATCCGAAGGGATTTTCACACGAAATAAAAAAAAAAGGACGAGGCTCAGGTTCTTGAGATTTGGGTGACAGACAGCAGTCTCTCCCATAAAAATAAACGAAACTCAATCTTGGCAAGAGTAGGCGAGAGAAGCTGCTCTAAAGTGCTTTTGATGCAAACACGATTGACTCACCGGAAACCCTAAACATTGCTTCAAAAATTCTTCGTTCAACGAGACGTCCGTTCATAAAAAAATCTTAATTCAACAAGCGATGATATCAATATACGGCTAATTACATTATAATTACGATGTAATTGATTGCTGTTCAGTTAACAATCAATTACAGTGTAATAATTAATCTATATAAAATCAATCGTAGTAATTAATTGTGCTCAGGCATGTAATACTGTAATACGACAATTAATTACTTACTAAACAAAAGACTACTGTACACTTTATCTAAGTGACATGAATTAAGTATGAGGAAAGAATGAATAGCCACGCGATACTTCGCGGTTCATCAGATACTTAGATCTGCCGCAAGTGATGAGCAGAAGCGATTTCACGCTTTTTTTTTAGCGTGTGGATACCCCCTCGGGTTTCACCCCATCGGTGCCGTCACGCTTAGTAAAAATATTGTGTGTTTTCTTCTTTTTTATCTTGTAAGGTAGTCATAATCAACACATGGCACATCTGATAGTACCATGGTTCGTGAATGAAATCACTGGTGGGTTATCTGCAGTGTAAAATGTTGAGGGAAAAGGAGAGAATAAATAAATAAGGGCCTGCGCTGCGTAAAGCATGACACGTGCGCGTGTTACGTCGCGAGCAAATTGTGTAACAGGCGACCCGCCCAGATCCATCTAAAAGCGCTGCTTTATGTATTTACACGAAACAGCGCAAGTGCTGAATAATGACCAAGAGAGTCGATTAAATTGATGAATTAATTACTTTAGCCCCCCGAGTTCCGCAGTCTCGTCTACGCCCGGGACTACCGACCTCCATGATCGGGACCTGAGAACGGCAGTTGGCCGACTCGCCGTCCTTACAGAAGCAGGCCGTGGCGGAGGTGTGTCGTGTGTGTCCTACACACGTCTGCCTACTCACCGACGCGGGATAAAAACCGACCCCACCAGGCGAGGCCGCGCTGGCGGCCAAGGTCTGCCGGTAACCCTGGGGTTATCCTTTCGAGGGCTTACCCGGGGGGCCCGGCAATGGACACTTGGGCAGGACACCGTGCGGTTTTAGTCGATGCACGACATAACCGCCCCCGCTGGCCGGCGGGGGGGTATCCGAAAGGATTTTCGCACGTTAAAAAAAAATGTCCATATTAATAATGCCCGACGGCCTGAGATGGTTAGATTTGTTATGCAAGTTTAATTTCAAATAAAAAAATAAAATCTGCTACAGTTCATCTGTTTTATTATATGTCGCAGATACGGTAGTCACTATTCATTCTGATTGGGCAAAATGATTAATTAAGCAGATTGTTTTCTTTTACTTCGGGCCACCAACCAGGTGGACACCGAAGTCTTAAAATCACGCAAAAAAATCAAAATCTTACACCCACTTTTTATCACTTTTCCCGACGTTTCACATGATTCTAAGTCTAATTAAGCAAAATAAATTTTTGTGTTGGTCTGTCTGTTGGTCTGGATGTCTGGATGTCTGGATGTCTGGATGTCTGTTTACGCAATAACTCAAGAACCACTTATCCGATTTAAAAAATTCTTTCGCCAATCATCTTGTTTGGTTAATGGGAAGAACTGATTAGATTTTGGGGTTTGTACGTTCAAGGTTTCGGGTACCTACCATACAAATTGTCCCTAAAAAACTTTTACAAGTGAGTTTCTTTCGAGTTATCAGAGTAACGCGTATTTGACTTTGACATTTGAGTGACAATGACAATACGTATATTGTATATTTACATAAAACAACCAGACTCTGAAAGAAACTGAATTATAAAATCATTTTTTTGTGTTTTTGACGTCGAAGACGTTTGATTTGATTTCATTTTCTTCATATTTATTGCTCAATATATAAAGACGCGTCGAATAATATGCATAAAGCCTAAGGTCTGTAATTTTGAATAAAAGTTTGGCCCGAAGTTTGACAATCACTGTGTGATTTCCGCCCCACTAGAGTTTAAAGAATTACAGTGACTGAATGACTGGTATTTCCACTAACCCATCCAGCCAAGCCAAATTGCTTGTGTTAAAAGTGGGTTCACATCAGTAGTGTAATGGCCAGGATTCGAACCCGGGACCTCTCGATCATAAAGCCGACTCCTTAACCACAAAATTTTTAGCATTCTGAAGTTTTTACTTACATTCTCCATTTGACACAGTATTATGTTTCCTTATAGACCGGTCACTATTAATACAAACCGGATTTATCAAATTGCCCGTAACATGGACATTAGCACAGATAACATAATACTAACATTATCATACGTCAGTGTTGCTAGATTGCGAACTAATTAACTACGGAAGGACAGTATTCCAGGGAACATGTTATTAAACAAATTATTCAACTAAAACACGCTAAAACAGGTGTAATGTGATAACGTAACGAATACGAACACGTTTGCGTTTAGTTGTTACTCTGCGAGTTACACGGCAATACGTAATTTATTGCGGTTTGTTGAGACCGTGCGATTTTTAGTCGCTTTGTGTTAGTCGGTCGTTGGTATTTAGATTAGTTGTGTGTGATGTAATTTTGTAGGTTATGTCACTTGTATTTAACTCATGAGTGTGATTAAAACATGTTTTTCACGTAATAATTATATCATTTTGTGTTACATTTTGGATAATGTGAGATTCTTTCCATTTACGTATGGCTTTTAATGATGTTAATGTGTATTTTTTTGTTTTCATCTGTGTTTTATATTTGGGTGGGATGTCTAGTCAAGATCTTCGGAGTCCAAGACAACTTGTACACCTGCTGATTGACGGACGAGGCTATGGCGCGGGTCTTCTGGGGGTCGAATGGATACGAGGAGAAAGAGTAACAACGCAGACCGTTTATTTTGCGTGCGGAAATCCCCTCGGATACCCCCCCCCCCCACCGGCCAGCAGCGGAGGTTATTTTGGGCTTGAACCGACTAAAACCGCACGCCGTCCCGGAATTTCCCTGGGCTCCAAAGTGCAAGCTTTGGATGCAACCGAAACTGGGGCTCGGGTGACGTTTTTTTTTTTATACCACTCAGGTGACAGACAAACTCACGGCCCACCTGATGGGAAGCGGTTACCGTGGCCTATGGACGTGCGCTACACCAGAGGCGTCACACTCGCGCTGCGCTTGATAATCTGATAATACTTTCAGGGTGTACATGGCCCAAGTAATATCCTTGACATCATTTATTATTCTTTTGACAGTGTCATAGGAATGGAAAGTTTAATTTAAAATGGTTCAGCTTTCACTGATCCTACAATTAATTGTGTTGCAAACACCATAGGATACTGGTTCAGAGGTAAGGTAAGGTGCCCCGCCCCACCAAGATCTTTTTGGCCCAAGCCAACCTGATGGACCAGGGTCTGGTGCAGGCTTTCCTCTCAGGGTTGGGAAGTCAAACGGCAGTCGTTTCCATAAAAGGCGAAGCAGGAGGGCGGACCCCGGGCTCCAAATGCGACTGTGATGGACGCTCGGATGAAGAAGGAGTAGTAACAGTCTGGACATCTTCAGAAGAAGAAAAGCATATTTCCTTTCTCAATAATATAGTGTATATAATAGGTCTTTACCTATGAAATTGCCGAAATTTTCTTACAAATTCATGAGTGCGTTATTCCTGTAATTTAATAGCTATTTCCATTATTTATATTTTGTTTGAAAGTCTTACAACGATTTTACAACTCTGTATTAAATTTTGATTTTTATTGGCCGCTTGATAAATTAATTCGATCTTCAAAAACAGTACTTCCTAAATGCTATCCATTTTGATGATACATTTCGTATTACTTAACAGCTGTCACTTTTCAAAAATGTAATAAAAGTTGCTGTTTGTTAGCTTATTGTTGTCTCATTCATACACAAAAAGAAATCATAAAATTTGGATTTGTCATTCCTAAAAAAAAAGTAAAAATGTTACTACTGAAAATTGGGTTTCCTCCAATTTCTTCAAGAAAAACGGCAGTTTCATATGTAACGACCTTTTTTTTTTTTTTTTTTTTTTCGTGCGGAAATCCCTTCGGATACCCCCCCGCGTGCCAGCGGGGGCGGTTATGTCGGGCTTGAACCGACTAAAACCGCACGCCGTCTCGGGTCTACAGACGCCGGGGTGTAAGGTTGCCCATAGAGCATATCCCTCGCACCCCGACTGACCCTGGGCCATCTCCGGTTTCGAGATGGCCCCCTCGGGTCATATGTAACGACCTAATATTTACGTAAACTTCAACGAACATTATACTGCTTTGTGAATGTTATCTTTTTACTTTTTAAAATATAATGACTATGGTCTCGTTTCACGTCATCTGTTACACATACAATAATTAACATGGAAAGTAACTGTCCAAATATTTTGTGTAACGCTCCGTCACAGAACCAACAAGTGGTAAAAGTGAAATTATGACATGTTTAGTTCTGTTTTGTCAGCTCTTTAGGTAAGTGGACGTTATGCATAATTGCGTAGGTGGTTAGGACTGTAAGGAACACCGCACACTAGCAATTAGAGGAACTGCCCGTAGCTATAGCCTGTGTACCACAATTCTGTGGAGATGTTCAGCATATTTCGGGACAGGATTGGCTGCTAAAAACTAACGGTTATTTCTAGGCTTGTTCTTTGTTGAAAATTATGACCGATCACTTTTTGTGTGACATGATTGGTCTATGACCAGTAGTTTGACGATACTAGTTCACACACTTACGAAGTTTGAGGGTGCTTCCTTCTGCGAAGCGCGGAGGGGACTCAGCTTTCGGAAGTCGCTCAACGACCTCCGTCCTCCATTAGCGTAGGCCTGATGGTTAAAGGTGGAGCTACCTGTCACCCAAGCAAGAGCTGGCCGGGGCAGATACACATTGCGCACCCCCCTTTTTCTGAGGGGGGTGTCGCGAAACACGCGATAATTGTAAATAAATATTGTATATAGCAACACTAAATCCAGAGACTAAACTATGAGAAAAAAGGACATATCTATGGGTAAGTGACACGCCTTTTCACGTTTAAATAAAAATGGCGGTTGAACACGTAATTTTACTTGATAATTTATAAGTACTAAACTAGATTCAGTGGATCGAGATATCCAGTTTTCCATCCGCAAAGCAAGCTAAGTATTAGAAATAATCATGTATGAAATTAATATATTGAATGCACATAAAGCTAGTCTGGTGTTATAAATTGTCACTATGTGCTTACTCTAATAACCTGTTTTATCAGGCATGCAAGGCAGCATGTACAAAGCCTAAGGTCTCAGACCATGTATACAATTCTCGTATGCACCCAACGGAGGCATATTAACATGCAAGAACGATTCGCATGACATTCATAAGCTTGACTGCTGAGGCACTAGTTTGGGTCGCTTTGGATGTCTGTAAGAACATATCACGGATATTCCAGTTGCTGACTTACCAACAAGTTTATGAGTGTTAGGCCTCCAGTAATAATAATAATAATAAGATTGATATACCATGGTATAGGGCAATCAGACAAAGAACAATCTTGGTATGGATTGTTCCCGCCATAAGTGTTTGGCAAGGTTTATGAACGATGAATAAGATAGAGTATAGATATATTGACTACCATTTCTAGCCCGGCCCAGTTGAGCCTAGTATAATGGTCATATTTAGACCACTAAAAGATAATAAAACCCCTTATAAATTAATCTAGGAATACCTAGTGATTCACTTAGAATCAATGTGACCAATCTTTAAACAGGTCTTGCTGTGATGTAACGGTGCTGTGTGCTCACTAGTGGTGAGCACCTGGAATTCTGGACGTCTCTATCCCTTGTGTCTGTGTGAAGCTCAACTAAGGTAAGGATGAACACATTTATACCATACAGAATACAACCTCTGGTTTTCATAACTTTATTTCAATCTTGATATTTAATAAGCGAAGCAGATCATTATACTTACCACTGGGTTATCGTTAACTAAGGCATGAGTATAAGCTCATTACGGATCATATAGATTCTGTCAATAATTAACTAAAGTAAATGTGTGCTAGATCCATCCCCTTTAGCACAGATTTATGGTGGAGATGCTGGGATGTAATTATATATATTATACAAATATCATCACTCATATTCACCGTTAATAAGTAAATAATGAGAGGTTTCTGTATGGTGGATGGAGTCATCCTATCTTGGTAAAGCAGTAAAATATAACAAACTAAATTAAAACAGCGGTTCGTGTTGCGACATCTGTGGAGGAGTGGATTAACTTTGTTGTCTGGTTATTGAAAATCGAAAGATTAAATAGAATAAGGTTTTCAGGATAATTTACGGAAGAAAGCAGTCAAGAGTCTACCTATATTTTATAAAGAAGTGTAGTTGTACTTTATTTGTAAATCCCTTTAGAATTAAGTACCATATAAGAGTTAACTTGTTTATCTGACCACTGTCCCCGGTGGGCGGCGTTTTTTCTGTGAAAGACGGCAACTACTACGCCACAGATGGCGTTGCGAACGGTGTTTATACGATAAAACATATTTAGAATAACAATCTAAGGATTTAATAATTTGAATTATTTAATAAATAACACTGAAAAAATGAAGAAAGAAAGGAAATTTCCAAGCGGTATCGTGTAGCAGGATTTGTTGTTCGTTCCACAGACAGCAGAATAAGTACGCCGTGACATTAGCGACAAGAACCAACAAGTACGAAGTGAAGTCGTGTCGTAAAAACTTTGCAATAATAAGTTCTTGTGTTTCGCAACTATAAGTGGAATTACTTGCAGAATACTGTGCCTTACGATAGAAAAGTGCTATCAAAGATTATTAAAAGTATAGTTCTTTTAGTTCATCAGGTAACTGCATTGAGGTTATAAGTGGGAATTACCAGAACACGGAGGGTAGTCTATCAAGTTGTATGGAGGATACATTTCAACAGCATCTAAAGGATATTTAATGAAAGTAAATATACTTATTATAAACCAGGTATGTACTTGTGGTATAAGAAACTAGTTGAGAATTTATTCCAAACGATATCATAGCAATGAATGATTTATTACATCTAAGTCTATTTGAAAACAATATTTGGTTAAACATTGTCCAACAAGAGTTCAAGTTACCCGGTCAAGTTACATCTATGAAACAGTGAGATCTTGATATCATGTATCTATGACATACACAAACACCAAGCAATGATACATGAAATGCATGTAAAGTAGTACTACTACGATGCAAGTTACTTATTTTAAAAATAGTTTCAATCATCCTTATCTAAATTGCTGTTAGATAACAGTCATTAGTTTATTAAGGTGCAAATGTCCTAGTAACTTGGTAAAAAGGTATACTGAATAACAAATTCCACAAAAAACATAAATTATGTTCGAGTTTACACATTATGAATAGAATTTACTTGGATAATATTTAACATCATTGAAACATAAAGTGTGTTCAGTAGTGTAGCTAAGTTTTGCAAGTTGACATTTGTTTATTAGTGTTCATGTAGAAGTCAATCAATACTGATCAATTAGTGAAATATAACAGTCAAGCTATTGCTGGGCAGTGCAAAAGCTAAAAGGTATGAGTACTCAAGTTCAGTCGAGTTGAACTTAAAAAATAATAACAGTTTAAAATAAAAGAAGCCGGATTGTTGTGTCTTGATTGTGATTCTTCTTGTTTTGAATTGAATAAATAAAACTAGTAAATGCTCATGAGATTCCTTGCTGCTGTAAGCAAAATGCCAAAAAGGGGCACGGAAGTGTCACGTCCAAGTCAAAATAAATTAAAATTAAAAGTAATATTTAACAAAAGATATTGCTTAGTTCGGGAATTAGTGCTATGTATAGACTAGGTCGAACTGTGTGTGAGACTTGTATGTGAACTTAATAAAACCTTGCTAAGTAAGAGTAACGATTCTGAGCTACAACCAGTACTTACTAAACATCATATACCACTATCAGAATGGAAAATGGTATGATATGGGTCAAGTTAAATTTGAATTCACAATCAATGCACAAATTAGAACAACAATCTATGCATAAGAGTCACTTATCCATGAATTATGTTAAGGAGACTACAGTTTTAGTCCATTGATTATTAATTAAAATCAATTATGGTAAGAATTATAACATTTCAGGTTAACAAAAATGGATGAGATATACTTAACAAGACTAAATAGATTTGTGTCAGAATTGAAAATTTTGTCCAACAACTCAAAGGTCCTCAGTTTAATAAAATCGTGGAATGATGAAGAATACGAACAGGCGAAGATCACTTCGGCAAAGCTACAAGCTGTGATAACTCGTTTTAATACAGAACTGTATCAGTACTTTAATACAGTAACCAATCCAAATGCTGATGAGATATCAAACCTGACAATCGAACAATTGGATGGTGAAGAGAGTCTAGCTGAATTAAATGCCCGCATCCAATCCAAACGAGATAAGACTGTTTCATCAACAGGTTCAAATCATCATCATCATAATAATCGAGGAAAATTACCGGAGCTTAATTTACCCACATTTGACGGAGATGTCCTGCAGTGGACGCAGTTCTGGGATCAATTTAGCTCAAATATTGATCAACGAGAACTTAGAGACGTTGATAAACTGTTGTATCTGAAAACATCTCTGAGAGGAGATGCGAAGACAATTTTAGACGGATTAGAAACAACCAATTACAATTATAAGATAGCTGTAGATACGCTCACAGACCGATATGGTAGAAAGTCACAAATAATTGACGCTCATTATTCAAAATTATATAAGATGGCAAGGGCTGAGAATCCCGACGAGTGCAGGAAAACGCTGGATGACATTGAACGACACCTGAGAGTATTGAACTCTTTAGGAGAAAACACAGAACACAATCATTTGAGGTTTCTAATAATGGAAAAATTCCCTGAAGACATCATATACGAATTGAAATTGAAATTGAAGGATGAGACTATAACGGAGTTAAGGAAGGAGTTACAGATGGTCCTCACAGCCAGAGAAGACGCGAGAAGAACCTGCGAAGAAGTCAATAGTAAGGGCAAGAGTTTTACTACTGAAACACTTCTTGTACATGAGACTAGAGTCAAGAGAAAACCAAGAACAAGGAAACCGGAGGCTAATAAGAATACCCACAAGAGGTTTAAACCAACTTTAGCTGCATTTAGCAAGACATATAGCAATAAACGAAAGTCTACCGATGAAGGAAATCGCTCTGCTCCCGCTCTAAAGAAAAGGAGGTTTTCGTGTATATTCTGCAGTGGAGAGCATTTCAATGATGAGTGTACCAATGTTAAAACAGTACAACTCAGAAAGGCTAAGTTGGATAACCGCTGCTTTATATGCTTAGGACTAGGTCACAGTGCAAGGACGTGTACAAGAAAAACAAGAACTTGTCCTCACTGTAAGAAGACTGGACTACACAATAGAGCGCTGTGCCCTACGAAGGAACAATCTAAAAGGGAAAATACCACCTCATTACATGTTAATGATGATTCTTCAACAGTCCTGCAGACAGCTATTGTTGACGTTATTGGAAAGGATAATGCAATACTCAAATGTCGTGTACTTTTTGATTGTGGCAGTATGAGGAGCTATGTCCTGCACAGTGTAGCTAGAAAACTCAAACTAGTACCAGAAGAAAATCAACACCTTACAGTGTTCACATTTGCTGGAGAGCAACCTCGTGAGTTAGAAAGTCCATTGGCCAAACTCTGGCTGCAAACAAAAACTAACAAGATGAAGTCAATGTATGTCAATATCGTGCCTACTATGACCCATGACATATCCATCTTCAATAAAGATTTCTCAGAATGGAAATATAGAAACAAGTACAATCTATCCGATGATGGGTCACTTGGGAATCAGATTGATATCTTGATAGGGAATGACTATTATCAGTCTCTAATGTTACCCGAAAAGGTAGAGATAAAAGAAAATCTATACATCGTGGACTCGGTATTTGGTTGGATATTGTCTGGACGTTCAAGAGATGAGAGGGGCGATGAACTATCTGTTCTCACTTACTTCCAAGCCTCATACGAGACCAAATTGAACGAGCCCGATCTACCGTTAGATGATAAATCGATGAGAGCTTTATGGGACTTAGAATCCATAGGAATAGTCGATTCACCTAACACTAATAGAGACGAAGAAGCTATTAAGCAATTTAACGAGAACACGACGTTAGAAGGGGGAAGATACCATGTCAGCTGGCCATGGAAGGATTATCCACCTGAGCTACCGACGAATTACGGATTAGCATACGGAAGACTCGTAGGACTCGTGAAAAGATTGGATAAGGAAACTTTAACAATGTATGACAAGACATTAAGTGATCAATTGGAAAGGGAAATTATTGAAGAAGTTCCTAACGAAAAGGAAAGGGATCATCCCGTACATTATTTGCCATTTCACGGAGTTAAGGCTCCTGGCAAGGCACCTAGATTGGTGTACGACGCCTCTGCGAGAGTAAAGGATGCGAAAAGTCTTAACGAATGCTTATATGCCGGTCCCATGATGCTAGAAGACCTGACTGGACTGTTAATTCAATTTAGATGTCATAAAATTGGATTGACTGCAGATGTTGAAAGGGCTTTCTTGCAAATTGGGTTAAACAAAGATGATAGAGATGTGACTAGATTTCTATGGCTGAAGGATTTAGAAATACCCGTCACCGAAGATAATCTTATAGAGTATCGATTCACGCGTGTTCCTTTCGGAATTATTTCCAGTCCGTTTCTACTAAACGCAACAATCAAACATCATCTACAGACTTCTGAAGGGAATTACACCAAACAATTGGCTAGTAACATATATGTCGACAACCTACTAACTGGTACAGAATCAGTAGATGAAGCATTAGATCTATATAAAGAGGCAAAGGACAAGTTTTCAGAAATATCAATGAATCTTCGAGAATGGAGCTCCAATTCTAAAGAATTCCTTAACCAAGTACAAGATGGGGCACCAGAAACCACAGTAAAAATTTTAGGCTTAAATTGGGAATTAAAAGAAGACTCACTCCATCTTAGAGCAAAGGTAAACAAGACTAATGAGGTTACGAAGAGAGGGATTCTTAAAACAATAGCGGCTATATACGATCCATGTGGATTTAGTGTACCCATAGTATTACCAGCAAAGTTACTACTTCAACAATTATGGAAGAAAAAGGTTAAATGGGACAGCTCGTTATCTGATGAAACAAAACAAGAATGGATGAATATTCTAGAAGATCTTAAAGAAATTGAGTCAATACGTCTACCAAGAAATATGACTATACCAAAGGAAAATAATGCACAATTGCATTGTTTTACGGATTCTTCAACAGTAGCCTACGCTGCTGTAGTATACCTGGTACAAGGAGGTAACGTGCAATTTATAATAGGCAAGTCACGTCTTGTACCGGCGAAGGGTCAAGAAAACTTAAAAATACCGAAACTGGAGATGCTAGGCGTATTAATTGGTAGCAGGCTTATTAAATTTGTTCTCAAATTTATACAACTGCATATAACGCAAATGGTATTATGGACCGACAGTCAGATCGTAAAAAGCTGGTTTTACTCAGACAAACTATTAGAACCGTTTGTATCCCGAAGAATGGAAGAGATTAGGAAAAATAAAGACTTAGTGGTGAAATATGTTCCGTCTAAACTCAATCCAGCAGACAGTGCAACACGACCAAATATTTCAAAGGAAGACAGAGAAAAGTGGTTGGGTGGACCCGCATTCTTACGTCAAGATCCAAAGACGTGGCCAAAGAGCCCAAATGCTGAAGTTTCTCTTCTATTGGGGGAGGGTCTGTCTAACACAGATAACCATGAAAAGGTTAAAGCACAGTCTACGGAATCAAGCCCAGTGACAAACTTAGATCCTGAATTACAAGAAGTAAGACAGCTACAAAAAATAATGTTCCCAGAAGAGGCACAAGGGAAGAAAACAAGCCTAGCTGGTAGTTTAAATTTATTCTGCGACACAAATGGAATCTTACGATGTGACGGACGTCTCGCACATTCGAACGTATCATACGATATGAAATATCCTATCCTTTTACCGAAAGAAAGTGAATTCACCGAGAAACTTATAAAGGAAATTCATGAAAAGAACCTTCATGTAGGAGTAGCACATACATTAAGCCTCATACGTCAGAGATATTGGATACCTCAAGGTAGATCTCGGGTCCAAAAAACGATAAGTAAATGTCCAAGATGCGTAAAGCATGGAGGAGGGCCATATGTATTACCCAAGACTCCTGCATTACCGGTGGAAAGGGTAAATTATACAAATTCATTTGCTTATACAGGAGCAGACTATTTTGGACCAATGGCCGTACAAACTGAAAACGGTCCAAAGAAAAGGTGGATCTGTTTGTTCACATGTCTCGTGATAAGGGCAGTACATTTGGAAGTGGTCAAGGATCTAACCACTAACGAATGTCTCATGGCATTCAAGAGATTTATCGCGACAAGAGGAACTCCGACTCTTATATTAACCGACAACGCCTCACAATTTAGATTGTTAGGAGAAGTGCTAACGAAAGAAGGAAATTTTACAACTAACATAAAATGGAAATTTATTCCACAACTCGCACCATGGCATGGTGGGGCTTACGAAAGGCTCGTAGCTATTGTAAAGCATTGTTTAAAGAGAACGCTT
The DNA here is from genome assembly GCA_946251805.1 of Cybosia mesomella. NCBI lineage: Eukaryota > Metazoa > Arthropoda > Insecta > Lepidoptera > Erebidae > Cybosia > Cybosia mesomella. Next base: position 2,897,197 of record OX276400.1, read on the forward strand.
CAAAAACAAATGTTGGATGATACTCAACTTTTAACAATAATCAAAGAAGCAGAGGCGGTTATTAATACTAGACCTCTTACGTATGTAGGATCGAACTTAGAACACATACTTAAACCGGCAGATTTTCTCACTCCTGGAAAGTGTTTAAGTATAGAAGTATTGATGGATAGTCTACCACTTTCCGGATCACTTATCAAACAACAACTTATTGAAGGTTGGAATCGCGGCAACAAGATAATGGAAGAATACAAAGAAATGTTTGTTAACGAGTACTTACTTAGCCTCAGGGAACGATATCGAAATTCGCCCAAACAAGCTAGAGTAAGGTCTCGGGAAAGTCCAAATGTTGGAGATATAGTACAGATAAAGGGTGAAGCTAAAAATAGAGAAGGTTGGAAGGTAGGAAAGATCACAGAACTAATAAAAGGAAAGGACGGATTGTGCAGAATTGCGAAGGTGAACGTAGGGGACAAGTTGTTCACAAGATCCTTAGCACATCTGTATCCTCTGGAGGTTGATGAAGATGCATCTTTCCAAGACTCAGCAAAACAATCCCCAGTGAATGAAGAGGGAGACGTACGCATGGACACTGAGGGATTCTCTCAGTACTTACCAATAAGAATTGAGGAGAATGACGTCCCTGTCCCTACTGGTTCAAGTAGCTCGAAGGAAGATCATCACCAATTAGATATAAACAATGAAAACGATTTAATACAGGATCAGAGAGAGTTGTTAGAGGACACAAGGTTGACACAAATAATAGAAACCACCCCAGAACAAGCTTCACATGGTTCAGAGGCTGAAAAGGACAATAAAGCAGCTACATGTCAGCCAGTTGAATCGAGCGACCAACGTCGAGCAGCTGCGGTCCAAGCTATGGATAAAATCCATAGATGGACGCAAGAATTAATGTCAACCATCAATTAAAGTTTGAGCCTTGTGAGGCGGGGAGTGTCGCGAAACACGCGATAATTGTAAATAAATATTGTATATAGCAACACTAAATCCAGAGACTAAACTATGAGAAAAAAGGACATATCTATGGGTAAGTGACACGCCTTTTCACGTTTAAATAAAAATGGCGGTTGAACACGTAATTTTACTTGATAATTTATAAGTACTAAACTAGATTCAGTGGATCGAGATATCCAGTTTTCCATCCGCAAAGCAAGCTAAGTATTAGAAATAATCATGTATGAAATTAATATATTGAATGCACATAAAGCTAGTCTGGTGTTATAAATTGTCACTATGTGCTTACTCTAATAACCTGTTTTATCAGGCATGCAAGGCAGCATGTACAAAGCCTAAGGTCTCAGACCATGTATACAATTCTCGTATGCACCCAACGGAGGCATATTAACATGCAAGAACGATTCGCATGACATTCATAAGCTTGACTGCTGAGGCACTAGTTTGGGTCGCTTTGGATGTCTGTAAGAACATATCACGGATATTCCAGTTGCTGACTTACCAACAAGTTTATGAGTGTTAGGCCTCCAGTAATAATAATAATAATAAGATTGATATACCATGGTATAGGGCAATCAGACAAAGAACAATCTTGGTATGGATTGTTCCCGCCATAAGTGTTTGGCAAGGTTTATGAACGATGAATAAGATAGAGTATAGATATATTGACTACCATTTCTAGCCCGGCCCAGTTGAGCCTAGTATAATGGTCATATTTAGACCACTAAAAGATAATAAAACCCCTTATAAATTAATCTAGGAATACCTAGTGATTCACTTAGAATCAATGTGACCAATCTTTAAACAGGTCTTGCTGTGATGTAACGGTGCTGTGTGCTCACTAGTGGTGAGCACCTGGAATTCTGGACGTCTCTATCCCTTGTGTCTGTGTGAAGCTCAACTAAGGTAAGGATGAACACATTTATACCATACAGAATACAACCTCTGGTTTTCATAACTTTATTTCAATCTTGATATTTAATAAGCGAAGCAGATCATTATACTTACCACTGGGTTATCGTTAACTAAGGCATGAGTATAAGCTCATTACGGATCATATAGATTCTGTCAATAATTAACTAAAGTAAATGTGTGCTAGATCCATCCCCTTTAGCACAGGGGGCACCGTGATTTCCAAACCCGAGGGGGTCATCTCGAAACATGAGATAGCTCTGGGTCAGTCTTGTGGAAATGTCTTATGAGCCACAATACCTACACCCCAACATCTAAAAACTCCAGATGGCGCGCGGTGTTAGTCGGTACGAGTCCGACATAATCTCCCCGGTGGCCGGCGGAGGATTTCCTAGGGGATTACCGCGTGGAATACAAAAAAGGGTGCTTCCGATTGATATTTCATACTCTGTAGATGACAGAGATCGAGAAGATAGTATCAACGGTCATAAGGTGCGTTTCCACAGATGCGGAGAAGATTGGAAAGGAGAGAAGTCGTGCAGGAACACGCGTCTCATCTCCTGCTATCTACTCTGAAACGCACCCAAACTTAACTAAATGTTTAATGTATACACATGATATATTTATAACCTCGGCAGCGCGAGTCTGACGCCCCTGGTGTTGCGACCGTCCATAGGCCACGGTAACCGCTTCCCATCAGGTGGGCCGTGCGTTTGTCTGTCACCTGAGTGGTATAAAACAAAAAAAAAACCTATGTCCATCCAGAATATCGTACTTTACAAACGGTGAAAGAATTTTTCAAATAACTGTTTCAGATTTTCGAAAAATTCGCACACTGTTTTAAAATTCGTCGTCTACATGTCACTGTGCGCGTCGCACCTTAGATATTAGTTCAAAATAACGTAATGCAATTTTTTCTATTCGCAACACAAGTATTCCTAAACTACTTCAGTGCTTAATGTTACTTTTTACATACTCAAGAGGCTATTTAATAAAATTAGTAGAAATTTGATGACACAAATTTGTCACAAAATTCGGCCGGGTGGGTACCACCGTGCACGGGGGTGCGACTGGTTGGATCACCTCCAAGTTTGGTGCACCCTGGGTAACGTGGGTGATGACGCATCATTGATTGCTCCTCTGGAGTAGGTGGCGTTAACGTCAACTGCCTAGAATCTGACCAATCGGCCCTTTTCAGGGCCAGCTGACCCCATTGCACGAGGGGGCCGGGGTATGGCGGGCCTGCAAGGTCCGCGGGGGGGCGTGGTCGCTCCAGGTACCCCTCTGCTGCTATCAGAGGGGACACTGCGAATGGCCCAGGGTCAGTCGGAGTGCGAGGGATATGCTCTATGGGTAACCATACACCCCGGCGTCTGTAGACCCGAGACGGCGTGCGGTTTTAGTCGTTTCAAGCCCGACATAACCGCCCCCGCTGGCCGGCGGGTGGGTATCCGAAGGGATTTCCGCATAAAAAAAAAAAAAGGGTACCACCGTGCACGATTGCGAAAAACCCTCCATAGTAATCCAATTTCGGTTTGATTGCGCTCGAGTGCATAGCCTAGCAGGGGGATTGTTGTCGCAGCACAGCAAAGAGGGTCACCATTACATACACGTATCATGTAAAGGTTGAGGTTGAGGTGAAGTCAAATTGACGTGTCCTAAATATAAAAAAAAAAACAAATATTTTTGTCATTTTTAATGATAAGTATGACTCGGAAATTATCAATATATCTAACTAAAGTGATAATATGCAGTACAAATTATGTCTACATTCATCGCATGTAACTTCCTCAAGAGAATATTAACACGGATTACTTAAAAGTAGGTAAGTATATTATTGGGGTGTGTGTTGGGTAACCTCCTCGAGTGTCGCTCCGATTCCGATCCCGCTGCAGTCCGGGGGGAACAGAATCGGAGCGGCCGGTACACCCTGGGCGGCGGTCAATGGCTTCCTCTTCACCCCTTCATAGGGTTGGCATTGATCGTCGGCCAATACCCAACGTGGCGGGAACACATCGCTCTCCGTACTCCTCTGCTTTCAGAGGAGACAGGATGAGCGATGCTGTTAGTGGTGAGATGGCCCAGGGTCAGTCGAGGTGCGAGGGATATGCTCTATGGGTAACCTTACACCCCGGCGTCTGAAGACCCGAGACGGCGTGCGGTTTTAGTAGGTAAGTATATTATCGGTAGCGCGTTCCGTATACTAGCTGGCCCTCCCCGGCTTCGCCCGTGGTGTATTTCGGACCCTCGTTGCACCCCTGTAACCCATATATGCCCTTAATTTATTTATTTTCATTTATTGTATTGGAATCTGTCGGATTTGTTGACATTTATGATTACTGCTCCGCTCACTTGAGTAGTAGCATGATGATATAGCCTATAACATTCACAAATAATGTGATTTTCTATTGTTGAAAGAATTTTCAAAATAGGTTCAGTAGATCCAGAGATTGCCATCCACCCAAAGTGGTGATAGGTACATTGCAGCCATCTTCTTTTTTTAATTTCTGTATCCTTGAGGATCTTAAGCGAGTACCTGTGGTTTTTTTTTATTTCTATATCCTTGCGGACCTTTAGCGAGTAAAGGTAGTTTTTTTTAATTTCTATATCCTCGCGGATCTTTAGCGAGTATCTGTGGTTTTTCAAATCTTATATAGTGGTTGGTCACCTGTTGCACGTGCTCACAAACAGCTAACTTTGTTGACTTTTATATCAGCTACATATTCTTTGACATACTAAGTGCCAATGCTTCAAAAGAGCCCACAGTCACAGTCTATTTTATAGACCCCTGTATCTTGTAGAGGTAGATGGCACATATAATATGGTAAAAATGAACTTAGATATCTTCATTGAAATAAAACTATTTTATCTACACTCAAATCGAAAAAATCGTATTACGAATTCAAAGACGATTCTATACATACGCACTTTATGAACGCATATACATAAAATTAAAAATAAAACTTATTATATCATAAAACTCATTATAGTATCGCTATCTTTTTTATTCATGAAACTAGTCTAAGGTTTTAGGCTGAATATGAACAAAAAGGCGCAAGATAAAGTAGTGTATGAAACTGCATATAACTTAGGTATTAAAACACTCGAGTCAACTCTCCAACAAAGACTCTCGTGTTTTAATATTACCCCTTCTTATATGACAGTTGCATAAACTACTATTAACGGATTCTATCGCGATTTATTTGATGTTATATTATTATTTGCATTAAACCAGAAGACGTAGCGGTTGCTTTTCAGCAGTCATGGCCACGGGCAACTTCTTTCTTTCTTTGAATAAACTGCTAAATTTAGATCGCTATCCAATCGGATCAGAGTCCTTATTTTATTGCTGGTTTTAGAAGCGTAGCGTGAGTATATAAAAAAAAAACTTAATTTAAAAATCCCTCGATATAACTCAGAATATTCCCGAGCTACGATGTCACAGACAGACACACACACAAAAACACACAGAAAGATGCACACGTTTTTGCGTCGAAGGGACTGTCTGTTTCTCTCATAGGTTCTTCTAAACCATGCAACGGATTTTGATACGGGTTTCACTGTCATTTAGATATTTTTTAACGGAAGGTTTATATTAGGTCGTTAGCAGTAGCAGGCCTGAGTGGCGGGCGACTAGCATTCACCGTGGTTCCCAAACCTGAGGAGGCCACCTCGAAACCGGAGATGGCCCTGGGTCAGTCGGGGTGAGAGGGAAATGCCTTATGGGCAACCTTACACCCTGGCGTCTGAAGACCCGAGACGGCGTGCGGTTTTAGTCGGTTCAAGCCCGACATAACCACCACCGCTGGCCGGTGGGAGGGTATTCGAGGGGATTTCCGCACGAAGATGAAAATGAAAAAAAAAGGTACCCCCAAATTTCAGTACTAACATTTTTGCATTTTTTTTAGGATTGACAAACCCAAATTTTATGTTTTTTTTGTGTATGAATGAGACAACATTAAGCTTACCAACAGCAACTTTTATTACATTTTTGAAAAGTGACAGCTGTTAAGTAATACGAAATTTATCATCAAAAAGATTGAATTATAAAAACAAAATTTAATACAGAGTTGTAAAATCTTGAAATCAACTTTCAAACAAAATATAAATAATGGAAATAGCTATTAAATTACAGGAATAACGAACTCATGAATTTGTAAGAAAATTTCGGCAATTTCATAGGTAAAGACCTATTATATAGACATAACTAGCTGTGCCCGACGGCTTTTATTTTTAAAAGAATATTAGTAACCGAAATTACTAATATTTCCCTTAACCCCTCCAGGTAAGCTAAATTGCTAAATTCGTTTATTTATCGCCCGCTTAAGCCAGACTCGCAAACATGCAGGCTATAACATCTTTTTTCTTATTGCTAGGCTTCTAAGGATCATAGCATGATATGATATAGCCTATAACCTTCCCCAAGAATTGGGCTATCAAATGCGATAAGATTTTTACAAATCGCACATGTGGTTCCAGAGGTTAGCACATTCTACCAAACATACAAACTCTTTAGCTTTATTATAAGTATAGATTAATAATAATCTTCTGAAAAATGAAATTGCATCGTAAGTAATTAATAAACGCTTATACATATATCAAACGAGCCTAGTAGGCTTACCTGATTACATGTGTGTGTATGCATTCGCCCTGTCAGCGACCCCATCAACATATCATCAGTCTAATGATGAACTTTCTCTGCGTGTACGCATATCGCTGCAATATGGCGCTTCGATTGTGTAAGCGATTATGTCAAACTCGCTTTGTTACCTTTAAAGGGCTTTTAAGTAATGCTGTAACCGCGTGCGTTGTAATTGATAGGTTTTTATAGAAAATCTTTTTTCTATGGTAATTATGATGGTAATGACTGTGTGAAAGACCATACGACGCACGACACAATAGGAATTAACAATAGTTGCTTTGGTCGTCAATGAAGAAAAGGGCTTTTTGATTTCATGATTATAATCATTGCGCGCTAATTCCGGTTGCATCCAAAGTAAATTTGGAACCCAGTGTCCACTCTCTTGGGGGTGGCAGGTGAGGCCACCTGTCACCCCAGCAGAAGCAGGCCTGGGCGGCGGGGCGACTAGCACCTCCCCCCTTTCCGGGGCAAGATGGGGACACCGTGGTACCCAAACGCGAGGAGACCATCTTGAAACCGGAGATGGCCCTGGGTCATTCGGGGTGAGAGGGAAATGCCTTATGGGCCACCTTACACCCCGGCGTGTGAAGACCCGAGACGGTGTGCCGTTTTAGTCGGTTCAAGCCCGAAATTACAACCACCGCTGGCCGCAGCTGCTTTAGCTGGTGCATCGGTTAGCAGGTGGGGTTGAATTGGGCCCTAAACGTGTTAGTTGGGCCTTTTTTCCAGAAGGAGGGTTATTCGAGAGTACCTTTTTTTTTTTTTTTTTTTTCGTGCGGAAATCCCTTCGGATACCCCCCCGCGTGCCAGCGGGGGCGGTTATGTCGGGCTTGAACCGACTAAAACCTTAATGTATGTACGTATAATTGTTTGACACGCTCTGCAGCCTGAACGGCTCGATTGAATTTAGCTTGAGAGGTGGCGTCAGATTCGTACTGTGAGTGTGCTACTGGGTATATCAAAATAAGAAATAATAATAATGGCGGATTTTTGGCGCTAAAATGTATGTTGGAAAAGTATATTTTTCATCTCTCCTGTTCGGAAAGTTTAAATTTCATGGGTAGATAGCCGGGTGGCAAGGAGCTTATTTCATCCCTAGGGTGGAAAGTACTTTTTTTTTATTTTAAGTGTTGCCTTGGAGTCCATGATAAATACGAGTAAGTTACATCATAATGCCGTGATATCATGACGCTTTTTTTTACATGGCCGCCCATATTCACATCTCGTGACCAACTCTGTTCTTCTGTAGGTGGTAGAGTCAAGTAACAGTCATTTTAGCCGTTGCATGAATGGGCCGACTCGACCGGGGAAGCACCACCCTCTCACAGAATATCGACGCCAAGTAACAGTATTTGAACTGTTGCGTTCCGTTTGGTGAGTGAAGGTACCGGAGCCCAAACTCCTTTCCCATCCCCTCCCAAACTCCTTTCCCATCCCCTCCCAAACTCCTTTCCCATCCCCAATCCTTTTACAGGGTCGGCAGCGCGAGTGTAACGCCACTGGTGTTGCACACGTCTATAGGCTGCGGTAACCGCTTCCCATCAGGTGGGCCGTGTGCTTGTCTGCCACCTTAGTGGTATAAAAAAAAAAAAGAAAACTCGATTACAATGTAACCAATAGATTCGAGTTTCAAAACTTTTCTAATGTTGGCAATATGTACGTGACCCTTAACTTTATTTTTCAGAATTAAAAAAAAAACAATGAAAGTTTGCTTAAGGATTTAACGAACGAGATTAAATATAAATAAATACCTTGTGTTAATTCTGGTTAAAAATGGTTTCGGAGAGTGATTCCAGTGCCATGGATATATATTAATTTAATTCCCAATGACATAAAGAACAGGCAAAAGCTGTTCTTAATAATCTATTTTCAAATTCTTCTAATTTTACTTTAAATTTCAACTGATTATCAATATACCTGTCTCATTAAATGTGTGTGTAGAGACCGATATTCTTAGCAATCCATGGATTCTCCGTGCGGGTGCCAGGTCCATCGCGTTGCTGAGTTGGGAACTCGGGACAGTGCTTGGGACTTGCGACCCAAGTGTAGATTTAGAAGGGGCCCCTTTTGTTGATGTACATCAACACTCACCTTCACTACCCAAGTTCCCCTCCCTGCCTAACCAAATTTGATGCGAACATTCGTCCTAGTAATGAGCTTATTGTAGCTCTCGATAGGCCTTTAAGTAGGTTATAGAGAGGTTTTGCTGATATACCTCTCGCTCTCACTTCCACTGCATACAAATTAACCACGTAACCGTTTTTGGTTAATTCGTTTGTGAGATCATAGTATGATTTTTCTTTATTTTGTGGTCCTTCGGTATATTTGTTTCCCACGGTACAGTAAGTTCCACAAGGACCACATATTATATCTTTTTCGAATAAAGAAATATGTCAGGTCTAGGTGACGAAACCCTTTTTTAATTTCCTCATATACTCGAAATGAAAAGTAGAGTGTTTAGCTCGGGTGAATGTCACCCATTTCACCATCAAACTTTTGGCGCTCTCACTACGTTCGAGCGCCAGAAATCTCTCAGGTGAAATGGGTGACTTTCAACCCTGGTCTAACAATCTACTATTAACTCATACTTATCGAGCAGGGTCCGAAGCTAACGGAGAAGTGGGTATGTCGGACTTTAACCGACTAAAACCGCACGGTGTCTCCTGGGTTCAGCCATGTATGGTACGGGAAACCTGATGTGCCCTAGGAAGGAATTGCCAGAGACCGACACACAACAAACTCAGTTAAACTCTTGTGACCCGAAATTTCTACGAATTAAATAAACTGCCTTATCAAGCAGGCCATCAATAGATAATTACGATACGACGAATGGTAGCCGCACTAGCGGCTAATTGTCCAGATGCTGCCGATAAGAGTGACGCTGCTCTCGGTATGACGGGATCATTTCGTGATCCCATCTAATGTATCAGATGTTTTACTTGAGTTAGTTTGGTAGGGGCCGCATTAAAAAAGGTAAAAAAGGGATATTGTCAGTGGGCAATATCCCTGTTTGCTTTTGCTTGACCCATACCGTCTGGTGAGACGGTATGGGGTTACTGTGGCTTATAATTGCTTAGATATTATAATAATAGCCATGGCCACAGCTTCGTACGTGTGAACTTCGATCTGGGTTTAGCGCGAAGCCTTTTGACCCTTATACTTATTTCTAATATAAAAGTTACGCCTTATAAGTCTTATGACATCAGCTATCTGCCAGTGAAAGTCCCGTCAAAACAGGCCCTTTTTTTTTTATCGTGCGGAAATCCCTTCGGATACCCCCCCGCCGGCCAGCGGGGGCGGTTATGTCGGGCTTGCACCGACTAAAACCGCACGTCGTCTCGGGTCTTCAGACGCCGGGGTGTAAGGTTACCCATAGAGCATATCCCTCGCACCCCGACTGACCCCGGGCCATCTCCGGTTTTGAGATGGCCCCCTTACTTGCTCTCCACTGTGCCATCTGCTAGTCAGAGGGACACGTGGAAAGCCTCCGAACAGCCCTCAACAGGGCCGTCCTCGCCTCGGTCGGAGTTGGCCGTAGGCGGCAGCGTCTCTCCCGCCCTAGGAGAGAGGCGCTGCTGTCTCCGTTGCCCAGGGTGCACCGCGTGGAGGTCCCCAACCAAGCACCCCCGTCAAAATAGGCCCGGCCGTTTCCGTGACAAGCCAAGTCAAACAACAGAGAGACAAAAGTTTAAAAAAACATATATTTATTAAAAAACTAGTATTTTAATGTTACAAACAGACACTTTAATTTAATTATTTTTTAAGATAAATATAATGAGTGTTTATAATAAGGTGAATAGTATGTAATGTGCATCTTTATGAAATTCAAGGTTAAGTGGCAAAAGTGACAGTGTAATTACGAGACTACAATGGACGCTAAACGCACGTTGATGTTACATCTGCATTTTTTTTTTACGTGCGGAAATCCCTTCGGCTACCCCCCCGCCGGTCAGCGGGGGTGGTTATGTCGTGTCTCGACTAAAACCGCACGGTGTCCTCCCCAAGTGTCCGTTGCCGGGCACCCCGGGTAAGCCCTCGAAAGGATAACCCCAGGGTTGCCGGCGGACTTTGGCCGCCACCATGGCCTCGCCTGGTGGGGTCGCGTTTTATCCCGCTTCGGTGAGTTGGCAGGCGTGTAGGGCACACACGCCACGCCACCGCCACGGCCTGCTTCTGTAAGGACGGCGAGTCGGCCAACTGCCGTCCTCAGGCTGCATTGACAGAAATATTAACCATGCGTTAGAGGAAAACGAAACAAGATAAAGAGTAACTCGCTTATCTTCTCTCATTATCTTAAGGAAAGAAAGATACTTAAGAGAATCAATTCATTTTTCTCGGACCTAGCTCTGCTGCTATCACAACTTTTGAACAGAAATAATTTCATCAATATATGTTGCACGGTTATTTTGTGAATGTCGTGCAGACGTTGTCATATGTATATACAGGGTAATGGAAGGCAAAGACAGGTAAACCCATCCATGTGGGAGGGACAGGGTTAGCCCGGGCCAGACGGGGACACCGTGCTTCCCAATCTCGAGGGGGCCATCTCGAAACCGGAGATAGCCTTGGGTCAGCCAGGATGCGAGGGAAATGTTTGGCCATCTGACATCCCGGCGTTTGAAAACTCGATATGGTATGCGGATTTAGTCAGTTCAAGTCCGACATAACCACCCCCGCTGGCCGGCAGGGGGGTATCCGCAAGGATTTCCGCAAAGAAAAAAAACATTGGAGTCACCATGGATATATAGTTTCAGTATATAGGAGTATAGTTTCAGGCTCCCCCGACAGGGTGCAGAGTATGCCACACCGCAGGGGTTTTAGTGTGTGAGAGCCACACATCTGCACACAACTGCCCGGTGTCCCCGCGTCACGCGATATGCCGTAGGACATTTCTCCTGACGAAACAAACAAAAAAAGACATCCGTGTAAAAAGCAACATGTCTTACTTCTGGTAATCTCTTTTTATGGGGAATCCTCTTTCAACAGAGCTTTATTTTATATAATTTTTATACAACACGAGCTTATGCCCGCAGCGGTCAAATCTCTGTTTCTACTTAACCAATTGCAATCAAACGTACTGCAGATTTTAAGTCTGACCAAGACCTTTCTAATAGATAAAACCGCATCAAAAACGGTTGAATAGTTTTTGCGGCTATAGCGAACGAACAGACAAGAATTCCTTCAATATTATCCATTATCCAAAAAAATATTTATTTCATCAGAATCGTTCATTAAACATAGCCCTAGTTGTAAAATAAAGCCGTAGATAGCCCAGAGTCAGCCGGGGTGCGAAGGGATTGCGCAATTTGGATATCTCAGAGACGCGAGACGGCGTGCGGTTTTGGTCGGTTCGAGTTCGAAATAACTGCCCCCACTGGCCGGTGGTAGAGTAACCGTGGGGATTTCTGCAAAAGAAACCCCAAAATGGCACACTATAGGCGGAGACAAATCTAAAAATTTCAACATTATGAAAATCTGTCCACCCGTTCTCGAGTTATAAACAGTCATCACTAACACATTTTTTTATGTATGTAGAAATACTAATACTTTGCCTCGCGTCTTTGAACGTAGCATACTTTGCCCCTTTTTTTTTCTTTTTTTTTTTTCGTGCGGAAAAGCATACTTTGCCCCCTTTTTTTTTTTTTATCGTGCGGAAATCCCTTCGGATGCCCCCCCGCCGGCCAGCGGGGGCGGTTATGTCGGGCGTGCACCGACTAAAACCGCACGCCGTCTCGGGTCTTCAGACGCCGGGGTGTAAGGTTACCCATAGAGCATATCCCTCGCATTTCGACTGACCCTGGGCCATCTCACCACTAACAGCATCGCTCATCCTGTCTCCTCTGAAAGCAGAGGAGTACGGAGAGCGATGTGTTCCCGCCACGTTGGGTAGACGATCAATGCCAACCCTATGAAGGGGTGAAGGGGAAGCCATTGACCGCCGCCCAGGGTGTACCGGCCGCTCCGATTCCGTTCCCCCCGGACTGCAGCGGAATCGGAGCGACACTCGAGGAGGTTACCCAACACACACCCCAGCATACTTTGCCCCCGTTATTTATCAGTTCTACAGGAATGTCATTTACCAGATTTGTTGATATTTATGATTACTGTTCCGCACTCGTTAGTAGTAGCATAACGATATAGTACTCTTTAGTAGTAGTACTCTTTTTTTTTAAATAGCCTATAACCCTCCTCGATAAATGGGCAATCCAACACAAAAATAATTTTTAGTTCGAACTAGTAGATCCTGAGATTAGCGCGTTCAAACAACCAAACAAAAACTTCAACTTTACGACGACCTCTAAGACGACGACTGCTAAGTCAGAGGTCGCGGGTTCGATTCCCGCTCATTGCAATTATGTATATTTGCATTGGTCTGGCTGTTTCTATATATAATATGTATTTATTTACAAAAAAAAGTATCTAAGTATGTTTATCCGCTTTCTAGAACCCATATGACAAGCTCTGCTTAGTTTGAGTCTAGATGGCGCTGCGTAATATGTCCTAGAATATATATTTTATTTTATTTATAAAATTGCTATATATACAGGACAAACAAAAACAATACCCCTCAATTTCCACTTCATTACAGTCGAATAAAAAAGTTGATAAACAGAAATCGAAATTTACTTTGTTAAAGAAATCTGTATATCTAAATTCTCCGCTCACGTTAGTCAAGCCTCACCTTTACGGCGATCTTCGAGACAACGCTCTCTGAATACCGATCAGATTCTCCACGGCAATTAGTAGGTATTTGGAGACGGAAGTTACAAATGTCACTGGCAGTCCATCAATCATCGCAGGTCATCAGTGATAATCTGCTTTCACTGTACGCCGGTGATTTTTTCTTTTTAGCACTACTAGCCCCGGTTTTGCATGGTAAAATTTAGTTTTTTTCTACTGTAGGGTTGAAATGAATCGCGTAACAAGTTAATAACTGAAAATGTTATGCTTCACGTTAGCCTACGTTTGTAGGAATAATAATGTAAAAATTTATGTTAGTTTAGGATGTTAATACATACCGTCAACTAACCTCAAATTTTACAAACGTACTCAAATTAAAATGTTGACTAGCTTACTTCAGGGTGTCCGTTTTCTAGCTAACTTCACAGTGTCAGGTTTTCGTGACGGTGTGCGTGCGCATCGTAAAAATTTACTCTCATCATTTTTCCCTAACGTGCCAAAAGAAGTTGGTATCGCGAAAGATCACTACTTAACCTGCAACAATGTGCAACTTTTCGTAACTTTGAGACATTACAAAAATTTCAAGTTATGAAGTAGCTCCAGCTTAACAGCTGGAGCTACTACTTCGAGCTACAAACGAGTATATCGGCCATCTTGCCTATAAGTATACATAGCAGTCAATGACTGCTATTGACAATCAAACCTAGACCTCATATGCAAGCAGTCAAACTCGCTACCGTTTCAACATCTCAACTCAATTAACAACGATAATATTTCACGCAAACTTAACAAACATCATTTCAAAATTCATTAGTTAGTGTCCAGCCGCCAAAAAAAAACAAAACAGCTTTCGCATAAATTGCCCGCCATTGTTCAGAACAAAGATAAAGTTTGACAGATCACCTATCATTGTGACAACTGGCAAACGAATCACCTGTTTAGCCAAAATATAAAAGAATTGAATTACAGAAGAATGGCGGTGAAATCTAAAAAAAGAAGAGAATTGACTTGAACAAAAGGAATAGTGATGTTGTTCTGTAAAAGTGATTACTAAAATTACTGCGATGTCGTAACTGGAGTCGTTACGTGAGAATCGACGTTATAGAACAAGAGCTCTTCAACACCTGACAAATAATACATTTCTTCTTCCCGATGTGTCTAATAAAAACCACGTACTGTAAGAACTTTGGTTTTAGTTTTCGATGAAATCGATCTACCTATTGGTTTCTTGACCACTGTCGAGTTTTTATAAAAAAACTTCATAGGAGGTCTAGTTATGACCCCCTGAGTCCGAAATGACCACTGGTCAAAAAGTTATACATGTATGTATATATGTATGTATGGTTCCACTTCCCAAAATATGCGGCACTCTCACGGTCGCATTTTTGCCCCGATCGCTTTCAAACTGCGGTCAAAAATTGCTTGGGTGCAAACTTGTTTAAGTTCGTGAACGGGTGGAATCCGGCCTAAGGGGACGGTAGGGCCTCACTTTTTGTGAAATCAGTTTTTCCTCAAAATTTCACGTTCCATGAAAGATATTCGAACCGTTCTAATTTTATCCCATAGTATACATGAATACCAACAACTTTTAATTTTAAACCTATAAGATTAAAACTTTAACTAAAAGTGGAGGGGGGAAAAACCAAAATTTTTCGGGAAAAAAATCATAACTTCTAACCGGTGAACATTCTTGCAGTCGGAAACATTTTTAATCGATAGGCCATTTTTAAGTCTAAAATAATTGTCTGAAAAGTTTTTCGCTAAAAGTTACCGTTTTCGAGAAAAAAAAATTCAACATGTTAAAATGTTACTGTGTTTACTTGTGTGTGTAAGTCCGTAGTTCTCTATATAAAATAATATTAATTGCTTCACGAAATCTACCTGTGCGTTCCCCCTGCGGGAACGGCTTTTTTTTGGTGGAAATATCTTAATTGCCTCCAAATATGATGATGAGAATAATTTCATTTACCGAAATCCAAAATATTATCTTAAAATCAACTTTCGATCACGATCTTAGTTTCACACAAGCCATATTTTTTATCGTTTTTTTTTTGTAATTAGTAGTTACACTTAATTATCACAAAAAATCAACCTTTAAACTATGACGTAGGTCTAGTGTTGACGAGCTCTTGGACCTTTATTGAACAGCCTGTGCCGGATGTCAGCTGCGGTAAACTGTGAACTTCGGTTCAATGGACATGATTGTAATGATAAAACCATGTCATCTGAATAAATTGGGTGCATTTGTGTGAACTACACGACGAACTAAGTATTGATAATAAGTTCCATTCGAAAGCTCAAAAATTGCGTGTACGCAGAAGTAGGTGTGTATTGTTAAATATTTGGCTAGGCCGTCACTTACATTGAGTACTAATCTATATAAAATAAATCGCTACATTAGTTGCTAATAAGCTTAAAACTAGAGAACGGCTTCATTGATATAGGTTATTATTTTTTGTTGTGTTTGTAATTGTCAGGAGAAATTACTGGAAAAGTCAGAATCAGGACGACAACGGGCAGTGGCGTAGCTACCTTGGGTGGCACCCGGTGCGGAAGTTGGTGGTGTCACCCCATCGCAAGTAAAAACCTATAAATTTTCTATTATCTATCACAACTTTTTATTATCTATCACTATAAAGTAATACACGTTTAACAATTCACGCCAACCAAACACAACATACTTCACGAAACAAATTAGAATTTTTTGCAACTAAGACGTCAAAGATCGCGAGTATGGGACGGGGAATCCCCCACGACAGTGTCAGGCTCTTTTGCGGGAATTCCCGAATTATACATAGAGCTGAGCTAGTGCTAGTGGAGCAATCCCCGAAAAATAATTTTTTGTGCTAGAGATTTTTTTTTGTTTGTACATTGTTCTTAAAGTTGAGAGACCGGGTGGATGTCACCCCAAAAAAGGTGACACCCGGTGCGGCCCGCCCCCCCCTTTGCTACGCCACCGACAACGGGTGAACAGCTAGTATACATATAGTGATCATTCTGATCCTCCGGCGGCTTTTCAGCATTCAATGAATGAGTGAATTATTTATTAAAAACAACAAAGGTTCATATTTATTAGTATCACTTGTATTATTATATATTATTTAGTATATAGATAATTCAATGGGTAGACTAAAATGGTAGCCGTCTCATATTCTCTCAAAGTAAGTATATATAGCCTATTTACGCAAAAGAGCTTAAAGTGCCTTGAAATGTGTTTTAATTGTTTTTCGATTTGAGTCCTAAGTCAAAATAGTTAAAACCGATATTGAAACGATCGATATCACTAAATATAGGGTCGAAGAGCTCGCTATTAACGCTATCAGCGCGCTTTTACTCAATCACGAACGGGCGGCCACCGACAAAACATACCCTAGGGCCAACTGGGGGGGTGGGGTGTGTGTTGGGTAACCTCCTCGAGTGTCGCTCCGATTCCGATCCCGCTGCAGTCCGGGGGGAACGGAATCGGAGCGGCCGGTACACCCTGGGCGGCGGTCAATGGCTTCCCCTTCACCCCTTCATAGGGTTGGCATTGATCGTCGGCCAATACCCAACGTGGCGGGAACACATCGCTCTCCGTACTCCTCTGCTTTCAGAGGAGACAGGATGAGCGATGCTGTTAGTGGTGAGATGGTCCAGGGTCAGCCGGGGTGCGAGGGATATGCTCTATGGGTAACCTTACACCCCGGCGTCTGAAGACCCGAGACGGCGTGCGGTTTTAGTCGGTGCAAGCCCGACATAACCGCCCCCGCTGGCTGGCGGGGGGGTATCCGAAGGGATTTCCGCACGATAAAAAAAAAAAAAAGGGCCAACTGGGCGATTGTCACCTTTTCAGAATAATTCTGATAAATATCAAATAAATTATCTAATATTATATAATATTATATATATTATATAATAAATTTCAACTACAATTTCTGTAGAGCTAAGTAGAGCGTTTCATTGTTAAGTTAAAGGTTTGATTTCCGCTCTGTACAAATATTGCTATGCGTGAATATGTTAAGAAAAAGTAATTATATAATATTTATATAAGTTAATCCGCATTCTAGAAAATATAAAACAAGCTAGTTAAGCTAGGCTTACTTTCAGTCTAGAGCGCGCCGTGTAGTGATCCTAGAATAGTTATCCTTTCAGTTAAAGCACGCGTGATTAGATAAGTTAGAAAGTTAATATCGTTATAGCTTATAACCAACGATAAAAAATAACAGTTTGGATGCCTCCGTATGAGTCACCATTATGACATCAGAATAAATAAAAAATAAAAAATCCTTGCAGAGATGAATGGAAAAAGCACACGTATTATACCGACTCCCAATAAATATGATGTAAGGCCAGGATGTTGAAGATGACACTGTAAGCTGCCTTACAGAACTGCCAAATAATAGGTAACAAGTTAATAAAAAAAACCTTATCTTAATTGAATTACGATTTCAATAAAGTATTTCAAATTCAAAAGAGTATTTCATTCAATTAATTTCGACTCACGAGACCACTGATTTCAAATCATCAATCACCAATAGCATCTATTACGAAACGAAACAGAATTATAATCATCCAATGACAATTCAATGAAATTTTCAATTATCAAAAGTCCAGAGTCACCGTGGTTACAACACGACTGTGGTTTAGAAGAATATTTTGGTGGTTTAAACATAATTACGCGGGGTTGCGTAATAAATAAAATTACGTGTGATCGCGTAATGTTTTTATATTGTTGTTTGTACGTGATTTACTACTGTCCGGTTTCGTTTAATTGTTTATTTGCGTTTTCATCGTTGTGTTGTAATTTTTTTGTTTGCGGTTTGGAATAAAGTTATCAATAACGAGAGGTACTTTCTGTTTATCCGCCGTCCTCAAGCTAAAAAGCGGCTATGTGACAAGAGCATATTTGAAACTAGAGGTGAAAAATGATGGAATATGTACAAACCTATGCTAGTACTTTGTATAAATCTGCAATTACGTTGTCAAACATTAGATGCCATCAAATATATGAACACACAACGTATTTGCAGTGTAAAGTTGCTATTGATTAATATTAATAATTGTTTAAAATTAGTAATGTGCCCGGTAGATGGTAATAAGCTCACCCCTTATTACATTGGGACCTAAACATAACGTGCGAATCGTGGGTGTGTAATACACCTCTGCCTATCCCTTTGGGGATACAGGCGTGAAGTTATGTATGTTATGTTTAAAATTAAGGTTTGAAAATTAACCCGAAGTCACTAATATTCCTTAAACAAAATATAAGCAAACATACATACATACATATACTGACGCCTTTTTCCCTCCGAGGTAGGCAGAGACAAAAGCCCGCCATCTACTTCTGTCCTTACATACTTCACGAGCTTCCTTCACTGTCATTAAACCTTTCATGCAAGCCCGCCGGTTTCGAGTGCTTTTGACCTGCCCTTTTTTCCAGTATTTCATTAATTTGATCAGTGTATGTTCTGCGAGGTCGACCCCGGCTCGCCTGCCCACTTACATCTGCCTTATATACTTGGCGTGTCATTCGCTCAGTACTCATTCGTTCCAAGTGCCCAAACCACCTTTGCATACCCTTATCAATTCTTGTAACAACATTCTCTTTCAGGCCACACCATTCTCGTATATCTGTATTCCTCTTCCTATCGGCCAAACTTACTCCAGACATGCTACGCAATGACCGCATCTCCACTGCATTCACACTACTTTCATGATTTTTCTGCCATACCCAACTTTCACTTCCATACATTAATGTGGGGACTAGCACGCCGTTATGAATAGCCAGTCGTGCCTTCTTCGGCACTGACTGGCCACTCATGAAGGAGTATAGCTCACCATTCACGTGATTTCCTGCAGTCACTCTCCTTTCAATATCTCCATCGTATCTTAAGCTTTTAGCTTATATTTTTTTTAAAGATATTAGTAACCGAAACTACTAATATTCCATTTAACCCCTCAAGTTAAGCTTAATTGCTTGTGTCAGGAGTGGGTTCACGTCAGTAGTGTAATGGCCAGGGTTCGTACCCGGGACCTCTCGATCGTCAGGTCGACTAAGCTACCGACGCTTTAAATCACTAGAAAAGCCTTAAATACTAACAAAAAGATTGAAAAACATGCAAACGTTTTCTTCTGTGGTAAAAACCATTCGTCAACAAACACACTTGTGCGCCGGCGCTGCCGCCACAAATCGAATTGTGCGCGTGATCGGAAAACCTCGTTCAGCACGCTTTCCATCTCACTAGCATACCTCTGCCTACCTTTTACTTTCTGTTGGTGTAATGTATCTGTAATCCTACCGATTGGATTACCGAAGGTCAACGGACCAGGAAGAACGGCAGTAATGTTGTAAATATGATAGTATCATGATAAATCGATAATGTTGAAGTACGTATCTGAATATTCATAGCTTTAGAGATTTCATGATGAGATGCTGTACTCGTATAATGCACAGACCACCTATTAATTCACTCTTAACGATACAAATGTCAGCTTTATTATTTTGTTTTATGCAAGATGGACGGGCGACCTGAAAAAGGTAGCTGGGATAGACTGGATGCGCAAGGCGGAGGATCGGGTGCTATGGCGTACAATGGGAGAGGCCTATGTCCAGCAGTGGACTGCAATAGGCTAATTGATTGATTGATGGATTGAATGGAATACTCCGTGATACTGATTACATTTTGTCTGAGTCGAAAATCTACACTAAAAGCTGAAACTACAATTTTTTTTTATACATGATTTATACCTTATAATAAACTCTTATGCATAAGTATACAGAGTATTATATAGCATCTAATTACAGCTTCTGTCGCTTTGCTAGGCTAGTAGCCTGTATTTCAGTGAGCAATCGCAACCACCCTAAAGACATGCTAAGTAATTTAGAAAAATACTGAGCATAGGTGTTCGCAAACATACTATAACATATCTTCGTTGTATTAAACACACACGATTCGCCAGTTATGTTAAGGTTCCAATGTAATAGGGGACGAGCCTATTGCCATCTACCGGGCACATTATTCCATAATCATAATCATAATCATTTATTTGCGAAAATGGGTACGTGAGGTGTTTAACGAAACTCGAGGGGCAGGGTTCTCTCCCGCTCCCTCTCCGCCGTCTCTTTCACGCGCATTACCTGCTCGCAGAAAGAGGCGGCGGCGTGCTACTTGCTCCCGTCGGAGACCACGGCCCTCACCATGGTCTCCAACGAGAGAACGTCCACGCCCAGGACCGCAACGAGATCCCGGCGTTGACTCGCCCACGCAGGGCCATATATAGTATACGGTGCATTACAATTTTATTTTATTTTATTTTATTTTTACATTTTCGGAAAACTTACAGCTAGTATAATGAGCAAAGTGTATAATATAGCATGCGAGGGCCAGTTACAAGTTTTCACATGTACATGTTACGATTAAGTGTTAGCTTTCAAGAAACAGCAGTAGAAACAACCGATTTAGGTACTTAAAACAATAGCAAATATTTAAAAAAAAACACACAAAAAATAAACAACAATAATAAAAGAAAAGGAATTAAAATACAAAAAAAAACAGAGACAAAAATAGAATGAGTACAGAAATCAATCTGTCCCTCAAACATTCATTTTATCGCCGAAAAAGTGCTCACAAGAAAGCTTCTTTAATATAGGCACACTGGTGTTAAAGATATCAATGTCAACACTCTGGGATGCTTCGTTGTATATGCGACCAGCTCTGATCATATATGAGTTTTGGCGATACGTGGTTCTTGCGATAGGAGTATAGATTAACTCAGGCCTACGAAAAAATGCAGATGGAACCCGTATGCCTATCTTGCTCACCAACTCAGGCGTGTCAACCGACCCGTTCATGACTTTGAAAAAGAACGATAAGTCAGCAATTTTTCTTCGCTCATATAGTGGAAGGATATGAAATTTTTTGCAACGGCTATAATAATTTGGAAGATAACACTGTGATCTAAACTGTATATACCTCAAGAACCTCCTTTGTATGCTCTCTATTCTGTCTATATACGTGTTATAGATAGGATTCCATACTTGAGAGCAATATTCGAGATGGCTTCGAACCAAGGAACAATATAATATTTTTATTGTTTTTATGCTCTGAAAATCTGCTGACGTTCTTAAGATAAACCCTAACGCTTTTGAGGCCTTAGTGACAATACTGTCTAATAATAATAAATGCTTATACATATAAAAAAACCAATAGTATGTACATACAAAACATACAGTCAAGAACCGAATGAAGACAACCTTCACAATTAAGTACTAAATTACAAATATAACAATTTATGTGGTTAGGAGTTGTTTGCGCCGCTCAACGACCTCCGTCCTCCATGAGCGCAGGCCTGGGGGTGACAGGTGGAGCCGCCTGTCACCCCAACAGAAGCAGGCCGGGACGGTGGTTCGACTAGCACCCCTTCCCCAAACCGGGCAAGACGGGGACACCGTGGTTCCCAAACCCGAGGGGGCCATCTCCGGTTTCGAGACAGGGTCAGTCGAGGTGCGAGGGATATGCTCTATGAGCAACCTTACACCCCAGCGTCTAAAGACCCGAGACGGCTTGCGGTTTTAGTCGGTTCAAGCCCGACATAACCACCCCCGCTGGCCGGCGGGGGTATCCGAAGGGGTATCCGCACGAAAAAAAAAGAAAAAAGGTATGTGGTAGTAAAAAAGGGTAAATAAGGGTTAACGAGAGTACTACTTTTTTAATGAACACATTTTTAACTTTTACTATACGTTTTAAATATTTATTAATCGTTCATGGTCAACACACTACAGTGGATACTGACGTAACGTGATCTCATGGCGTATGCACCATGACAGATGCATGCACGTGTTACGGGAATGTGGCGCAATGGAAAGTGGTGCAAGTCAGGAGCGGGAGCGTGAGCGGGTTTTTTATATCATTCAATAATAATTAAGCCCATTGTTTCTCCCTGGGGTTATCCTTTCGAGGGTTTACCCGGTGTGCCCGGCAAAGGACACTTGGGGAGGATACCGTGTGGTTTTAGTCAGTTAGATTCCGATACACCCATCTCATCGTTGGCACCGATGGGGAGGAGCATGTGGAGGATTTCACACGAAAAAAAAAAGAAAAAAGCCCATTGTTTCTTGCTGATTGCTGTTTATGTAAACTTCTAACAGCAGAGAATTCGCACGATGCCATCTATGGAGGGAATGATATAGAAGAGGGATGAATAAGCCTTCCATCCCCGTTGCAAAGCACTGTAGACTTGTGTCTCTTTGACCAATGAAATGAGTCGCATTTATCACGTCACAGATTTTTCTGCTATTTCATTGGTTGAGGAAACTAAACACGATTTTTCCCACCATGCTTGGCTGCTGGTCGTACTAAGTCACGTTACTAGTAGAAACCGCTACCGTTTAAGACACGAACCAAAAAATAAACTCAAGTCACGATGTTCAGTGAAAATGAGTTCCATTGCGCACCGACTACGTGCCGAGCATGCAGCTAGCGATGCAAACCCCTCATTACGTTACGTAACATAGGAAGTGGAGCCAGGAGCCATGGTGCTTGCATTATTTAAAGGTTACGACATGACTGACATTGGTATTTTAGATCACGATTATACAATAACCTAACAATTCTAGCTAAATAATGATGTGAAAGTGAGGAATAATGTATGTACAAATAAATAGGATATTTTAGGCCGTTTTACATAGCATATCTAGACTCACACTAAGCGTAGCTTGTAATATGGGTTCTAAAAGGCGGATAAACGTATTTCAGTTTTCATTTTTTGCTCATATCTCCGGTTCTACTTAACCAATTGCAATCAAACATACGGCATTTTAAGTCTGACCAAAATCCGTTCAGTAGTTTTAGCGTCCGTCACGAACAAACAGATAAACAGACAAGAATTCCTAGAAAAATATTTTTGTATTCTGAATCGTTCATTTAACATAAACTAAGTTTTATTTTTCATATTCCAATGTGCAGACACAACTTATTTACAATTATATGATAGTATAGACATATTTTCAAGTCTACAAGTATTTGCACTGAGTGGGAGTCGAACCCGCGTCCCCTGATGTAGCAATCGAAGGCTCTACCGCGCCACAAAGGCGGTCACGTATGGATATATGAATGAATGTTTGCTACCCTTTCACACAAACACTGTTGAATGAAATTTGACACATACATGGAAAATCACCTACTTTACCAGTAATAGGTTCCTGTCGGTCGAAGAAAAGTGAAACAGTATTTCACGCAGTCCGAACCATGAGCAACAGCTAGTATCATAAATGCGAAAGTGAATTTGTTTGCTAATCCGTCAGTTTGACTGCACCCTGCCTGATAATAATCTTGGGTGAAGTCAAAAAAGCAAAGGCCACCATCCCAGATGCCATCAATTCTAAAGCAGTCGTCCTGGGACAGATGCTTTTTTTATGCCCCGCTTTAAGTACCCGATATTGCAGGAAGACGAGAACACGTTTGTGGGTAATGCATTCCAGTTCATCCTGTATTTAATCATGCAAAACAGGCTGGATGGATTTGGTTGCAATATTAGACACGTGTTAAAGTATGACCGGGAATAATAACCGACTTCACTTTGCTCCATTACCCATTGAACGAACTGCCGGCGCTTTCCGTGGTCTACTGATTTTAGTTCCTGAGTTAGCTGAATCTTGTACGCATGAAGGTAGAGGTCTTTAGTCAAAATTCACTGCGTAGTGCTTCGTGAAATTTGAAGTGTTGAGAACGATGCCGAATTGATGTTTTCGGGTTTTCGGCGACACTGTCGTTTACAGCAGCAATGTTTTCAAGAGACCGACCGGTCTGTTGACGCAAAGAATTCTTATTATCATCCATATTCGACCCATTGTCTTCAAATTTTTTGACCACTCTTCGAATGGATGACACATTAGGTGCACTTTCTCGGCTGAAAATTTACCCATTTTTGTAATGAGTTCCATTCCATAAAAGCGTTCCATAAAAGCGCTTCATTTTTAATAATTGGAATAAACAGAGGTGAAAGCTGTCAAATTTCAGAGTTGCCCCTTGCATGAAAAAATAAATTCCAATTTTAAAAAGAGCACTCTTACTGAGACACCCTATAATAGGCTACTTTTTATCCCGGGAATAAGGTCCTATGTGTCAAGGGAATGGGAAGTACTCCAAGATAACGGAAATGTAGTTATTATTGAACTGACCACCTAAACTCAGTGAGCTTTTGCGTACGTTTGCGTTTCGCGTGCTATCATTAAGTTCTGTGTTTGATTACCGGGTCAGTCAGCTACAGTTTCGCCACTGA
Source organism: Cybosia mesomella (assembly GCA_946251805.1). Classification (NCBI taxonomy): domain Eukaryota; kingdom Metazoa; phylum Arthropoda; class Insecta; order Lepidoptera; family Erebidae; genus Cybosia; species Cybosia mesomella. The sequence continues at coordinate 2,921,663 of OX276400.1, forward strand.
GATAGTTATAAGTTTCTACCCCGTTTTGAACTAATAAATATATTATTAACTTCTCAAATATCACTGTGAAACAATAACAATAAAATAATATTGTTGTGTAATCTGTGCTACGATAGAGCTGCGCGGGCGCAGTGTCGTCGAGCAGGCGTCGAACCCGCGACCTTCGGGAGAAAGTCGAGAAACTGACATCTAGAATTACTTGGGGGCAGATTGCTTAGATTAGGTTATTCGTTTGTTGGGATTGAGGTTGTAATTCGATCTACAGTCTGTAGGTATAAATTGAAATGTTTTGTTTCATGTTTGCTATGAACTTATATAGTGTGACGTTAGAGCTGTAGGTCACGGATTCGAATCCCGCTCAGTGCAAGTATTTGTATGCATGAATATATATAAGGTGTCACAAAATTAGGTCTCTGAAGTTGGTGAGATGACTTGGTATCGACAAAATATGTATTTGAAACAAAAAAAAATGAAAAAAAAAATACAAAATAAAATACCACCAACGACCAGCGTCACGTGACGCGACGATCCCGTGATCACGTGGTAGGCGTGCAGTCTTTCTCCTCGCTGTATTCTCCAAGCGGATCTGTGGGAAATACCTAAGTCGCGACCAGCGTCACGTGTGCTCGTCGCGTCACGTGCATCTGGTGTTTTTTTTTTTCATTTTAATTTTTTTAGTTTTTATATTTTTATGGTTTTTTTTTATTTTACCCGATTTTTTTTTTTTGTTTCAAATACATATTTTGTCGATACCAAGTCATCTCACCAAATTCAGAGACCTAATTTTGTGACACCTTATATATATTTGCATTGATTTGGTTGTTCTTATCACTTCGTCACCCGAGAGGCAATCCCAGTCGCATTCAGAACACGCACTTGGAGCCCTGGTTTGTTTTGGCTTATGTGTGTATTTACTTTATGGGAGCGACTATCATCTAACCTGCTAAACCCTAGAGGAAAATCTGCACCAGAGCCTGTGGCAGTAGAGAGGTCGACTACTATGTCGTCGGAGGTCCGGAGCAAATAAAGGTATGTCTAGTTATTTCCATTGGTCTAAATTTATATCTATCTATCTTTACTATTATAAACTTGTAAATTGTAAGACAACCACCCCCGCTGGCCGGCGGGGGGGCATCCGAAGGGATTTCCGCACGTAAAAAAAAAATCTGTGTCTCTACATTGGAGATATTGAAAAAAAAATACTTGGGTGATGTTAAATGAACGATTCTGAGAACAAGAATATTTTTTAGGGTTCCGTTGCCAAATGGCAAAAAACGGAACCCTTATAGATTCGTCATGTCTGTCTGTCCGTCCGTATGTCACAGCCACTTTTCTCCGAAACTATCAGAACTATGCTGTTGAGACTTGGTAAGTAGATGTATTCTGTGAACCGCATTAAGATTTTCACACAAAAATAGAAACAAAAAATTGGGGGCTCCCCATACTTAGAACTGAAACTCAAATTTTTTTTCCATCTATCCCATACGTGTGATGGATAGGTCTTCAAAAATGATATTGTCAAAGTCAAAGTCAAAGTCAAAGTTAAAAGGGAATAGTTTGCGCGAGAGATACCCAGGGTCAGTCGGGGTGCGAGGGATATGCTCTATGGGCAACCTTACACCCTATAGACCCGAGACGGCGTGCGGTTTTAGTAATCTAATCAGAACCAAATTTGGCATGATTAAAGAGGTCAATCAGAGGAAGGTTTATGGATATATTTTGAAAAAAATAATGCTACCACAGAGGAATGATCACCGTTAAAAAAATTCCATGTGGAATTACATAATAACCGCTCGAGACACTGTGACCAAACTTTACACGCTCAGAAAGCATGCCCAGAGTTGTGACTTTCAAAAAATTTTTCAAAATTTGACTTGCCACGGAGGAATGATCACTGTTCAAAATTTTCAAAATCTGATTCACGATGTCTCACTCAGCTCAACATTGCAAGCAGCGATTCGAATTGCAGACCTAGTAATTGAGCTGAGAGAGAGACGAAGTCGATCGAAAAGCTTTCTATACTCCACTCGATGTATTTCGGTTATGACGCTACTCCTCCTAAACTAATCTACTAATTTTGACCAAACTTGGCATGTAAATACAACTTGATACCCGGTTTAGAAAAAATGTAATTGAAAATTGAACATACCGTGGAGGAATGATCAATGTTGAGAACACGATTTTGGCGCCAAAATGTGCAACTTAACTATTGGCTTAAGACAGAAAAAGAAAATAGAAAATCGGTCTAGCAACGGAGGAATAATCACCGAAAAAACAATTCAATGGTATTCAATTGGAAAAAAAATTGCGCGTGAATTGTAGGTAATCATGTAGTGCACTCGCAGCTTAACTCAACATTGCAACAGCAGAATGCGTTGCGCCCCTAGTAACTTTTGCGGTCAAGGCTGTTACTTGCTAAGTACTTTTACTTTCTCACGCATCTAGCTTAGGAGTGACGGTTATTACGAGCTTTGCATGTAATACATGTTATGCAAGTCGGAAGCAAGACCGGTGATCTATAGATCTAACAGACTAAATCATCATGTCACACGATGTAATACTGTAAGGTTTACTGAGGTGTTCTGTTGTAACATTTTCCTGTTATTTAACTACTTTGTTCGAATAACCTTGTTACTGTGATGGTATGTAGCTTCTTTTTAATGCTTTCATTGCATGTTGTCTTTTTTTTTTTTTTATACCACTAAGGTGGCAGACAAGCACACGGCCCACCTGATGGGAAGCGGTTACCGCGGATCGCATACCGAGGATGTGATTAACGCAATAGAGGTAGCAGAAAGGTTGCGGGAGTGGACTAGTCCTCTATCATTCCATATATATAGGGCGCATCGGGCGTTGGAGAGCGTTAAACGATCTCTGACCTCCAAGTGCAAAGGTCTGGGAGCGACGAGGAAGTTTACCCTTGGCGCTAGCAGAAGTAGGCCCAAGATGGTGGCGCGTCGTGTTCCATGCGTGCCTTTTGCAACAAAGGGGTTAAGGCTCCCCCCACTTCTCGGTGAAGCCGCCTATTACACGATAAGTGGTCAAGGACTGGCGGAGTTCCTATAGAATTCCTTTCTTAGGTTCCGGGTTCAATTCCATCATGTGCTTTTAGACAGTTCAATTCCGACATAGACCTGGTATCATATTCAAGGTTATTGGATTTTTACCAAACCCATAGCATCGTATGTTTGCACTTTGAAACACGAGATTCGCTCTCCAGTATGAGAGTAGGTACCATTTTTTTTTTTTTTATCGTGCGGTATAAATCCCCTCGGATTCCCCCGCGCCGGCCAGCGGGGGCGGTTATGTCGGGCTTGAACCGAATGAAACCGCACGCCGTCTCGGGTCTTCAGGCGTCGGGTGTAAGGTTGCCCTTAAAGCAAATCACTCGCACCCCGTCTGACCCTCGGGTTTGGGAACTACGGTGTCCCCGTCTTGCCCCGGTTTGGGGGAGTACGAGAGTACCTACCTCCTTTCAATTATTTGATTTGTTTTGGCTTTTACGAGAGCGAATGCCCCGCAACCCCAGCCCCCCAGAGTTTTCATTTCGGGGTTAGCCTTGTGCCAGAGTCTCTTCCGTCAATCAGCAAGTGTAAATAATATAATAACGTAATAAAATCCAAATAATACTAGTTTTACTTCCATTATGTCAGAAGAAATACTTTTACATTACGTAACATAACATAACTTCACGCCTGTATCCCTGAAGGGGTAGGCAGAGGTGTATTACACACACACGATTCGCCAATTATGTTAAGGTCCCAATGTTATAGGGGGCGAGCCTATTGCCATCTACCGGGCACATTATTAAGCGAGCGATAATTAACATTTATTTATTTATTTATTTATTTTATTTATTTAATCTTCATGCACATAGTACATTGGCGGACTTAATGCCATAGGCATTCTCTACCAGTCAACCATAGGGTGGTGCAGAGCTATCACGAGGTAGGCATAAAAATGAAGTATAAGTGATGAAATCAAAGATAAATAGGTACATACAAAAAACAATACAATACATATATAAAACATATATATTTAACATAAATACATATATATACATATATATATATATATATCATACCATATCTATAAACATACACGCATATCAATATTAAATGAAGGAGAATAATTACATATGTTGAGATGACTCTGCCAATTCCTGAAAAAGTATTAGCCTTACTTTCGACTTGAAAACATCACGACTTCTGCTCATCCTGACTTCAAGAGGGAGTGCGTTACAATGAAGAACAGATTGAATGAAGAAAGAGGAGCCTAAGAAACTAGTGGTATGGGAAGGACATAAGAGAAGAAGGTTATTCGAAGAACGAAGATTTCTGTCATGCTTTGTATATAACAGTTGGAAGAAAGAAGTCAAGTAAGTAGGAGATGTGGGAGAGTTAAGAATATTAAAAAGAGTAGTAAGTGAGCGTAACTTACGGCGATGACGGATAGGCAACCAATTAAGTTGGGAACGGAAAGAAGACACATGGTCATATTTTCGAAGGTTGAAGATAAATCGAATGCAGTTATTAAGAAGACGGTCTAGCTTATCGAGAAGGTCTGCATTCAGGTCAAAATAGCACACATCACCATAATCAATCAGGGGATAGATCAAGCTTTGAGCCAATGTCACTTTCGTCTTCATTGGCAGAAAGTTTTTTAGACGGTACAGCACACGAAGTCTACCTGTTACTTTCTGGCTTAAGTTTGTGACTTGCACACGCCAGTCAAGGGAGGAGTCAAGGTAGAGCCCCAGATCCTTCACTGATGTACTGAAAGGAATTGTTGTACCGTTATACATCACTGGTGGCAGTGTCGTCACATCAGTTCTACCAATTATCCTATTACTGCCTACCATGATGGCCTGACACTTGGATGGGTACACGGTCAAACCGAATTTAGTGGACCAGTTATTTAAACTTTCCAGATCCCTGTTGACATCTCGTATCGCTGCTGTTATATCGCCTGCAGGGGCTTGAGCATACAACTGCAGGTCGTCTGCATACAGATGATACGCACATTGAAGATTGTAAGTTACGAGATTAATGAATATAGAAAATAATAAAGGAGATAGAATGCCGCCTTGAGGGACGCCAGAGTCAAGCACACACCAGTTCGATGAGGACTCATCAGTGCGAATACATTGTTGGCGCCCCTGAAGATAATTCGAGAAAAATTCCAGTGCCTCCCGCGAGATCTTAAGATAGGAAAGTATGGCTAGCAGGATATCGTGATTGACAGTATTAAAGGCGTTGGAAAAGTCCACCAAGACTAGCACTGTTACCTTAGTGGCCTCCATGTCAGTTCTTATGTCACCAGTAACTTTTAGAAGAGCAGTTGTAGTGCTATGACCAGGTCTGAAGCCCGACTGTAATGGGCTTAAAAGGTTGTTCTGATGGATAAATGAAGAGAGTTGTTTTTGCACACAGGCCTCGAGTACTTTAGATAGAAAAGGGAGTATAGAAATGGGCCGAAAGTGGTTGGGGAGTGAAGCATTGGATATTTTAGGTAAGGGAATCACGTAGGCTTTACGCCAAAGAGATGGAAACATTCTAGAATAAAGACAGAAGTTAATTATGTGAGAGATTGCAGGCAATAGGTGGTCAACAATTTATTAATTTATTAATGCACACATAACTACGAAAAGTCAGAGGTGTGTCCGGGGCGACTGGAGATCGAACTCGAGACCTCGTCTCAGTAGTCCGTTACGTACGCCACTGGGCTATCGCCCATACTTTTATTCACACTCTTATCTCCCATTAGTAGAACACGCACGTTATTTCTATTAGCGCGATGCAATTCTACACATAATAACATAGCCAGATGTAATGGTCGCGTGTCGTGTAACGTATATTATTTAATAGTGTAATTACCATCCACTTATGAGTAATAAGCCTTAGGTAACGAAGTAATAACTTTATCTGTGCAGCAATCGTGAGATATATTACTAAGCATTTAGACACTTAGTTGACTTTCTGAGATGCTCATTACAGATTCTATCTTTATTATGTTATGTTGATACCGAAAACCTATTAACACAAGTAATATGAATAAACTACGTACAAATAACAACCTCCGTGGCATAGCGGTAGTGCATTCGACTGCTACGATAGGAGGCGCGGGTTCGATTCCCGCTCAGTGCAAATATTTGTATGAATTAATACGTCTATTTGCATTGGTCTAGGTGTTTCTATGTATAATATGCATGTTATTACAAAAAAAAATATTACATAAGTATGTTTATCCGCATTCTGCAACCCATAACACAAGCTAGTTAAACTATGCTTACTTAGGGTCTAGAAAGTGCTGTGTAGAATGTCGTAGAATATTTATTATTTATTTATTTTAATCAAGTAAATATAAACAGGTGAAGCACACACACCCTCACACACACAAACACACCCTCACTCACTAACACACATATTTACTAACGCGCGCACGATAACACATACAGTACACATATCGCAAAAACTACAGAACGGATTTTGATGCAGTTTTTCTATTAGAAAAGTCTTGGTCAAACTGAAAATCTGCCGTATATTTGATTGCAATTAGTTAAGTAGAACCAGAGATATGACCAAAAACCGACAACCGACCTCCGCGGGCGTCAGCTATTAAATAATATTATTATTTACAAAACAAAATCAATCTAATTATATTATGTTTATCCGCATTCTAGAACCTAATGAGTTCGTGAATATTCTGGTTTATTGAATAAAGCCACTACATTGGCGAGGTTCATCACCCGAATTGGTACCTGCGAAGGTTTCTGAGTACGGTCAACTACATACACAAATAAACATGGTAATAAACACGCTATCAAGGAAAACGAAGACAATAGTCATTCACAATCGTCTCTCATGTCTCAATGTGCAAGAAACGCCGGGAGAAAAGTGTAGTCTTTGTTCATAGGTAGGTGTAATGATATTTATTCTAAGTATCAATTGTCTGGCTGTTTTTTGTGGTGGACAAGTGTGAAAGGACTGTAGGCTACAATAGATAGTTTTTGTAAAAATGTGTAATGGAAACTATTATATAATGAATTGATAAAAAGCTTTGAGCGGAAAAAGTCTATGGACTGTTATATTGATTTTCTGTTCGTCCAACAATGTGAGTTGAATTCAAACACAATGGCGGGACAAGTATTTTGTGGAATGTTCTTATCACATATTATAAAACAAAGTCCTCCGCCGCGTCTGTCTGTCTGCCTGTTCGCAATAAACTACTGTTAATTCAATATTAGCGGTATAATATATAGTTAAGAATAATCCTGTTAAGGTTTGGATAATTAAACAGAAAGTTAATAATGATCCAAAATTTCATCAATAAGAAATATTAGAGGGGGAACATAACATAACATAACATAAATTCACGCCTATATCCCCGAAGGGGTAGGCAGAGGTGCTAGCACCCACATTTCGCCAGTTTATGTTTAGGTCCCAATGTAATAGGTGGCGAGCCTATTGCCATTAACCGGGCACTTATAAACCTGCGATAAATACACACATAACTTCGAAAAGCATCGAAAAGTCATTGGTGTGTGCCATGGTAAAACCTGGGATCGAACCCGAGACCTCGTCTCAGCAGTCCATTACCTATACCACTAGGCTACCGCGGCGAGGGGGAAGGAATCAATTAATGAACCATTTAAATTTATTAGAATAGAGTGGTTCTCGAGGAAGGTTTTAGTATATTATTGACGACCTCTGTGGCGTAGCGGTAGTGCATTCGACTGCTAAGCCAAAGGTCGCGGGTTCGATTCCCGCTCAGTGCAAATATGTATATTTGCATTGGTCTGGGTGTTTCTATGTATAATATGTATTTATTTACAAAAAAAAAAGTATTTAAGTATGTGTATCCGCATTCTAGAACCCATATGACAAGCTCTGCTTAGTTTGGGTCTAGATGGCGTTGTGTACTTTGTCGTACAATATTTATTTACAATATTTATATATTTATATTTATTATCCGTCAAGTTTTTGTATACATTGGCTAAAATATAATGATATTTGTTGATGGTGTCGGAAAAAAATAAGCCGTCAACGCTGCCTCAAGCTTTTGAGATATAACAAACTGATAGGTATGTAGGTTGTGGTGGTGGAATAGGGTTCCATGGTAGCTGGAGCAGGATAAGAACAGCTAGTTATTCATAAATGGTCCCACCAGTCTTCAAGGCCCAAGCCAAGCTCACCTGATGATTAACGGACTAGGCTCTGGTTCAGGTGTTCCTCTCGGGGCTGGGGGTCAGGCTGCAGTGGCTATATAGAGCCAATATAAGCCAAATCAAGTAAAAGAGTAGGCAATTGGATCCCAGGCTTCAAAGTACTCACTTTGGATGTAAGTGAGATAGTTCCTGGCAGCCAGTCAGACTTCTGAATACCAGAAAAAAACGCCGGGATAAACTGGGTGCGGAAGGTGGAGGACCGGGTGCTATGGCAAACATTAGGAGAGGTCTACGTCCAGTAACATAACATAATTTCACACCTGTATCCCCAAAGGGGTAGGCACAAGTGTATTATACACCCACGATTCGCCAGTTATGTTTAGGTCCCAATGTAATATGGGGTAAGCCCATTACCATCTACACACACATTACTAAGCGAGCGATATAATTAACATGTTTAATACACACATTACTACGAAAAGACCCGGGACGACTTGGGATCGTACTCGAGACCTCGTCTCGGCAGTCCGTTACGTACGCCACAGGGTATCCAGGCCAGTAGTGGACTGCAATAGGCTAAATACCTACCTAATTGATTGATTAATCCTGCTTCATGTCTGTTTGATATATTTATCTAATAACTATAGGTATTACTGTCACAAAACTAAACGGCTTGTCGACGTTAGGGACACAAATTTGTATGGACACTTGTCAGAATTTATGCTTTTAAATTTAATATTTTTTCACTGACAATTCGGAGACCAATAAAATATTAAAGCTATTTAACTATACAAAAGTATCAGAAGTTTACGCGAATGTCACACATTGAAATGAAACTATTTTTTAACCCGACGTTTCGGTTGCTTTTCAGCAGCCATGCTCACGGGGAGACCTGCGAAACGTGGGGTTCAATGTGAATTATAAAATAACATCAAATAAATCGCGATAGTATCCGTTAAAAAATAGTTTCATTTCAATATACAAAATTAGTTTTAATATTATGATGGTGTCCAAATTGACAGTAGAAACTATTAAAACTAAAAAGTATCAATTAGGACAAGTGTCGCTTGAAATTGATATCCCTACCGTCGGCTAGCTAACGAAAATGTCACAAAGCTACCAATATGTATAGTTATAACAACAATAGATTAGTTAGCTAACAAAATGAAGTAAGACAACAAGAACAACTAAAAGTGATCGATTCCTTGAAAAACTTTCCAATTAAACACGTTACGCGGTCGCGTTTTGAACTGTTATTTATACAAAGAGAGCATGAAAAGTTTTCAGACCAAAATAGGTCAGTACCTTTTTTTTTCGTGCGGAAATCCCCTTTTTTTTTGTTTTTTTTTTTAATGTGGTGTCAATCAGTATTATATTAGGTAGGTCAGAACCTACCTAATATAATAGTGATTGACACCACTTAAACGCGAAACTAAGAAACAGGCACATGGCGTCTTAGTATATTTGGTGGCTTTTTTTTTTCGAGCGGAAATCCCTTCGGATACCCCCCCCCCCTTGCCCATAAGGCATTTCCCTCGCACCCCGACTGACCCAGTATATTCGGTACCTAGTTATTCACGCTGCAACGGTTGGACCACAGATACAAAACGAATTAACTATTATTATTTAATTTTTTTTTTATACTTATTTTTAATGGAACTCTGGTGCCCCAGCCTGGCCTGGAGGTGGTGTTAGTGTCTGCGACACAGTTCTCGAGATATGCAGACACTATCACACTAAGTGTTATTTTTATTTGGTTATAACGGACTGCCGAGACGAGGTCTCGAGTTCAATTCCTAGTCGCCCCGGGTACATACCTGACTTTCCGTAGTTATGTGTGTATTAAAAATGTTAATTATCTATCGCTTAGTAATGTGCCCAGTAGTTGACAATAGGCTCGCCCCCTATTACATTTGGATTTAAACATAACTGACGAATCGTGGGTGTCTAATACACCTCTGCCTACCCCTTCGGGGATACAGGCGTGAAGTTATATTATGTTATTTATTTATTATTATTTATTTATTTAAAACGAATTTCACCAGTAGGTGATAGGAACAGCTATCAATCAAACAAACTGCGTTATATTTTGCTTTTTCTTGGGTTTGATTAAGTGAATGACTGGGTGCCAAGCTGGTGGTACATTTCAAACACCTTCTCTATTAAAATAAGTATGTTTTTTAATTTCAACAGCATTGGGGCTCATTCTAGGTAGGAATTGGGGGAAAGCAATATTAGGATGGTGGACCCGCTGCAACTGTATTCCACACGCTAGGAGGATGATATTGAGTACGACGTTGTCACGTTTCACTCAATGATTTTCATTAACAAAACGCGACAATCCAGTTCAACTTGAACGTAATTGTTTTCTCTGGCGAAATATCCCACATCAGAGTCGGCCACACACCATTAGCCGTCCTTCCTAGGGTGTCGCCAAACCGTGCGGTTATCCCTTCGGATACCCCCCCGCCGGCCAGCGGGTGCGGTTATGTCGGGCTTGAACCGACTAATACCGCACGCCGTCTCGGGTCTTAAAACGCCGGGGTGTAAGGTTGCCCATAGAGCATATCCCTCGCACCCCGACTGAGTCTGGGCCATCTCCGGTTTCGAGATGGCCCCCTCGGGTTTTGGAACCACGGTGTCCCCGTCCTCCCCCGGTTTGGGGGAGGGCGCTAGTCGCCCCACCGTCCCGGCCTGCTTCTGCTGGGGTGACAGGCGGCCTTACCTGCCACCCCCAGGCCTGCGCTCATGGAGGACGGAGGTCCTATACGTCTATACGTTCCAACTTGCCGGTCGACAGTCAACATAAAATGCCATTTCGGAATTTTGACAGCCCAAGAAATTAAAATTAAAACACGATACTATACGACTTACTGCAAAAGGTCGATAGGTTATCGCAATACAAATACAAAAATACTGCTGGGGTGACAGACGGCCTCACCTGGCACCCCTAACTTCATGGTACCTAAATAACACTTCTGTCGTTCGTATTTCATGCGTGCCCGCAAGTGCGGATGTACGTTTCATGGAAGGCCTGCTGGTTGTATCCTAAGTGTAAACTTTTGGAGCCCGGAGAACGCTCTCCTACGCTTTCTGCTCCTGATATCTCATTCTGGGTTTTACGAGAACTACTGCCGTCTGCCATCCCAAACTCGAGAGGCAAGTCTTCTTCAGTGACTCGTCCGCTAGTGAGATTAGCTTAGATCCCATACACTCAGAGGGTTATAGACTCCGATCACCGATTAACATTACCTGTAAGCTTATTTACTGACTAGCTGTTGTCCGCGATAGATCAAGGTATGTTTACTTCTGTAGTTTCGAATCAAACATGTATTACGTTACCTATTTCATCGTTTTATTTTCAATAATTTTTCATGAAGAAATAGATTTTATATGTAACATGTAATGTGCCCTAATATAATAGCGTGATAATATTTATTATCAAAGGTTGAGTCTCTCATCAACTATCTTTTACACGTGGTAGTACTGGTGGTAGAAATTTGATGACACAAATTTGTCACAAAATTCGGCCGGGTAGGTACCACCGTGCACAATTGCGAAACACCCTCCATAGTAATCCAATTTCGGTTAGATTGCGTTCAGGGGTCAGCGAGTGCATAGCCGGGCAGGGGGGTTGTGGTCGCAGCACTAGTGGGACCGGTGGGTGTCACGCGGTGCTGCGACGACAATCCTCTTCTGATGAGGCCGTCAAGCTGAGTGCCACCATTGTTAACATGGTACGTGTATGTAATGGTGACCCTCTTTCCTGAGATTTTACCTTCAGCTTACCATCAGGCGAGGTGAAGTCAAATTGACGTGTCCTAAATATATAAAAAAAAAACGTAGGTAACTCTGTAGTTTCGAGATTTCCCATTTTACTGCTCATTGAATCGTGATTGAAACGTTAACCATATCCGAATTCTATCGAACTGAAGAATTACGTGATGATCTGCTTTGTAATAATAAAGAAATGATTAATAATAGATTTAGTCAACTGCTCCTATCCCACTTATAATAGCGTGATGATATATAGCGCAGTATATGAACATACCCTAAAAGAATGTTCATGTAAAATTTCACCGGAATCTGTTCAGCGGTTTTCAAGTGATGCTCGGACACCGATAAAGAAAAGCAGGCACACAGACAACACATCTAAAATTATTTTTGGCATCGATGTCGTTCCTAGAAAACAGCAATTGTTTTCTTCTTGAACAAATATTCAATGTACAGTATTCATCTCGTTACGATTTTATTATATGTATAGATAGATAGTATTTAGTATAAAAAATACAAAATGTCAAAGCTTTTAGAGAGCTAATAACAAAAATGAAGAACTTTTAGTTAGTTTCACTTCCAAGATTCAATTAGGAATTACTTTTTTCTCTCAAACGAATCGCGCCTGCAGTTAGCGGAGTACAAACATATTCGACAATTCGACTATTTCGTCGTGATTATCCTAATGTATTTTAACTTTTAGTAATCTAATTAACTGTCCGGTAATTGAATGAATTGCACTTTACTTCCAACGTGTGAAAGTGCGTCAAATTCATCAGCTAAATCGGTCATTTCATGAAAACAAATAAATCTGATTGACTTAGAGACCGCAGGTGTGATCCACTTTGAACCTGCGTTGACAAATAAAATTTACCTGTCTGGCAAACGGTTCGGTGATAGGACTTGCTCGCCGCGCGTCGCAGGCGACTCAGGCGCCGGAAGTCGCTTAACGACCTCCGTCCTCCATGAGCGCAGACCTGGGGGTGGCGGGTGAGGCCACCTGTCACCCCAGCAGAAGCAGGCCGGGACAGTGGAGCGACTAGCGCCCCTCCCCCAAACCGGAGCAAGACGGGGACACCGTGGTTCCCAAACCCGAGGGGGCCATCTCGAAACCGGAGATGGCCCAGGGTCAGTCGGGGTGCGAGGGATATGCTCTATGGGCAACCTTACACCCCGGCGTCTGTAGACCCGAGACGGCGTGCGGTTTTAGTCGGTTCAACCGCCCCCGCTGGCACGCGGGGGGGTATCCGAAGGGATTTCCGCACGATAAAAAAAAAAAAAAAAAAGGTACGACGAAGTTCAAGCCCGACATAACCGCCCCCGTCCGAAGGGATTTCCGACCTTAAAAAAAAAGCTACGACGAAGTGTTTCTTTTTTTTTATAAATAAATATTCTGCGACATACTACATATCGCTTTCTAGATCCAAAGTAAGCGTAGGTTAACTAGCTTGTGTTATGGGTGCCAGAATGCAGATAAACATACTTATATACTTTTTTGTAAATACATACATATTCTACATAGAAACACCCAGACCAATGCAAATAGACATATTCATGCATACTAATATTTGCACTGAGCGGGAAGCAAACCCGCGCCCTCTGTCGTAGTTGTCGAATGCACTACTACGACGCCACAGAGGCCGTCAAGGTTATTTCGGAATCGAAAAAGCGTATAGTGCTCCCTCCAAAGTCCTCATAATCCCCTGCAGACCGCAGGTGATAGTATTACTATCTGTAGTAGAGCACCAAGGTAGACGTTTCGGATGCAACCGGGTAAATACGGTGTGATGATGATGAGTAGATCCAGCAGGTGATATTTGCGTGGAGTGCTGCTTCGCCTTGAGGGGAGCACGCAGGACTTGTCGCGCCCCCATTCCAAATGTCTTCAAGGCGTCATCCTAATACAAAACAATTACGCGATCGTCGAAAGTTCACGCGTATTCACGATCTACGATCAGACACACTTACACACGATGCTGCTACTAAAATGTTTAAAAAAATTGCGATCCGTCCGATTCGATTGTGAAAGCAGCCCATGGACATGGATCCTTATAAATTATAATATTCGGGTTAACACACGCGCGTTGTCCATTATAAATGTAAGTATTTGTTTCCTTTTTGAAGATAGTGTTCCAAAAGATATCGAAAACAAGTTGAATTCCTGAGACGAGCTCAGCCGAATACAAGGGTTTTTTTTTCTTTATCTTGCAATGGTTCACTCCAGCACGAATCTATTACCGAAAACAGCAATTCGATAGCTCATCTCCTTCATACCCAAAACCGTGACAGAAAATTGGCAACGACGACGTCGACGACAACTCGATAGCAATAGGGCTTTTCTAAAGAAAATCCCTAAAAAATATGGCAGGGATTACTACAGCTGCTTTTCAGCCAATGCTACCGTAATTCGTTATTAAAAAGTTGAACATCAATGTCAGACATCGAACAAATAAGACACAAATAATAATCGTTTAAACAATTAAATAACAGCAACTGCACATTTCGGCACAGCTACCAGCTTCTAAAACCTGAATCAGAAATGTTAAATACTTATTATTGATCACGGAACGGTACGAACCGCCGGCCCAAAGTGGAACGGTGCGAATCGAGAAATTGATCTATTGTGACGTCACGGAGCCCAATGCGCCGGCACTGTTTTTGCACTGCAGCTTTCCTAGCAAACATTTCGTGTTTCGTAATAAATGTAACAGTGACAATGAATTCGGTAATATGGCTTACAACAACGACGGACGGTAAACATAGAGTGGTGTTAAGTTTTTGTCGGACTATTCATCAATAGTTATTTTTGTTACCCAATAACGGCTTCGTGCGGCGCGATAATTGAGTACCGGAGTTAACAGGTATTGGAAACAACGGGGGCCAATCGCATCTATTATATTATGATTATAAATAATATTATACTCGTGGTTTACGTATTCCTATACGTAAACCTCCGGGTGCCACTATATTTTATGTGTCTGGTGAGGCAATTCTGATTTTTCCGCCAATGGTAACTGAATCATTAAATAATAAATTCAATTAAATTCTAGGACAAATTACACAACGCCATCCAGACCCAAACTAAGCAGAGCTTGTCAAATGGGTTCTAGAATGCGGATAAACATACTTAAGGCCCTGTCTGGACGCAAGCTACCATAATTATGCTTATTTTTTGTTTCTAAGATTATTTCTCTCTCTCTCTAAGATTACTGATGCTAGACAGTTGTTTTTTTTTATATATACAGCTAATTATCTACTGTTCACGCACATCCAAAAACATTTTGGATAAATAGAGCAGTTTCTTGTTAAAAAAATTGCAAAGAAACACTCTTTGAAATAAATTTTTCGTTTCAATTATCTCAATATTTTTAGCGATGACATATATATTTTTTGTTACAATATAAAGAAAATTTAATCAACTAGTGGAATATCTACAAATTAACATCCTCAAATCCGTCATATTTTTAAATGATTTATTTATCCGTTTGCCGCCAAACAAATCAAACAGATAAATAAATCATTTAATCAGTAATCTTAGAGAGAGAGAGAAATAATCTTAGAAACAAAAAATAAGCATAATTATGGTAGCTTGCGTCCAGACAGGGCCATAAATACTTTTTTTGTAAATAAATACATATTATACATAGAAACACCCAGCCCAATGCAAATAGACATATTTGCACTGATCGGGAATCGAACCCGCGACCTGTGACTTAGCAGTCAAACGCACTACCGCTACGCCACAGAGATCGTCATTATTCATCGTTATTAAAGACCATTATCATTCTTCGAGACTTTTACCAACTCAGATGAGGCCTCCTTCATGATCCTCGAGGCCCAAGTCAATCTCACCTGCAAGTCGGTGCACCTGCTAAACAACGGACTAGGTTCTGGCGCAGGCGCACCTCTCAGGATTCAGACGGCAGTCGCTCCAGGAAAAGTCGACATACCAATTAATAATTGGGACTATGAGAATGATGATGAGTTCGGCCGTTTCGTAGTTACAAAAAGGCTGAATTTCGATATTTTCCATAAAGCGATTGGTATCTGGCATTCACAACCCACTGGTGATATCGTAGTTGTGCAGTTCAATAAGGTTGTCGGACATTATAGGGCTCCAACTGCCCGTGACGAATGCCACAGATGTTTTTATGGCACCGACGGCTCAACGTGCTCCTCGAGATTAAAAGATCGTTAAGGATAAAAAAAATTCAACGTAAGTAATTGAAACTAAAGATCAGAGTTTTGTGAGTGTACTAGGAATGAAGAAATAATAAGCTCAAACATCCTCAAAGCTGTGGGCCTACCGCCCAAGTGTCGTCAATATCACAGCCGTCGAAATGTTGCGTTGGTCAAGGTCGACGGCCATTTTGTACCGCCCCATTGATTATCGATGCCGGCGCGGCGCGGCGTAAGAATGAATGAAACGCTGTTTTTGACAGTTAAATAGCTGCCGCCTAAAAAAAATTCAAATCGACGGCGTCGCTTTGACGTGTCATTTCATTACGGCACCTCATGAGCTGTCGTTTTGAATATTATTTTCTTTTCCGACGGTTGATTACGATACCGATTGCACCTAACACTGGGCTACTATTTCTTTTATGGGTGCGACTATAACCCCATTAAAGCCATAGTAGCCCAGTGTTAGGTGCAATGGGAGGGCAGAACCCACTCGTCGGCAGTCGCCCCCATAAAAAGCCATAGTAGCCCAGTGTTAGGTACAACAGGAGGGCAGAACCCAGTCGCCCCCATAAAAGCCAGAGTAGCCCAGTGTTAGGTGCAATAGGAGGGCAGAACCCACTCGTCGGCAGTCGCCCTCATAAAAGCCATAGTAGCCCAGTGTTAGGTGCAATAGGACGGCAGAACCCACTCGTCGGCAGTCGCACCCATAAAAGCCATAGTAGCCCAGTGTTAGGTGCAATCGGCATCGTAATCAACCATCGGAAAAGAAAATAATATTCAAAACGACAGCTCATGAGGTGTCGTAATGAAATGACACTTCAAAGCGACGCCGTCGATTTGAATTTTTTTAGGCGGCAGCTATTTAACTGTCAAAAACAGCGTTTCATTCATTCTTACGCCGCGCCGGCATCCATACTCAATGGGGCGGTACAAAATGGCCGTCGACCTTGACCAACGCAACATTTCGACGGCTGTGATATCAACAACACTTGGGCGGTAGGCCCACTGGTCGCTCAATGACCTCCGTCCTCCATGAGCGCAGGCCTGGGGGTGGCAGGTAAGCCCGCCTGTCACCCCAACAGAAGCAGGCCGTGGCAGCTGGGTGACAAGCGCTCCCCCCCTTTCCGGAGCCAGATGGGGACACCGGTGTTTCCAAACCCGAAGGGGGCATCTAGAAACCGGAAATGGCCCTGGGTCAGCCGGGGTGCGAGGGAAATGACTTACACCTAACTCTCTGGCGTCTGAAGACCCCACACAGCGTGCGGTTTTAGTCGGTTCGAATCCGACATAACCACCCCCGCTAGCCGGCAAGAGGGTATCCGGAGGACTACCGCACGAAAAAAAATTAAGTTACTACTTCACGGAAGGTAAGCAAACGAGTACATTGGCAATCTAATGTTAGGTGAGCAGGTCAGGATACCTTGCTCTGTGAGCTTTTCTAAGACCTAGGTAGATATACTACTGAGGCTGGATTTTATCAGTGAAAATCCGTTCGTCTAAACTGAGTTTTCACATTTTACTCAATGAAATTTATTAAATAAAATGTGCTAACTCTATTTAGTTCCATTTAAATGCAGTACCTTTTTTTATTTATTTTTTCGTGCGGAAATCCCCTCGTAGACCTCCCCGCCGGCCAGCGGGGTTATGTTGGGCTTGAACCGACTAAAACCGCACGCCGTCTCGGGTCTTCAGACCCCGGGGTGTAAGGTGGCTTATAAGGCATTTCCCTCGCACCCCGACTGACCCAGGGCCATCTCCGGTTTCGAGATGGCCCCCTCAGAGAAGGGCACTACTAAATGCAGTACCTTTTTTTTTCGTGCGGAAATCCCTTCGGATACCTCCCCGTCGGCCAGCGGGGGTGGTTATGTCGGGCTTGAACCGACTAAAACCGCACGCCGTCTCGGGTCTACAGACACACCCCGGCGCTTGTAGGTTGTTCATAGAGCATATCCTTCACACCCATCGGTGAAATTGACTCTTAAGCATCGTTGGCTACGAAAACGTATACTAAAAATATGCGAATTCTCTAAAGATTACGACTGTACATGCGTCTCTTTATTTTTTTAATAGTTATGTTATTTGCAAAAACACTAATTATCTGGTCCCCGATCATGGTTCAATCGTTTTTCTCTAAAGATTACGACTGTACATGCGTCTCTTTATTTTTTTAATAGTTATGTTATTTGCAAAAACACTAATTATCTGGTCCCCGATCATGGTTCAATCGTTTTATCATAATACTACTAACCATCTTTGTAAACTCGCAAGACCTGTAATCTTTGGCAGTTTAAAACGATATTCTGAATAAATATTATTCTATACTGAGTCAATACAAATGTAAATTAAATGTTTTTAACACCACGTCACGGCTTAAAAGTTAACCGCATAGGGTGTCTATGAATTTTATTTTTTATGACTAGCCAGATAACACACGAGCACTCGGCCCGTTTGTGCCTGTATCCCCGAAGGGGTAGACAGAGGTGTTTTACACACCCACGATTCGCCAGTTATGTTACGATCAAAATGTAATAGGGGGCGAGCCTATTGCCATCTACCAGGCACATTATTAAGCGAGCGATAATTAACATTTATTAATGCACACATAACTACAAAAAGTCAGAGGTGTGTGCCCTGGGCGACTGGGCATCGTTTCGTACGCCACTGGGCTATCGCCGCTTATTTGTGTATGTGCAAAAGAAATGAGATAAAGAGCTATACTCTCCCATATCATTGAATATGGGCCTAGGGGCGAAGAGTTTGACTGCTGCCATAACAGAAGCAGGCCCGAGAATCGTCTCTCTTACTTAGATAGTACAATCGCCCTCAGAAGTTTCTGAACACTAACACATTTACAAACGATCGTTACATTGAAAAAAAAAACGTTTCTTAATTTTTTTATTTTTTCCTGTAACGTTTCAGAGGTGGTCAGTAACTTGGAATGTTTTAAGCTTATATCGATAGCTACTGTATATCGTGTTTCACGCATATCTCCGAAGAGGAAAAGCTTCCAAAATTCCTGAGGACTTTATTTCGCATGAACTTCCAAAGGTTTTCTTTAATGGTCTCTACACACCAAAGCCACTGGCCCAGCGAAACAAGCCGACAGGTTATTTTGTGTCTAATCGTACCGAAAAAACGTATAAGAAGCTCGATGGCATAAACCGACAAGTTGTGACGCTGACACCGATTGCTGTGTAGAGGCACTAAAGGCCATAAAGATACACCGTTCAGTCCAGTGAGTCGGCTCCCCCTGTGGGCTGAGGGTACCGACTCACGCGTCAATATTTCCACGCGCCAAAAAAGGATATTTTTTGTGAGACAAGATTCTGTCAAACAAAACTCATGGCCACTCTGTTTTAATTGCCATTAATTACAGTATTTCTGATTGCAACTAGAAGCTCTGAGTAAGAATCTGCCACCATTACAGTGCTTTTAAGTATAGTAATAGATTAAATTTAATTATAGCTTTATGTTATGTAGTCAACTCTACTAATGTGGAATGAGAGCAGACACTTCCTTTTTTGGTAACAAGTATACCTACCGATGTTAAGCGGTTACCGACATCAAGGTACGGCTCCTAATAACATTTGGACATTCGGGTACCTACTACAAGCCTTCATGAGCCACGGGACCGGCAACCGAGTAAAATTCTTCCCGAATAAGACTGCCGCAGTCTGGACATCTTCAAAAGAAGAACTAAAAAACATTTCCTCTCACAATGTTAAAGTATATATGTATGTATATAACGTATTTATATATATGTATAACTATGTATAAAATATACATGTCTGGATGTATATTATTTTATTTTACATATAGTACCTATATTATATTTACTTCTTGAATGTATAATTTATGTAGGTATGTCTATTGATTTATTTTTACCAACTTTCGTTTATGTTTGCTTTTTATTTGTACACTTTGCTTTTCTCTGTTATTTTTTTTTTCTGCGTCTACTGCTCAAAGGTTTGCTGGTAGAGAACTCTTTTAGAGTTAAGCTCGCCTTCGTGCATCATTTATTTTAATTTTAATACTTTTTTTTTCGTGTACAATAAAGAATTAAGGAATTAAGGTAAGATAAATGTAAATATTTTTTGTACACCATGTTATTTATGTTGTACTGTGTATTTTTGTTAGACGTTTATTGTAAATGAATTCTGTATTTTCAAGATAAAGATATCCCACCAAAAACATGTTCATGGTAAATGATGCCAAGACGAGCCTTTGCTAATACTGATAAAAAGTTATCAGATCCTATGAAGAGGCAAGCAGAGTTAGACTCTGCAAATCCTAACCTAACGCTCTAAATCTCATCATGGCGTATATTGTTCTGCGTGAATTCTAGTCTAATGTTTGAGTTTGCTAATACTGTTGAAAAGTTATCAGATCCTATACGCAGCGCGTGATAACCAACAGGGTCATCCGCGGGTACCGCACGATCTCCTTCGAGGCAGCGAGTCTCATTGCCGGAACTTCGCCATGGAACCTGGACACGGAAGCCCTTTCGCAACTATACCAGTGGCGAAAGGAATTGCGGGAGCAGGGACGGAACCCCGAGTCTCGAGAAATCGAGGCCGTACAGTCCCAGCTACGCCAGGCCATCGTGGTGGAGTGGAAGGAACGACTTCAACAACCATGCGCAGGGCACGCCGCAGAATCGGCGGTAAGGCCCATCATGGAGGATTGGCTTGAGAGGCGACACGGATGCCTCTCGTACCGACTGACGCAGGTGGTCTCCGGTAAGGAGAGCTGAAGGTAAGCTCCGGTAAGGAGAAGGTGGTCTCGGCAGCATGATTGTGGCAATGGTGCTAAGCGCGAGCGCGCGGGCCACCGCCACCTCCTTCTGCGAGCATGTAATGCTCGAGTAGGAGATGGCGGAGCGCGCCCGAGAGAGATTTAGAACCCGCCACATGCTCGCCGCGCGTCGCAGGCGACTCAAGCGCCGGAGGTCGCTTAACGACCTTCGTCCTCCATGAGCGCAGGCCTGGTGGTGGCAGGTGAGGCCGCCTGTCACCCCAGCAGAATAAGGGCGGGACGTCCTTAAGTAACGATACTGTCACCTTGGTCAAGGATCAACACCACGTTTATGAACTACTCCAAATTACCAAAGAAGGAATTTGATGACACAAATTTGTCACAAAATTCGGCCGGGTGGAACACCGTGCACGATTGCGAAAAACCCTCCATAGTAATCCAATTTCGGTTTGATTGCGCTCAGGGGTCAGCAAGTGCATAGCCGGGCAGGCGGAGTGTGGTCGCAGCACTAGTGGGACCGGTGGGTGTCACGCGGTGCTGCGACGACAATCCTCTTCTGATGAGGCCGTCAAGCTGAGTGCCACCATTATTAACATGGTACGTGTATGTAATGGTGACCCTCTTTCCTGAGACTTTACCTTCAGGCGAGGTGAAGTCAAATTGACGTGTACTAAATATATAAAAAAAAAACGAATTCTCTTAAGGTGTTAGTAAGCATAGTAGATTATCCTTATGTATAACATAATATAGTTTTTATCTTTCTAGTGCTGTTATGTATCTGGAAAATCGAATCTTAGCGGTTACTGAAACGAGATACATAAAGGTATTGACAGGTAAACGAAGACATTCACAAAGTTTTGTTGTCCAAATCTATGAGACGTAATTGTTTTTAAGACACATTTAGAGATTTTTATATTATTGATAATAAATAATAAAAAGTAAACCTAAAAGATAGAAAAATATTCACATACATGCGTCATAGAATTCCTCTGCATCATCACCGACTGGTAATATTCCCAGAAGACTGGCAGCATTGCCTCGTTGAGTGGCAATGCTAATTCTATGTGTAAGATAAAGTCCAGCCTTCTTGTTACGTGTAGCGTCGATAAATAAATATTCTACGACATTCTACACAGCGCTTTCTAGACCCAAAGTACGCATAGTTTAACTAGCTGGTGTTATGGGTTCCAGAATGCGAATAAATATACTTATATACTATTTTTTTTGTAAATACATACATATTATACATAGAAACACCTAGACCAATGCAAATAGACATATTCATGCATACAAATATTTCTACTGAGCGGGAATCGAACCCACGCCCCTAGCGTAGCAGTCGAATGGCACTACCGCCACGTCACAGAGGCCGTCATATCCCACCCACACGTGATAATACTTTTATTTTGATGCACCTCACTCTATACTAGCGAACTGAAAAAAAAAACATACTTCCAAACTACTGAAAACCAGAATTTACTGTTAGAGCCCTTATTTGTAATCATTTAATACCAACATAGTTGAAAATCTCGAATTAAAAATTCATCGAATAACATGTTCGGACATTATATTATGTGTTAACCTCTATATCAACAAGTTAGTTTTATTTTATAAACGTTATTGTACCAAGCGAAGGAATAATAAACTTTATGTAAGTGATGGCAGCCTTGACAAGATGGCCGTCAGATCAGTGGTTATTACGCGATTGTCTGCCACCATTTAAAGGGAAAACCGCTCGTTTGCTTACAACGAGCCGATATAAATATTGAGATTGGAAAAGTGAAACTTTGGATTTGTATAATTTCCTATTGCACTGTCATTAGTTAGACATATACTAGGTTCATGCTTGTTACGGTTATACATTTGTTTATTCCCTTCGGATACCCCCCGCCGGCCAGCGGGGGCGCTTATGTCGGGCTCGAACTGACTAACACCGCTCGCCGTGTCGGGTCTACAAACGCCGGGGTGTAAGGTTGCCCATAGAGCATATCCCTCGAACCCGGACTGACCCTGGGCCATCTCCGGTTTCTATAGATTGCCCCTCGGGTGTTACGGTTATACCTTTTTTTTCGTGTGGAAATCCCTTTGGATACCCCCCCCCGCCGGCCAGCGGGGGCAGTTATGTCGAGCTTGGACCGACTAAAACCGCACGTACCTATTGTGTTTACTGTTTAAGTGATGATAAACATATATTCGTCCATACGCTTATCGCCACAGAATATAATATGATAACAATCGCTCGCTTGGAACTCAAGATAAGAGAAATTAAGAGAAAATCTAGGAGAGCGGATCCCGGGCTCCGAAATATAAGCTTTGGATGCAGCCGAGACTAATGTTATAACGCTGTGATGATGATATGATGATGATGATGATGAAAACTACTGCACCGATTTTCATGCTGTTTTCACCAATGATAAGAGTGATTCTCGAGGAAGGCTTTAGTATATAATTTGTCAAGTTTTTGTATACATTGGCTAAACTATAATGATATTTATTGGAGGTGTCGGAAAAAAATAAGCCGTTTTTGAGCTTTCAATGAAAACGCTGTCTAAAGCCCTTTGAGTTATACTCGTAACTATGATGTATGGTGGAATTGTGTATCTTATATAAGTTGTGTATTGTGGAATAGGGTTCCATGGGTATCGGGAACGGGATCAGAATTCCACGCGGGTGAACAAATCACGAACGAAGTAAGCATCTCCGACGTAGATACGTTGACATGGATGGATGTCATTGAATTAGACAAGTTTGTAGACAAATTAAGCAAAAGACACACAAAGTATGTAAGGCACATGTAAGTGGGCAGGCAAGTCGGGTCGACCTCGCAGAACATACACTGATGATCAAATTGATGAGATCAAATTGATGAGGTATTGACAAAAGGGCAGGTCAAAAGCACTTGAAGCCGGTGGGCTTGCATGAAAGCTCGTGAAGTATGTAAGCACAGAAGCAGATGGCGGGCTGTTGTCTCTGCCTACCCCGGAGGGAAAAAGGCGTGAGTATATGTATGTATGTATTATTCTTCATTATTATAGTCGGCACATGACTGGGAAAAGTAATCTAAAATGTGTCTGAAAGAAATTTTTGTTTTTTTTTAATGACTATGAGCAACTTGGGCAACCAAATAAGGCTACATTTTACTTAATTCATCTCGTTAAGTAGCTATGCCCAGTGGCCTACGTAACGGACTGCCGAGACGAGGTCTCGAGTTCGATCCCCAGTCGCCCCGGGCACCTCTGACTTTTCGTAGTTATGTGTGTATTAAAAATGATAATTATCGCTCGCTTAGTAATGTGTCCGGTAGATGGCAATAGGCTCGCCCCCTATTACATCTAAAAACATAACTGGCGAATCGTGTGTGTGTAATACACCTCTGCCTACACCTTCGGGGTTACAGGCGTGAAGTTATGTTATGTTAACTAGCTTATGCTACGTGTGGGTTCCACATATATTTTTACTACCGCGTGGGTATTGAACCCGCTTCCTCACGACCGCAACTTAGACATTATAATACCGCAAAAAAACCTCATCATCGAAATTGACAACAGAGAAAGCGCTTTGCCAATTTTGTTTATATGACTTATGTAGGTGGTGAAAAAATAAAAAATAAAAATAAAGGTATTAGGTGTGTGTGACCGGGACGGGAATCGAACTTGGATGGCCTGGAACACTTATGGACTGCTAATGCAGTGGTCGTGGGTACGATTCGTGCTCAGTGCAAATATTTATATGCATGAATATTATGTATATTATACCGAACTGGGTCGGGGTGGGAGTCCTCTCGCTCGTCAGCATGATTGCGGCAATGGTGCGGAGCGCGAGCGCGTGGGCCGCCGCCACCTCCTTCTGCGAGCATGTGATGCTCGCGAAGGAGATGGCGGAGCGCGCCCGGGAGAGGTTCAGAACTCTCCCGGCCCGCCGAGCCCGCAATATGTTCACCGCGCGTCGCAGGCGACTCAGGCGCCGGAGGTCGCTCAACGACCTCCGTCCTCCATGAGCGCAGGCCTGGGGGTGGCAGGTGAGGCCACCTGTCACCCCAGCAGAAGCAGGCCGGGACGGTGGGGCGACTAGCGCCCCTCCCCCAAACCGGGGCAAGACGGGGACACCGTGGTTCCCAAACCCGAGGGGGCCATCTCGAAACCGGAGAACTGGGTAAAAACCGGTCAATCATCATCAATTATGTTTTTTCTTAATTTCTTAATTTTGTCACAAAATTATATCAATCAGTTAACTCGCATTGGTATAATATGTGTTATGTATAAAAAAATTCTTCATTATTATTTTTATGTTCATAATAGGCTCGCGTTTAACCACTATCTCGCCTGATGGTAAGTGAAAATGTGGTCAATGGTGGAAAACGTTTACCTGGAAGTGACCTGTTCACTCCAGACTTGAAGACTTCCAGGTTATAACTCCCAGCTTTTGGGAAACACAGACTGAGACAAGGCGTTTCACTTTATTCACTTTTAGTATAGATATAGCTTTATGTTTATTTTTCTATGCTAATATTATAAAGAGGAAAGATTTGATTGTTTGTTTGCTTGCATTAAATAGGCCCCAAAACTACTGCACCGATTTCAAAAATTCTTTTACCATTAGAATGCTACATTAAACATTAGGCTCTGTCACAGGGTTTCCCTTAGGAGGTCACTGCCGTAAGCCGCCCACGACCTCTAAGTGGACACTTTAAAAGCAACCATAACAACGCTAGGATGATGAAGAAGATATTAAGGTACTAAGCAAGTACACGGCCAACCTGGTAAGCGGTTACCGTTGCCTATTGAACGCTCGGGCCATACGCTGCCTTCTGCCGCTTCTGGCTTCAGTCTCAGCCCCTGGGTTCTTTAATATATCTTAAGGTCGACTATTGTCAGAAGTGGCAGCAAACTGACCTGGGGCCTTGGGGAAAGGGGAAGGCTCCGAATTTGATCTTTTGCAGGTGAGTTTTAATTTTTTTTTTTCTTGTTTTTTTTTTAAATATTGTATTTCTTTTCTATACTGATATCTTTTTAGCTCTACATGTAGATTTGTCACTTACCTATTAGTGTCTGTATATTCGCAAAAGTAAAAAAAAAATTGGCGACAAGTATCCGCCGAGTATTTATCAGACGAGTTGAAAATCTCTCAGTAGACCGGGCGCTACAGGTTTTTGACTATGCAAAATCCGAGGACTGGCAAATGTGACCGATTCCTATTCCTAAGACTCCAAATAACTACAAAACACAGGTGCTGGTCTTTTATCAACTTTTTCAGGGCAACCTTACACCCCGGCGCGGCATCTGAAGACCCGAGACGGCGTGCGATTTTAGTCGGTTCAAGCCCGACATAACCACCCCCGCTGGCCATTTCCACACGAAAAAAAAGGAAGTAAACATAATACATGATCCGTTACAGTTTTCAACAGAGAACAAGGCTTAAAGCTATTTTAATAGTTAGAAGACTCACTCTGCTGTCCGTCCTGAAACAATTTACCGGAAACGCCAGTACAAGTTATAAGAGCACGACCCTGACTTCACCAGCTGCAGCCAATCGTTCCGTTAACCCCACAGAATATAAGATCATAGAGAAGTTGCTCTTAAACCTCGTCAGTATGCTAATTAGTGTCTAGAGTCTTCTCAGGACAGAGCCGCGTTTCGAACCGGTGGTCCATTTGCCAAACATTAGATTAATTACTTTTTTACGTTTTGTAAGTGCCGTATTAATGGTCTATACAGAATAAATTTTTGACTTTGACTTTGACTTTGTCACTAAACTCTCACATAACAAGACTAGTCATGTCACACGAAATAGTTACATAATCGGTTATAGTTTTCAACAGAGAATAAGGCTTAAAGCTAATATCTGCTATTTGCCAATCAATAGGTGTTTTTAGGCCTCCACCAGCACTCTTGAAGGCTTAGCGCAACCTCACCTGCAAGCTGGTACACCTGGTGATTGAAGGACGAAGCTTTAGCGCAGGCTTTTCTCTCAGGGTTGGGAGGCTTGACGACAGTCGCTCCCGTAAAAACCAAACCAAAAGAATGAGACGGTGTAAGCAGACCCTCGCTTACGAAGTGAAAGCTTCGGATGCAACCAGGAACAGCAGTAAGGTGATGAATGATGAGTTGCCAATAGCGCTGCAAATTATGCTGAACATGTTCACAGCATTGTGGCACATAGGCGACTACTGCGAGGCACTTCCTTTTCATTTTATACTCCAAGAAAAAAATACACGAGTGTTATTCTTACCTCGAGGGCTGTAACCATCACAATTGTCCATTAATATCGCCAATAATACAATTAAAACACAGTAGATAACACGCGTCATCGTCATTATTTTACACGACAATTATTATCATTACACTCCATCCACGCACAAATCAAGTTATTACGCGTAAATTACGCGACGGTAAATATCGACATCTAACGATTCATAAACATCACTATTAATCATCGTAACGGCCAATGAAAACGCGGTAAAAGTCTGCGGTTCGATTTTAAATTTGAAAAAACGAACGATAATTTTTGAGACACGTGCGCTCGTGACGGTGTTAGAATTAGAAATGGTCGGAAAAAAGTGAGCTCTGCGCTTGCGTTGTTATTAATGACTAACGATAGTGTTTTTACTTTTTCCGTGGTTCGCCGGCGCCTACCTATTGCCCCCACCGGAAAAATGGTGGGAGGTTGACAACATTTTGTAGGGTTACTTTTGTAGGAAGGAAACTGCTTTGACAATAGTTAATTTACGCATTGCGTTGTGAGGAAATTGTGTTGTACTCGAATTGTTCGCGTGATTTGATCGTTGTGTTAGTATGAAGTCCGAGAAAGTTTCCTTTATGTAAAACCGCATAGCAAAAGCGGCCTACGTAGTACTTAGACTAAAAGTTAGGTAACAATAAATAAATAATATTCTGGCTTATATTTCACAGCGCTATCTAGACTTTAACTATGCAAAACTTGTACTAGGGGTTTTAGAACACGGATAAATATTTAGTTAAAGCTTATACACTTACATAACGTGAAACAATTATAAATACAATAGACATTTTTTTTTAGTACATCGGTAAGTACGACTTATTTCTGTGAGGAAATACCTACTTCCAGTAGACCGGCGAGGGGAGGTCGTGATTTTTTTTTTATACCACTAAGGTGGCAGACAAGCACACGGCCCACCTGATGGGAAGCGGTTACCGCGGCCTATGGACGTGTGCAACACCAGTGGCGTCACACTCGCGCTTCCGACCCCATAAAAAAGGGGATGGGAAAGGAGTTTGGGAGGGGGTGGGAAATGAGTTTGGGAGGGGATCTGAAAGGAGTTTGGGCTCCGGCACTCTCACTCACCAAACGGAACGCAACAGTTGAAATACTGTTACCTACTTGGCGTCGATATTCTGTCAGAGGGTGGTGCTTCCCCGGTCGAGTCGGCCCATTCATGCAACAGCCAAAATGACTGTTGACCACCTACAGAGAAAGAGAAGATGTAATGACAAGAGATGAAAAAAAAAAATTACTTTTTTTTGTAAATACGTTCGTATTTATATATAATTAGCATTGCCGCGCGGTTTCACCGGATGTGTCGGGATAAGAAGTAGCCTATGTCACTCAGGGATAATGTAGCAATCTAATGGTGAAAGAATTTTTGAAAACGGGTCAGTAGTTTCGTAGCCTATTCAATACAAACAAACAAACAATCATTACTTTTACTCTTTTTTATACTAAAATAGAAAACACCCATCAGTGTGAAGTGTGAATTTACAAAATCATGGTTTTTTTTATGAATCATAGGCTCAAGTTTGACCTCTATCTCACCAGGTTGTAAGTGACGATGTGTTCTACGATGGATCACGTTTGCCTAGAAGAAACCTATTCACTCGAGACTTGAAGATTCCGAGATTATTGATTTCCGAAAACACAGACTCAGGCAGGCAATTCCACTCCTTAGCTGTACGCATAATAAATGTGTCGCCGAAACGTTTCATGCGTCAAAGTGTAGCGCTAGCGCCATATAGGCGCTAGTCATGTTTTAGCTAGCATGAGTCTTCTAGACTGAGGAAGTATCACCTCCATGTATACCTCTCTACAATAGGCTAGATAAATAGAGCTAGTAATAGGCTAAAATAGGCGTAAATACAAATTGTTTCTTAGTTTCTATCATAGCTTCAATTAAATCTACGAAAAACGACAGTAAACGAAAGTTACAGTTTACGAAAACTGAGAGCATAAATCTAGTATTTTCAATCCTAAAAAATGTTTCAAACAACAAACTTTTCAAAGAAAATAAAGAACTCGTTTTCTCTCAGAAATTTGGAACTCCTGAAACATTGCAGATTTGTAATTACGTCATTGTTCAGTTGAATAAGCGAAATGTTGTTAACCAATGTCTCTAGAGAGTGAAATGATCGACGCGTGAGCAGCTATCAGCTGCAATCCCCGGCAGTCTCAGTTCGCTTCGCAGTCGATGAACGGCCGCTGCAGCGGCAACACGTATTTGTTGTTGCTCTTGTGATAATTTATATAGTCATTGACAGCAACAACCTTCAGAACGATTATATTATGAGCTTAATTCTGGTCTGTTAAATATTTTTTTACTATAGTATCAAACAAGCACTTGTGTTCCAACTGATGGTAGATGGACACTTGCAACACTAGAGGTGTCACCCACTCATTGTCACCTACAGAGAACAAGGAGGTAAGAAACCAGGGAATAGGCAAAAGAAAAACAAAAGCGGGAAGACTTCCGGTACCTTTATTTTTTTTGTGTGGAAATCCCTTTGCCTATAGAGCATATCCCTCGCACCCCGACGGACCCTGGGCCATCTCTGGTTTCGAGATGGTCCCCTTGGGTTTGGGAGCCACGGTGTCCCCGTCTTGCCCCGGTTTGGGGGAGGGATGCTAGTCGCCCCACCGTCCCGGCCTGCTTCTGCTGGGGTGACAGGCGGCCTCACCCGCCACCCCCAGGCCTGCGCTCATGGAGGGCGGAGGTCGTTAAGTGACCTCCGGCGCCAGAGTCGCCTGCGACGCGCAGCGAGTCTACTCCCAATTCAACTGAAATGAAATTCAACTATCAGTACCTATAGAGATACTTTGGGTGTTTGGTACCCCAACAACCCAAGCCAGTACAGCTGCTGGTTGACGGGCGAAGGTCTCGGGGTTGGCGGGTCAGACTGCAGTTGCTCCCGTTAACCGAGACTAACGCGTGATTATGATGATAAGGTGGAAACTTTAAAAGTCATCTAGTTGCAGTTGGTAGAATTGGAAACAACTTCAAGATTTGATTCCCAAATCGCGCCAAGTTTGTGGTTTAGGTCTGGACAAGAGTCATCTAAATTAAATGTGGTAGTAACTTGTTGTGTTTAAGGGCTTGGCACCGACTGCAGAAAAAAGTCTTACGCGTATTATTGTCTGTAGAACTAAATTTACAAATCAGTTGCTTTTTGTTTGCTTTTTGGTTATTGTTAGTTGTTTTTTTTTATAAATTGTTTATTAAATTATAATGATACTAGTGGCGTGGGACGCGTGTTCGGCCAAGAATGAATTAGTAAAAAATGACCTATAACCCGATTGCAGCGCCACCACCCGGAAGATCCAATGGTAAATATAAAATAGCTATAAGAAGCTTTAAAATTGAATTTTGTATTGAAAATGGCGGACTTTCATACATCCATACGTCCCTTATTTTATACCCTTAGTAGCAATATATGGAAAAACGCTGATACAGAAACAGCTATATGAAATTTAGTACTTCTTACTTCGAAAGTAACGAATTTTCCATATAGCCGTTCATGGCCAATTTTACCCCCTTAGTAGGTAGTAAAATTTTGAAAAACGCTGATACACTTATTCATTTATTTCTGAAAAGATGTATGAAATTTCATACTTCTATTTTCAAAGGTGACTAACTTCCCATATAAACTTTCAACACCTATTTCACCCTCTTAGGGGTAAAATTTTGTTCATTCATTTGTAACCAGAAGCAGGTTTATGAAATTTCGAGCTCCTAACTTTGAAAATGACGGACTTCAAACGTTCATCCTTTATTTACAAAAATCCTTTTTTAGTGGATGCCTACAACATAAAAAGCACCTACTGCCGAAATTTCAAGTTTGTAGGTTCAGCGGTTTGGCTCTGCGTTGATGAATCAGCCAGCCATCGGGACAAGTGATTATATTATGTATAGATTTTGCCCAGCTACGAATAGACTCTTCGTGTTATCAAGTGCCGATGAAGTCATAAATCTAAAGTTATAATTAACTTCTAAAATTAAACATTTTTATATAGCCTTAATTCAACCCCATTTTCGATGTGTGTAATTCTCTAACTAGCGGCACCTATCGGCCCCAGCGATAATTACGTAGACATGACTTGCTTCTCAAATGCGCGCTATCTATTGAGACATTGATGTATCAAGTAACTTGTCAAATAAATCGAAGCCTGTTCACTTGATAGTTAAGTTTTATCTCGATAGAGGCGCTTCAGTTGTATTCAATTATTGCATTACGGTTATATATACATCTCTCTTTCTTTCATAAACCGATACCTGTAGTCAGAAAGAGGTGGAATTAAGCACGTCAATGGAAGAATGGAACATAACGTAAACATAAGTTGTCAGTTGTTGAGCTAAATTCCACGGTGGCGGGTCACAGAGATATTCAGTTTAGTTTAATTATAAAATCGTGAATTCATACATCACAATATTACATAAAAAAATATTATGTATATTTGTATTTGTTGGTGCAGTGAAGTGAGGTGTTTCTTTGTGTAACTATAGTCTGTTTTCTGTGATATCAATCTGTTGGCAGTAACGGTATTGTGTTGTGCTGTGAACCACTGATTTTGAACACACCTTGTAGGTACAATACAAGAAGCTCGTTTTGTGGACAAAAGTTACAGGATGCAACGTTACATGTGATTTTTGAATGACCTTATTACTGTGAGTAACCTACATAATCATAATAGCTATACATACTTTATTTACATAAATAAACTATTATCCACGTACTGTTACGGAGTGTTCCGTCATTCTCGGCCAAATAAGAATATTTTTTTCTCTTTGAATCTTATTAGTTTTAAAACCACAGACTGGTGCCATGAATGTTTTAATTTCGTTCGAAAAATATATGAAATTGGTACATATATTTCTTATTAGTTTTTTAAGCATTCTTATTGATTTTTCAGAGAAGTTCATAACTTTCCAACAGGATATTAGGGTCAATATTTCTCACCTATGATTCATGAACATAAATATCTAGCAAACTTGGAGAGTTAAGCAAGCGGCGACCTTGTTGCAAAACTTGCAAAGGTCCCCATTTGCCATTCTCCGTGGGTTTGTCACGCACGTTATTTTATAACATTACTACAGAGAATAAATTTTAATAATCTGTAAATATACTCATCGTTAAATGCTTAGCGAATATAATTATGACGAGTTTAGGCTTTTTAATGGGGCGCAGTCTAAAGTCAGTATAAAGCAGATTATGGAATGCTTTTTTTTTATGAATTTCACGTTTGACCTCTATCTCACCTGGTTGTAAATGACGATGTGGTCTACAATGGATGACGTTTTCCTAGAAGGAACCTAGGTATTCACTCGAGACTTGAAGATTCCGAGGTAATGGCTTTCCGCAAACAGACTTAGGCAGGCAATGGAGACACTGGACCCAAAGTGCAAGCTTTGAATGAAATTTTCATTGGCGCATGGATGAGAGATTTATGCTTTCGTCCTCAAGCAAAAATGCGGCTAAGTGACTTCTGGTCAATTTTCACATCTTAACTTTAAACATATTAATGTATGTATTATCAAAAGCAAGTTTATTCTCGTAAATGCTCAATAATATATCCATCCTCTGTTGACAAAATGAGTTCACTGTGATTCGAAAATCTTTACCGTAAGGCCGACTCCTTAACTAGTGGTTAAGGAGTCGGCCTTACGATAAATAGGTTCGAATCACAGCTGCCTTTCCGGCGTACATACCTACCTCTGAAATGTGGTGACACGAATTTGCACCGTATAAGAGTGACAACTCCTAAAATCCCATGCCGTGGGGTAGATTCAGTCGTAGCGTGTATGGGAGAGAGTCAGTTGGAGATAGTAAAGAAGATTCGTGTCTTTCGTTTGTCTTTGGCCAATGAAATTGCAGAAAAATATCATCTTAAAAAGTGCTCCTTTTGCGAAGTGCCCCGATTGAGAAGTGCCCCGATTGAGAAGTGCACCAGTTGCGACGTGTGCCATATGAGAAATGCACCAGTTGCTAAGTTCACCATTTGAGCATGGTGTACAAGTTGAGATGTGCGCCAAATGCGTGAAACCCGTCACATGACCATCCTACCCTACACCTATTTATCACATTGGTCAAAAAGGAATGAGACCTATGGCGGCCTGTGTAAAATGCGTCCCCTGTACTGTCGTCCGTCCGGATAGCAATGAATGGAGTCATCAGACAGCATGTCATTGATATGCAGGAAGAACAGGGTCGGGGACAGCATGGAGCCTTGTGGAACACCAGCGTTTATGTCCATGCGGTCCGAGCAGCTGCCGTTAACGACGGGTTGGATGGTCATACATAATTCCTTCACGGCCATTTTTCTGTATTCGAAATCGGCAATTTGAATATATCTATAGTTAATTTCAATCTCAAACCTGATGTGTTTCTTTGAGAGGGGGAAACGGTGACGTAATGAAAATTGATTATGTTGCGCATAAATGTATAAATTGTACACTTATAGGAACTTCAATATAATATTTTGTAGGCATCCGTGATACAAGGTCCACGTCCACTTGGTACGAATGCAAAATCGCTCCTTATACCTACTCGAATATTATTACAATATATACTACAATATATAAAATCTACCGCGATAGCCTAGTGGTATGGGTAATGGACTGCTGAGACGAGGTCTCGGGTTCGATCCCAGGTTTTACCATGGCACACACCAATGACTTTTCGATGCTTTTCGAAGTTATGTGTGTATTTATCGCAGGTTTATAAGTGCCCGGTTAATGGCAATAGGCTCGCCACCTATTACAGTGGGTGCTAGCACCTCTGCCTACCCCTTCGGGGATATAGGCGTGAGTTTATGAGATGAGATTATGAGAATAAATTTATTTCTGTACTAAGAAGAAATTAGTTACATTGCGTAAAATTTATTATTATTATTTTAAGGCGTTATTCTACCTTATTTTTTTCTTTTTTTTCGTTCGGAAATCCCTTCGGATACCACCCCGCCGGCCAGCGGGGGCGGTTATGTCGGGCTTGAACCGAATAAAACCGCACGCCGTCTCGGGTCTACAGACGCCGGGGTGTAAGGTTGCCCATAGAGCATATCCCTCGCAAATTACCGGCAAGCTTCGTGAACAAACGTCAGAAAGTTCATGCATGAGCATTATATGAAGCAATCAAAATAAAAGGTCTGATCAACCAATGACGTGAGCACTTGAATCCGTGATTGGTTTAATATAATCTATGATTCGTTGATTGTCACGCCAGTAGCGCTTACGGTATTAGAGGCTTGTTTTAATTAAATAATACTTCGAGGAAACTGACACGTCGTCGTCTGCGCCCGGACCTGGACCACTGAAGATGTCGACCGCAGTGATCAACGAAACGTTTGGAACACAAGTTTCCTATGGACCACGGCCAAACAGCCCGGAAGCAGTATATGCAACAAGAAACTGAATGTGTTTAATTTATAAATGTAATTACAAAAAGTACACACCATTACACGGGGAGGCGGCTAGCTGTCAACGCCGAAGGATGCGTTCCGTTTTACGCATATTATTTATATTATATTACGTTCCATTACACTTACCACCAAAGAGATATAAAACGCGTTCTGCGCAACTAGAGAACTACATTGTCAAGATGTTTACCGGTCATTAACCGGCCGGCCATTAATTTACCTTAATTAATTGGCCTCTGTGGCGTAGCGGTAGTTCATTCGACTGCTACGACAGGGGGCGCGGGTTGGATTCCCGCTCTGTGCAAATATTTGTATGCATGAATATGTCTATTTGCATTGGTCTGAGTGTTTCTATGTATGTATTTACAAAAAAAAGTATATCAGTATGTTTATCCGCATTCTGGAACCCAAAACACAAGTACTTAGGAGCCCAAGGTGCGCTTATGATTTAAGATTGGCATGTCGGCTATTCCGGGAGCGACCACCTAACGGTACACCTACCGGGAGTATAACCTGCGCCAGAGCTTCGAACGTTGTTTAGCAGGTGCACCGACTAGCAAGTGAGGTTACCTGGGCGCCGAAGATGTTGGTAGGATCCTTTACTTCACACCATCATCTCCTACGCTCTCTTCTCCTGATGTATCTGACCGCCCAACCTTGAGATGAAGCCTGTGGCAGAGCCTCGTCCGTCCATCAGCAGGTGTACTCTTGCAGGTGGGGTTGACTTGGGCCAAGTTGATTCGGGTGGGGCCCACCTATACGAACGTAATATTTTTATATCTACTGAAAGTATCAAAAGAAAAAGTTGTTTGATAGGTCCGCGAGGGCTAAGCCTCAGCTGTTTAAAAAACATCGTAAAATCGCGAGTTACAGTCAGCTACTGAGATGTTACTTTTAACAAGTACAGTCAACGAAAAGAAATCGTTTAACAAATTCTAATTCAATAGATCACCTTAGCTCTTAACCCTTTCATAAAACAATAAATAAAATATAAATAATAATAGGTCTTTACCTATGAAATTGACGAAATTTTCTTACAAATTCATGAGTTCGTTATTCCTGTAATTTAATAGCTGTTTCCATTATTTATATTTTGTTAAAAGTTGATTTCAAGATTTTACAACTCAGTATTAAATTTTGTTTTTATTGGCCGCTTGATAAATTAATTCGATGTTCAAAAACAGTA
This sequence comes from Cybosia mesomella, assembly GCA_946251805.1. NCBI lineage: Eukaryota > Metazoa > Arthropoda > Insecta > Lepidoptera > Erebidae > Cybosia > Cybosia mesomella. Next base: position 2,957,383 of record OX276400.1, read on the forward strand.
CATACTTCCTAAAAGCTATCCATTTCGATGAAAAATTTCGTATTACTTAACAGCTGTCACTTTTCAAAAATGTAATAAAAGTTGCTGTTTGTTAGCTTAATGTTATCTCATTCATACACAAAAAAATTATAAAAGTTGGATTTGTCATTCCTAAAAAAATGCAAAAATGTTAGTACTGAAAATTGGGTTTCCTCCAATTTCTTCAAGAAAAACGGCAATTTCATATGTAACGACTTAATATTAACTTGGTTAATATATACCTATTTTAAAAAAAGGTTTTGAAATATTTTTTTATGAATATCAAAGTATACATTTTTTATTCTTTGGATTATTCATTTGTTTTTAAATCTTCAATAATTTAACGCTATCGTGGCACATACACATACCTTTGAATTGCCTTGAACTTGAACATGTGATAAGAAAACCACTAGACAGGACCAGACATTATATTTTTTTCAATAATTATTATTGATAAGCCCGCATGTGATTATTATCTCACCAGCTAGTAAATGATAATGTGATCGACAATGGAACGCAATGGCCAGCGCTACACTCCACGGATCTGCCGATGCGCAGGATCCGCGACAGATCTGCCGACGCAGAGGATCCGTCGAATGTAGCGCTGCTGCCATTTTGCAAATAAATCGGTGCGCGACAGAGCAACGGATCTTCCGTGCAGTGTGCACGTTATTAGTCATATTTATAGTATTTGCAATAACTTGTATTGGCGTTGTGATGTGGAATATTGGCGACGGCATTTCCGTCGATTGTAGCGCTGACCAATTGCCTAAAGCAACCTATTCACTCGAGACTTAAAAGTAATCAGCTTGAAATTCAGTGTAGCCCAGATACAGACATGAACGTACGGCCACTTTCTTCAGGCGACCCGCCAAACTGGTTGGGCTTCCATTCTAAAGTAACAATGCAGCCTTTTGATGTTCTACGCTCTACCTACATGGCAACACTATGTGGAGATTAACTCCAACTTTCCCTATAAACTAGTACAAGTCAATATTATAATACACTATTTTAATATACCCGGAAGTTTTTAGATGGTTATCTAATAATAAAATAATTTTATTTTAAACAAGCTTTTATTCAAAAATGCAGTTGGACCAAAACGAAAATAATATTTTTATGCTAGGGCTGTGCTGATTTCAAAAGCTTGAATCGCGCAAGTAATTTCTCTGTTTTCTATTTGCGCTACAAGCTCTTGAAATCAGCACAGCGGTGACTACATTTGATTGCGATAAAACATTTTCAAGTTATTGCTTGCATTGCGTGAAGGTTATGCGCATAGTACAGTTATTGGACCCAGTTGCTAGCGTTGCAATCGGGTTAGAGATTTTTTTTCTATATTTTCCGCGTCTCTTGGTAGTAACTGGCGAATCGTGGGTGTGTAATACACCTCTGTCTGCCACTTCGGGGATACAGGCATGAAGTTATGTTATGCTCTTGGTAATATGATGTGCCGCTTTGACTCGCTTTGGCTCGGATACCCCCCGCCGGCCACCGGGGGAGGTTATATCGGGCTTGAACTGACTAAAACCGCACACCGTCTCGGGTCTTCAGATGGCCGGTGTGAAAGGTGGCCCTAAGGCACCCCGACTGACCCAATACCATCTCCGGTTTAGAGATAGCCCAAACTTATAGTTGTTGTGGTTTCGCCTGGTTCTGGCTACAGGGGACTAACCATCTCCATCTCTCTCCCTCGGCTCCGCTGCCCAAAACTGATTGTCATTAGCGGCACTTTTTAAAGAGGGCTTTCTACACCCTTGTCTCCCATGGACTGTGTCGTCCCACCATCTAACTGCCATATCACAATTATATCTACCCTTAGATGTCCAAGTTTTGCCTTCGGGGTTAGCTAGTAATGGACTGCAACTGTAACAGTGTGGTTTTTAAATCTTGGTTATATGTACAACAACAGATAATTGTTACTTTTTCATAATAACTCGCCCTCGCACCGCTTCAGTTGATATGAGTTTTTTTTAACTCAACCACAGTATATACCCATGTCTATCGGAGATAATGCATCTCTCAAATGGTAAAATAAATTTTCCAATAAGTGCAGTCGGTTTGAAGATTACCCCAAACATATTTTTGAGCTGAGTGAGACGAAGTCGAGCGAAAGCTACTCATACCAGATTTCAGGATTTTCTTTGTCACAGGTCTCCTCCTAAACTACTAATCCAATCAGAACCAAATTTGGCATGATTAAAGAGGTCAATCAGAGGAAGGTTTATGGATATATTTTGAAAAAATTAATGCTACCACAGAGGAATGATCACCGTTAAAAAAAATCCAGATGGAATTACATAATAACCGCTCGAGACACTGTGACCAAACTTTACACGCTCAGAAAGCATGTCCAGAGTTGTGACTTTCAAAAAGAATTTTCAAAATCGGACTTGCCACGGAGGAATAATCACTGTTCAAATTTTTAAAAAATCTGATTCCGCAATAGCGGTCAAATATATTGGACAAGTTTTGGCGCCAAAACAGTCGTCCAAAACTCCCGAATAACTATCAAAAAAATAATTCAAATCACGACGTCTCACTCAGCTCAACATTGCAAGCAGCGATTCGCCTTGCGTTTTTTTTTTTTTTTATCGTGCGGAAATCCCTTCGGATACCCCCCCGCCGGCCAGCGGGGGCGGTTATGTCGGGCTTGCACCGACTAAAACCGCACGCCGTCTCGGGTCTTCAGACGCCGGGGTGTAAGGTTACCCATAGAGCATATCCCTCGCACCCCGGCTGACCCTGGGCCATCTCACCACTAACAGCATCGCTCATCCTGTCTCCTCTGAAAGCAGAGGAGTACGAAGAGCGATGTGTTCCCGCCACGTTGGGTATTGGCCGACGATCAATGCCAACCCTATGAAGGGGTGAAGGGGAAGCCATTGACCGCCGCCCAGGGGGTACCGGCCGCTCCGATTCCGTTCCCCCCGGACTGCAGCGGGATCGGAATCGGAGCGACACTCGAGGAGGTTACCCAACACACACCCCTCGCCTTGCATACCTAGTATTTATTTAGCCCGTTAAACTGGGTGGGATTAATCTTTATGACTGTTTTGTTTCGTCCGTTTATATATAGGATGTCTCTCAACTCAGTGTGCCTTTTGGCACAGGCCTCCTCCAGTAGTTTCCATTGCTTCTTGTCTTGACCAACTCTCCTCCATTTGGGTCCCGCGGTAAGTTTCAGCTCATCTTCCCAGCGCATTTGTTGTCATCCTCGACATCTCTTGCCATCTCTTGGATACCAATTCGTGGTAATTTGGCTCTACTTTTCTTGAATAGATCTCAACATAAGACCGGTCCATCTCCATTTTTGAAGGTCTATTTTTTTCGAGGATATCAGATAATTTGGTTTTTGCTCTTAATTGCACATTGCTAATACTATGCTGCCTTCTTGTTCCTGCCATGCTTCGTTCCATGCCTCTGTTGCACTTTCCAAGTTTGGGTCTATGGTATTTTTCGTCCAAAAATCGTCCTCTCTCTATATAATAAAATAATAAATATTCTACGACATTCTACACAGCGCTTTCTAGACCCAAAGAAAGCATAGTTTAACTAGCTTGTGTTATGGGTTCCAGAATGCGGATAAACATACTTGTATACTTTTTTTTTGTAAATACATACATATTATACATAGAAACACCCAAACAAATGCAAATAGGTACGCGTGTATTCAATCATACAAATATTTGCACTGAGCGGGAAACGATCCCGCGCCCCCTGTCGTAGCAGTCGAATGCACAACCGCTACGCCACAGAGGCCGTTTTTATATATACGAGTATATTAGTCTAGATGAAACTCATTTAATATAAAATTAAGTAATGTAAACTTAGCCAAATTATTTAAAATCAAAATCTAACAATAATTTATTACACACATTAAGTCGACATAATAAATATCTACATAAAGATACTAATTAAGTGTCATGTTATTAGTAATTGCATCATTAAACTAACCCTCTTTCAGCTCTTTACGATTATTAAAACTATATCATAATCATGACGTCACGCCTCTCGTTGCGAGTGCGACTACTTCGGGTGAAGTGATCGAGATTTTATGTCTGTCCTCTTTACTCGCCGCCTCTTATTGTCACCCACGGCGGTGAACGACCTCCGTTCTCCATGAGCGCAGGCCCGGGGGTGACAGGTGGAGCCGTCTGTCACCTTAGCAGCAGCAGGCTTGAGCCACTTTACATCCCGGCGTCTGAAGACTCGACGGCGTGCAGTTTCAGTCGGTTCGAATCCGACATACCCACCCCCGCTGGCCGGCAGGGGTGTATCTAGAGGGATTTTCGCACGAAAAAAATAAAAACAGTCACCCACGGAGTAGATACAAATTCACCATTCCTGCCTGCAAATTTGATATCGAATATCACTCCGACGAGAGACTACTTACGAGAGACGCTTTAAAAAATAAAAGTGATACGATCCGTTTTAATTAGGTTTATTACAATGTAAAAAATTCGCGTAAACTTCCGACAATATCATGTAAAACATTGATAAATTTGATGTTTATTTCAGGTACCAAAATTTCTTTTTACTCACAAATATTAATGAATTTCCAACAATGACAGATGTAATTAATTTTAACATATCTAGAAATAATAATAATAACCACAACCTACAGAGTACTATATCCGAAATCACAAACTATAGAGTACTATATATCCGAAAAGCTTTCTAAGTATGAAGACCTCAAACTGGAAGTAATCCGCATGTGGCGATTAAAAAGTGCTACCATAATTCCAATAGTGCTCTCAACTACAGGGGTAATCCCTACTCAGCTACACCAATCTATGAAGACTTTAAATTTACCATTCTCAGTGGATTAAATTCTTCAAAAAGCAGCCATACTCAACACTTGCCAAATAGTAAGGAAATATTCAGAAAACGACAATAGAATGAACACGCACGCACTCACACAGACTCAGCAACATGATCCCACAAACGCAATGTAAAAAACACACAATTGGGTAAATATTTGGCTTAGGCCCGAATCCGCCCACCCCATATCGTCGGCACCGATGATGGGGTGAAGCCCGTGAGGGATTCCACACGTTAAAAAAAAAAAAGGTCTCCCCGTCCCGTCTCTTCTATTCTTTTATTTTACCCGATATTTTTTTTTTGTTGCAAATACATATTTTGTCGATACCAAGTCATCTCACCAAATTCGGAGACCTAATTTTGTGACACCTTATATATTAATGATTCAAAATTAATTAAACAAGTCTTATTTTTTTAACACAAATATCAACTTGCGTAGTCGCTTAATTAGTGCGTCGCTATGCTGTTTAAACGAAAGATTCTCATCTATTATAATACCCAGGAATTTTGTCTTTTATTTTTATATCTGGGCAGTTAGAGTTGCTTTCTCGGTAATTAGGGTCTTTACAATAGTGAGCTTGCAGTGAGCAATTTCGGATTGTAGTTGGTCTTTTGCGCATCGAGAATGTAATATATTTAGATTTATCTGCATTTAGTGTTAGTAAATTGTCCTGAAGCCATTTGTTTACAATGTTAAATCCACGCTGTGCACGCCCATACGCCTCTAATTCTGATCCAGCATAAAAAAAGGGCAGTGTCATCCGCGTATGATATGATCACACCATGTTCTAGACTTATATTACAAAGTTCGTTTATATAAACTAGGGGCGCAATGCATTCTGCTGTTGCAATGTTGAGCTGAGAGTGCACTACATGATTACCTACTTTTCTTTTTCTGTATTAAGCCAATAGTTAAGTTCCGTATTTTGGCGCCAATTTGGCGCATTTTGGAGAAATCAGATTTTGAAATTTTTGAAGGTTATTCCTCCATGGTATGTTCGATATTCAATTTTATTTTTTCTAAACCTTCCCGGTATCAAGTTGTATTTACAGGCCAAGTTTGGTCAAAATTGGTCGATTAGTTTAGGAGTAGCGTCACAACCGAAATACACCGAGTGGAGTATAGAGAGCTTTTCGTTCGACTTCGTCTCACTCTCAGCTCAATTAAGAAGACTGTGCTTCTTAATATGCTTCCTTGGGGAATGCCAAAAGAGGTGTTTTCAGGTCTTCACTTACCTATGACATTACTGATCTTCACACATTGGGCACGCTCCTCTTAATAGCTTTTTAGCAGATCCAGCTGCACGCCTCTTAGTAATTATTACCTCTCATATTAGAAAGAACGTGGTATGATTGTAAAGATTTTACAATGTCTGTACCGTTTTTTTTTCGTGCGGAAATCTCTTCGGATACCCCCCCGCCGGCCAACGGAGGTGGTTGTGTCGGGCTTGAACCGACTAAAACCGCACGCCGTCTCGAGTCTTAAAACGCCGTGGTGTAAGGTTGCCCATAGAGCATATCCCTCGCGCACAATGACTGTACCTACCTTTTTTAGGTAGATTTCGATGAAATCGATCTACCTATTGGTTTCTTGACTACTGTCGAATTTTAAAAAAAATTCTTCATAGGAGGTCTAGTTATGACCCCCTGAGTCCGAAATGACCACTGGTCAAAAAGTTTTTATATATGTATGTATGGTTCCACTTCCCAAAATTTGCGGCACTCTCACGGTCGCATTTTTGCCCCGATCGCTTTCAAACTGCGGTCTAAAATTGCTTGGGTGTAAACTTAGTTTAAGTTCGTGAACGGGTGGAATCCGGCCTAAGGGGACGGTAGGGCCTCACTTTTTATGAAATCAGTTTTTCCTCAAAATTTCACGTTCCATGAAAGATATTCGAACCGTTCTAATTTCATCCCATAGTATACATGAATACCAAAACAACTTTTAATTATAAACCTATAAGATTAAAACTTTAACTAAAAGTGGAGGGGGGAAAAAGCAAAATTTTTCGGCAAAAAAATCATAACTTCTAACCGGTGAACATTCTTGCTGTGAGAAACATTTTTAATAGATAGGCCATTTTTAAGCCTAAAATAAATGTCTGAAAAGTTTTTCGCTAAAAGTTACCGTTTTCGAGAAAAAAAAATTAAACATGTTAAAAAATAATATTAATTGCTTCACGAAATCTACCTGTGCGTTCCCCCTGCGGGAACGGATTTTTTTCATGCGAATATCCCTTCGGATACCCCCCCGCCGGCCAGCGGAGGCGGTTATGTCGGGCTTGAACCGACTAAAACCGCACGCCGTGTGGTGTAAGGTTGCCTATAGAGCATATCCCTCGCGCACAATCACTGTACCTACCTTTTTTTTTTTTATCGTGCGGAAATCCCTTCGGATCGGACTAAAACCGCACGCCGTCTCGGGTCTTCAGACGCCGGGGTGTAAGGTTACCCATAGAGCATATCCCTCGCACCCCGGCTGACCCTGGGCCATCTCACCACTAACAGCATCGCTCATCCTGTCTCCTCTAAAAGTAGAGGAGTACGGAGAGCGATGTGTTCCCGCCACGTTGGGTATTGGCTGACGATCAATGCCAACCCTATGAAGGGGTGAAGGGAAAGCCATTGACCGCCGCCCAGGGTGTACCGGCCGCTCCGATTCCGTTCCCCCCGGACTGCAGCGGGATCGAAATCGGAGCGACACTCGAGGAGGTTACCCAACACACACCCCACACTGTACCTACCTATTGTTAAATTGATTGATTAGGTATATTGTATAAATACCTACAAAGTTTGACATTGCTAAGACTTTCATCCGGATCCCTTCACCCAACGATATCCTACCTACTATTCTACTTAATATTATAAAGTAGCTGTTGCCCGCGGCTCCGCCCGCGTGTGATTCTATTCCCGTGATTTTAAATACTCTTTTATACAAATCCTGACAATATTAAACACAAAAAAAAAGAATTTGGGTGCAGTCATTCCTAAGTTAGTAAGCTTAGTTAGGAAGCCCTACTACTCAACCCAAGGTGTAAAAAAAATAGTCATAAAATGTCTTTCATCGCATGCGCTGCGAAAAGTATTGATGGTTGAACAATTTTTTTTTTCAATAATATTATAGAACATATCTTTATCTACAAAAAAACTTCGCGAGATCAGCGCGCGAAGTTTTTGTCACTATAACTGCTTTCATACATTTGATAGAAATGCCAAAAAGACCATGTTATCCATACCTTTGTATTAATTCTTATCCAAATAAATGATTCCGCATTCAAGACTGTTTCAATACCTGTTGATTACTTTTTGAATGATTGAAATCGGACATTCCATTCAAAAGATACGAGTATTACGAAATTAAATTTACGAAATATTTCGTTGGTCGCGATAACCGACGCGGGCTCGGAGCCGCGGAAACAGCTAATAAATATTCGTACAGAAGTATAGATTATAGGTACTACTACAGACACCCCTCTCCCAAACCGGGGCAAGACGGGACACCGTGGTTCCCAAACCCGAGGGGGCCATCTCGAAACCGGAGATGGCCCAGGGTCAGTCGGGGTGCGAGGGATATGCTCTATGGGTAACCTTACACTCCGGCGTCTCAAGACCCGAGACGGCGTGCGGTTTTAGTCGGTTCAAGCCCAATATAACCGCCCCCGCTGGCCGGCGGGGGGGGGGGTATCCGAAGATATTTCCGCACGAAAAAAAAAAGGTACTACTGCAGACAATACAAAACCAAATGACTTCTCTCCGAGAGTTCAACAACGAGCCTCTTTGTGCTATGATATCTGTCTGTTTGCACAAACGGACGTGGAACCTGTTCTGAGTGCGGTCGTGAATCAGTGCGAGAGTACAGTACTGTATCAACATTGCTTGGTGAACTGTACGCAACTTCGAGCTGATATTACAATACTTCTTTATTTTACATAGCTTCACGCCTGTATCCCCGAAGGGGTAGGCACAGGTGTATTACATGCCCACGATTTGCCAGTTATGTTTAGGTCAAAATGTAATAGAGGGCGAGCTTATTGCCACCTACCGGGCACATTACTTTTAGGATACACTTACATAAGGGGCAACAACTTACAAAAGAGAAAAGCCAACAAGTAGGGTGACTTACGTGAAGCCGCATGTCACCCTGGCAGAAGGAGGCCGAGACGGCGGCACATTGCGCCCCCCCCCCCCCTTTTCCGGAGGCAAGACAGGGACTCCGTGGTTGCCACCACGGAACCAAACCCGATGGGGCCATCTCGAAACCGGAGATGGCCCTGGGTCAGTCGGGGGAAATGCCTTAGCCTTATGGTGCCACCTTACACCCCGGCGTCTAAAGACCTGACACGCTGACACTCTACCTCTTTTTTTTTTTTTCGTGCGGAAATCCCTTCGGATACCCCCCCGCGTGCCAGCGGGGGCGGTTATGTCGGGCTTGAACCGACTAAAACCGCACGCCGTCTCGGGTCTACAGACGCCGGGGTGTAAGGTTGCCCATAGAGCATATCCCTCGCACCCCGACTGACCCTGGGCCATCTCCGGTTTCGAGATGGCCCCCTCGGGTTTGGGAACCACGGTGTCCCCGTCTTGCCCCGGTTTGGGGGAGGGGCGCTAGTCGCCCCACCGTCCCGGCCTGCTTCTGCTGGGGTGACAGGTGGCCTCACCCGCCACCCCCAGGCCTGCGCTCATGGAGGACGGAGGTCGTTAAGCGACCTCCGGCGCCTGAGTTGCCTGCGACGCGCGGCGAGCAAGTTGCGGGCTCGGCGGACCGGGAGAGTTCTAAGTCTCTCCCGGGCGCGCTCCGCCACCTCCTTCGCGAGCATTACATGCTCGCAGAAGGAGGCGGCGGCGGCCCACGCGCTCGCGCTCCGCACCATTGCCGCACTGCCGAGCGAGAAGACTCCCACCCCGATGGCTGCCACGAGGTCACGCCTCGGCGCCTCCCACGCCGGGCAGTCCGCCAGCGTGTGCAGCCCTGAGTCCTCGCTCGCGTCGCAGTGATGACACTCAGGCGTTGGCTCCTTCCTGATCCGATGCAGGTGGTCCCCGAAGCACCCCTTCCCTGAGATCACCTGCGTCAGTCGGTAGGAGAGGCTTCCGTGTCGCCTCTCCAGCCAATCCTCCATGATGGGCCTTACCGCCGCTATTGTGGCGCAGCGCAGGCAAGCGCAGGCTTGGTTGCCCAAGTCGTTCCTTCCACTCCACCACGATGGCCTGGCGGAGCTGGGACTGCACGGCCTCGATTTCTCGAGGCTCGGGGTTCCATCCCTGCTCCCGCGCCTCCTTTCGCCACTGGTACAGTTGCGAAAGGGCTCTCGCTTCCAGATCCCATGGCGGAGTTCCGGCAAGGAGACTCGCCGCCTCGAAGGAGATCGTGCGGTACCCTCGGATGACCCTGATGGCCAGAACCCGCTGCGGAGCGCGCAGCATCCGCACAGTTCTGGTCCTCAGGGCCTCCGCCCATATTGGGCACCCATATAGGGCCATGGACCGCACGATCCCCGCGTAGAGTCTCCTGCAGGAGTCATCGGGCCCCCTCATGTTGGGCAACAGCCGAGCCAGAGCAAGAGCTGTGCCCTTCAATTTGGGGGCCAGACTTCGGATGTGCTCTCCGAAGTCCCATCGGCCGTCGAGCACGAGCCCCAAATATTTCATTTGGGGCTTGATGCCGATGCGATTTCCTCCCACGATGAGACTGGATCCCTCGGGTGGCTTGCTCCGAGGCCCATGGAAGAACAGGGCCTCGGTTTTATGCAGGGCCACCTCGAGACCCAGCCGCCGGATCCGCCTAACGACTTGGGCAACCGCGGTCGTGGCCTTTCGGGTCGCTTCGCGGTACGTCACCCCGCACGCCGTCACGAGCGTGTCGTCCGCGTAGCACGTGACGGCGGCACCGCCTACGAGCTCACCGCGAAGCACCCAGTCGTATCCGATGTTCCACAGGAGCGGCCCCAGGACCGATCCCTGTGGAACACCGCACGACATTTCACGCCGACCGAGACCGGTCACGGTTGGGTAGATGACGGCTCTCTCCGTCAAATACGCCCCGACTATGCGGCGGAGGTAGAGAGGCACTTCGTGATACACGAGCGCCTCCCTAATGCAACTCCAGGGCAAGGTGTTGAACGCGTTGGCGATGTCCAGGGACACCGCCAACATCACCTCACCCCGGGCTACTGCATCCTCCGCCAGAGCCCTCACGCGCATGATGGCATCCACGGTGGAGCGCCTCTGGCGGAAGCCATATTGGCCATCCGCCAGGTCCGGCCCCACTCTTGAGAGGTGCTCGACGAGGCGCTTCGCAATTACTCTTTCAAAGAGCTTGCACACCTTGTCGAGCAACACTATGGGCCGGTAGGCGGACGGCGAGTCCGCCGGGCGCCCCTCCTTTCGGATGAGGACCAGTTTCCCCGTCTTCCACAATTTCGGAAACTGGCCCCGCTCCAAACATGCGCTGAGAAGCCCTCTCAGTCGGGGCTCGAGAGCGTCGTCGACTAGAGCTAGGACCCACGCTCGGCCTGGAATGCCGTCGGGTCCCGGGGCGGTGTGTTTGGCTCTTAGCCTTCTCACCGCCAGCTCTAGTTCTACCCAAGTGACCTCGGGCACGTCGTCGTCTTCCACGTCGGGCGCCATGCGCAACCGAGGCGGAGTCATCTGCGGTGGAACATGTTCCACCGCCCCCGCTGGGAACAGGGAGCCAACAACTCCTCCGAGCAGATCCGGCTGGAGACACCGGGTTAACGGCGGGGCCTTGGGGCGCAGCTTGCCCCTCACCATCCGGTAGGGCCGCCCCCAAGGGTCCCGCTCCAGCGTCTCCAGCAGCTCGCGGAAGGCGTCCCGCTTGGAACGCCTTATCTCCGCTCGGAGGGCTCGTCTGGCCTCCCTGTATCCCTCGTACAACTCCGCCTCTCGGGCCTCCGCATCTGAGGGGGGGGGACGCCTCCTACGGAATCGGGCCCACCGGCGGTGCGTGATCACGCAGCCCCGTCTGAGCTGCGCGATCTCCGACGACCACCAGTAGACCTGACCCCTCGGATTATAGGGCGGAGCCCTAGGCATCGCCGCGTCACAGACACGGGTCATGGCCTCCCGGAACCACTCCGCCTCATCGTCTATGCAGACAGGCCTGTCCGGCGCAGGGGCCCAGGCCTGTACGATGGCGGCTTCCAGGAGGAGCTCCCGATCAAGTCGCTTAAGCGCCCAACGTGGCTCGACTGGAGCCGGTGCAGCCGGCGCGTCGCTCACAGGGGGGACACGTCAAACCGAATGTATCGGTGATCCGAACTTGTGTCCTCCCCCAAAACGACGCGCCAGCCCTGAACACGTCGCGCCAACGAGGGGCTCGCGAACGATAGGTCCACGATGGAGCTACCCCTCGAGGTCACGAACGTGTCCACGGCTCCCCGATTTAGGAGGACTAGGCCGAGTCGTGCGGCCCAGTCCACCTGTGCCCTGCCTCTATGCCCCGTCGCGCCCCTTTCGTGTCGGGAACCCCAGGCATACGACCAGGCGTTGAAGTCCCCGAGCACAAGGACCGGACGGGGCTGGCAGGCATTGACGACGACGGCCAGCTGACGGAGCCACTGCTCATATGCAGCTTGGTCTCGGTTCGGCGTGATATAAGCGGCCACGACCGCTATATCCCCAACCGCCGCCGCCACGCAGCCGGGTCCCCTTGCAACGACGGCAAGAGGGGGGCTGCCGGCGGCAGGGTTGTGCACCAGTGCCGCCGACCCATCCAGCGCGGTTTCCCAGGTAGGCCCGAGGAACCGGTGGGTGTATGGGTCGGCGACAGCGGCGACATTTATGGCCCACTGTGCCATGCTCTGGCGCAGAAGATCCTGAGCATGGGCACCGTGGCCAACGTTCACCTGCAGGATGCGGAGTTGAGGATCCATTATGGAACCCCCATCTCCGCATCCCGCTGTGAACTGGAGGCGGAAGGCCGGCCTCCCGGCTTCGGCTCCCCTCCGGCGCAGGCCTTGCTGCCAACCCTGTGGTCGGCCGGCTTGCCTCCCGCTGCACACCTAAAGCAGTGCAGCGGGGCATCGCACGTGCCGGCCTTGTGACCGGGTTGGCCACAGCGGAAGCAACGGTCACCCGCCGTCACTTCCGCCGTGCAGTGCACCCCCACATGGCCCACCGACAGGCACCTGAAGCACCTGGCCGGTCGGGCCTGCAGGAGCCGTGCCTGCGCCCTCAGGAAGCCTCCCACCAGGAGGCTCCGCCCGTCTGCGACCTTTTGGGCCGCCGCGATAGGGCAGCCGACAACTGCTGCCCCCTGTCCACCGCGGCCGAAGCGTATAGCTCCGGCCTTTACTGTGTCCGGGGAGCAGTCCCCGGCCTCCGCCACGGCGAGCCTGAGCTCTTCTGCCGTGACGGAGTCGTCCAGGCCCGTAATGCGCACTTCTGCGCATTTAATGGGCCTGGACACCCGGACGTCGGCTGCGTCCAGCGACTCCCTCAGCCGAGCCGCTAGGGCGTCGGCCTTGGGGCCACTGGCGGCGCCAGGGACCTCAAGAAGCCGGGCTCCCGTCCGTGTGCTCTTGCACCGGACACCCGGGATCTCGAGGGCCTTTAAATCGACGTTGGCCTTAACTTTGGCCAACACCTCGGCATACCCCATGCCCCTACCCGCTGCCTCCGCCGTCAGGGTGACGACGACGGCCGTGGTACGAGGGGCACGGAGCTTCCCCGGCGCTGTCTTCGCGGCGGCCGCGGCCTTCCTGGCCTTCTTGGCGGCCTTCCGCCTCTTCTTGTTGGCTCCAGCCACCTCCCAGCCCCCTTCCAATGGGGTGGAGGTGGCCGGAACCACGGCTGGGGCTGGGGCTGGGGCCAGGGCTGGGGACGTCTTCCCCTTGCCCTTCCCCTTGCCTTTGCCCTTCCCCTTACCCTGAGCGGGAGAGGGCTGAGGAGCCGGCTCCGGCAGGGTCACAACCGCACCCGCAGCCGGGCGGGTGGGGCCCCTCTTGGCTACAGCCGAGTAGACGGCCGCTGGTGGCGCCAGAGGCGGACGGCGGATGGAGTCCATTAGGGCCTCCATCCGACACATCATCCTCTCCTCCAGCGCCTCCATGTAGGGGAGCCAGGACTCCGCCGGCGGTGCCCTCGGCTGCGCCGGCCGCACCGACTGTGCCGGCTGCTGGACCGGTTGCACCGGCCGCTCCGGCCGCGTCGACAGCGCAGGCTGCGCTGACCGACTCGCGGACGAGCGAGTCGCGCGCGCCGCCTCCGCCGGTTGCGCCCGCTGCGCCGTTTGAGCCGAGCTCGTCATCCCCCTCTTGAGCTCTTCGACGGCTGCAGCTAGTCGAGCCGTCTCCCGACGGGACTCGGCCAGCTGCGCCGCCAGGCCCTCATTCTCGGAGGTGATGTCGAGCACAATGCTCAACATCGCCTCTTGCTCAGGGTTTGGGGACCCCTGGAAGGACGCAGTCACCTTCTGGAGTCTTTCCATGAGTGACCGCGTCCTCCCGCATGGCTCCGACACCGGCACCGCTGAGGTGGAAGGCCTCGGCGGTGACTTTCCCGCAGCCTTCCAAGAGCCGAGGGGGCTCGGGTGGATTGCCACCCCTCACGCCACCACGCGCCCCTCGGCGGCCCGCAGCCACCTTGGACGCCGGCTTCGACGCCTCGTCGCTGCTGGAGGAGGAGGTCGTCCCGGTGAGGGTAAAGTCCTCGTCCGAAACGTCCCCCCCCGCCCGAGCCTTTGCGCGCCTCCTGCGCTTACGGGTCCGCGGAACGCCCAGACCCGCCGGGCTGCTCGCCCTGCTTCGCTCGTTGGCGGTGTCGAATTTCTCCGACACCGCCGAGGTGTTTGGCGCTACCTCCGCGCCTGATTGCTGCGCGATCTCCGCGCAGACTACGTTATTTTCATCGTCCTTGTTCATGCCATTGTCTAGATTTTTATTTGTTCGGTCCGTTTTATTTTTGATTATTTGGTGAATGTCCATAGCATATCCCACGAGTATGGGGGAAAGGTGGTCCATCCAGGCGGTGCCCCCTGCACCTGGATAAGCCTATATACTATGGAAGTCGGCTGGTATCCATAGGTTTTTACGACTTCGCTGTCGGGTGTTATAGACTTTTCCTTGTCGTGGGCCGGCCAATAAAGGCAAGCCCTCCGGTCAGCAAGTTCACGGCGTACCCTTCTGGAGCCACCAGTCAGGTCGTTGCCGATCACCTGCCGATTACGGAACGCGAGAGGATGGCTAGTCCTCTCTCACCGGCGGCGGCACAAGTGCCCGTCGGCCCCTGCGTTAGCAGTGGGCCAACCCGCCCCTGGATCCCCCAGGACCCTATGGTGGCCTCAGCCACAAACACCATCGCCCATCCTGTCTCCTCTGAAAGCAGAGGAGTACGGAGAGCGATGTGTTCCCGCCACGTTGGGTATTCGCCGACGATCAATGCCAACCCCATGAAGGGGAAGCCATTGACCGCCGCCCAGGGTGTACCGGCCGCTCCGATTCCGTTCCCCCCGGAATGCAGCGGGATCGGAATCGGAACGACACGCGAGGAGGTTACCCAACATACACCCCAGCTGACACTCTACCTGTTCAAAAAGTATTTTCACGCCATAGTCCATCTAAAAAAATTTTTTACCGCAAGTAAGGTAGGTAGTAAGTAATACTCACGTATAAAAAAGAACGTATTTCTTTTTTTTACACTTGCCCAAAGTGAACTACCTACATTTCAAATTGCTGTTAAATTAACAGTGCCAACACAATGTGTTATTGTGAAAATCAATAAAAGAAACCGGTCAAGTGCGAGACAGGTTCGTGCACTGAGGGTTCCGTACAAAACTGGATCCCTTTTGAGGTTTAAGCCAATTAAGCTAGACCTCTAAATTTTATGCGGTCCCATACCTTTTTTTTTTTTTTTTTACGTGCGGAAATCCCCTCGAATACCCCCCCGCCGGCCAGCGGGGGCGGTTATGTCGGGCTTGAACCGACTAACCACAACTCAGTTTACAACTATTTAATTTTTTTGGAATTTTTCCTTTATTTATGCTGTTAGAACTTGCTTTTTGCCAAATTTCGTAATTCTAGGTCTACGGGAACTACCTATAGGATACTTCTGGTTGACCTAGAATTGTCAATTTTGCTTAAAAGCAAGGTACAGCACAAGTCAAGGGAAATTAAGGGGAAATGAAAAAGTTGAATATTAACGTAAAATTATACATACAAGTATTCGCAAAAATGTAAATTTGCCCATATCTTTTTATCGTGGAGACTCAGGACCTCAGTATCTGGTATAAATTTCAACTTGCTAGGTCCACCCGTTCCTGAGAAAATCGGAGGTGGCAGACTGACAGACGGACAAAAAGACATTAAGGAACTCTTATAGGATCACTCTGATCTTATAAGGGTTCCTTTTTTACCTTTTGACGTACGGAACCCTAAAAAAAAGTTATTTTGCTTGACTTACACCATTTACCGCCAGGGAGCCGTGCTTCATTCTCTCGCTAGATCGCTACTACATTCGACGTATTCAGCGACTTATTAAAACCTGATAACTTAAAATATATCATGCTTTGAAGCAATGTGTTAAAAAAATGGTCGCAGTGTTTTTTGACGATCGTGACTTGATCATTGTGATTATAAATAACGGTTATGTTGGGCGACAAACTAAGAGTAACTATATCGCAATGACCGAGTTTCGGTTGAAGTAGATACCTGCATAATTAGCGAGGTAGTTCTTAAACCGGTATCTGTGCGATGTTAAGAAGCTATTTAGACTGTTTGAATTTTCTTACGAAAGAATAATTTGAAGTATGGGTGTGATTCATTATCGTATTTACCGGAATACCATATCTGTACTCTCTAGATTAACCGCCCCCATTGGCCGGCGGGGGGTATCCGAAGGGATTTCCGCACGAAAAAAAAAAAAAGGTACTGATATTATAAAGAGAGAGCCCGAATTTTGTGAGTTTGTTTTCTGTCTGGGGTTATCTTCGGAACGGGTGCGTATCATAACGTATAAACTCATTTGGTCTAATTTTAATTTTACTATCGTTCATAAGATATAATCAACGCGAGATATACCAACTGTTGATATAATTTCTTTACATATAACATTTATTTATTCTAAAACTTAATTACTTGAGCTGAGTGAGACGAAGTCGAGCGAAAGCTCCTCATACCAGACTTCAGGATTTTCTTTGTCACAGGTCTCCTCCTAAACTATCCAATCAGAACCAAATTTGGCATGATTAAAGAGTGCAGAGGAAGGTTTACCAAACCAAAACCAAAGGTGTGACCAAACTTTACACGCTCCTAAAGCATGTCCAGAGTTGTGACTTTCAAAAAGAATTTTCAAAATCGGACTTGCCACGGAGGAATGATCACTGTTCAAAATTTTCAAAATCTGATTCACGATGTCTCACTCAGCTCAACATTGCAAGCAGCGATTCGCCTTGTTTGACAAACGTTTATGTAATCGAAAATCATTTGGTCTAACGTTTAATATATATTTTTTTATTTATTTATTAAACTTTATACACAAGTACATAGGCGGACTTAATGCCACAGGCATTCTCTACCAGTCAACCAAAGGTGGTGCAGAGAGAAACTTAGTAGGTGCATTATTATCAAGAGCAACATTTACAACATATACACAACAATAATTTTGTAGCGTAATAAATACATACTTACCTACTCTAAGATAGGTATAATATCATATACTTAGGTACTTAGATGTATATTGTTTATTTAATAAATCATTAGGTCTTTTTTTTTTTTTTCGTGCGGAAATCTCTTCAAATCCGCCGGCCAGCGGGGGCGGTTATGTCGGGCTCGAAATCACTAAAACCGCACGCCGTCTCGGGTCTACAGACGCCGGGGTGTAAGGTTGCCCATAGAGCATATCCCTCGCACCCCGACTGACCCTGGGCCATCTCCGAGATGGCCCCCTCGGGTTTGGGAACCACGGTGTCCCCGTCTTGCCCCGGTTTGGGGGAGGGGCACTAGTTGCCCCACCGTCCCGGCCTGCTTCTGCTAGGGTGACAGGCGGCCTCACCCGCCACCCCCAAATCATTAGGTCTAACGCTTAATATATAAAAAACGTCATTATGGTTAACACCCCGACTCAGAGTACCCCCGACTCGGATAGTTTAGGTTAGAATTCGTGGTTTTTTTTTAAACACCCAGAAAAATACACCAAATAAGTTTTATATCTTTTGAGTGGTAGGTATGTCAAACGATGTTATATTTAATGTATGTTATGCTTATAAAAATTACTTATTGAAAAATTATATCAATTGTTTATTATGTTAACTAATCGCTATATTAAATAAAATTATAGGTTCCGTTGTTAATATTAGAGATTTTTTTGTTATATCATCTACTTACTTACCCCTTCGGAACCGCTGCACTTATTCAAAAAATCTTACACCATTTGAAAAATACACTTTCCCCAATAGACATAGGCTAATTATGTGTGAATTACAATGGCTTGAGTTAAAAAACACTCGTACTAAACGAAGCGAATTACAGTGAAAACCGTATCAAAATCCGTTTGGTGTTTTAAAAGAGTTGGCGGAAAAACAGACGCGTACCAGTTTACTTTTCTTCTTCATCCGAGCGTCAATTCCAGTCGCATCCAAAGCCTACTCCTTTTATTGGTTTGTTTTGGCTTTTATGGGAGCGACTGCCGTTTAACCTCCAACACCGAGAGGAAAACCTGCTCCAGAGCCTCGTCCATTAATCAGCTGGAGGTGCCGGTTTGAAGGAGAGGTTTGCTTAGGACCCAAATATCTTTACTTGCACCTCATGCTTCCCTGAGCGTGGCTGCGGGTGTGAGGGACGGGGTAAGCCCTCCACCCGCGAAGGGGATGACGTCCATGTGTGCCTGAACATCGACCAATTGAGAGTATGAAAGGTGTGGTGCCCGCGTTAGTGGGCATGCGCTAGGGGGGTCGCCATAGAAGTATTCCTGCATAGTTTCAGGCCCCCCCGACAAGGTCCAGAGTATGGCACACCGTGGGGTTTAGTGGGTATGCCCGTCCGTACGAATGGGAGAGTCCCACACACGATCTCCGGCTACCACCCCGTGGCCGTGACACAAATTTGTCACAAAATTCGGCGCAAAATTGCACGATTGCGGAAAACCCTCCATAGTAATCTAATTTCGGTTTGATTGCGTTCAGGGGTCAGCAAGTGCATAGCCGGGCAGGGGGACTGTGGTCGCAGCACTAGTGCGACCGGTGGGTGTCACGTGGTGCTGCGACGACAATCCTCTTCTGATGAGGCCGTCAAGCTGAGTGCCACCATTGTTAACATGGTACGTGTATGTAATGGTGACCCTCTTTCCTGAGACTTTACCTTCAGCTTACCATCAGGCGAGGTGAAGTCAAATTGACGTGTCCTAAATATAAAAAAAAAAAAAAAGATTTAAATCGGAAGAAAAGTCCCGTCCTAGATGTTCTCTTTTTCCGATCTAAATCTATAGGGAAAAGTAAGCATATAAATTAAAATTTAATTGAATCTTACTGTGTACTTACCAAAGCGCATCGTTAACCAGAATGCAATAAATGCAGGGTAAGCAGATACGAAACAGCAGTAAGACACGTTTCCAGTGACCTCACGTCTGAGCTATTTGGTTAGAAGTGATGTTATCCACGAACATCTCGATTGGTATTTTTTTGTGAAACCGGTTTTGGCCATTCAGTGATGAATACCGATTCGTGCGGTTATGGCCTAATTCCAAGGCTGTAGTTTTTACGGAATGTTTAAAATTTGCTGTTTTAGGGCAAAACTTACTAAACAACTGTCCAATTTAAGAGGTTTATTCACAGACTAGCTTTTTCACGCGGTTTCGCCCGCGTGTTATTCTGTCTCCATTCCCGCTCCCCATGGGAAACTTTTCCAGGACTAAAAAGTTGCATATGTGTTATTCCAGATTATAATCTATCCCTGTACCAAATTGCAGCCAGATCTGTATAGCCGTTTGAGCGTGATTGAGTAACACACAAACTTTCACATTCATCAACATGGGAGCGTCCATTAATTACGAGAGGTAATTTTGGCGATATTTCAACCCCAACTTGATGGTATGTCCTGAGATTTTGTTCGACCCCCGCCCGCCTTCCTTAATCTCATGTGAGATTTTTAAAAACGCATATTTTTTATATATATAAGTACATTTCAGCTTGATTACGTTGGATATCATTATTTAAAAAACAATTCGCTAGTAGTAGTAGTGGTGCATCGTGTCTTTATTATAAAAGGTTGACATTTATTTGTTTATGAATTATCTTCACATGGCAAGTTAAATTCAAGCAATTTTACAATATTTCTTGCCGAAATAAATATTACGTGAGATTGGTCGAGACTACCCTCTCCCCGTCGTGAGATTGGGTGAGGTTTGGGTTGACCCTCCTTACCTCCCTAAACTCCTCACGTAATCATAGGTCGCCTCCTTAGTAAGAAGTAGGATTAAAACAAGTGCTTTTGCAACAATTACAAGTGCTTTCATAGTAGGATTCCTTATACAGAACTGCTAAACCATTACACAATTTTGAGCCTGGAGCACAGGCGTATATTGCTAATGGTTATGATGCTGTACGGCATATGTAATAATAAATTCAATTGTATTGAACTTACTAATAAAATATGTTACGTAGTTCCTACGACTGTTATTCGGCGGGAGGTGTGCGTGCCCAGATTGTTTTATACGGAAAACTGTAGAACAAATGCGGGGGAGCGAGCACCTCTGCATCGATTGTTGGCAACCTACAACTCACATTTTATTGACCTCCACATTTTTGCGCTTACCGAGAATAAATTCAAGAAAATGGCTTCCGAAATTCTCGGCAAAATGAATAAACCTAACAAACTGGGGTGTCAGTCTGTTAGGGTTTATTTATTTATTTTTAATTTAGGTTTTTTAATTTAATTTAGCATCTTTGTACGTCTGGGTACAACTACACGTCCGTATCTTCTTTTAAACTAAATTATAATTCCGTGTACAATGGTGTGGGTTGTGCGTTTTTAGTGTTATGTCTAGTTTTTAAGAATTTACTGTAACGCATAACTGTTTTTTGTCCCTAATAAATAAAATAAATAAATAAAACTGGTAGCGTATGGTAGTTATTGGTCGAAAAGATTTTTTTATATTGGCTTTATGACAAAGCCAAGAGAGTACGAACTCCGGACTCCGGGCTCCTCAGTACAAGCTTTGGATGTCACCGGGTCTAACATCAAAAGAACTGGTCTTCCGCACCATGCTGAGACCGTGGCCACCATTATTAGCGACCCCACCTTTTTGGAGGAGATCAAGCCCTCTTCTCTCAAGAAACTCGCACGAGACACGAACGCGCCAGCCTCTGGCCTTTGGTTTGAAACTAGTTGTAATCAAAAACCCTTACAACGTAATGTACCTATTCGGAGACACAGTAACATATAGTCATTTATGTCAACAAAAGCATCTAATCACAGCCGTGAGCTTTTTTTATACCATTTAGTGGCAGACAGGCACACGACCCACCTGATACGGGTACTTCTTAGCCGACAAACCAATTAAAAAAGCATAAGCTGACCCCGGGGTCAGATTATGCTGCTTAGTTTACACTTTGGAGTCCGGACACCAAAGTGTAAACTTAGGACGCAACAGCTATGAGGATGATGATGATGATGAGCAGGATCGAAACGAATACTATTCTTGTCGGCGTCCCTTTTTCAAATTCATCTATCTATATATTAAATAAAATCGTAACCAGGTGAAAACTCTACATTTGCCTGCTTTTGTTATCGATGTCCGAGCATCACTTGAAAACCGCTGTAGGTACAGACTCGGCACCTTACACCCCGGCGTCTGCAGACCCGAGACGGCGCCGCCCCCGCCCCCGCTGGCCGGCGGGGGGTTTCCGAGGGGATTTCCGCACGAAAAAAAAATAAAAAAAAAAAAAAAAGGTACAGACTCAGCTGAAATTTTTCATGAACATTTTTCTAGGTTATGGTCATGAACGCGAGTTACTTACTTCTAAAACATAGTTGATTGGAGACTCAACCTTTAATAATAAATATCATCACGGTATTATATAAGAAAACTGGGTAGAATTAATTTCGATGTTACATATAAACCTCTATTTCTTCATGATAAATGGTTGAAAATACAACGATGAAATAGGTACCTTTTTTTTTTTTTTTCGTGCGGAAATCCCTTCGGATACCCCCCCGCCGGCTAGCGGGGATGGTTATATCGGGCTTGAACCGACTAAAACCGCACGCCGTCTCTGGGTCTACGGGCGCCGGGGTGTAAGGTTGCCCATAGAGCATATCCCTCGCACCCCGACTGACCCTGGGCCATCTACGGTTTCGAGATGGCCCCCTCGGGTTTGGAAACCACAGTGTCCCCGTCGTGCCCCGGTTTGGGGGATGAAATAGGTACCTAATACATGTTGGGTTCGAAACTGCAGAAGTAAACATACCTTGATCTATTCCGAATTTAACGCGGACGAAGTTGCGGGCAATAGCTAGTTCGAAGAGGAGATTCCTGATATAGCGAACTGTTAATGATTGGATGACAGGTCTCCACTTACTATAACGTTGGACTAGAAAATGCATACCAACATAAAACAGTGGGAAAAACTAAAAACCTCTGCCTCTGTTGCCCCTTCGGAGACATACGGGTGTGGATATTGTTGCAATTAGTAAATATGGCAACATTAAAGTAAGGTATTTGTAGTAATTGGTGCTTGGTTGGGGACCTCCACGCGGTGCACCCTGGGCAACGGAGACAGCAGCGCCTCTCTCCTAGGGCGGGAGAGACGCTGCCGCCTACGGCCAAATCCGACCGAGGCGAGGACGGCTCTGTCGAGGGCTGTTCGGAAGCTTTCCACGTGTCCCTCTGATTAGCAGATGGCACAGTGGAGAGCAAGTAAGGGAGCCATCTCAAAACCGGAGATGGCCCGGGGTCAGTCGGGGTGCGAGGGGTATGCTCTATGGGTAACCTTACACCCCGGCGTCTTAAGACCCGAGACGGCGTGCGGTTTTGGTCGGTTCAAGCCCGACATAACCGCCCCCGCTGACCGGCGGGGGGGGGGGGGTATCCGAAGGGATTTCCGCACGAAAAAGTAGTGTTCCAAGAAGCTCCTGTGTTTTTTATTTATAACACCGCAACACGAGACCAGCTTCCTATAAAATTACACAGTTCACAAGCAGACGGCACAGATAGCAGAGGCGTATTATGATCCACATTTCGCCAACTATATTTTTTGATTTCACTTAATAGAGGGCATATATTTTGCTCTTGGATTTAACAACTAGGAATTACGAGGTGGAAAAGTTGGATTGTTATTGACATTTTTACTCCGGCTTACAGGATTTGGGAATTAAATAATAAAAGCTTGAAAAGTCAGGGTTCGTACGCCAATGTGGCACGGCACGTCCTTGCCTGAAAACGAAACACCAGGCTGGTCATCTTAGGCTTGAAATATACAGAATAGACGAGCTATAGGCCTGCTCAAGATGATCTTAAGGCGAGCATGAGCGCAAAAGAAAATCGCGTTAATACATACCCATGTACGGTTTTGTTTTATGCTATGCTTTACACCTTATGCCTCTCGCCTTTTTTGTATAATTCACGCCTAACTACTTGTCCATTTAAAACTGTACATACCTAAACCAACAACTTTCAAAATGCGGCCAGCGCGTCCAATCATTGAATACCTGCTCTGACAAGGTCACCAAGATTCTCACTGTTCAGTATATATTATTAACATAACATAAACTCACGCCTATATATCCCCGAAGGGGTAGGCAGAGGTGCTAGCACCCACATTTCGCCAGTTTATGTTTAGGTCCCAATGTAATAGGTGGCGAGCCTATTGCCATTAACCGGGCACTTATAAGCCTGCGATAAATACACACATAACTTCGAAAAGCATCGAAAAGTCATTGGTGTGTGCCATGGTAAAACCTGGGATCGAACCGGAGACCTCGTCTCAGCAGTCCATTACCCATACCACTAGGCTACCGCGGCTCTATATTATTAAATATTATATTGTATTTTGTCTGTGGATTTATTCAATGAAATATGTGAATTAAATTTTACTACCTGAGAATGTTGCACTTAATCATTTATTATTACAACATTTTAGATTGCATGTAACATATAATATATTATTGATGAGATAAGGCATTATATCATATCATTATCCAGCCATACATAGGATGTATGAGGCTCCACCACCTGCAAACCAGCACATCTGCTGATTGACGAACGAGACTCTGGCGCAGTTTTCCTTTTGCGGTTGGAAGGTTAGACGGCAGTAGCTCCCATAAAAGCCGCATAATTCAAATCTAATGGATGGACAATACTTCGGGCTCCGAGATGAAATCCTCGGATGTAACCGGGAACCACGCTAAAATGATGATTGTGATGTTCATCATAATCATCATACGAGCGTATATCAAACGCGGTTTCATCCAAAGCTCGCACTTAGGAGCCCGGGGTCCGCTCTTTCTGTCCCCCCTTACCTTCCACAACCCTGTCTGTGTTAGCAACTCGGAGAGGAAAGCCTGCTCTGACATTCTCGTCTGTCAATCAGCAGGAACCTTTTTTTTTCTTACGTGCAGAAATCCCCATCGATATCCCCCCGCAGCGGGGGGATATCATTATGTCGGATTCGAATCGACTGAAACCGCACGCCTTCTCGGTTCTGGCCTGGCCCATAAGGCCCTCAAACCCCGGCTGGCCCAGGGCTATCTCTGGTCTCGAGACTCTGGGTCGGCTCTCTGGCCGGTCGACTTTCAGGTGAGGTTGGTTTGAGCCCCGAAACTCTTGGTGGGACCCCATACACTACAGGCACAGGTATTAATCACGTGTCCCGTTCAAATTGTGTGTGTTACCATATGAACAATTCCAGACTCCATACTGCTACTTGCAAATCTACTAACAGAAACTACAAACTTACTTCACGACGACCTCTGTGACGTAGCGGTAGTGCGTTCGACTGCTAAGCCAGAGGTCGCGGGTTCGATTCCCGCTCAGTGCAAATATGTATGTTTGCATTGGTCTGGCTGTTTCTATGTATAATATGTATTTATTTACAAAAAAAAAGTATTTAAGTATAATTATCCGCATTCTAGGACCCATATGTAAAGCTCTGCTTAGTTTGGCTCTGGATGGTGTAGAGTACTTTGTCCTACAATATTTATTTTCTATCACGGCACCATGGAGTAAGAATTTTTAGGGATTTTCTTTAGAAAAGCCCTATTGCTATCGAGTTGTCGTCGACGTCGTCTATGTCGTCGTTGCCAATTTTCTGTCTCGGTTTTGGGTATGAAGGAGATGAGCTTTCGAGTTGCTGTTTTCGGTAATAGATTCGTGCTGGGGTGAACCACAAGATAAAGAAAAAATCGCAAAAAAAAAAAAAACGCAAAATCGAAAATCCCTTTGAATTCGGCTGAGCTCGTCTCAGGAATTCAAATTGTTTTTCTTGAAACGTACAAATTCGAATAACAAACTAATTCACAAATTGGCTGACTCATGCTATTCACCCCGAAAGGCGTGAAGCGTGAAGTTATTATACATATAATACTTAATTTTCAGTATAATATCCGTTACATAGAGTTGCACTCGTTAATGACGTAATTATTTACAACAATGGTTGTTAATGTTATTCCTATTACATAATAATGATTGGTACAGTTCAATGTTATCGTTAACGCGTTGTTCCATTGTGTTTAGTTACTGAATAACCAACGAGTTATTTTTTTTTTCACTGCCCAAGTAGCTAACAAGATAAGAACGCTTGCAACACCATAGGCTTAGGCTACTGTATGTAACGTGGGTGTCAGTCGCACGTCTGCCTACAGATACAGGCAACAATCTTGAACGAAAGTCTGCGTAGTGGGGTTCACGCATGTGCACTGCCGAGCAAAAATAAGGATCAACCAAAAAACGACTGAGCAACTAATGATACAACAACCAAAAGCCCTAAAAACGCTTTCTGCGCAGTTGCCGCAACATACATACATATAGTCACGCCTCTTTCCCATTGTGTTAGGCAGAGACAACATCTTTCCACTTGCTACGATCTTGGCATACGCCTTTCGCTTCTTCCACTTTCATAATCGTTTTCATACATGCACGCCAGTTGCGGGTACTTCTGTCCTGGCCTTTCTTCAAAAGTCCTCGATCTGATTGCTGTAAAATATGGAGTTATAATCTATTGCCAGTAATCTGAAGTCTATTAACTAATACCTAATTTCATTGTCCAAATATGTATAAACGCCGTAAATCCGAGTTTTATTTTTTATTAACGCCAGCAATTTCTTACATGCGTAACATTTATTTTTGTTATTCGTGCGAACATAAATCATAAATTTAAAAGCCAAATTAAAAGTAAACTCTGCCAAAAAGGCTACTATAAAATTCAAGACTATTTAGACGATTAACAAGCTTGGATATGAACTGTTTGCTCTCTCTCTATGCTACTCAAATGGAATATTGTACTTAGGTTAAGTAAATATGTTTGTAAATAGACCAAAAAAAAACAGCCCGCTGAGTTTCTTGCCGGAGTTTTCTCAGGACAGGGCCGCGTTTCGAACCGGTGGTCCATTTGCCAAACATTAGATTATTTATTTTTTTATGACGTTTTGTAAGTATATTAGTATTAATATTAATGGTCTATGCAGAATAAATGGTTTTTGACTTTGAAAAAAAAAAAAAACATAAAACCGTTAGCTAGCGACACACTAACAGTAGCAGAGGGCCCTTAAATGGTTCCGCATTGTAATATCTATGGCGTAAAATTATATAACGCGCACTGAGACGTCATCAAACGAGAACAAATTGTCATGAAAGAGCAACGTTTTATTTAAGCAGTTACAATTTTACGAAACAATTACTTCATTCAATTCGCGTAATTACCGTGTAACTAGCGATTTATGTATAATTCATGAGATGTTCATACAATTTGTTACTTATGTCGATTCTTTTGCAACACGCAAAAAGACGGAAGAAATTAGTTTTGTGAAATGTGACAACACCTTTCTAAAGAATGACATAATATATTACAGTTTAAATAATCTAAGAAGTGCATTTTGACAGCTGTCGTTTAGTGTTGGGTGGCTACAAATCGATTGAGAGAGTAACCGATTGCAACAGATTTGCCTCCGTCAAAACCTGCCGGCGCCTTAAAGAGCCGGCGACAGGTGCGCGCCGCTTCAAACCTTATTTTCATAACATTAACGTATGAAATTGCGTGTGTATCGTATACAAATGGATTTGGAATGAGTTTAATTAAACTCTAAGCTATAAGAACACTCATGGTTTAGCAACTCCCTTGCTAACTTACGATTTGTCATATGAACCGATTACAATATGATGTACATTACCACATGTAAACTTCCACCGATAATTGGTTTGAACGAGATCTAGTAGGTAGTTTTTTTTAATACGACATAAATCGTAAACCGCAATTTAATTTTCATTCAATCAACTCAAATATATATTTTTTTTAAACATTATTATGTTACTTGCTGCTACGGAACCCTTCATGGGCGAGTCCGACTCGCACTTGGCCGCTTTTTATAATGCCACGTTCAGCTAACGCACATTTCAGTTACATAGTTCATAAACATACAAGTATGTTTCGTAAAACGTAATCATATTAGGGGGCGTCCATAAATTACGTGAGGTGTTTTTTTAAATTTTCTGTCCCTCCCTCCCCCCCTGGTGAGATGTTGTGAGATTTTATTCAACCCCCTCCCCCATCCCCCCAATCTCACGTGAGATTTTTCAAAATGTGGGTTTCTTATGTAAACGCGTTGGATTGTTATTGTAAAAAGAAAAAAAAATTTACTTCGTACTTTTATTTACGACTAGTAATCAATATTGCTGAGAGTTATAAGTGTAATAAAAATTTAACAATAGAATACTTAAATCGTGACTACTGTGATTAAAAAAAAGAATATCTACTCTAATTCAGTCCATGGAGAATCATGCGCGGTCTCAAGAGAGACTATTGGAACCAACATGTCCATCTGATTTTCAGTAAAATCATCTGCTCCTTCAACTTCGTTCTGATCTAGCCACTCTAAGCCGTTGGCGCTTGCGCACAGTAACTCATTAGCTCGTCTTGTGACAATCTGTGAGGGTCGGACTTTGCGGAACATACGCGCTTGCTTAGCTGGTGCAATGTGGGCTGCTCGCCTGTGCTCTGCAGCTCTTGTGATAGATGCAAAATAAATACCGCATGTACTGCAGCATCTTTTCTCTAAATCATCACGTACACTTGGGCAATAGAGATCATAAGGCGTGCTGATGAAGGCATTCAGCGGTTGAATGGGTAGGCAGTGGCGTAATAGAAATGGAGCAAATGACTTTCCGTCATGCTCTTTATAGTTCGGAATTGTCATATGTCCATCAACCTGAGTGATAGGGTATGGAGGTGGCAGGAAACGGTCGTGAAGAATCATATGCAGATCACTCCAGCGTGGGCTGCAGCACTTCTGGTCATCGCATTTCACAACCTAAAAAAAAATTAAGAACAATTTTCCTTTTTTTTGTTTCAATCAGAAAAAAAATTGCGTGATATTTGCCGAGACCCCCCCTCTCTCCAACGTAAGATTAGATGAGATTTGACTCGACCCCCTCCCCCCTTATACATCTCACGTAATTTATGGACGCCCCCTTATGGATTCGTCAAGTTATCTATTATTGGATTCACTGGATACTTCCTCCTTGTCGAATGTATTTAAGACACGTATCGCCTTAGTATCCTCATAAGGCAATATGTGTACACGTACACATATTGCCTTATTAAGTTATTATCCTAATAAGGCACTACGTGTACAAAACAGAACGGTGTGGGTTGGAAGTCATATTACCTGTATGAAGTGGAGATTTCATAATAGACACAGATCAATTAGAACTAAACTGCGTTATCATGTTTCTCTCAATGACTTTCTTTAACTGAAGCATGTAAAGTTTTGCAGAATTAGTTGAACGAATTTTCATGGGCGATTTAGAGTCTACACTATCCTATGTACTTTCAACTTTCAAAGTACTGCGACGTGCCGCGACTGCAGACTGCAACACCAGTAGTGTCGCTGACGCTGACCGCAAAGCATCAACAGGTCACATCACGTTGCGTTGCAGTTGACGAGTGAAAAAAATTGCTTTTCTGAAGAAAATTAAGAAAACTTAATTAACATTGTTGCTGGATCCAGTAATTTACGACATCATCCATCTCAGCTGTCGGAAAAATCTTTGAAAAAAAAAAACTAATTTGTAAAACAAAATGGTATAATTTCAATAATAACTATTAAAATTAATAAAGACAATTATTACGTATGAATTGAATATACTAAACACAGCGACACAACAGCGAAGAGCAGCTGACTGTATCTTTCTCGCTCGGGTACACTCGGCGGTCCCGAGTTCACCCGATCGAGCCTTTCACCTCAGAGCGTGACGGATCAGCCTAACTTACTACCTTTTTTTCGTGCTGAAGTCCCCTCGGATACCCTCCGCTGGCCGGTGGTTATGTCATGCTTGAACCGACTATAACCGCCCGCCGTCTCGGGTCTTAAGAGTGTGGGGTGTAAGGTTGCCCATAGAGCATATCCCTCGCACCCCGAGCCACACAGATTTTTCCGTAGGTAGTAAGCCTAACTTATTACATTTATTTTTTTTCACTTCAAAAAAGGGGTTAGAGGAAATACTAGTAGGTTATTTTGGTTTCTAATCCTTTAATAAAACCGCTCCGGCGTGATTGAATAATAAATATCCACCTAAACTTTCGCATTCACCTTTTGTATAACTAAACACTTTTTCTGTTTTTCTGTACTTCTGTATTTTACACGAAATACCTTTGAACCACGTGCTACACTGTCAGAAAGACAACATGGTTACTTTAAGTCGATGACATCATTTAACACGTACTCGACATGACCCACATAAACCAATGAAAATCCGAACTGAACAGCAGAGGCTTTGTCCGAACACTTTCTTTGCTTCCTCTGCCTATTATGAAACAAACAATACTTGTCTATGCTCCGTGACAACTAGAATGAAGCGTCGAAGCCAATTGCACAATAAAGTGAAATGCTGCTTTACCTTTTCACAAATATGTAAAGTTTGAAATTAAAAAAATTGAGCGAGTTAAATCGTCTTTAACGTTTTCTCTATGGTACATCGAACTGAGAGTTTGATACATTTATAGAGTAGTTGAAACTGAGTTTGTAAAATATTAAAACTGTAACTTCGGCTTTCAACTACCTACTCTTTTTTTTTTTATCGTACGGAAATCCCTTCGGATACCCCCCCGCCGGCCAGCGGGGGCGGTTATGTCGGGCTTGAACCGACTAAAACCGCACGCCGTCTCGGGTCTACAGACGCCGGGGTGTAAGGTTGCCCATAGAGCATATCCCTCGCACCCCGACTTGAACTACCTACTCTAAAAAGATATCAAGCTATAGACATGCATTGAGCGACAGAGAAAACGTTCTACAAAACACAAAAAAAAAAAAAACCGGCCAAGTGTGAGATACATTCGCGCACGAAGCTTCCGCACTATTTATTATCTATAAAATGGGAACCCCCGTTCATTTATTTTGTTTTAATTTAATTATTTATTTTTGAAGTGACTTTACAACTCCATATTCTGTGAGTATTTCAAGCGTTTACCTGTTGCTGTTATTATTCTCGAGCGAAAAACGAAAAAAAAAATGTCTTGTTTGGGAGCCCCCTTTGAAATTTATTTTATTCTGTTTTTAATATTTGTTGTTATAGCGGCAACAGAAAAACATCATTTGTGAAAATTTCACCTGTCCAGCTATCGCGGTTCATGAGACAGCCTGGTGACAAACGGACGGACGGACGGCGGAGTCTTAGTCATAGGGTCACGTTTTTACCCTTAGGGTACGTAACCCTAACAAGCCAAGCTTCGTTAGACACTCACTCCTCTTCCCAACGGACTCATGATTTATATTCCTAAGGAGATATGCAGAGGCGTGTCATACATCCATACTTCGTCTATCAAATTTTTGTTGCCATGTATAGAAGATGACCATAAATCTGTCAACTGGACACTTGACTCCTCAACTCCGAAAGGAAACCCCTGTACATCAGATAGGTTGCACTATTGTCAAGATCTAGAAAAAAACCTTGAAGTCTGTGTCAAAACAACGTTTAATAAAATTTACAATCCACTAACAAGCATTTGTTCACTGGCGATAATTAATTGTTTAATTTTATACAAATACATGTTCTATCGGCTTCGCACGTTTGTTTACAACCAGGTCACCTGCTTCCCACCATTGTAACGTCCATAAACATGACTATAATATACCCCTGTTTTCATAATAAAGTCTATTAAGACATAACATTATTGCTTGATATGTTAACAATTGCCTCGCTAGAATTTAGACTCAAAATCCGAAGGCAACTCTGATATTCGTAGACATTTAAAAATTAATGGGTCTGGGCCACGTGTGAAAACATGTATAACCCGATTACACCAACAATATGGGGTTCTTCAAGAGGGGCATTAGAAGATTTTTACAGGGTCTGCAACGCGAGTTTGACGCCCTGGTGTTGCACACGTCCATGGGCCGCGCTAACCGCTTCCTATCAGGTGGGCATTAGCATGTCTGCCACCTGACTGAAATAAAAAAAAAGATAATTATCTATGTATATCTAAGCAAGTTGTATATAACATAAATTGGTAATTTAAAAACTAGCTTTCTTTCAACCCACCAGGCGAGGCCGCGGTGCCGGCCAAAGTCCGCTGGTAACCCTGGGGTTATCCTTTCGAGGGCTTACCCGGGGTGCCCGGCAAGGGACACTTGGGGAGGACACCGTGTGGTTTTAGTCGGTCCGATACCGACACGCCCACCCCATCGTCGGCACCGATGGGGTGAAGCCCGTGAGGGTTTACACACGTATAAAAAAAAAAGCTTTCTTTCAAATTAAATGAGCCCAAACATGGCGGGCTTATCTTATTTAGTTCAGAAGTTCCCATGACTACCTACTGTCTCCATCTTCAGACCCTTAATACCATGTAGCATCGAAGTATTTGCGAAGACGAAACAAATGAACTGTACCGCGCCTATAACTTTCGCGCAAGTGCAACCAATAAGTTTGACAAAGTTTCATCGCAGTTGGATGCACCTTCGATAAGCTTCACGGGAAATATTGAAGTTCAGCCAACGTGGTAATTAGACTAAAAGACTTCAACTGGGAAAAGGCTGGAGGATGACCTTACACCATAGCTATCTACACCGTAAAATTACAATAACTAGGACGGTTACCAGCTACGCCATCAACCCAAACTTAAGCGTAGCGAGATTTGCCTATCCAACAATAGGTCAACGTGACCGGTCGACTTTTTCCATTGATTTGGTTTTTCGGTGATTATTCCTCGATGGTAAGACCGATCTGGACATTCGACCCCCTTAGGACACTCAGTAATGTCTACTTGATCACCGTGGCAAATTTGGTCGCGATCGGTCAAACGGTCTCGGAGGAGTATCATTAATTTGTTTGAAATGAAACTTTGAAACCAAAGAAGGTTCGCTCGCCTACGGTTCGCTACACTTAAAAACCTTCTTATTCTCATTCAACAACGACCAACGGTATTGCCACATGAAAACTTGCACCCATAATTCTTCCAAGGCAAAAGGGACACGAAACACACGATAGGAACATTTCTAACCGTTTCTATTTCTGTTACCTCAGTAACCAGCCTCGGTATTACCTGTAATTAGAAGAAAATACTTTCAAGTTATCGTTTCCTAGTACATTGCAGTCTCGGGTGGTAATAGATAGGCTTCCTGCTTCTACAGACGCTTGCATTCCACTAGTTCATGTCAGATATTTGTAAATATATCTATACTAATATTAATAACTGAAGAGTTTGTTTGCTTGTTTGAACGCACTAATCTCGGGAACTACTGTCTCGAATTGAAAAAATATTTTTGTGTTGGATAGCCTATTTATCGAGGAAGGCTATAGGCTATATATCATCACGCTGCTATCCAGGGGAGCGGAGAAGTAATAATATATGTCAACAAATCGGGCAAATTTCCATACATTAAAACAAATAAATTACAGACATGTAGGTATGGGTTAAATGGGTGACACGGGGGATTGAAGTATGTCACGGACGAAGCCGCGGTTAACAGCTAGTTTCAAAATACGTCTAGAATCCCTGTCTGTCTCGAAATTATGTAACTACGAAACTATGTCTTGAATACAATTATATACACAATACATGTACTGCTATATGCAATAAAAAAAACAGGATCCCGAATCATGTTCATCATAATTATACATTATTGATGATGCTTAAACGAAGGGAAATATACAAAAACCATTGAAAGCTTGAAGTATGATTATTTTGAAATATACAACACATAGATTTATTATAAGATACTAACTCGTAAAGTCTATCTTTATACTATTTTTCTTATGGATGATAGGCTCACGTTTGACCTCTATCTCACCTGGTCGTATGTGACCACAGAAATATTATCGATACTAACTCGTAAAGTCTATCTTTATACTATTTTTTTTGTGAATGATATTCTCACGTTTGACCTCTATCTCACCTGGTCGTATGTGACCACAGAAATATTATCGATACTAACTCGTAAAGTCTATCTTTATACTATTTTTTTTGTGAATGATATTCTCACGTTTGACCTCTATCTCACCTGGTCGTATGTGACCACAGCAAATATTATCGATACTAACTCGTAAAGTCTATCTTTATACTATTTTTTTTGTGAATGATATTCTCACGTTTGACCTCTATCTCACCTGGTCGTATGTGACCACAGAAATATTATCGATAATATTTCTGTGTATGTGACGATGTGGTCTACGATGAATCACGTATGCCTAGAAGGAACCTATTCACTCGAGACTTTTCAATTCCACTTCTTAGCTGTACGCATTAAATGTGTCGCCGAAACGTTTGCCAACCTACTAAATACATTAAGAAACTGATATATGTATATGGTATATTATTATCTATAATTTTTACCTCTCCGATGACTTGGTTACTCCCCCAGAGGACACAGATTCGAAAACGTAAGACATGCAAAAAGTTCCAACTTCGATATATAGTCACGCCTTTTTCCCATAGGGGTAGGCAGAGACAAGATCTTTCCACTTGCTACGATCTTGGCATACGCCTTTCGCTTCTTCCACTTTCATAATTGTTTTCATACATGCACGCCGGTTACGGGTAGGTACTTCTGACCTGGCCCTTCTTCAAAACTTCGTCGATCTGATTGCCATACGTACGCCTAGTTTGACCTTTACCGGGTTGCCCAGTAGCCCTCGCCTCATAAATCTGTTTCGTTAATCTCCTTTCATCCATGCTCTCTACATGACCGAACCATCTAAGCATCCCCTTCTGTATCATGGTCACTACATCTTCTGCCATACCACAACTTTCCCTTATCACGCTGTTCCTCACTTGGTCTATCAGGGTCACTTCAGCTATACTTCTCAGACTTCTCATTTCAACAGCATTCAGCTTACTCTCGTGTTCCTTCTGCCACACCCAACATTCACTACCATACATAAGTGTGGGGACGAGTACTCCTCTATGCACAGTCAGTCGTGCCTCTTTAGATACTTTCTGGCTGCTCATAAAATTATGCAGGGCCCCATTCGTATTTGACATATTCGTTTACCTCCTTGGGAGTGAAATTTCCAAAAAGCAAACCCAGTGTGGCGGCGCGTCGTGCTTCCACGCGCATCTCTCTGTAGGGGAGGGGAGACTGATCCCATAAGGCGTCGGGATCGCTAATGTTGGTGGCCA
The DNA here is from genome assembly GCA_946251805.1 of Cybosia mesomella. Classification (NCBI taxonomy): domain Eukaryota; kingdom Metazoa; phylum Arthropoda; class Insecta; order Lepidoptera; family Erebidae; genus Cybosia; species Cybosia mesomella. The sequence continues at coordinate 2,992,001 of OX276400.1, forward strand.
AGGCCGTTCGGGGTGTCAAAGATATCCTTCCTAGGCGATACCTGGTTCCCCGGCCACAGAGGCCGATCGATGTGACAAAACACAGTGCGGTTTTAGCCGGTTCGAGTACTAGTCTGGGACTAACCCCCGATGAGGTGAAGACCAAGGGATTACCCGCACGTGAAAAAAAGTAGTGTCATACATATTTCATTTATTTAGGAAGTTTTAAATCGATAATTAGGAGCTTTTCGATTTACTAGTTGCCGGGATGGCGGGGCGACTAGCCTAGCCTCCCCCAAACCGGGGTAAGACGGGGACACCGTGGTTCACAAACCCGAGGGGGCCATCTCGAAACCGGAGATGGCCCTGGGTCAGTCGGGGTGCGAGGGATTATGCTCTATGGGCAACCTTACATCCCGGCGTCTTAAGACCCGAGATGTCGTGCGGTTTTAGTCGGTTCAAGCCCGACATAACCGCCCCAGCTGGCCGGCGGGAGGGTATCCGAAGGGATTTACACACGAAAAAAAAAAGGTACATGGTTAGTTGCAGGTGAGGAAGATAAAAATGATAAAAGCGTATATATATATAACAATACTTTTAATTACATCATCAGCCCAGTTACATACAAACTAGAAAAATATTACGAAGACTGTTTTATAAATTCATTCATAATTATGTGCATAATTACTGATTAGCATATTATGAGATGTTAGGATGAAATAAATAAGAACCAGAAAGCTAAATATATTCATTCGTTTCCGAAAATGATTAATTTGATTTAGTTATTCTAGTCTAGGTAGTTAGCGAGCCAGTCCAAATTGTGCAGAGTGCGGCATTTCTGAGAATGTACATCATCTGTTGGTGGAGTGTGTCCGAACACGGGTATTAAGAGCGGCTTTAATTTTTTTTTTTTTTTTATAAGAATAGTAGTAACCGAAATTACTAATATTCCTCCTAACCGCTCCAGCTAAGCTATATTGCGTGTGTTAGGAGTGGGTTTACGTCGGTAGTTTAATGACAAGGATTCGAACCCGGGACCTTTCGATCGTAGGGTCGACTCCTTAACCACTAAGCTACCGACGCTTCTATTCTCTTTATTGGAAGTTGCTGACATCCGATCGATGGATATTGGGAGGTTCAATAGCATTCTGGCTAAACCTCTCTCTGAAGCTGCCATTCGGATTTATAAAATGACATAAGTATGAGATTTTGAAAGCGTAGTGGTAAGCGTAATTTTAAGACATATGTAAGCTTAGGGTACGATGGAGCTGGCATGGCACTTCGGTAGTGCCGACAGAAATGAAAACCCCAAAAAAAAAATATTCTTATTATTATATTCTTCTTTATATTATAAAAATATATACTTCAGAGCCATCTATGTTGTTCATTATGAATCTGTTCGAAACTTCATGGAGTTTAATACTAAATAGGTCATCAGCCACGACAAAGATGGCGTTGTTATAAAAACTACTCTCCCTCCGTCTTACGAATTTTCGATCAGGACACGTGTCCTGACGCGAGTTTAACCTTTTTTACCCGTTACAAAAAAAGTGCACAACGACGCTAAAGAAGTATTCACTTAAAAAAAACTCATTTTTACTATAACATACTATCTATCTATCTACTCTCCATAATATCTATCTACCTACCAGTAAAACTGAGGAGATGATGTCTAACAGGAATGTATGAAAGAGACTGACATGCGCTACCGGATGTGCCAGATGGTTACCGGACACGGGTGTTTCGGTAAGTATCTGTGGCGCATCCACCGGGAGACAACGCCGCAGTGCCAGCACTGCGAGGACCAAGGCGAAGACACGGCGCTCCACACGTTGGTGGAATGCCCTGCGTGGGCGAGTCAACGCCGGGATCTCGTTGAGGTCCTGGGCGTGGACGTTCTCTCGTTGGAGACCATGGTGAGGGCCGTGGTCTCCGACGGGAGCAAGTGGCACGCCGCCGCCTCTTTCTGCGAGCAGGTAATTCGCGCGAATGAGACGGCGGAGAGGGAGCGGGAGAGAACCCTGCCCCCCGAGTTTCGCAGTCTGCGGCGAGGGCGCCGCAGACTCATCTACGCCCGGGACTACCGACCTCCATGATCGGGGCCTGAGGACGGCAGTTGGCCGACTCGCCGTCCTTACAGAAGCAGGCCGTGGCGGAGGCGTATCGTGTGTGCCCTACACACGCCTGCCAACTCACCGAAGCGAGATAAAACCCGACCCCACCAGGCGAGGCCGCGGTGGCGGCCAAAGTCCGCCGGCAACCCTGGGGTTATCCTTTCGAGGGCTTACCCGGGGTGCCCGGCAACGGACACTTGGGGAGGACACCGTGCGGTTTTAGTCGAGAGGTTTTATCATTTTTGAAGACCTATCCATAGATACACGCGTATGGGTTTGATGAAAAATATAATTTTGAGTTTCGGTTCTAAGTAAGGGGAGCCCCCAAACGGAACCCTAAAAAGGTTGACAGTGACATTCTAGTAGGATTTCTTTGAAAATTTCAATGCTGAAACTATGAATGAAAAACAATTGAATTGTAATGAATGCTGTAATAATATTTTTATAACCTCACTTTCTCAGAGGTAATAAAATAACTATTACTCATGCATGCCATTACTTCATCCCATCATATATCAGGTACTATAATTATTGCATTGAAGCACGTATGTCTGACATAACGAACTTGAGAACTTATTTTTTGTTATAATAACGTTATTGATACGTCACGTTTGAAATATTGCAACGTATTATGAACTAATAATAATAAATAGGAAATGAATTGTATGCAAGCGCAAGAGATATGATTAAACCCGCATGTTATTCGTTTATCTCGTGTATCGGCACTTGAATGAATACTCTGAGAAGGTTTTTTTTTTGTTTAATATTTTGGACACGTCAATTTGACTTCATCTCTCCTGATGGTAAGCTGAAGGTAAAGTCTCAGGAAAGAGGGTCACCATTACATACACGTACCATGTTAACAATGGTGGCACTCAGCTTGACGGCCTCATCAGAAAGGATTGTCGTCGCAGCACCGCCGCGATCACAATCCCCCTGCCCAGCTATGCACTTGCTGACCCCTGAACGCAATCAAACCGAAATTGGATTACTATCGAGGGTTTTTCGCAATCGTGCACGGTGGTGTCATCAAATTTCTACCACCAGTAAGGTAAGTTAAGTATGCAAAAATCATGTTATATGAACCTACTACCACTTAAACCTATTTTTACCAAATCCTAACGTGAAACAAGAGTTCATGCTAAGCCTAACACCTTACCCATACAACACCCAATACCCCTCAATACCTTTTTTTTCTACGTGGGGAATGCTGTTACGTACGGCATCTCCTGCTGCGGGGCGATAGCCGGAGGTTATGCGTGGGATTCTCCCATCCATTACCGCATGGGCATACCGGAACGGGAGGAGGACCTGAAGCTATACAGGAATACTTCTATATGCACCTTAACTTTTAAAAGTCCTTTGGGCGGCGTCCAGGAACACATGGACGACCTTCGCGGGTGGCTAGATCAGTGGGTGGAGGGCTGACCTCGTTCCTAACACCCGCAGCCACGCTCAGGGCGGCATGAGGCACAAATACACGCGCCCTCACCCCACAAACCTACTTCAACCAAATCCGAAACGACGCGAAACAGGCGATTGTGCAGTCGTGCTATATCAATTTCACCATCTTCGCAATGAGACATGCATTTATGATTAGACTACTTCCGTGTCGACAGCCGCAGCTGCCGGCTAATCTACAGCATAATAACTGTAGATAATCGCGAAGGTGTAACGGACAATGGCGGAGCAGGTCAACCGCAATACTGCACGACTGGGTAATCAATGCAAGATTGGGGTTTCGTTGTAGGTATTTATGGTGAATAGTCTGGGGAAATTGTGACAACTCTTGCGTTGGATGGACAAAGGTTATCATGGAACTTCTTTAAGGTACAGTCGCCATCAGTACCTAGTAGTAAGTGTGTTTTACGTTATTACTTTGTGATAAATGCATCTTTAAAATTTTCAAAATCAAAATCAGGAGTTGCCAATTTTTTGTATCTCCCATATAGTGAAATTTTTTGAAGGTCAATGTTTAAGGGTTCCGTACCTGAAGGGTAAAACGGGACCCTATTACTCCGCTGTCCGTTCGTCCGTCCGTCACCAAGCTGTATCTCAAGAAACGTGATAGCTGGACTGAAATTTTCATAGATGATATATTTCTGTTGCCGCTATAACCACAAATACTAGAAACGTGATTTTTTTGCAGTCTTTCCTCGATATTAATAACGCCAATAACCAGACGTGTACCTTTTTTTGTTTTTTTTTTTTCGTGCGGAAATGTCGGGCTTGAACCGACTAAAACCGCATGCCGTCTCGGGTCTTAATACGCAGGGGTGTACGGTTGCCCATAGAGCATATCATGAACCGTGATAGCTAGACAGTTGAAATTTTCACTTTTCACTTTTCAAATTAACAGTTAAGGAGGCGCCAATACAACAAACGGTGTTTTTTTTCCTCGTTTTTGCTCGATGTTGCGTTAACGGCAACAGGTAGATATTCGTACGGAACCCATCGCGCGCGATTCCGACTCGCATTTGGCCGGTTTATTGTTTTATTAGCTATAGATACGATTGGAGGTTATCGAATCAATCTACTGTTTTATCGATGTAAATAAACTAATAAAGCAATTATAAATAATCAATATTAGTTACACCACTTCAATTGTGTATCGGTTGTACTAGATTTGTTTTTATCTAGGTTGTGAGATTCATTAGTGAAGGCTATTCTAAATACAAAAAACTTTAAAAAGTAAAAAGCCACTAAAAACACGTACTGAAAAACAAAAAAATAACTGAATTACAGATTGAATTCCAAAGACAATAATACGCGTTAGGCTTTTCAGCTGAAGCCGTTGCCTCGAATGACATTGAATATTTTCGTTGAGTTTCGGGCTTGGCTATTTTGTAACTAGCTGATGCCCGCGGCTCCGCCCGTGAGTTTCATGGTACCAATTACCCGAAATTTCAGTCCGCAATTATTGATGTACGTTTCACGGTAAGCTTGCAAGTCTAATTGGTCAGCCTAACAGGAACGGTTCCTTATTGTTTATTGTTCATGAACTCCCGTCTCCACGACTCCTTTTTTTACGTGGGGAACGCTGTTACTCACGGCACCGCCGGCTACAGGGTGATAGCCGGACCTCGCGTGTGTGACTCTCCCATCCGGTAACCGGATGGGTATAGCCACTAAACCCCACGGTGTGCCATACTCTGCGACTCGTCGTGGGGGCCTGAAACTATGCAGGAATACTTCTATGCCGATCCCCCTAGCGCGAGCCCACTAACGCGGGCACCACACCTTTCAAACTCTCTATTGGTCTCCACTCTCTACCTCCACGAGTCCTGCGCCAAGGCTTTAATGCTCCCGAACGGTCCGATTAATTCGAAACGAGTTAGAGTAGGTATGCAAATAGGTAGTTCTTGGAGTTTCCTGTTATAACTTGATTTAGGGATCTTGTTTCGCGAACAAATATTATCGACACACCAGCGACCGGCTAGCAGCAATCCAAGTGGCGCGCAATAAATTAGTTCGCCACAGTCAAACGCACAACAATTTGCATCGTACACATTGTAGTTTTTGCAGGAATTTATAATGTGAACACAAAACTATTGAGGTGTAGACGAATGGAGCAAAGCAGAGACTGAGAATGCAAACCATCAAGATCAATGCGTGCATACAAATATTTGCACTTGCGACCTCCGACGTGGCAATCGAACGCTCTACCGCCACGCCACGGGGGTCGTCAACTGTGTGCTTATTTCCTACTTTAGTATTATAAAAATCCGGCCAAGTGCGAGTCGGACCCGCGAAGAAGGGTTTTGTAGCAGCAAGTAAACTTTTTATATGTGAGTTGATTGAATGAAAGGTAAATTGCGGTTTATTATGTCATATTAAAAAAAACTACTAACTAGATCTCGTTCAAACCAATTTTCGGTGGAAGTTTACATGGTAATGTACATCATATATTTTTTTTAGTTTTATCATTCTCTTATTTTAGAAGTTACAGAGGGGGACGGGACGTTTTACCACTTTGGAATTGTCTCTCGCGCAAACTATTCAGTTTAGAAAAATATTATATTAGAAACCACAATATCATTTTTGAAGATCCAGATACCACACGTTTGGGTTTGATGATAAAAAAGTTTCAGTTCTAAGTGTGGGGAACCCCCAAAATTTATTGTTTTTTTTTTCTATTTTTGTGTAAAAATCTTAATGCGTTGCACAGAATACATCTATATACTTACCAAGTTTTAACAGCATAGTTCTTATAGTTTCGGAAATAGTGGCTGTGACTTACGGACGGACAGACAGACATGACGAATCTATAAGGGTTCCGTTTTTAACCATTTGGCTACGGAACCCTAAAAAGCGCCATTCATGCGCAATCTGTTTGTGAAATCCGCGCGACATAGAGTTAAGTAGGAATCTAGAACTGCCTTGTTACAAGCTTCTATTTAACGTGGAATGTTTACCTATATTATAAGTTTGTGAAGGTCCAATCATGCAGCTGAATTAATATCATTTACTCTTATCCGACTGTATCTTCACAGCTTTGTTTACTTTCGATGGCAATGCCTTTTCATTGTAAGCATGACCTGTTTGAGAATTAGCTCCAAATAAAGGAACTTTTTTTTATTACGTGTGGAAACCCCGCGGGCTTCACCCCACCGGTGCCAGCGATGAGGTGGGTATGTCGGAAATGAACCGAATAAAACCACACGGTAGCCTTCCCAAGCGCCCATTGCCAGGGTCCCGCACGGAATTCGGCCGCCCCGTCGCGACTCCGCCTTTGGGGTCGGGTTTGACCCCGCGTCGGTGAGTTGGCAGACGTGTGTAGGACACACACGACACGCCTCCGTCTAATCCGCAAATAAAGGGACTAAAGTACGGACGATCGGAGCCAAGCCTAAAACCTCTGATATACGAACTAGACTCTGGCGCAGGTTTTTCTATTGGGGTTGCAAGGTCAGTCGCCCCCATAAAAGTCATAGAAGCCAAACCAAGAGTAGGATAAGAAGTAAGCGGACCCTGGACTCCGAAGTGTAAGCTTCGGATGCAACCGGGAAAAACAACCCCCCAGGCGAGGCCGCGCTACCGGCCAAGGTCCGCCGGTAACCCTGGGGTTATCCTTTCGAGGGCTTACCCGGGGTGCCCGGCAATGGACACTTGGGGAGGATACCGTGCGGTTTTAGTCGGTTCATGCCCGACATAACCAAGGGAAGGGATTTTCGCACGTAAATTTGTACGAAATACGGAACACTCAGGATTAGGAAGTAAGTTGTTAAATTAATTAATCAAGGATCAGGCAATTTAAAAACTAATCAAGTTAGCATGTAAGAGACGGTGTAAACGGCTATAATTATGTTTAACTTAATGTACATTACTTGAACAATAACACTTGAGAACAAATTAATTACTTAAATAACTATTGTGTGACGTCACAAGACATCACTTTAGTCCATATTCCACACACCAAGGCCGAAGAACAATATGAAATAACAGAATAACATTAAACGTTACCCTTGAAAATAAAAAAAAACAATGCTTAGCCAGTGAATTAAATTCTGATATTAATAAAATCGGTTCACAACAGACACGAGACCATAATAATTAGTTACTACTGCTTAATAACATAATGTAGTAACTGCATGTTTTATATTATTTAATAATAAACTATTGATACTCACGACACAAACTACTCATACTCACGAAACGTTTCGGCGACACATTTATTATGCGTACAGCTAAGGGGTGGAATTGCCTGCCTGAGTCTGTGTTTCTGGAAAGTTATAACCTCGGAATCTTCAAGTCTCGAGTGAATAGGTTCCTTCTAGGCAAACGTGTTCCATCGTAGACCAGGTGAGATAGAGGTCAAACGTGAGCCTATCATTCATAAAAAAAAGTATACGTTGCATCTGCCCAAAGACCGATGACCGTTGTCAAACGAGTCGTAGTGTGAAGACCACAAAACTTTATATTAGGATATGAAGTTGTGTGGTGGACACTGCGAATAGGTAAATGTAGGACCACATTTTTGCATAATCTGGTATCCTGTAATTGAAGGGGTACAGGGGAGCAGCTAAAAAAATACATATAAGTATCTCTTAGTTGTTTTCGGAGAAGTTTTATCAAGTTTTTGTGAACGAACATTTTACACAATACTTTGCACATACCTAACTCTAGCCTAAAACAATAAATTTCTTATCTACGTTTTAAAAGCCGTGACTATATTGCTGAAGTGGTTTTCGAAATAATAGGTACACCTATTTGTCCTGTATTAGGAAAGCTTTCACTACCTGCAGAGGAGCAAAGCTAGGGAGATAGAATAGAATGGGTTATAACTTATAATTTAGGAAGGTATAGTTAAGGAGTGGTCTTCGGCATTTGTGAGGATGCCATCCGAAAATATTCTTCATCCGAGCGAACGCCAATGCCAGTTGCATTCAAAGATTGCACTTTGGAGCCTGGAGTCCGTTCTCCTACTCGTTTGCAGAATTTGATTTGGTTGGCTTTTATGGAAGTGATTGCCGTCCCAACCCCGAGAAGAAAGCGTGCACCATAGCCTCGACCGTCAAATCAGCAAGTGTGATGGTTTGCGTTGCCTTGGGATCTGCAGATCTAGCCCTACCTAGAATCATAGGGCCCCTACCCCAAACACTCAACGCATCATACTTCTAATAAAAGACGAAATTGAGGTGGTCCTCGCTTGGTCAAGCTGGAAAGTTTGTTAATCGTACACCGTCAAAGTCATTCCGTATATCACACTCACACGGGATCTCAGACAACGAAATAAAAGCAAACTATGTCGTGTCGTGACGTAATTGTGCGAAACAGTTATTGTGCAATGCATTGTTCTAAGATCTGGTTCGGTTTTTGTCAGTTACCGCGTGCTGATTTATTAAGAAAGGTGTTTTTAAGGTGGTTATTAAGTTGGTAATTGCAAATGGTTTATTAGCGGGTCTAGCTGGATATTGAGTAATTGGATATGTGCAATAGCAATTAGCACCTTTAGAGAAAGTTATTACGAGATTTATAATATAGATTTTTTTCTATTTAATATATCATATATTCTGCATTTTTGAGCTGCTTGGGGTTGAGACGCGGGGGCTATGGGATACAAGTGCCCGGTTTGGTTACAAAGACTTGCTTGATTATCTTGCTCAAAGAATTAACATTGCCATCCAACGTGACAATGGTTTTATTGACCTTCCCCTTCAACTTAACCGGCTTTTTGGGGTCACAGATGACCACAGTCATCTCACGCCACTTGGCCCAATGCAATGCATGCGTTGACGTCGCAATCAATGTCACCAGTCGTTCAAGTACTTAACTGGTCCGTACGCTCCACCAAGTCATCGCCTATGCGGACGGGTGTGGGATCTGGTGAGTTCAACGCCAAGTTCTCAGTCTTTGCCACATTAAGCTTCAGACCGTTCGCCAGCGCCTCTTTTCACGTCTTCATACGTCACATCAATCTGCCTCTGTGCGTATCCGCCAGCGCGATATCATCAGCATACATGAGCAACCGCGAAGGTTGCTCATGTGAATTTCTGATGCTGTTCGACAGAACGTCTAATATCAGGCCAAACAGAAACAGACTACGGACGGATCTCTGGTGTACCCCAACTGTGATGAGAAAGGGTTTCGTGTTGCCAACAGCAGTCCCAACCTCGTAAGCGTGGTACATGTTTCGGACGATGTTAATACATAAGATTCTGGAACCCCTTAGGACCGCAATGCCCACCAAATCATCGCGCAAGGAACACAGACGAAGGCCATTCATTCAAATAGTGTATGTACTTATTCAATATTGCTTAAAAATTTAAAGAGTCTAGTTGTCACCTTTGTCACTTTCGATTACTATTATGACTTTAGTGACACTCAAGATTGAAACGAATCGATTGACGTACGAGTTTCGTCTCAAGAGCACCACAAAGGAACAAACATAGGTAAACGGCTAAACACACTACCGTTTTCGCGTTGTTGTCGTCTCGGCAGAGGCAGACTCGTGACCTCCACACATCCATCCATCCACCCACAGGTGATTCCGATTGCTAGTTGCCAGGTGAACAAGGTCTGCCTAGATTCATAGGGAACTCCTATTTTGGTTACTCTCGGGTTTCTGAGAGTAGAACATTGTATTTTGTGGGCAATAGTTTTCTCGTATCAAAATGTTTTTTTTATTTTTTTATATGAATTTTAGTAACCGAAATTACTAATATTCCCCCTAACGCCTCCAGCTAAGGACGAAGTAACTACTCATCAAATATTAAGTTTTTATGCGCCGCTTATAACTTGGAGTTGAGAGTTCCTTTGTAGCCGTCCATGGCTTTCTTGTGTCGTGCTGGAAATTTATGCCTTAACTATTGTCATCCTTAATTGGTTTGTTAGTGATTATACCAAAGCACGTTGACCATATTTTACATTCTCTGCAGTATTGCAATTCGGAATTAAAACAAAATTATTTATCAATAGCGCGTTCGTTCGATTGTGATATTGAAACGTTAGTTAAATATTAAATAGGTTGAGTTTGTAATATTTGCCACACCACAAATCAATTAATATGACAATTCAGAAATAAATCAATTAACTATCATTGAACTACTAATTGTGAATATTTAGTCACTCGAGTTATTCGCTAAGAACCCTGACAGGGATTAGTTACGAAATCTGGCAGTCTCACGACACACTTGGGCAAGTACCGTGGGTTATCTCACAACAGTTAGTAGTAAGGTATTTAGTTTGCGTAGTTAAGTGTGAACTAAAGAATAAAAGGCTCATTAAAAAGGCATGGGAAAAATTGGAAGGTAGATAATTTCAAACGAGTTTTTCTCTTTGTTCCACAAGACCGTTCGCTATCGATGTCCTTGGCAAAGTTTCTGGTATGTTTAATGTGTTTATTGGAGCTTAGAAACGTTTGCAATACCATAGAAGTTCTTCATGCTTCTGTAAAGGAGAGAAAGGGGAAGAAGGAAAGGAAATTTAATATTTTGAATTGCCAGAAAAGGGCTACTTAAAGTTGATTATTACCTGAAAGGGTTGCTTAGATGGATACTTATGGGTTTTATACAAAACAGAAACTTTTTATAAAAAATAACATGATTTGAAAACTTACAAATTTGAAATTACATTTTGAGATTATATTTCTTTATTTCTTTGTTCTCACATTCAGATTCGCAAAGTGATTGCTAAGGCATATGAGAAAAGAATTTGGCAATTGAAACTGACAGCCACTCTTTTTCAATCGCCAGAAAGTACAACATACAATGGAAAATTGTAACATGATTGATAATATTGATAATTTGTCGATAATATTGTTTCCGACATTTACACTTAATCAAGCACGCACATGCGTGGTGCACACGATCCATCGATGCTCCATTTTTAGCATTCATTTTGTCAATGAGTTCCTAGTGCGAGATCCCTACTAACATATCTACGGGTCCAATATCACCTGGAAGCCGTTTCTCCTACTGATTGACGCTCGAGGCTCTAGCGTAATCTGTCCCCTCAATCCCTCCTCCAGACGGCCAGACGATAGACGCTTCCGCAATAGCCAAGATAAGCCAAATCAAAAGAAACAGTAGGTGAGCGCACCCCGGGCTCTTAAGTGCAAGTTTTGGATGCAACCGGAACTAAAGCTTTGATGATGACGTGCTTTTATTTTCACAGTCAGATCCACAAGGTACCTAATAGCAAAAGCATATTCGTAAAATCAGAAGGTGCTAACTCGCGCGAAGGAGCGAATTCCACGCGCGAGTTCAGGAATAAGTCAAATAATCTGGCAATACAAACACAAAACAAACAAACTTTACATTTCTAATTGATAAGAAGATCAACGCAAGCGCATCCACCTGTTCCTAATACTTTGACAACAGAATAACAGTTACCCATTACCGTAAAACAACAATTGGACGTATTAATGATTAAATGAGCATCATTTAACGGCGCTGAGCTGAGGTGAGGTGGAACGGTCATGGCGCCTGACCTCGAATTAACCTAGCGGGCTAATTAATTGCTCGCTTAGTCTTAGACTACTGTGCAGGTACTTCCAGTAATGACTTTTGTATTTACCTTACTTCTGTATCAATGAGGACACAAGATGCTCCTACGCATGTCTCGTTATCTTCATTTTATTTTTGTTCTTTTTATAATCTACTAGCTGATGAACGCGGATCCGGAGGTCGGTTATCGTGTTTTAGTCATATCTCCGGCATAAAACATACGGCAGATTTTAATTCTGACCAAGACCTTTCTTATAGAAAAAAACTGCATTAACACACGGTCAGTAGTTTGTGCGTCCATCCCAAACAAATGAACAAGAATTACGGCCTCTGGTAAGAGACGACTGGGGGCGCGGGTTCGATTCCGGCTCGAAAACAGAGGCCATTAAAAAAATGCAATGACTGCAATATCGGACGAGACATTTGAATTCGAAATTATTGTGATGTTGTAAATGTTTGCTGAACTGAATTCGTGTGTGGTTTCATAAGAATTAGTTTAGTAGAAGTAATTGATTTGATATAATTAGATATATTAACATAATAAAAGCAAGGCTTCAAACATCACAACGTGTTTTTTTTTTTTACGTGCGGAAATCCCTTCGGATACCCCCCCGCCGGCCAGCGGGGGTGGTTATGTCGTGTCTCGACTAAAACCGCACGGTGTCCTCCCCAAGTGTCCGTTGCCGGGCACCCCGGGTAAGCCCTCGAAAGGATAACCCCAGGGTTGCCGGCGGACTTTGGCCGCCACCGCGGCCATCACAACGTGATAATATATCTAAATCTATTTAGCCCAGTGGCGTACGTAACGGACTGCTGAGACGAGGTCTCGAGTTCGATCCCCAGTGGCCCCGGGCACACACCTCTGACTTTTCGTAGTTATATGTGCATTAATGAATGTTAATTATCGCTCGTTTATTATTTTTACCCGGTAGATGGCAATAGGCTCGCCCCCTATTACATTGGGACGTTAACATAACTGGCGAATCGTGGGTGTGTAATAAACCTCTGCTTACCTCTTCGAGTATACAGGCGTGAAGTTATGTATGTTATCTTAAATGTTTGATGAAGAGGCACAACATCTCTGTAGCTGCAAAATCGGCTAAACCGTTTTCGAGATTAATACCCAAGTCAAACAGAAAGGTAGGCAGACAAAAAATAATTCTAAAAATCCGTATTTTTATTATAAGTACCCTATTTACATTCGTATGCATTTACAAAAGCTGTCAATTTTATTTAAATAAAACTATTTTAACGGATGTTATTTTATATTTTACATTGATCCCGACGTTTCGGTTGCTTTTCAGCAGCCATGGTCACGGGGAGACTAAAGATGGTTGTTTATTTGTATATTGTACATTTTTATATTACAAACTGGCACAATTTTTATTTCTATAGTATAAAATTATATGTGTTTATTACGTGAGTATTAGTTTCAATTTTTATTCATATCTGAATCAGCGTACGTACACATTTGTATCTATATTGTATGCAGTTCGCGATCGTCAACGTTTGAAGGAGCTATTCACACATCCTAGGCACCTAGCCACTTATGCCCTGAGAGTTCCTGAGTGTAAGGTTGCTAAAATTACCTTTTATTGGAGCAAGGACAGTGGAGCAGCACAATTGTGTTTACACAGGGTTGTCAACTTCGTCCGCCTGGGATTAGATCTAGGTTTTAATTCTTTTGCGCGGAACCCTTACTATTTTTCTAAAATAAAAGTAGTTTAAGTAACGTTATTTATAACATAACATGAGCTATCTGCAGTAAAAATCTCGTCAAAATCGGCCTAGCCACTTCGGAAATTACCCAGAACAAACAGATATACTAAAATTTTATGAATCTTTTTTTGGAATACAGTCAAAAAAGTATCGGGAATGGATAATTTGTGTGTATTTCCAAATTCAATTTTTTTGTTGTTAGATTGGCACTACTGTTTTCCATTTTGGCGCGGAGTTTGAGTTGCATCTGTCATTTATATTAAATACAGTGTTGTTTTTAGTTATACCATAATTATCTAGTTTGTATAGCGAATTTCTTATGGACAAAAACATCGAACAAAGACTTAGACTAAAATTTTGACTTATAAAAAACACGTGCTTAAGAGTGGTACAAAGCGTTCAAAAGCGGTCGAGATGCAATGGAAGATTTGCCTCGCTCTGGTAGGCCATTAACGTCTGCAACTGAAGTTAACATCGCAAAAGTGAAGGAAATAGTGACTTAAATTCCTCATTCAACTTTAAGAGAGATAGCCGCTGAACTTTCTGTATCTCACGAGTTGATTCGTACCATTTTATATAATCTTTTGGGTATGAAACATGTTACCGCTCGGCTAGTCCCAAAAGATCTGAATTTTCTCCAAAAAAATCTAAATTCTCTCTCAATCGCATGAGAGTCGCTGAGGACATGCTATAACGAGTCAATTCCGACATACTTGAAACGCATTGTTACTAGTGACGAGACGTGAGTTTACGAGTTTGACATGCAAACTAGTCAACAAGCTTCGGAGTGGCGTCTTCCAACTGAACCGATACCGAAAAAACCATGCCAAAGTCGATCAAAAGTCAAGTCATCTTGACTGTTTTCTTTGACTATCGCGGTGTTGTGCACTCGGAATTCTTTCCGGAAGGTAAAACGGTAAATGAAGAATATTATTTGAGCGTTACGCGGCATTTAAGAGAGCAAATTGACGAAAAAGGCCAGATTTGTGGAAAGAAAATTCTTGGATTATGCACCAAGATAAGGCCCCTTCGCACAAGGCCATCATTTTGAACGAATTTTTGACAAAACACTCAAAAAATACCATCGAACAACCACCATATTCACCAAATATGGCTCCGGCCGACTTCTTTCTTTTTCCTAAACTTAAATTACCACTTCGGGGCACCCGTTTTCTATCGGTAGAAGACAAAGGAAAATTCGCGGCGAGAACTGAACTCAATTCCGGAAACAGCGTTTTAAAATGTTTTGATGATTGGATTATTTGAAGGTGATAAAATAAATTTGTATGAATACCAAACGTTTTGTGTATTATTATTGATCTTTTCCCGTTACTTTCTTCACAGAATAGTAAATATCTATTGTACCTACGAACTCTCATATGCATTTATTAGAAGCTGTTATTTTAACGTTACAAACAGACACGTTATTTTTATTTACTTGTAAAGAGTAAAGATTCCGTAAAAAAAACCAGTCAAGTGCGAGTCGGACTCGCGCACTGAGGGTTCTGTACAAAACTGGATTGACGGGCGAACCTAACGTTACTGTAGACTTTCTAGTCTTATCAGAGAGATTTGGTTTTGTGGGTTCATTTTTATGATTTTCGGACATTTCCCTTTACTTTACGCAAAATATCATGATTTTTCCCTTGCGATTGTCTATACTGCATAAACGGCAACATCTTTTGATTATGTTGACACAGAAGTTAGATTTTTGTAGTTTCAAGATATTACAGACCTGAGTATTTCATATTAATTTCAACTTGATACCTCCACGCGTTCCTGAGAAAAAGGTTAACAGACAGACATACAGACTTTTTTTATGATGTGGGTAACTAAATATTGACAGTTTTCGATTTTTTCCTATGACTTGTGCTATAAGACCTTGCTTCTTGCCAAATTTCATGATTCTGGCTTACCGGGAAGTACCCTACAGGTTTCAATGCCCTTACATTTGGTGAAATTTGCAATATAAAAGGATGTAGCTTTACTAGACTTGACTTGATACTAGAAGTTTGATTTTTCACAGCTTCTAGGCGTTATAGACCTGAGTATTTGGTAAAAATTTTGACTTTGTGCCTCTACGCGTTTCTAAGAAAAAGGTCTTGACAGACAGGCAGACGGAAAACTAAGTGATCCTATAAGATTTTCGTCTTTTTTTCTAAAGAGGTACGGAACCCTCATCATGGAGGATTGGCTAGAGAGACGACACGGAAGCCTTTCGTACCGACTGACGCAGGTGATCTCCGGGAAGGGGTGTTTCGGGGACCACCTGCATCTTATCAGGAAGGAGCCAACGCCTGAGTGTCATCACTGTGACGCGAGCGAGGACTCAGAGGGCTGCACACGCTGGCGGACTGCCCGGCGTGGGAGGCGCCGAGGCGTGACCTCGTGGCAGCCATCGGGGTGGGAGTCCTCTCGCTCGGCAGCATGATTGCGGCAATGGTGCGGAGCGCGAGCGCGTGGGCCGCCGCCACCTTCTTCTGCGAGCATGTGATGCTCGCGAAGGAGATGGCGGAGCGCGCCCGGGAGAGGTTCAGAGCTCTCCCGGCCCACCGAGCCCGCAACATGCTCGCCGCGCGTCGCAGGCGACTCAGGCGCCGGAGGTCGCTCAACGACCTCCGTCCTCCATGAGCGCAGGCCTGGGGGTGGCAGGTGAGGCCGCCTGTCACCCCAGCAGAAGCAGGCCGAGACGGTGGGGCGACTAGCGCCCCTCCCCCAAACTGGGGCACGACGGGGACACCGTGGTTTCCAAACCCGAGGGGGCCATCTCGAAACCGGAGATGGCCCATGGTCAGTCGGGGTGCGAGGGATATGCTCTAAACCTTACACCCCGGCGTCTGTAGACCCAGAGACGGCGTGCGGTTTTAGTCGGTTCAAGCCCGACATAACCGCCCCCGCTGGCCAGCGGGGGGGTACCCGAAGGGATATCCGCACGAGAAAAAAAAAAAGTCAAAGGTAAAAATGGCTAAATGAAGTAAATGGGAATGAAAATCGTATCAAAATCCGTTGTATACCTACTTTAGAATAAGAAAACGGCGAAAATAGTGACGTAAATATATTGGTAACCCTACCTACACGGCAGATTCACTTAATGGGTAACGTTTAATAAAATTGATCTAAATGAAGTTTAGTTAGTCATTTATTGTTAGAGAGGATCAGCTTGATTGATGGTAGTTTCAATTCTTTTGTTTTGAAATTGTTCGTATAGTTACCGATAAACTTGCATTCTATCACGCTACCTGACCCGACCTCCATGATCGGGGCCTGAGGAAGGCAGTTGGCCGACTCGCCGGCCTTACAGAAGCAGGATGTGGCAGTGGCGTGTCGTGTGTGCCCTACACGCCTGCCTACTCACCGAAGCGGGATAGAACCCGACCCCACCAGGCGAGGCCAAAGGCCGGTGGCGGCCAAAGTCCGCCGGGTACCCTGGCGTTATCCTTTCGAGGGCTTACCCGGGTCACCCGGCAACGGATACTTACGGAGGACACCGTGCGGTTTTAGTCGATACACGACATAACCACCCCCGCTGGCCGGCGGGGGGTATCCGAAGGGATTTCCGCATGTAAAAAAAAAAAAAAAACGCTACATGACCAACCAAAAAACCAACAAAAGGAATGATCTAGCAATGACGCGAGCCCTGTGAACCTGTGATTAGTTTAATTGAGCGAAGCTCGTCAAAGCTTTGCTCTCTATTAGACGACTCATGTATTTCGTTCGAAAATACTCGTATTCTCCTCCCAAACGGCTGAACCGATTCTAATGAAATTTCACACCACCAAAGATGTTACTGATGGAAAGGACAAAGGCTATGTAATTAAAAATTCATGTGTACCACGGAGGAATAATTACCAGGAAAAAATTACAAATCTGATTTCTCAATGAACAAAAAAGCCTCATTCACGCGATTGGTATTAAATTAAGTAATTTGTTCATATACATAAGACAAAAAGAGTAAAACGAAAATCGTACTAGCCATTGAGGAATTATCACCGTTAGAAAAATTACTTGTGAAATTGCTTCGGCCGATTTTTGCAACAGCAGAATGTATTGCATTTCTAGTATAATCTATGCTTAGTTGATTAGCGCGCCTCCGCCGTCGGGCCTCGCTTATCACCAAAGAGACCTAAAAACGAGTTCTGCGCTTGAGTACATTGTCACGAAGTTAGCTGATCACTATATTGGTTGTTTTTCTTTTACATTGATAAAATGAACAAACTGTGCGCCTGATTTAAATGTCAGTTACTAATGTTATGATAATATCTATTGTTACAGATAACTTAAAATGGAAACAAGATGGTACTGCGTCGTCGTGTTGGCGGCTCTCGGCTTCACATTAGGTAAAATTGTAGCAATTGTTAAACTTACAACTCTTACAAGTTTCAAGTGACTATTGTATTAATTTTAATACAATATTCACTAGACACTTGTAATACACTAGAAATTGTACATAGTCAGATTGGGTGTTTATTGATAACATCTATTTACAAAAAAAAGTATATAAGTATGTTTTTTATATATAACTATGCTTACTTTGGGTCTAGAAACCGCTGTGTAGAATGTCGTAGAAGATTTATTTATTTATCCTCTTCCTCCTCCGGCTTTTCCCAACTCAATTGGAGTCGGTTTTTTAACCACGAAACGGCTGAACTTTAATATTTTCCTTGAAGCAACAGCCATCGGACTGTTCCACAACTCACTGTTCTGTAGCTAGACCAGGCTGTCGGACTTTTTAGGTCTCGCAACTACCCATAAGGAATGGCAGAAGGGTTCGTATGACACCCGGAGCGGAAGGGTTAAGGCGATCTCCGAGGCACGGAGGGGTCTTTTAAGAGTCATCATCCACCCTAAGACTGTCCTGGCTAGTATTGTCAAACCTTTCAATGTGCTAACTTCTGTATACAATAACTGAGCTGAGCGAGCGAAGCTCTTACACGTGGCATAGCCGTTTGTTGGTGGCTGAACTCCTCCGTAACCACTCGGGCGATCTTGACCAAATTTACCACAGTGATAGTGTGGACCCTGAGGAGCGTTTTGTAGCGAGATGGTTCATGTCCGATGTACCATTGAGGAATAATAACCGAAAAACAGTTTCACGAGCGCGCGGCCTTAGCTAAGCGCGCGACCGTAGTAAGTAAGAGTCCTGCTCGCTCAGCTCAATTTATTTCAGTCGCAACCTGCACTGAATTCCTACTTTAACGGGAATTAACGTGATCATGTATAGGTATACACATACATATTGTAAATCATGGAACTCGAAAGTTTAACAATTAGTATTGCTAACTTCCCGATTACCAATAAGAGATACTTATTACCTATATTCAGGGCTAAAAGAATAATCATCAACATCACAGCGTTTGTCCCGGTTGCATCAAAAACTTACCCGGGGTCCCCCAACCCCCCATAGGAAAGCCGACGCCAGAGCCTCGTCCGTCACTCAGCAAGTACACCTTTATCCATACACTTTACCCCATACACCTTTATCCAGGGCTAAAACAATAACTGTGATATACCGGAACCAGTTATTAGCATTTCTATCGAGCATAGCACATCACTAGACATTTTAACACTGCTATGTGTGGTTTGTTGATACAAGTATTGTGTAAACTAAGTTTTTGGGGCGAAAGTTCTGAATTTCCTTTGGTGTTGTAGAAACCGAAATTATCGGTTTGGTGAAATGTTTTCTTTGTATGGTAATTTTTGGATTCGTCACGCGAATTTGAACGTAGATAGATTTCAGTTATGGTATGCTGGCTAGATACAGTCAACGACAAAAGTTGATAAACACTAAATTATTTAAAAACGTTTTGTACATTGGAATTGGTACATGTACCGATAATTGACCTTACCTATAAGTAGTTATATAATCTTTAGAGGAGACAGTTAATATACTTACATAGATACATATAAATATTATCCGGCAGCTGGGTCTCGAGGTGGCTCTGCATAAAACCGAGGCCCTGTTCTTTTATGGGCCTCGGAGCAAGCCAACTGAGGGATCCAGTCTCATCGTGGAAGGTAATCGCACCGGCATCAAGCCCCAAATGAAATATTTGGGGCTCGTGCTCGACGGCCGATGGGACTTCGGAGAGCACATCCGAAGTCTGGCCCCCACATTGAAGGGCACAGCTCTCGCTCTGGCGCGGCTGCTGCCCAACATGAGGGGGCCCGATGACTCCTGCAGGAGACTTTACGCGGGGATCGTGCGGTCCATGGCCCTGTATGGGTGCCCAATATGGGCGGAGGTCCTGAAGGCCAGAAGTGTGCGGATTTATTTGCCCCGCCATTTGTTTCTGTCTTTACACACTTCACGAGCTTCGTCTACTGTCTTTAAACTTTTTATGCATTTGGCCGGCGGGGGGGAGGGACGATATCCGAGGCGGTTCCCACACGAAAAAAAAACAAAGGTACTGCTATGTAAAAGTATGCGGTTCCATGGCGGTTAGAGTAAACAATTAACTTTAACTTTATGTGTTTAAGTAAGAGATTTTATAAACGTATTAAGTTGCGGTTTCAAGACTTTCCTGAGGTTGAATATTTTTCAGTTTTATATTAAAGTAAGCATAGTAGAACCAGCATGTAAAATAGGTTCTAGAATGCTGATAAACATACTAAGATACTTTTTTTTTTGTAAATAAATACATATTACACATACATAGAAACGTCCATAGTGGGCTTAATAATTTTATTATTTCGAATGAAATGAATAGTAGAATTTAAAGTAATTTAACGTGATCTTGGTACTTACGGGTATGTTATGACTGTTATAAGGATAGCGAAACATGCGATCGTGAGGTTCTGAGTTTGAATTCTACGTCAGGCAAAAGGTTAGCCTATCCGAATAATATATAATAGAATACCTATACGAGACGGCCATAGTTTACCCGAGCTGGCTAGGGAAAGGGCGGCGAGAAGTGTCGTGCGGTGTTCCGCAGGGGTCGGTCCTAGGGCCACTCCTGTGGAACATCGTATACGACTGGGTGCAGCGCGGTTCGTTGCTCGACGGTGTCAGCATAACATGTTATGCTGACGACACCCTCGTTATGGCGCGGGGAGCAACGCACCGAAGCGCGGCACTAAAGGCCACGGCAGGGGTTTCTCAAGTCGTGGGTCGAATACGGCGGCTGGGACTAGAGGTGGCTCTCCACAAATCCGAGGCTATGTGTTTCCACGGGCCTCGGAGGGGGCCACCTGCGGGAACCAGGATAACCGTAGGGGGCGTAAGCATCGGCATCGAGCCCACGATGAAGTACCTTGGGCTCGTACTCGATAGCCGATGGGACTTCGGACCTCCTCTCCGAAGCCTGGTCCCGAAACTAAGGGGGGCTGCGGCCGCGCTATAGCGGCTGATGCCCAACGTTAAGGGACCCAACGCCCCCACTAGGAGACTGTACCTGGGGATCGTGCGAAGCATGGCCCTGTACGGGGCCCCCGTATGGGCGGAGACTCTGGCGGCCCGCAACGTGGCTGTATTAAACAGCCCGTTAAAAGCGATGGCCGTCAGAGTCATCAGGGGGTATCGCCCGATCTCCGTCGAGGCGGCATGTCTCCTAGCCGGGACCCCTCCATGGGACCTAGAAGCGAGAGCCCATGCGCTGCTGTACCAGTGGCGCAAGGAGGCGCTGGAGCGAGGCCATAGGCCGGAGCCCCGAGAAATCAGGGCTCAGCGGTCCCAACTCCACCGCCCGGGACTACCGACCTCCACGATCGGGGCCTGAGGACGGCAGTTAGCCGACTCGCCGTCCTTACAGAAGCAGGCCGTGGCGGAGGCGTGTTGTGTGTGCCCTACACATGCCTGCCAACTCACCGAAGCGGGATAAATCCCGACCCCACCAGGCGAGGCCGCGGTGGCGGCCTAAGTCCGCCGGCAACCCTGGGGTTATCCTTTCGAGGGCTTACCCGGGGTGCCCGGCAACGGACACTTGGGGAGGACACCGTGCGGTTTTAGTCGAGACACGCCATTACCACCCCCGCTGACCGGCGGGGGGGTATCCGAAGGGATTTCCGCACGTAAAAAAAAAGGCAAAAGGTTAGGTTGTAATCCGAAGTTTGGATAGGTAACCCCGGTAGACAGCAATAGACAACCGTAATCTCCTGAAACCAAACGTAGATTACGAAGTATTAAAGAGAAAACGAGTAGTTTAACATATTGCAAAGTTAAGCAATTCTAACCAGGTCAGACTTAGGATGGGTGACCATTATTAAAACAGTGCCTCGGAGAGCACGTTAAGTCAAACATTCGTTACGGGTAGTTGGAGCCCTAGACAGTCCGACAATCTGATCTAGTTAAAGAAATTCGATATTGCCAATGGGTTGTGGAGTGACCTCGATAGCAGTCGCTTCAAGGAAAAAATCGAAGTACTTCCGTTTCGTAGTTAGACTGAAAGCGGAACCCGACTGAGTTGGGAAGAGGCTCGAAGGATGACCGGGAATTACTGGTATTGAAGACAGAACGCTAAGGCGCTCATTAGGGGAGACCTATGTCCAGCACTGGACTAGAATAGGTTGACGATGATGATGATGATGATATTTTTTTTTTAATATCGTAGGACAAAGTACACGACGCTATCTAGACTCAAACTAAGCAGAGCTTGTCATATGGATTCTAGAATGCGGATAGACATACTTAAATACTTTTTTTTGTTGTAAATAAATACATATTATACATAGAAACACCCAGACCAGTGCAAATATACATATTTGCATTGAGCGGGAATCGAACCCACAGGCTTAGCAGTCGCTACGCCACAGAGGTCGTCACACTGTATTATGTGTATATTATAGTATATATATACACAGTATATTATAATAATGATATTAATTACTAGCTAAAGCCCGTTCGGTTCGGAGTTCGTTTATCGTTTTTGGTCATATCTCCGGTTCTAATCAACCAATTGCAATCAAACATACGGCAGATTTTAAATCTGTCCAAGACCTTTCTAAAATAAAAACCACATCAAAATCTGTTCAGTAGTTTTTCCGTCCATCTCGAACAAAGAGACA
Organism: Cybosia mesomella; assembly: GCA_946251805.1. Classification (NCBI taxonomy): domain Eukaryota; kingdom Metazoa; phylum Arthropoda; class Insecta; order Lepidoptera; family Erebidae; genus Cybosia; species Cybosia mesomella. Next base: position 3,014,760 of record OX276400.1, read on the forward strand.
AGAATTCCGAAAAAAAATGTGTTCAGAATCGTTCGTTTATCGTACCCATGTATTATTTTTTTAAATATCTCCAATGTACAGACACAACTAAAGTAGGGACAAGATAATAGGTCACTTTTGACAGATGTCAGTTTTATATTCATAGTGAGGTGACCTGCTTAAAAACATCGATTAAATGAATGAATCGAATGAATCGATACAGACTTGAAACATATGTGAATTTTAAAAATGATCATGCGAATCCCTGTCCCATTATTATTTTTTCTTTCATAAATTAAAGGAGCAAAATAAGACAAGTACCTACGTAATTTAACAAAAAAATTGCTTTTATTCACTTGAACTATCGGAACTGCTATCTTCATCACTGCTGTCAGCACTCAGAGATATTATTAATTCATTTTCAATAATATTGTCTATTCTCACATCTCGTTCAAAATCTTGTAAAATTATTTTCTTTGTCTTCTCCACGACTTTTCGCCAGTCTTCTGTAGTGACTTCTGCACATGCAGTTTGTAGCAGAGTCATCATTTTAGCAGTACTGAAGGGTGGTTCAGTATTGTTCCGCGCTGCATGACCCTTTATTTGTGCCCAAATAAGCTCGATGGCCTTATACTGGCAATGGTAGGGAGGCAATCGAATAACTTCGTGTCCATGCTCTAGGGCTAGTTCATCGATTACATAGCGGAGCTTGGACGGCTTAGTTGCTTTTACCAGATTTAACAACTCAACTTTTAATAAAGTTGGACTTGCCTCCACACCATTTCTTACCAGCCACGAGACAATTTCTTGCTTTTTATTTGCGTGAGTTGGTGGTTTATCAACTTGTACAGAATGATACGGAGCATTGTCCATTATAATTTTCGATGGGTTTTCTAAGCTGACTAGCAGCTTCTCAAACCACTTTTTAAAAACATCAAAGTTAATTTCCTCATGGTAATCTGTTGTAGTTTTAGAGGCGAATGCGAGGAGGCAGTCTGGAATAAAACCTTGAGAAGCTGATCCCGCGTGACATATAATAAGTCGGGCTCCTTTTCCCGATGGAACTTTTGAGGTGGAGTCCGCTGTATCATCAGTCCATGTCCGCGCAACCGTATGGTTCGCATTCAACCATGTTTCGTCAATAAACACGACATTGTCCCAATCCGTAATTTTATTTACCTGACGTAAGAATGTTATTCTCTTCAAAATAATGTCGTAGCGTTCTAGCAGGATTTTCCGCTTGTCGGATTTTTTAAATCTAAAGCCAATCGATTTTAAAACCTTTGATAGAGACGATTTGCCTCCAAAAAATAAGCCTGCGCCTTTTAACGAACTCAATAGCTTTTCCCGTGTAGGATATTCTTTTCTCGAGTAATATCCATAAATGTGGTTGCGAATTGCAGCAGCATCAAAATTATCAACGTCAACAATTTTCTTCTCCCTCTTTCGTTTTTTCGGTGTACGTAAAGTATTATCTTCTGAGCCTGATGGTCCGTATTTCTCTTTCAGAATTTGAGTTACTGTCTTCTTCCCTATTCCCAATGCTTCGGCAACGCGTTCTCTCGGTGGTTTCAATGGTAAAAGAGGCCCATCGTTAACTGATTCACGTCCAAAATAATTGTACAATTTCAGCACTAGTTCGCGAGATTGACTGTTTAGAGTTTTCCCCCGTTTCGACATAGTAAGACTAATGTTTTTCTTGTTTAATAATCGTTAAGCAATCGGAGTCCAATTTATAGCCAGGTAAACGTAGTCAGTAAGATCAGTTCAATGAAAAAGCTGGATCAGAAGAAAATATCAGAGAGCACACCAAAAACGCACAGTCACTTCGCACAACAACAAAAGACTGCGTCATCATCATGTTATGGCGACATGACATGCGTCATCGACAGGCACTGGTGTTGCCAGCAACATCCACCTAAATTGCACCCAACATCAATGACCTTTCTATTTAGTTATTTTTTTGTATTTTTATAGTTGGTTAAAAGAATAATAAATATGTATAATTAGGTTTTATTATAATCACAACGTGGTTATAAATTTATGGTGATTTTTCTTCACAAGTAATCATTGCATTCGATTCAACTTACAGTCCTATCAGCTTTCGATTTTTAGAGTAACATCCCTAGTGTTTAAAAAGAAAAAGGGTTGACTGACGCAACATTGTAACGACGTTCAGTTCTTTAGATCAGAAATTGTTTATTATGTTTAGAATGGTTTATTAATGAAAGCAAATCGTAAAATTACTCGTATCGGTCATTATTACAATAAATATGTAAACGTAATTGAAAAAAGTTAAGCAATTGTGCAGTTCTTATTTTATGCCCGCCGTTACAAGGTTACGTTGTTGAATTTTGATGAAATGTCAAAAGTGACCTATTATCTTGTCCCTACTTTAGTTTAGAAATTTTTTATATTACATAACATAACATAACATAAACTCACGCCTATATTCCCCGAAGGGGTAGGCAGAGGTGCTAGCACCCACATTTCGCCAGTTTATGTTTAGGTCCCAATGTAATAGGTGGCGAGCCTATTGCCATTAACCGGGCACTTATAAACCTGCGATAAATACACACATAACTTCGAAAAGCATCGAAAAGTCATTGGTGTGTGCCATGGTAAAACCTGGGATCGAACCCGAGACCTCGTCTCAGCAGTCCATTACCCATACCACTAGGCTACCGCGGCTTTTTTTTTTTTTTTTTTTTTTTATATTATAGAAGTATTATGTTTCCTTTCCAGGGTCTACAAACATGTTGCCAGTGTTCACTCAAGATATGAACAACTTGGCGCTATCAGAGAGCACACCGGTCGGCACCGTGGTCTACCGGTTACAAGGAGTCGACCCTGAGGGTCTGCCGGTAAGTAACGCCAAGATTTTAACCGTCTTCAAAAAAGGGGGAAATTCTCTATTAGGTTGTAAATTTTTAATGTTCAGCCGGGGTGCGAGGGAAATGCCTGCGCCTCCTTACACCCCGGGCCTCCTTACACCCCGGGGTGGCGTCTGAAGACCAGAGACGGCGTGCGGTTTATAGCGCGGTTGGCCGGCGCGGTGGTTATGTGGAAGTACATGTACAGGGTACATGTACATCCACATCCTGTACAATGTATCCTGCATAATGTCTTACATTGTATGATAATAGTGTGTTGAAGAGTTGAAGATTGGAACGCAACAAATTCTAATCATTGTCGTAAATGTACCAAATCTATATGTCAATTGTGACACATCACTTAGATTGTAACGGCCGACACTTTTTAACTGTACGTGTTAACACTACTACACCTTGGTGGAAATACATTAATTTTGTTCTACATACAAAGATTCCGTTTTATTCCTAAATAATACCTGGATTATTTACATAGTGGCTTTTGAAAAGCCTGTTCATGGAGCTCATATTGAAAGGAATCTATACTAGATGTTTTAGACCACTAAAATAAGTTCATGTAGGTCGCTAGAACGGGATCAGTATTCCACGCGGGTGGAGCCGCGGGCAATAGCAAGTTTTTGCTAAAGATAGTGAACCTTTTTTTTTACGTACGGAAATCCCTTCGGATACCCCCAGCCGGCCAGCGGGGGCGGTTATGTCGGGCTTTAACCGACTAAAACCGCACGCCGTCTCGGGTCTTCAGACGCCGGGTTGTAAGGTTGCCCATAGAGCATATCCCTCGCACCCCGACTGACCCTGGGCCATCTCCGGTTTCGAGATGGCCCCCCTCGGGTTTGGGAACCACAGTGTCCCCGTCTTGCCCCGGTTTGGGGGAGGGGCACTAGTCGCCCCACCGTCCCGGCCTGCTTCTGCTGGGGTGACAGGCGGCCTCACCTGCCACCCCCATGGCTGCGCTCATGGAGGACGGAGGTCGTTAAGCGACCTCCGGCGCCTGACACTACCTAAACTTACGATATGCTTTTTATTTTAGAAAAAGATTTTTCTGATCAATACGCATCTAGGCTGCTATAATCCTAAATTACTTACTTGCTTACTTTTGTCATACAATAACCTACAAATTACATTTCTTCTGACTAAACAACAATATATATCTATTTGCCCAATATTCAAATCACTATATTACACTTCACTATGTACACACTAATATTATTCACTTATTAAATATTATAACTAACAAAATTACAGTTGAAAAACTAAATACGTACCTATCTATTTGCCCAATACCTATTCAAATGACTATTACACTTCACTATGTACACACTAATATTATTTAGTTATTAAATATTATGACTAATATATTACAAAATACATTTGTAAAACTAACAATATTCTACTCCTAATTGAGTAATTACCTAAACGAAACTACGTTTCAATAACAAAATTAACAAGAACATCGGGAATAATCAATGAAATGTCAATCTGCTTGATTTTTCTTTCTTTCATCAATACAAATATTTGCTATACTTCATTTTTATATTGCTATAAATAACACCATCTGTTACACAAGTGTTAATTAGCGCTGAAATATATTTCTAATTTTACATCGGATTGCCACGAGGTTGCAGCCGAAATGTAATAGCAGTTGTTAACAAAAAAAGTTTACCTTGTACACATTTTGTTTACATGTATTGTGTACAAAATTGTAACATTATTTTTTGTATAAATTATATTAAAAGTAGCACTTGAGGTTATTGGCCTTTGTATTCTAGTTCACTAATAGATTAAGCGCGGTGGAGGAAATTTCGTATGGAAACAAGTGGGTTTTAGATTATTATGCGACTGCGCTGCGTCGTGTGATAGGGTGGAAGTACTTGTACTTCGTACACATAATTCAAGTGCACACGCCTGCCAACCCCACCAGACGAGGCCGCGGTGGCGGCTAAAGTAACCCTGGAGTTATCCTTTCGAGGGCTTACCCGGGGTGCCCGGCAACGGACACTTGGGGAGGACACCGTGCGGTTTAAGTCGGTACACGACATAACCACCCCCGCTGGCCGGCGGGGGGGTATCCGAAAGGTTTCCGCACGTAAAAAAAAAAGGGATCCGATTTAGTATAAATCTCGGCTGTAATGTAAAGCCGAGTCGGTCTAGTAGTATACGTACAAGTCTTACCAAATGATAATATTACTTAATTAGTTACAATATTTAATTTCAGTTGTATTTGTTGTAAATAAAGATGAATTCGCCAGTATGCATGGAGTAACATTAATACATATTTACGAGTAATTACTAAAACGTAACAATATACTTGTACTATTATTTATTCTGTGACAATATGTATAAATGCGTAACCTGGGGCTCGATTCAGTAAAATTTCAGTTTTTAAACGTATGATTTCAAAATTAGCGAACATTAAAATCTCAAAATCTAATTGAAAACGAAATCAACTACGACTGGTTCTATCTGTTTAATAACTTCACTAAAATGAAGTTAGGTTTTGTTTTGAGAGATCATACTGAATATTAAAATATTTTTTACAGTTTTTTTTACTAATCGAATCGAAATCACGCGTTTTGAAAACGTGGCGTTACTGAATCGGGTCCCTGACAAGGGCACGTTACGTAGAATGGAGAGGTTTCCGTACGATAAATAATCCATAAGCTTTTGTTTAATTTCCACTTGTAAGTTATTTAATTTGTATTTTCAGATTACGTACAGCTTGGCAGGCACGGACAAGTTCACAGTAAATCCTGAATCTGGTGACGTCACTTTAAACCGACCGTTGGACAGAGAGGTATGTATTCATATCACTTTCTAACATTCGTAGTAAACAGTCTTTACATTACTCCGTATTTACTTCATAGGAAGGCAAGGGTGATAAGGCCTTCAGCACTCAAAATTCGTACGACGTTCATCATATCATATTGCTTCGTCGGTATTTCTACATTTTCACTAATATTATAAAGAGGAAATATTTGTATTTTTCTATATAAGGTGTCACCAAATTAGGTCTCTGAATTTGGTGAGATGACTTGGTATCGACAAAATATGTATATAAAACAAAAAAAAAAATCGGGTAAAAAAATAACATATAAACGTAAAAAAATAAAAAAAAAACTCCATCAGCGACCAGCGTCACATGTCGCTGGTCGGGATTTAGGTATTTCCCACACATCCGCTTGGAAAACACCACCAGTGTGCATTGTGAATATTAAACAAGCCCACTCTTGTAAAAGTGGATTCGTCTGTCCGCAACATTTTTTCTGGTAGGATCTTCCACTAACCACCTACAAAATCTTAACCGCGGATCAAAATCTGTGGTAAGGAGCTCTTGCACCCGCAGAAAGTGGTAGGCGTGCAGTCCTTCTCCTCGCAGTATTCTCCAAGCGGATGTGTGGGAAATACCTAAATCGCGACCAGCGTCACGTGTGCTCGTCGCGTCACGTGACGCTCGTCGCTGGTGGTGTTTTTTTTTTATTTTACCCGATATTTTTTTTTTTCAAATACATATTTTGTCGATACCAAGTCATCTCACCAAATTCAGAGACCTAATTTGGTGACACCTTATATAAGGAATAAACTTAAAAACTACTGGACCGATTTCAAAAAATCTTTTACTGTTGGAAAGCTAAATTATCACTGAGTAATATAGTCTATATTTATTACTATAAAAACTAGAGATCCTTAGAAATCCCTGTTGTAAAAACAAAAAGGTGTAAAAATTTCAATTTCATCCGCATGCGCTTCGGAAAGAATTGATAATAGAAAAAAAATATGTTCTATATTATTATAGAATATATCAATATCTGCACAAAACTTCGCGAAAATGTCCAACTATTGTAATTATGTGACTATAACTTTTTTACATTTTTAAAGTTCATAGAAATGCCGATCAAAATCCGGCCATGTTATCCATACCTTTGTATTAATTCTTATCCAAATAAACGATTTCGTATGCAAGACTGTTTCAATACCTTTTGATTACTTTTTGAATTATTTTAATCGGACATTTCATTCAAAAGATATTACGAAATAAAAAAATTGGAAATAGTTCCTTGGTCGCAATAACCGACATCTACGCGGGCGGAGCCGCGCTAGTACGTAATAGAGTGGTACCGCCCCGATCAAGCTTGAGTCAATTGTTCAGAGTCTATTGAAAAACAGGCTAAAGGCCCCTGTCAAAGTCAAAGTCAAAAACCATATATTCTGTATAGACCATTAATACGGAACTTACAAAACGTCAAAAAAAAATTAATCTAATGTTTGGCAAATGGACCACCGGTTCGAAACGCGGCCCTGTCCTGAGAAGACTCCGGCAAGAAACTCACCGGCTGTTTTTTTTTATATTTACTTAACCTAATAAGTACAATATTTCATTTGAGTAGCATAGAGAGCAAACAGTTCATATCCAAGCTTGTTTGTCGTCTAAATAGTCTTCAATTTTATAATAGCCTTTTTGGCAGAGTTTACTTTTAATTTCGCTTTTAAATTTATGAAGATTTAGATTCTTCATTTCACTAGGAAGCTTGTTGTAGAAGCGTATACAGTTACCCTGAAAGGAATTACTAACTGTACACATTGGGCCAATGCATTGAACCAATTTTTAGAGGGCTATTTTGCGAAACGTTTGTGACAAATCGTAGTTGGCGCGAACGTTGGCAAGAGTAACCACAACAACGATGTACTAGTCGAAATAAAACTTTACGAGCCTTGAAGAAAGATAGACGCAAAGACCTAACCTTATCGGACGGACGACCTCTGTGGCGCAGCGGTAGTGCATTCGACTGATACGACAGGGGGCGCGGGTTCGATTCCTGCTCAGTGCAAATATTTGTATGCATGAATATGTCTATTTGCATTAGTCTGGGTGCTTCTATGTATAATATATATGTATTTACAAGCATTCTCGAACCTATACAACATGCTAGTTAAATTATGCTTACCTTGGGTCTAGAAAGCGCTATGTAGAATGTCGTAAAATATTTATTATCGGATGTATTTCAATGCGTATGCACTGAAATTGCATGACAATTCTTAAAAGCCCTTTCTATCACAAAAGACCAGACGTACAGTGAAACGAAACGTACCTTTTTTTTTTTTTTTTTTTTCGTGCGGAAATCCCTTCGGATACCCCCCCGCGTGCCAGCGGGGGCGGTTATGTCGGGCTTGAACCGACTAAAACCGCACGCCGTCTCGGGTCTACAGACGCCGGGGTGTAAGGTTGCCCATAGAGCATATCCCTCGCACCCCGACTGACCCTGGGCCATCTCCGGTTTCGAGATGGCCCCCTCGGGTTTGGGAACCACGGTGTCCCCGTCTTGCCCCGGTTTGGGGGAAACGAAACGTACCTACATGCTAAATATTTCGCCCATAGTGTGCACGATTTGTGCACACTATGTTTGGTAACACGTTAATTGTGTGTCCAGGAGTGGTTATGTCGTGTATCGCCTAAAACCGCTCGGTGTCCGCCCGGCAACGGACACTTCGGGAGGACACCGTGCGGTTTTAGTCGATACACGACATAACCACCCCCGCTAGCCGGCGGGGCCATCCGAAGGGATTTCCGCACGTAAAAAAAAAAAGTAGTGGAGCACCCTGCCGGGGTCTGTGTTCCCGGAAAACTATAACCTGGGAGTCTTGTAGACTCGAGTTAATAGGATTCTTTTATGCAAGCGTGTTTCATCATCGACCACATCATTAGTAGTCAAACGTGGGCGTAACATAACATACCTTCACGCCTGTATCCCCGAAGGGGTAGGCAGAGGTGTATTACACACCCACGATTCGCCAGTTATGTTAAGGTCCCAATGTAATAGGGGGCGAGCCTATTGCCATCTACCGGGCACAATATTAAGCGAGCGATAATTACCATTTATTAATGCACACATAACTACGAAAAGTCAGAGGTGTGTGCCCGGGGCGACTGGGGATCGAATTTGAGACCTCGTCTCAGCAGTCTGTTACGTACGCCACTGGGCTATCGTGGAACGTGGGCGTATTCATAATAAAAATAGAAAAAAACCGGCCCATTTATTAGTGCTGGGAGAGCAATCATGGCCGCGTATAAGTTAGAACAAAACAATATTTTATTAATAAACTGTTTCAGGTTGAAGACACGATAAAGTTCTTAGTCTCTATAAGAGACGAGGAACAAAACTTGGAACAGACGCAGCCTGTGACTGTGATCGTGCTAGACGAGAACGACAACCCGCCGATATTTAAGAATGTAAGTTTAATTTTTTAATGGGACTTATTTCACCATACAACCACTGCCGTGGATTTTGTACACTAGGTTCTTGGACAGTGTCCATATTCCAGCAGTGCTGGAGAGTTTTGTTCACTTTAAGAACGACCGACATTAAACTTCAATTAAGATTTCGCACGTTAAGTTGTGAACTCTGTAGTTTATGTACGGTTTAGTGAACCTATTAAAAAAATATTAAAAGTTCTATACAATATAACTGAAAAGAAAAAAACGCAAGTCGATAGCGCTCATTATTGGGTAAAATTGTGTACGATTGTATGCGAAAGCATAATATCTAGGACCTTTTTTTCGTGCGGTAATCCCCCTTTGATACCTTTTTTCTTTTTCGTGCGGAAATCCCTTTTTTTGAAGGGATTTCCATCATAACCGTTATGTCCGCGGCGGTTATGTCGGGCTTGAACCGACTAAAACCGCACGCCGTCTCGGGTCTTCAGACGTCCCCCCTTGGATACCTCACTGCCAGCCAGCGGGGGTGGTTACGTCGAGCTTGCACCGACTAAAACCGCACGCCGTCTCGAGTCTTTGGAAGCCGGGGTGTAAGGTGGTCCTAAGGCATTTCCCTCGCACCCCGACTGACCCTGGACCATCTTCGGTATCGAGATGGCCCTGTCTGGCATATCTCTAGTACCTAATTCTATTAAAAGTATACCTACTCTTTGACAATTTCAGAGTCCTTACGAAGTAAGCGTACCAGAAGACGAAGAAGTCGGAACGACAATCTTGAGGAACATTGAGGTCGAAGACAAAGATTCCGTCGGAGATAACCTTGAAGTTGGTTGCGTGCCCAGTGAACAGGTATGCTGAATGTCTGAATTCATATTCATCACAACTTGCTTTTAAAAGTTACTTCCCTGTAACCCATGAGAACTTATTCTATCGAAAGTAGCCTATCTGTTATTCCTGACTATAATCCATCCCTGTACCAAATATCAGCCAGATCCGTTCAGCCGTTAGAACGTGATTGAGTAACAAACATCCAAACATCTTCTAAAACTTTCACATTTATAATTTTAATAGGATTTCGATCAACTAGTTAGATTGAGATGAGATTTGAGAGAAAAGTCGGGTGACACCCGCGCCGGATCCGGATCGTACCTTTTTTTTTTTTTTGTCGTGCGGAAATCCCTTCGGATACCCCCCCGCGTGCCAGCGGGGGCGGTTATGTCGGGCTTGAACCGACTAAAACCGCACGCCGTCTCGGGTCTACAGACGCCGGGGTGTAAGGTTGCCCATAGAGCATATCCCTCGCACCCCGACTGACCCTGGGCCATCTCCGGTTTCGAGATGGCCCCCTCGGGTTTTAGAACCACGGTGTCCCCGTCTTGCCCCGGTTTGGGGGAGGGGCGCTAGTCGCCCCGCCGTCCCGGCCTGCTTCTGCTGGGGTGACAGGTGGCCTCACCTGCCACCCCCAGGCCTGCGCTCATGGAGGACGGAGGTCGTTAAGCGACCTCCGGCGCCTGAGTCGCCTGCGAGGATCCGGATCGTACCTGGTGCAAAGGCTGGCCATCGCCATTCAAAGAGGTAATGCGGCCACTTTTGCACCGTGTACAGGTTTGGGCTGGTCTTTGATAAGACTAATATAAACAATTTATTTTTAATGGAAACGAAAATAAAAATTCAATTGAATTTTCAAGCAATTAGTATGCTTACTTTTCCTATAGATCGGAAAAAGAGAACATCTAGGACGGGACTTGAACCCGCGACCAGTCCCTTACAGGGGGAATGCTCTGACCAACTGTGCCACTTATACTGTTTTTCTTTTTCCGATCTAAATCCATAGGAAAAATATAAATAATACAATATAAAGACTAGTTAGATTATCCTTCTTCTATTCGTTCAATTTAAATTTTAGATTTAATTTCACATGTTTACTAGACAGATTTGATCCTATGATTGGACCCTGTTAATTGATTCCATAAACGGACATGACAATATTTTTTCGAATTTTAACCGTTGTATTCAGAATCATTGAATTCGGATTTGTTACTTTCTAAAAATAAAGAAATCCTTCCTCACATACACACTCAACCTCACAATCTTTATTGAGCTGAGAATGAGACGAAGTCGAGCGAAAGCTCTCTGTACTCCACTCGGTGTATTTCGGTTGTGACGCTACTCCTCCTAAACTAATCGACCAATTATGACCAAACTTGGCATGTAAATACAACTTGATACCCGGAAGGTTTACAAGAAAAAAAATAAAGATAAATAAAATAAAGAATTAAACATAAAAAAAACTGAGGATCTCTGGGGCATTTCAACCAATATAATAAAATCAATAAATCCGTTATTGCGCCTTACCTTGCATTCATATTCAATAAATGTATAGACGAAAAACAGTTTCCTAATCTTTTGAAGTACAGTAAAATCATTCCGTTATTCAAAGCAGGGGATATAAGTGATCCATCCAATTTTCGACCCATCTCTATACTACCAGCTCTCAGTAAATTTTTTGAAAAAAAATTATTTAATCAACTGCTTTCGCATCTCACTGCCAATAGATTACTTCATAACAAACAGTTTGGTTTCACTAAAGGCAGAAATACGACGGATGCAGGAGTCGCACTTGTCAAACATATATTTGATGCATGGGAGAAGAGGCAACATGCCATTGGTGTCTTTTGTGATTTATCAAAAGCTTCCGATTGTGTTGATCATGAGACTTTGTTATTAAAATTAGGTCACTATGGTATTTCGAGCAGCTCACTTAGTTTACTTAGGTCTTACCTCACTGGCAGAATACAAAAAGTCAACATAAATGGCACTAATTCTTCTGGTGCCACATTAATCATGGGAGTACCCCAGGGCTCGATATTAGGACCCCTTTTATTCCTGATATATGTAAATGCCCTTCCTTACTTCATTGAAAATCTTTGTGAGATAGTATTATTTGCTGATGACACATAATTAATTTTTAAAACTGACAGACAAAAAGTAGGACTTGACGATGTGAATAATATCCTTTCTAAAATATTGCATTGGTTCACAAGTACCAACTTGCTGCTCAATGCGAAGAAAACAAAATGTGTAAAATTTACCATGCCCAATGTAAGACAGATAGATACACATATTACAATGAATAATGAATCTGTTGAAGTAGTCAATACCACAGTTTTTCTTGGACTAACGTTAGATAATAAACTGCAATGGGGTTCTCATATCACAGTCTTAGCAGGTAGACTTAGCTCAGCTGCCTATGCGGTTAGAAAGATCAGGTCACTGACTGACTGAGGAAACGGCACGATTGGTTTATTTTAGTTACTTTCATAGCGTTCTAAATATGTTATACATTTTTTGTATATATTTATGTTTTGTATATTATATAATATATGTTTGCGTATATTAGTATTATGTAGGTATGTACACCTACTTTACGGTTCATATGATATATGAAATTGCTGTTTTTCTTGAAGAAATTGGAAGAAACCCAATTTTCAGTACTAACATTTTTGCATTTTTTTTAGGAATGACAAATCCAAATTTTATGTTTTTTTTTTGTGTATGAACGAGACAACATTAAGCTTACCAACAGTAACTTTTATTACATTTTTGAAAAGTGGCAGCTGTTAAGTAATACGAAATTTATCATCAAAATGGATAGCATTTAGGAAGTACTGTTTTTCATGATCGAATTAATTTATCAAGCGGCCAATAAAAACAAAATTTAATACAGAGTTGTAAAATCTTGAAATGAACTTTCAAACAAAATATAAATAATGGAAATAGCTATTAAATTACAGGAATAACGAACTCATGAATTTGTAAGAAAATTTCGGCAATTTCATAGGTAAAGACCTATTATATATAATTCAATAATTTTACTTTCCTTTTACTTTACTTTTTTATTCTCTGCATCACCTATAAGGTTGACTGGTAGAGAATGCCTGTGTACATTATGTGCATGAAGTTTTAATAAATAATATATTATGTTCCAGTGGCCAGAAGACTGTGACACGTTCGAAGTGGTGGCCATCAACTCATCAGCTCACCAGTATTCAGGAGTGTTGGTGCTCAGAAAGCCACTGAACTATAATGAGAGGCAGTTCTATCAGTACCAGCTGTATGCCAACGTGAGTATTATCTCCTTTTTAGGGTTCCGTAGCCGTCTGTCCGTCCGTATGTCACAGCCACTTTTTTCCGAAACTATAAGAACTATGCTGTTGAAACTTGGTAAGGAGAGATGTATTCTGTGACCCGCATTAAGATTTTCACACAAAAAAAGAATGAGTTCCCCATACTTAGAACTAGAAAAAAAAAATTACACTTCCACCGAAAATTGGTTTGAACGAGATCTAGTAAGTAGTTTTTTTTTCAATACGTCATAAATCGGAAACCGCAATTTACCTTTCATTCAATCAAGTCACATATAAAAACTTAACTTTCTGCTACGGAATCCTTCATGGGCGAGTCCGACTCGCAATTGGCCGGTTTCTTTTTATACTACTAAGGCAGGAGATAAGAAGGCCCTATTGGTGAGCAGTTACTGCACTCTATGAAAGATATTTATTACCTTACTAGCTGTTGCCCGTGACTTCGTACGCGTTAAGCTCGGAATAGATCAACGCTCACGCTCTCCTCTCAGGGTTGGGGGATCAGATGGCAGCCGCTGCCGGCAAAGCCAAAATAACCAAATCATGGAAAGAAGCATGCAAGATACTGGCTTTGAATGCTATTGAAATTGACGCTTGGACGAACGCCATCCACATCCAAACGAAGCACACCTTGTAATGTGGTTTCTAGAATATAGATAAACATTCTTACATACTTACATATTTTATATATATTCAAGTTCATAATGCTATACATAGAAACTCTTGCATATAAATATTCGATAAATATAATAAAATAATCGAATAAGCAATCTTTGACGCCGCCACAAAATTTCAATTTTCAATTTATAAGTTTATGTTCATCAACAGGACGGTAGCCTCAACTCAACGACCCACATCGAGATCAAAGTGGTAGATGTCCAGAACTCCCCTCCGGTGTTCACTGGCTCTCTGACTGCGGCTCTAGCCGAAGATGCGCCGGTGGGGACCCTAGCCCTGACGGTGAAAGCTAGGGATGCTGACAGAGCTCAGCCGAGGAATGTGGTGTTGGAACTTGTGAACAGTTAGTACACATTGCTTTTTTTGTATTTACTAAATCGATCACTTGTATTATTATGCCCAGTAAGCTTACCGTGAAACATTCGAAGTTTCGGTTCCTTGCAAGACGTTTATCCCGCAATCGAAACCGAAGACGGCACTTGACACTTCGTTCAGGTAGAGTTTATCGGAAGAAATTCGAAGTGATTTCATTGTACCTACATAGCTAATAATAATAATCGTCACCATCACCATCCCGCATGACGAGAACCTCGTGAAGGCTGAGAAGGACAAAATCAGCAAGTACCTTGACTTGGCTCACGAGGTTACCGCCATGTGGGATGTCGATTCAACGATCATTGTCCCGATAGTCATTTCGGCGAACGGGCTGATAGCGAAGACCCTCGACCAACACCTCAAGAGACTCTCGCTAGATGGTTGGGTCAAGGGTCAGATGCAGAAGGCGGTCATCCTTGACACGGCACGCATTGTCCGGAGGTTTCTCTCTCTGTGACCCCGACCGCCGGTAGCTTGGGCCCTGCCACGCTGCCGGTGGAGCACTATTTTTTATATTTTTAAATAGATGTTTTTTTTTTTTTTATATGTATTTAAAAATGTAATTTATAAGTAATTTTAAAGTAAATAAAGAGATAATAATAATAATTATATCGGTTCACAAACTGATTGCCAAGAGCCTCGATCAACATCTCAAGAGGCTCGCGTTAGGCAGTTGGGTCAAGGGCTTGATGCAGAAGGCAGTGCTCCTCGACACGGCACGTATTGTGCGGAGATTCCTTTCTCTGGAGCCCTAACCACCCGATGCCGGTGGTTCACTTTTTTTTAATGTTTAAATATATTAGTATTTTTTTATATAGATTGTATTTAATAATATAACTTATATGTATTTTAAACTTAATAAAGGAAATAATAATAATAAGAAACATATATATATATATATAGGGATTGTCCCTAAATGCAACAGACAGCCGAAAGTACATACATGACGCAATACAAAAGGCTACCATTTAAATACTTGTCGCATAGTCCGCAAATTTCCACTAGAACATTTGAACAACCAACCCGTATCAGGACATGAAACTCACTTGGTCTAGGCCCGTGATTTCATAAATTCACCGAAGTGTCCTAAACACATCGAGAAAAAAAATACAACACATAATAATAATAATACCGAAGTTTCCGATGGTTCATGTGTGGCATACCGGTATTGCATTCGACTGCTACGATAGGGGCGCGGGTTCCCGCTCAGTGCAAATATTTGTATGCATGAATATGTCTATTTGCATTAGTCTGGGTGTTTCTATGTATAATATGTATGTATTTACAAAAAAATATTACATAAGTATGTTTATCCGCATTCTGCAACCCATAACACAAGCTAGTTAAACTATGCTTACTTTGGGTCTAGATAGCGCTGTATAGAATGTCGTAGAATATTTATTTAATTTATTTATTTATACATGCTCAAAATCAGCACCATGATTTCAATGTAGCGTCGGTAGCTTAGTAGTTAAGGAGTCGACCCTACGATCGAGAGGTCCCGGGTTCGAATCCTGGTCATTACACTACCGACGTGAACCCACTCCTAACACAAGCAATTAAGCTTAGCTGGAGGGGTTAGGGGGAATATCAGTAATTTCGGTTACTAATGTTCTTTATAAAAAAAAAAGTGCGTTATCGTTACACATTATCGTAACTGTCCGTGGTAATAAAAAGCGTCTCCATACAATTCCATTATTATTATCTGTTCTATACTAATATTCAGTAACGGTAACACGTGTTGTTGTCGTTCATAATATAAAAGCGGTCATTGGGTGTGGTTTTTTTTATCAATTTAATAAAAAAAAAAGTTGATTATCGCTCGCTTAGTAATGTGCCCGGTAGATGGCAATAGGCTCACCCCCTATTACATTGGGACCTAAACATAACTGGCGAATCGTGGGTGTATAATACACCTCTGCCTACCCCTTCGGAGATACAGGCGTGAAGTTATGTTATGTTTTTATCAATTGCAAAGTCAAGAGAAAGAGCATTTTTGTTACAACCTGTTTACCCGACTGCGCCAGAAGGAGGGCCTTTTCGAGAGTATGTATGTATGTATAATTGTTTGGCACGCTCTGCAGCCTGAACGGCTCGATGGATTTTAGCTTGAGAGGTGTCGTTAGATTCGTATTTACTGTGAGAGTGACACTGGGTATAACAAAATAATAATAATAACATAAACCGAAAGAAAATTAATGGGCCCCCCTGCTATCAAACTTGTTTCGGTCTTTTTAGGGCAGTCGGGTTATTTGAATTTTTAATAAATTATTTTTTTGAGGTTATATTTTTAAAGGATGGTTCAGAAAATTGTATGAGATTTGTTTTATATGCTACTAATCTAGCAAGTAAGTACTTATATAGTTTTGAACTGGTGTTAACTTGCCACTAAATTTAATGTTTCCAGATCCCTTAGACTTCTTCCTGCTGGACAGCACTACAGGTGAACTCAGGACCGCGAAGCCGTTGGACAGAGAAGCTCTGGCTGATCCATCGTCTCCACTCAATCTTACTGTTAGAGTAAGTACCTTCTGTTAGTCGACGATACGATTGTGTCGACGGTTCGGGACGGAGGACGGGACACAGAGATTAGACGAATGACATAAACATAAACATATACATAAACTCACGCCTATATCCCCGAAGGGGTAGGCAGAGGTGCTAGCACCCACATTTCGCCAGTTTATGTTTAGGTCCCAATGTAATAGGTGGCGAGCCTATTGCCATTAACCGGGCACTTATAAGCCTGCGATAAATACACACATAACTTCGAAAAGCATCGAAAAGTCATTGGTGTGTGCCATGGTAAAACCTGGGATCGAACCCGAGACCTCGTCTCAGCAGTCCATTCCTATACCACTAGGCTACCGCGGCGGGTTAGACGAATGTATAATTAATTAATTGACTGTTGTTGGAGAGTTTGCCGTTACCTCCCGCCATGCCTTTTTTTTATACTAGCCTCTTTGACGTGATTAAACGCCTTACGCCTGGCTAAGCGGTAGTGCGAAGCGCGGCGGCGGATTGTGGTCGCAGCACTAGTGGGACCGGTGGGGGTCACGCGGTGCTGCGACGACAATCCTCTTCTGATGAGGCCGTCAAGCTGAGTGCCACCATTGTTAACATGGTACGTGTATGTAATGGTGACCCTCTTTCCTGAGACTTTACATTCAGCTTACCATCAGGCGAGGTGAAGTCAAATTGACGTGTCCTAAATATAAAAACACAAAAAAAGGCGCGCTACTCAACCAATCATAACTTATATTAGACCAATCACGGCCTCAAAGGGCTCCAGTCATTGGTTGATCACTCCTTTTATTGATTTTTTGGTTGGTCTGTACAGTGCGCATGCGTGAACTTTCTGACGTTTGTTCATGAAGTTTGTTAGCTTATATGTAGAAGTCATTGATTTATCATATATATCATAGGTAAAGTATAATAGGTCTTTACCTTTTTTTTTTTTTTTTTTTTTTTTTTATCGTGCGGAAATCCCTTCGGATACCCCCCCGCCGGCCAGCGGGGGGGTTATGTCGGGCTTGCACCGACTAAAACCGCACGCCGTCTCGGGTCTTCAGACGCCGGGGTGTAAGGTTACCCATAGAGCATATCCCTCGCACCCCGGCTGACCCTGGGCCGTCTCACCACTAACAGCATCGCTCATCCTGTCTCCTCTGAAAGCAGAGGAGTACGGAGAGCGATGTGTTCCCGCCACGTTGGGTATTGGCCGACGATCAATGCCAACCCTATGAAGGGGTGAAGGGGAAGCCATTGACCGCCGCCCAGGGTGTACCGGCCGCTCCGATTCCGTTCCCCCCGGACTGCAGCGGGATCGGAATCGGAGCGACACTCGAGGAGGTTACCCAACACACACCCCAATAGGTCTTTACCTATGATATTGCCGAAATTTTCTTAAAAATTCATGAGTTCGTTATTCCTGTAATTTAATAGCTATTTCCATTATTTATATTTTGTTTGAAAGTTGATTTCAAGATTTTACAACTCTGTATTAAATTTTTTTTTATTGGCCGCTTGATAAAATAATTCCATCTTCAAAAACAGTACTTCCTAAATGCTATCCATGTTGATGATAAATTTCGTATTACAAAAACTTTTCAAAAATGTAATAAAAGTTGCTGTTTGTTAGCTTAATGTTGTTTCGTTCATACACAAAAAAAATCATAATATTTGGATTTGTCATTCCTAAAAAAATGCAAAAATGTTATTACTGAAAATTGGGCTTCCTCTAATTTCTTCAAGTAAAACGGCAAATTCATATGTAACGACCTAATAATAGTTATAATAAATAAATAAATATTCTACGACATTTTACATAGTGCTGTCTAGACCCAAAGTGAGCATTGCTTATGAAATCTCTACCCAGGAACTATTCTCCCCCTAATGCGTAACTCATCTTTTGAACCTGTCTGTCCAGGCTACCGAGCTAGTGAACGGCTACCCCGTGATCTCTGAGCTGACGTCGACCCTGGCCACGGTGACCGTCACCATCAAGGACGTGAACGATGAGCCGCCGCGCTTCAACCGCCGCGAGTACAGCGTCGACATCCCCGAGAGCCTCCCCCTCGGAACCCCCCTCCCCAACCTGGATATGGTGGTCACTGACACTGACGTGGTAAGTACAATTTTTTCATTTTTTTTTCGTGCGGAAGTCCCCGCCGGCAAGCAGGGATTATGACGGACTTGAACGCCATCTAGACCCAAACTAAGCAGAGTTTGTCATATGGGTTCTAGAATGCAGATAATCATATGTAGATCCTTTTTTGTAAATAAATACTTATTATACATAGAAACACCCATACCAATGAAAATATACATATTTGCAATGAGCGAGAATCGACTCCGCGACCTCTGACTTAGCAGTTGAAAGCTCTACTGCTACGCCACAGAGTTCGTCATTGATTGACGTTCGGTTGTTCGACGCTCGGGTGATCGGAGTTCACCCGATTTTATGGTTTTAAATTGGTGTTCATTATTTTTTCACTTTAAAAAGAAAAAAAATAAGTGTAACGCAAACCGTATCTTTACAGGGTCTAAACTCCGTGTTCAGCCTTCGCCTGTCAGATGATTTAGGCGCGTTTATAGTGGAACCTGCGACAGCTACAGGCAGTGCCTCAGTCACGTTGAGGCTTAACTCCACGTTGGACTACGAGGATCCTAACCAGCGAAAGTTTATATTGGAAGTAAGCATAAAACTTTTGAAGTAATTAAAAATGATAATTTGAGATCATTCTTCAGTTAGACCAGCTTATCGGTCAACTAGCCACAGATGTTCGTACGACAACAGAAACCGACGGATTTACGTGCCCCCTGTGCGGTTTTAGTCGGTTCAAGCCTGACATAACCGCCTCCGCTGGCCGACGGGGGGGGGGGGGGTTATCCGAAAGGATTTCCGCACGAGACCCGAGACGGCGTGCGGTTTTAGTCGGTTCAAGTCTGTCATAACCGCCCCCGCTGACCGGTGGGGGGGGGGTAACCTAGGGGAATTCCGCACGAAAAAAAAAAGGTACGTCTGCGACACCAGACGTACCGTTTTCTCTTGTGACACAGTGACAACTGTGTATATTCTAAGACTGACCTGGCTAGTGGAGCTTAATCTTGCAATGAGCTAACCTACTCAGATACCACTAAGCCAAGATCCCCTTCTCAACATCTTCATAGCGATTTCCCAGTTGTGTTCTCCAAAGTTTTCACTTCTGTGGTTCGAGGTTCGCTACTTAGTTTAGATTGAGTCATTGTCGTCTGAATTCTCAAACCTAGGAGGAAAGCCTGCGCCAGAGTCTCGTCCGTTCTTCAGCAGGTGAGGTTAGTTTGGGTCTCGAGGAGCAACCACCAACCACGAGTCCCTCTATCTAATGGAAGGTAAGACAGACTAATGTCGTACGGAATATATTCGCAGGTGATAGCTGAAGAGCTGCACACGTCCCCGCGGCTCTCGTCCAAGGCGAGCGTGACCATCTCGCTGACGGACGTGAACGACAACGCGCCGCACTTCGCCGACGAGCCGTACGCGGCCAGCGTGGCCGAGCGCGCGGCCGCCGGCTCGCGAGTCGCCGTCGTTAGGGCTGCGGACCGGGACACGGGCCGGTAACTCGCTTTTTTTATACTGCTAACGCGTACGCTCAACGACCTCCGTCCTCCAAGAGCGCAGGCCTGGGGGTGCAAGGTGCGAAGGTGCGGTACGATGTCCCGTGGTTCCCAAACCCGAGGGGAGCATCTCGAAACCGGGGATGGCCCTGGATCAGTCGGGTTTCCTTAAACCCCAGCGTCTGAAAACCCGAGACGGCGTGCGGTTTTAGTCGGTTCAAGGCCAACATAAACACCCCCGCTGGTTGGCAGGGGGTACCCGAGGGGATTTCCGCACAGTAAAAAAGGTACTCTTGCGTACAACTTGCGTAAACGGACAGTAAGAATGGTCGGTGCGCATGAGTTTAATGATTTTACGTTGGAAATTTCAGTTTCATCTCAAAACCTACAAACGGTCATAAGTTCTTACTCTCAATCAATTAATTTATTACAAAAATGTATGCAGTTCTCAAAATATTACTGTTAATACATCTTTGACGTATTGACACCATAAGACGGGGTGCAGACATATTACCGTACCACAAATTAAAAAAAAAACAACTTCTAATGCTAAGACGTTGTCCATGAACGAGAAGGATATACCTCTTCTAACATGCGAATTTATGCCTCTGTGGCGTAGCGGTAGAGCAGAGGTCGCGGGTTCGATTCCCGCTCATTGCCAAAATGTATATTTGCATTGGTATGGGTGTTTCTATGTATAAAATGTATTTATTTACAAAAAAAGTATCTAAGTATGTTTATCCGCATTCTAGAACCCATATTAGAAGCTCTGCTTAGTTTGGGTCTAGATGGCGCTGTGTAATATTTCCTAGAATATTTATTTATTGTTCTAGGTTCGGCACAGAAGGTATAGTGTACCAGCTATCTGGTAACGGAGCTGAACTGTTCCAAGTGGACAACCGGAGCGGAGTGATCACTGTAGCTCCCTGCCCCACTCCTGGACACCCGCCATGCCTGGACTATGAGACCAGGAAGGACTACTTCTTGCAGTACAAGGTACGGTAACAAAAAATTGATAGGCGTAATGTAATCTATCTAATAATAATACTCTGAGACATTGTACGCAACCCTATCTAAACCCGAAGTGAGCATAACTTAACTAGCTTGTAATATGAATTCTAGAATACGGATAAACATATCTAGTTTTTTTCACCGCCACTTCACAGATGCTGTGTCTTTTTTTGTTTTTTTTTTGTGTATGTATTGGCATTATTATTGTTAAATGAAGTCGGTTAAAAAATTTTTTTTTACTAGGTGATATCTCTCAAAATTTTCTTTTCCAACAGGCTACGGATGACGATGGCTCCGGTCAGATGACAGTAGTATCGCTCCAGATATCCTTAACTGACTCCAACGACAACCCCCCAGTGTTCCTCACGAAAGTCTACAAGGCGTCCATTGACGAAGACGCCATCAAATTCGAGCCAGAGCTGCAGGTGTGTTTCTTATATTTCTCGCTAAAGTTGATGACACAAGGCGAGTCGAAACTTTAGCACGATATGAGTAATTTAATTTATTATTTTTTAAACTTTTATAAGCCATAAATATCTTACAAAAAATCTAACTGTGAAGTTCAGAGCAGTTATCAAGTTCGACGCGGCCACTGGACCATTGAAATAATTATTGTTGTCGTTTTTATCCCAACAAGTCGGCGAATAAGCACATGTGTAAGGAAGGCACTGAAAGTATCTAAGATCTCATGAGTCTGGTCATCATTAGAGACTCATTTAACAGCCATGTTAAGTCACAGTATGCTGCATTTCATAGTTAGTGAGAAAGCCGGAGCTCTAACTGCTCCTATTTTCCTTTTATGTTGTCAGTAAACGATACAATATTTACGTAATTGATGCATTTAACTTGTACCATAACATATCTGGGAGTCTGAGCTAAGCACGGTTTTTTTTTCGAAGTTTTCTAAAAACCTCCTGCATACTAAATTTAATGAAAATCGTTGGAGCCGTTTCCGAGATATATATACATACATATAATTATATTATAATAGCCGCGGTAGCCTAGTGGTATGGGTAATGGACTGCTGAGACGAGGTCTCGGGTTCTATCCCAGGTCTTACCATGGCACACACCAATGACTTTTCGATGCTTTTCGAAGTTATGTGTGTATTTATCGCAGGCTTATAAGTGCCCCGTTAATGGCAATAGGCTCGCCACCTATTACATTGGGACCTAAACATAAACTGGCGAAATGTGGGTGCTAGTACCTCTGCCTACCCCTTCGGGGATATAGGCATGAGTTTATGTTCTGTTATGTTATATTATAAATAAACAAGAATTGCTCGTTTAATGGTTCAAAGATTTTATTTATATATTTGAATTTAAAATGATTACTGAGATTCTAAAAAAGTATATGATCTAAAGTTTATAAATTGTACTTCATTTACTATTTACAGGAACCGGTTCTTATTTTTAAATAGTTATAAGGTTATTGGTGTGTAATACACCTCTGCCTACCCCTTCGATGATACAGGCGTGAAGCTATGTTTATGTTTGTGGTTAAAAGGTTAACGGTCATTGTATCCAAGCTAATTACTCCCCAGGTCCAAGCGCGGGATGTGGACGTCACCTCCGATATCCGCTACTCGATCATCGATCCAGCCGATAATCCATTCTGGATCGACGCGAGCACCGGCAGGATCTCCGTGCGGCCGGACACCGGTGGAGTGGAAGCTCCCGAGAACTCGAACAAGATCTTTTTAACCGTACTTGTGAGTATCTATAATACTAATAGTATAAAGAGATTAGATCCAGGCGAATCCGCGGTGGCGGTCAAAGTCCGCCGGCAACCCTGGGGTTATCCTTTCGAGGGCTTACCCGGGGTGCCCGGCAATGGACACTTGGGGAGGACACCGTGCGGTTTTAGTCGAGACACGACATAACCACCCCACTGGCCGGCGGGGGGGGTCCGAAGGCATTTCCGCAAGTTAAAAAAAAAACTTTAGATTTATATGGGGGAGGGGGGGGGGAGGTTCTCTCCGGGGACCACTGCACTTAATATAAAAATCTTTAACAACTTCAAAGGTACATTATCATCGATGGACATGGCTATTTTTTTTTAAGATTATCAGTAACCGAAATTACTGATGATATTGTGGGTGTGTCATACACCTCTACCCTTCGGGGATACAGGCGTGAAGTTATGTTATGTTACAACTTTTCATGTGTAATATTTTTTGTGTATAGGCAACAGATGGCATCCACAACGCGACATGTAGGGTCGAGGTCACGGTCCGTGACGTCAACAATCACGCGCCAGTGTTCGACAGTGACAAGTATGATGCAGATATATCTGAAGATGCGCCTATTGGTAAGTAAGGGCTAACTTAAATAGCACGTTGAGTCGGTTATCTTGGCTCGAGATTGCTTGTACCTACAGAGTAGTGTGGGTAAAAAAGGGAAAGCATTATCGGTATCTGTAACGTTGACCTTATTCCTGAGACTTTACCTTTAGCGTACCATCAGGCGAGGTGAAGTTTTATTGATGTGACCAATACATAAAAAAAAGAAAAAAAATAATGAATATTTTTTCGGGTCAGCACTTTCGGGGGCTAAGTGAACCTTACTAAACTTGTTAATTGGTACAACTGTTAAACAACGAACCGGGCTATGGCGAAGGCTTTCCTTTCGGGGGGTCAGACGGCATTCGCTCTCGTAAAAGTCAACAAACCTATAAAAATAATAAGCTGGACTACGGGCTCCAAAGTGTAAAATATTAACGCAAACGACGGTACTAATTTTAAAACTTTTAATATTTTCTTCAAAAAGATGGTAGCGTTTCTTTTCTTTGGTACTATGGCATATACATGACTGTAAATTTTATACAATGGAAAGAAATTTAGATGAAAGACGTACAACCTATTAACAGATCTATATGTTGGCGTTTCTAATCTTTCTAATTCTTTCTGTGCAAAAAAATGTGTGAAAGTATGTTTATCTGCATTATAAATCCATATTGCTCACTTCGGTAGTGTAATGGCCAGGATTCTAACCCGGGAGCTCTTGATCGTAAGGTTAACTCATTACATTAAGTTATGGAAGCTTTTGGGTCTAGATAACGCTTCTTCAAGTCCCAAGTCACCAACAGGTCATATTCTTCCAGGTACGGAAGTAGCCGCTGTTCGCGCCACAGACCTAGACTCGGGGCTGAACGCGCAGCTGAGATACTCCGTACAGAAGGGCGCGCTGGATGCCTTCGTCATCCACAATAGCACCGGCGTCGTCAGCGTCGCCTCCAAGCTGGACTACGACAAGAGGAACACTTACAGGATACAGATTGTTGCTACTGATTTTGGTGAGTTGCTCTGCTGATGTTTTAACATGTAAATGGAAAAGTTAATATCCACGATGAGGTTTAAACCCGCAGCAGTACCTTCCTAAGGGGAATGCTCTGCTAAATGAGGAACGTGGACTCGTCCTAGAAAGGTGAAATTGAAAGAAAATAATGAAACATAATTTTATCTGCACTCAAATCGAAAAATTCGAATTACGAATTCAAAGACGATTCTATACATACGCACTTTATAAACGCATATACATAAAATTAAAAATTAAACTTATTATAGTACTGCCAACTGTATCATAAAACTCATTATAGCACCGCTATCTTTTTTTATTCATTAAATTAGTCTAAGGTTTTAGGCTGAATATGAAAAAAAAGGCGCACGCATGCGCAGTTCGAACTGTGAATTTTTTTTTTTAAAAATTTTATGGATGATAGGCTCACGTTTGACCTCTATCTCACCTGATCGTAAGTGACGATGTGGTCTACGAAGGATCACGTTTGCCTAGAAGGAACCTATTCACTCGAGACTTGAAGATTCCAAGGTTATAACTTTCCGGAGGCAGGCAATTCCACTCCTTAGCTGTACGCATAATAAATGTGTCGCCGAAATGTTTCGTGCGTATGAGTGGAATATCCACCATGTAGCGGTGGCACGTCGTCGCTGTGCTGTTAAAAAAAAAATGGTGCACGCTAAATTACTTCCTTGTACCCTACCTACTTTGTTTAATTTCAATTTTTCCTATGAGTGAAGATAATGTAGTAGTAGTTATTTTTTTTTTTTTTATATTTAGGACACGTCAATTTGACTTCACCTCGCCTGATCGTAAGCTGAAGGTAAAGTCTCAGGAAAGAGGGTCACCATTACCTACACGTACCATGTTGACAATGGTGGCACTCTGCTTGACGGCCTCATCAGAAGAGGATTGTCGTCGCAGCACCGCTTGACACCCACCGGTCCCACTAGTGCTGCGACCACTATCCCCCTGCCCTGCTATGCACTTGCTGACCCCCTGAACGCAATCAAACCGAAATTGGATTACTATGGAGGGTTTTTCGCAATCGTGCACGGTGGTACCTACCCGGCCGAATTTTGTGTCAAATTTATGTCATCAAATTTCTACCACCAGTAAAAAAAAAAAAAAAAGACTCGAGCTCTTTGAGCCCGTGATTAGTTTTATATATCCATAATTGATTGAATGGCGCGTTGATGTCCTAAACATGCCAAATATATGTCTTACCTATATGTTACCCTGGTACTTGCGGGTTTTCTGTATCCTTTGTGTATCAAAAAACAAGTGGACGGTGGACAAATGTATGAGACCAATGACAAATGTTTGAGATTCGGTCGGTGACAGTGTAAGCGAGCGGACGCGTGCTGGTCGTCCCTGCAAACCGCTGTTCTAAATTCTGTGATTGGTTGTAATTAGTGAATTACGATTCCTTGTCGCACTCGTGCCATTTTTACCTATTTGCTACGCCCACTAGGCGGTCCTAGAGCGGGATACAAATAATTTCACAATTAACACTCAAGTAACTTACTAAAAGTGAACGGTGTGATCGGCGGGGATTGGAACCCGAGATTGCTGCTACGTTGGTTGGCGGCGCGTGAGACTCGGGTGCGTGCCCAATGCGCCACCGTGCGCATAGCAACGTATATCAAAATAGCTGTGTTCTACGCTACGCATGATCGGTTTCACTGCGTCACTGAGTGCTACAATGCTACGGGTGCCTACGTATGGCTGTTGACTGACTGATATGATATGCTACGCCAACGCACATCTCTAATAGTTATGTTAGCTACGACATCTATACAAATTATTATATTCTGATTGTATCAGCAGTAACGTGACGACTACGGCCGGCCGGGTATGAGTAAATAAATAAATAATCCAACAGAACAACTACCGCAAAACATTGGTAACTACTCATTTACTAACTTCCAATTATGGCCAACATACAGCGTACACCACCAAAAAAACTTAGCACACTGAGTACTACCATACATCAGGCCCAAACTCAATCGGAACCAGATATTAATTCTGCCTTAGCAAAGAGCGTTAGTGCTAATAAGAAAAGGAGTAAGCGCGCTCGCCAAGAAAACTCACCGCGAAACGAACCAACTTTCGACCTGCAAGAACTACAAGACATCCTAGCCAACTGGAAAGAGGATCAAGATTCTTACATTTCTAAGATTATAGGTGAACAGACTGCCCTTATAAACAACTTAGTCTCTGAAGTAAAGGAAATCAAGGCCCAGAATATTCAAATCAAAAAGGTAAACGCAGAAATATGCAAGTCAAATACCGAAATTGTGCAATCTATATCGTTTATGAACACTAACTTTGAAGAGATGCGAAGGGAAATAGAAGAGCTGAAGAAAGAGCGACAACAACAAGGAACGTATATCGAAGGTCTAGAGAGAAAAATAAATGATTTACTACTTAAATCTCGTTCATCGAGTATAGAGGTGAGAAACATACCCTACAAAGATGCCGAGACCAGCTCAAGTCTACAACAGATGGTGCGCAAAATAGGTGACGTCGTTGGATTAAATATTTCTGCATCAGATTTCCGAGACGTATATCGCCTGCCGGGGAAGACAGCCGACTCAGTTACGCCGCGACCAGTAATTGCAGAGTTTTCATCTGTACAAACCAAACAAAACCTAGTTTCTGCTGTTCAGTCTTTCAACAAATCAAAAAAATCGAGAGACGATAAAATAAACACAGAATCTATTGGAATATCTGGGCAGCGCCAACCGGTCTATATTTCTGAACAATTACCACCTAGCTCTAAAAGGTTATTTTTTATCTCGCGCGACTTCGCCAAGAAAAACGATTTTAGATTCTGCTGGGTTACCCATGGTAATATCTTCATTCGAAAGAGGGAAGGTGAGAAACAAATTCTCATAAGAGATGAGGCTTGTCTACTAGACCTCAAAGCAAGCTTATGACTGGCTGCGGTTCCTTTGCTGGTTACTATTACTTTTTCAATTGTCACACTTGTTTTATTTTTAAGTTCTATTTATATTTCACCTGTCAAGCTTATACATAAACAACTAACACCAAAATACAAAACTATCCACAAACCTCAAATACAATACTACACAATACATGAATATAATTTTACAATTAGAATACTTCTTTTCAGCAATATCAATTACCACCCATGTGTCACAATACTCCCAAGTCATACACTATTTAAAAAAACTCATGCAATGTACCCCAAACCACATAGTTTAGCTAACTCCTATCTATCTAAATGGCTTCGATAAATAATATTAATTATGAACTAGATCAACACAATGCTGATGGGGCTATCCTTTGCAACCCAGAGGAATGTCCGAATTATATTACTAAAACTGATAGTAACATAACTATCTTTCATATAAATATTCGAAGTGTAAACAAGAATTTTAATAGCTTGCAGACCTTATTACATAGGACAAAGATTGATTTCGACATTATTGTATTGACTGAGTGCTGGATGAGTAAGGTACGCAATCTTCCCACTCTTGAAGGCTACCATTCACAGGCCACTGCACGCAATTCTAACCAAAATGCTGGAATCATAGTCCTAAATAAACTGGGGATGCGAGTTGTCGTAAGAGAACCGAATTTCACCAACGCGAGCTGTCTCATATGCGAGATAGATAATAGGCTAGCTGTGGTGTCGGTATACCGATCCCCTTCATACAAAACTCAAGAAAATCATCAAAACTTTCTAACATAAACATAACATAACATAAACTCACGCCTATATCCCCGAAGGGGTAGGCAGAGGTGCTAGCACCCACATTTCGCCAGTTTATGTTTAGGTCCCAATGTAATAGGTGGCGAGCCTATTGCCATTAACCGGGCACTTATAAACCTGCGATTAATACACACATAACTTCGAAAAGCATCGTAAAGTCATTGGTGTGTGCCATGGTAAAACCTGGGATCGAACCCGAGACCTCGTCTCAGCAGTCCATTACCCATACCACTAGGCTACCGCGGCTTTCTATCCAGTTTAAATAATGTATATACAGAACTGTCTCCTTATCCAAATATAGTTCTTGTGGGCGACTTAAATATCGACATAAGGCAATGCAATAGAGACGAACATAGCCTTAACTACCTCATTTTAAATGCATCCCACGGACTACTGCCGACACACCTTTTACCAACCAGGATGGAAAAGTGCTACGATCACACCATGTTAAAGACAGTCCAAGCAAACACTACAATGGTTCTGGATACCTCCATAACAGACCATAAGCCAGTCATATTAGCAATCGCAAAAGTTAAAACTACACATGTAATTAAAAACACTATCACTAAACTAAATTATGAAGCAATTAAACTAGACTTGGGAAAAACGGATTTTAGTGATATCTTTAAAATCTCGGATGCCAACAAATCTACAAATTTACTTACTACAAAAATTTCAACAATTATAGCCAATAACACTACGCAAATTAATATCCCAAAAAGACGTAGAACAATCAAACCGTGGATGACCCCTGGACTCCTAAAATGTGTTAGGAATCGAGACAGAATGCACACCAAATCTAGGAAGTCCCCTGATAATATAATTCTGAAGGTTACCTATACCCGATACCGTAATTTTTGCAACGGTTTGCTACGAAGGCTTAAACATGCTCATGAGAAGAGTCAGTTAGAAAAGGCAAGACGTAATCCGAGTGCGCTTTGGAAAGTGATCAAAGAAATTACTAACACAAAAAAAAACAAACACTAGTCCATCTGACTTACTAAAAATAAAAGACAATTACAAGGCATCCATAAATAAAGTTTGTCATTATTTTAGTAACATAGGCCAAAATATGGCAGCACAGTTAACATCGAAATCCGACACTCGTGATACCAATATAACTACAGCATCCAGAGTAACTAATCCCACGCAGTCATCTCTCAACTCCCTAGCTCTACTAGCAGTTGACGAAGCAGAAGTGGAATCCTGCATCTTGCAATTGCGAACCGATTGTGCAATAGGCTGGGACAGAATACCATCCTTAGTCCTAAAGCAAAACTGTAGCACACTGGTGCCACCGCTCTGCCACATATACAATAGCTGTTTGGAACTTGGCGTGTTTCCGGATAACTTTAAAAAGGCCTTAGTTCACCCTATATATAAGGGAGGGAATAGAGACTGTGTCAGTAATTACAGACCCATATCAGTGCTGCCCTGTCTCTCCAAAATTCTAGAAACTATGCTGAACAGACGCCTGAGGTCATACTTAAATAGCTTTAATATCATAGCTGACAACCAATATGGATTCAAGCCTGATGTGTCCACAGAAGATGCCGTCTTAGATTTGACACAATTCGTTGCAAAAAACTTGGACCGTCAGATTAAATGTTTAGGAATTTTCCTAGACCTCTCCAAGGCATTTGACACGGTCTCTGTTCCCATACTTATAGAGAAAATGGAGCGGTTGGGCGTGCGGGGAGTAGCACTAAACATTTTCAAGGACTATTTAAATAATCGCAAACAAATCGTAAAGATTGATTCCTACTTTAGTGATGAAAATACAGTAACTTGCGGCGTTCCACAAGGGGGCATACTCTCTCCAACCCTGTTTCAAATCTACGTCAACGACCTTTGCAAGCTGGTACTACCAAACTCAAAGCTCTTTGCATATGCTGACGATACTGCAATCGTGGTCCATGGTCCAACTTGGGAAGTCGTAAAAGCAAACGCCGAGTCTGCCCTCACTAAAGTAATGGAGTGGCTAACACGCAATCTTTTGTCACTAAATCTGGAGAAAACCGCATATGTCCCATTTTCAATACGACATATAAACAAACCGCCAGACTCATTTAAAATCACAGCCCACTCATGCTTTAGTACAATAGCACCTTGTACATGTCTCTCACTCACTAAAGTCGATAATGTGAAGTATTTGGGTGTTCGGATTGACGATGGGTTAAGATGGAACAGCCATATAGACACCCTTACCAATAGAATCATGCGACTAACACATATTTTTAAATCTCTCAGGGGATCAGCAAGCCTGGACACAATGAAAATGACATACTTTGCGCTTTGTCAGTCTATTATAGGGTACTGCATAACCGTATGGGGTGGTGCAATTAAAACTGGTTTTCTTGGGGTTGAGAGGGCACAGAGAGCCGTACTTAAAGTCATGACGAAGAGACCATACAGATACCCAACCAAACAACTGTATGCTGATTGTAAGGTCCTCACAGTCCGCCAACTCTATGTGCTCCGATCAACCCTAAGAAGGCATAGTAATATTGACCCATCAAACCCTAACAAACGCACAAACTTACCTGCAAGTGTTGTACATAGGACAGTATTTGCACAACACCAATTTTATGTCTTAAGCACGTACGTTTACAAATATCTACATTAAAAGCTAAATCTAAGGGACTTAAACACCTATAAAGTGAAACAAAAAGTAACAGAATGGCTTCTAAACCAGGACTATGACAGTACTGAGCTATTGTTGAGATTTATTTCCTAATACACATCCCTTCATACAAAGACTCACGCATGCACACGCACCCTCTCTCTATTATACACACACATACACGTATCCTCACATACACAACCACACACACAAACACACACACCCTCGCAGATTAGCACGAATGAACGCAAATGCTCGTACATGCAAACACACCCAAATGCACATGGTACACTCGCTATTATGTAAATAAATTGAATATCTAACATAATGACCGATGACTGCTACTTATGTAACAGGTTTATTCCTAGTGTAAGAAGCAGGGCTCATCACACTTGTAAACATGGCAATTTAATTTTACGAAATGAACCGCAATTCAAATGTACCTGTGTCATATAAATTGTGTCTTATACTATGTTTCCTGTAACTATGTATACGCGTATTTGCTATTCGCGTTTATGCGTTATGCGTGCGAATAAAGCAAATATAGACGAATGAGGTCTCCACACTTCGTCGTATGCGGGTGAATAAGGCGAATAACAAATAACACATAGCTAAGTATAGTTCCGCCATAAGAAGTTGTTACAAGTTTTTATGGCGGAATAGTCACGAATTTTGCATGTAAGTTTGTCACGATTGGGATATGGCACCTAACTATACTAAAAAAGCGACGATAGCCTAGTGGCGTACGTAACAGACTGCTGAGACGAGGACTCGACTTCGATCCCCAGTCGCCCCGGATACACACCTCTGACTTTTCATAGTTATGTGTGCAATAAATGTTAATTCTCGCTCGCTTAATAATGTGCCCGGTTGATGGCAATAGGCTCGCCCCCTATTACATTGCGACCTTAACATAACTGGCGAATCGTGGGTGTGTAAGACACCTCTGCCTACCCCTTCGGGGATACAGGCGTGAAGTTATGTTATGTTGTGATGTTATGTCTATACTAAACATGGCAATACGGTGGGCAGGCACGCCGCACCTCACCGGCACGACGGAGCTGACGGTGCACGTGCTCAACGTCAACGACAAGCCGCCGCGCTTCACGCCCGCCGTGCAGCGCGCCGCGCTGTCCGCCGGCGCGGCCCCCGGGGCGCGCGTGCACCAGCTGGCGGCCGCCGACCCCGACGCGCGGGACCCCGCGAGCCTCACCTACGGAGTGGCCGGCCGTCTGATCCGTGCTGTGGACATCAACGGCAAGGAGGTGACTTGAATTACTACACACTTTATCCTATTTTTGAAGTGAAAACTTCTTTAGCGGCGTTGTGCACTTTTTTTGTAATGGGTTAAACTCGCGTCAGTAAACACGTGACCTGATCGTAAGACAACAAATATAGAAGCGGTAATTTCACACTGTACTTAACAACCTTGGTGGCGCGTTCGTCTAATGAGTGGTCGTTGACTTCGTCAAGACTGAGATCGATTCCGACCGAGGCCTAAGAAACACTTCTTGTGATCATATAACTTTTTGTAATATTTATTCTATTTTGTGCCATAAATCTATTGATATAAAATGGAAATTAAACAAAGTGCATCTATTATTGAAAAAAGTGACGAAGAAATAGCGAAAGAAAAATGAGTGCGAGTACTTTATAAATATATTGGCGATGATGGTTCTATATAGTAATAATAATTGTGAAAACGTCGTTGAAATTATGGATGGAAGTTGATTTTTCTGAGAGATAAACCTTTTAATGTAAAATAATTGTAATAGTTCTGAAGTGTTAAATTTTTAATGTAATAAAAATTTTCATGTTTGTGTACGATAGCGCAATAAATGAATATCGTATGTTACCACATAAATGATAGTACTTTTATACTGATAATTAAAGCAATTCGTGCAAAATTATTCCCTAACCATTCCAAAATATCAAAAATGCACAACGTTAATATTCAAGTTTTCACTTCTGCCGGCACTCCCGGAGTGCAACCTGTCGTTTTTTTTTTCTATATAGCGATCACACCAGTATAACTTCACCTCGCCGGTTAGCTTAATGTGTAGTCTCAGGAATGAGGATCACGATCACTGATATAAAATATCATAACTTCACGCCACCCACGATTCGCCAGTTACTTTAAGGTCCCAATGTACAGGGGGTGACCCTATTGCCATCTACCGGGCACATTATTAAGCGAGCGATAATTAACATTTATTAATGCATTTAGTAACTGGAAAAAATCTTGGCAATGGACTCTAAATGTGCAGAACGAGTTTTTAGTTCTCTTTGGACGCGCCGATCAACCAATCATATATTATATTAAACCAACCAAAGGGCTCGCGTCATTGGTGGACCTGTCCTTCACCAGTTAATGCACATGCGCGTACTTTTTGCCGTCAATTTTTCAAGACTTTTACCGGTAACGATACAAGTAATGCTACAATGGTGGCCTACAGCTTGACGGCCTCGTCAGATACTTGATCACGCCCCGCTTAAAGGACTTGGAATTCTAAAGTTAATCCTTCAAGCGAGAAAGAGTTTCAGTTCTAAATTTATTTATTTATTCCGCATACCATTATCATTACAGGTTTTTACCTAATGCAATAGCGGTAGACAACAATTAAAATTCAAATACAATTTGACGGCCTCTGTGGCGTAGCGGTAGTGCATTCGACTGCTACGACAGGGAGCGCGGGTTCGATTCCCGCTCAGTGCAAATATTTGTATGCATGAATATGTCTATTTGCATTGGTCTGGATGTTTCTATGTATAATATGTATGTATTTACAACAAAAAAAAGTATATAAGTATGTTTATCCGCATTCTGGAACCCATAACACAAGTTAGTTAAACTATGCTTACTTTGGGTCTAGAAAGCGCTGTGTAGAATGTCGTAGAATATTTATTTATTATATTAAAAAGCTATTACAATAATCAGAATTCCATAACTCACACAAATATATAAGCAATAACAAAACAATTAGACCACAAAATAAAAAAAAAACAGCATAAAATGATCAAAAGCAGAATTAAAACTTTCATATCTAATGACGTCAAAGTCATAATAATCTGGTGTCAAATTAATGAAATTACACTTACAATTCAATGTCAAAGTCACAATATTTTAATGTCAAATTAATTAAATTCCAATTACAATTTAATATGAAAGACAAAATAATCTAATGTCAAATTAATTAAATTCCAATTATAATTTAATGACAAAGTCACAATAATCAGTGTCAAAATTGATGAAATTCCAATCACAACTTATATATATATAACAATATGTATCATAATAATAGTATAAAATATAATGTCAATAATATGCATATAAAATAACATTAAGTAATATACCATAGAAATATAATAGTCATGTACTTAGTTCGCTCAAAATACAGTAACTGGCCCTTGTGAATTCATTCAGTGAGCATGAAAACACAGACACACAGAGGGATGGTGCTATATAGGGTGTACAGCTTGATCCCCTTTTCTCACTGAAACGACTGAGTTTTAACACGCTATGGTAAACCCTTTGGAGGCATTAATGCCTTTTTTTTTTTTTCTCGTGGTATTGAATAATATTGACCAAAATAACTAGATCCCCAATTTCGCCTTACAGGTATCCGACGAAGGCATCTTCGGCTCTTGGTTTACTGTCCAACCCAACGGCACCGTGATAGTGTCGCAACAGTTGGACCGCAGTCGCGCCGCAGTGTTGACGTTGCCGGTCAGGGTCATCGACTCTGAGGCACCGTTTCTACAACAGGCTGAAGGTATACACATAGGGATTGTTATCATCGTCTTAACGTTGTTTCTGGAGGCTTTGACCTCGGAGCCCAAGGTTCACTCTTTCTCCTCCAATAGATTTGGCTTAGACGGCTTTTTATGAGCGATTGCTGTCTGATCTCTCATCCTCGACCTCATCACTCAATCGGCAGCTTATAGCGATTGCCCAGTTGCTTCCAAAGACAGCTCTTTGAGGTCTGCTTATTGTAGTTGATGTGGGATTTCCGGGAGCGACTGTCGTTTGACTTGTCAACCGCGAGAGGTGCGCCTGCGCAGGAGCCGGGTCCGTGGTGTCGCAGGCGCGCCGCAGGAGAGCAGGAGAGGTTGGAGCGGCTCTCAAGCATGTTGGCAGAGCCCTGTATACCCTGCAAGTTTACTAATAGTATGTAACTATACAAATAATGTACTAAATTATGTCTTCTAGGCGAACTAATAATAACGATAGTGGACGTGAACCGCCACGCTCCAGTGTTCTCCCAACCCTCGTACCTTGAGAGCATCGTGGAGGAACAGCCGGTGGGCACGACGCTGGCCACATATACTGCCACCGACAGGGAGACTCCCATCTCTGCCATCGTCATACACCCGCCGAACCCTTACTTCCAGATTGATAATGTTACTGGTAAGTCTATCATAAACTTTTCTCATACATAATGTATGTCACGCCTCTTACCATAAGCCCTATTACCATAAGCCATAATTTGTCACGCCTCTTACCATAAGCCTGTAAAAAAAGGTATAAATAAATCGTTCTACTTGCCACGATCCTGGCACACAATTTTCACTTTTTTTCTACTTTCATAATTATTTTCATACATGCACGTGAAAAGTGTTCCCGCAACCAGCTTGGTTGCCGGAGCATTTGTCCCGACCATTGACAGGGTCAGTCGGGGTGCGAGGGATATGCTCTATGGGCAACCTTACACCCCGGCGTCTGTAGACCCGAGATGGCGTGCGATTTTAGTCGGTTCAAGCCCGGCATAACCGCCCCCGCTGGCCGGCGGGGGGGTATCCGAAGGGACTTCCGCACGAAAAAAAAAAACTGCAGATTTTTATCTTAATATATGTGTAACTCAAATTGAAACAAATGTATCACTAACTTGTACCTTTTTTTTTTTTTTTTCGTGCTAAAATCCCCTCACGGCATTCTCAAAGGTTTTTAATATAATATTTATTTACATGTTACAGTCACCAAGTATAGTGATCCTCAGATCAGAAAGGTGTAACTTTCTAACTAAAACAGTATTATTTGACACTGACAAAAAATTGTCTTCATTTCGTAATTAAATAATCTTACTATATAAGGTGTCACAAAATTAGGTCCCTGAATTTGGTGAGATGACTTGGTATCGACAAAATATGTAAGTACTTGAAAAAACAAAATATCGGGTAAAGTAAAAAAAAAAATTAAAAAAAAATTAAAAAAAACACGACCAGCGTCACGTGACGTGACGAGCCCGTGACGCACGTGGTAGGCGTGCAGTCCTTCTCGCAGTATTCTCCAAGCGGATGTGTGGGAAATACCTAAATCGCGACCAGCGTCACGTGTGCTCGTCGCGTCACGTGACGCTAGTCATTGGTGGTGTTTTTTTTTTCATTTTTATATATTTTTTTATTTTACCCGATATTTTTTTTGTTTCAAATACATATTTTGTCGATACCAAGTCATCTCACCAAATTCAAAGACCTAATTTTGTGACACCTTATATATACATTCTTGCACTTTAAAAAAAAACAGAAAGCAATTAAATTGAAGTGTGATGCAGGATTTAACAGATTTGGCTATTGCTGATACTTGGAATGCAAACGAAACTAGGCCGTTACAAATCTTTTTAAATGCCCTTATTATTATTATTAACTGATTTTCAGTCCTGTGTCCACATTAAGTTCATGTTTGTATGCCAATCGGGTTTCTCTCTAAAACACTCATTAAATTATTTTCATTCCAGGTGTAGTCAAGACCGCTCAACGCATAGACTACGAAAAAATTCACACAATAAACTTCACCCTCGTGGCCTTCGATTCGGGAGTTCCCCAGCTCAGTACATCAGCTGGTGTCACGGTGCACGTCATCAACGCCAATGATGAAGAGCCCACCTTCTCCGCGCCAGGGTATGAGGCAGCTGTGCAGGAACACGTGGAGCCTGGCACCATCGTACTGACTGTCAGTGCTACTGATGGTGACGAAGGTATTCCATCATCAGCTGATCTTCCAAATCTCTCTAAGCTTTTACGGGAGTAACTGCCGTCTAACCTCCTAAATCCAAGAGGAAAGCCTACGCTATAGCCTCGTTCGTCAATCCGCGGGTGTACCGGCTTGCAGTTGAGGTTACTTCAGGTTTAGAAGATATTGGATAAGCCGCCATACATGAGGAACGTTATACTACTCTAAAAACACATTTTACTTCTTCCATTTCCAGGCGAATTCGGTGAAATTCGATATAGTTTATCAGGCGATTCATCACTGTTCACCATCGACCCCATCACCGGGGTGATCACCGTGGCGGAGGGCGCGGTGATTGACCGAGAGAATGTCACCGACGTGTACATGAGGGCCATCGCCAGTGACAACGCGCGGCCGCACTTTAGGAGGAATAGCATTGTGCCGGTGAGGACTCGCATATAGCTGAATTTTCATATAGTTTATAATATATCTAGCTTGTTATAACTTTCAGTTAATTAAAGTTCCAACTTGTTATAATATTTTGCTAAAGATTTAGATCGGAAAAAGAGAACATCTAGAACGGGACTTGAACCCGCGACCAGTCCCTTACAGGGGGAATGCTCTGACCAGCTGAGCTATCTAGACACGTCCCATATATTCGAAATTCTCCGATATATTATATATGTCTTAAGGCGACGCTGGAGCCATCTACCGTAATTCTTGCGAACTACGGTTCCGGTTACGGTTTCCGTAGTTCGCGTATCTAGATAGCTCAGCTGGTCAGAGCATCCCCCTGTAAGGGACTGGTCGCGGGTTCAAGTCCCGTTCTAGATGTTCTCTTTTTCCAATCTAAATCTTTAGAAAAAGTAAGCATACAAAATGTTTAAAAAAATTAATTAACATAACATAACATAAACTCACGCCTATATCCCCGAAGGGGTAGGCAGAGGTGCTAGCACCCACGTTTCGCCAGTTTATGTTTTAGGTCCCAATGTAATAGGTGGCGAGCCTATTGCCATTAACCGGGCACTTATAAACCTGCGATAAATACACACATAACTTCGAAAAGCATCGAAAAGTCATTGGTGTGTGCCATGGTAATACCTGGGATCGAACTCGAGACCTCGTCTCAGCAGTTCTTTACCCAAACTACTAGGCTACCGCGGTTATTAATTGTATATATAAAAAATAATATAAAAAATTAATTGAATTGTTATAATATGTTGCTAGTTAGACCTTTTCTTTATTTTTAGGGCCCCATAAAAATCTTCAGGGCCCAAACAAACCTTACCGCCCAGCTGATTGACGGACGAGGCTCTTGCGCAGGCTTTCCTCTCGGGGTTGTGAGGTCAGGCAACAGTCGCTCCCATAAAAACCATATAGGAAAGGATGAGAAGTAGTAAGTGGGCCCTGAGCTCCTAGGCGGATGCAACCGGGAATCACAATAAGATGATAAGGATGATTTGTTTTTTTGAAGGGCGTTGTGCACTTTTTTGTAATTGGTAAAAAAGGTTAAACTCGCATAATTAAACACGTGACCTGGGCATGTAGACAAAGTCACATTCTACTAGTGGAATCGCTTCAAAGCGAACCTTCAAATGTTCAATATGTCATGGGAGTGACATTATTTGTTGCACGTGACATGTCGACAAATGTTGTCTCTCCCATACATTTCGGTCTTTTGAAGGTTCGCTTCGTTGCGATTCCACTAATAGAATGTGACTTTGTCTACAGGCCCTGAGCTTAAGACAACAAATATAGAAACGCTAATTTCACACTGTACTTAACAACCTTGGTGGCGCGTTCATCTAATGAGTTTCGTTGACTTCGTCAAGACTGAGATCGATTCCGACCGAGGCGAAAGAAACACTTTTTGTCATCATATAACTTTTTGTAATATTTATTCTATTTTGTGCCATAAATCTATTTATATAAAATGGAAATTATACAAAGTGCTTCTATTAATGAAAAAAGTGACGACGAAATAGCGAAAGAAAATGAGTGAGTACTTTATAAATATACTGGCGATGATGGTTCTACCGCATAAATGATAGTACTTTTATACTGATAATTAAAGCAATTCGTGCAAAATTATTCCCTAAACATTTCAAAATATCAAAAATGCACAACGATAATATTCAAGTTTTCACTTCTGCCGGCACTCCCGGAGTGCAACTCGTCGTTTTGTTTTAAATTATTGTAACAATATTGAATAGCGGTAACAAATTGAAACTCTAATCAAAGTTCATTTCAAGTTACAACTTCTTATTTCTTTCTTATTTAGGTCTCTTTTCCGACATAACCATCTCCGTTGCCCGGGGGGGTATTCGGGGGGATTTCCGCACTAAAACAAAAAAGGTCTCTTTTTAGAAAAATTAAATACATCCGAGCTGACAATGCGTGACTGATGACTATCTACGAATAAATTCATTAAATGTTATTGTGTTATTGGTAACAATTGTACTATGTATCCTTGTGCCTACGTGCGTGACGTCACGTCATTACAAACGCGTCATCAGAATACCAGCGCTGCACACCATATCTTTAGCAAGTGATGGGCAGGAACTATGCTAAGATGGCGACCTATTGAAGCTCGCACACCGTTTATATGTACATATATATATATATATTTTAAGAATATTAGTAACCGAAATTACTAATATCCCCCCTAACCTCTCCAGCTAAGCTAAATTGCTTGTGTTATGAGTGGGTTTACGTCGGTAGTGTAATGACCAGGATTAGAACCCAGGACCTCTCTAAGGTTGACTACTTAACCACTAAGCTACCGACGCTTATATATTCCGTTTTAGTTTTCTTACTATCTATGTGTGCGTGTCCTGAATAAACGTATTTCTTTCTTATAGTATCATTCTAATCATTACAGGTGCATATAAAAATCCTCGATATCAACGACCACGCCCCTGTTTTCACCCAGAAAGTGTATAAATCAACCATCGCCGAGAACCTCCAGCTCAACCCCCCGGCTGCCATCCTCCAGGTCTTGGCCGAAGACAAGGATGAAGGGCTCAACGCTAAAGTCCATTACAGGATCGTAGAACAAACTGAGCCAGGTAAATATAATAAAAATAATAAATATTCTACGACATTCTACACAGCGCTTTCTAGACCCAAAGTAAGCATAGTTTAACTAGCTTGTGTTATGGGTTCCAGAATGCGGATAAACATTTTTTTTTGTAAATACATACATATTATACATAGAAACACCCAGACCAATGCAAATAGACATATTCATGCATACAAATATTTGCGCTGAGCGGGAATCGAACCCGCGCCCCCTGTCGTAGCAGTCGAATGCACTACCGCTACGCCACAGAGGCGTTGGTTGGTTGGTTTCCTTCCTAGAGTATACCCGGGGTAGGGACTCCATAAGTCTTTTACTAGTGGGTAAAAGATTCACTTGGACGGACCACCGTGTGGTTTTAGTCGGTTCGATCCTGACGTAGCTACTTCACTAGCTCTGGTGAGGTGGTATCCATTGAGGGTTTCCACACGTACAAAAACAGCCAAGACCAGGACCCAGATCATGTGTTTGCGGGCTCCACCAATATTTTCGGAACCCCAGCCAACAAAGTCGATACACCTGCTGATTGACGGACGAGACTCTGCCCCAGATGCCAGACGGCAGTCGCTACCGTAAATGTCAAGATAAGACGAAATACTTCCTCGGAGCTCTAAGGGCGTAGGCACCAAAACTCAACTTTTCAGGATAGCCAAAAAACATTGAAAATAACTTTAATAAACTAAAAATCTGATTTATTTTCTACACAAAATGGGGTCGTAAACAGCATTGGAAGACTTTAAATATACAGATCGATGGAGGAGACAAAAATTAATAGGGCTGCATTTAAAAGTGATTTTAGCCAAAATGGTGGCCCTTTGAGCCTCCAGGTATCGGTTTGCTTATTTATAATATTCATTAGAAAATCTGCAATAACTAAATACATTAACTGCTTAACCACATTTCCAGACATATTCCTTTCAGGAGTCTTCTCGGTAGACCCTTCGAACGGCATCATATACCCCTCTAAGCCGGTGATGGGCAACACCACGTACCACCTGACGGTGATAGCTACGGACGAGGGGGGGTCGGGGCCCAACTCTGACGTGGCCAGGGTCGACATCACCGTGCTGAGCGTGAATAGACACAAGCCCGTTTTCGTTCACCCTTCTGCTGAGCAAAAGGAATTGGAGATACCAGAGGTAAGGTTCATCATTTATTCTATACTTTCTTTATACTAATACCGGTTGTTAGGGAAACGCTCCCGAAAACGGCAAAAAACGGGGCCCTTATAGATTCGTCATGTCTGTCTGTCTGTCCGTCCGTATCACAGCCACTTTATTCCAAAACTATAAGAACTATGCTGTTTAAACTTGTTAAATAGATGTATTCTGTGAACCGCATTAAGATTTTCACACAAAAATAGCAAAAATATAGCAAAAATATATAAATTTTTGGGATTCCCCATACTTAGAACTGAAACTCAAAGTTTTTTTTTCGTCAAACCCATACGTATCGATGGATAGGTCTTCAAAAATGACATTAAAGTTTCTAAGATATTTTTTTATTAAACTGAATAGTTTGCGCGAAAGACACTTCCAAAATGGTAAAATGTGTGTCCCCGTCCCCGACCTGTAACTTCCTGTAACTTCTAAAATAAGAGAATGTTAAAACTTGAAAATATATATGATGCATGTAAACTTCCACCGAAAATTGGTTTGAACGAGATCTAGTAAGTAGTTTTTTTTAATACGTCTAAAATCGTAAACCGCTATTCACCTTTCATTCAATCAACTCAAATATAAAAATTTTACTTGCTGCTACGGAACCCTTCATGGGGGAGTCCGACTCGCACTCGGCCGATTTTATATTATTAGCTTTATTCACGCTCCATCGTGTTAGTACAGCTAAAAGAA
The DNA here is from genome assembly GCA_946251805.1 of Cybosia mesomella. Lineage (NCBI taxonomy): Eukaryota > Metazoa > Arthropoda > Insecta > Lepidoptera > Erebidae > Cybosia > Cybosia mesomella. The sequence continues at coordinate 3,056,695 of OX276400.1, forward strand.
ACCGGTCGTTGACCCGCCGATCAACGACCGGTTTTCTTTAGCGACTTCATACTGAATTTTTTTGCGGCATTTATTTATTTTAGGTAGTGATGCATATTTTCATGAAATTATCGTTTCATTTAGCTATTTAGCGATGGAGCGAGAATAATGCGAATAAAACATTAAAGGATTTAAAAAAATTAAACACATCGAAAAATAGTAGTTTATGCAACTGTCATATAAGAAGGGGTTTAACACGAGAGTCTGTTTATCGCATGAGGCGAAGCCGAATGTAGGTAGGTTACAAGGGCGCCATTTTTTTCACAGTTCGAACTGCGCATGCGTGCACCTTTTTTTTTCATATTCAGACTAAAACCTTAGACTAGTTTAATGAATAAAAAAAGATAGCGATACTATAATGAGTTTTATGATACAGTTGGCGGTACTATAATAAGCTTTATTTTTAATTTTATGTATATGCGTTTATAAAGTGCGTATGTATAGAATCGTCTTTGAATTCGTAATTCGAATTTTTCGATTTGAGTGTAGATAAAACAAACGCTCTGATTTTTTTGAACCAATTAGTATGCTAACTTTAACTATAAATTTAGTTCGGAAAAGTGAACATCTAGGACGTTTCCAGGAAGATCAGTTAGAGTATTCCCCCTGTAAGGGACAGGTCGCGGGTTCAAGTCCCGTCTTGGATGTTCACTTTTTCCGATCTAAATCTATAAAGCTAAAGAGTTTGTTTGTTTGATTGAATTAACTGACCTGATTGAAATATACTGAATCTAAATTTGTTTGATTGAATTAACTGAACTGGTTGAAATATACTGAATCTAAATTTGTTTGATTGAATTAACTGAACTGGTTGAAATATACTGAATCTAAATTTGTTTGATTGAATTAACTGAACTGGTTGAAATATACTGAATCTAAATTTGTTTGATTGAATTAACTGAACTGGTTGAAATATACTGAATCTAATTTCTTCATTTTCAATCCCCAGAACGCAGCCCAAGCCGACTATCTAATCACAACGATTAAGGCGACAGACGAGGACTCTGGCGAGAACGGCCGCATCTCCTACTATCTGAAGGAGAACAACCAGAATGTGGGCGAGACACCCGAGTTCAGTCTCGACAGGGACACCGGCGAGTTGAGGACAAAGACTTTCCTGGATAGGGAGCACAAGTCAGAGTACCAGGTTGGTTTCTATGATTCCACGATCTTAATCATCCAAGATTCGTGCGGATATGGGGATATCCGGGCGCCGGCCAGCGAGGGTGGTTATGTCGGATTAGAACCGACTTAAACCGCACGCCGTCTCGGGTCTTCAGACTAGCACTGCTCATGGAGGACGGAGGTCTTTTCCTGACCTCCGACGCCTGAACCACGACCGAACCCCCTCCGCTACTTCCATCGCGAGCATGACATACTCGCAGACGGAGGCGGCGGCGGCCCGCGCGCTCGCGCTCCGCTCTATCGCCGTGAGTAAGACGCCGAGCGAGAGGACCCCCTTTCCCTGATTCCCTATGGATTTGTTTATCTTGGCTTTTACGTGAGCGACTGCCGTCCAAGCCTTGTCCGTCATTCCGCACGTGTACCGGCTTGCAGGTAAGGTTGGCTTGGACCCTGAAGATGGTTGAGCCCCTTACACTCTGGTTTCAATACTAACGACGTTAAAGAGCTTCTTGATTTTATTTTTTACTGGTTCACGCGAGTGTTTAAAACTTAACAAGGTTAGGCAATACTAGCCAGAGGTGAGTCTTAGTCCCTACATATCTAAATCGCTACGGGTAGTTGGAGCCCTCAAAAGTCAAACAATTGGTCTAACTACAGAATTCCAATATCGCCAATGGGTTGTGGAGGTCAGATGGCAGCGACCTGATGAGCCAGATCAACTGGATCATCGAAGTTCAGCCGCTTCGTAGTTTGACTGAAAAGCCGATACAACTGATTTGCGATATAACCACCCCCCGCTGGCCGGCGGGGGAGTATCCGAAGGAACTTCCGCACGTAAAAAAAAATAGGTCGGTGGCGGTTGGATTGTTTATTTATTGGTTTGTTTGGGGCAAATTTAGTAATTGAAATTTTACCTCCTTCCTGTTAACTGATTCACCTGATATTTGGTACAGACCTTTAGCTCGGATGACAATACAGTTTTGTATATTCTGTATCATTGTAAATTCCAAGATGGCCGCCGCTACAAAATAGCAGACTTCATAATTTTTCACAAATCCCTCAATATGTACACATAATGAATACAGTATAAGAAAAAAATAGAAATCCAAAATGACTGACCAAATAAAACCGTGAAAATAATATAAGTTTTTTTTTACGTGTGGAAACCCCAACGGGCTTCACCCCATCGGTGCCGACGATAAAGTGGGCGTGTCGGAATCGGACCGACTAATACCACACGGTGTGAAAAAAAGCCGTTTAACTTAAAGAATCTTTTTTTTTTTTTTTTTTCAATTAAATTTTTAAGCATTTTGTATGCTTACTTTTTTCCAAAGATTTTAGATCGGAAAAAAAAAAGACAATGTTTAAAAATGACTGTAAAGTTGTTCATTGTTTCCGTAGTTCGCAAGAATTACGGTAGATGGCTCCAACGTCGCCTTAAGACGTAATAATGTATCGGAGAATTTCGAATATCTGGGACGTGTCTAGGTGGCTCAGTTGGTCAGAGCATTCCCCCTGTAAGGGACTGGTCGCGGGTTCAAGTCCCGTCCTAGATGTTCTCTTTTTCCGATCTAAAATCTTTAAAGAAGCTTGTAATCAATCAATACTATCAATAATAACAAATCAATTAGCCTACTGCAGTCCACTGCTGGACATAGGCCTCTCCCATTGTACGCCATATCCTCCCCCAATCCTCCACCATTCATTCTATCACAGCTACCTTTTTCAGGTCGTCCGTTCAGCTTGTAAACTGCTTAATATTTATGAAATTTCCAGCTAGTCATCGCCGCAGTAGACAACGGCACTCCAGCCCAATTCGAAACGCTACAGCTGTTGACGGTAGTACTGGCCGATGCTAACGACAACACGCCACGCTTCTCAGCCTCCCTGCACCAGTTCACCATCAAGGAAAATCTGCTACCAGGAGTTATAATTGGTAAACGATAATTGGTGTTGTTTAATACGTAAAACTTATAAAATACTGTACTTTTTGTAACTGAGAAACTTTTGGTCCTTCTACGCGGTCAAATTTATTAGTCCAACTGGTTTGACTATGTATCGAACTTTAATGCATGTCAATGTAGTTATGCTGGTTACCTTATCAGCTGAATTTATTTCGTGAATGTCTCCTTGCACCCGGCATTAAAGACCCAAGGCGGCGTGAAGTTTTGGTCGGTTTGAGTCTGACATAACCACCCCCGCTGGCCGGCGGGGGGTAACCGTGGTGATTTACAAAACTGCAAAAAGGCACAGTACAGGCGGAGACAAACCTAAAAATCAAAGATGACTAAAATCGGCCCACCCGTTCTTGAGTTTATCCCAGTCATCACTAACGCGACTTATATAGATAAGAATAAGGTGGCTAAGCCGTTTGGTCGAGACTGTACTCCTCCGGAACCACAATACCGATCTTGACCAAATTTGCCACGGTGATAGTGTAGACACCGCTGAGTGTTTAGAGGGTTCAGCTGTTCAAATACAATGTACCATCGAGGAATAATCATCGAAAAACAGTCTCACGAGCGCGCGGCCTTAGCTATGCGCGCGACCGTAGTAAGATGCCTTATTTTTCAAGTAAGAGTCCTGCTCGCTCAGCTCAATTTATTTCAGTCGCACCCTGCACTGAATTCCTTGTTTACATGGTTTGCTATGTCCAAACATAGGGTCCGGCCGTTAGGGTTCTATTCCCGTACGCACCCGACCGGGATGCACCCACCGTGAAAAATTGGTTATTCCGTTACGCCCCAAGCCGAGACGTTGCCATTGTAAAACAATAGTTTAAATTATAAACTACATAAATCATGGAAGAGGTCGGCCACCTGGTGACTCTAAACAGACCTTAAGCCTAGGTTATCAGTGGTAATTGTATGTAAGTTAGACTCTAATCTAGGCATATATGCTTAACCATTCAGAGGATATACAGGAGAGTTAAATTTTGCTGCTATTTATCGCATAAAATTGTGTCAAAGCGACGGTTACGTAAGCCATAAAATATAAGTTCATCAAAATTCACATTCAAATTTATCTTGTTAGAGTCTAAATTTGAGTGAATGCCATAATTCGAATATAACATTTTAGAGATAGTTGTGAAATGCGCAACAGATTCGGTACAAATGTCTCTGTTTTTTACTACAGGAACAGTCAAAGCGATCGATAAAGACACAGGCGACCACGGTAAGGTGTACTACCATATCCTGGAAGGCAACGAGGAGGGGGCTTTCACGATGGACCGGACTTCTGGCATCATCAGAGCAAACATCAGCTTCGACAGGTATTTGAATGTTAATTATTATTGATTATCTTACTGGATCCGTCCCGGTTTCGCACAGGATGGATATCATATAGGTCACGTCAGTGTAACTTCACCTCGCCTGATGGTAAGCTAGGTAGTCTCAGGAACAGGGGTCACTATTATAGATATTAATAATGCTACAATAGTGGTATCAAAAGTTATGTAGGTGGTGCAATTTGCGTACAGTGCTTGGGACAGATAGACGTGAGTGTAATTTAAATTTTCATAAAATATAATTTGTATTAGTAATATTATAAAGCTGAAGAGTTTGTTTCTTTGGTTGTACGCTCTAATCTCAGGAACTACTGATTCAAATAGAAAAATTGTTTTTGATTTGGATAGGCCATTTATCGGAAGGTTATTATATCATCTTGTACTACTTAGGAGAGCGGAGCAGTAATCATAAAGGTCAACAAATCAATCAAATTTCCATATTATTATTGTAGAGCTAGTCAATTATAGACATGTATATGACAAATGAGTGCCACGGGGCGAAGAATGCCACGGGCGAAGCCGCGGGGCACAGCTAATATAAAATATTTCGTTTGATACGTCTTAACTATCTCTGCACTACGTGACACTAGATGGCGCTGTGTTAATGACGTCACTTTCCGTACTGCGGTGTTAAGACTCTCCGCAAGTGAATGACGTCTCCTTGTATCTGAAGGTTCGTTATCGCTTCTCGGCCTTTTGGCTAAGATCAAAGTGTAGTATCTGTTCTTTTCAGCTTAATATCTGAAAGTTCCCTCACTGAGGGACCAGTATATTAAACTGATTTTTGTAAACTGACGGGATGTTCGGGGCTCGCTCCACTCCCGTCGCGGGTCGGCCCGGCATTGCAGTGCCGCCGGGATCGGCCCACATAAACTATAGATATCATCATTTACGATGAGAATTGATTCTAATGATAAGCTGTAAAGTATTTTTCTGCACATTAGGCGCTGTATTTCGGCATTACACTGGAGTTTATTATTTATTAACCTCGATTATCGAAGAATAATTTTAAAAAAAATGGGCTCTTCGAAAATCGTTCAGGCTGACACTGACAATGCTGTAGGGTTCAGTTCCGTATTACGTCCAGTCCTATAATGTCTAGTGTCTAACGGCCAGTCTCAATAATCTAACTACAGTTTTAAAGGTAAACGTTTTGAAGGGAAGCTATCCCGGATAAACATGTCAACATTAATCTATCTGTACCTGCGGTTTCAATATTATCAGTCATTTTCTGCTTATCTTTAGAAAGAAAGAAGCGGATAAAAAACATGCACATAATATTAGGATTAAGGAAAAAACCTAGATAAGAAAAAAAACAAGAGATAATAATAATACACAAGTCTACACAACAATATTACACTTAAAAATATAAATGTCTAAAATAATGGTGGACCTACAGCTATTCAGACGGCGACCAAGTCGCAACACCAAAAAGGTTTTGTTTATTGAAACAGAAAAATCCCCGATAGATACTAATGGTAGCTATTTTAACTGCTGGTAAAGGATAGATGGATTATTGTAACCGGCCGTTAGAATGACTTTTAACGTGTCCAGCGTATACGTATAATAGTAGAAGGTGCAATCGAAAATGGGTTTAATAACATCCTTCGGCACATAGTGAACTTTGCAGTACAATAATACACACACACACACACACACACACATAGAGCATTATCTTTTTCATGAAACTTTTATTCATTAAAATATCCAGACTCATGGTACATGAGTAAATAAGACACCAAAATCGCAAATCTGAATGTGATTTTTTTTTACGTGTGGAGATTCCCACGGGCAACAAACCACCGGTGCCAACGATGGGGTGGGCGTGTCGGAATCGGACCGACTAGAACCACACGGGGTCCTCCCCAAGTTTCCATTGTCGGGCACCCACATAATGGGGCAATTGGGAGATTTGCCAATTACCATCCACACGTTTATTGTAGTTCAAATCTTCTAACCACACGACACGATTTGATTGTCAATCTAGTCAGCTTGGTCATAAAATTGTATCGTTGGGAAGCCCCTTAAACTGGCAGCACCGGTCACGACTACGACCGCGAATAAACTCGTAAAATAAAAATTGTGTAACCCGATTGCAACGCCATCTACTGAGTCTAATTGTGAATGTAAACCATAAGAGGCTTTAATATTGAATATCACGCTTCTTACTAAAAAAGTAAAGAAATTTTCCATATAAATTGTCTACCTTTAATCCACCCTTTTAGGGGTAACATTTTGAAAACACTAATAATACACTTGTACATTTAATTCTAACCAGAACCAGGAACTTATATAAAATTTCATACTTCTTTAAAAATGACGAACTGACATACAAACGTACATCCTTTATTTCGTTTATTTACTGAGCGGAGCTCGTCAGAGCTTTCCTCTCTTTAAGACGACCCATGTATTTCGTTAGACCATCTTCTCCCAAACGGCTGAACCGATTCTAATGAAATTTCACACAAGCAAAGATGTTACTGATGGCTATGTAATTATAATTCATGTGGACCACGGAGGAATAATCACCGGCAAAAATATTTAAATCTGATTTCTCACTGAACATAAAAGCCTCATTCACGCGATTGGTATTAAATTAATTGATAAAAAAAGAAAAACGAAAATCGGACTAGCCATTGAGGCCACCGTCAGAAAAAGTCCTGGTGAAATTGCTTCGCACAATTTTTGCAACAGATTAAATGAGACCTAGTTTAAAATGTATGCACACACAATAAAAATACTACAAAAATTAGATGGTGGAAAGAATAGTACAATGGTACTGCTTATTTTAAAAAAAATCCTTAAAGGTGAAATTTTGGTGTTTATTTTTTGCCAACCAGAAGCAGATATAAGTTCTAACTTCTTGCTTTGAGAATGACTGCATCACCGTGTACTGTTGCGGTGCTGATTTTTAGGGATTTTCTTTAGAAAAGCCCTATTGCTAAGGAGTTGTCGTCGACGTCGTCGTCGTCGTTGCCAATTTTCTGTCACGGTTTTGGGTATGAAGGAGATGAGCTATCGAGTTGCTGTTTTCGGTAATAGATTCATGCTGGGGTGAACCATTGCAAGATAAAAAAAGAAACAAAAAAATAAAAGAAAATCCCTTGTATTCGGCTGAGCTCGTCTCAGGAATTCAACTTGTTTTAGCATTCACCATGTACACTATAATATAATTTTCGTTAGCTACTAAATATCACCTAAAAAACGTTTGAGGCAAACCGATTAAATAAGGTGTAATAACATTCCGGGAATCCATTGTAAAATTATAATTGATTCCGTGCCCTTCCCGAGATAGCAACAGATAAAATTGCAGATTCCTTAACCAATAGCAATAGAAACGTACATATATTACTAACTAGTTTTTGTCCACGATTTTGCCCGCCTGGAATACTGACCACTTGTCGCAATACATGAACTTAATTCCCGTTATGAAAAAATGACCTAAGTGCTAATCCAGACTATAAATCTATCTCTGTACCGAATTCAAGTCCATTAAATAAGAATAATACATTGATGGAGAACGGATAAAATACGCCTGAACTATTTAGACCACTCTGGATGCTTGCAATAGTTGCGAATATAAAATTTATGCATTTTACATGGTTTTGACCTCTTTCGTAACATAGATATGTCTGATTCTAACTATATAGAGTGGTATTAATTGTATGTATTTATGTATTACGATACAATATATTTATAATGAAATAAATACTTTGTTTAATAAAATAAACATATGCTTCTTCAAAAATAATTAACAGCAGTGATGTTAATGTCAAACGAACTTATTATACTGTGACTTCTGAGTAGTTCACTAAAGAATCCATAGATGGCGCAATGTTATCATGTGTATAGTACCACTAGGTGGCGCTATGTTGATGACGTCACTTTCTGTACTGCGGTGTTAAGACTCTCCGCAACTGAATGACTACCCCGGTTGGCGTGAGCGAAATCATACTTACCTGGCATAGGGGATACCGTGATCAAGAAGGCGGTTCCCCCAGGGCGAGACCCTTCCATTGCACTGCGGTCGGGTTGACCCCTGCGATTATCCCTAATGTGGATAACTCGGATGCGTAATTTTTGGTAGTGGGGACTGCGTACGCGCTGTCCCCCTTAAAATGTAAATTATTTCTGTCCCAAATTCGAGATAATTCTCATCATCATCAACCTATTTACTAGTCCACTGCTGGACGTTGGTCAGTGGTCTCCCCTAATGAGCGCCATTATTAATTGTATTGTCCATGACCACTTTGCAAGATGAATGATCAATGAATATTACTCAAAACGTTTACTTCTCAAAATTATTACTTACAACTCGATATTATTTTTCATACGTGGAATTACTGATAAGCAAATTATTTGTAATTAATTTTATTAAAGCAATAAAGCTAGCTATAGTAGGTATGTACTTATAACATTTTATCTACACTCAAATTCGAAAAATTCGAATTACGAATTCAAAGACGATTCTATATAAACGCATATACATAAAACTATTTTTAACGGATTCTATCGCGGTTTATTTGATGTTATTTTATATTTTACATTGAACCCGACGTTTCGGTTGCTTTTCAGCAGCCATGGTCACGGGTAGTACCCGTGACCATGGCTGTATAACATCAAATAAACAATAATAACATCAAATAAACCGCGATAGAATCCGTTAAAAATAGTTTTATTTCAATGTGTAACATTCGCGTAAACTTCCGACAATATCGCAAATACATAAAATTAAAAATAAAACTTATTATAGTACCAACTGTATCATAAAACTCATTATAGTACATCGCTATCTTTTTTTATTCATTAAACTAGTCTTACGGTTTTAGGCTGAATATGAAAAAAAAAAGCGCACGCATGCGCAGTTCGAACTGTGAAAAAAATGGCGCCCTTGTAACCTACCTACTTTGATTAATTTAATTTTTTCCTATGAGTGAAGATAAAGTAGTGTATGAAACTGCATATAACTTAGGTTTTAAAACACTCGAGTCAACCTATTATCGCATTCGGCTTCGCCTCATGCTATAAACAGACTCTCGTGTTTTAATACCCCTTCTTAGATGACAGTGGCTTAAATTACTATTTGATACTATTATAGTGATGCGATAAATTGAGTGATGAACAAAATATTGATTTTTATTAAAAATGCTTTATAAACACTCCCGACGTATTGAAGTGTTTAAAAAAAAACAGAGTTCAACATACAACCAAACATTCGAATCTAACAGAAGCAATTGCCGAATTGATTCTATGTAGTAAGTAGCGGAATTTTTATTGTGAGCGGAGAGGTTAAGGTGTGCACAGGATGTTACAAAGACACGTCTAGAATGCGCGATCGTTCTGTTTGCCGGCGTCTTAGTTATCAAAGCGTGTGTGGCTTACGCAAGCCAACGTGTCCGTTTTTTTGCCGTATTTTACAACTAAAAATTTCGAGTATTGGTCCTACCTACAATTCCACGGGTTGGAAGTTTTTTTAGGGAAATTTCCTCTTTCTTTTAGATGTCTAAAATCTCAATAATTTTTTAAATTGCGGGTTCGATTTCCGCTCAGTGCAAATATTTGTATGCATGAATATGTATATTTGCATTGGTCAGGGAGTTTCTATGTATAATATCCATGTATTTACACAAAATAATGTATTTGAGTATGTTTATCCGCAGTCTAGAACCTATAACACAAGCTAGTTTAACTATTCAATGAAATTTATGACGCAATTAGTATGCTAACTTTCCTATAGATTTAGTTCGGAAAAAGTGCAACATTCAGGACGGGACTTGAACCCGCGACCAGGCCCTTACAGGGCGAATACTCTGACCAACTGAGTCACTTGGACAAGTCCCAGATATTCGAAACTCTCCGATATACGTCTTATGGCAACACGGGAGCCATCTACTGTTTAATTTTTTCGAATCAAGACTATAGTTTTGGGTGTAGATAGCATTGTGTGGAATGTTTTAGAATATTAATGATAATTTTTTTATTTTTCCAAAAATCATATACCTACGTGGTATTCCGAATCGAATGACTCCTTGGTCATATTTTGTTGAGCTTGCTGCAAAAGGTTCTTCAAAAAAGCACGTGTTGACAATATTATAAGGCGTAGTATTCTGAAAATCCATTGTAAAATAATAATTGAGGACGCACCTTCGGTTTTTCCGTCCCCTCCCTACGGTAGCAACAGCTAGGGATAAGGTTCCTCCACAACAATTTCTAATTCAAAGAACGCATTGTTAACTTACTCAACCAGCTGATACACGCAACTATGCCCTTGTGGGATAGTAAAAACCTATGCCCGGAATAAAAGAATAATAATTTAATTATTTATTTATTTTCTCACCAACAACCAAAATAAAATACAATGTTTGCTTATCATAGGAGACACAAAAGTTTTGGATGTGGATCGCTGGTGCCTGTGGTAGGTAATAAAATTACCTGTGTTACTGGTCACCAGGATTCCACTTCGACACACTGACTAAATAGTGCTCAATATGTATACAGTGTGGTTTTTTTTACCGGGACAGTATGGGAAAATCCGAAAGCATAGAAGATATAGGGAAATGGCCTTAGGAACCATTTATTCTTTTCTTGTGAAAAAAATTTTGATATAGAAATTTTTTTGGTCAAGCGTGAGTTGTCCACAGAAATGAGTCATTTTGAAAAAAAAAAACTTTTGATGCGGTTCGACTCATTTTCATACAGGGAATATTTCATTGTATTGGAAGAAAAACTGGGACAGTATGGGGAAATCCGAAACCATAGAAGATACAAGGGAACTGTCATTAGCTCCTTTTTTGTATGAACGATTTTGGCATGCATAATTTTTTGGTTAAACGTGAACTTTTTGAATGCGAATCGACACAGTTTCATATAGGTCTGGATCATTTCATTGAATAGGAAGAAAAAAAAACAGAACAGCAGAAGTTTGTCAAATTTCAAGGAATTTGACGTATCAATTGAATGAAATATTTTGTTAAATGTGCTTAAAGCAGTTTTATTCTATTTAAGCGTAGCGAGCCGTAGGCGAGCGAAACGTCTTTGGTTTCAAAGTTGCATTTCAAACAAATGATACTCCTCCGAGACCGTTTGACCGATCTCGACCAAATTTGCCACGGTGATCAAGTAGACATTACTGAGTGTCGTAAGGGGTCGAATGTCCAGATCGGTCTTACCATCGAGAAATAATCACCGAAAAACAAAATCAATGGAAAAAGTCGACCGGTCACGTTGACCTATTGTTGGATAGGCAAATCTCGCTACGCTTAAGTTTGGGTTGATTGCGAAGCTGGTAACCGTCCTAATTAAAATAGTTTTGGAGCTCACCATACTGTCCCAGTTAAAAAAGACACACTGCGTAGCAAAGATGTTGATACTTAAGTTACTATTTTATACTTGCATCATATTGTACCTACTGAGTAGTACACTAAAGAATCCATAGATGGCGCAATGTTATCATGTGTATAGTACCACTAGGTGGCGCTATGTTGATGACGTCACTTTCTGTACTGCGGTGTTAAGACTCTCCGCAACTGAATGACTACCCCGGTCGGCGTGCGCGAAATCATACTTACCTGGCATAGGGGATACCGTGATCACGAAGGCGGTTCCCCCAGGGCGAGACCCTTCCATTGCACTGCGGTCGGGTTGACCCCTGCGATTATCCCTAATGTGGATAACTCGGATGCGTAATTTTTGGTAGTGGGGACTGCGTACGCGCTGTCCCCCTGATAAATTCCATACTCAATCTACAAATTTCGAGATATCCCATTGTTTAAAAGTTGCTTGCAATGATCCACGGTAATTAATTAAAGTCTTCTGTTTCGTCGCATTTCATCCCCATATCTTGAAAAGTCTAGTACGCGAATCATTCACGTCGCAGAATGTTCAATCGTACTTACAACGTGCGTGCGTCGTTTTTGAGCTGTTAGATTCGAAGTCGAACTCGATGTATTTTGTTTGTGTCCCTCTAGCGGCTAGACCCTTCGACCGATTTTAATGATTTTAGCGTACCCATAGCCTTTCGGCCGCCATGAGATGTCTAGTGATGTGACGGACATAGGCTATATTAATTTAAATTATGAAATACCAAGGAGGAATAATCACCGAACAAAAAATTTAAAAGCTGATTTCTCAAAAACCACTATTAGTAAAATCTAAGTTTTGGCGCCAAAACGTAGCCTATAACCATAAATACTGATTGATAAAAGAAAACTGATAATCGGATAAGACACGGAGGAATAATCACCGAGAAAACAATACAATGGTATTCAATTGAAAAAAATTGCGCGTGAATTGTAGGTAATCATGTAGTGCACTCTCAGCTCAGCTCAACATTGCAACAGCAGAATGCATTGCGCCATTTGCGCCCCTATTCGTTGAAAAAAAAGTAAGCAATTTTTTTTTCTACTTAGATTTTGTTGTAATTAAGTAACAATTTAACTAGGTGAAAGATTAGATACAGAAGAAATTTAAATCCACGACAATCCAACCTTAATTAGTGTCCAGGGTAATTTTTTCTACAGTTCTAAGGCTTGAAAGTTTGTTTTAGGCAATCTTCCCTACATTTTAAATATTTTTGTAGATTTCAAAAATCACAAATAATTTTTGAAATAATTTGTAATATCCAACCGGTTTCTTTTTCTTCAAAACAAACATGGTATATCCGCATTTACCTCGACTGTCCGTGAAAGTGTTCATCTAATGTTTAACCTACTCTACCGTAATGACCTATTCCTAAGCTATCCCTAGCCTAACCTATTGAGTTATTTCTACGATATCCCTAATGAGAATTATTCTAGATAATCCTATACCCGTCACCCTATACTGCTCTAGTCCTAACGTAATCCTAATTGCTACTCTATGTTGCACTACACGCTTGGCTCTCGGTGGCTCCCTGGCAGATCATATCGTGGTCGCAACACTAACCTATAGCTCGTAACGGCGTGGTACTCGGTGGTGTTCGGTGACACAGACCTCCACTCGTGTACGTAGCTATGGCGCGTAATTGGTATTCCTACATGTCCATACAGCCCTAGCCCTACTATGAGTATTTAACGATACATATATATAATAGGTACCGGATATCTGATGCCAGACGATTAACAAGGATACTTTTAATAACATGTTATAGTAAAAAACATACATCTTAAGATTTTTTGTAGACAGAACTTTAATCACCTTTTGTTAATAGAAGCGATGTTAATGTCAAACGAACTTGGCGCGGTAAATAAATAAAATAAATAAATGTTTATTGCAAAGCTTCAGAACAGTATTTTACATTGCACCCACAAAATATTTATAGTAATGGGGATGCCGACGCAAAAGTACTTGTAGATGGCAGCAGCAAATGACCAAACAAAACAACAATAATATGGAGGCCATAAACAATAACAAACTCATAGCTGTTAGATTTGAAGACACGAACAATAAAATCTACAATGACACCTAAGATTGGCCATTACGATGCGCCCTCTGTAGGGATAAAAGTCCCGTCCATGAAGGTCAAAGGATATTATTTTTTTTTTACTACTTAAGCTTGCATCATTATACCTACTGTAAGTACTGTACACTAAAGCACCCGTAGATATTATATAGCGCATTGTAATATTAAACCAGATCTACACTAATGCCACTAGATGGCGCCGTGTTCATGACGTCACTTTCCGTACTACGGTGTTATGACTCTCCGCAAGTGAATGACCTCCCTTTGTATCTAATGTTTCAGCATCGCTTCTCGGCCTTTTGGCTAAGATCAAAGTGTAGTATCTGTTCTTTTCAGCTTAATATCTGAAAGTTCCCTCACTGAGGGACCAGTATATTAAACTGATTTTTGTAAACTGACGGGATGTTCGGGGCTCGCTCCACTCCCGTCGCGGGTCGGCCCGGCATTGCAGTGCCGCCGGGATCGGCCCACATAAACAATGGAATTCGAAACAACGGATAGGTAGATTAGATAAGGCTATTGCATTACATTTAAGGGTATTCTTCTTCGGAATTCATAATTGTTGTTTTATGAAATTGTATTACCTCATTCGCAGCTCGCGGCTCGTCTCGCATTTCGCCTAATGGCTCGCGCCTACTCGCGAGTTAATCAATTATGTATTCACACTCGCGACGCGGTTAGTTGTCTTTGGTTTGGGTGTGCGTTGTTTTATAGACAATTGTTTTATATAATTTCGTTTTACAGAAAATGTTTCGCATAATTTCTATTCATAGAATAATCAATATACAGAATACTTACTTTAAAGATTTTTAAATCATTGATTTTTGTTTCACATAAAGTTTAACATTAGAATAATCATATCATAGAAAAACAAATCAAATATTCTTTATCATTACTCATATTGTTTATTTAATATAAAACTTATTACCAAGAATAACATAATATCAAAGTGACAGTTTCTAAACGTTTCAATTCATACCGTTCATTTCCGTCAAATAATTTACAGGTGAAGCTATACTTTTTTAAATATAACGATAAGTTAATACAATAAACGACTCTGGGTGGTCCTATTTCTGGGTGATTAAAAATAAATAACTAATCTGTAAATAGGTAATCTGAGTCGGGGTGTTAACTATAATGACGTTTTTTATATATAATAAACGATTCTGGGTGGTCCTATTTCTGAGTGATTAAAAAAAATAACCACGAAGGCTAAGGCGGGAGCTCTGCTCCGCTTCGCTCCCGCTTCAGCCTTCTAACCTAACCTACCCGAGTCGGGGTGTTAACTATAATGACGTTTTTTATAAAATAATAAACGATTCATGGTGGTCCTATTTCTGGGTACTAGTAATACTGTTGATTGATGGCACTTGGTGGAACTTGCTACACATATTGAAATAAACGTATCACTTGTACTTTTCCACTATTATATTTATTAATTTCACCTGACCGGTTTCGCCTCACGGCATTCTCAAAGGTTTTCTATATTTATTTATACATAACAGTCACCGATTATTGTTATGTATAAATGCCGTGAGGCGAAACCGGTCAGGTGAAATGAATAAATATAATAGTGGAAAAGTACAAGTGATACATTTATTTCACTATTTCTGAGTGGTTAAAAAAAACCACGAAGGCTAAGGCGGGAGCGAAGCGGAGCGGAGCCTCTAACCTAACCTATCCGAGTCGGGGTAATCTGAGTCGGGGTGTTAACTATAATGACGTTTTATTAACAATTTAATAACAATTTGATTTTATTTTATTTTAAAGAAGAATTCAAGCAAACAAATTTGCAACAAAATATGCGAAAGATGAAAAATTCTATATTGTTATGAAATCATTTAGAAATTAAATTACTACAAGCAATCGGAATAAATTTAAAATTGTAAGTGTTACAGTTAAAAATAACTGTGATTTGTATAATTATAAAGGAGGTTTCTATTAAAAATAATTCTACAGTTTGATAAGTTTGTTAAACAAAAATGTGATTAAAAATTCATTCAATTGTGTTTCTGTGAAATATGTTTCATTGTAGTAAATGGTTTTTGAAACAATGATATTCGAAATAAAAATATAAGGACCAAATATTATATGAAACATTTTCTGTGAAACGAAATTCTATGAAATTTCTTTCTGCGAAATAAGGGTCTCCCCTTTGGTTTATGAACTATGGATTCCCTTTGACTCGTGCACAAAAAACCCCTCCATCACTAGCCACCACATACGGGATTAGGACTGTAAATTTTAGGCAAATCTGTACAGCGGTTTTCAAATGATGCTCGAACATCGATAATAAAAAGCAGACAAACGGACAAAAATTCTAAAAATCATATTTTGGGTATCTGTACCGCTCCTAGAACACAATTTTAAAAAAAATATTCAGTGTACAGTTTTTACCTCATTACGATTTTATTATTGTGTAGATTCCCTACTGTGGACATTATAATACTTTAGAACTAATGAATAAATAGACAATTTGATACTATGAACATTTTAATACTTATGAACCTGAAGGGATTATTTTACTAATTTGTTCCCGTGTGAAACTGCGACCCAGGTCGCTAGTTATTTTATCATTATTTAGTTTTAATGATCTTCATTAGAATTCTGATAATACATATATGTGATATTTTACCAAAAATAGTTATACCTAGTTTTGAAAATATTGTGGTGTTTTTCAACTACTTAATATTTGGGCTTATAATTATTATGAGACAAATAATGTAATGTAGCTGGCAAAATGTGCGTAATACTCTGCTTACCCCTTCGGGGACAGATAGGTGTGTGTTATTAAAATTTAAATTTTCATAAAATATAATCCACTATGTAATATCATATCATCCCATTAATATCACAAATGTGTGTATGGATGTATTGATGGATGTTTTTTTTTTTTTTTTTTTTTTTTTTTTAATACCTACCCCCGCTTTCAATGCAGGGCCTGTTTTAACTCATATAATGAAAAACTTTCTATTCTAATTCCTAGTCTTTCCTCTTTCATTCTGGCCTCTTTGTCATACTAGTTCTCGCATTTATTCCTCTCGCACTTTCATACAACCTTTCATTCTCTGTCGGGAGTGAGGGCATCGGGGATTAAGTGTACCTACTTTTAGTGCTATATTTTTTTTTTTCTTTTTTTTTTCTTTTTTTTTTTTTTGCTTTTTTATTTATTTCAGAAAACGTATACAATTTCATTTTACATTTATATCTTATATTATCTTATATTCTAATACAGTTTTTTATTGGCACTTACATATGTATCTTTATTACATTTTATTATTCACAAATTACACATAATGATGAGCATTTTTTTTTTTTTAACTATAATTTTTATGCTAGGCAGCATTATGCCCAGCATGATGAGCTAGCATAAATTATTACACCTTGTTCCTCGCGTTTACTGTCTTAACAATTTTGATGGCGAATTTGATCGTTGGCTCGGTGTGTTTGCTAATAAGTGTTTTAATGCCGTCTTTGTCCATTTTTACACCGGTGGCGATTTCCAACTCGAGCCGATCTCTGGCGTAGATTGGGCAGGCCATCAGGAGGTGAGCCACCGACTCCGAGACCCCTGGCTCACAGGCGCACGATGGGTCCGCCTTACACTTGAATCTCGTCAAGTATTCGGAGAACCCACCGTGCCCTGTGAGGAATTGGGTTGTGGGACCATCGATGGCTATCCTCCTGACAGTCCTATACGCTTCTACCGCGCAGGGGAAGAAAATCTTGGTTGTCGAGGCCGTCTCGCCTTCCTGATAGCGCCTGTTCCACTCGCCAAGAGAGCCCTGGCGTAGGATTCTCTTGGCGAATGAGACAGGACACTGGTCATAGTCCGGCCTTTTCTTGAGCCTCAGGGCGGCCTCCTTGGCGAGGCAATCCGCCCTCTCGTTCCCCTCTAGACCAACATGTGCCTTGATCCAGTAAAGAGAGACGCTCTTGCCCTGCTGCTTACAGCGACCAAGGGCGTCTCTAGTTGCCACAGAGAGGGGATGAAGAGAGTGAGGATTGACTACACTGAGGAGCGCCGCCCTGCTGTCACAGAACACCCCGAACGCGGCAGCGTCACGCCGCTCTACCTCGCATACCGCTTCACGCAACGCCAAGAGCTCAGCCTGGTAGACGGTGCAGTGAGCTGCGAGAGCAAACTTGCGGGCTTTTGTCTCGGACTGGCTGTTCCAAATAGAAACAGCAGCCCCGACGCGGCCCTCAATTTTGCTCCCGTCAGTGTATAACCTGAAATCGTGTGGTTGCACGTTATTAAATTGCTCCTCGTCTACCACGCTATTGAACTCCAGGCGGATGCGCTCCGCGGGATGCGGGGCTGCCAGAACGGATGCCATCCGCTCGATCTCCCTGTCCCCTAGCCATGGCTGGGACACTCCTCTCTTGGCCTCATACAATGAGGCCACCTCCTGAACTCGGAGGTCCAGAGGGAGTATCCCAGCCAGTAGCAGTGACGAGTTCAGGGAGACCGTGCGGTAGGCTTTAGACAATTTTAGGGCGAACACACGCTGAACCGAGTTCAGTTTCTTCCGGACGCACTCTTTTTTGGTTGCCTCGTGCCAAGCGGGAGCCCCATACAAGATGGTCGGCTCGATCACGGCTGTATATATAGTCTTAATCACCTCTGGGTGAAGCCCCCAAGAGATGCGGGCCGTGCGTGCCAACTTTTTATAAATGTTTATTGCTTTGGTGCACACTTTTTTGATATGGCTATTGAAATTCAGATTACTGTCTATAGTTAGCCCGAGAATTTTAACTTCATTGGACAGGGCAACGTCGACCCCGTCCATGGTCAGGCGTGGGTTGTCATATTTGAGTTTTTTGGTTATCACCATTGCGCAGGTTTTATGTGGTGCGAACTTCAATTTGTTTTTGACTCCCCACGCCCGAACACGCTCGAGGGCGGCGTTGGCCCGTCCCTCAATATCAAGGGCAGTATCCCCTTCGAAGACGAGAACTACGTCATCCGCAAAGGCCTGAACGTAGTTCCCGTCTTCTTCGAGCAGGCTAAGCAAAGGGTTCAGAAGCAGGTTCCACAGCAAGGGACCCGTTATTGATCCCTGGACACACCCTTTTTGGGTACCCCTCATGCACTCAGCCCCCGCGTACCTCACCCGCACTGTTCTGTCGCTGAGGTAGTTGCTGACAACTCGCCTCAAGTTTACGGGACACTTTTCCTCAGCCAGTCGTGCGATAATAGCTGGCCACCATGCGCTGTCGAAGGCGCCCTCTATATCCAGCGACACTAACGTGACAATCTTCTTTTTACGAAGACTGCCACGCACGTGCTGCAGCAAGTTATAGAGGGCGTCTTCGGTGCTCCTCCGGGGCATAAAGCCGTACTGGCGAGTACTAATCCTCGGTAATAAGTGGAACTTGAGCCGAGCTGCCAGCATCTTCTCGTACAGCTTCCCAAGCATAGGCAAAAGCCCAATCGGTCTGTACGATTTGGGAGAGCTGTACGAGTCCTTTCCTGGCTTTCGAAGTGCGACAACTGTCGCTTCCTTCCAAGGCTTAGGGAAGTATTCGAAAGCCAGGCACCTGTTAAACAGTTCCAAGAACAGTGCCGGTGCGCAGTTAATGGCATGAGTGCATATGTCGGCAGTGAAGCCGTCAGCTCCCGGGGCCTTTCTCGGATTGAATGTGACCAGCGCGTCCCTTAGTTCGGCTCCGGTGAATGGCGGGTCACAAAATTCATTTTCCCTCCCGTCATTGCTTGTCCTGGCTAGCGCGCGAGTCTCCTTGTGGTCCGCAGTGTCCTCCTCGTCTCGGTCTTCCGGATAGAAGACCGAGGCGAGGAGCCCCGCGGAATCGCTTGCATCCATTGATGTATTGTGTATGTATTGATGGATGTTGGCTGAAATCTAGTACAGGGATAGATTATAATCTGGAATAGGACATAGGCTACTTTTTATCTCTGGAACAGGTTCCTATGGGAAGCGGGAACGGGACCGAAATTCCACACGGGCGGAGCCGTGGGCAACAGCTAGTATAAAATATTTCGTTACTTACGTCTTAACTATATCTCTGCACTACGCGACCCTAGGTGGCGCTGTGTTGATGACGTCACTTTCCGTACTGCGGTGTTAAGATTCTCCGCAAGTGAATGACTTCCCGCAGTGTCTGATTTTTCGGCATCGCTTCTCGGCCTTTTGGCTAAGATCAAAGTGTAGTATCTGTTCTTTTCAGCTTAATATCTGAAAGTTCCCTCACTGAGGGACCAGTATATTAAACTGATTTTTGTAATCTGACGGGATGTTCGGGGCTCGCTCCACTCCCGTCGCGGGTCGGCCCGGCATTGCAGTGCCGCCGGGATCGGCCCACATAAACTATGGAATTCAAAACGAATGGTATATTAGACAGCGGCAACGTTAAAGTTATTCATAGTCACTATGGGAAAGTAAATATTTTGCGGTACTTAAGCTTAAGTAGGCATTATGGGAGAACTAGTCATTTTGGGAAAATGGACCACGTGCACCGAAGGGTGTTGTTCGTATTCATAATTGTTGTTTTTTGAAATTGTAATACCTCATTTACATTCGCAGCTCGCGG
The DNA here is from genome assembly GCA_946251805.1 of Cybosia mesomella. Classification (NCBI taxonomy): domain Eukaryota; kingdom Metazoa; phylum Arthropoda; class Insecta; order Lepidoptera; family Erebidae; genus Cybosia; species Cybosia mesomella. The sequence goes on from OX276400.1 coordinate 3,077,139, forward strand.
CTCGTCTCGTATTTCGCCTCGTGGCTCGCGCCTGCGCCCGACCCAATCAATTTTGTTCACACTCTCGCGACGCGGTTAGTAGTCTTTGGACTATCAACTATGGATCCCCTTTGACTCGTGCCCAAAAAACCGCTCCACCACCAAATTAATGATGCATTGTGTATAAGTTGAGTGTACGTACGTAATATTAAATAAGGTGTAACATGCGTTTCACGTTGCATCCACGGTTTGTCAGTCACCTCTCCAAGATTAACAGCTAAGGATATAATGTCATTCAGCCGATCAACATCATCCATCGTATAATAAGCATCCATCCAAACATTTGCATCTTTCTAAACTTCCAAACTTAAACTATCTAAACTTTAGCATTAATAATAATGGTGGGTAATGAAATTAACCTATAACCATGATGTAAGAACATATAGGTACAACGTTCGGCGTTTGTAGACCCTAGACGGCGTGCGGTTTTAGTCGGTTCAAGCCCGACATAACCGCCCCCGCTGGCCGGCGGGGAGGTATCCGAAGGGATTTCCGCACGAAAAAAAAAAAAAGGTACGTTGTCTAAAACGTTTTAAATTTTTATTTTGCCATTATATCTCCCTTTTGTCTCTTAATTGACGCCATTAATTTGGGATTGTTTGCCACAATTTGCAAACTCGGTAATTATTTACATTACAGGGGTACAATACAAGGAATTAAATCTGCCAATCTGTAAGGTTAATTTGATAAATAATAATTAAAAGATTTGCTACTAGGTTTGATAACTGCTAAAAATACTTGAACCATATACATTTCTTATGGGTGTGTTTGTACCAAATTGTACCTATTGAGTAGTACACTACAGTATCCATAGGTAGCGCAATTTTTTCATAATGTAGTGCAAGTGTAAATCTACACTCTACACCTACCATACTAATTACTAGAACCATTCCGACACTAGGTGGCGCTGTGTTGATGACGTCACTTTCTGTACTGCGTTGTTAAGCCTCTCCGCAACTGAATGACTACCCCGGTCGGCGTGAGCGAAATCATACTTACCTGGCATAGGGGATACCGTGATCACGAAGGCGGTTCCCCCAGGGCGAGACCCTTCCATTGCACTGCGGTCGGGTTGACCCCTGCGATTATCCCTAATGTGGATAACTCGGATGCGTAATTTTTGGTAGTGGGGACTGCGTACGCGCTGTCCCCCTGATAATTAATATAATTTTGTTTCTAGAATCAGACAGATTATCTCCATTCTTGAATAAACCAGTGTTGTTATTAGTAAAAGAAAATTGTTTCGGCAATATTTGGTTCACTGATACACTGCCACCCATGTGGTGATTTTATATTGTTTACAACTCAATTATTGTGATAAAAATGTTTCCGCAATATTTTGTTCACCGATACACTGCCGACCCATGTGGTGATATTTTTTTAATTTATAACTACTCAATTAAACGTCTAAACAATGTAGCCACTAACTCCAAATTTGTATTGAAAATGTCATTAATTATATTGCGTACCAGTATACAGTGCAGTGCGCTGTCAGACTCATCAATAGATACATCGTTGTTTTTCATGATAATATTTCTTTGCCTCAAATCTGGCATGATAGGTGTTACAATACAGATACGGCTGCTGTAAAACGGCAACATGTTTGGCGGTTATGCAGCATGCAACAGGCGAGTTAATGCCTATAAAATATTTTCAATTACATTAAATTATGTTAGATCATCATTAATCGGGGCCTGAGGACGGCAGTTGGTCGACTCGCCGTCCTTACAGAAGCAGGCCGTGGCGGAGGCGTGTCGTGTGTGCCCTCACAGGCCTGCCAACTCACCGAAGCGGGATAAAACCCGACCCCACCAGACGAGGCCGCGGTGGCGGCCAAGGTCCGCCGGCAACCCTGGGGTTATCCTTTCGAGGGTTTACCCGGGGTGCCCGGCAACGGACACTTGGGGAGGACACCGTGCGGTTTTAGTCGAGACACGACATAACCACCGCCAGCGGGGGGGTATCCGAAGGGATTTCCGCACGTAAAAAAAAAAAAGATCATCATTAAAAATTTAATGTACTTAATCCACCTACATACAATTACAAATAACATCTTATTTCTAAAGAAATAATATCTATAATATAATAAAAAAATATAACATAACTTCACTCCTGTATCCCCGAAGGGGTAGGCAGAGGTGTATTACAAACCCACGATTCGCTAGTTATGTTTAGGTCCCAATGTAATAGGGGGCGAACCTTTTGCCATCTACCGGGCACATTACTAAGAGAGCGATAGTCAACATTTCATAATATAATAAGATTGTAAATTAGTTGTGTCTGTACATTGGAGAAAATAAAACCGGTCAAGTGCGAGGCGAACTCGCGCACGAAGGGTTCCGTACCATTATCTATACAAAGGGAGCCTTTGCTTTGCACGTACGACGAAATCTATGATTGGTAACCCTGGTTAATATGCTCTAGGTAACCCATCAAAATCGGCTACTTTGGTAATTACTCGAAACAAACAGAGAGAGACAGAAAATTAAAAAAAATGTTTTCTTTTTATAAGTATCGTACAAACACTCATGTTTATTTATTGAACTGTTATTTTAACATTACAAACAGACACTTCAATTTAATTTTTTTGTATAAGATATCTTACATTTAAATGATTATGTCTATCAGCTTTTTTGATAAAAATGTATGCTATGCAATGCTGACCTTCTGAAATATTTGTGCCCTGTAAGTTCCTCTTAATTACTAACCGCAACAGTTAACATCAATCTATTAATAATGAACTTTAGACAGCATGATCATGGGTTATACAAAAGAGTGCACTGTGCTTTTTATCCCGCATTGGTTGGGCTCAGGTACACTTTTTTTATTATTTATTTCTCACATCGATCAGTCATTACATTACAAGCATTCTGAAGGCGACTGTGTAGTAACATTGTTTATTATTTTGTTTTGGTCGTTTAGCTAAATGAAATAAACATATTTATTTATTTTATTTAAATAAAAAATAAAATGCAAATTAGGATGGTGGCAATGCCAATTTTATAGTTTGCAAAAGAGAGCTTAACCAAGACAATAGGTTGCGGGTGCGATTCCTGCTCAGTGCAAATATTTGTATAAGAAAATTGGCATTGGTCTGGGTGTTTTTATGCATAATGTGTATGTATTTACAAAAAGAAAATGTATTTGAGCATGTTTATCCGCAGTCTAGAACCCATAATACAAGCTAGTTGAGCTATGCTTAGTTTGGGTCTAGATAGCGCTGTGCAGTATGTCGTAGAATATTTGCTTATTGCTTTACCATTTTTTTTACCATAATCCTATAGGCGCGTGGACCTTCAATATATATATTGCGCTCAAATATCCTGATCCGGTGTAGGGACCAATCGCGTTAGTTTGCACATCAATACTATCACGTTGGTCCAGCATACATTTTATTGACAGGATCGCAATATATATTGAATATCCATTACCAACTGTTGTGTCCAGTTGCTGCAATGTCTAAAGGTATTAAACCACATTTACACTGCATCGGCACTGGATGGCGCTGTGTTGATGACGTCATTTTTTAACCGCGATGTTAAGATTCTTTATAAGTGAATGACGTCAAGCTGTTTCGATATCATCTAGTGGCACGTTCAATACTGGGCTGGACTATTTCAACAGATACGATGGAGAATACGACGAATACAACAGATACTGATGGTTACGTAGCCCAGCTAATGAGAATTTGAGGTGAACTTGAGGGAAAGAGACGTTGACGCCCCTGCCGCCACGCATCCAAGGCATGATAGCCAAAAAAAAGCGCCTCATAAGAGAATGGCAGCAGACTCGCTGCCCTACTCTCTAGACGTGTCTAAACCGACTGGCGCAGAAAGTGAAGACCGAGATACATAATGATGATGACGATGTTGGTGTCGCTGCCACTTCGTCCGCGTGGGCTCATCTGGTTTTTTTTTTGCGGAAACCTAATTCTATTTCTAAAATAAAAGTAGCCTAAGTTACGCGCTACACACATTAATTTCAAAGTCGGTCCAGCCGTTTCCGGGTTCAGCTTAGTCGAACATACAAAAAGAATGACAAACAAATGTATAGTTTTTTTTTGTTGCGAGTACCAACATGCATTATGCATTCATGAAAGCTGTTATTTTATTGTTACAAACAGATACTTAAATTTTAATTATTTGTATAGATTCGCACGCAGCACCGGTACCTGCGCTCGAGTCGCGCCGAGGTTTTTAAACCTACCGTCTTTTGTTTGCTCGTGCTACACGCGATCTGTGTGACTTTTTTATTTTGCCCTTCAGTATTGTTACAGAACAATTTTCATGAATACAATATATTATGTTACGTAAATCCATACTTATATTATAAATACGAAAGTTACTCTGTCTTTCTATTACGCTTTCACGCCTAAACTACTGAACCAATTTTGACGTAACTACAGAGATGGATTAGAACTTGGGAAAGGACGTGGGCTACCTTTTATCGCGAAATAAAAACCTTTGAGAGGTTCAAACTGCGGAGAAAGGTTTATATGAAATTTCGTAATTTTCGAAGATAACACCATGAAACAGCTAGTTTTGAATAAATACAATAATCACCTATAGTGTTTCACTGGAAATCCCTAAATCCAATTCACTAAATTTGTTATTAAAGCTTTAAATAACGAATGAAAAGAACACAATTTAACTTACGCTCGGAAATATCGAAAAAATCCCATGGAAAACTGAACCGCGGCTGTACCTCGGTATATAATTAACATTGCGTACGTTAATCTGACTATGTTTCGAAATACAGTCGATTTGTGCTCTAAAATATCCTGCATAAGAGCGGCCGTCGATACTTTTAACATCATTATGTTATTATCACAGATTACATAATATTATTCTAATAATAATAATGCTTAATTTAAGTGTAATAATTATTAATACTTTTCGAGATATAAATAGGAGATACGAAATCTTGCAATAAAATGATTTATAAAACAATATCTATCAGCTTTTGGAATATGTTCGAAAAATGACCTTCTGGAAACATTGTGCGTTTTTTATTCATTGAATATTTAATGTTCAATTCTCTTAACGCATAGAGTGTGTCGCTCAACTATTATTTATATCACTTAAATGTCGATTAGTTGCATTTAAGATATGCACCGGCACGCAGAAAGTTTTGGTGCTCCATGGGCTTGTGGCGTTTTGTGCTATTTGTACTTGCATTATATTTTACATACTGAGTAGTACACCAAAGTAATCATAGATGGCGTACTGTTATAATTTGTGTAGTAGATATTAAACCACATCTACACTACCGATACTAGGTGGGGCTGTATCGATGACGTCACTTTCTGCACTGCGGTGTTAAGACTCTCCGCAACTGAATGACTACCCCGGTCGGCGAGAGCGAAATCATACTTACCTGGCATAGGGGATACCGTGATCAAGAAGGCGGTTCCCCCAGGGCGAGACCCTTCCATTGCACTGCGGTCGGGTTGACCCCTGCGATTATCCCTAATGTGGATAACTCGGATGCGTAATTTTTGGTAGTGGGGACTGCGTACGCGCTGTCCCCCTGATAAACTCTACAATTTCTAATCTCGATTTACTCAGTATGTACTGTTTGTCTCTAAATACATTACAGCAAAGCTTGAAAATGTTTTCTGAATCAGAATGGTCCTTCACAGAGCGATGTGTGCACACTGTGCACCGGAAATTGAAATACTTCTGTCCGGCTGTCAATTACCTTTAATGCTATAAAATCTATGCAAACTTTACTAAATAATCCACTTCTCATATTCAATGCGTTGAGAAACAATGCCACCAAGATATTTTAGTAAAATAATTTGATTATGAGGTACAGTCAGCTACAGGGGTGTGTGTTGGGTAACCTCCTCGAGTGTCGCTCCGATTCCGATCCCGCTGCAGTCCGGGGGAAACGGAATCGGAGCGGCCGGTACACCCTGGGCGGCGGTCAATGGCTTCCCCTCATAGGGCTGGCATTGATCGTCGGCCAATACCCAACGTGGCGGGAACACATCGCTCTCCGTACTCCTCTGCTTTCAGAGGAGACAGGATGAGCGATGCTGTTAGTGGTGAGATGGCCCAGGGTCAGTCGGGGTGCGAGGGATATGCTCTATGGGTAACCTTACACCCCGGCGTCTGAAGACCCGAGACGGCGTGCGGTTTTAGTCGGTGCAAGCCCGACATAACTGCCCCCGCTGACCGGCGGGGGGGTATCCGAAGGGATTTCCGCACGAAAAAAAAAAAAAAAAAAAAGGTACAGTCAGCTACAGAAGCAACAGTTAAACATCATAATTTACAAATCATCTTAGCTTCAAAACCCTTCATAAAATAATAAACACTGCATAAAAATTCGCTACGTACCCGTGATATTACCGAATGACACCACTGTATCGGTGGTATCAAAGGTATTTTTCAATCCCCGTGATACCACCCGTCGTATCAAGGGTATCATTCAATCCCCATGACACGACCCACCGGTGTCACAGATTTTTACCTTTTCGTTTGAGCATCACAAAAATAATCATACATCAATTTATAAATGTATTTCAAAGTAAGGACGGTTTTGTGGTGAAATGAGTGTTAAGTCACTTTTGTAGTTGATTGTAGGTTCGAGTATACACATTATTTTACATATTTCACCTGTTTCTGTCCAAGTTAAGCTGTTATCTGAGATATTATTAAACGGATTTTCACTGCTGAAATCTAGTTTAAGTGACAGTATTGCCCCAAAATTTACGGCAATACTGTCATTTACGTTTGCAAACAAATTTAATTGTTTATAACGAAAGCACTTCCTGGTTAATATATATTATAGTCAGCAAATCGAATTCACAAGCGCAATCTGTTACCAGCTGTTAGGTGTACTATTACAACTGTACTGATCAGATAAGTACTATTTGTACTTGCAACAAATTGTACCTACTGAGTAGTACTCTAAAGCTCCCATAGATGGGGCTATATTAAAATTTGCAGAGTAGGTATTAAAGCACGTCTACACTGTCGGCACTAGGTGGCGCTGTGTTGATGACGTCGCCTTCAGTACTGCGGTGTTAAGATACTCCGCAACTGAATGACGTCTCCCGGTATCTAAAGATTCGACATCGCTTCTCGGCCTTTTGGCTAAGATCAAAGTGTAGTATCTGTTCTTTTCAGCTTAATATCTGAAAGTTCCCTCACTGAGGGACCAGTATATTAAACTGATTTTTGTAAACTGACGGGATGTTCGGGGCTCGCTCCACTCCCGTCGCGGGTCGGCCCGGCATTGCAGTGCCGCCGGGATCGGCCCACATAAACTATGGAATTCAAAACGAATAGTATATCAGACAGCGGCAACGTTAAAGTAAATTCATAGTCACTATGGGAAAGTAAATATTTTGCGGTACTTAAGCTTAAGTAGGCATTATGGGAGAACTAGTCATTTTGGGAATATGGACCACGTGTACCGAAGGGTGTTCTTGTTCTTATTCATAATTGTTGTTTTTTGAAATTGTAATACCTTATTTACATTCGCAGCTCGCGGCTCGTCTCGCATTCCGCCTCGTGGCTCGCGCCTGCGCGCGACCTAATCAATTTTGTTCACACTCTCGCGACGCGGTTAGTAGTCGTTGGACTATCAACTATGGATCCCCTTTGACTCGTGCCCAAAAAACCACTCCACCACGGGCCACCATTTACAAACGCGGCTCGTGGCTCGGCTCGCGCGCGTTTGTAAATGAGGTGTTATAGCATGCAAATTTTGCGAAAGGAACATTTAGGGACTACTGTGAATAGGGGACTTTTACGAAGAAATCGCTTGTCCTGGTTCGGACATGTAATGTGTAGGGATGAAAGTAATATTTACGATATTACTTTCATCCCTACACATTACATGTCCTTCGTCATTATATGTGGAAGGAATTAAGTATGGAAGTGGACGGTTACAAGGGGAGAGGAAGACCTAAGAGGAGATGGATGAACTGTGTGAAAGAGGATATGGTTAGGAAGGGAGTGAATGTTGAGATGACCGCAAGCAGAGATGAATGGAAAAAACACACATGTTGCGCCGACTCCAAATAATTTTGGGATAAGGGCAGGGGGATGATGTGATTAGGGGACTTTTTGTGAAAGGGATACTCTGCCAAGATGTCAGTGATTTAGTATTGAATTACATACTTTAAAAAAAATTTAATGATGCATTGGGTATAAGTGGAGTGTACGTACGTAATATTAAATAAGGTGTAAAATGCGTTCCACTTTGCATCCACGGTTTGTCAGTCACCTCTCCAAGATTAACAGCTAAGGATACAATGTCACTCAGCCGATCAACATCATCCATCGTATAATAAGCATCCATCCAAACATCTCCATCTTTCTAAACTTCCAAACTTTAACTATCTAAACTTTAGCATTAACAATAATGGTGGGTAATGAAATAACGTATAACTACGATGTAAGAACATAGGTACAACGTTGTCAAAAAATGTTTTAAATTTTTATTTTGCCATTATATCTCCCTTTTGTCTCTTAATTGACGCCATTAATTTGGGATTGTTTGCCACAATTTGCAAACTCGGTAATTATTTACAATACAGGGGTACAATACAAGGAATTAAATCTGCCAATCTGTAAGGTTAAATTTGATAAATAATAATTATGAGGATTTGCTATTAGGTTTGATAACTGCTAAAAATACTTGAACCATATACATTTCTTATGGGTGTATTTGTACCAAATTGTACCTATTGAGTAGTACACTACAGTATCCATAGAAAGCGCAATTTTTTCATAATGTAGTGCAAGTGTAAATCTACACTCTACACCTACCATACTAATTACTAGAACCATACCGACACTAGGTGGCGCTGGGTTGATGACGTCACTTTCTGTACTGCGTTGTTAAGCCTCTCCGCAACTGAATGACTACCCCGGTCGGCGTGATAGAAATCATACTTACCTGGCATAGGGGTTACCGTGATCACAAAGGCGGTTCCCCCAGGGCGAGACCCTTCCATTGCACTGCGGTCGGGTTGACCCCTGCGATTATCCCTAATGTGGATAACTCGGATGCGTAATTTTTGGTAGTGGGGACTGCGTACGCGCTGCCCCCCTGATAATTAATATAATTTTGTTTCTAGAATCAGACAGATTATCTCCATTCTTGAATAAACCAGTGTTGTTATTAGTAAAAGAAAATTGTTTCTGCAATATTTGGTTCACTGATACACTGCCACCCATGTGGTGATTTTATATTATTTACAACTCAATTATTGTGATAAAAATGTTTCCCCAATATTTTGTTCACCGATACACTGCCGACCCATGTGGTGATATTTTTTTAATTTATAACTACTCAATTAAACGTCTAAACAATGTAGCCACTAACTCCAAATTTGTATTGAAAATGTCATTAATTATATTGCGTACCAGTATACAGTGCAGTGCGCTGTCAGACTCATCAATAGATACATCGTTGTTTTTCATGATAATATTTCTTTGCCTCAAATCTGGCATGATAGGTGTTACAATACAGATACGGCTGCTGTAAAACGGCAACATGTTTGGCGGTTATGCAGCATGCAACAGGCGAGTTAATGCCTATAAAATATTTTCAATTACATTAAATTATGTTAGATCATCATTAATCGGGGCCTGAGGACGGCAGTTGGTCGACTCGCCGTCCTTACAGAAGCAGGCCGTGGCGGAGGCGTGTCGTGTGTGCCCTCACAGGCCTGCCAACTCACCGAAGCGGGATAAAACCCGACCCCACCAGACGAGGCCGCGGTGGCGGCCAAGGTCCGCCGGCAACCCTGGGGTTATCCTTTCGAGGGTTTACCCGGGGTGCCCGGCAACGGACACTTGGGGAGGACACCGTGCGGTTTTAGTCGAGACACGACATAACCACCGCCAGCGGGAGGTATCCGAAGGGATTTCCGCACGTAAAAAAAAAAAAGATCATCATTAAAAATGTACTTAATCCACCTACATACAATTACAAATAACATCTTATTTCTAAAGAAATAATATCTATAATATAATAAAAAAACATAACATAACTTCACTCCTGTATCCCCGAAGGGGTAGGCAGAGGTGTATTACAAACCCACGATTCGCTAGTTGTGTATGTTTAGGTCCCAATGTAATAGGGGGCGAACCTTTTGCCATCTACCGGGCACATTACTAAGAGAGCGATAGTCAACATTTCATAATATAATAAGATTGTAAATTAGTTGTGTCTGTACATTGGAGAAAATAAAACCGGTCAAGTGCGAGGCGAACTCGCGCATGAAGGGTTCCGTACCATTATCTATACAAAGGGAGCCTTTGCTTTGCACGTACGACGAAATCTATGATTGGTAACCCTGGTTATATGCTCTAGGTAACCCATCAAACTCGGCTACTTTGGTAATTATTCGAAACAAACAGAGAGACACAGAAAATTAAAAAAAATGTTTTCTTTTTATAAGTATCGACAAACACTCATGTTTATTTATTGAACTGTTATTTTAACATTACAAACAGACACTTTAATTTTATTTATTTGTATAAGATATCTTACATTTAAATGATTATGTCTATCAGCTTTTTTGATAAAAATGCATGCTATGCAATGCTGACCTTCTGAAATATTTGTGCCCTGTAAGTTCCTCTTAATTACTAACCGCAACAGTTAACATCAATCTATTAATAATGAACTTTAGACAGCATGATCATGGGTTATACAAAAGAGTGCACTGTGCTTTTTATCCCGCATTGGTTGGGCTCAGGTACACTTTTTTTATTATTTATTTCTCACATCGATCAGTCATTACATTACAAGCATTCTGAAGGCGACTGTGTAGTAACATTGTTTATTATTTTGTTTTGGTCGTTTAGCTAAATGAAATAAACATATTTATTTATTTTATTTAAATTAAAAATAAAATGCAAATTAGGATGGTGGCAATGCCAATTTTATAGTTTGCAACAGACAGTTTAACCAAAACAATAGGTTGCGGGTGCGATTCCTGCTCAGTGCAAATATTTGTATAAGAAAATTGGCATTGGTCTGGGTTTTTTTATGCATAATGTGTATGTATTTACAAAAAGAAAATGTATTTGAGCATGTTTATCCGCAGTCTAGAACCCATAATACAAGCTAGTTGAGCTATGCTTACTTTGGGTCTAGATAGCGCTGTGCAGTATGTCGTAGAATATTTGCTTATTGCTTTACCATTTCTTTTACCATAATCCTATAGGCGCGTGGACCTTCAATATATATATTGCGCTCAAATATCCTGATCCGGTGTAGGGACCAATCGCGTTAGTTTGCACATCAACAAAAAGGAACCATTCCTGAATAGCTCGGTAAATGATGCCGAATTATTCCCATCAAACTATATTGTACTTCGGAAGGATAGACATGGTGATGCTGGATTTGGTGGATTAATATTGGCTGTTAAAGATTGCTACACAGTAAAAAGGGTAACAGATATAGATGGATTAACTGACGATAAAGAACTTATATTTGCGATAATATCAAAGAAAAATATCAGCTTGTTTATGTGTATCGTGTACCTGCCACCTAGTTATAAAGCGTGTCAGTATCTAGATGTATTATCCTGTATTGAGAACGCCGTCAGCGCATACAGTGATCATAGGTTTGTGGTTGTCGGAGATTTTAATCTAAATTCCTGTACTAGCGCTACAGTAACACAATTTGAGATGTTTCTAGAATTTTGTAAGCTGCGTCCTTGTAATAATATCTACGATAATACTACGAATGGCTACAACCTAGACCTGGTTCTAACCACTGACGATCCTAAAAATTTCAGCATAGTATCCGATATTGAGCCTCTTGTACGTTTGGACACCGCGGCAAATCACCCTGCTCTAGAGATTTATCTAACCTTATTTAAAACAAATTTAACCATCGATACATCGTCCCCACTAGTGAACAACGACTCGAATTACCCTAAACCCGAGTGGAACTTTCGCAGGGCGGATTTCTATGGGCTATATGCTGAAATTTCAGGTATAGACTGGAGCAACCTAGTTCTGCAGTCTGATATTAATGAAGCTGTAGATACCCTATATTAAAAGTTAAATAGCGCCATTAGTAACCACGTCCCTCAAAAACGTATACCACGCAGTCAGCAATATATTTATCCAACATGGTTTACGGGAGAGATAATATATTATATTAAACTAAAGCATTATAATCTGAAAATGTTTAAAGAAAAGAAATTAGAGTTTAATAAAGAACTTTTTAAATATTATAGGTCGAAAGTAAAGGTGCTTATAGATAATGCATCTCGAAATTATTTAAGGACAGTTGGCAACAAAATAACCAGTGATCCTTCTAAATTTAAAAAAAAAAAAGCAGACAACAGACCAAGGAGTACTCGTATGAAAATAATACAGTCCAGGGACAAGAAGCTACTGAGTCCTTTGCTCGCTATTTTAGTTCTGTTTTTCATCAAAACATTCCAAAGTTAGACCCTCAGTTGGCAGAACGCGATGCGCATGTACATGGACATCAGATTGGCATCCCACATATCAATCGTACAGACCTGAGAATTGCGGCGTGGCGTCTTAAATCGACATCGGCATATGGGCCGGACAATGTACCTCCTTTCTTGGTAAAGGATTGTCTGCCGGCTCTCGAAGAACCGCTACTGTACGTATTTAATCTCGCCCTGCAGCAGTGTTCTTATCCTAGTAGTTGGAAAGTTTCTCGGGTTACGCCGGTTCCCAAAAATGGGACATCAACAGATGTCACTAATTATAGACCCATTGCAATATTGTCTGTATTTGGGAAATTATTTGAGGCTATCCTCAATAGGCATATCACATTTCAGGCCCGTACTCTTTTGAATGACTCTCAGCACGGTTTCCGCCCGGCTCGCTCCACCTTAACTAATCATATTAAGTTTGTAGATTACTTAAAAACAAATGTAACCTCAGGCTGTCAAGTGGATACGGCATATTTTGATTTCAAAAAGGCGTTTGATCGCGTAGATAATGATATCCTCTTGACTAAGCTTTCTTCTATAGGGTTCGATGGGCAGCTTATGAGATTTATTGCTGATTATCTCAAAGATAGAAGACAGTATGTCAAGCTGGGAAACCATAGATCGCGGGACTATTATACGAGGTCTGGGGTGAGTCAGGGTAGTACTCTTGGGCCGACTTTGTTCCTCATCATGATAAATGACCTACCTACTGTCATTTCCCGGTCGGAGTGTCTTATGTTTGCTGACGACCTTAAGCTGTTTGCATCAGTCAGGGACATTAAGGATTGCGAGGCCCTGCAAAGTGATATTGATGCAGTTGCGGAGTGGAGCGTGATTAACAAACTATCGTTGAACATCTCGAAGTGCAAATTGATAACCTTCACTCGATCGCGTTCTCCAATAGAAGTGTCATATGCGTTGGGTGGAAGGCTGCTTGAGCGGGTTACGACAATACGCGATCTTGGCTTGACGCTTGATGATCATGATGATGATTGATGATCATGGAAGTCTAATTTTACATTAGACTTCCATGATCATATTAAAAATACATGTAAGGCAGCAAACAGATCTCTGGGGTTCATAATCAGAACATCATCCCAATTAAATAACGTCCTTGCATTAAAGCTTCTATACAACGCTTATGTAAGAAGCAAGTTGGAATATAACGTTATTGTATGGAGCCCCTATGAAATAACTTACGCCTTAACCATCGAGAGAATTCAGCGCAAGTTCGCCCGGTATCTCTACAGGCGCTCATACGGATACTATCCTTTTCTATATCCCTCTCTGTTCGTAACAGGGATGGTAGGTCTAGAAACCCTAGAGCTGAGACGCAATTTCTTACATATATTTCACTATTACCTGTTATTAAATAATAAGGTAGATAACCCATCCGTTCTGGCTTGCATTAATATATTTGTCCCAAATAGTTATGTGCGAGCCACCGGGCGTCGGCAGCATCGCCTTTTCGTAACGCCACCGACATGGCGCGTGCCGCAGGCCGCCACTTGCTCCACCGCAAAGGCGGTTGAGTTAGTTAATGACTTACTACGATCGAACCCGGATGTTGACGTGTTCTCCGACAACATACATCAAATGGCAAGGAACGTCTTAACGTATCTGAATGCGCCCTCATGAGATGTACATATTGAATGGCTTATGAATTGATCAGCGTAATTAATGTATAAATAAAATTGAAAAGTGTGCTATTATTATTTTTGTGATTGTACTATTTGCATGTACCTAGTAGATTAAGTTAGCTATTAATTAGTCAGTAAGTAGTATAGCATTATAAGCGCTTTGGTGTATTTTCACTGTTAGCTTGTATTGTTTGTAAAAATAAATAAATAAATAAATCAATACTATCACGTTGGTCCAGCATAAATTTTATTGACAGGATCGCAATATATATTGAATATCCATTACCAACTGTAGTGTCCAGTTGCTGCAATGTCTAAAGGTATTAAACCACATTTACACTGCATCGGCACTGGATGGCGCTGTGTTGATGACGTCATTTTTTAACCGCGACGTTAAGATTCTTTATAAGTGAATGACGTCAAGCTGTTTCGATATCATCTAGTGGCACGTTCATTACTGGGCTGGACTATTTCAACAGATACGATGGAGAATACGACGAATACAACAGATACTGATGGTTACGTAGCCCAGCTAATGAGAATTCGAGGTGAACTTGAGGAAAAGAGACGTTGACGCCCTTGCCGCCACGCATCCAAGGCATGATAGCCAAAAAAAAGCGCCTCATAAGAGAATGGCAGCAGACTCGCTGCCCTACTCTCAAGACGTGTCTAAACCGACTGGCGCAGAAAGTGAAGACCGAGATACATAAATACACGGCCGAATGCTGGGACTGCTTAATAGCAGAAGCAGCCGCTGAAGAGAACTAGCAGTGTGGACTATAGGGCCCCACCACGACCTTCAGGGCCTAAGCCACCTCACCTGCAAGCCAATACTCTCTAGGTTGGAGTTAAGCGCCCCCGTAAAATCCAATAAAAAGCAATGGCATTGACTTAAGGCTCTAGAGTGGGCCAGCTTAGGTTTGACGCTCGGATGATGACGATGTTGGTGTCGCTGCCACTTCGTCCGCGTGGGCTCATCTGGATTTTTTTTCGCGGAAACCTAATTCTATTTCTAAAATAAAAGTAGCCTAAGTTACGCGTGTCACACACATGAATTTCAAAGTCGGTCCAGCCGTTTCCGGGTTCAGCTTAGTCGAACATACAAAAAGACTGACAAACAAATGTATAGTTTTTTTTTTGTTGCGAGTACCAACATGCATTATGCATTCATGAAAGCTGTTATTTTATTGTTACAAACAGATACTTAAATTTTAATTATTTGTATAGATTCGCACGCAGCACCGGTACCTGCGCTCGAGTCGCGCCGAAGTTTTTAAACCTACCGTCTTTTGTTTGCTCGTGCTACACACGATCTGTGTGACTTTTTTATTTTGCCCTTCAGTATTGTTACAGAACAATTTTCATGAATACAATATATTATGTTACGTAAATCCATACTTATATTATAAATACGAAAGTTACTCTGTCTTTCTATTACGCTTTCACGCCTAAACTACTGAACCAATTTTGACGTAACTACAGAGATGGATTAGAAAGAGGAAAGGACGTGGGCTACCTTTTATCGCGAAATAAAAACCTTTGAGAGGTTCAAGAAAGAAAGAGAGTGCGGAGAAAGGTTTATATGAAATTTCGTAATTTTCGAAGATAACACCATGAAACAGCTAGTTTTGAATAAATACAATAATCACCTATAGTGTTTCACTGGAAATCCCTAAATCCAATTCACTAAATTTGTTATTAAAGCTTTAAATAACGAATGAAAAGAACACAATTTAACTTACGCTCGGAAATATCGAAAAAATCCCATGGAAAACTGAACCGCGGTTGTACCTCGGTATATAATTAACATTGCGTACGTTAATCTGACTATGTTTCGAAATACAGTCGATTTGTGCTCTAAAATATCCTGCATAAGAGCGGCCGTCGATACTTTTAACATCATTATGTTATTATCACAGATTACATAATATTATTCTAATAATAATAATGCTTAATTTAAGTGTAATAATTATTAATACTTTTCGAGATATAAATAGGAGATACGAAATCTTGCAATAAAATGATTTATAAAACAATATCTATCAGCTTTTGGAATATGTTCGAAAAATGACCTTCTGGAAACATTGTGCGTTTTTTATTCATTGAATATTTAATGTTCAATTCTCTTAACGCATAGAGTGTGTCGCTCAACTATTATTTATATCACTTAAATGTCGATTAGTTGCATTTAAGATATGCACCGGCACGCAGAAAGTTTTGGTGCTCCATGGTCTTGTGGCGTTTTGTGCTATTTGTACTTGCATTATATTTTACATACTGAGTAGTACACCAAAGTAATCATAGATGGCGTACTGTTATAATTTGTGTAGTAGATATTAAACCACATCTACACTACCGATACTAGGTGGGGCTGTATCGATGACGTCACTTTCTGCACTGCGGTGTTAAGACTCTCCGCAACTGAATGACTACCCCGGTCGGCGAGAGCGAAATCATACTTACCTGGCATAGGGGATACCGTGATCAAGAAGGCGGTTCCCCCAGGGCGAGACCCTTCCATTGCACTGCGGTCGGGTTGACCCCTGCGATTATCCCTAATGTGGATAACTCGGATGCGTAATTTTTGGTAGTGGGGACTGCGTACGCGCTGTCCCCCTGATAAACTCTACAATTTCTAATCTCGATTTACTCAGTATGTACTGTTTGTCTCTAAATACATTACAGCAAAGCTTGAAAATGTTTTCTGAATCAGAATGGTCCTTCACAGAGCGATGTGTGCACACTGTGCACCGGAAATTGAAATACTTCTGTCCGGCTGTCAATTACCTTTAATGCTATAAAATCTATGCAAACTTTACTAAATAATCCACTTCTCATATTCAATGCGTTGAGAAACAATGCCACCAAGATATTTTAGTAAAATAATTTGATTATGAGGTACAGTCAGCTACAGGGGTGTGTGTTGGGTAACCTCCTCGAGTGTCGCTCCGATTCCGATCCCGCTGCAGTCCGGGGGGAACGGAATCGGAGCGGCCGGTACACCCTGGGCGGCGGTCAATGGCTTCCCCTCATAGGGCTGGCATTGATCGTCGGCCAATACCCAACGTGGCGGGAACACATCGCTCTCCGTACTCCTCTGCTTTCAGAGGAGACAGGATGAGCGATGCTGTTAGTGGTGAGATGGCCCAGGGTCAGTCGGGGTGCGAGGGATATGCTCTATGGGTAACCTTACACCCCGGCGTCAGAAGACCCGAGACGGCGTGCGGTTTTAGTCGGTGCAAGCCCGACATAACTGCCCCCGCTGACCGGCGGGGGGGTATCCGAAGGGATTTCCGCACGAAAAAAAAAAAAAAAAAAAGGTACAGTCAGCTACAGAAGCAACAGTTAAACATCATAATTTACAAATCATCTTAGCTTCAAAACCCTTCATAAAATAATAAACACTGCATAAAAATTCGCTACGTACCCGTGATATTACCGAATGACACCACTGTATCGGTGGTGTCAAAGGTATTTTTCAATCCCCGTGATACCACCCGTCGTATCAAGGGTAATTCAATCCCCATGACACGACCCACCGGTGTCACAGATTTTTACCTTTTCGTTTGAGCATCACAAAAATAATCATACATCAATTTATAAATGTATTTCAAAGTAAGGACGGTTTTGTGGTGAAATGAGTGTTAAGTCACTTTTGTAGTTGATTGTAGGTTCGAGTATACACATTATTTTACATATTTCACCTGTTTCTGTCCAAGTTAAGCTGTTATCTGAGATATTATTAAACGGATTTTCACTGCTGAAATCTAGTTTAAGTGACAGTATTGCCCCAAAATTTACGGCAATACTGTCATTTACGTTTGCAAACAAATTTAATTGTTTATAACGAAAGCACTTCCTGGTTAATATATATTATACTCGTAGTCAGCAAATCGAATTCACAAGCGCAATCTGTTACCAGCTGTTAGGTGTACTATTACAACTGTACTGATCAGATAAGTACTATTTGTACTTGCAACAAATTGTACTTACTGAGTAGTACTCTAAAGCTCCCATAGATAGGGCTATATTAAAAATTGCAGAGTAGGTATTAAAGCACGTCTACACTGTCGGCACTAGGTGGCGCTCTGATGATGACGTCATTTTCCGTACTGCGGTGTTAAGACTCTCCGCAAGTGAATGACGTCTCCCGGTATCTAAAGGTTCGACATCGCTTCTCGGCCTTTTGGCTAAGATCAAAGTGTAGTATCTGTTCTTTTCAGCTTAATATCTGAAAGTTCCCTCACTGAGGGACCAGTATATTAAACTGATTTTTGTAAGCTGACGGGATGTTCGGGGCTCGCTCCACTCCCGTCGCGGGTCGGCCCGGCATTGCAGTGCCGCCGGGATCGGCCCACATAAAGTACATAAACTATGGAATTCAAAACGTATAGTATATTAGACAGCGGCAACGTTTTTTTTTTTTTTTTTTTAAATATTCTACGACATTCAACACAGCGCTTTCTAGACCCAAAGTAAGCATAGTTTAACTAGCTTGTGTTATGGATTCCAGAATGCGGATAAACATACTTATATACTTTTTTTTTGTAAATACATACATATTATACATAGAAACACCCAGACCAATACAAATAGACATATTCATGCATACAACTATTTGCACTGAGCGGGAATCGAACCCGCGCCCCCTGACGTAGCAGACGTCAAAGACGCCTTAAGAAGACGACGTTAAAGTTATTCATAGTCACTATGGGAAAGTAATTATTTTGCGGTACTTAAGTAGGCATTATGGGAGAACTAGTCATTTTGGGAAAATGGACCACGCACCGAAGGGTGTTCTTGTTCTTATTCATAATTGTTGTTTTTTGAAATTGTAAAACCTCATTTACATTCGCAGCTCGCGGCTCGTCTCGCATTTTGCCTCGTGGCTCGCGCCTGCGCGCGACCTAATCAATTTTGTTCACACTCGCGACGCGGTTAGTAGTCGTTGGACTATCAAGTATGGATCCCCTTTGACTCGTGCCCAAAAAACCACTCCACCACGAGCCACCATTTACAAACGCGCCTCGTGGCTCGGCTCGCGCACATTTGTGAATGAGGTGTTATAGCATGCAAATTTTGCGAAAGGAACATTTAGGGACTACTGTGAATAGGGGACTTTTACGAGGAAATCGCTTGTCCTGGTTCGGACATGTAATGTGTAGGGATGAAAGTAATATCGTAAGGAAGGAATTAAGTATGGAAGTGGACGGTTACAAGGGGAGAGGAAGACCTAAGAGGAGATGGATGAACTGTGTGAAAGAGGATATGGTTAGGAAGGGAGTGAATGTTGAGATGACCGCAAGCAGAGATGGATGGAAAAAGCACACAATACATGTTGCGCCGACCCCAAATAATTTTGGGATAAGGGCAGGAGGATGATGTGATTAGGGGGACTTTTTGCGAAAGGGATACTCTGCGACGATGTCAGTGATTTAGTATTGAATTACATACTTTAAAAAAAATTTAATGATGCATTGGGTATAAGTTCAGTGTACATACGTAATATTAAATAAGGTGTAACATGCGGTTCACGTTGCATCCACGGTTTGTCAGTCACCTCTCCAAGATTACCAGCTAAGGATATAATGTCATTCAGCCGATCAACATCATCCATCGTATAATAAGCATCCATACAAACATCTACATCTTTCTAAACTTAAAACTTTAACTATCTAAACTTTAGCAATAATAATAATGGTGGGTAATGACATTAAGGTATAACCACGATGTAAGAACATATAGGTACAACGTCCGGCGTTTGTAGACCCTAGACGGCGTGCGGTTTTAGTCGGTTCAAGCCCGACATAACGCCCCCACTGGCTGGCGGGGGGGAATCCGAAGGGATTTCCGCACGAAAAAAAAAAAAAGGTACAACGTTGTCAAAAAATGTTTAAAATTTTTATTTTGCCATTATATCCCCCTTTTGTCTCTTAATTGACGTCATTAATTTGAGGTTGCTTGCCACAATTTGCAAACTCGGTAATTATTTATAATAAAGGGGTAGAATACAAGGAATGAAATCTGCCAATCTGTTAGGTTAGATTTGATAAATATTAATTAGAAGATTTGCTATTAGGTTTGATAACTGCTAAAAATACTTGAATTACACACATTTCTGATGGGTGTATTTGTATTTGTACCAAATTGTAGCTATTGAGTAGTACACTACAGTATCCGTAGGTAGCGCAATTTTTTCATAATGTAGTGCACGTGTAAATCTACACTCTACACCTACCATACTAATTACTAGAACCATTCCGACACTAGGTGGCGCTGTGTCGATGACGTCACTTTCTGTACTGCGTTGTTAAGCCTCTCCGCAACTGAATGACTACCCCGGTCGGCGTGAGCGAAATCATACTTACCTGGCATAGGGGATACCGTGATCACGAAGGCGGTTCCCCCAGGGCGAGACCCTTCCATTGCACTGCGGTCGGGTTGACCCCTGCGATTATCCCTAATGTGGATAACTCGGATGCGTAATTTTTGGTAGTGGGGACTGCGTACGCGCTGTCCCCCTCATAACTTTATTGTCATTTAGTTTCAACACTTTCAACAATCAGACGGATTATCTTCATTCTTGCATAAAACAGTTTTGTAATTAGTAAACATGACTTGTGAAAAAATTGTTTCTGCAATATTTTGTTTTCCGATACACTCATGTGGTGATTTTTTTTCATTTAAATCTCAAATATTGTGATAAAAATGTTTTTGATATACTTTGTTTAGAGATACACACCAGTTGGGATTTTTAAAACTTGAGAAATCAATTTTTGTAATATTAATGTTTCCGCAATATTTTGTTCACCAATACACTGCCATACCAGTGTTTTTTTTTTTAGTTTTTTTTTTTTCCTGCGGAAATCCCCTCGGATACCCCCCCGCCGGTCAGCGGGAGCGGTTATGTCGGGCTTGAACCGACTAAAAACGCACGCCGTCTCGGGTCTGCAGACGCCGGGGTGTAAGGTTGCCCATAGAGCATACCCATGTGGTGATATTTTTTTATTTACAAATACTCAATTAAACATCTAAACATTGTAGCCACTAACTCCAAATTTGTATTGAAAAGGTCATTATATTGCGTACCAGTATACAGTGCAGTGCGCTGTCAGCCTCATCCATAGATACTTTGTTGTTTTTCATGATAATAATGGTTTACAATACAGATACGGCTGCTGTATAACGGCACCATGATTGGCGGTTATGTAGCATGCAACAGGCGAGTTAATGCCTATAAAATATTTTCAATTACATTAAAATATGTTGCTTTCACAACACATACAGTAGGGTATTTGACTACTGCTAAAAAATAGTTCTGTATTATGTATTACAACATAAAAATGCAGATGGCATCAATATTTTTTGAGAACTGTTTTATTTACTATAAAAATCGATAGGTATTAAAGGAGAATGCCCATTCTTGGTTGCGCTTTTAGACGTTCGCGTCAATATTTCAAATGTTAAAAAATAATATTGATTATAGTATGGCTTTTCAACACTAAATCGCTTCTATAGAACTTGGGGTTTGAATTTAAATTATAAAGATATAAAACTTGAATGAATAATCGTTTCCATTTTTATTAAATTGTTACCATTATATAAAGTAAACCATTGGTGGTAGAATGTAAAAATACCAATCTTTTTAAAATAAAATGGTTAAATAATAATAATAATGTGCCCGGTAGATGGCAATAGGCTCGCCCCCTATTACATTGGGACCTTAACATAACTGGCGAATCGTGGGTGTGTAATACACCTCTGCCTACCCCTTCGGGGATACAGGCAAGTTATCTTATGTTTATGAGAATAATTCGCAATGTGACATTCAAATATATTGCAGTTATGTAATCTTAATATTTCGTGTATCTATTCGTAGTTTATTATTTTAATCATTTAAAGTTGTAAAATAATGTATGCTTTAGTGGTAGTTTTCTCTTAATTTATACATGGTATCCCTGTCTTAAAACACTCTGGTATCCCTGTCTTAAAACACTCCAAAAGGAAACATAAAACGTCAGTTCAACAGTCAGTGTCACAATATTGTCTTGTTGTTGTTGTTTTTCTCGTTATAATCATTTAATTTCTCAATAACCCCAAGTTCTGTTACAATATGCGTTTATATTTCAGATAATACTTAATGCAGGCTTTTTAATGCAGTTTATACTTATGTGACATAGCAATAAAAAGTGTGGAACCGATTTCCATACTGAAATGGGCATTGTCCTTTGATTTAAAAAAAGTACGCGCCATAGCGGATCCCGTGACATGTGACGTCACACCAAAGTAAACAGTAAGCGACTTATAGCACGTTTATATAATTATTGAAATTAGTTGCAAAAATAATGGTTTATTTTGAGATATATAAGATAAAAGTGAAACATTATTAGTAACTAGCGGCCCGGTACGTGCTTCGCTACGTCAAAATGATCCGCCATGTATTGAATTCAAGGGCTTACCCGGGGTGCCCGGCAACGGACACTTGGGGAGGATCAATCCCTTCGGATACCCCCCACCGGCCAGCGGGGGTGGTTTTGTCGTGTATCGACTAAAACCGTACGGTGTGCGCACGAAAAAAAAAAATCTGAGAGATTTTCTTAATATTTTTTTCCGTAAGAACCTTGTACAGAGTATTAGAAAACTACAAAAAAAAAATCAGCCTAATCGGTCAAGCCGTTTTCATGCTATGTCGTGACAACGGAAAACGGGTTTCATTTTTATATATATAGATTAATAATTGAACCAGTCGATTAACACTAGGAAATGCAGACAGCCTGTATTGAAAAACTCTGTTTACTTATGTGTGACGTCACAGAGCGTTTATGAGCACGTGATCAAATCTAAAAAAAAGTGAGATTTTAATCTTGATTTTTTAACAAAAAAGAAACTTATTTTATATTGAAAATTAATAAAAAAATGTTTTTTACGGTACATTTTATTAGGATGACAACAATTCGTACAATATTTTAAATATAGTCAAAATGCCTATTACAAATAACATCTTATTTCTAAGGAAATGAGATCTATACCTACTATAATAAGATTGTAAAGTAGTTGTGTCTGTACATTAGAGATATTAAAATAAAACCGGTCAAGTGCGAGTCGGACCCGCGCACGAAGGGTTCCGTACCATTATCCATACAAAGGGAGCCTTTGCTTTGTACGACGAAGTTTATGATTGGCAACCCTGGTTATATGTTCTAAGTAACCCATCGAAATCGGCCCAGCTACTTCGGTAATTACTCGGAACAAACAGAGAGACATAGAAAATTTAAAAAACTGTTTTCTTTTCATAAGTATCGTACATACACTCATGTTTATTTATTAAACAACTGTTATTTTAACATTACAAACAGACACTTCAATTTTATTTATTTGTATAAGATATTTTACATTTAAATGATTATTTCTATCAGCTTTTTTGACAAAAATGCTTGCTATGCAATGCTGACCTTTTGAAAACATTTGTGCCCTGTAAAGTCCTCTTAATTACCAACCTCAACAGTTAACATCAATCTATTAATAATAAACCTTAGCATGATCATGGGTTATACAAAAGAGTGCACTGTGTTTTTTATCTCGCATTGGTTGGGCACAGGTACACATTTTAGGGTTCCGTTGCCAAATGGCGAAAAACGGAACCCTTATAGATTCGTCATGTCTGTCTGTCTGTCCGTCCGTATGTCACAGCCACTTTTCTCCGAAACTATAAGAACTATGCTGTTGAAACTTGGTAAGTAGATGTATTCTGTGAACCGCATTAAGATTTTCACACAAAAATAGAAAAAAAACATTAAATTTTGGGGTTTCTCTATACTTAGAACTGAAACTCAAAAATATTTTTTTCATCAAACCCATATGTGTGGGATAGGTCTTCAAAAATGATATTGAGGTTTCTAATATCATTTTTTTCTAAACTGAATAGTTTGCAAGAGAGACACTTCCAAAGTGGTAAAATGTGTACCCCCCCTCCCCCTGTAACTTCTAAAATAAGAGTACTCTAATTCCACCAAAAATTGGTTTGAACGAGATCTAGTAAGTAGTTTTTTTTTAATACGACATAAATCGTAAACCGCAATTTATCTTTCATTCAATCAACTCAAATATAAAAATTAAAAAAAACTTTATTATGTTACTTGCTGCTACGGAACCCTTCATGGGCGAGTCCGACTCGCACTTGGCCGCTTTTTTTTATTATTTACTTCTCACATCGATCAGTCATTACATTACAGGAATTCTGAAGGCGACTGTGTAGTTACATTGTTTATTATTTTGTTTTGGTCGTTTAGCTAAATTAAATAAACATATTTATTAAAATGCCAATTAGATTGCCACCACCCTAATTGTGCTAATGCCAATTTTATAGTCTGCAGCAGAGAGCTTAACCAAAACAATAGATCGCGGGTTCGATTCCCGCTCAGTGCAAATATTTGTATGAAGAATATGTCTATTTGCATTGGTCTGGGTGTTTTAATGCATACTGTATATATATTTACAAAAAGAAAATGTATTTGAGTATATTTATCCGCAGTCTAGAACCCATAAAACAAGCTAGTTAATCTATGCTAACTTTAGGTGTAGATAGCGCTGTGTAGAATGTCGTAGAATATTTGCTTTACCATTTCTTTTACCATGATCCTATGGGCGCGTGGAGTCAGTCAATGTATATTGCGCTCCAATATCTTGAACCGGTGTATGGACCAATGGCGTTCGTTTGCACATCAATAATATCACGTTGGTGCAGTATCAATTTTATTGACAGGATCACAATATATTATTATATTGACTATCTGCACGCGCCCTATATGTTTTATGATATGCAACGATGCAATTTTGAGTTCATAGGCGTCATCCGTTACCAGCTGTAGTGTACAGTTGCAGCAATGTCTAAAGGTATTAAACCACATTTACACTGCATCGGCACTAGATGGCGCTTTGTTTATGACGTCATTTTTTTACTGCGATGTTAAGATTCTTTGCAAGTGAATGACGTCAAGCTGTTTCGATATCATATCATCTAGTGGCACCTTCACTACTGGGATGGACTATTTCAACGGTTACAATGGAGAATACGAGGAATACCACAGATACTGATAGTTACGTAGCCCAGCTAATAAGAATTCGAGGCGAACTTGAGGGAAAGAGACGTCTGACGCTCCTGCCGCCACGCATCCAAGGCATGATAGCCGAAAAAAGGCGCCTCCGAAGAGAATGGCAGCAGACTCGCTGTCCTACGCTCAAGACGCGTCTAAACCGGCTGGCGCAGAATGTGAAGACCGAGTTACATAAATACACGGCCGAATGCTGGGACCGGTTCATAGCAGAAGCAGCCGCTGAAGAGAACCAGCGGTGTGGACTATAGGGCCCACCACGACCTTCGGGGGATAAACCACCACACCTGCAAGCCAGTACACCAGCTGATTAACGGTTAAGGCTCTGGCGCAGGCTTTCCTCTCTAGGTTGGGGGCCAAGCGCCCCCGTAAAATCCATTAAAAACCAATGGCATTGACTTTATTAAGCCAATGGCTCCTGGACTCTAGTGTGGGCCAGCTTAGGCATAACTGTTGATGATGATGTTGGTGCGCTGCCACTTCATCCGCGTGGGCTCAGATCTGGTTATTTTTTTTTGGTTAAACCTAATTGTTTTTCTAAAATAAAAGTAGCCTAAGTTACGCCTTATAACATGAATTTCAAAGTCAGTCCAGCCATTTCCGGGTTCAGCTTAGTCGAATATACAGAGCGACTGACAAACGAATGTTTAATATTTTTTTGTCGTGTGTACCGTCATGTATTATGCTTTCATAAAAAAGCTGTTATTTTATTGTTGTTACAAACTGATACTTAAATTGTAATTATTTGTATAGATTCGCACGCAGCACTGGTACCTGCGCTCGAGTCGCGCCGAAGTTTTTAAACCTACCGTCTTTTGTTTGCTTGTGCTACCGAGATCTGTGTGACTTTTTTATTTTGCCTTCTATTCGTTTTTATGAATACGATATATTATTATAGGCACTTGATAATAAATAAATATGACTTTGACTTTGCGTTTTTGAAATTTCGCGACACCGCGCGCTTGGTGCCTGTGCCAGCGCAGCATTCCCTAGCACAATGCGAGTTCTCCCGTACAGACATGTGTGGGGATAGAATAGGGGATGATAGTTCGTATGCTTTCACAGCTTTTGCTCTTGAGAACCGATTTTAATAAAGTTTGGTACAAATCTTGGGAAAGGACATCGCTATGTTTGGTTTCTATAACCGACATTCACGCGGGCGAAACTGTGGCTAACAGCTAGTTTTGAATAAATATAATAACCAGCAATACTGTTTCACTGGAAATGCCTAAATCCAATTCACTAAATTTGTTCTTAAAGCTTTAAATAACGAATTTAAAAAAAAACACAATTTAACTTACGCTCGGAAATGTTCCCCAGTATCGAAAAAATCCCATGGAAAACTGAACCGCGGCTGTACCACGGTATATAATTCACATTGCGTACGTTAATATGACTATATTTTGAGATACTTACAGTCGATTTGTGCTCTAAAATATCCTGCACAAGAGCGGCTTTCGATACTTTTAATATCATTATGTTATTATATAAATATCTTATTTTAAGTGATTTTTTTAGGGATTTTCTTTAGAAAAGCCCTATTGCTATCGAGTTGTCGTCGACGTCGTCGTTGCCAATTTTCTGTCACGGTTTTGGGTATGAAGAAGATGAGCTATCGAGTTGCTGTTTTCGGTAATAGATTCGTGATGGGGTGAACCATTGCAAGATAAAGAAAAAATCGCAAAAAATCGCAAAAAAAGAAATCGCACAATCGAAAATCCCTTGTATTCGGCTGAGCTCGTCTCAGGAATTCAACTTGTTTAAATACTTTTCGAGATGTAAATGTGGAGATACGAAATGTTGCATTTAAATGATTTATAATGTAATATGTATCAGGTTTTGGAATATGTTCGAAAAATGACCTTCTGGAAACATTGTGCATTTTTTATTCATTTAATATTTAAAGATTTTATTTAGTTAAATTCTGTTAACGCATAGAATGTGTCGCTCAACTATTATTTATATCACTTAAGCTTAATGTCGATATGCACCGGCACACAGACTGTTTTAGTGCTTCATTGGCTTGTGGCGTTTTGTGCTTTTTGTACTTGCGTTACATTGTACATACTGAGTAGTACACCAAAGTACTCATAGATGGCGTACTGTTATAATTTGTGTAGTAGATATTTAACCACGTCTACACTACCGACACTAGGTGGGGCTGTGATGATGACGTCACTTTCTGCACTACGGTGTTAAGACTCTCCGCAAATGAATGACTACCCCAGTCGGCGTGAGCGAAATCATACTTACCTGGCATAGGGGATACCGTGATCACGAAGGCGGTTCCCCCAGGGCGAGACCCTTCCATTGCACTTCGGTCGGGTTGACCCCTGCGATTATCCCTAATGTGGATAACTCGGATGCGTAATTTTTGGTAGTGGGGACTGCGTACGCGCTGTCCCCCTGATAATTCATTCTACAATTTTTTATGTCGATTTACTCAGTGCTCTTTCTCTAAATACATAGTACAGCAAAGCTTGAAATGTTTTCTGATTCAGAATTTCAGAATGCTCCTTCACAGAGCGATGTGTGCACACTGTGCACCGGAAATTGAAATACTACTGGCCACCTGTCAATTACCTTTTATGCAACAAAACAACATCTATGCAAATATTAGTAAATAATCCACTTTTCATATTCAATGCGTTGCGAAACAATGCCAACAAGATATGATAGTAAAATAATTTGATTATGTAGTACAGTCAGCTACAAAAACAACAGTAAAACATCATAATTTACAAATCATCGTAGCTTCAAAACCCTTCATAAAATAATAATCACTGTATAAAATTTCGGTACGTACCCGTGATATTACCGAATGACATCACTGTATCGGTGGTGTGAAAGGTATTTCTCAATCCCCGGGATACCAGCCGTAGTATCAAGGGTATTATTCAATCCCCATGACACCGCCGGTGGTGGTTTGAGTATCACAAAAATAATCATACATCATTTTATTAATGTATTTCAAAGTAAGGCGGTTTGTGAGTGAAATGAGTGTTATGCTACTTTTGTAGTTGATTATAGGTTCGAGTATACACATTATTTTACATATTTCACCTGTTTCTGTCCAAGTTAAGCTGTTATCTGAGATAATACCTAATAAACAAAAAAAAAATTAACGGATTTTCACTGCTGAAATCTAGTTTAAGTGACAGTATTGCCCCAATATTTTACGGCAATACTGTCATTTACGTTTGCAAACAAATTTTGTTTAAAACGAAAGCACTTCATGGTTATTATTTATTATAGTCAGCAAATCGAATTCACAAGCGCAATCTGTTGCCAGCTGTTAGGTATACTATTACTACGGTACTTATCAGATAAGTAGTATTTGTACTTGCAACAAATTGTAACTACTGAGTAGTACTCTAAAGCACCCATAGATGGGGCTATATTAAAATTTGCACAGTAGGTATTAAAGCACGTCTACACTGTCGGCACTAGGTGGCGCTGTGATGATGACGTCACTTTCCGTACTGCGGTGTTAAGACTGTCCGCAAGTGAATGACGTCTCCCTGTATCCGAAGGTACGGCATCGCTTCTCGGCCTTTTGGCTAAGATCAAAGTGTAGTATCTGTTCTTTTCAGCTTAATATCTGAAAGTTCCCTCACTGAGGGACCAGTATATTAAACTGATTTTTGTAATCTGACGGGATGTTCGGGGCTCGCTCCACTCCCGTCGCGGGTCGGCCCGGCATTGCAGTGCCGCCGGGATCGGCCCACATAAACTATGGAATTCAAAACGAATAGCATATAAGACAGCGGCAACGTTAAAGTTATTCATAGGCATTATGGGAAACTAGTCATTGTGGGATACTTAAATAGTCGTTATGGGAAATAATGACGTAATATTGAATAAGATTTAAGATGCGTAATCCACTGTAAAATTATGATTGGGGACGTATCCTCGGTTTGTCAGTCACCTCTCCAGGGTTAACAGCTAAGGATATATCATTCAGCCGTCCAACATCATCCATCGTATAATAAGTATCCATCCAAACATCTCCATCTTTCTAAACGTCCAAACTCTAACTATCTAAACTTTAGCATTAATAATAATGGTAGGTAATGAAAATAACGTATAACGAAGACATATTTAAAATTTTGTATTTTGCCAATATATCCCCCTTTTGTCTCTTAATTGACGTCATTTATTTGAGGTTGCTTGCCACAATTTGCAAACTCGGTAATTATTTACAATAAAGGGTTAGAATACAAGGAATGAAATCTGCCAATCTGTTAGGTTAGATTTGATAAATATTAATTAGAAGATTTGCTATTGGGTTTGATAACTGCTAAAAATACTTGAATTATATACATTTCTGATGGGTGTATTTGTATTTGTACCAAATTGTAGCTATTGAGTAGTAAACTACAGTATCCATAGGTAGCGCAATTTTTTCATAATGTAGTGCAAGTGTAAATCTACACTCTACACCTACCATACTAATTACTAGAACCATTCCGACACTAGGTGGCGCTGTGTTGATGACGTCACTTTCTGTACTGCGTTGTTAAGCCTCTCCGCAACTGAATGACTACCCCGGTCGGCGTGAGCGAAATCATACTTACCTGGCATAGGGGATACCGTGATCACGAAGGCGGTTCCCCCAGGGCGAGACCCTTCCATTGCACTGCGGTCGGGTTGACCCCTGCGATTATCCCTAATGTGGATAACTCGGATGCGTAATTTTTGGTAGTGGGGACTGCGTACGCGCTGTCCCCCTGATAATTCATTCTACAATTTCTTATGTCGATTTACTCAGTGCTCTTTCTCTAAATACACAGTACAGCAAAGCTTGAAATGTTTTCTGATTCAGAATTTCAGCATGCTCCTTCACAGAGCGATGCGTGCACACTGTGCACCGGAAATTGAAATCCTTCTGTCCGCCTGTCATAACTTTTATACAGCAACATCTATGCAAATTTGAGTAAATAATCCACTTTTCACATTCAATGCGTTGCGAAACAATGCCAACAAAATATGATAGTAAAATAATTTGATTATGAAGTACAGTCAGCTACAGAAACAACAGTAAAACATCATAATTTACAAATCATCGTAGCTTCAAAACCCTTCATAAAATAATAATCACTGTATAAAATTTCGGTACGTACCCGTGATTTTACCGAATGACACCACAGTATCGGTGGTGTGAAAGGTATTTCTCAATCTCCGGGATACCAGCCGTAGTATCAAGGGTATTATTCAATCCCCATGACACCACCGGTGGTGGTTTGAGTATCACAAAAATAATCATACATCATTTTATTAATGTATTTCAAAGTAAGGCGGTTTGTGAGTGAAATGAGTGTTATGCTACTTTTGTAGTTGATTGTAGGTTCGAGTATACACATTATTTTACATATTTCACCTGTTTCTGTCCAAGTTAAGCTGTTATCTGAGATAATACCTAATAAACAAAAAAAAATTAACGGATTTTCACTGCTGAAATCTAGTTTAAGTGACAGTATTGCCCCAATATTTTACGGCAATACTGTCATTTACGTTTGCAAACAAATTTTGTTTAAAACGAAAGCACTTCATGGTTATTATTTATTATAGTCAGCAAATCGAATTCACAAGCGCAATCTGTTGCCAGCTGTTAGGTGTACTATTACAACTGTACTTATCAGATAAGTACTATATTTTGTACTTGCAACAAATTGTACCTACTGAGTAGTACTCTAAAGCACCCATAGATGGGGCTATATTAAAATTTGCACAGTAGGTATTAAAGCACGTCTACACTGTCGGCACTAGGTGGCGCTGTGATGATGACGTCACTTTCCGTACTGCGGTGTTAAGACTGTCCGCAAGTGAATGACGTCTCCCTGTATCCGAAGGTACGGCATCGCTTCTCGGCCTTTTGGCTAAGATCAAAGTGTAGTATCTGTTCTTTTCAGCTTAATATCTGAAAGTTCCCTCACTGAGGGACCAGTATATTAAACTGATTTTTGTAATCTGACGGGATGTTCGGGGCTCGCTCCACTCCCGTCGCGGGTCGGCCCGGCATTGCAGTGCCGCCGGGATCGGCCCACATAAAACCTATAGAATTCAACACAAACAAAAGAGTTGACAGTGTTGAAGATATTAACACATTGGTAATAGAAGATATTTATAATAATGATAACATTTTTATTTTCATAATTACATTCATATGATTATACTAGAACATCATTATTCATTACACAAAATGTAAATTTTGTGATAGGGACGTTATACGTTCGGGGTGCGAGGGATTTGCTTTATGGGCAACCTTACACTCCGGCGTCTGAAGACCCGAGAAGGCGTGCGGTTTTAGTCGGTTCAAGCCTGACGTAACCGCCTCCGCTGGTCGGCAGGGGGGTATCAAAAAAGAGGGAACTTATGCGACGAAGCCAGTGAATTGTCATTGATTTGTTATATAACTTCATATAACATAACTTCACGCCTGTATCCCCGAAGGGGTAGGCAGAGGTGTATTACACACCCACGATCCGCCAGTTATGTTAAGGTCCCAATGTAATAGGGGGCGAGCCTATTGTCATCTACCGGGCACAATATTAACCGAGCGATAATTACCATTTATTAATGCACACATAACTACGAAAGGTCAGAGGTGTGTGCCCGGGGCGACTGGGGATCGAACTCGAGACCTCGTCTCAGCAGTCCGTTACATACGCCACTGGGCGTCGCCGCTTTTTTTTGTTATATACATCTGGATATAGAGAACCATGCATAATATCGCATTCTTATGGACTAGTAGGTAACTAATAATATAAATAAATACCTTTAAAAGCAGCAATAATTAATATTTCTTCAATCCCTAAATAGTTGAAACCATATAATATGTCAAATCTTTTATGAACAAAATATAATTAAAAAAATATACAGATACAGACGAACATAGAACTACTTCTTTTTTACAGATGGTTAAAAATGTAACCTACATTGTCATAGTGACACTACTGCACTATTTATACAAATTTAGTAGAAAAAGTAACAATAATGACATTAATTATTAATAAATTACATAAATTATTAATTAATTACATAAATTATTAATTAATTACATAAATTATTAATTAATTACATACCATTTAATACTTTTTTATGCTTTTTGGTTTCATATGGTTTTGATGATTTTCTTGATTCTAATGTTCATTTTATATTATAATAAACGGTGTTTATTTATTAATTAATTTATTTGGTTACTTTATAACTTGATGTAAATGCACGATATTGATAATAAAAATTTGATTATTTGAATGTTATTATTTGGTCAAAATGTCAGAATTTTCTAATGAGAAATATGGCACTCTGTACCATATTGTGTGTCATAAATAAGTAAATTAATATTATATTACAAAGCCAATATCTGGTCTTCATACTCAAAATTGTTTCACACATTTCTTACTTCAATTTTTCTTTTAAAGAATATTAGTAACTGAAATTACCCGTATTCCCCCCTAACCCCTCCAGCTAAGTTAAATTGCTTGTGTTAGCAGTGGGATCAAATCAGTAGTGTAACGGCCCGGATTCGAATCCGGGTCCTCTCGATCGTAAAGCCGACTCCTTAACCATTTTTTTTTTTTTTTTAAAAGAATATTAGTAACCGAAATTAATAATATTCCCCCTAACCCCTCCAGCTAAGCTAAATTGCTTGTGTTAGGAGTGGGTTCACGTCGGTAGTGTAATGGCCAGGATTCGAACCCGGGACCTCTCGATCGTAAGGTCGACTCCTTAACCACTAAGCTACCGACGCTTGTACGAGTACATGTGTTATTTTTACTGTTTCAGGGAGAATCAGTCGGACTACTCGTTTACGGTGTATGCAAGCAACAATCCAATACTGGAACATGCGGTGTCCATTTTGAACTCAGTGGACAACACTACTGAGGGGTTAGACCCTAGCGTCACGGTGGTCAAAATCAAGGTGCTAGACGAGAATGACAATGAGCCGAAGTTTCAGCAAAAAGTTTATTACGCAGGTAAAGTAAAAAATATAATCCGGAACAGATTCTAGATCAGATCTAGGCCCAAACTGGTTTCTAATGCTTACACTGAGCGGGAATCGAACCCGTGATTTTTGGCTTAGTAGTCGAACGCTCTACCGCGACGCCGTCGTCATATTTACTTCCATTTTGGTAAATGGAATGAAACTCAATGAATGAATGACTATGACAACTGTTCAGTTTCATTGCCATCTCTAGTCTCTAGAGAGAGAGACAGAGAAAGAGATATACTCATTAATTGCTGCAAATTCCGCGATACAGTGACAGGTAAAACAGAAGGAGAGAGACATCAATATTACTTTTTATAACGTCTCGGGACCTATCGCGATTAATATGGAACTTACTTTTGCCGAGAGATTGCAAATATTTTTTATAGGTGGACCACCGGTAAAAAATAGTGCCCGTGGTCCACCTAGGTGAACTGAGATGGACCACGGGCAAGTAAAAGTGCCCGTGGTCCACCCAGGTGGACCAAGCAGGTGGACCACGACCCATGACCGGACGTTTCGGATGCGTTGCAGCACCCGTGGTCACGGCTTGACTGTTATAAACTACTCTGGACTAGTTATAAAAGACACCAATATTATTTAAATAATAATAGAATATTATGTAGTTAGGTGTCTAATCTGTAGATTACGACAGAGTCGAAAACACAGTTGTCACAATGCGAGGAAGGCACGCGTCGCACGGTTGCAGCAACAGGAACCCAGTTCAGCTTCTGCCAGGCCACAAGGACCTGTCGCTGGTATTCAACTGGGCCCTAATGTAACGCGCGGACGCCATCAACCTACACAATACATTGAACGATTGCTTCAAAATATCTCAAAGAAGATGAAGAAAAAGAACAAAGTATTAAATAAAATAAATAGAATATATAAATAGTGTGTCTTGATGTTGCAGTTAAGGGTGAAATATAATAATAATAATAGGCATTCTGATAAAGAGCACTACCGGACAAATAGATATAGCTACTCACACATATCAACTGTACATTCAACCACAGTTCACCCACTAATGCACCTAACATTCGTACTTTTTTTTTTTTTCGTGCGGAAATCCCTTCGGATACCCCCCCACCGGCAGCGGGGGTGGTTATGTCGGGCTTGAACCGACTAAAACCGCACGCCGTCTCGGTTCTACAGACGCCGGGGTGTAAGGTTGCCCATAGAGCATATCCCTCGCACCCCGACTGACCCTGGGCCATCTCCGGTTTCGAGATGGCCCCCTCGGGTTTGGAAACCACGGTGTCCTCGTCTTGCCCCGGTGTGGGGGAGGGGCGCTAGTCGCCCCACCGTCCCGGCCTGCTTCTGCTGGGGTACTGTTACTTAAGGTACTTACAACAAAGGAATAACCTTCTCCGTACCCACCTGACTAGACTATAACTCAATCCATAAATAAATTAATATAATCATTTAATCAATTAAAATAAAATGATTAATATAAATTATTGGTTAAAATTGTCAAAAACAAGTAATTTTCACTCTACTCTTAATTATCCTTGTTCGTTAAGGTAATTGTTTACCAAATCATCATCGCCCTCATAGCGTTTTTCCAGTTGCGTACAAATTTGCACTTTGGAGTAGCCCAAGGTTCGCTTGTAGTTTTTAATTGGGGTTTCGGCTTTCCCGTGAGCGACTGCCATCTGACTTCCCAACCCTGAGAGGTGCTCCTGCGCCAGAACCTCGTCCGTTGTTTAGCAGGGACCCCGACTTGCAGGCGAGGTTTGCTTAGGCCTCTAGGATGTTAGTAAGGTCTAGTACACCCCCAGTCGTTTACCAAAGTGAATGATTAACTTTGACCGTTCAGTTCCATTAATATTCAAAGTAATTCTGCTTTTTTACAGGAATTAAACACACAGCCCGAATCAACGAGCCGATACTGTCCGTGATAGCCGAGGACCCTGACTTAGAAGAGAATGGAACCTTGATCTACCTGGTGGCCGCTTCTAATCTGTACAAGTTCGGTGCTGAAGTCTCCAGTGGGAGTGTTGTGCCTTCTCCTTTCAATATCACTCAGGATGGTGAGTATCCTATAACGGTGTCTCATAATTATTAAAAAGCGTGGGGTGATAACTTATTTTTTTGTTTTAAGTTATTCTAATAATTAGTTTAATTGAATTTAAAAGAAAACTAAGATGTATTTTTAAATTATTATAATGTCATCGGTCCTTAATAAGTGTGTAAAATTTCAAATCAAATTGACGTTTGGAGTTTCAAAAATTCCATTACACACAAACCTACAAACATACATAACAAGTTAATAAAAGCGTTTAAATAATAACTCTTATTTAGACATTTCATAGCATATAATATATATAGCGGCGATAGCCCAGTGGTGTACGTAACGGACTGCTGAGACGAAGTCTCGAGTTCGATCCCCAGTCGCCCCGGGCACACACCTCTGACTTTTCGAAGTTATGTGTGCATTAATAAATGTTAATTATCGCTCGCTTAATAATGTGCCCGGTAGATGGCAATAGGCTCGCCCCCTATTACATTGGGACCTTAACATAACTGGCGAATCGTGGGTGCGTAATACACCTCTGCCTACCCCTTCGGGGATACAGGCGTGAAGTTATGTTATGTTATGTTATAGCATATAAATAATATAAATATTGTACGACATTCTACACAGCGCTTTCTAGGCCTTTGGGCCCAAGGCAACCTTATGTGCAAGCCGGTATCTGCTGATTGATGGACCAGGCGTAGACTTTCCTCGGGGTTGGGAGGCCAGACGTCAGTCGCTCCCGTAAAACCGTATAAGCCAAATCTAGAGGAGGAGCTCGAAGCGAGTGGTCAAGGAGTCGACCCTACGATCTAAGGTCCTGGGTTCGAATCCTGGTCATTACACTACCGACGTGAACCCACTCCTAACACAAGCAATTTAGCTTAGCTGGAGGGGTTAGGGGGAATATTAGTAATTCCGGTTACTAATATTCTTAAAAAAAAAGGAGTAGGTAAGTTGATCTGGGGCTCCGAGGTGAAAGCCTCGGATGCAATCTGGAACAACGCAGGTAATAGCAATACAATACAATTAAACTTCTACCATGTCAACTCTGCTACTATGCCCTCCTCCAACTGACTCAATCTGTCTTTTTCTTTGGCTATTATTATTTGCTCCCGTTTGAGCTCTATCTCACCTGGTCGTAAGTGACGATGTGGTCTACGATGGATCACGTTTGCCTAGAAGGAACCTATTCACTCGAGACTTGAAGATTCCGAGGTTATAGCTTTCCGGAAACACAGACTCAGGCAGGCAATTCCACTCCTTAGCTGTACGCATAATTCATAATTCATACGCACGAAATGTGTAGCCGAAACGTTTCGTGCGTATGAGTGGAATATCCACCATGTAGCGGTGGCGTGTCGCTTACGTCTGGTCGTTCGTTGGTGGAAAGGGCTTGGAGGTAACAAGTTGCGCAATTCCAGCGCACACTCTCCGAAACGCGTTGGTCATATATCATCATTTTAAGTGGCCAGCCTTGCTTCCTTTTGATTTTCTTACTAATGAACCAGCGTATAGTTTATACTCCAGAGCAAATACAAAGAGCTGGTGGTGTAATTAGATCTCTCTATGAAAGAACTGTTACTTAGGCCACCTCTCTGTGGTTGCTCCATGTGAAGCCGAACTGTTTTTTATGGTCTCGTGTAATGTACAGGTGTGCTAATGACCGCGCACTACATGTCAGAGTACAACCAGGACCGGTTCGTGCTTGACATCATCGCGCAGGAAATGGCGCCCCCGCACAGGCAAGCGAAGACACAAGTGTATGTAAGTATTAATTTGTACATCTCTGGCTGCATTTTTACTTACTTTAAATTTCCATCTTATGGTTGTCTGTAAGATCTTGGGCGATTAGACTGTCGTCTTTATTTTATTTTGAGTGCCTATAAAATGTAGAATTTCTTAGAGTTTATAATTTTTGGTGTAATAAAGATGGTGTTATGTCACGGGCATAGATAGGTTTTATTTCTGTGGGGGCGTTTAAGAAACCGTATAAAAATGTGCATTAAATTATAAAAAGAACATATTTTGTATTAATTTTTACATCGACAAAGTCAACATACAGGACGTTACTTGAACCTACGACCAGTGTCTTTCTTAGAATACTCTGACCAACTGAGCTATCTGGACCCCTGGATATTCGCAAATTGTCCTATACTTACGTCTGAGGGCGACGCGAGACATCTACTAAAATGATTTTATAAAAAAAATTAATTGCTTCCAAATTTCATGAAATATTTTGTATTATTTTGTATGATTGAAATATTTTATATTAAGAACCTTAACCCCTGTCCTCCCAACCCCCTCCGGTTTGTTCTTGTCCTGGGAGGACAGGGGTTAAGGTTCTTAAAAGCCCCCTTAAATAGATTTTTACAATGATTAAATTGGTTGCCTCATGTTGCTCTAATCTCAATTGTAGCTCTGGATCATCGACCGCTCCTCGCTGATCCGGATGGTGGTGTCGCGCGGCTGCGGCGGGGCGGGCGGGGCGGGCGTGGGGGGCGGGGCGGGCGTGCAGCGGCGCCTGGGCGCGTCTGCGCGCGCGCTGCTGGTGGCGGGCACGCGCCTGCCGCTGGTGCGCGCCGACCGCCGCTACAGCGACTGGTAACTCACTCCCGTGTACACTACACAAGCTGTTTACTGCAATCATTCTGTCCCTGTGTCGCCTCTCCGTGAGGCGGGAATTTATTTTGACTTTCGAAACTAGATTTTGCACCTGTCTGTACCGGCATTGCGCGCCTTTCTTTGATTTCATCCGTATGACAGGTACAAAACTCTTGTTGCAGGTGTGAGATCCACTTACACGCAGTGGACCCTACCACGTACCAGGTGTTGCCAGTGGAGAAGGTGCTGGAGACCATCGACTCGAAGTACGACGAGCTGAAGGACTTGTACCAGGAGTATGGCGTCGAGACACTTATCGCAGCCAGCGCTTCTTCTAAGAGTAAGACAATCGATTATTTCATAACTATTAAACGGCCTTTATTATGTATGTTAGACTGAACGAAATTAGTTCTGACGTAATACAGAACACTGGTACTCTCTGCTACAATGACATCCGTTAATTCGGGCTGTCATTTTCTAAAACGAGTTTGACAGATCGGTAACGTTTTCTTGTCACGAAGGAGCATGTTGAAGCATGAGCTGTCATTATCCATTTGCATCTACTCATTGTAGTCTGTAAACAAGTAATTGAAGATTCGTTTTCTTTTTTTCTTTTTTTATATTTAGGACACATCAATTTGACTTCACCTCGCCTGATAGTAAGCTGAAGGTAAAGTCTCAGGAAAGAGGGTCACCATATTGGACTGCCCGGCTATGCACTTGGTGACCCCTGAACGCAATCAAACCGAAATTGGATTACTATGGAGGGTTTTTCGCAATCGTACACGGTGGTACCCACCCGGCCGAATTTTGTGACAAATTTGTGTCATCAAATTTCTACCACCAGTAGAACTCGTGTAACTAGTTGTTGTATCTCCTCGCCCAATTACCTATTCTTCTATTAACGATGGTTCACCAGGAGGAGAGAGAAAATCTCAGCTGGTCAGAGTATACCCCCTTTTATTTTCCCGTACAGAAATCCCCTGGATACTCCCCGCCGGCCTGCGTTTGTTATGTCGGACTCGAACCGACTAAAACTGCACGCCGTCTCGAGTCTTCAGATGCTGGAGTGTAAAGTGGTCCATAAGGCATTTCCCTCGCACCCCCAGCTGACCCAGGGGTTTCGAGATGGCTCCCTCGAATAGAGTACTCCCCCTAAAAAACGGCCTGGTTGCGGGTTCAAGTTCCATCCGGGATGTTTCCTTTTTCAGATTTCAATTTATTAACTTAATTTTAAATCAATTTCAGCTCCCGACAACTTCGACCCAGCTTTAGCTGCGTTGATAGCACTGCTCATAGTGTTATTCACAGGCATTGTGACCTTCATAGTCGTGTGCGCCTGCCTTAAACACTGGTAAGTTTAGTTAGTAATAGTTATTCATCAATAACATTAATTAAACAATTAGAAAACAAATTTATTTACAGCATCAGAAAAATCTCGATCATATCGGCTTTCGAAAGAAAAATCCGCATTAAAATCGGTTCATCCGTTCGGGAGCTACGATGCCACAGACAGACACACACACACAGATACGTTAAACATATAATACCCTATCGTTTTTGCGTAGGGGGTTAGAAAGAAGAAGTATTAAGACTCCTAGTTCGTACAATGTATGAAATATCTTATAATTTCCAGGGTAATTCCCCCACCGTCCCTGCAATCGAGCAAGGGCGACAGCTTAGCCAGGCGGCGGATCCTCGAAGAGCTCTCTACGACAGAGAACCCTCTGTGGCTGGAGACGAAACTTAGACCTTACGAGGAGCAGGAACTCACCATGAACGTGTTCGGTGACCAGGAGCAGCAGATCATCGAACCTGCGCCGGTGAGTAATAGTGTATTTAACTATCGGTTGCGTCATTTGTTGGACTTTTAATCGCGAAGAAGTGTCAAAACTCACCGACACTACCAACGCCATCTACTGAATTTCTTAGGAATTATGAAGCTATTAGCTGTTGCCCGCGGCTCCGCCCGCGTAAAATTCTGATTCCGTTCTCGCAACCCACGGGACCCTTTCCCGAGATAAAAAGTAGCCTATGTGTTATTCCGTACTATAATCTATCCCTGTGCCAAATTTCAATCAGATCCGTTCAGCCGTTTTTGCGTGAAAGAGTAATAAACACCCATCCATCCATCCATACTTACAAACTTTCGCGTTTATAATATTAGTGGGATAGATAAATTAACCGCCATTTACATGGAGATACTTTCTTGCACGTTTTAGGGCGAGAAGTTGCATGCGATTTTCGTATAATTTTCCGACGATAATCGCATTCACATGTTTACTTGAACAAAAAAATAATAAACTCGCCTACGGGTATGTCATACGATAGTCGTAAAGTGATTATCGCCCAGTGTTTAGTTTACACATAACTTCGCGCCTGTATCCTCGAAGGAGTAGGCAGAGATGTATTACACACCCACGATTCGCCAGTTATGTTTAGGTCCCAATGTAATAGGGGGCGAGCCTATTGTATTCTACCGGGCACATTATTAAGCGAGCGATAATTAACATTTATTAATGCACACATAACTACGGAAAGTCAGAGGTGTGTGCCCGGGGCGACTTGGGATCGAACTCGAGACCTCGTCTCGGCAGTCCGTTACGTACACCACTGGGCTATCGCTTTACACAACGATACAAATCGTAATGCAATATTGGCCAACGATTTCTCGACTTATCTAAACTCAATATCGTATGAAATTTTTCTCAAGTTCATGCGAGTATCGTACAAATCGGTTTGGTACCGATTTTAATGCGAGATTTATGATTCGAACTTGGCAACTAGCACGATATTGTCTTGTTTTGTCTTGTCTTGTCACAGGGACGTCCAGTGTTTAATGACAGGGTGATTATCGTCGTTTCACGCACGATATCGTATCTTTAGATTTGTTGGTCATATTTTTATTTCGTACCGACGATAGTCGTAACTTCCAGGTTTGAAACAGTCTCAGTATAAATGGCCCTTCATTTGTATTTTTTTTCCTTCACCTGTAGTTGACTTACTATATGAAATATAAAAGAATAACTACGTACTTAGGTGGCTAAGGAGTCAGCCTTATGATCGAGATTTGCTGGGTTCGAATTTTAACCATTAAATAAATATTCTAAGACATTCTACACAGCGGTTTCTAGACCCAAAGTAAGCATAGTTTAACTAGCTTGTGTTATGGGTTCCAGGGTTTTTTTTTTTTTTTTTACTGAAAATTTGAGTGCGTTTGACTGCATCTCACCTGATGGTAAGTGACGATGCAGTCGAGGATGGTACACGCAAACTCAAATAATGCCTATTCACTCTCGCCTTGAAGGTCCCCAAATTATAAGAATCGGGGAACACAGACGCAGGCAAAGAGTTCCACTCCTTCGCTGTCCGCATAATAAATGAGGAAGCGTTGCGCTTGGTGCGGATTGGTGGAATATCGACAACGAAGGGATGAAAACGTTGCCCGCGTCTAGTTGTCCGATGGTGAAATGGAGCTGGGGTAATGAGGTCATGCAGTTGTTGAGCACATTCTCCGAAATGAATCCGATAGAACACCGATATGCAGGCGACTTTGCGGCGATGTTCAAGGCTTTGGAGCTTGTTGCTAACTAGCTCGTCGTCGCCAATGAGTCTCCTGGCGCGTCGATCGATGGTGTCCAAAGTATCCAGCTGATAGCGGGCTGATCCATCCCATAGGTGTGAACAGTACTCCATACAAGATCGGACCTGTGCTCGGATCTTATGGGTTAGGCCATGCGGATAAACATACTTAAATACTTTTTTTCTCTAAATACATACATATTATACATAGAAACACTCAGACCAATGCAAATAGGCATATTGCATAGTCGTAGCACTACCGCTACGTCCCAGAGGCCCATTACACTACCAACGTGAACCCACTCCTAACACAAGCGATTTAGCTTAGCTGGAGGGGTTAGGGGGAATATTAGTAATTTCGGTTACTAATATTCTTAAAAAAAAATTGTATGTAGAACTGCATGCGTCCATATTTGCACTTATGGGTATCGATCTCTTCACCCCTGATAGTACCAACCGTCGCGTCACTCAGAATAGGTCCTCAGTCCCAGAATCCTAAATTACATCAGTGAAACAATTATTTGACCAAAGAAATTCTATTCTTTAAGAAATTATTGAAGAGACAGAGACCGATATACTTAGCAATCCATGGATTCCCCGTGCGGGTGCCGGGTCCATCGCGTTGCTGAGTTGGGAACTCGGGACAGTGCCTGGGACTTGCGACCCAAGTGTAGGTTTAGAAGGGGCCCCTTTTGTTGATGTACATCAACACTCCCCTTCACTACCCAAGTTCCCTTATCTGCCTCACCAAAAATATAGTCTGAAAATAAAAGATTATACCTTTTGAAGTGAAACTTCTTTAGAATCGTCGTGATTTCAAACTCGATGAAACGAAAAAATAAGTCCAGTTTTTTTTAAATCAGGGACTGTTCAGAAGTTTCACTTCTACCGTGTGTGACTTGCACACACACACACACACACACACACACACACACACACACACACACACACACACACACACACACTATAAAAGGGTAAAAAGGGGAAATGTGGCAAGGGTAAAAAACGGGAAATGTGAAAAAGGGTAAAAAGGGGAAATGTGGAAAGCGTAAAAATGGGAAATATAGAAAGGGTAAAAAGGGGAAAAGTGGCAAGGGTAAAAAAGGAGAATGTGACAAGGGTAAAAAGGAGAAATGAGGCAGGGTTAAAAAACGGGAAATGTGAAATAAGGTGGAAAGTGTAAAAAGGGTAAATGTGGCAAGGGTAAAAAAGGGAAAAGAGGCAAGGTTAATTTTTTAAATTTATAATTCTGCCTGAACCCTTCCAGACGGACAACACGTACGCGACCATCCAGGGCAGCAGAACCATGGAGAGGTTCGGCGACTACGCCACACTGGCCGGGGACTCCCCCACGCCGGCTGAAGCGGCGCTCGGCTTTCAGGTACTACCCTTATTTCATTCATACATCAAACATCATACATGGTGTATGGCTCAATCACTTTATCTCTGAACCGCTGCCCAAAACTCAATCGCTTAATGCTTGTCGTGGTAAGCCCACAGATTTTCAATGAAACTAGTAATTGATAAAATCTACATAACATAACTTCACGACTGCATCCCCGAAGGGGTAGGCAGCGGTGTATAACACAACCACGATTCGTCAGTAATGTTTAGGTGCCAATGTAATAGGGCAATGATGCCTAGCAAATATCTGGCAATGATGCCTCCACCGGGTCCCGGTAGGAGGGGTAGAACTGGAAAGTGCTGGCTTGATGTCGTAGAAGATGCCATGCGTGCAAATGGTCTCACTACCATGGATGCCCAACACGGTGCGAAGTGGAGGAGTAAAATGGGAGGTGGACCTATGCCCCGAGGTCAAAGCCTCAGGTGCAACCGGCATCAACGTGAGATGATGATTATGAATCCTATAGGGTAGAGGGATTTCCGCAGTCGGGCAGCTCAAACTTTAAAAAAAATTACACTTAACATAATTTCACGCCTGTATCCCCGAAGGGGTAGGCAGAGGTATATTACACACCCACGATTCGCCAGTTATGTTTAGGTCCCAATGTAATAGGGGGCGAGCATATTGCCATCTACCGGGCACATTACTAAGCGAGCGATAATCAACATTTTTAATACACACATAATTACGAAAAGTAATGAGGTGTGTATCCGGGGCAACTGGGGATCGAACTCGAGAACTCGTCTCGGCAGTCCGTTACGTACACCACTGGGCTATCGTCGCCTTTTTTTAAATAAATGTAAAGGTAAGCTTATAGGAATCGTATTATCCCTTCGCCATTAGCAGTGGGATTTGTATTCAAACAAGTACTATTTATGACCTGCTGACATCACATATAGTGAAACTTTGATGTATGATTTTAAATTCTGGAACGATTTTTTGTATTCCAGAATTTTTATCACGTTTATTCTCATTTGCAGGGTAGCACGTTTAAGCCGCCATCAGCAGACACACCGGAACCACCTCCTAGACCTTCAGGGTTAGGAGTACTTTGATGGTGAGACATTTAAGCATATGTATACTCGTATTTGATATTTGTACGTATAGCTTTGATAACAATACACAGTGTACACTTTAGTCTATGGATTGTTAAATAAATACTAAACTGTAGGCCAAATTACACAACGCCATATATTGAATCG
Source organism: Cybosia mesomella (assembly GCA_946251805.1). NCBI lineage: Eukaryota > Metazoa > Arthropoda > Insecta > Lepidoptera > Erebidae > Cybosia > Cybosia mesomella. Next base: position 3,121,180 of record OX276400.1, read on the forward strand.
ATTGGATATATTTATTCTTACGCATGATATATGCTCGAAGATTTTGGGTAAAATTGATGTCCTTTCTTTAAAATGTCCTTTATCTCTTAAGGCTTTCACGGCTGGCGTTGCATGTAGAATATACTGCTTCCGGGCTGTTTGGCCGTGGTCCACCGGAAACTTGTATTCCAGACGTTTCGTCGATCACTGCGGTCGACATCTTCAGTGGTACACGTCGGGACGCCGTCGAGTGCGGAGAACCTTCCTCGGCGGCGAACTCGGTGCGACTGATCAAATCAGCCCGGAAGAAGTATATTCTACATGTCCTTTATCTGATTGCCATACATACGCTTAGATCAATTTAGTCTGACTAAAAAGCGGCCGATCTTCAATGTTTTCCTTGAAGCAACTGCCACCTGAGCTCCACAACCCACTGGCGATATCAAAGTTCTGTAGTCAGGTCAGTTGTCGGACTTTTTAGCGCCATAACTATTGCCATAGATGTTCGTATGACTCCCGGGACAGACGGATTAGCGTCCTCTCCGTGGTTCGGAAAGTTTTCAATGTGTTAATAATGGTCACCCATCCAAAGAACGACCTGGCTAGTATTGCTTAACTTCGCAATGTGTTAACCTAGAGTTGCCACTGAGCCACGAGCACTTCACGTGTCCGAACCATCTAAGAATCCTTTTCTCCATCTTCCTTCCATACCTCAACGTTCCCTTATTACACTGTTACTTACTTGTTCCACACACAGACAGTACAGAATACTAGTGCCCCCCCCCCTTCGGCTTCACCCGTATGTACCCTTTAATCCTGCAAATGATGCCCGTAATTTATTAGTTGCCATATTTGTATGGAACTAATTGACATTAGTTTTTTTTTTTATAAAAGAATATTAGTAACCGAAATTACTTATATTCCCCTTTACCCCTTCAGCTAAGCTTAATAGCTTGTGTTAGGAGCGGGTTCGCGTCGGTAGTGTAATGGCCAGGATTCGAACCCGGGACCTCTCGAGGTCGACTCCTTAACCACTAAGCTTCCGACGCTTGTAAAATGAATACTGCGTACCATTGTGTAATTTATGAATGATGATGATTGAGAAAAATACAACAGATTCCCCTACCACGTCACAAACTTTAATTAGCCGGTAGCTTAGTGGTTAAGGAGTCGACCCTATGATCGAGAGGTCCCGGGTTCGAATCCTGGCCATTACACTACCGTCGTAAGTCCACTCCTAACACAAGCAATTAAGCTTAGCTGGAGCGGTTAGGGGGAATATCAGTAATTTCGGTTGCTAATATTCTTCAAAAAAAAAAATTGTATATTCTATCTGTATAAATTAAACATATATATTTCTCTTCCAGATGGTGTCACCCAAAAATATGGATTTATAAATATAAGACTAAGTGTAAATAATTATTAACAATAAGTGCGTTAGGCAATGCATGTTGGCAATGTGTTATGATAAATAATTATTGTTTTATAACTCGAAGTAAGACTGTCCGATTGCTACTTATGATTTTGTTACCATTTTATATGCAATTCTACAAATTTGTGATACATTGACAACGTCCATATAATGGTGGATTTTAATTAAAAAATTTCTATACGTATTCTTTATAATATATATATATATATATATAAATTTTTAAGCAATTTGTATGCTTACTTTTCCAATAGGTTTAGATCGGAAAAAGAGAACATCTAGGACGGGACTTGAACCCGCGACCAGTCTTTTACAGGGGGAATGCGCTGAGCAACTGAGCCACCTAGACACGTCCCAGATATTCGAAATTCTACGATATATTATATACGTCTTAAGGCGACGCTGGAGCCATCTACCGTAATTCGAGGGAACTACGGATACAATGAATGACTTCACAGTCATTTTACTATGTGCCTGTAAGGGACTGGTCGCGGGTTCAAGTCCCGTCCTAGATGTTCTCTTTTTCCGATATAAATCTATAGAAATATTTACGTTTTTTTTTAATGTTTTTGTGAAGGTACAGTTCTTGCTCTTTACAAGTCCTAAACAATATTGTAAATGTAAAAGGTGTGTGTATGTTTAATGTTTTAACTACTCAACTGATTGATTGTCATGCAATTTCTGGTAATCGGTACCATGAAACGCACTTATCGCGCAATTGGGCCCGAAGACGACACGTGACAGTTCATTCGGTGTAAACCCACCATGAAACGATCGGAAACCGCAAACTTCGGCATTTACAGATCGTCAAAATAAAAAAATTTCAAGCACGATACTATACGACTCATTTCAAAAATAATAAAATAAAATAAATATTCTACGACATTCTACACAGCGCTTTCTAGACCCAAAGTAAGCATAGTTTAAGTAGCTTGTGTTATGGGTTCCAGAATGCGGATAAACATACTTATATACTTTTTTTTTTGTAAATACATACATATTATACATAGAAACACCCAGACCAATGCAAATAAACATATTCATGCATACAGATATTTGCACTGAGCGGGAATCGAACCCGCGCCCCCTGTCGTAGCAGTCGAATGCACTACCGCTACGCCACAGAGGCCGTCAAAAGTCCAAAAGGTCAAAAGGTCGAAAGGTTATTATAATCCAATACAAAGGAATGTATTTTTTTAAATATTGATTTACAATAGTTCATTTTTAATGGATATATCGTAAACGATAGCAAACGATAAACGAACGACGAACTAATGAAACCTTGATATGTTTGATTCAGTCCCGAACATACTTTATGGTCCCGACCGAAAGAACGAAATCCGGAGTAACTTCATGGTACTTAAATGACACTTCTTTCGTTCATGTTTCGTGCGGGCACTCAATTGCGGAATGTATGTTTCATAGTAGGCCTCCTGTTCCTTAGATATGGTAAAATAAATTTCAGATGGTTGTGAGTGTGGGCTAAAACTATTTCAGTTATAACTTTATTCTACTAGTTTCTGATGGTCATATTTTTCTTTTAAAAACGTCATGCAAATATCTGGCAATGATGCCTCCACCGGGTCCCCGTAGGAGGGGTAGAACTGGAAAGTGCTGGCTTGATGTCGTAGAAGATGCCATGCGTGCAAATGATCTCACTACCATGGATGCCCAACACGGTGCGAAGTGGAGGAGTAAAACTGGGAACTTTGCCCTGAGGGCAAAGCCTCGGATGCAACCGGCATCAACGTCTGATGATGATTATGGAGGAGGTGGATTGAGGATTATATATCAATGATTATTATAGGGTAGAGGGATTTGCGCAGCCGGGCAGATCTTCACATAAAATTAAAGAATTCAATAAAAAAATAATTAGGTAAATTGCAAGAACTTTACCAGACGATTGCTAGAGTGCATAATTAATTTCCTTTTTTACTCGTTGGCAACATAGTAAATATGTTTGTATATTTAGCTAAATACTTATAGAATCTCATTAAATCTTAGCCAATTATTAGACTAATTAGATAAGTGATCTAAATTATTATGATTCTGTCCTTTTATTGCCATATGAATATATTGTAAATTACAACCATTGTACAAAATACAATATTATTTAAGGTATATATTTTACATATAACATTAATAGGTGATTGTTTAAGGATAACTATGTTTCTATGTTTTAGATCCCTTGTATTTAAACGATTGGGGTAGTGGTACTTCGGCCTGTTCCCATTGCCAAAATTTAGTTATATTACACAACTTGACATAATAAATTGTCTTTGTCCTAAAGTTTATTTTATGATTTTTCTATTTATTATGCTTAAATAAAGAAATCATGCCAATATTCCTGAAAAAGTTTGCTTGGCACCGTTATCAGAGCCCATGCAACGAAACATGATAGAAAATCTAAACTTTTTCAAGCCATATATGTTTTTTTTTTGTCTAATTTATCGATGAATCTATCAACATTTCATATTCTCTTATTAAAGACAAAATTCGTTTTGACCTATGTTATTTTTAGGTATTAGGTATTAGGAATTTAAAAATGATAATAAGCGATATATGGAGTTATATTAAAATTTCGATGTTTTCTATCAACCGTTTGTACTGAACAAAACATTTGGTATCGCGAAAGGCCATAAACCGACCATCCACCACCACACGCAACTCTCATACAGATGACAGAGAGATTTTTATGAAAAAAAGGCGCTCCATGCTTAAACAGTTGAATTCAGTAAATCAGTTACCTAGGTCTTTGCGTCCCGTGCTCCTCACGATCCAGCCACACCACGGAATCGTCCTACAATTTTTAGTTCTAATGCATTATTAAAACTGACAAACATACCAACGCCCTCTAGCGGATATGTACAATATTACAAATATACAGAAACCACGTTTTCAAAACGCGTGCTTTTAATTCAATAAAAAAAAATGAAAACCAAAACTTTGGTATTCCGAATGACCTGTTAAACCAAGTTTTCGTGAGATTAACCTTCAGAATCATTTATAATTTGATTCGTTAAACTTTATTTACTGAATTAAGCCCCAGATTAGGTACATAAAACGAAAATAGTTTACAGACACAGGTTACTTATATGAACCGATTTTATATTTTGTGATAATTTTTTTTGGGCTTGTTTTCGAATGCCTACCAAAAATGCACTTATTTTTATTGTCAATAAAATTCGAAACGCTTACCAAAACGGATAAATGGTGACCAAATTGTGTTTTAGACTTTTGCTTGGCAGGTTTCTATTTCATGTGGTTATAAAAAAAACTTCTATAGTAATCCATCCAACTCTATTTCTTCCATTTTGGTGACCATGTATCCATTTTGGTGAGCATCTAAATTATTGCCTTTTTGTATTTGTGTACGAATTAATAATAAAGATTTGTCGTATTGATAATAAAGAGACATGTATTAGGGGTATAAAATAATAAAACTCAGTTACAAATAGTCATAAGTTAAGGAACGAGATGTAAATATATTTTTTTATACCTTCAAGTATTATTTAACAACGAAAATAAAGAGATTGTCTATAAAACTGTATTAATTTTATTTTCTACCATCAACCCGCCCTTGCATCGCATTATTTTAGTTTTTTTTTAACTCGAGCACACATTTACACAATATTGGCCTATTGCCAAATTTCGTGATCAACGGGAACTACCGGTTTGGTTTTCGACCCAAAACAGAATATTCCCGGTCGTCCCCAACCTGTCGTCCCCAGTGGTGACGATTGGATCTTTTTATTTCCCACTCGTTCCGCTATAGACCGAGATAGAGTCAAAACGAAACGACGAGAAGTCCAAACCCTATAGGGTACTTCCGGTTGACCTAGAATTGGCAATTTTGGTTAAAAGCAAGGTCTTACAGCACAAGTTAAGTGAAAATTTCGAAAATATAAAAAAGTTGAAAATTAAGATGGTAAACTTTAGTACTTACAAGTTTTCGCAAAATTTTTAACTTGCCCATTTTTTTATCGTGTTGACTCAGTACAGGCCTCACCTGCCACCCCCAACTCATAAGTACCTTTTTTTTTTTTCGTGCGGAAATCCCTTCGGATTAACCCCCGTCGACTAGCGGGGGCGGTTATGTCGGGCTTGAACCGACTAAAACCGCACGCCGTCTCAGGTCTACAGACGACGGGGTGTAAGGTTGCCCATAGAGCATATCCCTCGCTCCGGTTTCGAGATGGCCTCCTCGGGTTTGGGAACCACGGTGTCCCCGTCTTGCCCCGGTTTGGGGGAGGGGCGCTAGTCGCCCCACCGTCCCGACCTGCTTCTGCTGGGGTGACAGGCGGCCTCACCTGCCACCCCTAACTCTTATGTACCTATAAGACAAGCTGTTTGAACACTGTCACGGTTCCTGGTTGAGGCGGGAATTCATTTCGAATTTGGAACAGGACGCAGAAACTAAACTTACAAAACAGTTTGATCTCTGTGACAGTTATCACTAGTGCTGTGACGCTTACGACGTAGTCCGCATTTTTTGTCGATAAAACTCTTTATGTTTAAAAATAGTAATTTTAGCTTGTAATTGACTGTTTTATGAAGAAACATGTATTTTTATTAATAATAATGAATCAACTGTATTATTATTTACTGTGAGAAAATATATATTATAAGAGGTGTTTTAGGGTTTTGTAATCAAATGGCAAAAAACGGAACCCTTATAGATTCGTCATGTCTGTCTGTCTCTCCGTCCGTATGTCACAGCCAATTGAAACTTGGTAAGTAAGTAGATGTATTCTGTGAACCGCATTAAGATTTTCACACAAAAATAGAAAAAACACAATAAATTTTGGGGGCTCCCCATACTTACAACTGAAACTCTAAAATTTTTTTTTCATCAAATCCATACGTGGATATACATATCTATGGATAGGTCTTCAAAAATGATATTGAGGTATCAAATATCATTTTTTTCTAAACTGTTTGCGCGAAATAGTTTGCGCGAGAGACACTTCCAAAGTGGTAAAATGTGTGTGTGTCCCCCTGTAACTTCTAAAATAAGAGAATGATATAACTAAAAAAAAATATATGATGTACATTACCATGTAAACTTCCAACGATAATTGGTTTGAACGAGATCTAGTAAGTAGTTTTATTTTTAAATACGTCATAAATCGTAAACTGCAATTTACCTTTCATTCAATCAACTCAAATATTATAAAAATTAAAAAAAAGACTATTATGTTACTTGCTGCTACGGAACCCTTAATGGGCGAGTCCGACTCGCACTTGGCCGCTTTTTTTTTATAAATTGTATTGGCAACTGGAATCCTGTCAGTGGTGACAGGTGGGATGACCCATCACAACGTTTATTTCTACCTAAATCTTCTTCATACCGAAATATTTGATTAGATAGGTGAGGTTGGTAATTCACATGTATCTTAAGATTTAATCAATATAATGTCTGCAAATCGTATCGTACACCTAGTTAATTATTCTGTACCTTTTTTTTTTTTTTTTTTTTATCGTGCGGAAATCCCTTCGGATACCCCCCCGCGTGCCAGCGGGGGCGGTTATGTCGGGCTTGAACCGACTAAAACCGCACGCCGTCTCGGGTCTACAGACGCCGGGGTGTAAGGTTGCCCATAGAGCATATCCCTCGCACCCCGACTGACCCTGGGCCATCTCCGGTTTCGAGATGGCCCCCTCGGGTTTGGGAACCACGGTGTCCCCGTCTTGCCCCGGTTTGGGGGAGGGGCGCTAGTCGCCCCACCGTCCCGGCCTGCTTCTGCTGGGGTGACAGGTGGCCTCACCCGCCACCCCCAGGCCTGCGCTCATGGAGGACGGAGGTCGTTAAGCGACCTCCGGCGCCTGAGTCGCCTGCGACGCGCGGCGAGCAAGTTGCGGGCTCGGCGGACCGGGAGAGTTCTAAGTCTCTCCCGGGCGCGCTCCGCCACCTCCTTCGCGAGCATTACATGCTCGCAGAAGGAGGCGGCGGCGGCCCACGCGCTCGCGCTCCGCACCATTGCCGCAATCATGCTGCCGAGCGAGAGGACTCCCACCCCGATGGCTGCCACGAGGTCACGCCTCGGCGCCTCCCACGCCGGGCAGTCCGCCAGCGTGTGCAGCCCTGAGTCCTCGCTCGCGTCGCAGTGATGACACTCAGGCGTTGGCTCCTTCCTGATCCGATGCAGGTGGTCCCCGAAGCACCCCTTCCCTGAGATCACCTGCGTCAGTCGGTAGGAGAGGCTTCCGTGTCGCCTCTCCAGCCAATCCTCCATGATGGGCCTTACCGCCGCTATTGTGGCGTGCCCTGCGCTTGGTTGCCCAAGTCGTTCCTTCCACTCCACCACGATGGCCTGGCGGAGCTGGGACTGCACGGCCTCGATTTCTCGAGGCTCGGGGTTCCATCCCTGCTCCCGCGCCTCCTTTCGCCACTGGTACAGTTGCGAAAGGGCTCTCGCTTCCAGGTCCCATGGCGGAGTTCCGGCAAGGAGTCTCGCCGCCTCGAAGGAGATCGTGCGGTACCCTCGGATGACCCTGATGGCCAGAACTCGCTGCGGAGCGCGCAGCATCCGCACAGTTCTGGTCCTCAGGGCCTCCGCCCATATTGGGCACCCATACAGGGCCATGGACCGCACGATCCCCGCGTAGAGTCTCCTGCAGGAGTCATCGGGCCCCCTCATGTTGGGCAACAGCCGAGCCAGAGCAAGAGCTGTGCCCTTCAATTTGGGGGCAATTATTCTGTACCTAATACAAGGACAGTTTTCTTCACTGATATACAATCTGCATAGTATGCCTTTCTTCCTTAGTGTGAAGTAGATGGTGTGGAGCAGAGGCTTTTAAGAAAAAGGATTCTGTGATTGGTTTGATAAAAAGTTAGTTATCAGTGCTTACTAAAGTCCTTTAAGACTATATTCTCTGTGGCACATAAACTAAGTTGTATGATTTTCAAGTTATTTAATTGTGATAGGTTATACAAGATGTTAAAAAAAAATCTAACTTAAAAAAATATCTTTGCAAATTATTATAACTTGAATTCTTTCGTCGCGTGTTTTGGGGTAAGTATAATATAAAATGTATGCGTATAAAACAATCTCCTTTATTTTTCATGGATGTATGAATAGCTTAGGATATTATCTACGTAGGGTAATCTGGTTCGCACTGCGGTCCAGAGGCGTTCCAGAATCGAATATTGGCACCATCCGAGACATTACACTATTGCAATTCCGTGGTTCGGACCGCTATTGGCGACACCAAACCCTTCTTCCCTATTGCCTTCGGTTTGTAAAATATTTGTTTAGAACTGAAGTTGATTGGAATTCAGTGCAGGGTGCGACTGAAATAAATTGAGCTGAGCGAGCAGGACTCTTACTAGAAAATAAGACATCTTACTACTGTCGCGCGCTTAGATAAGGCCGCGCGCTCGTGAAACTGCTTTTCGGTGATTATTCCTTAATGATACATCGGACGTGAACCATCTCGCTTCAAACCACTCCTCAGTGACCACACTATCACCTTGGTAAATTTGGTCAAGATCGCGAGAGTGGTTACGGAGGAGTTCAGCCACCGACAAACGGCTATGCCGCGTAAACGTTGCAATAAAGACAATATTACTGTTAAAATATTTATTACAAAAATAAATTGTCAAATACAATTTTACAACAAAATTAACAACAAATTGATACGTTAGTAATAACTTTTATATGCAAGATAAACAAATTGTACTTTGATTACGTATTAATTTATTTGATCACGCTTTTTTGTAATTTTGTTCATGTTAAATAAACTTGTCCTGGGATCATATTTATCTGTAACAATTTATTAAAATATTGATAATCTTCTTATACTTATATCATGGCAACGGTAACTTTGTTTAAAAATTGTAAAAAAAAATTTTTGGGCGGGGTAGTGAAAACTAAATCGTATGTACAATGGTTATCATTATGCACATGCGTCTTTGTTCAATTAACACATCGTTTTAACAAAAATAAATATGACAATCTTAATACATTTTGTTAAAAATACAACAAAATTACATAACATTTATCTCAAAATTAAGTCACATTGATCTTGACTTTATATTAAATATTTATTTTATAAACTATCACAGTGCGTCTGTTTACCAATAATAAAACTATTATTAATGCAATAATGTCCTAGGTTACAGAATTAAGCTTATAAATTATACAAGATGACATTTATTCCTATGGAAGAGCCACCGCCTTTAATTAACTATAATTATGAAGGAACTGCTTTATTAGCAAAGATTTTTATTTTTAATTTTTTTTTTTATCGTGCGGAAATCCCTTCGGAAAATACCTGCAGCAGTTAATACCTAGCATGCTTTGCAAGCTCTCTTGAATTTTTCGCCATGTCGTTAATAATTGTGGTCGTAAAACCGTTAATAGACAAGTACACTGCATCTAGACTTCTTCATGGTCTCCGACCAAACCTTATATTTTTTTTTTTTTTTTTTTGTATGATAAGTACCAGTTTCAAATTATGTTCTACCTGTCTCCTTGATGATGATGATGTTTTAATTAATGGCTTCTGCAGTAGAATCACCGGAATTTCGCCAATGTCAAGTAAAATATAATAAATGTTTATAAAATTATTAATGGCGAAAACGCCAATGTCAAGTTTTTTCAGTTACCCTGATTGAATCGAATCTCTATTAATAATCTTGTCTCCTTGAATCAAGTAGAGAATTTACATTGGTGGAGTTTTGGCGCCAACGCGGGAAAAGTTCAACGAGGCACTGGTACATTGGGGTGCTTGGTTGGGGACCTCCACGCGGTGCACCCTGGGCAACGGAGACAGCGCCTTTCTCCTAGGGCGGGAGAGACCCTGCCGCCTACGGCCAACTCCGACCGAGGCGAGGACGGCCCTGGTGAGGGCTGTTCGGAAGCTTTCCACGTGTCCCTCTGATTAGCAGATGGCACAGTGGAGAGCGAGTAAGGCAGAACATCTCAGGCAGAGCATCTCAAAACCGGAGTTGGCCCGGGGTCAGTCGGGGTGCGAGGGATATGCTCTATGAGTAACCTTACACCCCGGCGTCTTAAGACCCGAGACGGCGTGCGGTTTTAGTCGGTTCAAGCCCGACATAACCGCCCCCGCTGGCCGGCGCGGGGGTATCCGAAGGGATTTCCGCACGGAAAAAAAAAGGCACTGGTACATTTTCTAAAATTTGTGTAATTTCGAGTTTTTTTGTGAAAAATGGTGGGTTTTTAGACATAACACCGTCGACAACATGCACAAGTGTAGGAAAGTGGTATATTTACCGTGAAATCTTTTCCGTGGAGTTTCCAAAACTCCAAAGAAGCCTCTGGTAAACTACTTTACTAAGGTAGTACCTACTTTAACTTGACTATGACTATGACAGACTTTACTTGATCTTGACTAAATGACAAAAACGTTGCATTGTATTGAATTCATATGCAAATGACTTGATTTATCTAATTACTTGACACTGGCATTTATTATTTGCCAAAGAAGGAAAAAGGTAAGTATTCTCGAAAGTTTACGCCAAAATAACACATTGAAATAAAACTATTTTTAACGTATTCCAACTCGATTTGTTTCGTGTTAGATGTTTTATTGTTTATTTAAATAATATCACGAAATGAATACTTTTAAAATAGTTTTATTCCAAAGAAATGTATTCACTATGGGCAACCTTACACCCCGGCGTCTTAAGACCCGAGACGGGTGCAATTTTAGTCGGTTCAAGCCCGTCATAACCGCCCCCGCTGGCCGGCGGGGGGTATTCGAAAGGATTTCCGCACGAAAAAAAGATACGGATTAATACAGAAAAATCGTATTATTATTATTAATAATGTAAAATAAGACATTACTGCAGATCAAAACATATTAAAACACAATTTCAAATCACATAACCCAATTTCGTTGCTTAACCAAAATAAATTACATTTTTCCTTTTAAACCTAATTAATTTTGAGTCATGATTTTGAATGCAGAAATAAATAGTGCGAACTACATAATATGAGATGGTAACACTGATTAACACATGAAAATGAAAACTTTTTAATGCGTTATCGATATATTACAACATTTGAAGAATATAGACTAATTATTTCCTGATATAATTAAAAAAAAAACGAATAATATGACAAATTAGATCTAATTTGCATAATATTATATTAAATACGCGGTTTACATCACATAACTAATACTTATCTACAAATAATAGTTTATTTATTATGTTTATAGTAATATTCGTTACATGTTCGATTTTTTTTTCACTAAATTTAGTCAATGCAGACTTAGCATTAATTAACTACAAGAGAAATTAATAATTCAATTAACTATTTAGTCACAAACTAGAGTCACCAACTAATAAATAACAATCTCATTAATTTTCACTCGCTGTTAATGAAAATTAACCAATCAATAAAGTATTTTTCTATTTTTATTTAGCTAATATGACACATATAATTAAATAAGAATCCTATATAGTTGCTAGTAGATGTTTATTCTCTTGCTTTACTTGGAAGACACAGACATACGGATTGTAATGAATGATTTAGACCCACCTAGCTTTATTCCTAATAGCAAGACAAAAACCTAAGACTCTGTTCAAATGATAGTGATTAGTAGTTTCGCATTTACGAGAAAGTTACTAGGGAAGAAAAGTCAAGAAAAGCGGTTCTCGAGGCATATAAACATTTGCATTAGATAGGGGAAGGATAGACAAAGAGAATAAAAGAAAAAAAGGTAGGAAATGCCTCTGATATCTCGCAAATTGACCTTAAGAATGCTGCAAATTGACTCTTCGAACATACCATAGACATACTATGTCAAGTAACTTTCTTCAAGTTCAATCCAAAAATATAATTTATGTTTCCGAAAAATAAATTTAAAAAATAAACCAAATTTTCAAATTAAGAACGACACAATTTCCAAAAAAAAAAAAAGAAGCTATCAAGAATTGTACCAAGTTGTGTCATTGTTCGTTTAAAAATGTTGAAACAATCCCAACTATTAACTTCGAATTCGTCGAAGATTTTGCTAACTATCTTCTTAATGTGTTATACAGTAGTTGTACTCCTCTACAGCTGAATTTCCATTGGACACAGCCTGCTTCCTCAAATGGTTGAGTTTTCTCCTGGCGTGTGACACCAGGTCGCGGTAGGCTTTCCTTGAATGCTGGATATCATCTTGCACTCGGTGGATCTCGTCCATTGCGAGGCGACGCCAGCGTTTCAGTCGGGGTGTAGTCTGAAACAGTAGAACAGAAAACTTTTTATTTTGTGATCTAGAATACTCATCTATTAGGTCGTTACATATGAAATTGTCGTTTTTCTTGAAGAAATTGGAGGAAACCCAATTTTCAGTGTGTATGAATGAGACAAAATTAAGCTAACAAACAGCAACTTTTATTACATTTTTGAAAAGTGACAGCTGTTAAGTAATACGAAATTTATCATCAAAATGGATAGCATTTTTGGAAAGTACTGTTTTTGAAGATCGAATTAATTTATGAAGCGGCCAATAGAAACAAAATTTAATACAGAGTTGTAAAATCTTGAAATCAACTTTCAAACAAAATATAAATAATGGAAATAGCTATTAAATTACAGGAATAACGAACTCATGAATTTGTAAGAAAATTTCGGTAATTTCATAGGTAAATACCTTTTTTTTTTTTATCGTGCGGAAATCCCTTCGGATACCCCCCCGCGTGCCAGCGGGGGCGGTTATGTCGGGCTTGAACCGACTAAAACCGCACGCCGTCTCGGGTCTACAGACGCCGGGGTGTAAGGTTGCCCATAGAGCATATCCCTCGCACCCCGACTGACCCTGGGCCATCTCCGGTTTCGAGATGGCCCCCTCGGGTTTGGGAACCACGGTGTCCCCGTCTTGCCCCGGTTTGGGGGAGGGGCGCTAGTCGCCCCACCGTCCCGGCCTGCTTCTGCTGGGGTGACAGGTGGCCTCACCCGCCACCCCCAGGCCTGCGCTCATGGAGGACGGAGGTCGTTAAGCGACCTCCGTCCTTTCCGAACGAAAAAAAAAAGGTACACAAAAGTCTAATAAAATACGTCCAAAGTTTGCACTTTGGAGCCCGAGGTCCGCTTATTGCTTTTGATTGGTATGTCGACTTTTCCGGGAGCGGCTGCTGTCTGACCTCCCAAAATTGAGAGGAAAGCCTTCGCCAGAGCCAAAGAGAAGAGCACCGACTTGTGACCACAGATGAGGTCGGCTTGTGCCTCAAAGATACGGCCCTGTGCAGTAAAGTAAGTTATTTATTTTGCAAATGTAGGCAGAGAGTTGGTTGTCTGTTGAAACCTCTTCTAGTCTGCTAGAAGAGGTTACGAGAGGAGAATTTGAAAAGTGGAAAACTAGTGAAAGTTTCGTCGTAGTTATTACGTATCTCGGACATATAACTATTATGACCGAAAACATTTCAAAAACCGGCCAAGAGCGAGTCGGACTCGCCCATGAAGGGTTCTGTAGCAACAAGTAAAATTTTTATATTTAAGTTGACTGAATGAAAGGTAAATTGCGGTTTACGATTTATGACGTATTAAAAACAAACTACTTACTGGATCTCGTTCAAACCAATTTTCGGTGGAAGTTTACATGGTAATGTACATCATATATTTTTTTTAGTTTTATCATTCTCTTATTTTAGAAGTTACAGGGGGGGGGGGGGGATGACACACTTTTTACCACTTTCGAAGTGTATTTCGCGCGAACTATTCAGTTTAGAAAAAAATATACTAGAAACCTGAATATCATTTTTGAAGACCTATCCATAGATATGTGTTTGATGAAAATATTTTTTTGAGTTTAAGTTCTAAGAACCCCCCACATTTTTTGTTTTATTTTCTATTTTTGTGAGAAAATCTAATGCGGTTCACATAATACATCTATTTACCAAGTTTCAACAGTATAGTTCTTATAGTTTCGGAAAAAAGTGTTCCGTTCTATCTATAAGGGTTCCGTTTTTTGCCATTTGGCAACGGAACCCTAAAAATTGCCCCACTATCTGACACATAGCGCAAGCTATCCCTCGAGCAGACAGAGATACTGAAATAATAAAAACAAACTTTGAACGCACCTCACACAATGGTCCGCAGTCTCGAAGCACCTTGTCGTATTTCTTCAAATAATCTTCGCTCTGGAAAAAATACATGTGTTATTATTTGTGTTATATTAATTGAAATTGAAATTCAAACTCAAATTCAAATTCAAATTCAAATTCAAATTCAAATTCAAATTCAAATTCAAATTCAAATTCAAATTCAAATTCATATTTCAATAATACAAGTGGAATTTGAAAATAAGCTTTTATTATGTTCTTCTTAATAAAAAGAACTAAAAATTTAAAATCAAACGAGCCGAAACTCGATGGGTTTGCGTCGTTTCATTACAGAGTTCCTATGACCATATTCTAGCTCCATCATCAGACCCTGGTTTTCATTGAACGACAAACTCGTCAAGACGACTCAAACGTGCCGAAACTGGATAGCTGGAGCCACCTGTCACCGTAGCAGAAGCAGCCCCTCCCCCCTTTTTTCCGAGGGCAAGACGGGGAGACCGTGGCTCCCAAATCCGAGGACCACCTTGAAACCGGAAATGGCCCTGGGCCAGCCGGGGTGCGAGGGAAATGCCTTATGGGGCCACCTTACACCCCAGCGTCTGAAGACCCGAGAATGTGATGGAATAAATTCCAGTTACAATTTTTCAGACCTCGAATTTTTTCACAGACTGAATGAAGAGTACCTTGTTTATATGCATGCGGAACACGATCATGTGCCCTAGAAGGTATTTATGGTGACTGTCTCCGCAGTAGCTGGCGGCGCGGTGGGCGTCGTGCTCGATCTTCTTCAAGTGAAATATGAGTTTCGTCTTGCATTCGTCGGACTGGAAAACGCAAAAAGATTAAAATAAGTTACGAGATACTGAATGGATGTTTTAGGGCTCTATCAAGTTTTTCGGTCCCGAGACAATTCTCACCAGTAAGTAGATGCATCTTCTCATTGACGGATTAGTTGGGAGTTCAAGCGGAAGTCGCTCCCATAAAAGTCAAGCCTAAAGGAGGACGCGGACACCAGGCTCCTAGGTGCAAGCCTAAATATTAGTTTCTTGCGGTCGACTTTATTCACCACCATTTTAAAAGTCGAGTGATTTGCATAGCCGGGCAGGGGGATTGTGGTCGCAGCACTAGTGGGACCGGTGGGTGTCACGCGGTGCTGCGACGACAATCCTCTTCTGATGAGGCCGTCAAGCTGAGTGCCACCATTGTTAACATGATACGTGTATGTAATGGTGACCCTCTTTCCTGAGACTTTACCTTCAGCTTACCATCAGGCGAGGTGAAGTCAAATTGACGTGTCCTAAATATAAAAAAATAAATAAAAAAATAAATCCCGTTTGGAATACTTAAACACCCAGGTGATGTCCGGGGGTTGTATGTAGTTTCGAACGCCGCTGTTGCGAATTATTTTTCCACTGCCTCACAGGTTCGAAAGCTCATGGACTCGAATGAAATAGACTCGAAAGACGCTGTTTCGAAAAACATTGTTGCGATTAGAGTGCCTATTAGAGTGACTAGTGGTTCCGGCGCTTCTGGGTTAGGTTAGGTCAGAACTGTAACCCCAAGCGAGCGAGCGTGCCGCGGCAGCGGCCGGCGAAGCGCCGGAACCACTAGTCCGGAAAGTTGGATTTCGATAACGTGACTATATTCGAGCGTATGAGGCAGTGAAAATGTTTTTCGAAACAGTGTCTTTCGCGACTATTTAATTCAAGTCCATGAGCTTTCGAACCTGTGAGGCAGTGGAAAAATAATTCGCAGCAGCGTGCGTTCGCAAGGACGGCATTCGAATCTACATTATGTATCCCGTGATGTCCATAGGTGAATTAGGTGGATTAATCCCTGGGAACAATGCTAAGATGATGGATAATGACAGTTATTAGAATCAAATATCATTACTATAGTTGAATGTAATAAAAGTGCCCTCATAATATCCGAAGCCAATATCATAACATAATTCATTCATCTAAATATAAATCATTGGTAAGTACAGCTACATTACGTGCAATTGAATGCACTTATATTTAAATATAGAAATGATTTATTCGCAGGGATATTTTAATGATATTTGCACCGGAAAGAAATGAATACTGTTTTATTTTTAAGTTTAGCCATTTTGGTGTTTAAATACATAAATTGCATCACTTTCTTTTTTTATAGGTAACAAACAGTCATACACACTTATAAAGCTAAATAACATAAGATTCTTATGACTAGATACACATAACTCCATAAAATATTACGGTAACAATAACAATGAGATATTGCTACAACTTCCACGCTGCACTACAGTCAAATACTTGTCATTTGACTTAAAAAAAAACATTGCCCGTAATTCTGTCTTTTAAACATTTAGACTACTGCTAAACATGTCCAAGTGATTGCATTCGCTATTATATAGTATTATATATATTTCAATGCAAATATAAAGTATATAGGTTTGCATTAATTAAGAAATATTAGATGAATATACGTTTCATTTTTTTGCGATATTTTTTTATCTTGCAATGGTTCACCCCAGCACGAATCTATTACCGAAAACAGCAACTCGATAGCTCATCTCCTTCATACCCAAAACCGTGACAGAAAATTGGCAACGACGACGTCGACGACAACTCGATAGCAATAGGGCTTTTCTAAAGAAAATCCCTAAAAATTGAATAGGTTCATAGGAAAACAAGCAAAAGAAATCTTAACAGAATAACTTTTTATTGAATGAATTACACGGTACCTTTTTTTCCGTGCGGAAATCTATAAAAATCCACATTTTTGAAATGTTTGTTTGCCATTCTGTCTGTTTGTTCCGGGTAATCTCCGAAGTGCCTGGGCCGATTTAGACGTGATTTTTACTGCAGGTAGGTAGCTGATGCTATAAGGCGTAATTTGAGCTACTTTATTTTAGAAAAAATGCATTAATTATCTTCCAACAAAAATACATAATTCCTATATTACAATTTGGGAATCATGGTATTTTCTTCTTCATTAATTTTCTGCCGACGCAAATATCTAATCTATAAAATCTATCCGTTGCGGAAGTGCATTCGACTGCTACGTTGGGGGGCGCGGGTTCGATTCCTGCTCAGTGCAAATATTTGTATGCATTAATATGTCAATTTGCATTGGTATGGGTGTTTCTATGTATATATATTTATGTATATGTATGTATTTATAAAAAGTATATAAGTATGTATAACCGCATTCTGGAAACCATAACACAAGTTTGTTAAACTATGCTTACTTTGGGTCTAGAAAACGCTGTGTAGAATGTCGTAGAATATTTATTCATTTATTAAGATTTATTATTATTATAATCTCGTCGTTAATAGTCAGTCAATCAGGAGTAATCAGGACATACACCTTTATTTATAGACGTATCCCTAATCACTTACCTTCACACAAAACACAAATAATTCACCCACCAGTGGACATCACAGGGCTAAGAATAGCCAAGGTTTACTGTCCCTTATTGGAACCAGGTTGATACGGATGAACTAGAACTAAATTATTTGTGCGTTTATATACACATAGTGACGTGATCTCATTGTTGGGGCCACTAAACTGGCGTTCTTCGTTATTAATCAATTCTCTGTTTTATTATATTCCATCATCATTCATAGCGATTTTCTAGTTGCTTCCAAAGTTTGTACTTTAGAGCCCGAGCCGTGAGAGGAAACCCGGCACCAGATAAAAATGTCTGATATCGGTGCCACGCTTGCACGATGGCTGCCTCCGCTTGTTGGTCCCTGCCGAGACTTCCCAAAGTCCACCTCTTAAAGGTGAGATGTTGCCAACCCAATGACGTCCCGCGATCGAGACAACTCAAATCGGATATACTCGTGATCCGACTTAGTTGTCTCGTCGTGTGAGGAACTGGCGTGTCCTGAAAGACACGCATGTTCCTCACACGTGTCGCAAGCGCAGGGGTAGCGAACGAAAGGTCCACTATCGACCGCTGCCCGTCCATTGTTTAACAGGTGCACCGACTAGAAGTTGATGTTGACTTGGGCATGAAATAAGAAGCACATTCAAAGTTGCTATTTCATAATTAGAATTTTGTCCTCTTATTTCTAAGAGTTTAACAGTGCCACCTGCCTATATTACAAAATTGAAATAGAGCTTATATTACCGGCCATGGTCACTGTTTACTGTCATTGTCACTGTCACTGGTTCCGAAACTGAGGGGGGCTGCGGCCGCGCTATCGCGGCTGATGCCCAACGTTAAGGGACCCAACGCCCCCACTAGGAGACTGTACCTGGGGATCGTGCGAAGCATGGCCCTGTACGGGGCCCCAGTATGGGCGGAGACTCTGGCGGCCCGCAACGTGGCTGTATTAAACAGCCCGTTATAAGCGATGGCCGTCAGAGTCATCAGGGGGTATCGCACGATCTCCGTCGAGACGGCATGTCTCCTAGCCGGGACCCCTCCATGGGACCTGGAAGCGAGAGCCCTTGCGCTGCTGTACCAGTGGCGCAAGGAGGCGCTGGAGCGGGGCCATAGCCCGGAGCCCCGAGAAATCAGGGCTCAGCGGTCCCTGCTCCGCCAGGAACTCATGGAGACATGGAGGGTGCGACTTGAGCACCCAAGGTGGGGGGGAATCCACCATTGCGGCGGTGAGACCGATCATGAAGGAGTGGTTGGAGAGGGACCATGGGGACCTCTCCTACCGGATGTGCCAGATGGTTACCGGACACGGGTGCTTCGGTAAGTATCTGTGGCGCATCCACCGGGAGACAACGCCGCAGTGCCAGCACTGCGAGGATCCTGGCGAAGACACGGCGCTCCACACGTTGTAGGAGTGCCCTGCGTGGGCGAGTCAACGCCGGGATCTCGTTGCGGTCCTGGGCGTGGACGTTCTCTCGTTGGAGACCATGGTGAGGGCCGTGGTCTCCGACGGGAGCAAGTGGCACGCCGCCGCCTCTTTCTGCGAGCAGGTAATGCGCGCGAAAGAGACGGCGGAGAGGGAGCGGGAGAGAACCCTGCCCCCCGAGTGTCGCAGTCTGCGGCGAGGACGCCGCAGACTCATCTACGCCCGGGACTACCGACCTCCATGATCGGGGCCTGAGGACGGCAGTTGGCCGACTCGCCGTCCTTACAGAAGCAGGCCGTGGCGGAGGCGTGTCGTGTGTGCCCTACACACGCCTGCCAACTCACCGAAGCGGGATAAAACCCGACCCCACCAGGCGAGGCCGCGGTGGCGGCCAAAGCCCGCCGGCAACCCTGGGGTTATCCTTTCGAGGGCTTACCCGGGGTGCCCGGCAACGGACACTTGGGGAGGACACCGTGCGGTTTTAGTCGAGACACGACACAACCACCCCCGCTGGCCGGCGGGGGGGTATCCGAAGGGATTTCCGCACGTTAAAAAAAAAAAAAAAATGGTCACTGTTTACCCTTGTCATTCTAAAACTAATGAAAATTAATTTTTGTTAGTTTTAGACTAACATGGGTAGACAATGGCTAAAATAATCTGGAGGTGTTAACTTACCGTGACCATAGCCACTAAAAAGCAACCGAACCGTCATGCACCAGGGATATATCTAACTTTCATTTTTCAAATCTCGAAAACTTACACACCCACAGCAGGTATTACTACATCCTACTAATATTATAAACGCCAAAGTTTGTAATTATGGATGGTTGGACGGATGGATGTTTGTTACTCTTTCACGTAAAAACTATTGAATGGATTTTAAGAAAACTTAATAATAATATAGCTTATACATCAGAATAACACATAGGCTACAATTTATGAAGATACTGTTTGAATTGTCCAAGCAAGTAGGATAAAATCTACCATCTGCGAGCTTTTTTTTTTACGTGCGGAAATCCCTTCGGATACCCCCCCGCCGGCCAGCGGGGGCGGTTATGTCGTGCATCGACTAAAACCGCACAGTGTCCTGCCCAAGTGTCCATTGCCGGGCACCCCGGGTAAGCCCTCGAAAGGATAACCCCAGGGTTACCGGCGCGTTGACTAAACCCTTTGAGATATAACAAAATGATGTATGGTGAAATTGTGTATCTTATATAGGTTGTGGTGGTGGAATACGATCCCGTGGGTAGCGGTAACTGGATCAGAATTTCACGCGGCAACAGCTAGTATTAAATAATTTAATGAATAGCGACAGAATGCATTGGCGTGCAATATCGCTGGTTTTATGACCACGCAGAGCTCTCGTCACTGCCAAGGTTTAGAATTTGATTGACGCAAGAATACCGACATGTTATAATTATTTATTGAAAATAACTACGTACGTCGTCGCCATGAACTAATATTATTATGTAGGAGTTATTAGGGGACTATCCATACATTATACTGGACGACAGGATAATATTGGACATTATGGTATCTTTAGGGAATTATAGACGTTATGTATAGTTTGCATTTTGGAGCTCGGGAACTTCATTATTTGTTTTTTTTTAAACTTTTACGGGAACTACTGCTGGCCCTTCCAAGAAGAAAGCCTGCGATAGAGGCCCTGAAGATATTGAAGTACCTATATAATAATAATATACTATTGCTTGGGGTTGTATGTTACAGAAGAACATAGAAGATAGAAAAATTAACTGAAACTTTTATTTTCTTACTTTTTCCGTCCTGTCCTGACTGGTCGCGGGTTTAAGATCCGTCGTGGGTGTTACATTTTTCCGATTTAAATATATAGGAAAAATTAGCATACTCATTGCGTGTGGAAACCCCTACGGGCTTCACCGGTGCCGAAGATGGGGTGGGCGTGTCGGAATCGAACCGACTTAAACAACACAGTGTCCTTCCCAAGTGTCCATTGCCGGGCACCCCGGGTAAGCCCTCGAAAGGTTAACCCCAAGGTTACCGGCGGACTTTGGCCGCCACCGCGGCGTCGCCTGGTGGGGTCGGGTTTTATTCCGCATCGGTGAGTTGGCGGGCGTGTGTAGGAAGGTTCAAGGTTCCCTGCACTCCACGGTGAGCCTGTCTGTTCATGATATGGCTGGCATTGTAGACAAGACCCCCCTCTACAATAGGTACCGTGGCGGTACACCATGTTAGTCGGTTCAATTCCGACATAGCCACCTCATCGATAGCCCCGGTGAGGTGGTAAACGTGAGGGTTACCCCATGTAAAAAAAAGGCTGCGTTTCCACCAGAGACATGCGAGGATGTGTAGCGAGTGATGTGTTTGTTAAGAACCAATGGAATCTGGCTAGACCACTGCGCTCTAGTCCGTTTCTAGATGGACTTTGTATTTTACTGCACGCGGCTTGTAACTCACAATCGAAGCAACATGTTGATAAAGCATTTGAATCATCTCAATAATCAATAATTTTACAATGTCAGCAATTAGTTATAAGGATGTTTATCGTGTGTATTCAATGTGTGGTAAATTAGTAATATAACGCGGCCTCGAAGTAAACATATATGTTTTATTAAAGAATGCAAGAAAGGAATGTGTTGCTGTTGCATATTATGAAGACGTGGTAATAAAACGGAGATTCTGAAATACTTTTCTAATAGCCGTGTTGTTGCTACCGAATGTGCCAGACCAAATTAATTTTGGACCATCCTTTATTTCTAATTCATATCAATTAAACAACGAGACGGACAGACCGAGGCGATACTGTCACGGCTTTTAGTATTTACAAATGTATGTAAGTCATAGTTTCACGGTTTTGCGAATACAATTTCGTTCTAGTTCTTTGTTTAGGAGTATAAAATCTCCGGAGTCTAACCTCGCCTGCAAGCCGGTGCAAGCTGATTGACGGACGAGGCTCTGGCGTAGGCTTACATCTTCTGTTAGAGGGTCTGACGGCTGTCGTTCCCGTAAAAGCTAATCAAACCATATTATGGAAAGATTGGATAGGAAGAGTTGGAGAGTGGGCCAGGGCTGCAAAGTTTTTGATTATTTAATTAATAATTTTATCTAAAGATTTTAGATCGGAAAAAGAGAACATCTAGGACGGGACTTGAACCCGCGACCAGTCCCTTACAGGGGGAATGCTCTGACCAACTGAGCTACCTAGACACGTCCCAGATATTCGAAATTCTCCGATACATTACTACGGAGAATTTCGAATATCTGGGACGTGTCTAGGTAGCTCAGTTGGTCAGAGCATTCCCCCTGTAAGGGACTGGTCGCGGGTTCAAGTCCCGTCCTAGATGTTCTCTTTTTCCGATCTAAAATCTTTAGAAAAAAAGTAAGCATACAAAATGCTTAAAAATTTAATTGTAATAATTTTATTTTATACTTTTTAGTTATTATATATATATGTATTTGAAATCACCTTTTAAAGCTCTTCATTTTGATACCCTACTCGATAAGTTTGAGTGAAAATATATTTTTTACAACATACATTTTAGCGCCAAAAATCCACCATTTTGTTTTTATTTTATTTTGATATCAAAGTCAAAGTCAAAAACCATTTATTCTGTATAGACCATTAATACGGCACTTACAAAACGTCAAAAAAAAATAAACTGGTGTTTGGCAAATGGACAACCGGTTCGAAACGCGGCCCTGTCCTGAGAAGACTCCGGCAAGAAACTCAGCGGGCTGTTTTTTTTGGTCTATTTACAAACATGTTTACTTAATCCAATATTACGTTCCAACAATTTTACGTTTGAGTAGCATAGTGAGAGAGCAAACAGTTCATATCCAAGCTTGTTTGTCGTCTAAATAGTCTTGAATTTTATAATAGCCTTTTTGGCAGAGTTACTTTTAATTTGGCTTTTAAATTTATGAAGAGGTAGATTCTTCATTTCACTAGGAAGCTTGTTGTAGAAGCGTATATAGTTACACTGAAAGGAATGACTGATCTTCTGGAGTCAACCCAGTATAGTATAGTATACCCAGTGTCACTCTCACAGTAAATACGAATCTAACGACATCAAGCTAAAATCCATCAAGCCGTTCAGATTCAAACAATTATACGTACATACATACATACATACATACACTCGAAAATCATAACCCTCCTTCTGGCGTAGTCGGGTAAAAACAACAAGCGGACCTCAGACCCCGAAGTGAAAATTTTGGACGCAACTGTGAAATTGTTATGATGATAGAAATAGCATGACTACTTATTACCATGTATTGGACAGATAACGGACGATTATTGCAAGAGCATGTATTTTATACTCTTTCTCTTACACATACTAAGGAATGACATGCGTGCCGTCTCATTCTCGAAAATGCTAAACATTGTGCTAAGAAAACTTCTCAGCGTTGAGTCCCAATTCATCTGAGGCTTGCAACTCGGTGCTTGGAGTCCGCTTGACGGCTTATCCGTCTACATTTCGCGCGGCGTTGGAAAGAAGTTGTTTTAATTCGCTTGAGTTTTGTTTACCTACTACATACTTAGTTCATACAAATTCCTATTAATATATCCGCCATACCTGTCCATAGCGGAGTTATTTCTAATTTCGATATAATAATTCATGTATTGTGTGCGTAATAACAGCTGTACATTTAATAGGCTTCCAACGGTTGTAAACTTTAAGACTCACACTAAATGATGTAATTCTTTATGGTAGGTATGTGGAAGAACAACAGAATAGAAATACTTTAAGCTCCGGTAGGTGATTAAGAAGTCGGCCTTACAATTAAACGGTCTCAGGTTAGAATCCTGGTCATAAAGCTATTGACGGGAACCAACTCCTAACACAAGCAATTTAGCTTAGCTGGAGGGGTTAGGGGGAATATTAGTAATTTCATATATTCTTTAAAAACTATATTCATGGGCTGTGTGTTTGGTGTAGGATGGAGAACAGCCTTACCAAGTTTTTTGGGGCCGAGCCAATCTCACCTGCAACCCCTGCACCTGTCGATTGATGGACGATGCTCTGGCGCAAGTATTCCTCTCGGGGTTAAGGGTCAGACGGCAGTTGCTCCTCACTCAAATAAAAAGCGGCCAAGTGCGAGTCGGACTCGCCCATTAAGAGCTCCGTAGCAGCAAGTAACATTATAATGTTTTCTTTTACCACTTTGCCAAATGGCAAAAAACGGAACCCTTATAGATTCGTCATGTCTGTCTGTCTGTCCGTCCGTATGTTATAGCCACTTTTTTCCGAAACTATTATAACTATGCTGTTGAAACTTGGTAAGTAGATGTATTATGTGAACCGCATTAAGATTTTCACACAAAAATAGAAAAAAAACATTAAATTTTGGGGGTTCCCCATACTTGGAACTAAAACTCAAACTCACTCATGAAAAAAAAAACTCACTTTATTTTTCATCAAACCCATACGTGTGTGGTATTATGGATAGGTCTTCAAAAATGATATTGAGGTTTCTAATATCATTTTCTAAACTGAATAGTTTGCAAGAGAGACACTTCCAAAGTGGTAAAATGTGCCCCCCGCCCCCCCTGTTACTTCTAAAATAAGAGAATGATAAAACTAAAAAAAATATATGATGTACATTAACATGTAAACTTCCACCGAAAATTGGTTCGAACGAGATTTAGTAAGCAGTTTTTTTTTAATACGTCGTAAATCGTAAACCGCAATTTACCTTTCATTCAATCAACTCAAATATATAACTTAAAAAAAAACATTAATGTTACTTGCTGCTACGGAACCGTTCATGGGCGAGCCCGACTTGCACTTGGCCGCTTTTTTTATGAATGACAAGCTGTGCCCGCGACTTCGTTCGCGTGGACTTAGATCTGGGTTCTATTTATTTCGCGCGGAACCCTAATTCTTTTTCAAAATTAAAGTAGCCTAAGTTACTCCTTATTACATCAGCTACCTGCCAGTAAAAGTCCCGTCAAAATCGGCACAGCCATTTCAGAGATTAGCCGGAACAAACAGACAGACAAAAATTGTATAAAATGTTATTTTGGTGTAAAAAACGGTTATTTCAATATTACAAACAGACACTCCAATTTTATTTATATGTATAGATAGGCTCACGTTTGACCTCTATCTCACCTGGTCGTAAATGACGATGGGGTCTACGATGGACCACGTTCGCCTAGAAGGAACATATCAGTATCCCATAAATATCTAATGGCCGAAAGTAATATCCTCATACTTCATTTGTTGGCACGCGGAGGGCGTTATGCAATAATGCACCGTGGTACTGTGACTTAGTCATCCACCCTTGAATGGCGCACAGAGTCAAGGTTGCGGCTTTGCAGTAAGTCAGTCTGGTTGGTAGGGTGACCACGATTTATATGGCGAATGGTAATTCTATAACATTCTATATAAATAAAAAAGAAAGACCGAAATGTATGTACGCGCATAGCTGCCAAACGACTGTACCAAAATGCATATTTTTGAAGTGAAAACTTCTTTAGCGGCGTTGTGCACTTTTTTGTAATGGGTAAAATAGGTTAAACTCGCGTCAGTAAACACGTGACCTGATCGTAAGACAAAAAATATAGAGGCGCTAATTTCACACTGTACTTAACAACCTTGGTGGCGCGTTCGCCAATGAGTGGTTGTTGACTTCGTCAAGACTGAGATCGATTCCGACCGAGGTCCAAGAAAAACTTTTTGTTATCATATAACTTTTTGTAATATTTATTCCATTTTGTGCCATAAATCTATTGATATAAAATGGAAATTAAACAAAGTGCTTCTATTAATGAAAAAAGTGACGACGAAATAGCGAAAGAAAATGAGTGAGTACTTTATAAATATATTGGCGATGATGGTTCTGGTAATAATGATGGTGAAAAAGTCGTTGAAATTATGGATGGAAGTTGATTTTTCTGAGAGATAAACTTTTTAATGTAAAATAATTGTAATAGTTCTGAAGTGTTAAATTTTTAATGTAAACATAAAACATAACATAAACTCACGCCTATATTCCCCGAAGGGGTAGGCAGAGGTGCTAGCACCCACATTTCGCCAGTTTATGTTTAGGTCCCAATATAATAGGTGGCGAGCCTATTGCCATTAACCGGGCACTTATAAACCTGCGATAAATACACACATAACTTCGAAAAGCATCGAAAAGTCATTGGTGTGTGCCATGGTAAAACCTGGGATCGAACCCGAGACCTCGTCTTAGCAGTCCATTACTCATACCACTAGTAAATAGTCATTTTTGTGTACGACAGCGCAATAAATGAATATTGTATGTTACCACATAAATCATAGTACATGCATACTGATAATTTAAGCAATTCGTGTAAAATTATTCCCTAAGCATTCCAAAATATCAAAAATTCACAACGTTAATATTCAAGTTTTCACTTCTACTGGCACTCCCGGAGTGCAACCCGTCGTTTTTTTTTGTGATCTATATTGACAGGACTAGGTTTGTATAAAATGAAATTAACAGCAACAGCGGCAAATTAACGGCAACAGCTAATTTCATATATATACGGTCGCAGAGGTCGCAGTTTCGATTCCTGCTTAGTGCAAATACTTTAAAATAACATTACATACAAATAAGGAACCACTTCAGCTTGTTTATTCTGAATATAATACACGTTATCAACACATCGACGATATGATTGCCATTACGACCATACACTTAACTGCCATCTTGAAAAGTATGATGATAAGATCTTGGATTGTCTATTAATTTGATTACCTACCCATCTTTATAAAAAGGACTATTAAGATTTTAAGTATACTGACTATATTTAACTATTTTAACGACCTCTGTGAGTAGAGCTTTCGTCTGCTAAGTCTGAAGTCGCGGGTTCAAATCCCGCTCATTGGAAAAAATTCTATTTGCAATGGTCTGTGTGTTTCTATGTATAAAATGTATTTATTTACAAAAAAAAAGTATCTAAGTATGATTATTCGCATTCTAGCACCCATATGACAAGCTCTGCTTAGTTTGGGTCTAGATGGCGTTGTGTAATATGTCCTAGAATATTTATTTATTTACTATTTGTTTATTCATATTGTCTATTATTTAAATGTTATTATAATTTATCCTGTATACATATTAAAAAAAGATTTGAATTGGAGTACACAGTGAATAGCTACAGTTTTTTTTTATACCACTCAGGTGGCAGACAAGCTCACGGCCCACCTGATGGGAAGCGGTTACCGTGGCCTATGGACGTGTGCAACACCAGGGGCATCACACTCGCCGACCCTTTAACAACCTTCCAATGCCCTTCATGAAGAACCCAATATTGTAGTCGCTTGGGAAAACCACAGCAGGGAGATCATTCCACAGCCTGGGGGTGCGCGGAATAAAGTGCCTTTCATAAATACACACAGTGTCCAATTCTTACTTATAGGGTGCGTCTTCAAATGGAGTAGGTTGGAAGACTTGTGAATTGAAATGATTATTATTGAATGTTAGAGTGGAATTTCACTTGTAATAATGATTAGATATGCACAACTAGGAATTCAGTGCAGGGTGCGACTGAAATAAATTGGGCTGAGCGAGCAGTGCTCTTACTTGAAAATAAGACATCTTACTACGATCGCGCGCTTAGCTAAGGCCGCGCGCTCGTGGAACTGTTTTTCGGTGATTATTCCTCAATCCCAAACCCGAGGGGGCCATCTCGAAACCGGAGATGGCCCAGGGTCAGTCGAGGTGCGAGGGATATGCTCTATGGGCAACCTTACACCCCGGCGTCTGTAGACCCGAGACGGCGTGCGGTTTTAGTCAGTTCAAGCCCGACATAACCGCCCCCGCCGGCCGGTATCCGAAGGGATGGTACATCGGACATGAACCATGTCAAAACACTCCTCAGTGTCCACACTATCACCGTGGTAAATTTGATAAAGATCGCGCGAGTACTTCCCCAGTCGGACTGCTCAGTTGGACGGGAATACCATCATGTCTTACCTCTCTTAAAGCCTGGGAGGAAGCCTGTGCCAAATATCTGTCCGTTTATCAGCAGGAGGACCGGCTTGTAGGTGAGGTCAGCTTGGGCTCCGAAGATCTGGTTAAAGTCAATGAAGAGTCACAGATGATGTATGTGTCGTAGATATTGTATCCTTGGCGCATAGTCTATACAAATAAATTGAAGTGTCTGTTTGTAACATTAAAATAACAGGTTTTAAATAAAATAACGGCGATAGCCCAGGTCTCGAGTTCGATCCCCAGTCGCCCCGGGCACACACCTCTGACTTTTCTTAGTTATGTGTTTATTAATAAATGTTAATTATCGCTCGCTTAATAATGTGCCCGGTAGATGGTAATAGGCTCGCCCCGTATTACATTGGGACCTTAACATAACTGGCGAATCGTGGGTTGTGTAATACACCTCTGCCTATCCCTTCGGGGATACACGCGTGAAGTTATGTTATGTTAAATAAATGTAAATGAGTTTACGATACATATATCAAAAAAGCAATTTTTGAATTTTTCATCTGTCTGTTTCTCACGTTGTCGGATTCTCACTGGCAGATAGGTAATATTACAAGGTGAGAAATGCTACTTTTATTTTAGAAAATTAACTAGAGTGCCGCGCAAAAATATTAAAATTAAAAATCTAAATCTACGTGAACGAAGTCGCGGGCACAGCTAGTTAGAGAATGAGTCTTGTAAACGTTTACGCGAAGAGGTGTGGCATTTTATAATGCACGACTCGCTGTGAATACCAAATCATAGAACTGCATTCTTCTGTGATTGCTAGACTTTGTGAAGCCCTTATCACGAAGCCTGCTTACAATTTCGCATACATACGTATTCACGACTGTATATCGCTAAAAGGGTAGGCAGCGGTTAATTGCCGTCTGTTTTTCGTGTTTTACTGTGAACCTGTTGATGTCAGACGAGGTAAGTGTCTAAGTGTAATAATCCAATTAAGTATCCCTTAAATAGATTGTGCATTTAATATAGATTAATATGACTCGTTACAGCATGTAATTTCAATGAATATTTTCGAAGATATTAAAGATTCAAAGTGCAGGGACACGGCGGTTGCGGCAGTACCGGCCGGGGGACCAGCGGTGCTAAAGACATGCGCGTCAATAGGCTCACTGCCAGGGATGTCGAAGACCAGGCGAGGAAAAGTATGAAAGTGGTACCGGGAATAATTCTGATGATGATTATTTCTTCCCACATGCACTGTCCTTACAGACTTCAAGAGCTTCCTCCATTGTCATCGAACCTTTCATGCGAGCTTCGGCGTTTTATTTACCTACAAGCTGTTGCGAGCGGCTTCACCCGCGTGGAAATCTAATCCCATGGGACCCTATTCCACCACAACCTATATAAGGTATAGAATTCCACCATACATCATTTTGTTTATAAGCATATCAAAGGGTTTTCGTTAAAATAAATACCTCCAACAAATATAATTATATTTTAGCCAATATATATAAAAAAACTTGACAAATTACATACTAAAACCTTCGTCGAGAACCACTCTATCCACTGGTGAAAACAGCATGAAAATCGGTGCACTGGTTTCTGAGTTTATCGCGAACAGACAAACGCGGCGCAGGACTTTATTTTATAATGTTTAGTTATAGTGATTTCATCAGGGATATAGATGGTTCGGAGATATAGTAGGTGGGTAAAATGAAGAAAACGATCTCGTATGGACACAGTGCTATGACGTACTGATCTTTGGCAATAGATCAACGTCTCGTGCCAAAGAGGACGGTAGATTGATGATAAGACTCCTGACTCATGCTGGCCATATGTGCATTTGTATGCTTTTGATGCCCATGCCCGCCTGATAAGATAGAAATGACTAGGCACACCATGAGTGAACTAATCTATCTATCTAGCTGTCAGTGGCAATAAATTTGTTTGTTTTTATAACATGTTTGTGTATCCTTGAAGGAACAGGTAGATACAGCAATACCTATTATTGACAACTGTTTTACTTGCCGTGTAGACCCGAGACGGCGTGCGGTTTTAGTCGGTTCAAGCCCGACATAACCGCCCCCGCTGGCCGGCGGGAGGGGGGGTTATCCGATGGGATTTCCGCACGAAAAAAAAAATAAGGTGCGCTTAACCCCGGAATGGAATCCGGGACCTTGCTATTATAACAACATTTCTATACAAAACGTTTTTTTTTTTACATAACATAACTTCACGCCCTAAGAGGGGTAGGCAGAGGTGTATTACACACCCACTATTCGCCAGTTATGTTAAGGTCCCACTGTAATAGGGGGCGACCCTTTGCCTTCTACTGGGTACATTATTAAGCGAGCGATAATTAATATTTTATTAATGTACACATAACTATGAAAAGTCAGAGGTGTGTGCCCGGGGTGACTGAGGATTGAACTAGAGACCTCGTCTCAGCAGTCCGTTACGTACGCGACTGGGCTATCATCGCTATTTTTTTAAGAATATTAGTAATCGAAAATACTTATATTTTCTTGTAGCTTTAAAGTTCGTTTGATGCCGTCACTACGCTGGTACATAATACCAGCTTTTCCTACTACTAAATTCACAAAGGCATTGATTCAGTTTATGCCTAATAGCTATTAGACTCAGTGATATCCAGCCATCCATCAGCTGCGACCTACATCCACGTTTCCTGGCAGCCCCACAAACGGCAGATGGATTCGCAATCGGAGCATATAATACGTTTTGAATGCTCACGCATAGAAGTTCATGTCCAGAGTTGTGAGTTTCAAAAAGAATTTTCAAAATCGGACTTGCCACGGAGGAATGATCACTGTTCAAAATTTTCAAAATCTGATTCACGATGTCTCACTCAGCTCAACATTGCAAGCAGCGATTCGCCTTGCAGACCTAGTATAGAATAGGAATAGGAATATCTTATAGGTAGGCAGCAATGATCATGTATTAGATTGAGGTAAATATGATATCTCAGTAGGTACACCTACTATGGGGTGTGTGTTGGGTAACCTCCTCGAGTGTCGTTCCGATTCCGATCCCGCTGCAGTCCGGGGGGAACGGAATCGGAGCGGCCGGTACACCCTGGGCGGCGGTCAATGGCTTCCCCTTCATGGGGTTGGCATTGATCGTCGGCTAATACCCAACGTGGCGGGAACACATCGCTCTCCGTACTCCTCTGCTTTCAGAGGAGACAGGATGAGCGATGGTGTTAGTGGCTGAGGCCACCATAGGGTCCTGGGGGATCCAGGGGCGGGTTGGCCCACTGCTAACGCAGGGGCCGACGGGCACTTGTGCCGCCGCCGGTGAGAGAGGACTAGCCATCCTCTCGCGTTCCGTAATCGGCAGGTGATCAGCAACGACCTGACTGGTGGCTCCAGAAGGGTACGCTGTGAACTTGCTGACCGGAGGGCTTGCCTTTATTGGTCGGCCCACGACAAGGAAAAGTCTATAACACCCGACAGCAAAGTCGTAAAAACCTATGGATACCAGCCGACCTCCATAGTATATAGGCTTATCCAGGTGCAGGGGGCTCCGCCTGGATGGACCACCTTTCCCCCATACTCGTGGGATATGATATGCAGAAATCAAACCTAAAAAATAATAAACTGGACGGATTAAATAACGACGACAAATGCAAGGACAATGGCACTACCGAAAATGATGGAGTGGAGTTAGTGGGGGGCGAAGAGAAGGTGAGGCTGCGGTCTCACTCGCGGATAATTAGGGCCACCTTCCCCAGACCCGCTACTCCGCTGCCACTAGGCGGGGAAACCGACGCGGACACTGTGTCTGCGGCGTCAACGGCTGGCACCGCCAACGAGAGAAGTAGGGCGAGCAGCCCGGCGGGTCTCGGTCTGAAGCAGACCCGTAAGCGGAGACGGCGCACAAAGGCCCGGCTGGGGGAGAGCGTGTCGGATGAGGACTATACCCTCACCGGGACGACCTCCTCCAGCAGTGACGAGGTGTCAAAGCCGGCGCCCAAAGTGGCTGCTGGCCGCCGAGGGGCGCGAGGTGGAGCGAGGGTTGTGCAGGCCACCCGAGCCCCTTCGGCTCTTGGGAGGGCCGAGGAAATGTCACCGCCGAGGCCTTCCACCTCGGCGGTGTCGGAGCCGTGCGGGAGGACGCGGTCGCTCTCGGAGAGACTCCAGAGGGTGACCGCGTCGTTCCAGGGGTCCCCAAACCCTGAGCAGGAGGCGATGTTGCGCATTGTGCTCGACATCGCCTCCGAGAATGAGGGCCTGGCGGCGCAGCTGGCCGAGTCTCGTCGGGAGACGGCTCGACTAGCTGCAGCCGTCGAGGAGCTCAAGAGGGCGATGGCGAATCCGGCTCGCTCGTTGGCGAGGCAGTCGGCGCAGCCAGAGCAACCGGTGCAGCAGCCGGCACAACCGGTGCGGCCGGCGCAGCCAAGGGTACCGCCGGCGGAGTCCTGGCTCCCCTATATGGAGGCGCTGGAGGAGAGGATGATGTGTCGGATGGAGGCCCTAATGGACTCCATCCGCCGTCCGCCTCTGGCGCCACCAGCGGCCGGCTACGCGGCTGTAGCCCGGAGGGGCCCCACCCGCCCCGCTGCGGGTGCGGGTGCGACCCTGCCGGGGCCGGCTCCTCAGCTCCCTCCCGCTCAGGGTAAGGGGAAGGGCAAAGGCAAGGGGAAGGGCAAGGGGAAGACGTCCCCAGCCCTGGCCCCAGCCCCAGCCCCAGCCGTGGTTCCAGCTACCTCCACCCCATTGGAAGGGGGCTGGGAGGTGGCTGGAGCCAATAAAAGCAGGCGGAAGGCCGCCAAGAAGGCCGCCAAAAAGGCCAGGAGGGCCGCGGCCGCCGCGAAGACAGCGCCGGGGAAGCTCCGTGCCCCTAGAACTACGGCCTTCGTCGTCACTCTGACGGCGGAGGCAGCGTCGAGGGGCATGGGGTATGCCGAGGTGTTGGCCAAAGTAAAGGCCAACGTCGACTTGAAGGCCCTCGAGATCCCGGGTGTCCGGTGCAAGAGCACACGGACGGGAGCCCGGCTACTCGAGGTCCCCGGCACCGCCAGTGGCCCCAAGGCCGATGCCCTAGCGGCTCGGCTAAGGGAGTCGCTGGATGCAGCCGACGTCCGGGTGTCCAGACCCATTAAATGCGCAGAAATGCGCATTACGGGCCTGGACGACTCCGTCACGGCAGAAGAGCTCAGGCTCGCCGTGGCGGAGGCCGGGGACTGCTCCCCGGACACAGTCAAGGCCGGAGCGATACGCTTCGGCCGCGGTGGACAGGGGGCAGCAGTTGTCGGCTGCCCTATCGAAGCGGCCCAAAAGGTCGCTGACGGGCGGAGCCTCCTGGTAGGAGGCTTCCTGAGGGCGCAGGTACGGCTCCTGCAGGCCCGACCGGCCAGGTGCTTCAGGTGCCTGTCGGTGGGCCATGTGGGGGTGCACTGCACGGCGGAAGTGACGGCGGGTGACCGTTGCTTCCGCTGTGGCCAGCCCGGTCACAAAGCCGGCACGTGTGGCGCCCCGCTGCACTGTTTTAGATGTGCAGCGGGAGGCAAGCCGGCGGACCACAGTGTTGGCAGCAAGGCCTGCGCCGGAGGGGAGCCGAAGCCGGGAGGCCGGCCTTCCGCCTCCATTTCACAGCGGGATGCGGAGATGGGGGTTCCATAATGGATCCTCAACTCCGCATCCTGCAGGTGAATGTTGGCCACGGTGCCCATGCTCAGGACCTTCTGCTCCAGAGCATAGCACAGTGGGCCATAAATGTCGCCGCTGTCGCCGACCCATACACCTACCGGTTCCTCGGGCCTGCCTGGGAAACCGCGCTGGATGGGTCGGCGGCACTGGTGCACAACCCTGCCGCCGGCAGCCCCCCTCTTGCCGTCGTTGCAAGGGGACCCGGCTGCGTGGCGGCGGCGGTTGGCGACATAGCGGTCGTGGCTGCTTACTTCACGCCGAGCCGAGACATAGCTGACGACTCGTATGAGCAATGGCTCCGTCAGCTGGCAGTCGTCGTCAATGCCTGCCACCCCCGCCCGGTCCTTGTGCTCGGGGACTTCAACGCCTGGTCGTTGGCGTGGGGTTCCCGTCACGATAGGGGCCCGGCGGGGGATAGAGGCAGGGCACTGGAGGACTGGGCCGAAGGACTCGGCCTAGACCTCCTAAATCGGGGAGCCGTGGACACGTTCGTGACCTCGAGGGCCAGTTCAATCGTGGACATCTCGTTCGCGAGTCCCTCGTTGACGCGACGTGTTCAGGGCTGGCGTGTCGTTTTGGGGGAAGAGACAAGTTCGGATCACCGATATATTCGGTTTGACGTCTCCGCCCCCGCGAGCGATGCGCCGGCCACACCGGCTCCACCCGAGCCACGTTGGGCACTTAAGCGACTAGATCGGGAGCTCCTCCTGGAAGCCGCCATCGTACAGGCCTGGGCCTCTGCGCCGGACAGGCCTGTCAACGTAGACGATGAGGCGGAGTGGTTCCGGGAGGCCATGACCCGTGTCTGCGACGCGGCGATGCCTAGGGCTCCGCCCTATAATCCGAGGGGTCAGGTCTACTGGTGGTCGTCGGAGATCGCGAGGCTCAGACGGGCCTGCGTGATCACGCACCGCCGGTGGGCCCGATTCCGTAGGAGGCGTCGCCGCCCCGCAGATGCGGAGGCCCGAGAGGCGGAGTTATACCAGGGATACAGGGAGGCCAGAGGTGCCCTCCGAGCAGAGATAAGGCGGGCCAAAAAGGAGGCCCGCTGCGAACTGCTGGAGACGCTGGAGCGGGACCCTTGGGGGCGGCCCTACCTAATGGTAAGGGGAAAACTGCGCCCCAAGGCCCCGCCGTTGACCCAGTGTCTCCAGCCGGAGCTGCTCGGAGGAGTTGTTAGCTCCCTTTTCCCAGCGCGGGCGGTGGAACATGTTCCACCGCAGATGACTCCGCCTCGGTTGCCAATGGTGCCCGACGTGGATGACGACGACGTGCCCGAGGTCACTTGGGTAGAACTAGAGCTGGCGGTGAGAAGGCTGAGAGCCAAACGCACCGCCCCGGGACCCGACGGCATTCCAGGCCGAGCGTGGGTCCTAGCTCTAGTCGACGACGCTCTCGAGCCCCGACTGAGAGGGCTTCTCAGCGCATGTTTGGAGCGGGGCCAGTTTCCGAAATTGTGGAAGACGGGGAAACTGGTCCTCATCCGAAAGGAGGGGCGCCCGGCGGACTCACCGTCCGCCTACCGGCCCATAGTGTTGCTCGACGAGGTGTGCAAGCTCTTTGAAAGAGTAATTGCGAAGCGCCTCGTCGAGCACCTCTCAAGAGTGGGGCCGGACCTGGCGGATGGCCAATATGGCTTCCGCCAGAGGCGCTCCACCGTGGATGCCATCATGCGCGTGAGGGCTCTGGCGGAGGATGCAGTAGCCCGGGGTGAGGTGATGTTGGCGGTGTCCCTGGACATCGCCAACGCGTTCAACGCCTTGCCCTGGAGTTGCATTAGGGAGGCGCTCGTGTATCACGAAGTGCCTGTCCACCTCCGCCGCATAGTCGGGGCGTATTTGACGGAGAGAGCCGTCTTCTACCCAACCGTGACCGGTCTCGGCCGGCGTGAGATGTCGTGCGGTGTTCCGCAGGGATCGGTCCTGGGGCCGCTCCTGTGGAACATCGGATACGACTGGGTGCTTCGCGGTGAGCTCGCAGACGGGGCCGCCGTCACGTGCTACGCGGACGACACGCTCGTGACGGCATGCGGAGCGACGTACCGCGAAGCGACCCTGAAGGCCACGACCGCGGTTGCCCAAGTCGTGGAGCGGATCCGGCGGCTGGGTCTCGAGGTGGCTCTGCATAAAACCGAGGCCCTGTTCTTTCATGGGCCTCTGAGCAAGCCACCTGAGGGATCCAGTCTCATCGTGGGAGGTAATCGCATCGGCATCAAGCCCCAAATGAAATATTTGGGGCTCGTGCTCGACGGCCGATGGAACTTCGGAGAGCACATCCGAAGTCTGGCCCCCAAACTGAAGGGCACAGCTCTCGCTCTGGCGCGGCTGCTGCCCAACATGAAGGGGCCCGATGACTCCTGCAGGAGACTCTACGCGGGGATCGTGCGGTCCATGGCCTTGTATGGGTGCCCAATATGGGCGGAGGCCCTGAAGGCCGGAAGTGTGCGGATGCTGCGCGCTCCGCAGCGAGTGATGGCCATCAGGGTCATCCGCGGGTACCGCACGATCTCCTTCGAGGCGGCGAGTCTCCTTGCCGGAACTCCGCCATGGGACCTGGAGGCGAGAGCCCTTTCGCAACTGTACCAGTGGCGAAAGGAGGCGCGGGAGCAGGGACTGAACCCCGAGCATCGAGAAATCGAGGCCATGCAGTCCCAGCTCCGCCAGGCCATCGTGGTGGAGTGGAAGGAACGACTTGGGCGACCAAGCGCAGGGCACGCCGCAATAGCGGCGGTAAGGCCCATCATGGAGGATTGGCTAGAGAGGCGACACGGAAGCCTCTCGTACCGACTGACGCAGGTGATCTCCGGGAAGGGGTGCTTCGGGGACCACCTGCATCGGATCAGGAAGGAGCCAACGCCTGAGTGTCATCACTGTGACGCGAGCAAGGACTCAGGGCTGCACACGCTGGCGGACTGCCCGGCGTGGGAGGTGCCGAGGCGTGACCTCGTGGCAGCCATCGGGGTGGGAGTCCTCTCGCTCGGCAGCATGATTGCGGCAATGGTGCGGAGCGCGAGCGCGTGGGCCGCCGCCACCTCCTTCTGCGAGCATGTGATGCTCGCGAAGGAGATGGCGGAGCGCGCCCGGGAGAGGTTCAGAACTCTCCCGGCCCGTCGAGCCCGCAACATGCTCGCCTCGCGTCGCAGGCGACTCAGGCGCCGGAGGTCGCTTAACGACCTCCGTCCTCCATGAGCGCAGGCCTGGGGGTGGCAGGTGAGGCCGCCTGTCACCCCAGCAGAAGCAGGCCGGGACGGTGGGGCGACTAGCACCCCTCCCCCAAACCGGGGCAAGACGGGGACACCGTGGTTCCCAAACCCGAGGGGGCCATCTCGAAACCGGAGATGGCCCAGGGTCAGTCGGGGTGCGAGGGATATGCTCTATGGGCAACCTTACACTCCGGCGTCTGCAGACCCGAGACGGCGTGCGGTTTTAGTCGGTTCAAGCCCGACATAACCGCCCCCGCTGGCCGGCGGGGGGGTATCCGAGGGGATTTCCGCACGAAAAAAAAAAGAAAAAAAAAAAGGTACACCTACTATTATGGTGTCAAAATCTCTCTTTGTATTGGAAGGGATTGGACATCAATATGATTAAATAAAATAAAATATACTAGCAGCTCGGGTCCCGGCTTCTTCCGGGAATAATTTCATTAAAAAAATCCCAATTGCAGTGCCATCTACCGAAGCGAAATAAATAACTGGAAACCATCCTTGCCGCGGGGTGTATATCGTGTCAAAATTTGAGTTCAATCGATCCTGAACTGTTTGAATTTTTGAAGCGTACACAACAAAAATCAATTTAACATATTTATATCAATTGAATATTTATGATAAAAATCTTAGACATAAAAAGTTAAATAAAAGTGTAAACTTTGCCACCTCTTCATAAAATGCGCGCTAAATTTTTATTTTTTTAATAGGGCTTTTGCGCAGAGCCGTCAACCTAATCCTAAACAGAGAAACTTGGGAAATATGTAATGAAGTGTGAATGTCAAGTAATTTGATAAATCAAGTAATTTGCATATGAATTCAGTATAATGCAGCGTTTTCGTCATTTAGTCAGAATCAAGTAAAGTCCCTCATCTTTATAGTCAAGTTAGTCCTGCCCTAGTAAAGTAGTGTAGGCTTTACTAAAGGCTTCTTTGGAGTATTGGAAACAAACCGGAAAATCACATTTTACGGTAAATATGCCACTTTTCTAAACTCGTGCATGTTGTCGAAGGCGTTAGGTCTAAAAACCCACCATTTTTACACATAAAATCTCGAAATTACACAAAACCTAACACTGCCTCGATGCGTCTTTTCCCGTGTTGGCGCCAAAACTCAATATTATTTTTTAAATTACCATAGACAATTTAACTATAATCATTCTATATTCAAAAGTTTTAAAGTTAGAAAATGCAAGAAGTTCGGACTGTGTTGCATTTTATGGTTTTTTTTTGTTGTATTGCTCGTGCCAACCCTAACGCACTGCACCATGTTTGCAACTGTGCATTACATTCCACTATTAGGTATTCTGTTTGATCACGTATTGCACCAATGTTTTCATAAACAACCAAATTTCTCCAACACAATATCTAAAAAGGAACAGCTCACCACGTGAGCCATATTCTGAGTTATCTTGAAGTATTTCTAGATTTTCGTTGTTGTTGATGAATAGTTTGAACATGTTATTCATCGGCTGTTTCGATGGTGATATAGGAGAGTGAATTTAGCTTCCGTGACTAGTATTGACGTCAACTCAACTATTATAAATGCTTATTTGGAAATATTGGAATACATCCGCTTGTAGTTAGATTTATTTTGGTCCGCTGCTGATTTAGTTTTATAACAAAACGTGATTCGATTTTTTTAATATTTAGGACACGTCAATTTGACTTCACCTCGCCTGATGGTAAGCTGAAGGTAAAGTCTCAGGGTCACCATTACATACACGTACCATGTTAACAATTGTGGCACTCAGCTTGACGGCTTCATCAGAAGAGGATTGTCGTCGCAGCACCGCGTGACACCCACCGGTCCCACTAGTGCTGCGACCACAATCCCCCTGCCCGGCTATGCACTTGCTGACCCCTGAACGCAATCAAACCGAAATTGGATGACTAAGGAGGGTTCTTCGCAATCGTGCATGGTGGTACCCACCCGGCCGAATTTTGTGACAAATTTGTGTCATCAAATTTCTACCACCTGAATTGTGGGGTTTTCATCGATGTTTTGATAATTTTGTTAATCTTGTGAACTAATGATGTGCTTAGTAAATGGTTGATAAAATGATGTAGAGACTAGGTGCTACAATTGTACGCGATTCGAGCCTTCTATATAATATAATTGAGTTTACTGTCATCACTTTCATATTTTCGGCATCAGTAATGTCACAAAGCTATGCATAAATGCATCAAGTAACGTTAATTAATACGACACCAAAAATACATGCTAATACAGCCATAATCGTTGTAATTATATTTAGAACTCTTTAATGTTACTGTTTTAAGGTCCCATATCGAATATATCAATCACTGTAGCATCATCAGTTTTCGCTGGGACTTCCCCTTATTTCGCGCTACACTGTTGGTCAGCGTAATACGAATCAAGCAACTATTATATTGATTATTCTAGTAGTTACGCAATATATCATTATAAAAGAAGACGTAGAATAATTAAGGAGTGGTATAAAAAAAAAAAAAAGGAAGTGAAGGTTGGTTAGGTGTGCTGATTATACAGTTTTTAGTATAATTATATACCGTAGCGTGTAGAAAATTTTCCTAGTGCGATTCACCAATGAAAAATATTGAAATAAAACTATTATCATGCACAGGCCTTCTTTTAGAGGTAAGGGGGGATTAACAGTAGTCGCTCCCGCAAAAGCCAAGATAAGCCAAATAATAAGGCAATCTCTTACAGGCAACAAAATGGCCATCGCATGGAGAAAAAACAGTTAACAGAACATACGAGGGTCAAACTGAAAGTTCTTAGAAAATCAAAAACTGATTACATTAGCCAGTTATTAGTTTTATTATATCTTTTCAAAATATTGTCCATTCACGTCAATACACCGCTGCATGCGATGGAACCACTGGGAAAAGCACTTTGCCCACTCGTCCTTAGGGGTCTCTTCAATGGCATCGCGATACGCAGCCACCGCTTCTTCAGAATTCATAAACCGCTTTCCTTTAAGTTTTTCTTTAATTTTTGGAAATAAATAAAAATCACAAGGCGCGAGGTCGGGGCTATACGGCGGGTGACCCAGTAATTCAACGTTTGATGTCGCCAAATAGTCGATCGTTCGCTTGGCGGTGTGCGACGAGGCGTTGTCGTGGTGAAGGAGGATCCTACTGCGAGGTCGTTTCTCTCGAACTTTTTCCAAGACAAGTGGCAAACAATTGGTAGTGTACCATTCTGCAGAAACTGTTTTTTGATCCTCTAAAACAATTGTTACGAAATGACCTATCCTTCCAAAGAACGAGGCCACCATTCTTTTTCCCGCACTTCGATCTCTCTTCACTTTAGTTGGCAACTCCTCGAAAGGAAACACCCACTGAGCAGATTTTCTTTTGGTTTCAGGATCATAACAGTAAATCCAGCTTTCGTCACCTGTTAGTATGTCGAACACAGCATTAGAGTCACCTCTGTTAAATCTTTCAATCATTTTACGGCACCAATCCACACGATGGAGTTTTTGAGCCTCAGTCAAATTATGAGGTATCCACCGGGCGCAAAGCTTCCTGACCGCTAAATGTTCGTGGAGGATTTTGTGCACTTGACTCATACCGATGCCTAAGCTTGTCCGAATCTGCTGATAGGTCACTCTTTTGTCAGTCTCTATCATACGCCGCACAACACAGATGTTATTTTCAGTCGTCGCCGTAGAAGGCCGTCCCTCACGTAAATCATCAGTGAGATTAGTGCGACCACGTTTAAACTCATTAAACCAGTTGTAAACAGTCGCACGAGATGGGGCTTCATCGTGAAAGGCCAATCGTAGTCTATCATAACTTTCTTGTTGACTTAAATGACATCGAAAGTCATAAAAAATCATTGCACGAAAATTTTCTCGTGTTAAATTCATGTTAACGTGACACAGACAATTTTCAATTTGCCGCCAAATCGTAAAACAAATGATAAATGAATGAAATATATACTCAGTAATATTGGCAAAGAGTTCTATTTTCAAATTTTAGAATTATTTTTTTATTATATTGTTTATAAGTGGCCAGTTCTAAGAACTTTCAGTTTGACCCTCGTATATATGTCACTTTCTGGTGTACATTTTTTTTTCGTGCGGAAATCCCTTCGGATACCTCCCCGCCGGCCAGCGGGGGTGGTTATGTCGGGCTTGAACCGACTAAAACCGCACGCCGTCTCGGGTCTACAGACGACGGGGTGTAAGGTTGCCCATAGAGCATATCCCTCGCAGTTTCTGATTTACCTACATATATGTTACTTTCATTTAAATACTCAATACCTTTATTGCATTCCATAATGTTATACAGTTGTTAAATTAAAATTAGGTTACAATTATGGACCCTGTCAAGCACAGCACAAAGTTTGGAGTGAAGAATAGTTTGTTAAACTTAATTATTTTATCTTAGTATTAGTTTATATTACAACAATTGCAAAACATAAGTGTATTATTTTGGATCTTATTATGCAGTTTATTTTAATGTTTAATGTATTATACAATTTTTATTTTATTTTATTGCATTTATGATGAAGTTAACTTAGCTCCTATCTGTTCCAGAGTTACATCCAATAATAGAATTTATTTATAGTTAATACAATTCGATCTAATACAATACAATTTTTACTCTATACTATAGTGTGTCAAAATCATTCATACAGATACATATTATTATAAGTACAAATTCTAAAAAATTTGAATACAAAACCAAGAGAAGTAATAAAAGCGTGTTAGTAATTTACATTCATCATCACAAGCCCGAAGTCCTCAACTAGTTCTCTTGATTTTGCTTATCTTTGGCTCTTGCTGGAGCTACTGCTGTCTCACCTGCTAACCCAAAGACGAAAGCGTGCACCAGCGTCTAATCCATTAATCAGCAGGTGTACTAGCAGATGCCGTTAGCTTGGGTCCAGAAGATCCAATGCGTCCCCATAGACCCCTACGCTCTAACTAATGAAACTAAATGAAAAGACTTACATAATTATCAGCAGGATCCACCCCAGCACTCCTCAGTACTGCGTTGGCAAAACCCGTGATGTTGTTCGAGAAATTCTTCACTTCCTTGCCAGACCTGGATGCGAAGTCGGTGTACAGGTGTAAAGCATCTGCCTTGACGGAGTGCAGCTGGGCAACTATGCCATCTTGCGGGGTGGTGACCAAGTTTCCGTGAGTCTGATTGGCTACATTCACGTATATGACGGCGTTCTGGAAGAAAGATATAAGGGTACTATTAGACAACGACCTCTGTGGCGCAGCGGTAGAGCATTCGACTGCTAAGTCCGCAGTCGCGGCTTCGATTCCGATGTATATTTGCATTGGGGTTTCTATGTATTTATTTACAAATAAAAAGTATCTAAGAATCTTTATCCACATTCTAGAACCAATATGACAAGTTCTACTTAGTTTGGGTCTAGATGGCGCTGCATAATATGTCCTAGAATATTAAATTCTAGGTGCTGCCACATTGATCCCGTTTCCGCTACCCATGGGACCATATTTCACTACCACAACCTATATAAGATACACAATTCCACCATACATCATTTTGTTATATCTCAAAGGGTTTAGGCAGCGTCTTTGTTGAAAGCGCCCAGACGGCTTATTTTTTCCGACACCTCCAACAAATTTAATTACATTTTAGTCAATGTTTATGTCACTCTATCCATTGGTGGAAACAACACTGAAATTGAAAAAGTAGTTTTTGAGTTTATCGTGAAAAGGCAGAAAGACGCGCGGAGGACTTTGTTTTACTAGGTCTGCAATTCATTCTGCTGTTGCAAAAACTGAGCGAAGCAATTTCACCAGGATTTTTTCTAACGGTGATAATTCCTCAAGGGCTAGTCCGATTTTCGTTTTTATTTTTTTGTCTGATGTATATGAACAAATTACTTAATTTAATACCAATCTCGTGAATGAAGCTTTTTTGTTCATTGAGAAATCAGATTTTAATTTTTTTTTGCGGTGAATATTCCTCCGTGGTACTTTTGATTTATGATTTTCCTAGCCTATAACCTCCACACTCATATGTTGTGTATATATGCCAAATTTGATCTAAATCGGTTGAGTGGTTTAAGAGGGGTTAGCGAACAACTGAAATACATGAGTCGTCTAAGAGAGAACTTCACACTTTCAGAGTTTCGCTCAATAATATGTAGTAATAGTGATTTATTTAAAGATCTGGTAAAATCTGGGACAATAGGTATAGGTAGTTTGTAAATATCGTGTCGTTTGGGGTGAATTTCCATCCGTTTGGCCGACTGACGTCTGACCTACCACCCCTGAGAGGTGCGCCTGCGCAAGCGCCTAGTTCGTTGTTAAGCTGGTGCACCGACGAGCAGATGAGGTTAACTTGGGCTTCAAGGATGTTTGTAGGGCTCTGTACACCTGCAGTCTTCAGTCTGCATATAAATTGATTCACGACAAAGCGATATATCTTCCACGTAGTTTGCCCGTTACTGGCCAACGCGACGTCGAATGTAGCGTAGTTCTAAGGGTTCGCTCTTAAGACAGCTTTTAACAATCCCGTCATAGATGTTCTCTTTTTCCGATCTAAATCTTTGGAAAAAAGTAAGCATACAAAATGCTTAAAAATTTAATTGAAGCTTTTAACAATGTTATGAACAGACATCCAGACGAACTAAACTGCATTATCACGTTTGACTTCATCTTGATCATCATCATCAACCTCTATTAGTCCACTGCTGGACATAGGTCTCCCCTAATGAGCGTCATAGCGCCCTGTCTTCAGCTTGCCGCCTCCAGCATCTGCCCGCAGTCTTTCGCAGATCGTCATCCCACCTGGCCGGAGGGCGTCCTACACTACGTTTGCCGAGTCGCAGTCTCCACTCAAGAACACGTTTACCCCAGCGGTTCTTCGCGAGATATGGCCAGCCAACTGCCACTTCAGCTTGCTAATTCTTTGAGCTATGTCGATAACCTTGAT
The DNA here is from genome assembly GCA_946251805.1 of Cybosia mesomella. Classification (NCBI taxonomy): domain Eukaryota; kingdom Metazoa; phylum Arthropoda; class Insecta; order Lepidoptera; family Erebidae; genus Cybosia; species Cybosia mesomella. The sequence continues at coordinate 3,165,094 of OX276400.1, forward strand.
TATCGTTTGACTTTAATGAAGAGTTTGAGTTTAATTGACTACAATGCGAAAACCCTGTTTAGTTGGACTTGAATGCACTAGACTAAGTGAAATTCGACCTAAGTCGTTTGTTAAGATAAGAAACTTGTTTGTAATTCAGTGAATCTTTAATATTATTTTAATTTTAATTGGCCATTATCTATTTTAAGTTTCTAGACTCAAATCTCGACCTTGCACCAGAACTTATCTTACGAAATTGCTAGCAGCAACTAACATAATTATATTAGAATTTGTAAACAACATAAACTCAAAAATAGTACAATTCAAACGTTTACTTGCGTAGACTTTGCACTGTTTTATTCCAATGACTTCTTAGTATACTAGACTGGCTGTCCTGAACAAAAAAAAAATGCTATACATTTTTGAATGCTGCTGCAGGACATGACTTTGACGCCACTTTTTGTTGCTGTCATAGCATAATATATATAACTTCACGCCTACATCCCCGAAGAGGTAGGTTATGTTTAGGTACCAATGTAATAGGAGGCAAGTCTATTGCCATCTACCGGACACATTACTAAACAAGCGATAATTTTAAATTAAATTATAATTTATACGATTTTACACGAGATCATCACCTGTCATCGGTAAAGTAATGTAAGGACGCTAACATTACTAATCTATGGTGAGTATTAGTGAGGTGTCCCGTAACCCTTCTCCTTTCCCGCCTCACCTCCCGAAGTGTGACACACTTTTTGTTCCGAACTGCTTGTCTAGTATACATAGTAGTCATTGTTTTATTGTGATCATCATTTCATCATCATCATCGTCTTAGCGCTGTTCCCGGCTACATCCTTCTCCTACTTTTGGTTTGTCTTATACGGCTCTTATGGGAGCGACTGTCGTCTGATTTTCCAACCCCGAGAGCCTCGTCAGTAGGTGTACCAGCTTGTAGGTGAGGTTCGCTTGACCCCAAAGGTCTTGGTGGAGCCCCATACGAATTGGCATGCAGCCGCCGTCTCCTTCTGCGAGCAAGTAATGCTCGAGAAGGAGGTGGCGCGCCCCCCCTCTTTCCGGGGCAAGACAGGGAATCCATGGTTCCCACACCCGAGGGGACCATCTCGAAACCGGAGATGGCCCTGAGTCAGCCGGGGTGCGATGGAAATGCCTTATGGCCCGGCTCACCTTACACCACAACGTCTGAAGACCCGAGATGGCGTGCGGTTTTAGTTGGTCGGTTCGAATCCGACATTACCATCCCCGCAGGGCGGCAGGAAGGTAACCGGGGCATTTCCTCACGCAAAAAAAAGAGTTGTGCGTTCGACGGCAACATCGGAGTTCGTGGGTTCTAATCCCACTAAGTGCAAATACTTTTATGCATGAATAGGTATATCAATTTCCTTTGGTCTGGGTTTATGTGTTTTACAAAAGAAAACGTATCTAAGTACGTTTATTCGCATTCTAGAACCCATATAACAAGTTACTTAGGCTATGCTTACTTTGGTTCTAGCTAGCGCTGTGTAGTCCGTCGTAAAATAAAATCAGAACCAATCCGGTTAATCGTATCTCTATTATAATTTATTCAATGTCCATAATTTGTCATTACCCAGATAATTACTATCTACAATATCAGGTGTCAGCAGATTTCCCCCACGTTTATCACTGTCCTCTAAGGTCATGGATAGTACATCATTATAAATATTCTACGACATTCTACACAGCGCTTTCTAGACCCAAAGTAAGCAAGGTTTAACTAGCTAGTGTTATGGCTTCCAGTATGCGGATAAACATACTTATATACTTTTTTTTGTAATTACATACATATTAGACATAGAAACACCTAGTCCAATGTAAATACACATATTCATGCATACAAATATTTGCACTGAGTGGGAATCGAACCCGCACCCCCTGTCGTAGCAGTCGAATGTACTACCGTTACGCCACAGAGGTCGTTAAGAGCCGTATTATTTCTCTATCCCAGACAATAAAACTGCTGATTACAATATATTTGTATTTGTATATATTGCGCAGATTGGTCATTCTCTCTAATCTGTCTCAAAATAAAAAGTACGTATGTGTCAAATCAGTATTTATTATTTAGTATCCGACTTGGATAGGTTAGGTTAGAAGACTAATGCGGGAGCGGAGCGGAGCGTAGCTCCCGCATTAAGCCTTCGTGGTTATTTTTTTAGGGCTTACCCGGGGTGCCCAGCAATGGACACTTGGGCAGGACACCGTGCGGTTTTAGTCGGTACATGTACGACATAACAGCCCCCGCTGCCCGGCGGGGGGGTACCCAAAGGGATTTCCGCAAGTAAAAATAACAAGTTGAATTCCTGAAACGAGCTCAGCCGAATACAAGGGATTTTCGATTTTGCGATATTTTTTTTTTCTTGCAATGGTTCACCCCAGCACGAATCTATTACCGAAAACAGCAACTCGATAGCTCATCTCCTTCATACCCAAAACCGTGACAGAAAATTGGCAACGACGACGACGTCGACGACAACTCGATAGCAATAGAGCTTTTCTAAAGATGATCCCTAAAAATTAAAAAAAAACCATGCAGAAATAAGTCATTTTCTAAGCTTTTTGATTAATTCGGGTTATGATAGGAACGAGACGTCGGGTCAGGTTAGGAAGAGGGTTGCATTCGGAACAAATATAACATTTTTTTTCAAGGTTCTCACCTAACCCGCGACCGGGTCAGGTTTTCGGGTCAGATTCGGAATAATCGGAAATAAAACTATAACCCCCCTCTTCTGCCTACCTTCCTATTCTATTCATGCTTTCTACTCATCTAACCACCCCACTAAGTACCCAAATGTTTTTCCCTGATACCTAAATAAATTCTTTATGTTAACTAACAATTACTAACACTTGTGTTGTCCCTGTTCAGAGAGCAGCAACGACATGTCGTTTAAGATACTAGTGTCTCATAGATACCTACTTAGAGACCTCTATAAACGATTAAATCTAACTTCCACCTTGATATTGGTAGAATCATCGGTACCTTCGTCTTCTTTCTTCTTTTTCGTGCGGAAAACGGGGGCGGTTATGTCGGGCTTGAACCTACAAAAGCCGTACGCTGTCTCGGGTCTACAGACGCCGGGGTGTAAGCATATTCCTCGCACCCCGACTGACCCGGTTTCAGGTTTCGCGATGCCCCTTCGGAACCACGGTGTCTCCGTCTAGCCCCGGTTTCGGGGTGGGACGCTGGTCGCCCCACCGGAATCATCGGTACCTATATAACCGTTGCAAGGAGCAACCTTAATAAAAGAAAAAGAAGAACCTATTTCTCTTTAGTAAAGTGGTGTGGAAATTTTCTTTACTCCTCGACGTTTATATCCGACCTTGGCCCTCAAACAATGCAATAAGATCCACATGTATGCTAGTCTCATTGCAGTCCAGCCATTGCGCTAGCTGTCCTCGGCACTGAGGCAGACATAAAATCTTATGGCGAAATTAATACCGTGATGTCACAAAGGAAACTATAAAAGATAACTGCTTATTTACAGTTAAAATTTATGCGCAGGCGTATACGCTTCAGTTTTCATGCCAATATTCAGGACTGTATAATGTAAACATTAAAATTATATTCGGTTTTGGTGTTAAGGTTAGAACTTCAAGTGTATTGAGTATTTCTTTCTGGTACTTAGCTGGAAACTACCCTAGTTAACATTCTCTTTCAGGCCACACCATTCTTTTTTTTTTTTTAACGTGTGGAAACCCTCACGGGATAGACCGAAGCAACAGAAAGAGTTCCTACTCTAGAAAAAGGATGCAACCGGGACTAACACTGTGATAATGATGATAATAGACAGTATGTAATATAAGGGTTTCTTTTTAAACGTGTGGAAACCCCCACGGTCTTCACCCCATCGGTGCCAGCGATGGGGTGGGCGTGTCGGAATCGGGCCGACTAAAACCACACGGGGTCCTCCCCAAGCGTCCATTGCCGGGCACCCCGGGTAAGCCCTCAAAAGGATAACCCCAAGCACTCTCGTCGTCTGATTCCCCAACCCCGAGAAAAAAACCTCCGCCTGAGCCTCGTCCGTCAATCAGTAGGTGTGACTTACAGGTAAGGTGGACTTAGACCCCAGAGGCCCCATGCAGGGTTTATGGGGCCTGTGGGGTCTAAGTCACAGGCGTCATACAGGTGAGTCAGATGGCGAGAGTGCTAAAAATAAGCTAGATATAAGAATGATGTGGCCTGAAAGAGAATGTTTTAATGAGAATTAGGAAAGGTTGCCTAACCTGTTTTGGGCACGTAGAACGAATGAGTATCTACTGATGATACAAGTGTGTAAGGCACGTGTAAGTGGACAGGCAAACAGGAGTCGATCTCGCAGAACATACACTAATCAAATTGATGATGATTTGAATGATGATTTGAAAAAGAAGCAATAGCCCAGTGGTGTACGTAACGGACTGCTGAGACGAGGTGTCGAGTTCGATCCCCAGTCGCCCCGGGCACACACCTCTGACTTTTCGTAGTTATGTGTGTTTGAAAAATGTTAATTATCGCTCGCTTAGTAATGTGGCCGGTAGATGGTAATAGGCTCGCCCCCTATTACATTGGGACCTAAACATAACTGGCGAATCGTGGGTGTGACACAATACACCTCTGCCTACCCCTTCGGGGATACAGGCGTGAAGTTACATATATGTATGTTATGTTGAAAAAGCCGGCCCCACCAGGCGAGGCCGCGCTGGCGGCCAAGGTCCGGCGGTAACCCTGGGGTTATCCTTTCGAGAGCTTACCCGGGGTGCCCGGCAATGGACGCTTGGGCGGGACACCGTGCGGTTTTAGTCGATGTTGAAAAAGAGGGCATGTCAAAAGTACTCGAAGCCAGGCTTTGTACATTTATCATTTAGTAATTATATTATTTTACCATTTTCGATTTAAGTCTTATCACAATAATTCTATGCATATATTTTAACATTTCACGTCTGCCTCTGCACAAAATATTACCTGTGCAAAAGGTTTCAAGAAGTAAATAATTTTTTTATTGAGAGTAGAGGAATTTCGTGCAGTTTGTAAGAACAGCAGCAGATTTGAGCTATTGTCTCTGCCTACTACAGACGGAGAAAGTTGTGAGTATAAATATATGTATCCTGCAACACGATCTCTTCACGACTACAGCATAGATTCCGCGGCTTAACCCTTTAAAAGGACACTATTCGTTCCAATTGTATGCAACACCACGAAATGTGAACACCAAGTATTTTAACTACCTACGTCTGTGGCTAATCTAGATGGTATGTTATGCAAGGAATGTGCATGAATGGGCTTATCAATCGGCAACACTGATTCCATACCTAAAAATAGAACATGTTACATGTGTTTATAGTCCTAATATACTGTTATGTATGAATGATTTGTTTATGCTCGTTTGTAAGTACGGTTTAGGGCTGTCAGCGATCTTTACGCGTGTATTACTGGTATAAGAAATAAGTTCCGTATAAAACTTTTGATAAGGTGGTGCGACTGGTTGGAACATCTCCTAGCTCGGTGCACTCTGGAGTAGCTGGTGTCACCGTCAACGGCCAAGATTTCGTAAGGCCGTTTTCAGGGACAGCTGACACCATTTTACGAGGGGGTCGTGGTTTGCTAGTAAGCGCGGGATGGTTGTAACAATGCACATTGTTCTTTTAAGGATATTGGTGGAATATGTAGTCGATTCCTTAGTTGATATCGATTCATAGTCTACTAATATTATCTGTATTCTTGCATCGACTCCGTCTAGGGTTAGCTGTGGTCAACTCGATCGGCTGTGGTATATTATCTATGAACTCCCACCAAGTCGCTTCTTTCAGCCTACGTTATAAATGACAGTGCAGCGGTTTTACGAGCCCCTAACTTTCTGCATCGCTTCCACAAGCACATTCTAGCTCTGGTACTTAGCCGTTGATCCGCCGAGCGAGTCACGCAGCGGTTGGAGCCAGCGCGACACGCCGGGCGGGGACACAATCTAAGTGCAGACTTTAACTATTTTAATTTAATCTGTGCGTACTCATCCCTGATACCACTTATAATTGAAAATACATTTTAATATATGAAAGGTAAAACTATTCTCATGTTTAATTTACTATAACCTTATATTAAACCTTTACTTTAATTAACTTGTAACTTCTAATCTACTTAAAATCACTATCCCTGTTACATGGTAAAGGTTGGTTGGTTGGCAATTGGTTGATCAGTCTTTAATTGGTTTTACCATTTAGTGAACTTTATGATATTTATTCAACCGGTTATTATACCTTACATGGCGCCCTCTTAGAATTTCTGTTTGTACCCTTTGATCAAACGTTAGGGCTACAGTGGCCTGACCTCGTGGCAGCCATCGGGGTGGGAGTCCTCTCGCTCGGCAGCATGATTGCGGCAATGTTGCGGAGCGCGAGCGCGTGGGCCGCCGCCGCCTACTTCTGCGAGCATGTAATGCTCGCGAAGGAGGTGGCGGAGCGCGCCCGGGAGAGACTTAGAACTCTCCCGGTCCGCCGAGCCCGCAACTTGCTCGCCGCGCGTCGCAGGCAACTCAGGCGCCGGAGGTCGCTTAACGACCTCCGTCCTCCATGAGCGCAGGCCTGGGGGTGGCGGTTGAGGCCACCTGTCACCCCAGCAGAAGCAGGCCGGGACGGTGGGGCGACTAGCGCCCCTCCCCCAAACCGGGGCAAGACGGGGACACCGTGGTTCCCAAACCCGAGGGGGCCATCTCGAAACCGGAGATGGCCCAGGGTCAGTCGGGGTGCGAGGGATATGCTCTATGGGCAACCTTACACCCCGGCGGCTGTAGACCCGAGACGGCGTGCGGTTTTAGTCGGTTCAAGCCCGACATAACCGCCCCCGCTGGCACGCGGCATCCGAAGGGATTTCCGCACGATAAAAAAAAAAAAAAAAAAAAAAAAAAAAAAAAAAAGGGCTACAGTGGCCTGAATATATAGTTAGTTGTAGTCTAACAGTGACGATTTTCACACAAAACAAATCACAAAAAGGCACAGTGGAGGCGGAGATAATTGCAAAATGTCAAAAATCATGTAATCGGTCGTCACCCTTTCTCGAGTTCATGGCGGTCATCGCTAACACGACTTTGTTTTTATACAAATAAATAAAATCTGTTATTTTAATGGTACAAGCCGACACTTCGTCGGCTTGTAACATTAAAATGAATGTATAAACGATACCTACAGTAAAAATACAATTTTAAATTTTTTGTCTGTTTGTCTGTCTATCTGTCTTTTTTTTTTTTATATTTAGGACACGTCACTTTGACTTTACCTCGCCTGATGGTAAGCTGAAGGTAAAGTCTCTGGAAAGAGGGTCACCATTACATACACGTATCATGTTAACAATGGTGGCACTCAGCTTGACGCAGAAGAGGATTGTCGTCGAAGCACCACGTGACACCCTCCGCCTCCGGTCCCACTAGTGCTGCGACCACAATCCCCCTGCCCGGCTATGCACTTGCTGACCCCTGAACGCAATCAAACCGAAATTGGATAACTATGGAGGGTTTTTCGCAATCGTGCACGGTGGTACCTACCCGGCCGAATTTTGTGACAAATTTGTGTCATCAAATTTCTACCACCAGTAAACCTTTCTGTCTGATTTTCTTAGGTAATCTCTGGAACAGCTCAGCCGGTTTTGACGGGACTTCTGGCAAATAGGTAATATTATAAGGCGTAACACAGGCTACTTTAATTTTAGAAAAAAAATAGGATTCCGCGCAAAAGTACTAAGACCCTAAAAATCTAAATACATCGGACGAAGTCGTTGGCACTTCTAGTATTTAATATATATAAATGTACATTTATTTGAAATTCAGAGGACTTCGTATATGTGATAAGCATTCTATACAATAACTCGTTCACTTAAGGATGACATACAGAGTGACAGTACCTTTACATTGTAGACGTTTAGGTTGCGAGCTACGTGCAGGTATGAATCACCTAACTCCACACGCATTTTATGGTTTTAAATCTTCATAATCAAATATTATCAAGTGTTTGAGCTGAAATTGGACTCTATAATGCATACAAAATTACCAAAGGACCCGGACAAACAGAACGGACGCGCGTCCTAGACGTCTCTACGTAACATCCCACACACCTCTTAACCGCTCCGCTCACCAGCAGGAGTCCTCGGAGTGCGACAAAGACACGTCTAGGATGCGCGTCCGTTCAGTTTGTCCGGCGCCTAAGCATTTTAGTTGCCGATTCGAGGCTTTCACTTTGGCATCTAAACTCTTTTTGGTTTGTATATCCCGTCTTGGCTTTTGTGGAGCAACGTCTGATTCCCAATTCCGAGAGAAAGGCTTCGCGAAAGCCCGGTCCGTCAACCAGGGTCCATGTCAACTTGATGAGGATGAGGGTCCGGTGCAGGTTTTGCTCTTGGGGTTCGGTCATTGCTCCCGTGATGACTAAAATGCTTTAAGTTTAATATGCACTTGCAATGAATTCATATCATAAAGCCAGTTTATGAATTTAGAAATGAAACATTTGGAACTCAAATTTCATATGAACCACGACGAAACAGACCGGAAGCAGTATATTCTACATGCAACGCCGGCCATGAAAGCCTAAAGAATTATATGAGAAATGAAAGTTGATAGTCATCAACGTCTACTTAGGCATTTTCATACTGCGCACAGTGCAATAGGTGTTGACGACACTCAACTTCAATTTCACAAGTTTTAAACCGGCTGCTAGTCACCTGGATTTGTACCGAATCAATATGTAGGGAAGCATTCTTGTACGATATGTTATTTGGAATAAAATAACAGTTTTATTAAAATTCATAGTCCAGGGTTTCCTGCTTCGTTAGCTGTAGAGTCCCGTTGTATCGTATAATAAATTACAAACAAATACTACTTTGAACAGTGCTTACAGAATAAATAAATATTCTAGGAAAAAATTACACACCGCTATCAAGACCGAAACTAAGCATAGCTGGGTTCTAGAATACGGATAGGCATACTTATGGATGGCAGCATACACGATACGAGAAATCGTTACCGATAAAAATACACCCATGCTTCAGGAATTTAATAAATAATAAATATTGTACAACATTCTACACAGCGCTTTCTAGATCCAAAGTAAGCATAGCTTAACTAGCTTGTGTTATAGGTTCTAGAATGCGGATAAACATACTTTTATACTTTTTTTTGTAAAAACATACATATTATACAAAAAAACATCCAGACCAATGTTAATAGACATATTCATTCATACAAATATTTGCACTGAGCGGGAATCGAACCCGCGCCCCCTGTCGTAGCAGTCGAATGCACTGCCTCTACGCCACAGAGGCCGTCATTTTATCGGTGCAGTTCTCTATCTCACCTGCTTGTAAGTGACGATGTGGTCTACGATGGATCACGTTTGTCTAGGCAATTTATACTACTAAATACCTAGCAAATAATGATTTTGAAGAACCGATGACACCACAATACATAGGCTAATCTCAAACTCGTTAACAATTGCTTATTTTCTACTTTTTAGTTAGGTTTTCTATTAAAGGGTGTTTCTGTAAAACTATTCTTTATGGTGGTATAGATTATTTCCTTTTTTAAGGTTCTGTAGCCAAATGGCAAACAATGGAACCCTTATAGATTCGTCATGTCTCTCTGTCTGTCCGTCCGTATGTCACAGCCACTTTTTTCCGAAACTATAAGAACTATGCTGTTGAAGCTGGGTAAGTAGATGCATTCTGTGAACCGCATTAAGATTTTCACACAAAAATAGAAAAAAAACAATACGTTTTGGGGGTTTCCCCATACTTAGCACTGAAACTTAAAAAGAAAATTTCTTCAAACCCATACGTGTCTATGGATAGGTCTTCAAAAATGATATTGAGGTTTCTAATATAATTTTTTTCTAAACTCAATAGTTTGCGCGAGAGACACTTCTAAAGTTGTAAAATGATGAAACTAAAAAAAAAAGATGTTGCACATTACCATGTAAACTTCCACCGAAAATTGGTTTGAACGAGATCTACTAAGTAGTTTTTTTTAATACGTCATAAACCATAAACCGCAATTTACCTTTCATTCAATCAACTCAAATATAAAAATTTTACTTGCTGCTACGGAACCCTTCATTGGCGGGTCCGACTCGCACTTGACCGGTTTTTAGGTGTTAAGCTAACCTTCTCGAGGCAATATTTATGAAGCCAGTTTACGTATTATGGTCCTTATCTCAAGGTCTACAGATTCTGTGTGAGCAAGATAAGAGACCCCTCTGAAGAAGTCTCGCAGGAGCCAAACTATTCGGAGCGAGGTTGATCGCTAGATTACATTCTTGGCATAGCTTCAGTGTGAATATTGTTCAACACGATTAGGTAATGTTTTTAAAAATGTCATCTTTATTATTTCTCACTTGCATCTTAGCGAACCACGTGCTTATAGTCGTGAAATCTAACTCTTTTTCAACCTTTGGAAAAATAAATGAATTAGATTTAGCTTATGCAGTTTTTATGCGAGCGACTGTCGTCTGACCTCCCAACCCCGAGAGGAAATGTGTACCGGCTTGCAAGTGAACTGGGACTTCGGGGATTCCGTACCCTTTTATTTTCGTGCGGAAATCCCTTCGGATACCCCCCGCCGGCCAGCGGGGGCGGTTATGTCGGGCTTGAACTAACGAAAAATCGCACGCCATCTCGGGTCAACAGAGTCGGGTGTAAGGTTGCCCATAGAGTATATCCCTCGCACCACGACTGACCTGGGCCATCTCCGGTTTCGAAATGGCCCCCTCGGGTTTGGGAACCACGGTGTCCCCGTCTTGCCCCTGTTTGGGGGAGGGGCGCTAGTCGCCCCACCGTCCCGGCCTGCTTCTGCTGGGGTGAAAGGCGGCCTCACCTGCCACCCCCAGGCCTGCGCTCATGGAGGACGGAGGTCGTTAAGCGAGGAGGTTACGTACCCAAACGAGACCCAATTACTAAGATTTTGTTATCCGTCCGTCTGATGATCTCATGAACCGTGATAGCTAGACAGTTGAAATTTTCACAGATGATGTATTTCTGTTGTCGTTATAACAAAAAAAAAACTAAAAACAAAATAAAATAATATTTAAGGGGAGCTCCCATACAAGAAACGTTTTTTTCCCGTTTTTACTCGATATTAATGACGGCAGCAGGTAGACGCTTGAAATATGTTATGTATTAACCATATCATCATATTTATTTATAATATTAACATACTTTTTCACACTATTTATTTCACAAACACACCACTACACACGTCATTAACTAACAGTTTCGACGGTGGGGCGTACGTGTGTCACTAACCAGTTGGGCTCCAGTAGAAAACCAGCGCCAGGTTACTATCTGGCACATGCTGAACTGGACACCCATTTGGTGCATTTGTGTGCCACATTACTATTGTGCTCCAGTTATTTTAAGATCAGTATTTTCAGATGTCTTGTATTGTTATGTACTTAGTTTGTGGCCTCTTTGCACTAATAAATGCCTCTGTGGCGGAGCGGTAGTGCATTCGACTGCTGCGACAGGGGGTGCGGGTTCGATTCCCGCTCAGTGAAAATATTTGTATACATGAATATATCTATTTGCATTGTTCTGGTGGTTTCTATGTATAATATGTATGTATTTACAAAAAAAGAAGTATATAAGTATGTTTATCCGCATTCTGGAACCCATAACACAAGTAGGAAGCGCTGTGTATATATTGTATATATTTATTATTTATATTTATTTCTTTCTTAATTCTTAATTCTTTATTGTACACACATAAAATAGTACAGTAACAGGCATAATTATAATTAGGTGTACAAAGGCGAGCTTAACTCAGTATTGAGTTTTCTCCCAGCAAACCTTTGGGGGATAAAGGAGAAACAGCAACAAAAGGGTAGTAAGTGCAAGTGTACAATTGCAGAGAACATACTTAATAATATAATACAAAAGTACTAAGAACATACATAACATACATATTAAATTACATACATACAGACAAATTTATATATATAAATATATGTATACATAAATACACTACATAAATTCCTGAATTACATAAATAAATAATACACAGTTATCTAGTTTGAGCAAGGAACAGTTCTTTTACTTTGATCTTGAATACGTTCAAAGAAGTACTATCGCGTACAGAGTGAGGCAGCGCATTCCACAACCTTACCGCGCGAACAGTAAATGAGCCATCGTAACAGCTGGAGCAGTGAAGAGGAGTTCGAAGAAGAAGCGCAGAGGAGGTGCGACAGGGTTTACCCCTGGGGACAAGATACTCAAAGCGTTCTCTTAAGTAAGAAGGCGAATCAGGATTGAAAAGAATAGAGTATAGAAGAGAGAGAATATGAGAGTCTCTACGCTGACGAATAGGTAACCACTTCAACTTTGCCCGAAATTCCGAAACATGGTCATACTTCCGGAGACCAAAAATGAAGCGAATACCCAAGTTTTGCAGTCTTTCGAGTTTACTAAGAAGTTCCTCCTTTGCATCAAGATAACAGACATCAGCGTAGTCTAAAAGTGGAAGCAGAAGAGATTGCGCAAGAGTAACTTTAGTTTGAAATGGTAGAAATTTCTGGAGACGTTTGAGGGACTGAAACGAGCAGTACACCCTTTTGCTAACATCTGCAATATGGACATCCCAGACCAGATTAGAGTCTATATAGACACCTAAATTTTTCACGTGTTTCGAAAAAGCAATAGGAGTCGCATCGTATAAAACTTTCGGAAGAGACTGGTGAACCAAAAGATTCAACATGTATCGGCTACCAACAATGATTGCTTGCGATTTCGTTGGATTAACCAGAAGCCCGAAAGATCTAGCCCATTGACTAATGTTAACAAGATCATTGTTGATAGCCGCCACAGCCTCAGTCACCTCCTCGGCCTTGAAGTGTCGATACAGCTGCAGGTCGTCTGCATAGAGGTGATAGTGTGAAGTAATGACTTTTGTGATCTTTGTGATCTTTCTTTCTTTCGTTCAGTTGTATATTCATTTCAAAAATAAATAATCAAATTAAAATAAACAAATTAAGGGTGGCTCCCATTGTATAGTACGAAACTCTCGTGCGCGAGTCCGACTCGCACTTGGTTGGGTTTTTTTTGTATATTTTTTAAATATAATTTAATATTTCAAATTTTTTTATAAATAAACTGTGAAGGATGATGTAATGTCAATGTACGGGTGTATATAGCTCTATCAAAATATCCAGGTTCTCTCACTCGCAAGCCAGTACATCTGCAAGCCGGTACACCTGCAAGCCGGTACATCTGCAAGCCGGTACACCTGCAAGCCGGTATACCTGCTGATTGATGGACGAGGCTCTGGCGCAGGGTTTGCTCTCGGGGTTGGTATAAGACAGCAGTAGCTCCCATAAGCCAATATAAACCAATCCACACGGAAAAGAGGAGAGGAGCTTGTAGCTAAGGCCAAAAGCTCCTCTCCTCTTAAGTTTACTACTTAAGTAACCGAGTAGGTTAACACCTTCTAAGGTTAAGCAAAACAAGAGCCAGGTCTGTCTTAGGATGACTGACTATTCTTAGCACATTGAGACCCCTCCGTACCTTTTTTTTTTTTTTTTTCGTGCGGAAATCCCTTCGGATACCGGATATATTTGGTGACGTAAACAAATAAACAAAAGCAAGGTCGGGCAGTCGGTGCAGTCGGTAACACGACGCGCTGCAGCTGTAAACACAATATGGCATTACAATCAGATCTAATTGTTGAACTGTATATTCAATAACATTTGAATATACACAGCGCAGAGTCGAAAAGGACCTACATGTGGATCCAATTTGGGTGGAATTTAGTCTAACTACGAAACGACTGAACTTCAATATTTTCCATTAAGCGACTGTAATCTAACCTGCACAACCCACCAGCGGTAGTTCTGTAGTTAATACAGATTGTAGGACTTTTTAGGGCTTCAACTATTCGTAACGAATGCCACGGATGTGACCGACGACATAACGTTCTCTCCGAGGTACGGAGGGGTCTGGGGTGCTTGGTTGGGGACCTCCACGCGGTGCACCCTGGGCAACGGAGACGGCAGCGCCTCTCTCCTAGGGCGGGAGAGACGCTGCCGCCTACGGCCAACTCCGACCGAGGCGAGGACGGCCCTGTTGAGGGCTGTTCGGAAGCTTTCCACGTGTCCCTCTGATTAGCAGATGGCACAGTGGAGAGCAAGTAAGGGGGCCATCTCGAAACCGGAGATGGCCCAGGGTCAGTCGGGGTGCGAGGGATATGCTCTATGGGTAACCTTACACCCCGGCGTCTGAAGACCCGAGACGGCGTGCGGTTTTAGTCGGTGCAAGCCCGACATAACCGCCCCCGCTGGCCGGCGGAGGGGTATCCGAAGGGATTTCCGCACGATAAAAAAAAAAAAAAAAAAAAAAGGTACCACCGTGCACGATTGCGAAAAACCCTCCATAGTAATCCAATTTCGGTTTGATTGCGTTCAGGGGTCAGCAAGTGCATAGCCGCGCAGGGGGATTGTGGTCGCAGCACTAGTGGGACCGGTGGGTGGAACGCGGTGCTGCGACGACAATCCTCTTCTGATGAGGCCGTCAAGCTGAGTGCCACCATTGTTAACATGGTACGTGTATGTAATGGTGACCCTCTTTCCAGAGACTTTACTTTCAGCTTACCATCTGGCGAGGTGAAGTCAAATTGACGTGTCCTAAATATATAAAAAAAAAAAAAAAAAAAAAACACCCGCTGGTCCCACTAGTGCTGCGACCACAATCACACAATTAAGTTGCACATTTTGGTGCCAAAATCGTCGTCTCAACATTGATCATTTTGGATAATCCAAAATTAGAAACTTTTGAAGGGTGATTATTCCTCCATGGTATTCGATATTCAATTTAATTTTTTCTAAACCTTCCTGGTATCAAGTGGTATTTACATGCCAAGTTTGGTCAAAATTGGTCGATTAGTTTGGGAAGAGTAGCGTCACAACCGAAATACTCCGAGTGGAGTATAGAGAGCTTCTCGCTCGACTTCGTCTCACTCTCAGCTCAATTATTGTATTCCCAAAGACTCGTGTGAGCAGATCAACGTACTTTACAGTCTAGTGTATCTTTTTCTTCATCATCCCTCAAGCCTTTTTCCCAACTCAGTCGGGGTCGGCTTATTGTCTACATCTGAAGTCCACAACCCACTGGTGATATTCAAGTTTAGTAGTTTTTTTTTATTTTTTTTTTTCTTTTTTTTTTTTTTATAAAGAATATTAGTAACCGTAATTACTAATATTCCCCTTAACCCCTCCAGCTAAGCTAAATTGCTTGTGTTAGGAGTGGGTTCACGTCAGTAGTGTAATGGCCAGGATTCGAACCCGGGACCTCTCGATCGTAAGGTCGACTCGTTAACCACTAAGCTACCGACGCTTCTTAGTTAGATCAGATGTTGGATTTTTACCCGTAACGACCGCCATAGATGTTAGTATGTAATCGGGATAGGCGGCTTAAAGTGCTATCCGAGGCACGGAAAAGTTTCAATGTGTTAAGAATGGTCACTCATTCTAAGACTGACGTGGCTAGTAGGTATTGTTTAAATTTGCTTTTTTTTTCTTCTTTTGTTTTTAATTCTTTAGGCTTTCACGGCCGGCGTTGCATGAAGAATATACAGCTTCCGGGCGGTTTGGCCGTCCATATGAAACTTGTGTTCCAAATGTTTCGTCGATCACTGCGGTCGACATCTTTAGTGGTACAGGTCCGGGCAGCGAAGAGTGCGTAGAACTCTCGTCGGCGGCGACGAGATTTGGAGGAGAGAGACGGCCAAACAGCCCGGAAGCAGTATATTCTACTTCTTTTGTTTGTTTAATAGTCCCAGTTTGACAATTTTATGGTAACTTAGGTTACTGATGATATGCTTGGGTGAAGCCCAAAGAAGTGAGAGCCACCGTTCCAGATGCTTTTAATTGTAAATATTTTTTTAATTATTTTTATTACTAGCATATCCCCTAAACCTTGTAGCTAAGCTAATTTACATGTGTTAGCAGTGGGTTAATGTCAGTAGTGTAATGGCCAGGATTCGAACCCGGGACCTCTCGACAGTAAGATCGACTCGTTAACCACAAAGCTACCGACGCTTACAATAATATACGCTTAAAATAATTACGTCTATGTTTCTATTTGACAAGCTGTTCGCACAAAAAATAAGCCATTTTGATTTTTATAATTAAGCGTAGCGAGCCGAAGGCGAGCGAAGCGTCTTTGGTTTCAAAGTTGCATTTCAAACAAATGATACTCCTCCGAGACCGTTTGACCGATCTCGACCAAATTTGCCACGGTGATCAAGTAGACATTACTGAGTGTCGTAAGGGGTCGACTGTCCAGATCGGTCTTACCATCGAGGAATAATCACCGAAAAACAAAATCAATGGAAAAAGTCGACCGGTCACGTTGACCTATTGTTGGATAGGCAAATCTCGCTACGCTTAAGTTTGGGTTGATTGCGAAGCTGGTAACCGTCCTAGTTTTAATACATCCCGTGCATTATACCACTACATAAAAAACAACAACCGAATTGAAATCTACTTTTTTACACCGCACTTAGGTAAAAATATCAAGACGCGCTAAATGTAGCAACATTAGCTGATCTACTCTTCATTATTGGTAATGCAAAGTCTGGCAAGGTTGCAGTCACAATGCCGTTGTGCATGTAATTCATGCAGCTCTGACGTCACACGTGTGCTGTTTATTGTCAAGTATTGTTGGGACCGATTTAAATAGGTTGTATTTTCGTATGTAAATGACGATGTTATACTGGCCGTAAAATTTAAAAAATCAGAAATGTATAGTTGTATTTTCGAAATTCAAATTTCGAACACGTTTGAAAAACTTTATTTCCCGACATTTGTATGACAGTATCTCTGTCATAGAGGTGTGTTTTGCTTTTTATACGCTTTTTATTAGCTTCACCTGTATGTTTGTTTGTAACCGACTCCTTTGGGCGCGATTTTGACCACTTTAAAGTGCCAGATTTCGTCCAAACCTTGTAGATTTATCGAGGACCGATGACAATACACTAATTTGATAAAATTATCCGATTCAATTAGCCGATTTATCTAATATTAACAAGTATTCAAACACAAAAGAGAATTTTTCATTCAACAAAGCATATCATAGTTTAAAAAAGCTAAAAAAAAAACGTTTATATAAATAAACAAAACTAAAAAGTAGGAAATAAATAATAGTTTAAAAAACTAAAAAACGCTCTTTATAGAAAATCGAATTAAAAAAATAGAAACTGAGTTTTAATAAATTTAAATTAAGAATAGTGTTAAAAATTTCAATAAATATAAATTAATAATAGTGTAAATAAAAAAAAATGTATTTCATTTTTAAAAAGCGTGGTGTGCGTGGGTCAATAGATATAAATATTTTATTGACAGACATGAGTAGAGTGATTATCATTTTGATAATATCTTAAAAAGCATCCCACGCTTTTTTAAAATGAAATACATTTTTTTATTTACACTATTATTAATTTATATTTATTGAAATTCATTGTTCATTCATTCATTGTAATTTTTCATTGTTATTCGAAATTCAGGGTAATTCGTCAACTCGTCCTACATGGCAAACGGCCTTTGATTTACGGCCTATTTTATGAAGACTTGCAGACAATCGAAATAAATAATATTTTTATTCTGCAACTCGTCCCATGTTTCTTGTTGTGTGAAACTATAAACTTTATAAGCGATTGGCACCGTAAACAGTTAGTATGACAAGGTATAACAATATTTTTTTAAGAATTTTTTAAACAACTTCAGGGAGGAGGTTTTCTATTCTATTTTTATGTATACCTTTTTTTTTTTCGTGCGGAAAGATACCCCCTCGCCGGCCAGCGGGGGCGGTTATGTCGGTCTTGAACCGACTAAAACTGCACGCCGTCTCGGGTCTACAGACGCCGGGGTGTAAGGTTGCCCATAGAGCATATCCCTCGCACCCCGACTGAACCTGGGCCATCTCCGGTTTCGAGATGGCCCCCTCGGGTTTGGGAACCACGGTGTCCCCGTCTTGCGGGTCTTGCCCCGGTTTGGGGGAGGGGCGCTAGTCGCCCCACCACCGTCCCGGCCTGCTTCTGCTGGGGTGACAGGCGGCCTCACCTGCCGTCCCCGACTTTTATGTATATTCGATTTTTATGTATACCTACCAGTTATTAGCAACGATCATGGTGGTCTTTGACTATTACTACTTTAGACAAGCTGTCTAGAACGAAAATTGAGTCACAATTCCAGGAATTATGTTGACGCCTAGATGTTGGCATAGCGCGCATTTTGTAATGCCATCTGTCTGATAGCTATAAAAAGTTTCTCGTAGTTGATGGTAAGTAGACAGCATTGCCAATATCAATTTTTTAAATCCGTACAGCCAGTATAGAAAATCTCGATCGCTTTCTACCGGAGGTTTCCAAAGTGTAAAAGGAAAGTGGGAGATTCTATTTTAAACAATGGCAACATCGCAGATGATATATTGCCCATCAATTATTACATAATTATGTTCATGCTCATTACCACCTTATAGTGAGTGACTATGAGTTAAGTAATAAAGATTCGATTTGAACCTTGGCGCGGGTTTGATTCCCGCTCAGTGCAAATATTTGTATGCATGAATATGTCTATTTGCATTGGTCTGGGTGTTTCTATGTATAATATGTATGTATTTACAAAAAAAAAAGTATATAAGTATGTTTATCCGCATTCTGGAACCCATAACACAAGCTAGTTAAACTATGCTTACTTTGGGTCTAGAAAGCGCTGTGTAGAATGTCGTAGAATATTTATTTATTTATTTATAGGTACTTAATTTTATTTTATAACAGCATATCTCTAGAATTATATATTTATGGTACTGAATCGTCGCATGCGCACAAAATATATTTTCCCAATCAAAGTCGTATTACTGGTATTCGTGATACATTACGTGTGGGCGAGTGTTGTCTCATTGTGAACACAGGTGTTCCACAAATCCATACCCCATCGCAGCCTGGTTCCCACGACTACCGTTAACAGCTTGCGTAACAGTCACTGTTTTTTTTTATCATTTACTATCTATATGGAAAACCGAAGAGTATTGTGCGCCTGCGACGTTTAGAGGTTTAATAATCAAAATATAAAAGGTACAGTTCGTTGGGTAGCTTGTTGGAGACGGGAAATGCGACGAGATTGCAGCTGCGTGCAGCCCGTAACATTGGTAGTCCTGAGGTTACTAACACCTTAGCGCACGCCGCAATAGAGGTGGTAAGGTCCATCATGGAGGATTGGTTAGAGAGGCGATACGGAAGCCTCTCGTACCGACTGACGCAGGTGATCTCCGGTAAGGGGAGCTTCGGGGACCACTTGCATTGGATCAGAAAGGAGCCAATATCTGAGTGCCATCACTGCGAAGCGAGCGAGGACTCGGGACTGCACACGCTGGTTGACTACCCGGCGTGGGAGGTGCCGAGGCGTGACCTCGTGGTAGCCATCGGGGTGGGAGTCCTCTCGCTCGGTGGCATCATTGCGGTAATGGTGCCCCCCCCCCAACCGGGGCAAGACGGGGACACCGTGGTTCTCAATCCCGACGGGGCTATCTCGAAACCGGAGATAGCCATTCGGAGTACGAGGGAAATGCTTTATAGGCAATCTTACACCCCGCCCTCTGAAGACCCGAGACGGCGTGCGGTTTTAGTAGGTTCAAGCCCAACATAACCGCCCCCGCTGGCCGGCGGGGGGCATCAGAGGGGATTTCCAAACGAAAAAAAAAGAAAGGTTACAAACACTTCAGAATCTTTGCAGTTGCGTAGAGGCGTTGCCTCTGTGGCTGTATTTTACCAACTCTACCTCGTGTTTTCTTCTTCTTAAATTCCCGGGTTCATTATGCGGAGTGCGAAAAAGCATATGTAGAGGCTGTCAAGCTAGGGACCTACGCTTTAGGATCGACGGCATCTGGAATGGTGGCAGTATATTCTAAACTTTACCGTCCAGCGGGGTGCAGTCAATTCATGGCCCGAATGTAAAGTCCGACGCCCTCATCAGATGCTTTTTAACGTCCCGCTTTAAAGGACCCAGTATTATAGAAAGAAGGAAACACATGTGCTGGTAAGATGATGATGAAGAGTATAGCTACGAAATTGATGAATGACAATAATTTCTTCCTGTCTACTCGCACCTCTAACGTAAGCTGTCTTGAAGATACGTAAACACGGACTCTACACTTCAAACTAACGGGTTACGTGTCAAGTAGCCCACTTAACACGAGGTCTACAGTGGGATAACTGACATGGCATTATTCGTGAGAAAGCTATATCGTTGCATGTAGAACATTGACACGGAGTCAGTAGAAATTGAAGTTCCTTTTTGAATATTTAGGGACAACTGCGTAAATAACATACGTTGTTGGATGATTGCAGCTAAAAGACTCAAAGAACTGCAAGTGCTGGTTACAATTCTTCGTCAGAGTGCATGCACACTTGACCAAAAAAAATGTGAAAATAAAACATACCGCCTTTAATTCAGCAGACGCAGACGATGGATTTGTACATCGTAACTGACTAATTACTCTGTTTCTTGAAAATTATCATTATGTTTGACTCTAAAATACTGACAATGACATCTAAAATTAGGACATATAATATTGTCGAGGGCTTACCCGGGGTGCCCGGCAACGGACACTTGGGGAGGACACCGTGCGGTTTTAGTCGAGACACGACATAACCACCCCCGCTGGCCGGCGGGGGGGTATCCGAAGGGATTTCCGCACGTTAAAAAAAAAAAAAAGGCCCGTAGTCAATTCATGTCATAATTTTAAGTTCATTTGCAAGATGCAAGATGCTTGCTAATACCCTGGGGCTTTTTTTTGTTTTTATACCACTAAGGTGGCAGACAAGCACACGGCCCACCTGATGGGAAGCGGTTACCGCGGCCTATGGACGTGTGCAACACCAGTGGCGTTACACTCGCGCTGCCGACCCTGTAAAGGAAAGGGGATGGGAAAGGAGTTTGGGAGGGGATGGGAAAAGAGTTTGGGCTCCGGCACTCTCACTCACCAAACGGAACGCAACAGTTCAAATACTGTTACTTGGCGTCGATATTCTGTGAGAGGGTGGTGCTTCCCCGGTCGAGTCTGCCCATTCATGCAACGGCCAAAATGACTGTTGCTTGAGTCTACCACCGATGATGACTTATAAATAGTTCAGTTTTATACCAATTCAATACAAGTTTGTAAACTGAATTGCTATGATCCGTACTATGCCTTTTTTTTTTGGTTTGGAAATCTCCTCGTATAACACCCCGGCGGCCAGGCGGGAGGTTTTTTTTTTTATACCACTCAGTTGGCAGATAAGCTCACGGCCCACCTGATGCCTGATGCGAAGCGGTTACCGTGGCCTATGGACGTGCGCAACACCAGGGGCGTCACACTCGCGCTGCCGACCCTTTTTATTTTTTTTTACGTGCGGAAATCCCTTCGCATACCCCCCCGCCGGCCAGCGGGGGTGGTTATGTCGTGTCTCGACTAAAACCGCACGGTGTCCTCCCCAAGTGTCCGTTGCCGGGCACCCCGGGTAAGCCCTCGAAAGGATAATCCCAGGGTTGCCGGCGGACTTTGGCCACCACCGTGGCCTCGCCTGGTGGGGTCGGGTTTTATCCCGTTTCGGTAAGTTGGCAGGCGTATGTAGGGCCACACGACACGCCTCCGCCACGGCCTGCTTCCGTAAGGACGGCGAGTCGGCCAACTGCCGTCCTCAGGCCCCGATCATGGAGGTCAGTAGTCCCGGGCGTAGAAGAGGCGAATTTCGGGGGGCAGGGTTCTCTCCCGCTCCCTCTCCGCCGTCTCTTTCGCGCGCATTACCTGCTCGCAGAAAGAGGCGGGGGCGTACCACTTGCTCCCGTCGGAGACCACGGCCCTCACCATGGTCTCCAACGAGAGAACGTCCACGCCCAGGACCGCAACGAGATCCCGGCGTTGACTCGCACTCCACCAACGTGTGGAGCGCCGTGTCTTCGCCAGGAACCTCGCAATGCTGGCACTGCGGCGTTGTCTCCCGGTGGATGCGCAACACAGATACTTACCGAAACACCCGTGTCCGGTAACCATCTGGCACATTCGGTAGGAGAGGTCCCCATGGTCCCTCTCAAACCACTCCTTCATGATCGGTCTCACCGCCGCAATGGTGGATTCCCCCACCTTGGGTGCTCAAGTCGCACCCTCCAGCTGGAGCTAGGACCGCTGAGCCCTGATTTCTCGGGGCTCCGGCCTATGGCCCCGATCCAGCGCCTCCTTGCGCCACTGGTACAGCAGAGCAAGGGCTCTCGCTTACAGGTCCCATGGAGGGTTCTCGGCTAGGAGACATGCCGCCTCGACGGAGATCGTGCGATACCCCCTGATGACTCTGACAGCCATCGCTTTTAACGGGCTGTTAATACAGCCACGTTGCGGGCCGCCAGAGTCTCCGCCCATACGGGGGCCCCGTACAGGGCCATGCTTCGCACGATCCCCAGGTACAGTCTCCTAGTGTGGGCGTTGGGTCCCTTAACGTTGGGCATCAGCCGCGATAGCGCGGCCGCAGCGCCCCTCAGTTTCGGGACCAGACTTCGGGGATGAGGTCCGAAGTCCCATCGGCTATCGAGTACGAGCCCAAGGTACTTCATCGTGGGCTCGATGCCGATGCTTACGCCCCCTACGGTTATGCTGGTTCCCGCAGGTGGCCCCCTCCGAGGCCCGTGGAAACACATAGCCTCGGATTTGTGGGGAGTCACCTCGAGTCCCAGCCGCCGTATTCGACCCACGACTTGAGCAACCCCTGCCGTGGCCTTCAGTGCCGCGCTTCGGTGCGTTGCTCCCCGCGCCATAACGAGGGTTTCGTCAGCATAACGTGTTACGCTGACACCCTCGAGCAACGAACCGTGCAGCACCCAGTCGTATCCGATGTTCCACAGGAGTGGCCCTAGGACCGACCCCTGCGGAACACCGCACGACACTTTTCGCGGCCCTGGCCCTAGCCAGCTCGGGTAAAATATGGCCCTCTCGGATAGGTATGCCTCGACAATGCGGCGGAGGTAAGGAGGCACTCCGTGATACGCGAGTGCCTCCCTAACGCAGCTCCAGGGTAGGGTGTTGAAGGCGTTGGCTATGTCGAGAGACACCGCCACCACCACCCCACCCCGCGAGACTACTTCCTCCGCCAGGCGCCTAACGCGCATGATCGCTACCAAGGTGGAGCGCCCCCGGCGGAAACCGAACTGGTTGTCCGCCAGATCTGGCCCCACGTTCGTGAGATGCTCGACGAGGCGCTCTGCAATAATCCGCTAAAAGAGCTTGCACACGTCGTCGAGCAACACGATCGGCCGGTATCCGGATGGCTGATCCGCCGGCCGCCCCGCCTTCCGGATAAGAACCAGTTTCCCCGTCTTCCAAGCCTTTGGAAATTGGTCCCTTTCGAGGCATGCGCTAAAGAGCGCCACCAGCCGAGGCCCTAGTTCCTCCAGGGCCAGGACCCATGCTCGGCCTGGAATGCCGTCGGGTCCGGGGGCAGTGCATTTCCGGGCTTTAAGCCGGAGCACTGCTACCCTCAGTTCACTCTCTCTGACTTCGGGCACATCGCTCTCGCTATTATCAGCGTCAGGCGCCTGAGGCGGAGCCATGCGCGGAGGAACATGTTCCTCCGCTCTCGCCGGGAAGAGGGAGCCCAGGATCCCCTTCAGCCGGAATTAGCCCCTGACCGCAAGGTAATTGCGCCCCCATGGATTCTGCTCCAGAGACTCCAGCAGCTCCTCGCGGGCCCGCCGTTTGGCCTGTTTAATGGCTTCCTAGAGGGTCCTCTTGGCCCCCTTGTACGCCTCATATAGCTCCGCCTCTCGGGCTGCCGCATCGTCTAGCGGTCACGCACGCTGCTCGCAGCTGTGCCATCTCCGCTGACCACCAGTACACGTGTTTCTTGGCCGGGCCGGGCTTAACCCTAGGCATCGCCGCATCGCAGATATGCGACATGGCTCTACTGAACATTCGATTCGAAATATTTTTTTCATCAAACCCATACGTGTGTGGTATCTTATCTATGGATAGGTATTCAAAAATGATATTGAGGTTTCTAATATCATTTTTCTCTAAACTGAATAGTTTGCGCGAGAGACACTTCCAAAGTTGTAAAATTTGTCCCCCCCCCCCCTGTAACTTCTAAAATAAGACAATGATAAAACTAAAAAACATAACATAACATAACTTAACGCCTGTATCCCCGAAGGGGTAGGCAGAGGTGTATTATACACCCACGATTCGTCAGTTATGTTTAGGTCCCAATGTAATAGGTGGCGAGCCTATTGCCATCTACCGGGCAAATTACTAAGCGAGCGATAATCAACATTTTTAATACACACATAACTACGAAAAGTCAGAGGTGTGTGCCCGGGGCGACTGGGGATCGAACTCGAGACCTCGGCTCGGCAGTCCGTTACGTACGCCACTGGGCTATCGCCGCTTAAAAAAAACATTAAAAAAATATATGATATACATTACCATGTAAACTTCCACCGAAAATTGGTTTGAATGAGATCTAGTAAGTAGTTTTTTTTTAATACGTCATAAATCGTAAAACGCAATTTACCTTTCATTCAATCAACTCAAATATAAAATTTAAAAAAAAGCATTACTATGTTGCTTGCTGCTAGGGAACCCTTCATGGGCGAGTCCGACTCGCACTTGGCCGCTTTTTTTTGTACTTTTCTCTAGAGGAGATGCTCTTTTCTCAGCTAATGTCATGTCATTGTAGTTACCAACAACATTATAAGAATAAAAGTAATGATAAAAAAATCCGTTCCCGCAGGGGGAACGCACAGGTAGATTTCGTGAAGCAATTAATATTATTTTTTAACATGTTTAATTTTTTTTTCTCGAAAATGGTAACTTTTAGCGAAAAACTTTTCAGACATTTATTTTAGACTTAAAAATGGCCTATCGATTAAAAATGTTTACGATTGCAAGAATGTTCACCGGTTAGAAGTTATGATTTTTTTCCCGAAAAATTTTGGTTTTTCCCCCCTCCACTTTTAGTTAAAGTTTTAATCTTATAGGTTTATAAGTAAAAGTTGTTGGTATTCATGTATACTATGGGATAAAATTAGAACGGTTCGACTATCTTTCATGGAACGTGAAATTTTGAGGAAAAACTGATTTTACAAAAAGTGAGGCCCTACCGTCCCCTTAGGCCGGATTCTACCCGTTCACGAACTTAAACTAAGTTTACACCCAAGCAATTTTTGACCGCAGTTTGAAAGCGATCGGGGCAAAAATGCGACCGTGAGAGTGCCGCAAATTTTGGGAAGTGGAACCATACATACATATATAGATATAGGTAGGATATATATAAACTTTTTGACCAGTGGTCATTTCGGACTCAGGGGGTCATAACTAGACCTCCTATGAAGCAATTTTTTTTAAATTCGACAGTAGTCACGAAACCAATAGGTAGATCGATTTCATCGAAATCTACCTAAAATCACACTGTTATCGCACAAAGATATTAACGATTGTTACGAATTTCTATTTGATTTATATCACCAGCTTAGGGCTTATTATTAGGGCGCTGACGACGCGCATTTTTGATACGCCTGTTCTCTGCTTGTTCTCAACGAGAATTAGCAGATTTATCTAGTACAGTGCGACGGACTTGCGTTGGCTGTGCGTACTGATTGCGTTCAACGCGCGTGGTCAGCGCGTTAAAATATGGTCGTATGGGGCGCTAACAAAATCTTCACCAACCTCACCTGCAAGCTGGTTTCACAGGTGTAAGTAACACTTGCTGATTGACAGACCAGGCCCCAGTCTCTGGTATAGACTTTTCTCTCGTAGTTGGGAGGTCAGAAGAAAATAAATAAATTTGAAGCGAGGAGTGAGAGAGTGGATCTCTGACTCCAAGGTGCCAGCTTAATTGCAACTGGAATTGGGCATAGTGTTATTTTCTTTATTTTTTTTTATTTTTTTTATAAACTCACGCCTATATCCCTGAAGGGGTAGGCAGTGCTAGCACCCACATTTCGCCAGTTTATGTTTAGGTCCTAATGTAATAGGTGGCGAGCCTATTGCCATTAACCACCGGGCACTTATAAACATGCGATAAATACACACATAACTTCGAAAAGCATCGAAAAGTCATTGGTGTGTGCCATGGTAAAACCTGGGATCGAACCCGAGACCTCGTCTCAGCAGTCCATTACCCATCCCACTAGGCTACCGCGGCTTTCTTTATGTTGGTAAATTTATATATACATGTATAATACACCTCTGCCTACCCCTTCAGGGATACAGGCGTCAAGTTATGTTATGTTATATTAGTTAATATCCAGTGTCATGGGGCCTGGAAACCTGCTCCGTAGAGATAAAAAATTACTGGTAAAAAATGGGTTTTGTAACATTTCTGCGTACCCCATCATGGATATACAGACGTATATATTCTTCGTTACCCTCGGCTCCTTAGTACAAGTTTATGGTTATGATTAAATGCGATTGTAGGGCCTGAGTTTGACACCCGGGTTGGGTAAATTTTATTGTGTTTATCTAGAAAGGTAGCACTGAATCTGGCAATATGCTCTATTTACTGTAAAAATGTATATTATATTTTATATTAGTTACTAGAAGACAAAAAAAAATGCTTGCGTATTGTGGACGTATAGTTATATCATTTCTGCCTACCGCTTTTTGGATATATGTTATGAGGAGGTATTTAAAATTAAGTATATTGGTTTTACACGTATCAATTTCTATCGCTCAACAAAATATTATATTAAAAGTAAACCTACCGAATAAAAAAAAAACAACATCTCACTTATTTCAAATTATTTCCAACGCACATAATATTATTTACTAGATTAAACATATCTGAAATAGAATAACAACAAATCATAATAATATCAAAACATTTGACAGACCTGCTTGTACGCAGACGTAGCCGCGATCGCGAGCAACGCGAGATACGCGAGGTGGGCGCGCGCGGCCATGCTGCACTGTGCGCCGCGGTACTGTGCGAGTTGCGCTTGCGCACCTGATCCCTGTTTGCTTAGTACAGTCGGTGTGAAGATACTATGTTGACTTTTAAATGTATTATTATTTTATATTCTATCTAAGTAGATAGATACCTCACGTCTTCGGGTATTCAGGGTCCCGTCAAAACCTTTTGGGCTCAAGTCAACCTCACTTGTAATCTGTTCTACCTACTGATTGATGGACGAGGCGCAGGAGCAGGCTTTCCATTTGGGGTTGAGAGGTCAGACGGTAATCGCTCGCCCGGGCTGACCCCTGGGTTCGAGGTTAAATCCTCAGATGCAACTGGGAACACGTTACTATGATGACGAGATACTCACGCCTTTATAATGTTGAAAGGGTAGCCAGATTGCCGTCCTCAAGCGAAAAGGCGGCTAACTGACTTCTGGTCAATTTTCACATCGTGACTTCAAACAAATATTAATATACCGGGTGAGGAAAAAGTATGGAAACCCCGGAAAATTCGGAAACAATGGTCATACCCTAGGTAACTTTCAACGATGAATCCAACGGTGAACTCTAATTTGACCTTGAACCTCATTTTCAAGGTTATATCAAGGTCAACCTTATTTCTTTAAATGGGAACCCTATTAATTATACCGGAATCAATACGGGTTTAGGTATAAGCTTAACGTAACCCCTGAAGGTCAAATAGGAGTCAAATTGGAAAGGAGAACTCACTATAAAAAAGCACCCCGAAGTGAGGGGCAAGGGGAACTCACTATAAAAAAGCCTCCCGAAGTGAGGGGCAAGGGGAACTCACTATAAAAAAGCATCCCGAAGGGAACAGATAGAGATAGAAAGAGAGAAGAGAAGCAAACAGGAAGCGTCGGTAGCTTAGTGGTTAAACAGTCGACCTTACGATCGAGAGGTCCCGGGATCGAATTCTGGCCATTAAACTACCGACATGAACCCACTCCTAACACAAGCAATATAGCTTAGCTGGAGGGGTTAGGGGGAATATGAGTAATTTCGGTATTCCTTCTACGTCCACGTCGTTGTTCCTGGGTAGCGCTAAAAGGAGGATTAGGTATAAAATAAATCCATCCTCTGTCAAATGACAACGTTATTGCACATTATTAGAAATAATTAGCATAGTTTTTAAAATATGCCCTCATTTTTCAACTCTAGCTCAAAATTTGCTTTTCCACTTAGCGGTGACAACAAACCATCATCCAAAAATTATATAAACTGTTTTCGGTTCCCACATAACAATCCCCGTGGCACTTTTTCCAGACTCCGTGACACTCCGACTCTCAGTAAAACATAATTACTGGTGGTAGAAATTTGATGACAAAAATTTGTCACAAAATTCGGCCGGGTGGGTACCACCTTGTACGATTGCGAAAAACCCTCCATAGTAATCCAATTTCGGTTCAGATTGCGTGCAAGTGCATAGCCGGGCAGGGGGATTGTGGTCGCGGCACTAGTGGGACCGGTGGGTGTCACGCGGTGCTGCGACGACAATCCTCTTCTGATGAGGCCGTCAAGCTGAGTGCCACCATTGTTAACATGGTACGTGTATGTAATGGTGACCCTCTTTCCTGAGACTTTACCTTCAGCTTACCATTAGGCGAGGTGAAGACAAATTGACGTGTCCTAAATATATAAAAAAAAAACAATTTACTTGATTAACCAGCTCGTTGGCAGAAGTAGCCGAAGTACCACGCATTCACTTTAAGTCACTCACTGCATTTGTATGTCATGTTCGTTTCAAAATCTTGAATTAAGTTTATAGAGTTCGTCATAATTCATTCCTAAACCATGACCTATCCGTCGAAAGTTTATGCGTTCGACTGTACCACGAGTGTTGATAACGTGAGCTAATAATACATTACATATTGCACTTCTCTATTGGAGCACACGAACACTGTGAACTTTGGGACATTTTGAATATAATGCAATAATATTTTATTGTAGAGTGTAGAGTTATTTTCACAATGATCAAATTTACTCGTATATCAGGGAGGTTCCATCTCAATTAATATCATCTTTAAGCAGTTGTAACCTTTTTTTTTTTTTTTTTTACTGAAAATTTGAGTGCATTTGACTGCATCTCACCTGATGGTAAGTGACGATGCAGTCGAGGATGGTACACGCAAACTCAAATAATGCCTATTCACTCTCGCCTTGAAGGTTCCTAAATTATAAGAATCGGGGAACACAGACGCAGGCAAAGAGTTCCACTCCTTCGCTGTCCGCATAATAAATGAGGAAGCGTTGCGCTTGGTGCGGATTGGTGGAATATCAACAACTCATAAGCTCCTCCTTCCTTCTGTTAGAACTCCCAAATAGTTTGGCTGATGAAACAACATTGAGGTGTGGTTGCGGGGCTGGGATGAAACTATTACCTCCTAATAAGAGCACTAAAGTCTCTTAGAGTAGTCTTGTCATAACTCCAATCCTACACTATTTAAAATCTAGCACTTTTTATTTTTGTACTGGTAAAACATAACATAAAAATAACATAAACTCACGCCTATATCCTAGAAGGGGTTGGCAGAGGTGCTAGCACCCACATTTCACCAGTTCATGTTTAGGTCCCAATGTAATAGGTGGCGAGCCTATTGCCATTAACCGGGCACTTACAAATCTGCGATAAATACACACATAACTTCGAAAAGCATCGAGAAGTCATTGGTGTGTGCCATGGTAAAACCTGGGATCGAACCCGAGACCTTGTCTCAGCAGTCCATTACCCATACCACTAGACTACCGCGGTGTACTGGTAAAAACCTATCAATAACACTGTAAATTCGTGTGTATAATTTTAACGTCTATTCCGTTTGGTTAGATTGTTAGGTGTATATTTTAAAATAGAATAAATAGCTAATTCATTTCTAGGTTAAATAAAAAAATAAAATTGTGGGACCACAATCTGTTGCCGGAATGAGGGCAATGTTACTTTGTCTACACCTTCGTGAGAGAAACAAATAAATCAAAATTTTCCCAACTCCAAAGTTTTCGTGCGCTTCCGAATTTTTCGCTATTGTAAGTACAATAATTACGTAGTTGCACTTTCTTACCGTGACATTTAATATTACAAGTAGCGTTAAGGTAGACAATGGTATCATTGCTCATATTACAAGGCAACACAAATATAGGATACATTTAAGTTGGGTCAAACTCACTTAGTTCAATGACTGTTATAAGAGAATTAATACGGTGAGCGGATCTGTCTCGTAACACATACCTATACACACCCTCACACTCACCCACCCTCATACACAAAAACACACATACACACACGTACAAATATGCGCCCACATAGACATACTCGCACACAAGATTAGATGTGATACAACTGTCTCTGCATCGCAATATGAAAGTTCTGAGGCATATGCTCGTTAAGCGTGATCTGTGTCTGAGGATCACGAGCATAACAGCATCTTTTGCATTAAGAATATCCGTTGCATTTAAGGCTCTCATCTTAGTGCCCGAGTTCCGTTAACTTTTTCTCCCTTATGTTTGACTTATACGTCTTTTATGGGAGCGACTTCCTTCTGTCTAGCCCTGACTGGAAACCCTGCGCCAGAGCCTCGTACGTCGATCAGCAATTGGACTTGCAGATAAGCTTATCTTGGGCACCAAAGATTTTGGAGCAACCCCAAAAACAATCAGTTAAAGAGTTCGAACAAGGGATCACTCGATCATAATTCATTAACCACTGAGCTATCGACCGACACGTAACAAAACGGCTCGTTACATTAGACATAGAAACTCGAGAGAGAGTCTATAGTGTTATTCTTCTATCGTATAGACGGCATAGCATTCGTCAAATATTATTTACCGAGAGCGCTGCCATCTAGATGACGTTCTCCGAAGCGCGTATGTTGGCGTACTGTTATGTACTCTGAGATAATCTTAAGAATATCTCGATATAGATTTAATCGTTTATCTGCCGAGATACGCGACAAGCTAAAATGTCAAATAATCTATAATCTACATTCCGACAAAGGTGAAGCCGGTGACCTCACGATGTCCTGTTTTCAACCGATTTCTGGCATCTGTTATTCTTGACGTAGTTGACATGAGATTACTACGAAGAATGTGTAAACTTATATTGGTCAATAATAAACTAGGTCTGCAATTAATTCTGCTGTTGTAAAAATTGAGCGAAGCAATTTCACCAGGACTTTTTCTAACAGTGATAATTCCTCAATGGCTTGTCCGATTTTCGTTTTTCTTTTTTATCTTGTGTATATGAACAAATTACTTAATTTAATACCAATCGCGTAAATGAGGCTTTTTTGTTCATTGAGAAAATCAGATTTTATTAATTTTTTCAAGTGATTATTCCTCCATGGTACTTTTGATTTTTGATTTTCCTAGCCTATACCCTTCCCATCAGTAACATATTTGCTTGTGTGAAATTTCATTAGAATCGGTTCAGGCGTTGGGGAGGAGAAAATGGTCTAACGAAATACATGAGTCGCCTAAAAGAGAGCTTCAATCTTTCAGAGCTTCGCTCAACAAATAAAACATTAGATATTCTAGGACATAATTACGAGTATATAGCCTTAATATCGAGTACTTAATACCGTGAACCCACTCCTATCACAAATAATTTAGCTTAGCTAGGTTAGTTCGAACACTAGTAATTTCGATTACTAATATCAAAAATATTTATAATTTATTTAATTTATTTATTTATTAAATATTTGTAAACACAATTAGAATTAACCAGACGAATGCAACATGCTTACAAATATTTACACTGAGCGGGAATCGAAGCCACGTAGCTCCTGACGTAGCACTTAGCAGACACTACATTTAACCCACCACAGCTACCACTACAGCCGTTAGTCCTGAACGGGTTTCACCGGTAGGGACAGAAAAGAGGCGACCGTGAGAGGACTGCGAGTGTACGTGTAAGTGTGTGGGTGAGATTCTATTACTACAATCGATACATCTAGTTATAGTTCGATCCTCAGTCGCCCTGGGCACACACCTCTATATGGGCGGAGGCCCTGAAGGCCAGAAGTGTACGGATGCTGCGCGTTCCGCAGCTGGTGATGGCAATCAGAGTCATCCGCGGGTACCGCACGATCTCCTTCGCGGCGGCGAGTCTCCTTGCCGGAACTCCGCCATGGGACCTGGAGTCGAGAGTCCTTTCGCAACTGTACCGGTGGTGAAAGGAGGCACGGGAGCAGGGACGGAACCCCGAGTCTCGAGGAATCGAGGCCTTGCAGTCCCAGCTCCGCCAGGCCATCGTGGTGGAGTGGAAGGAACGACTTGCGCGATGAAACGCAGGGCACGCCGCAATAGCGGCGGTAAGGCCCATCATGGAGGATTGGCTAGAGAGGCGACACGGAAGCCTCTCGTACCGGACTTTTCGTAGGTATGTGTGTATTAAAAAATGTTAATAATCACTCGCTTAGTAATGTGCCCGGTGGATAACAATATGCTCGCCCCCAATTACATTGGGACCTAAACATAACTGGCGAATCGTGGGTGTGTAATACACCTCTGCTTTCATTGCATGCATTCACCCTTCGGGGCTACAGGCGTGAAGTAATGTTATGTTTTATGTTATACACCTATATTTATACATATAATAAAATCGTAACGAGGTGAAAATTTTCTGTCTGCTTTTCATTATCGATATCCGAGCATCACTTGAAAACGGCTGAACAGATTCAGCTGAAATTTTGCATGAACATTCTTCTAGGGCATGGTCATAAACTGAGCAATATATCATCAAGCTATTATAAGTGTGATAGGAGCAGCAGGGAAAAATCGACCAAATCTATTATTGATCATCACGAAATTCTGCAGTTCGATAGAACTCGAACATAGTCAAGGTTCCGACTATAAACCATCACGCTACAGCTAAAAGGTGATGAGCAGTAAAATATGAAATCTCGTAACTACAGAGTTAACTACATATAAAAGATAGTTGATTAGAAACTCAACTGATATCATCACGCTATTAAATTAGGGAACCTGTTTGAATTTATTTCGATGTTAGATGAAAACATCTATTTCTCTCATGACAAATGATTGAAAATATAACGATGAAATAGGTAACTTAATACATGTTGGGTTTGAAACTGCAGAAGTAAACATACCTTGATCTATTTCGAATTTAACGCGGATGAAATCGCAGGCCACAGCTAGTTCTGAAAATATAATCATTTTGATCATCGTCTGCCTGACATGCTAATTCTGTTCCCAATGATTACTATGTATACCTGACATCAATATGTAAACTGATATATACTTACTGTAGTGTAGGTATGATATTACTACAGGGCCAGCTGACCCCATTGCACTAGGGGGTCGGGGTACGGCGGGCCTGCAAGGCCCGCGGGGGGGCGTGTTCGCTCCAGGTACCCCTCCTCTGTTATCAGAGGGGACACTGCGAATGGCCCAGGGTCAGTCGGAGTGCGAGGGATATGCTCTATGGGTAACCTTACACCCCAGCGTCTGTAGACCCGAGACGCCGTGCGGTTTTAGTCGGTTCAAGCCCGACATAACCGCCCCCGCTGGCCGGCGGGAGGGTATCCGAAGGATAAAAAAAAGGCATGATATTACTTTATAAAATTATATTTATAGTTGTATTTAATCAATAAATTTTGCTCTCAATAATGCACCTACTGAGTTTCTCTCTGATTTTTAGGGTTCCGTTGCCAAATGGCAAAAAACGGAACCCCTATAGATTCGTCATGTCTGTCTGTCTGTCCGTCCGTATGTCACAGCCACTTTTGTCCGAAACTATAAGAACTATGCTGTTGAAATTTGGTAAGTAGATGCATTGTATTGTATGCTGTAAACCGTATTAAGATTTTCAGACAACAACAACAACAAAAAAAAAAATTTGGGGGTTTCCCCATACTTACAACTGAAACTCAAAACATTTTTTTTCATCAAACCCATACGTTATCTATGGATAGGTCTTCAAAAATGATATTGAGGTTTCTAATATCATTCTTTTGTAAACTGAATAGTTTGGGCGAGAGACACTTCCAAAGTGCTAAAATGTGTCCCCCCCTCTGTAACTTCTAAAATAAGGGTATGATAAAACTAAAAAAAATATATGCTGTAAATTATCATGTAAACTTCCACCGAAAATTGGTTTGAACGAGGTCCAGTAAGTAGTTTTTTTCTAATACGTCATAAATCGTAAACCGCAATTTACCTTTCATTCAATCAACTCCAATATAAAAATTTTACTTTCTGCTATGAAACCCTTCCTGGGCGAGTCCGACTCGCACTTGGCCGGTTTTATTTTTTCTCTTAGTTCTTTTTTTTTGTGTGGCAAATGGGTTGTTGGCCGACAGGCCTCTACATCCTTAGGCGGGCAGTGTGGCGAACGCATAGGGCAAAAATTGACTGGTAGAGAAAGCCGGTGACATTAAATCCGCCTTTATACTTGTGCATTAAGAGCGATAAAAAAAATTGTCTCCGTTCTTGGGTGAGGCGAGAAAGTTTTTTTTTTCGAAATTGTGGAGCTGAGCTGGTCAGAGCTTTACTCTCTTTTAGACGACTCATGTATTCCGTTAGTCTTCTCCTCCCAAACGGCTGAACAGATTCTAATGAAATTTCACACAAGCAAAGATATTACTGATGGGAAGGACATAGGCTATGTACTTAATTAAAAATTCGTGTGTACTACGGAGGAATAATCACCGAACAAAACTTTTTAATTCTGATTTCTCAATGAACAAACAAGCCTCATTCACTCGATTGGTATTTAATTAAGTAATTTGTTCATAAACACAAGACAAAAAAAAATAAAAACGGAAATCGAACTAGCCATTGAGGAATTATCACTGTTAGAAAAAGTCCTGGTGAAATTGCGACTAACCTACTATGCGCGCGCTGCGTGCCATCAGTGTCCATTTCAGAAATTCCAAAATCAGACTAACCACGGAGGAATTATCACCAAAATTACCATCTGTAACGGAGTAAAGAAATAGGGCACGTGGAAAATAGAAGTTTATGAATGGCCCTTATCACAAAATAACTGGCTGGGTAAAAAAGTAACCATTAATAAATTCAAACAAATTACACTGATGATGATTATCAGTCGGGGAGTTTCCCTCAATTTTTGCAACATCAGGATGTATTGCAGACCTTCATCATCTTCTCCTCTTAGTAAGGTCCCAGTTGCGTCCAAAGCTTGCACTTTGAATATCCGAAGGGATTTCCGCACGAAAAAAAAAAAAAAAAAAAAAGGTCTGCTTATTGTTTTTGATTGCATGGTATGTCGACTTTTCCGGGAGTGACTGCCGTCTGTACTTCCACCCCGAGAAGAGAGGCTGCGCCAGAGCCTCATCCGTTATTTATCAGAAGCACCAGCTAACAGGTGAGCATGACTTTGGCCACAAAGGTGTTACTATCAAGGTGGTAATCTGAAATTTGCAGGTGTTCGGATTAGGTTCACTTAGGTTGTGAACCTACTAGTGTTGTTTCAATTAAATACCTTAGCAATTAATATGCATACTTTTCCTATTACAGGGGGAATGCTCTGACCAACTGAAGCGTCGCCTTGAAACATATATAATAAATCGGAGAATTTCGAATAGGTATCTGGGACGTATCTCGGTGGCTCACTTGGTCAGAGCATTCTCCCTGTAAAAGACTGGTCGCGGGTTCAAGTCCTGTCCTAGATGTTCTCTTTTTCCGAACTAAATTTACTAGTATTGTCCCATCTTTAAACCTAGTAGATTTAGGTGTCACCTACAATTTTATGTGCCATGAAAATTGTCATTCTACGTATGACGAATCACTGAAGCTATGCTAAGAATTATACATGGAACCAATAATAATAAATTTAATGTAGCACATTACACCTGAAACATCGTAATCATTGTGGATGTACTCGTAATGAATTAACATTTGTTCAAACATTATCCATGTTCACAGGGCTGCCGCAACATGTTATTTGTTGAGACAACATGGGACTTATTATTTTTGTAACCCCAGGGTTACCAGTGAACTTTGGCCCCCATCGCGGCCTCGCCTTTGGGGTCGCGTTTTATCCCGCATTGGTATGTTAAACATGTTATAACGTAAAAAATGGTCTCACCAACATGGTTGCCCAAGACCGTGCGAAGTCTGTCTATCTATCTATGTTTTAACATTAAAACGGTGTGAAAGTGTATGAAAGGGGCTTTTTATGTGTGGGACGTTGCCAACGATGAGATGGGTGTTTTTTGAAACTCATACAGATTCCACGCATCGAGCGGTAAGAATTTGGCTGTCTGATGAGTAACCCTTTGCGCGGAAGAGATTGAAAAAGCGAAAGGAGTGTTATTATGAAATTTCATTCAACATTATAACATCCGTTCGGATGATATTATGGTTATTAGGACATTGGCTGTATTAATGTTGGCAATAAGCTAACTGTTTCAGAATCTTTTATAGAGGATTTAAAGCATGGGTGTAGGTAAACTACTATTATCGGTGTAAAAGTGGACGTAAATAACATAACAACATTGGAGTTTAGAGTTCCGTTGATAATATTTATAACATTATTGTTATATACATTTTCACGTTCCATTTGTTTTTTTATACCACTTAGATGGTAGACAAGCTCACGGCCCACCTGATGCGAAGCGGGTACCTTGGCCTATGGACGTATGCAACACCAGGGACGTGACACTCGCGCTACAGACCCTGAAAAAACCTTGGGGAAACCACAGCAGGGAGATCAATCATTAACGCAATCAGAATATATCGGTAGCATACTGGTTAAGAGGTCTGTCTTATAGATTTAGATCGGAAAAAGAGAACATCTAGGATGGGACTTGAACCCGCGACCAGTGGGCCGGCCGCCCAAGTGTCGTTGATATGACAGCCGTCGAAATGTTGCGGTACAAAATGGCCGTCGACCTTGACGGCCATATTGTACCGCCCCATTGATAATCGATGCCGGCGCGGCGTAAGAATGAATGAAACGCTGTTTTTGACAGTTAAATAGCTGCCGCCTAAAAAATTTCAAATCGACGGCCATTCCGACGCGTCGCTTTGAAGTGTCATTTCATTGCGGCACTTCATGAGCTGTCGTTTTGAATATTATTTTCTTTGAAAATAATTTTGGTCTTTCCAATTTTAGCTTGCTTTTTTTAATTATTTTGCTTTCTAGCGACTAATTAAAACACTCTTTAATCTTTACCTTACCTACTTAAACGTTTTTGCTGTGTTGTTTGTTGTTTTCGTATGTTTCAGAAGGAAGGAATAAGCGAAGGAGTTGGAGGACGGTATTCCATCGTCGGCAGTCGCCCCCATAAAAGCCATAGTAGCCCAGTGTTAGGTGCAATAGGATGACAGAACCCAGTCACCCCCATAAAAGCCATAGTAGCCCAGTGTTAGGTGCAATAGGAGGGCAGAACCCACTCGTTGGCAGCCGCGCCCATAAAAGCCATAGTAGCCCAGTGTTAGGTGCAATAGGAGGGCAGAACCCCGTCGTCCCCATAAAAGCCATAGTAGCCCAGTGTTTGGTACAATAGGAGGGCAGAACCCAGTCGCCCCCATAAAAGCCATAGTAGCCCAGTGTTAGGTGCAATCGGCATCGTAATCAACCGTCGGAAAAGAAAATAATATTCAAAACGACAGCTCATGAGGTGCCGCAATGAAATGACACTTCAAAGCAACGCGTCGGAATGGCCGTAAATTTGATTTTTTTAGGCGGCAGCTATTTAACTGACAAAAACAGTGTTTCATTCATTCTTACGCCGTGCCGGCATCGATTATCAATGGGGCGGTACAAAATGGCCGTCAAGGTCGACGGTCATTTTGTACCGCAACATTTCGACGGCTGTGATATCGACGACACTTGGGCGGTAGGCCCACAGTTCCTTACAGGGAGAATACTCTGGCCAACTGAGCTACCTGCCACGTCCCAGATATTCGAAACTCTCCGACATATTATATACGTCTCAGGGCGACGCTGAAGCCATCTACCGTAATCCTCGCGAACTACGAAAACAATGAATGATGTTACAATTATTTTTAAACATTGTTTTTTGATTTCAATGAAATTTTGAAGCAATTAGCTAACTTTTTCCTTTATATTTAGATCAGAAAGTCCGTCTTACTATCAAGAGGTCCCGGGTTCGAGTCCTGGCCACTCCTAACACAATTGATTTAGCTTAACTGGAGTACTAGTAACTTTATTACGAGTAGGTAACCTTTTGAAATAAATTGAATTCTCTGACATTTCGATCAGGTTACATGGGCCATGGTCGAAGAACCTTCTACCATCGGACTCGACAACGAAAGGCGTAGACTACAGCCTGTGACCACGGCCTGGTCAAAACGTCAGTGGATCATTTTGAGTTTACGGTCACGATTGCAGCCTACCCTCCCAACATCGAGAGGAAAACCTGCTTCAGACTCTCGTCCATCCAACAGCAGGTGTACCGGGTAGCAAAGTAGGGTTGACGAAAGACCTTTGCCTATCTAGAACTACAGTAAGGTTTATACTAGAACGATTATCCAAAGGCGCATTAGCAGGTTCACACCAGATTTGGCTGGTCTGGGAGAAATATATGAGTAATGAAGGTGTAGTTTATGTACGTCGAAAAGGGACCCCTTAAACCTACACCCGTGTCACAAGTCGCGATATCTACTTAGAGTTTCTCTCTCTGTGACATAATGGACCCGGCACCCGTACGCAGGGACTTAAAAACACATTCATAAAGGTTACATAATTATATGGGTTACACTATGAAAATGTTACAGAATAAAAGTGTTATACTTATAAATGTGGTATTGAATCTGTTAATCGTTACCACTTTCAATTGTGTAACAGTTATATACAATATGTAACAGATAATAATCTGTTAATAGTGTTAATAATTGTTAACCGAAATGCTACGTTGCCAACTTTACTATCCTATCATATTTATAATCTAATTTTTTAACTAAAGGTATTTTGTACACCCCCAAGTAACTTAGGACGCTATTTCTGTTACGCTTATTAACACTTATGAACACATATAAAACGTACGTAAAACGTACACTTTAAATGTGGTACACTTTCGTATTTGTTACATTTTTAATGGGTTTCTTCTAAAACAGTTTCAAAAAACAGTGTTAAAACACTTTATTACGGTTACAGTTTGGGTCCTAACCTGAGCGGTGAATTCATGGAATGCTAAGAAGCTCATTTCTTTTTTTGTGACAGCCCTAAGTAAAGCCTTGTTATAACCTTGTTTGTTTAGTTACGAACATGCTTAGTAATAGCGAAAATATTTCAGCGGTGCACAGAGTCGTGAAACTTACATTCACCATGCTGTACTGACCTCGTTAACTCGAATTCTTCATTCTGAACTGAGTCATACTAATGTTTACGATAGATAACGAGTTCGCCGATAAACTCCCACGTGGAGTTGTAGCGGTAGCGAGTTCAGATGCTGTAGCCAGTTGAGTGTGAGGTCTCAGGTTTTTTTTATATAAAGAATTAGCTGTTGCTTGAAGAATCGGCCTCAAAAATAGTTAAACATATCCCAAGTTATTGATCAACTTACATCTAAATCTTTTCATAGAAAAAAATACAAATATTGACCACGTCGAGCTAAGCAGGACTCCAAAGAGTAGTCTCTCATTCATCTTCCCGACGACGCGACGTGCCAAATTACAAAAAAACGGGTAGTTAGGTGTACGGTAGATACACTTTCCTCATGGATACACTTTTTACAATCCCCGCTTTCGTTCCCGTTAAATACACTATTGTCTAGTCCAGTTAAATACAGTATAATTTACAATAAATTCAAGATTCATTCCCCATGGATACAATTTCCTCTAAGATACCCTTTTGAAAACTGCCCGCTTAGCGAACCTATAAGGGTTCCGGTTTGAGTACATACGGCACCCTAACAAAGTGTTCGATCATCTATTTCATAAGTAATATAAAGTCCTATGATTTGATGATGAGAATGTAAAAGTGTTTAAACATAAATATTAAATTTTTGTACGTATGTGTACCAAGAAGTGTATCTAAGAGTAATAATTACCCCCAAAGGCGGGGCCGCGATGACGGCCGAAGTCCGCC
The DNA here is from genome assembly GCA_946251805.1 of Cybosia mesomella. NCBI lineage: Eukaryota > Metazoa > Arthropoda > Insecta > Lepidoptera > Erebidae > Cybosia > Cybosia mesomella. Next base: position 3,205,077 of record OX276400.1, read on the forward strand.
TGGCACCCTGGGGGTATCCTTCCAAGGGCGTACCCGGGGTGCCCGGCAATGGACGCTTTGGAAGGACATCGTGTGGTTTTAGTCGGTTCGATTACGACATACCCACCTCATCACTGGCAACGGTGAGGTGAAGCCCGTGGGGGTTTCCATACGTCCATTCGTAAAAAATAAAGTAATGATTCTTTGAGTTTCCAAAAAGTGTATCTAACGCGAACGAAGGCGGAGTTTTTTTTAAAGTGTATCTACGATGAAAGTGTATGTACGGTGAATAATTACATAACATACTTTAATTACATAGGGTTATATACCATAACCCATATAACCATATAGTACCCGTAACCGGCGTGCATGTATGAAAACAATTATGAAAGTGGAAGGAGCGAAAGGCGTATGCCAAGATCGTAGCAAGTGGAAAGATGTTGTCTCTGCCTAACACAATGGGAAAGAGTCGTGACATAACGTAACCCTGTGTACTTACCTACATATTTTTCTTTACCGCTGACAACGGTCAAGGGTTACCTATTACAAAGAAGAATTTGAAATTATGAAGAAATATAAGTACAGTGTGAGATCAACTAAGAGGTAAATTGGTTAAGAATGAAGTGAATAATTATGTTGAAAGAGCAAGAAAATATATAGTGCCCATGTTTTACAACAATTACATGTTTTCATTAGGGGAGACCTATGTCCAGCAGTGGACTAGAATAGGTTGATGATGATGATGATGATGAAGTGATAAAAAAATTAAAAGTAGTGTCAATTTCAAAAGAAAACATAGGGATTTGTTTATTGTATTGGCAATAATATCAATGTTGCACCATGCAATAAATTTATCATGTAAATAACAATTAGTATTGTATAATAAATTAGGTGGATGGGTAGCATTTAATTACTATACTACATATGAGCGTAGCGTCTACAGACTGCCCTGGAAGTTTGGCGAAATAGTTATGTGAAAAATGTGTGTTTGCTGAATAAATAACTGAAGCCGAAAAAAAAACTAGTAATCTATGGCGTAACATATAAACTCACTTTCATATTATTGTGATCCTAGTAACAGAAAGACTCGAACCAAAAACAAGCTCACCTGCTGATTGAGACACCAGACTCAGGCACAAGTAGGGACTCAAACTGTAATAACGTGTTTTAACACTGTGTTTTGAAACTGTTTTAGAAGAACACCATTTATTAATGTAACAGATACGAAGTATACCATATTCAAAGTGGTACTTTTTTATATGTCTTAATAAGTGTAACAGAAATAATGTCCTAAGTACTTGGGGGTGTACAAAATACCCTTATTTAGATTATAAACATAATAGGATAGTAAATTTGGCAACGTAGCACTTCGGTTAACACTTATTAACACTGTTAACAGATTAATATCTCTTACATATATAATAACTGTTACACAATTGAAAGTGGTAACGATTAACAGATTCAATACCACATTTATAAGTGTAACACTTTCATTCTGTAACCTTTTCATAGTGTAACCCATATAATTATGTAACCTTTAAAACATAACATATTTTCACACCTGTATCCCCGAAGGGGTAGGCAGAGGTGTATTACACACCCACGATTCGCCAGTTATGTTTAGGTCCCAATGTAATAGGGGGCGAGCCTATTGCCGTCTACCGGGCACATTATTAAGCGAGCGATAATTAATATTTATTAATGCCCACAAAACTACGAAAAGTAAGAGGTGTGTGTAACCTTTATGAATGTTTTTTTTTCCTCCCGTGATAAATCTGTCTGACGGTAATCACTACCATAAAAACCGTATAAGGTAGACCAAAAAGAAGAGAAAGAGTACGTGGACTCTGGGCTCCGAGGGGACAACCTCAGATGCAACCTCAAACAACGCTAAGATGATAATTATAATATTGATCTTGACGATCTCAAGTGTTACTAAACTTTTATGTGTACACGCCAGCAATACTAGCTACAAAACAAACTCCTCATCTGCTATTACATGAAGTTTAATTAAAGTACCAAAACGGAAAATTATAAATGACAAAAACAGTCTAATAGTTTCATTGACTTCACTTTTCACTGGACTTATAATTTATTCAAAGAAGCAAGCTTGGTATAGGGATAAAATGAGGAACCCAATGGCATATATTATGAGAACTATATCCATGACAGTGGCGAATAGGTCTCGGGCAAACTGCTCTTGAGCTATTCTTCTTATAGCACCTCTGGCTTCGTGACAGAACCTTGAAACGTGGGTGATGAACAGCTCTCCCGCATTAATTACCGTCCTGAAAATAAAGGTATAGACATTTACAATAAAATGAGTATAGCGACATCTTGTATCGAAACTAAGAAGCTTCATGGTTCTTAGTTCTGGTACTAAATGTCGGCATGATAGTAAAAATATTATATTCATTTTATGTCGTTATTATTAAGTGTATTTACAATTTGATATATTTAAATAAATTAACTTGCTAAACAAGAGCTGGATTTCTTCAGTGAATATCCTCCCAACTAAACCGGGATTTCACGTTTAACAGCATCTAGTGATGCATTTAAGAACTAATTATCTAACTAAGAAATACGTAATTCCTGAAAAGCGCCATCTCCAAAACAAGTTTTGAACTAAATTTTCATAGGTTCCTACATGTTGTAACATAATGACACTAGATGGCGAAATAAGTTATTACAGCCAAGTTAACTTCAAGTAGATTACTCTAAAAAATTCGAAGTATAAAACACCAGAATTATATTAAAAGCTAAATAGAATGATGTAAATAGCTTACTCTGGAGTACACCAGCCCCATTGTACGCCGTTATTGATGCTGAAGAGTGGCAGAATCATCGCCATCAGGTACCACAAGCCAGATGGGTCCAAGGTGGACGTGGGGGTTAAGTTGGGTCTTTGGGCAAAAGGCATTCTGTGGAATTGAACAACAAATGAAAGAAGGTTTTTATAGAACGAGGCTCGTTGTTAGGTGGTAATCTAGTTTAGAGTAACACATTTTAAAGTTGAACAATACCAGTCAGGTCAGTCCTAGGATGGATAACCATTCTTAACACATTGAAACCTCATTGTACCTTTTTTTTTCGTGCGGAAATCCCCTTGGATACCCACTGCCGGCCAGCGGGGGGTGGTTATGTCGGGCTTGAACCGACTAAAACCGCACACCGTCTCGGGTCTTCAGACGACGGGGTGTAAGGTGGCCAATAAGGCATTTCCCTCGCACCCCGACTGACCCTAGGCCATCTCCGGTTTCGAGATGGCCCCTTCGGGTTTGGGAAACACGGTGTCCCCATCTTACCCCGGAAAGGGGGGGGGGGCTAGTCGAACCGCCGCCCGGGCAACCCCTCTGTGCCTAAGCATGCTAAGCCGTCGGTCTCGGTTGCAATGCGAACATCTACGGCAGTCGTTAGGGGTAGTTGGAGCCTCAAATCAAGCCTGATACCCTATAAAGGTTATAGGTTACTACAGATAAAATTTATATTACTTGATACTGTCGGAAGTTTACGCGATTACACATTGAAACAAAACTATTTTTAACGGATTCTCCATTTCCATTTCCATTCTCCGTCCCCGCAAGTCTCCCCATGAGCATGGCTGCTGAAAAGCAACCGAAACGTCGGGTTCAATGTAAATAATAAAATAACATCAAATAAATCGCGATAGAATCCGTTGATAATAGTTTTATTGCAATTTATATTACTTGTTGCGTCTCGCAGATTTTTATCCGTGTTTAATAATACGTAGGTAAGATTGATCCTAGGGCACGCCGCAATAGCGGCGGTAAGGCCCATCATGGTGAATTGGCTAGAGAGGCGACACGGAAGCCTCTCGTACCGACTGACGCAGGTGATCTCCAGGAAGGGGTGCTTCGGGAGAGGCTCAGAACTCTCCCGGCCCGCCGAGCCCGCAACATGCTCGCCGCGCGTCGCAGGCAACTCAGGCGCCGGAGGTCGCTTAACGACCTCCGTCCTCCATGAGCGCAGGCCTGGGGGTGGCAGGTGAGGCCGCCTGTCACCCCAGCAGAAGCAGGCCGGGACGGTGGGGCGACTAGCGCCCCTCCCCCAAACCGGGGCAAGACGGGGACACCGTGGTTCCCAAACCCGAGGGGGCCATCTCGAAACCGGAGATGGCCCAGGGTCAGTCGGGGTGCGAGGGATATGCTCTATGGGCAACCTTACACCCCGGCGTCTGCAGACACGAGACGGTGTGCGGTTTTGGTCGGTTCAAGCCCGACATAGCCACCCCCGCTGGCCGGCGGGGGGTAAAAAAAAGGTAAGATTGATACTCCATTGTTGTTTCGGTGTACCTACTAGAACCAGTTAAATAGTCTAATGATTTGGCAGGAGAATAGACACTATCCAACCAACCTTGTGTACTGGACTCCAGTGTTCTCTGTGGAGGCCACACCACCCCGGAGCCAGGAGTCCACCTGGTCGCTGTACATACTCTGGTCGCTTGCCAGGGTGTAAGAGGATGTTGAGAGCGGGTCCTTCAGGAAGAATATGTAATTCAAATTCATTATATGTCCATGATACGAATGAATTAGGCGGACGATCCGGTGTTATGGGCCTATGGCGCCCATTTTTAATTCAATTCAAATTATTTCATAACAATATTACATTAAATACAAAATAAATCACATACATACATATACTCACGCCTTTTTCCCTCCGTGGTAGGCAGAGACAACAGCCCGCCATCTGCTTCTGTCCTTACATACTTGGGCACTTGGAACGAATGAATGCGTACTGAGCGAATGACACACCAAGTATATAAGGCATATGTAAGTGGGCAGGCAAGCCGGGTCGACCTCGCAGGACATACACTGATCAAATTAATGAGATATAGAAAAAATGGTAGGCCAAAAGCACTCGAAACCAGCGGGCTTGCGTAAAAGGCTTAATGACAGTGAAGGAAGCTCGTTTAAATCACACAAAGATCTATAAATTTCCCCGTGGGATGGTCGAAATTTGACCTTTTTTGAGGATGGTAAAAAGTTAAACTTAATTTCTTTTTCATTTTGTTATATACTTATGTCAGCTGTGAACATTAAACAAATATGTCATAATACGATTGACGCTGGCGGTATAAACTTACATAAGTAACATGGATGTGTGTGTTCCAAATGCATCGTAGTGTGTAATGTTTTATTTACTTATGTTATAGAGTGGTAGAGTCAAGCAACAGTCATTTTGGCCGTTACATGAATGGGCCGACTCGACCGGGAAAGCACCACCCTCTCACAGAATATCGACGCCAAGTAACAGTATTTGACCTGTTGCGTTCCGTTTGGTGAGTGAGAGTGCCGGAGCCCAAACTCCATTCCCATCCCCTCCCAAACTCCTATCCCATCCTGTCCTTTACAGGGTCGGCAGCGCGAGTGTGACGCCACTGGTGTTGCACACGTCCATAGGCCGCGGTAACCGCTTCCCATCAGGTGGGCCGTGTGCTTGTCTGCCACCTTAGTGGTATAAAAAAAAATTGATTTAATGTATTTTTTATACATAATTTAAAAAAAAGTCCCGTTGTAGATGTTCTCTTTTTCCGATCTACGAGTAAATCCATAGGGAAAGTTATAACATCACTTACCTCTTCTTTCCTAGCTTCATCTGTAAGTGTATTTGCACCTGGGCCTTCCCGAAGTTTGTCCCCGGTGAGGGGCCCGGGGGCACCAATACGGAGCGGTTCGTCGACATGTGCCAAGTTGCCTGCTAACTCCCCAATCACCTGTTCCTTCAAGTCTTGGGATAACTCTAACGCCATTTTCTGTAAATGAAGTTCATTCTGGGTACAACCTACACAAGTATGAGACAAAATACCTTTAAGGTCCAAGCTAACCTCATCCGCAAGCTGGTACACGAGCTGATTTTGATAAGACGAACTTCCGCTTGGCTTGGCTTATTCCCATGCGCTCCAAATCTATTACTCTCCAAAATTCATTTTTCCATACATCCATCACCAGACGCTCCAAGGATTTATAGATTAAAATAATTAAGACAGCAACTTTTAACAATTTCATTCCGAGGGAAAAAAGGTACTTTGGGATTTTGTTCCCAGCAGCTATAAGAAAAAAAAATTTGCAAAAGCTTTTCAAGACCTTGGGAATGATTTAAATAAATAAAAAAGTTTAAGTTTAGTTTATGCTGGGGTGTATGCTAGAAAACCTCCTTGTGGTGCACCCTGTGCAACGGAAGCAGCAACTCCTCTCCTTCCCTAGGGGGAGGTGTTGCTGCTTCAGGCTGATATTCTGCCAAGGTCGAATTGACCTAAGAGAAGGAAAACTCGAAACAAAACCCTGTACCAACCCGTCTGGCCTGCGTGGTAGTAATAGGCTATAACCCTCCCATGAACAGAAGCCACAATAAACAAAGGTGTTCGACCAGTGCGTCCTAACTGTCATGACTTACGTGCCGAAACGTGGTCATTGACAGTGAGGCTAGTCCACGACTTAAAAGTTGCGCAGCGGGCTATGGAGCGAGCTATGCTTGGGGTTTCTTTCAAGGATAAAATTCGAAATGAGGCCATCCGACAAAGAACTAAAGTCACCGACATAGCTCGCAGAATAAGCAAGCTGAAGTGGCAATGGGCTGGCCACATCTGCCGAAGGACCGATGGCCGATGGAGCAAACGATTCCTAGAGTGGCGACCACGAATCGGTAAAGGTAGGACGTCCCCCAGCAAGATGGACGGACGACCTGAAAAAGGTAGCTGGGATAGACTGGATGCGCAAGGCGGAGGATCGGGTGCTATGGCGTAAAATGGGAGAGGCCTATGTCCAGCAGTGGACTGCAATAGGCCAATTGATGAACTTTAGTTTTGGAGCCCTTGGAAACAAAATTGTGAGGTGGGCGGGAATAAGCCGAGCTGAGACTTTAATGGAATTTAAAAGAATGGTCAAGGAGCATTATTTGTTCAGTGTATCACGTGTAACATACACAATATACTATGTATAAAATGTATATCATATTATTATATCTGTTGAAGTGTGTATATATGTATACCCCTCCAGCTAAGCTAAATTGCTTGTGTTAGGGGTGGGTTCACGTCGGTAGTGTAATGGCCAGGATTCGAAACCGGGACCTCTCGATCGTAAACTTCTAAACCACTAAGCTACCGACAATCGAATCGTCCGACCCAAGACTCATATATTTTAAGTAGATAATATAAGTTTTTAAAACAAGAGGTGTACATATGAACACAAGAGGTGTACATATTAACACAAGAGGTGTACATGTTAACACAAGAGGTGTACACAACGGATGAGGCTCTGGCGCAGGTCCCCTCTCAGGGTTGGGAGGTCAGACTGCAGTCGCTCGCGGAAAAGCCAACATAGTAATAAAAAACGATAAGCGAACCTCAGACTCTAAAGTGCACACTTTGGACGCAATTTGGCAATCGCTATTTGGGACCTAAACATAACTGGCGAATCGTGGGTGTATAATACACCTCTGCCTACCCCTTCGGGGGTACAGGCGTGAAGTTATGTTATGTTATTGGGGTGATGATGATAATTTGTAGTACTTACAGCAAATATTTTTCTCTACCCGAGACGTGTCGACGAGCACGGCCGGGTAAATAAACTATATTCAGTTTTTATTTAACATTTTATTCTTAATGATTTCTTATTTTTTATATGCGACCATTTTGACACACATGAGTTTTGCGGAATGTCAGATATTATTTTTTCTTTGGGATAAAAATGTTTTCAAAGATTCTAGTTGGATTGTCTATTTCTTTGAGTGTAGGTGCTAGTTCGGATTAATATAGTACGGTCGTATGGTATGGTTCATGTGTTATTCCCGATTATAAATCTATTACTGTACCAAATTTGAGCAATTTCCGTTCAGTCGTTAACGTGCACATTTATTCTGCTTAATATATTTTTTATTTTTTTTAATATTTAGGACACGTCAATTTCACTTCACCTCGCCTGATGGTAAGCTGAAGGTAAAGCCTCAGGAAAGAGGGTCACCATTACATACACGTACCATGTTAACAATGGTGGCACTCAGCTTGACGGCCTCATCAGAAGAGGATTGTCGTCGCAGCACCGCGTGACACCCACCGGTCCCACTAGTGCTGCGACCACAATCCCCCTGCCCGGCTATGCACTTGCTGATCCCTGAACGCAATCAAACCGAAATTGGATTACTATGGAGGGTTTTTCGCAATCGTGCACGATGGTACCCACCCGGCCAAATTTTGTGACAAATTTGTGTCATCAAATTCCTACCACCAGTAATTATTATAACAGGTTGGGGAAAAAGAAATCCATTATTTTTTCGGTAGATGGCTGTAGTGATCGATATCTCGTAAATTATCGATCAAACAATTTCAAATTTATGCTCGTTGTCAAGGTAACAGTTCGTACTAAAAGAATTCGTTTGCAGTTTTTTGTTTTGTCCATTCAGTTCTGAGTTACACGGCGTTAAAGATGGAAGTCAACAAAGAGAAAATTCGGTACATTTTACAGTTTTTCTTTGATAAGGGCGAAAATGCAAGTCAGGCGGCTGAAAATGTGAATAGTGTTTATGGTCCCGATACTGTAACAGCTAATTACGCGCAATTTTGGTTTCGTCGATTCCGTTCGGGTATTTTTGACGTTAAGGATGCCCCTCGCACAGGCAGGCCCGTCGTCGAAAATGTCGACAAAGTCACTGAAATCATCGAAGTGGACCGGTGGAGTGGATGTTAGTAGTCGTAGCATCGCCCAGGAGTTAAAGATCGACCACAAAACAGTTTTAAATAAAGTCTTGAAGTTCACGTAAAAATAATGGATTTCTTTTTCCCCAACCTAATATTAGTTATTATAAAAAAAATATTAGTAGGATCTTGTAAGTACTTACATTTTTATAAGCAAAGCAGAAACTTTTGTCAGCTGACTTCCGAACTTCAGTATCGTGATAACACGCTCTGATGATGAATCATTAATTAAATTATAACAAATTAACTATTTTAATTGATCTGTAAATTCAGTAGCCCGTGTCAAAAATGATATAAGCACAAAAGCATTTTTTTACAACTTAGTCTATTTTTCTTTAAATGACATTCTTTGGGCGCGAACCACTGGATATCATTGTTCGAAATTCAAAAAGAACGCGGGCTTCCCGTAGCGTCATTATTCGCGGTCACCAATGTAAAAAGGTTTTTTAATCAAATTGATCAGAATTTTTTTGTTCATTGATTTTATATTTGCGTCGGCGTGTGTGAGATTAAAGCCACCTACGAATTCATTTATTTTGTGGGAAGAATTCTCTAATGGTGCATACGAGTTTCAACTTGCATTATAGAGATTTAAACTAAGATGTAATGAAGTTAGATATTCAAGCCGTAGATTAAAAATTCTGTAATAGATAAATTAAATTAAATTGAAATTGAAATTGTCGAACTCTGTTCAAGTACGTACGTAAGCTGTTGTACTGGTGTTTCTTGTTTAATTGATAATTACCTACAATATAAAAAAGGGTGAACAGAAGACAGTAATATGAGTACACTTAACTAATTAGCAGTAATTAAACCAGAATTAAACTAAGTCTGAAACTGACCCTCTATCTGAAATAGTTTTTGAATACGTACCTATACACGATACAATGAATACCTTTCTCTTATAAACTGCGTATATTATCTATTGTATTATATATAGTATTATGTACAGCTTCAATTCACTAGAGGTGAGGAAAAAATACGTTCAGAATAGTCAGATGAAGCCTCAACATAATAAAGATAATAATGTAAATTGTTTGTGCTATATGGTCACCATGGTTCAACAGAAAACAATTTATTTTCACCGTTGTATATAGTATGTCACATTGACGCGTGTCTAATTCGTTTAGTCCCGGTGTCCACCACCAATTTGGCCACCACTGGTGGACAGAGAGGCAAATTATGAAATTATGTTCCGCTGTCCACCAGTGGGGGACAGAGTAACCAATTTTGAAAAATTGTGTTATCACTGTACACAGAGATCTCTCTTCATAGATAGCACTTCTTACCATAAACATTCCGGACTAGTGGTTCCGGCGCTTCGCCGGCCGCTGCCGCGGCACGCTCGTTGGGGTCACAGTTCTAACCTAACCTAACCCACTTTACTTATTTTCGGAATATAAGCCGAGCGAGGCAAGAAGTGCGAAATATCAGTCCATCGATTGATAAATATTCGAAGAATCGTTCAGTCGAAGCAGCGTTTGGCGACAAAAAGTCGTTTCGCAATAACACAACTTTTCAAAATATGTTGCTCTGTCCACCACTGGTGGACAGCGGAACATAATTTCATAATTTGTCTCTCTGTCCACCAGTGGTGGCCAAATTGGTGGTGGACACCGGGACTAATCAGTCTAATTGGATAGAATTAGAATTGAAATAAGTTAGTTAACAGAATTCAATAAATAAAGAAAATTGAAAGTCTTAAGTATTAGATTTATTTTGATTTATGTTTATTGTTATTCTCACTTTAATTATTTTTTTATTATTTTACAAAACACTAAAAGTAAATAATTTGACATGAAAAAGAATGACGTCATATTGAGCATTTCATAAAAGTTGCCACAGAACTTATTGTTTTGATATTTAACAACAAGAAACTAATTTGACTTGACAGTTCTAGCCATGCAGTTCACGTTTGATATTAAATAAAAACTATTTTGTGAGCAAAAAAGTATTGTTTTCCAAATGTTTTGAAAAAATATACTGATATAATAGTTTATTTTGATGATAAACTTCTTACAATCTAATTTACACAGTGATCTTTTAAATTTAGTTCTTGTATACCTCACACAAGAGCCTGATCAAAATACCCTAACCTGTGAATGACTGCACAAGATCAAGTTATCACAATGTCGCACTTTTTAATATCAGTGATTTTGTCAGCAGTTCGCGCTGATTGTCACCCATAATGTTGATGACTTAATCAAGAATTTCCTGTGACTTGTGTGTGAAGTTTTGAATGAGCCTCGTTAGGTATCATTTGCCAATATTGTGGGGTATGTAACGAGGAAGAATCTTTGAGTGTGCTATTACAACGTTACTATATATCTTATTTTATCGTGTTGTCAGTTCAAGGTTATATTTCTTAAGAAAGTCCTTTTTTTGCAGGTTGGAGGTGTTAGAGAAAAGAGGAGAATGGGAGAAATGAAACGAATATAAGTAAGACGTCTGGTACTCTCACAAATTCAGAAAAAGAGAAAAGTGCTAACTTAAAAAGAATGGTACTTGCCTGGTCTAGACAGCCCTTTAGAGCTGAGAAAAAAAGACTCTACAATCCTCGCGATCATCATTAGAACAGCAAAAGAAGTCTTTTAATTTAAAATATCTATTTTGAAGTACATTAATATACAGTATAATTTTTTTTTACAGTCTTACACACATACCACAACCTCTCAAACGTCAATCTATCAAAAAAAGAACTTTTTCTGGCGAGGATATCACAAGACCGCTGAGTGGGCGTGCAAAATTAAATGAAAGTGAAGACCTGCCATTTTTTTTCGCAAATCAATCGAAGTTTTTTTTTACTGGATACCACGGTAGCAGGCTGGCCACACCACGGGATGTCGTGCTACCGCGGTAAGAATATTGATGGATCTCGCAGTTTCTTTAGGTATGACACTTTCGATATAGTGTGTTGAGTTGTTGACTTATTCGCTGTAAATGTCAAAATCTGTATGATATGGGTGTTGTCATAAATAAATTATAAGCGGTGCTGTAAAGGTACAGACTAATTAAAATATACTACGTATAGAATGTAAAAGTAATTATTTGAACTTACTCCAAGGCGTGAATTATACAGACAAGGTATAAAGTATAAGGCGTGAGGCATAATCAAAGCAAAATTGTACTTTTGTCGCGATCGAAGAGCAAAATCGCGTCAATACGTACGATTTTGATTTGATTATGCCTTAACGCTATATGCCTTCGCCTCTTGCCTTCTTAGTAGAATTAACGCCTTACACAAGAATGAAAATTATTTAAATTCCCATCTAAGCCAAATTATTTTTAATCTATCCTTTTCATTATATTTATTTACACAATCAAAAATGTATCCAACAAAATATTGAGCTAAAAGCACCCATATGTTGGCCTAATAAATTGAGAGTCAACCCTTTATTTACCGTCGGTGGATCGTTTAGGCCCCTATTATAATATTAATGCTAAACAAACATGGGATTTTTGCTTCTAAATGACTTTATCCACTTCAGAGGGCAATCGTTTAATAAAGTTAACTTTGATTTTTATGTTCGGGTTTACGTTTTAGTTTGGTTCCAAAATTATGTTAGGTAAATTATTCTTTTTTAATATCAGCACTTTTGCTAATGAAGTATTCACAATGATTATGGGTGGCATGACCCCAAAACGATGAAGCTTAGTTGTTTAGTGATTTAAATTTTCAAAGTGTTTTTTTTTAAGATAAATTAATAAGAGTATAGTATGGTTTTGAATTCAGCTGAAAAATTGTGGTAGACGCAAATAAGGCCTATTTGTCTCATGTTAAATGAGGCTAAAAATGTAAGGTATATGTACTTACAAAACATATGAACTGAAATTAACATGTCGGGGTATGTGATAAGAAAATGTACTCATACATATTGGAGTAATATTACTATTATAGTAACTGGAACGAAAAATATTCTATTAAAACTATCAGATGTTTTCATTTGTGTTCCAATGTGGATTATACCAGTGAAAATACGTTTAATTCAATTTAATTGATCTCCATTTTGGTTTAATCCAATCTTAATATTAGCGAAACGTCTCTTTCTACTTTAGATGTAGGTATATTACACCGTTGAATTGGAAAAAGATCACACTCCGGACGCCAGTGAATATCATTTTGCAATCAAAACTTAAGTAGCAATATCTACAATAATTGTGAGAATACTGAAAGAAAAATAATTGACGTTATCATGCTAATGCAAACCTATTTCCGTGGTCGTTAGAGACTGGATCTTTTGTAGGGTTAAGTGCCATTTAGTCAACTATACTTAGTTCGCGCTTCGATTTATAACGATGTTCTATTTAGCCACATCGGCACTTTTGAACCCTTTGATCACCGCGTTTTTTGTTTAATGATGCTTTTTATTTAAATTTTTAGATCGCTTATGTTAGTTTACGTGATTATAGGCTCTCTTAATACTTTCTCTGTAGTTTATTATGTCGTTTCAAAGACGTTATTTTACCCTTTGCTATTAAGTTATTTAAAGGTAAACAAACAATTTATTCTGGAACAAATTCATTGCTTTTTAAATAGTATATTACTAAACTTCCTTAAAGCGTCCATGGTATATTTTTCCGTATATTTCCGAAGAAACATTTTTACATCCACATTTTGCAATTCATATTTTTGGTCCCACATAGTATCGATAACTTAGTTTAGTTTAACAGGTTCGTTTCTCTACTCTACTCCGTGGTGCAACCAGGAATTTCAGAAAAACCCGATGACTTTATCCAACCTGGATGGTCATGACCATTAGCAAATGTAAACCTAAATTTATGTCACGGGATCAATGTGGTAGTCAAAAATAGTATTCCTAATAACTTCGAAAATTTGTTTCAATAAATATCTATTATTGGATAAATATTGATCAAGGTGATGAAAACCTCTCCTGTTGGTGAAATTAGGACAGAAGAAGCAGTAATGCCAAATTACTATAGTTTGGCTACTACTATTTTTTAGCTAGGTTTAAATGACATTTTTGGTTAGTCGGGTTTTATGCCTGCGCTCTGATTAGCAGAGGACATAGTGGAGAAACATTAACAGGTATTATAGAATCGTTTCTATTTCTGCTCCTTTGTAAGCTTTTACATATCAAAATATTTAAGGCGAGAAAATACCACATTGATAAAAATATGGATGTCCAAAAAGGAATGTCTTGTAACGGCGTAAGAAAAAAAAACTATCCGGTAGCCAATTACGTCACCAAAACAATAAAACCTCATAAATTATAATCAGTCCACAACAGTAAACAAAGGTTTTTTTTAAAACTGTATATTGACACGTGCGAGGGACCCTCGAATCGATCCGTGACCATTCAAGGGTTAAAATTATTTTTTGTTTTTGGGTCTATAATTACGCGTTATTGGTTACGAACCAATGGTATTGGAATTATTTCTGGAAGCTATTTGAGATTATTTACACCACACGTCACGTCATTTGGGCATACCATTGAGTGCACCAATTTTAATATTATCCTATAAATGTATCACAGAGTAAGTAATATGGTTCATTTACGGACTGAATTTAGACAGTACAATACTTCGACATGTAGCGAACTTCGAAAACACATAGATCGACAAGTCATTGCTTCGACAAACAATTATTAGACAACACACACCTTCGAATTACCACTACTTCGACAGACGATTATTCGACAGACAATACTTAGACAAGATACATCTTCGAATGAGCACTACTTCGACAGATTTTTTTTTGTAGTCTTTCGTTTAGTTGTCAAAGCAATGACTTGTCGATATCGTGTTTTCGAAGTTCGCTACATGTCGAAATATTGTACTATCTAAATTAAGTCTATAACTCGGAACAGAAATTGGCTTACGGTTTCTTTTTCAAGTTAACCACCAGGCTTCTCCTAGCACGAGTTGTTTGGCTACCGGTCTAATATAAGCACTTTTTTGTCTACGTTTGGCTTGTTTAGTCGAATGTAGAACAGCCCTATTCCTTAGTTAGGTACCTCCCAAACCCGAGGGGGCCATCTCGAAACCGGAGATGGCCCAGGGTCAGTGGGGGTGCGAGGGATATGCTCTATGGGCAACCTTACACCCCGGCGTCTGTAGACCCGAGACGGCGCGTGCGGTTTTACTCGGTTCAAGCCCGACATAACCGCCCCCGCTGGCACGCGGGTATCCGAAGGGATTTCCGAACGATAAAAAAAAAAACCTTTTTACCCGACTGCACCAGAAGGTGGGTAATGTTTTCGAGAGTATGTAATGTATGTGGCATTATTTGGCACGCTCTGCGGCCTGAACGGCTAGATGGATTTTAGCTTTAGAGGTGTCGTTAGATTTGTAAGTATTTGCTTTGAAAATGACACTGGGTTTTTGGAACTTAAATTTATGTTCTTAAAAAAATATTTTCACTCAAACTTATCGAGTAGGGTATCAAAATGAAGAACTTCAAAAGATGATTTCAAATATATATAAGGTGTCACAAAATTAGGTCTCTGAATTTGGTGAGATGACTTGGTATCGACAAAATATGTATTTGAAACAAAAAAAATAATATCGGGTAAAAAAAAAATGAAACAAAAAACACCACCAGCGACCAGCGTCGCGTGACGCGACGAGCACACGTGACGCTGGTCCCGATTTAGGTATTTCCCACACATCCGCTTGGAGAATATTGCGAGGAGAAGGACTGCACCCCTACCACGTGCGTCACGAGCTCGTCGCGTCACGTGACGCTTTTTTTTTATATTTTTGATATTTTTTTTTGTTTATTTTACTCGATATTTTTTTTTGTTTCAAATACATTTTTTGTCGATACCAAGTCATCTCACCAAATTAAGAGACCTAATTTTGTGACACCTTATATATATATCATAACTAAAAAGTATACAATAAAATTATTAATTAAACAATCAAATACTTTTTTATTTATTTATTCAGCAAAGACACATTTTTTACATTAGGTTATTTCGCCATATTGCAAGGGCAGTTTGTGGGCACTACGCTCATATTCAGTATAGTAATTAAATGCTACCCATCCACCTAACTTATTATAAATACTAATTGTTATTTACACGATACCTTTATTGCATGATGCAAAAATGTTAATGTTAAACACATCCCTAAGTTTTCTTTTGAGATTGACACTACTTTTAATTTTTTATCACTTCTTAAAAACATGTAATTGTTGTTTAACCTGGACATTATATATTTTCTTGTTTAATTAATTGATTAATTTCCTTTCGGTTTATGATTTGCAAAAGGGTCCCGCCTGCTATCAAACTTGTTTCGGTCTTTTTAGGGCAATCGGGTTTTTTTACGTGCGGAAACCCCCACGGGTACCACCACACCCGGGCAAGCAGTGTAGCCATCTATCGTGTAACAGGCGGCCTCACCATGGAGTGCCTTGCCTCCCATTGTTGAGAAAGGCACGCGAGTAACAAGACGCATTACCATCTAGAGTTTCCATCCGCCCCCAGACCCGCGCTCATGGAGGACGGAGATCTATTAAAGCGCTATCCCTTAGTTGTCTACAAAAAATCTCCCAAAGCACATAACTAGAAATTCAAATCATTATTATTCCAAAACATAAACTAGAAGGAAGCTATTCATTCGTTCCAAGACATTTTTACAGCATGTTCACAAAATTATCAACAATCTCGATTTAACCCCAAAACGCTCATGTCTCATCCATAATCCATATGTTGTTTCCAAAACCGATAATAATCCCAATATCCTGTTTATATACCTATGTAGTCATTCGAATTTTCGTATTATGCTCAAATTCGCGCCAAAGCCTGCCCTACTTCCGGTCTTCGCACGTGTGCGCAGGCGCACCAAACAATACACTTTTTTTGCAACATTCAAATGATAGTACTACCGACTAATGAAGTTCATTTTATCTCTTTCGTTGTTATAGTAAATGTTCTAAACATGAAAGGGAGAGGAGATATGACAGTTGGCTCTGAATGGCGTCTGCCGTCACCATATGTTGCTTGAGGTTTCGAAAATTACCCGCCATTCGTTTTTTGAAATGGTTGATATTATATGTCAGTTTTGTCTATTCATTACTGTGGTCGCACGCGAGCGTGGTAGACAACCTTGAACAATGAGAGAAACTGTATATTATTCGACCGAAATTATAGTCAAAATGGATAAATAATTATTTATATACTATACAATGTTATATACTTACCTAAAGATTTAGATTGTATATATGACATTTATAGAAACTTCATTGCATGTATTAAATAACTCTGCGAGACCTGAGTTTCTCCCGTACCGCAGAGCTCGCTGGGTCAGCCGGGATGCGAGGGAAATATCCGGGGGGATTTCCGCACGAAAAAAAGGGGGGGTTTATTTATTTGAGATTCGCTTGATTATTAGATTGGCTACCGTATGACCTCCCAAAACCAAGTGGGAAGCATCCGCCAGAGCCTCCGTGAATCTTGGTGGACCCCATACACCTTGCTCAAAATCCATTTTAGGTGAAAAGTTGGTGCTTTCCCGAACGAGCTGGCCCATTCGTGCTGCGTTAAGTATAGTTCTAACACCTAATTAATAGTGTATGGTATTCAAAATCAAGGTAGATAAATAATAACAAATATTCTAGAACACAGTGCTATCTAAACACAAAATAAGCATAGCTTGTAATGTGGGTTCTAGAACGCGGATAAACATCCAAATCAATGCGAATAGACGGTGTCGTAGATTATTTCCCAATGCTTCATTTTCTATGAAACAAATTTGGTAAATGATTGACGGGACGAATTCTTCTTTATGAAAAATCTTAGTTTTACCAATTATTTTCCTAATTATGGTCATTACGAGACAAGTTACGCATTTTCACTGAGCGGTTACGAACAAAGATCGTCCACAAAGATAGTCTAATTTAGCCTTAAAGCCACAGCCACCTATAGCGTAGAGCTCTATTACATAAAACCTTTTTATTTGCTACTACCAAGAAGAGTATAAAAAAAAAACGACTGCACAAGATTTTTCTAGAGGCACCCCTAACTAGGCACGTGACATATGGATGACTCGTGCGCATCCCTTTGTGCCGCCGCCAACCCTCGTGTGAAGGGGTGCTTTAATTTATTTATTGTTACGCTCAAGTGTAAACTTATTGTATAGGTACATACTAAGGTAGTACAGCGGTGGCAAGTACGGCTTCGGTGTATGAGGTCCCAGGTTGTTCAAATCCCGTGTATGGCTAAGTGTTGTTGGGATTTTCTGGTAGGAAGTTCTCAGAAGTAGTAAGTAGTGTGAGTACTTATAAGGTTTGGAATTAGTGCCCATTTGACGGCAATATATGTCTATTGCATCGAACGGTTAACATATTAAGCGAAATGTGGGTGTTTTCATACCTACCTTGCTTATCCAAAAGTGGGTGTAATGTACGAGTATCTCAGAAAATCTCAGGTTAGTCAGAAGGCAATAGGTTTATCACCTACTGCAATATCAAAAAATCCTGTTGTGAAAAGTGAGTGTAATGTATACACCCACTTTTCACAACCTGACATTTGCAGGAAACCAAATATTACATTGTCTAACCTGGTAATAGATCCCAGGACTTTACAAAAGCATTAACTAAATCCAGCGGTCAGAATGGTTTCTGCTAAAAGACTTTCTATAATTTTTTCTTAACAAAAAAAATGTTTGTAGTGCGATACCGCTGCTGTATATCATTTATATTGGCGCCTCTGTGGGTAGTGCCCCAGGGCTCCGCCCCTAGCTCTGAATGTTTTATGACTTCACTTGTGTGGGCGCAAACAATATCAAATATAGTGTATTTTATTATCGTCCAAAGACTAACCTAGTTCATCAATAACTGTTTTCGACACTAATATTAAAGTTTGTAGGTATATATAGGACAATCTTTAGAACCACTGAACTTATCCGATTTGGCAAATTCTTTCAACTAACGACAGCTAAATTATTCCCGACTGCTATATGCTATTTTTCATCTTACAAAACCCTCGTGGATGAAGTCGCTGGTAGAAGCTGGTGTAGATAAACTGTTGTGCTCACCGTCACGGTTTCGATATCCGAGTCAGGAAAATATTTTTTCTTGAAATAAAACTATTTTTAACGCATTCTGTCACGATTTATTTGGTGTTATCTTATTTACACTGATTCCGACGCGCGACGTCTCAGTTGCTTCTCAGCAGCCATTATCACGGAGAGATTAAAAATAATAGTTGTCCCATATACTTAGTTGAAGTGTAAGTTACCTTAAAGTACCTTTTTTTTTATTGTGCGGAAATCCCTTCGGATACCCCCCCTCCGGCCAGCGGGGGCGGTTATGTCGGGATTGAACCGACTAAAACCGCACGCCGTCTCGGGTCTACAGACGCCGGGGTGTAAGGTTACCCATAGAGTATATCCCTCGCACTCCGACTGACCCTAGGCCATTCGCAGTGTCCCCTCTGATAACAGCAGAGGGGTACCTGGAGCGACCACTCCCCCCCGCGGGCCTTGCAAGCCCGCCATGGCCCAACCCCCTCGTGCAATGGGGTCAGCTAGCCCTGAAAAGGGCCGGTTGGTCAGACTCTTGGCCGTTGACGTTGACGCCAGCTACTCCAGAGGAGCAATCAATGATGCGTCATCGCCCACGTTACCCAGGGTGCACCAAACTTGGAGGTGATCCAACCAGTCGCACCCCTCCAACCAGTCGCACCCCTACCTTAAAGTACCTGAACTATAAAATGTTGGCATTATAATTTACGCAAAATGAGCTTACGGTGCCGTAAAGTTTTATTGTATTTTGCTTCTTCTTGTATTTGATTAAGTAAATGACTGAATCCCAAGCCGTCAGCACAAAATCAAAATACAACAAGAGTTTACGACTTGCAGAAACCTGCAATTCTTTCAGCAATATCTCTCTTTAGCAATATCTTAACGACTCATCTGTACGGTAGTAAGCAGTATTTCACTAACACCATTAAGATGTGGCGATAGTGAATTTTATTGTTTAGGAAAGTAATAAATTTCTTCGACTTTTTCTATACAACTGTTACACTAATTTGTTTTAATAACCAATAAAAGTTTGGCGAGAAAAAAATACGCATTTGGTTCCGCTTTTTTAATGTCGCTAAAAAGGTTATATAACTTTTTAGCTTCGGGGAATATGGCAGCAGTTTTGATTCGTTTTTTTTTTATAGTAAAAAGTTTTTGTTTTACGGCAATGTCCGTGTAATTATAATAACTGTGACATTTGATTAATTCCGTTGCACGCATCTTGCTAACGAAAAAAATATTAAAAAAATGCAAGTCTCGCAGCTGAGATCTTCTTGTTCCAGCCCTCTTCCCAACTTATTTGGGGTCGGGCCTCCTTGTGCGTTTGCGCCAGGTTAATCTGTCCTGGGTTGTCGGTGGTGGGATATTCTGCGCCTTCAGGTCTCTCTCGACAGTGGACCACCAAGAAGCTGGTGGTCTGCCTCTCGTTCGCTGCTTGGTGCTGATGTTGAGCACTGTTTTAACGGAGTAGCTATCGTCTCGTCTCATTACGTGGCCGTACCACCTTAGTCTGCTTTCCTTGATCTTTTCGGTTATAGGGGCCACTTTGAAGGATCCTCTGACGTGTTCGTTACGGACTCTGTCGAGGCGCGTTACACCGCCCGCCCAGCGAAGCATTTTCATCTCCGCTGTGTGGAGTTGTTGCTCATGTTTCTTCAAAGCAGCCCAACATTCAGCGCCATAAATCATGGTAGGTCGGACGGCCGTTTTATATACTTTGCCTTTGGTTTTGATCGGCATTTTGGTATCACACAGCACCCCAGATAGTGATCTCCATTTCATCCACGCCGTATTCACTCGGTGGTTCACATCTTCATCTATACGAGCATCAATAGTCAGCACTGAGCCGAGGTATTTGAAACTGGACACTTTAGGTAAGATGGTGTTATCAACTGTTATGTTACAGCCTACTTCCTCAGTCCCGCCGAAGTCGCACTCCATAAATTCGGTTTAGTTCGGCTTATTCTTAACCCGTGTCTTTCGATTGTAGACAGCCATGTGTCAAATGCCTTCTGGAGTTCTGAGGCTTTCGTCTCTACCAGCACGATATCGTCAGCATACAGCATTCTCCATGGTACCTCCTTCTGGATTTCCCGCGTGATGTGGTCCATAGCCAGGTTGAACAACAGCGGGCTCAGAGCTGAGCCCTGGTGTACTCCGACTTGGACCAGGAATGGCTCACTAACACCTGCGGGGCTACGGACCTGAGTACTGACGTCACTATACATGTCCCGGACTAGCTCGATATAGACTTCGGGGACTCTCTGGGCTCTCAGCGACTGCCATACCAGTTTTCTCGGGACTCGATCGAATGCCTTTTCGAGATCAATAAACACCATGAATAGGTTTTCCTTATTTATCCTGTACTTTTCCATAAGGATTCTGAGCGTCTGTATAGCCTCTGTTGTCGACCTTCCCGCTGTGAAGCCGAACTGGTTTTCGGTTGTCTTGGTCATCGCTGTCAGCCGTACGCCCAGTACTCTCTCCCATAATTTGAGGGTATGGGAAGTTAGCTTTATACCTCTATAGTTACTGCAGTTGGCAACATCGCCTTTGTTTTTGAAAATGGGACAGAGATAACTTTTCCGCCATGAGGACGGTATTTCGCCTTGTACCAGTATTTTGTTTAGTAGGTCTGTGAGCCAGGGTAAAGCGTCTTCATCCAAGATTTTCCAGACGTCAACTGGTACATTATCCGGCCCCAGGGATTTGTGGTATTTCATGTGACGCAAGGCTTGCTTGACTTCCGTGGGTTCTATGCAATCTATTGGTCCTTCACTGGGATCCAGCTCTGGCAGTGCTTCGCTTTCATATTCCTCGTTTAGGAGCGATTCATAGTATTGCTTCCATCTGGTATTTATTTTTAAGTTGTCTGTAAGAAGCATGCCTTGGTCATCTTTTATGTACTTATTACATTTGATATCTAATGTGGATTTATGACGTTGTCTAGCTATTTTATGTATGGTGTTTTCATCGGAAGCATTTTCTAGTCTTTCGTAGAAAGTCTTTCTTGACGCCGCCATTGACTGTGCCACTGCCGACTTAGTAACCGCTTTTAGGGATTTATAGTCATCCCGGTCTTCGTTAAGCCCAGATTTTTGCCAGAGTTTGAACGCTTGTCTTTTGGCATTGATAAGTTCTTTTACATCGCTATTCCACCACGTGGTGTCTTTTGTGATTATAGGGCCACCCTTGGAGGTGCCCAGTGTTTGCTTTGCGTTTCCCTGGCAGAATGATTCAAAATCGGACCACATTTGATGCACGGGCTTATCTTCGGCAATGTCCTGATTTAGGTAGGTTCTAATGTTATCAATGAATATTTGGCCCTTATTACTGTGCAGTTCCTTCCACTTTATCCGTTCGGTCCTGTCGATTTGGGCCTTAATAGGTTTTGGTAAGTTCATAACTGCAACGAGTAGTCTGTGCTGTGCAGTCAGTGCCTCCCCTGGAATAACTTTACAGTCTTTGTACCTTCCAGACATTGATTTTGAAGCAATTATGTAGTCTATTTGTGTTGCTACATTTCCACTTTTGTAGGTAATTAATTGTTCTTCCTTTTTCTCAAAATTTGTGTTTATAATCTTAAAGTTGTATTTACTTGCAAAATTCAAAATAGATAATCCCTCTTGGTTTTGGTGTCCATATCCGTATCCCCCATGTACGTCCCTATGTCCAGCGTTTTTGGCGCCCACGTGTCCGTTTAGGTCTCCTCCGATATGTATTAGATCATTAGGTGATATATTAAGCAGCAGTTCATCGAAGTCTTCCCAAAAGAGTTCCTTGTCTTCGGATCTACAACCGACCTGTGGTGCATACGCTGAGATGATATTGAGGACAGGCTGGTTGTCCATCGCCAACTTCACTGCAATAAGGCGGTCACTTTTCCGTTCAATGCTGACTATTCTTTGTTTTAGGTTTTTATCCAATGCTATAGCAACTCCGTTGCGATTTGTATCTGTTCCGTGATAGATAAGTTGGTAACCGTGGCCAATGTCTCGAGATTTAGAACCTTTCCATTTGGTTTCCTGGATGCAGCATGCGTTTATCTCTCTGTTCATTAGTATGTTACTCAGTTCAGTACTGCGTCCGGTCATGGACCCTAAATTCCATGTCCCTAATCTTAGACGTATAGATGTAGTTGCATTTGGCTGATTTTTGCCTTTGTCAGTACCGTCGCTTCGGGGGGACGCCCTAGCCTGGCTGCATCTTGTTGAGTTCACATTCGGCGCAATCTCGTCGCTTACGGGGGACGCCCTATCCTTTATCGTTTTCTCATTAGTTGTATTTTTCATGTTGCACAAGGAGAAGTGATTTGGCTGTACGTTTTACGGCCGGTTGCCACCTGACGCCAAGGCCGTCACCTTCTCAAGGTGTGGGCGCCACCGTTGACACTTCATTGTGTTCATACGCTGCCATCCCTACTGAAGGCTCGGCCAAGCCTCCAGCACTATCGCGACCTTAATTAACTCCATGTATGTCGGAGCAGCTCGAAATAGGGGTTTGATACGGAGTGACCTTCTCCGGCCTGTTGGTCCGCGGGAGGTATTTTATTTCCCTCCTACCCTGCATATCTGCCGAGCATTCCCCTATCCGCCACCTGGGGACGCGTTTCCTAGGGGTGAGGCTCACCCGAAAATGTCTCGCAGCTCAGATATCAAATATAAATTTAATGAAAGTGCTAGAGGTATCAGTCACTGCTCGGTATGGTGGTGCCGCGCCATGGTGAAGGCGGTTGCGGCCCGTGTTCCGAAGACTTCTTCTAATAAAATTAATTGCACCGTCCCCAGTAAAATACGGGCTGAAGAGAAATATAAATATATTAGCTAACAATGCTTATCTACAAGAGTACAGACCTGTTTTCTTGTACGCCCCTATTTCCAATGGCTAAAGGGTATTGTTAACTTCACTATACGAATAATAAATAAACGTGTTAGGTCGCGTACAATACACGTGACTAAAATGCATGGAAATCAAAAATAAATAAATATTCTACGCCATTCTACAAAGCGCTTTCTAAACCCAAAGTAAGCATAGTTTAACTAGCTCGTGTTATGGGTTCTAGAAGGCGGATAAACCTACTTATATTCTTTTTTTGAGAAAATATACATATTATACATAGATACATCCAGACCAATGCAAATAGACATATTCATGCATACAAATATTTGCACTGAGTGGGAATCGAACCCGCGCCCAATGTCGTAGCAGTCGAATGCACTACCGCTAAGCCACATAGGCCGTCAAAAACAAATAGTGGAATTTAAAAAAAAGGTTTGTTATCAGTTACTAAGCGACTGATGTGTCTCCAATAAAGATGTCTCCAAACAAACCTTTCGGCAATTCAAAGTCACTTAAAATCAATACTTAGATAGCTACTTGTCACCTTATGACAACCCTTAAAATATAATTTAAGCCAATCAAAAATGTGCCCTAATCAGTTATAATTAGGATCGAAGTTTGTGTGGTAGAATCCTATCTATTGTTAGAATATAAGGCCGGGTTGTCACGGTAATTTAAGAGGTTGGACACAATAAATTCACTTTTATTGGTACTTTGAATGGTCAGTCTTTTAAGCGACACTTTTTTGTCACAAACCGTTTAATTTAGAGTTACTTTCGGTTTCGATAGAGCTGATGTTTGTTTTATTTGTGAGTATTGGTTGTAGATAAAACTAGAAAAAATTGTTGGTAATTCAGTGTTAAGAAAGTTGTGAGTTTGTGTTTTTACGTTTTTACACCACCAAGTCGATAAATAAGAAAACGAGGCAGGTCGCGCTTGATAATAGGCGGTTACTAGTATCCATAAACACTTGCTACACATGACGTTACACCCGTGTGTTAATGGTGACATCTTCACAAACTTTCACGTTTATATTATTAATAGAACACAAAACTGGCGGGCTTGCATGAAAGGTTTAATGTCAGTAGAGGAAGCTCATGAAGTATAGAACAGAAGCAGAAGGCGGTCTGTTGTCTCTGTCTACCTCGGAGGGAAAAAGGCGTGAAGTTATGTTATTATTATTATATATATGTATGAAGTAATATTAATAAGATCTGCAAATGTGATGGATATATACATTTCTTAAATACATAACATAACATAACTTCACGCCTGTATCCCCGAAGGGGTAGGCAGACGTGTATTACACACCCACGATTCGCCAGTTATGTTAAGGTCCCAATGTAATAGGGGGCGAGCCTACTGCCATCTACCGGGCACATTATTAAGTGAGCGATAATTAACATTTATTAATACACACATAACAACGAAAAGTGAGAGATGTGTGCCCGGGGCGACTGGGGATCGAACTCGAGACCTCGTCTCAGCAGTCCGTTACGTCCGCCACTGGGCTATCTCCGCTTTTTCTTAAATATAATCTAAATATATTTCTATTTGTCTATCCATATACAATATAATAAGTAGTAATATGCTGTACTATACTATTTCTATTTCTTTATTTTCTCGATGACGGTTCTAATTTGATAGTTGTAGTGTTGTGACCAAATAAGTACCTAATGATATCTAATATAAACTGAATAGTTTGCGCGAGAGACACTTCCAAAGTGGTAAAATGTGTGCCCCCCCCCTATAACTTCTAAAATAAGAGAATGATAAAACTAAAAAAATAAATGATGTACATTGCCATGTAAACTTATCAACTCAAATATAAAAATTGAAAAAACATTATTATGTTACTTGCTGCTACGGAACCCTTTATGGGAGAGTTCGACTCGGACTTGGCCGGTTTTTTTACCTAGTGACCTTATAGTGTTACCAAATCTGTTAATGCATTTAAAAGTTATTGTGAAATAAAGAAACTCAATAGGCATTTTGACTATATTTAAAATATTGTACAAATTGTTGTCATCCTAATAAAATGTACCGTAAAAAACATATTTTATTAATTTTCAATATAAAATAAGTTTCTTTTTTGTTAAAAAATCAAGATTAAAATCTCACTTTTTTGAGATTTGATCACGTGCTTATAAACGCTCTGTGACGTCACACATAAGTAAACAGAGTTTTTCAATACAGGCTGTCTGCATTTCCTAGTGTTAATCGACTGGTACAATTATTAATTATTAATAATGTACACTTTTATCTTATATATCTCAAAATAAACCATTATTTTTGCAACTAATTTCAATAATTATATAAACGTGCTTTAAGTCGCTTACTGTTTACTTTGGTGTGACGTCACATGTCACGGGATCCGTTATGGCGCGTACTTTTTTAAATCAAACTTTAATATCAATTTTTATCGTAAATAAAACAGTTCTCAAAAAAATATTGATGCAGTCTGCATTTTTATGTTGTAATACATAATACAGAACTATTTTTTAGCAGTAGTCAAATACCCTATTAAAGAACATACATTAAAAAACCCCTGAAAGCATTACCCTCCTTTTTGGGGCTTTCGTGTGAAAAGAATTCTCACAGTTTATAAATTAATATTAATGCGTGCACCTAATGACTATCATTACTGCCAATATCTGAAATTACCACGACTTGAATAAGAAGATTGATTGATAGACAATCATTAAAACAGTTCTAAGTCACAACGACTTTGTTGGCGGTAAATACTCTTCAGCATACATACAATACAACTTAAAAAAACACACAATAGAACTAGGATCATCGATTATTCGGTCTATTGAACTTTTACTTATTTTTTTTACTTTATCTAATATGATTTTACTCTAAATATACTTTTAATTATACCTTAAAATGTAACTTATGATTACGCGGTGGCTAAACATCAAAATAAATCGTTTTTTTCTCGTAGGCGTGTGAGCGCCACCCTTAAGATAGGTGGATTTATTTCAATTTCTTACTAATGGTAGCGTTTTGTTTAATTATAGGTATTAAATCTTTAGTAATTAAGTTGAGCGAATATTTGACGTTTCGGAATTCTGAACGTACATTTTTTTTTTCTCGTGCGGAAAACCCTATTGATAAATAGGTGAGCGGCTTTTGACCTGCAATTTTAAACATAGCCTGTCACGGTTTCGCTTGGGTAAAATTTGTTAAAAAAATGTAATCCGATTGCAACTCCATCTTCGGGATCTAATTGTGAATCTTAACCACCCAAGGACAAGCATTTGATATCCGATGTATGCTTCTTCCTTTAAACTTTCAACCCCTAATTCACCCTCTCCGAATATATTTTTTTGTATCCTACTAATATTATAAACGCGAATGTTTGTGAGTATGTATGTATGTTTGTTGCTCTTTCACGCAAAAATCACTGACCGGATCTGGCTGAAATTTGGTACAGGGATAGATTATAGTCTAGAATAACACATAGGCTACTCTTTATCCCTGGAATAGGTTCCGATGGGAAGCGGGAGCGGGATCAGAATTCCATGCGGGCGGAGCCGCGGGCAGCAGTTAATAAATAATAAATAAATGAATAAAAGACACAGAGAGAGAGACAATAACATAATTTAAATTACAATAGAAACTTCTCGATTATATTTAGTTGAAATTCTCAAAAACTTTATTTCAGATTCACATACATTCCCAAAATATTCTATAATCGGGTCCATTTTCCACAAAGACATTCCAAAATCATCGACTTTAAAAAAACCGTCAACCCTTGGCTTACTCGTGTGGGTCCCTTGACCCATCGATTAAGTTTTTGCCGCACTAAATAAAATCATAAATTGTAACATGGCGGTCAGTGGCAAAAAATCACACTATATCACATTTGGCCGCGGGCGTGCCCTGGTCAATTTATGACTAAATTTCGAGTGGTATTTTTGACCCGAGCCGCAGCGGTAGGTTAAGTTTACATTGTTCACAATATTCGCCATCTATACTAATAGCCAACTGTACTATATCAAGATAATATATTTACTTGTTGTGTGTTCGCCATAGAATAGTTATTTATGCCACTGTCAAGCAATGATAGCTATTGTAACACGAGTGCTAGTTTGTGCCACGAAGCGAAGCTGAGTGGCACAATAGATCAGCACGAGTATTACAATAGCTGTTTGCGGCAGTGGCAGACCATGAAATAAATAAATAAAAAAAACCGTCAATGTTGAACTCTTTCAAAACAATTTTATTTATAAGTGCAGATCAAAGTTAACAATGGCGCGAAAATAGCGCGGCGCGCGCAATTTTGTTTTGTTGTTATAATCCCACAAGTGAAAGGCAAAGGCAATTCATCCATACAGCCTAATTACATGCGATGTTTAATCGTGACGCAAATACGCGCGCTTTTCGGCATAATCATATGTTGATTTTTTGATACCATAGCCATAAAAAAAAATTTAAAAGTTTCATTGTAGAACGGTTTACCCGTGTGGAAACACGACTTGGCAGGAATGAGTACTGATGAGATGTGACTTGTGTGGTTTTAGACGGTCCGATTCCGACACGCCCATCCCATCGTTGGCACCGATGGGGTGAAAGCCCGTGGGGGTTTCGACACGTAAAAAAATAACTATAGTGCGTGTACGCAGGTAATACACCTATATTTCGCCAACATTTTTGAGGATTTCTCGTCTACCAGGTACTTGGATTAAAAATGGGGAAAATTATTTTTCAAGTAATGCAACGATTTTCAGTGCCACAATTGCGTCTCCTGATCTATGTTTAATTCATTAACCTGCATAATAATTCAAATTTCTCATACAAAAAGTACCTATACCTAAAAAACTATCTACATATCACATTCTTAGTACATCATTACTTGGAGCTAGGATTATTAACAGTCAAATCTTAAAGATGAAAATAACCATGCAATAATTAATGCCGATTATAGACAATTTCAAGCACGACATCTTATGTTAAAACCGGACGTCATAACGAATGCAGCCACGGTTGCAAATTGTATACCATCATCCGCGAAATTACGTAAAATTAAATTCTATTAGTGTATTTCAAAAGTTCGCAAAAAATGACTAAGCTTGTCATCAAATGGCTATCAAGTTGCTAACTAGGGACGGATAGGGTGCTGTCGGCAAATCACCTTAAATCATACCCTTAACTTTTTTGCCGAAAGTAAGTAAGGTAAACTGAATTAAGATAATGCGTATTAGGGTAGTTGACTGCCCTGGGGTTATCCTTTTCCTGGGGTTATCCTTTCGAGGGCTTACCCGCGGTGCCAGGCAATGGACACTAGGGCAGGACACCGTGCGGTTTTAGTCAATGCACGACATAAACGCCCCCGCTGGCCCGCAGGGGGGTATCCGAAGAGATTTCCGCATGTACAAAAAAAGGGTAGTTGTTTAACGTTTAGCCAATCGTAAAAGTTTAGCCAAATCTAGGGTGTTTTTGGGAGCCCTCCCAAGATGCCTCTGCAACCTCTTCTGGCGCTGACGTAGGCGCAGGTGTTCCTCTCGGGGTTGTAAGGCCGCCTAGCCAACGTGTGGCTACTATTTTTGATTCATGTATAATTTACAGTAAACCATTAATGCTAATAGGAACCTTACCTATTGCTAATAATGTCGAATTTGGTATCTGTTGATTGGGATTCTTCTTAGTAATTTTATCAGATATTTTAATTCTGTATCGTGTAGGTATTTTATATTAGCAAGTTGCATTCACGGAAATTTCACAAAACACTTTTTTGTGAAATTTCCGTCCGTTTCCAACATTTTGTCGAACTATTTATGAAATAAATTCTTTTTGCCATATTCTTCATAGTTAGTCTAAAATCATTCGAAATTTGAAAAAAACCCGCCAAACCTCAACCGTCTAATTGAATTAGAGTTTCGCAAGCATTAGAGGGAACCGTAAATTCGAAAATTATAGCTTTAGTGCGGCTAAGTATAGCCGGTGCGGTTAACTATAGACGTTGAAGCTAATTTGACAAAAACTAGATGTCGCGGTTTTGTTTTTAAGGTGGTTAGCTGACGAAAGGAACTGCGGATTCGAAAAAAAGGCATTTCGTTTTAGCGTCATTAGATACCTCTTAACAAGTTGTCTCGGATTGTAGGTAAAAACACATTCGAATCGTAGAGTTTCTAATAGTAAGTTATGTACAGTACAGTTAACGATAAAATTGGCTTCAATCGATTGATTGATTGATTGATTAATCAATTAGCCTATTGCAGTCCACTGCTGGACATAGGCCTCTCCCATTGTACGCCATAGCACCCGATTGCGCATCCAGTCTATCCCAAAATTGGCTTAACAAATTCTAATTTAGGTCTTAAACCTGTCATAAAATAATAAACAAAACATGAAATATATTAACTTTGTCCTCTGGGAACTATAAAACTACTTATATATTAAATATCAGGTACATGTATTCAGGGGTGCGACTGGTTGGATCACCTCCAAGTTTGGTGCACCCTGGGCAACGTGGGCGATGACGCATCATTGATTGCTCCTCTGGAGTAGCTGGCGTCAACGTCAACGGCCAAGAGTCTGACCAAACCGCCCTTTTCAGGGCCAGCTGACACCATTGCACGAGGGGGTCGGGGTATGGCGGGCCTGCAAGGCCCGCGGGGGGGAGTCGCTCCAGGTACCCCTCTGCTGTTATCAGAGGGGACACTGCGAATGGCCCAGGGTCAGTCGGAGTGCGAGGGATATGCTCTATGGGTAACCTTACACCCCGGCGTCTGTAGACCCGAGACGGCGTGCGGTTTTAGTCGGTGCAAGCCCGACATAACCGCCCCCGCTGGCCGGCGGGGGGTATCCGAAGGGATTTCCGCACAAAAAATGCCTTATGGGGGCCACCTTACACCTTGGTTATATCGGATTCGAATCGACTAAAACCGCACGCCGTCTCGGGACTTCTGACGCTAGGGTGTAGAGTTATCCATAAGGCATTTGCTTCGCACCCCGATTGACCCTGGACCATCTCCAGTTTTCAAAATGCCCCCCTCGGTTTGGGAACCACGGCGTCCCCGTCTTCTCCCCGGAAAGAGGGGGAGAGGAGCCGCGCAGCGCGCCGCCTCTTCGGCCGGCTTCTGCTAGGGTGACAAGCAGCTCCACCGGTCACCCCAGGCCTGCACTCATGAAGAACGGAGGTCGTTCAGCGACCTCCGACGCCTTAGTCACCTCCGTGCCTCGCGGACTCTGCGGGTCGGGAGAGACCTGAGTCTCACTCAGACATTCTCCACCACCTCCTTCTCGAGCATTACTTTTTCGAAAGAGGCGGCGGCAGCCCACGCGCTTGCGCTCTGCTCCGTCGCTGTGAGCAAGACGCTGAGTGAGAGGGCTCCCACTCCGAAGGCCGCCACGAGGGGAGTAAGCTGTAGCCTGGGGCAGCAGATTTTAGGTAAGGCTAATATGGACAATTATTTTGTCTTCCAGAAATATAAACAAAAGTGATTTTATATACTTACATTTCTAAATGTTATAAGGTCCACACAAACAATTGTCACATGTAATATATTTCACTACATAGATCAAATTTTCTAAACTCAGTCCTTTTGCAGTGTTGGAAAAAACTATATCTTGTACAATGTTCACTGAATCGCGATGGATTGTAAAATTATTGGTAGGGGCGGCAAAATGTTAATAGCCTAATGACGGAAAATATCTAAATCCGCCGCTGGAGTCGAACTTACTTCGGTTTTGAGCATTCTCTCTGTCGTATCTACAGTCACCCTTAGAAGTTGCCGAACACTAAAAACTAACATAGCATAATATAACGTAACGTAACGGACTGCGAGATGAGGTCTCGAATTCAATCCCCGGTCGCCCTGGGCACACACCTCTCACTTTTCGTAGTTATGTGTGTATCCAAAATTTTTATCATCGCTCACTTAGTAATGTGCCCGGTAGATGGCAATAGGCTCGCCTCCTATTACATAGAGACCAAAACATAACTGGCGAATCGTGAATGTGTAATACACCTCTGCCTACCTCTTCGGGGATACAAGTGTGAAGTTATGTTATGTTATGTTATGTTATGTTATGTTGTGTTGTGTTGTGTTGTGTTGTGTTGTGTTGTGTTGTAAAGTACGTAACGTAACGTTACGTTACGTTACGTTACATTACGTTCGGTAAATGATCGGTAACTTGGAATGTGTTCAGCCAATAACGATGTGGACTGTACATCGAATCAAGCAGACAGTTTGATACCTTTATCAAGTAATTAAAGTTAAAGTTTGTTTGTATAACATTAAACAGTTCGGTAGCTGGGGTATTATTTATTCTAAAAAGATATCAAGCTATGCGCTGTGCGAAAAGAAACTTCTCTTCGAAGCCTATGTTTAGTTTTTAAGAAAATACATAACATAACTTCACGCCTGTATACCCGAAGGGGTAGGCAGAGGTGACGATACACCCACGATTCGCCAGTTATGTTTAGGTCCCAATGTAATAGGAGGCGAGCCTGTTGCCACATTACTAAGCGAGCGATTTTTAATACACACATCACTACGAAAAGTCAGAGGTGTATGCCCGGGGCGACTGGGGATCGAACTCGAGACCTCGTCTCGGTAGTCCATTACGTACACCACTGGGCTATCGCCGCTATTTAAGAAAATGTACAATTAATTATATAAAGATCATATTTAAACAGACAAAATATACATTACATAACATAACTTCACGCCTGTATCTCCGAAGGAGTAGGTGGGTGTGTAATACACCTCTGCCAAACAGTATATATAAACTAAAATAATATTAAAAAAATAAATATTATACAAAAAAAGAGAATGGTCATTGCAGTTACCCACAAATAGTTTGAAATAGCATTTAGTTAGTAACCAACCGCGTTGCAAATGTTGTTGAAAGTTTTCTTTTTGATTTAGGTTTATTTTGTGTTTATGACTTGTTTCATGAATCCTTAGCCGCGGTAGCCTAGTGGTATGGGTAATGGACTGCTGAGACGAGGTCTCCGGTTCGATCCCAGGTTTTACCATGGCACACACCAATGACTTTTCGATGCTTTTCGAAGTTATGTGTGTATTTATCGCAGGCTTATAAGTGCCCGGTTAATGGCAATAGGCTCGCCACCTATTACATTGGTACCTAAACATAAACTGGCGAAAAGTGGGTGCTAGCACCTCTGCGTACCCCTTCGGGGATATAGGCGTGAGTTTATGTTATGTCATGAATCCTTTTAATAACTTTGTCATTATCCTCTCATATGACGTCACCGGAATAATCCTAATACACCGGTGGTATAATGTACACGACTTGTGCGTCACAGTATCAGTGGTATGTATTGTAACAATGCACATTGTTCTATTAAGCGATATTGGTGGAATACGTAGTCGATTCTTTAGTTTGGTATCGATTCATAGTCTACTAATATTATCTGTATTCTTTCATCGACTCTGTCTATGGTTAGCTGTGGTCAACTCTATCGGCTGTGGCATATTATCTATGAACCCCACTAAGTAGCTGTCAACTAAGTGCGGACTCCTGGCTGCCGCGGGTCGTCCTATCATCTTTCACCTTCACGCTTCTTCACCTTCTTTCACCCTTTTAAATCTTAAACTTAGCTGTTCGTACTCATCCCTGAGATTACTTTTATAATACATTGTAATATATACTTTTACAATATATGTAAGGTAAAACTGTTTCATGTTTACCTTTAAATAACCTTAAATAACTTATAAACTTACTACCTAACTTTAAACCAACTACCAATGTTACAAATGGCGCCCAATGTATTATAAAATTACTAGTTGTGCCCGCGACTTCGTCCGCGTGGATTTCGATTTTTATGGTTTTAGTTCTTTTGCGCGGAACCCTAATTTTTTGTGGACCATCCTCGAATCCCCTTGAACTCACACAAAATATTTCATCAAAATCGGTCCAGCCGTCTAGGAGGAGTTCAGTGATATACACACGCACACAAGAAATATATATAAAGATTACAAAACTATTATAAAATTGTAACTTTGTCTATACATTGGAGATATTTAAAAAAATAAACTTGGGTTATGTTAAATGAACGATTCTGAACATAAATATTTTTTTATAATTCTTGTATTTTTGTATGTTTGTTTGCGATAGACGGAAAAACTACTGAACGGATTTTGATGTGTTTTTTTAAAGGTCTTGGTCAAACTTAAAATCTAGAATCGGAGATATGACAAAAAAAACGGTAACCAACATCCGCGCGAGTGGAGCCGCGGGCATCAGCTAGTTAACAATTACAATGATCGCAAAATGTAAAAATTAGTACATTTCGTATTTTTTGCGATACTCGAATGTCCGGCTCAGTGGTGCATGCAAACTTCTCATAGCCGGCCGTCCGGTGTCGAGACTGTCGAGATGTCCACAAGATGTACTACTTCCGATTGACAACTCTTGAGCTTTTTAGGGTAAAGTCAGATAATCGGATTATTCAAATTCTTCTACGTTTCGGTACTAATAGACTAGGAACTTTGATTTTATACCTGCCACAGGCATTTAATGAAAGACTATCTAGAGTTTAGAAGAAAAATTTTGTCACAGTTCAATGCAGATTGTTTTACTTCGGGCCACCAACCAGGTGGACACCGAAGTCTTAAAATCACGCAAAAAAAAATCAAAATCTTACACCCACTTTTTATCACTTTTCTCGACGTTTCAAATGATTCTAAGTCTAATTAAGCAAAAAAAAAATTTGTGTCTGGATGTCTGGATGTCTGTTTACGCAATAACTCAAGAACCACTTATCCGATTTAAAAAATTCTTTCGCCAATCATCTTGTTTGGTTAATGGGATGAACTGATTAGATTTGGGGTTTCAAGGTTTCGGGTACCTTTTTTTTTTTATTTTCTTTTATCGTGCGGAAATCCCTTCGGATACCCCCCCGCCGGCCAGCGGGGGCGGTTATGTCGGGCTTGCACCGACTAAAACCGCACGCCGTCTCGGGTCTTCAGACGCCGGGGTGTAAGGTTACCCATAGAGCATATCCCTCGCACCCCGGCTGACCCTGGGCCATCTCACCACTAACAGCATCGCTCATCCTGTCTCCTCTGAAAGCAGAGGAGTACGGAGAGCGATGTGTTCCCGCCACGTTGGGTATTGGCCGACGATCAATGCCAACCCTATGAAGGGGTAAAGGGGAAGCCATTGACCGCCGCCCAGGGTGTACCGGCCGCTCCGATTCCGTTCCCCCCGGACTGCAGCGGGATCGGAATCGGAGCGACACTCGAGGAGGTTACCCAACACACACCCCAGGTTTCGGGTACCTACCATACAAATTGTCCCTAAAAAATTTTTTTTTTGTGTTTTTGACGTCGAAGACGTTTGATTTGATTTTATTTTCTTCATATTTATTGCTCAATATATAAAGACGCGTCGAATAATATGCATATTATTCGACGCCAAAAACCTAAGGTCTGTAATTTTTAATAAAAATACTGCAACAAAAATATCTAAGTTTGG
This sequence comes from Cybosia mesomella, assembly GCA_946251805.1. Lineage (NCBI taxonomy): Eukaryota > Metazoa > Arthropoda > Insecta > Lepidoptera > Erebidae > Cybosia > Cybosia mesomella. The sequence continues at coordinate 3,240,049 of OX276400.1, forward strand.
CCCGAAGTTTGACAATCACTGTGTGATTTCCGCCCCACTAGATTTTAATATTATAATAATAAATAAATAATTATTCTACATCATTCTATATAGCACTTTCTAGACCCAAAGTAAGCATAGTTTAACTAACTTTTGTTATGAGTTCCAGAATGCGGATAAACATACTTTTATACCTTTTTTTTATAAATACATACATATTATACATAGAAACATATTATTTGCACTGAGCGAGAATCGAACCCGCGCCCCCTGTCGTAGCAGTCGAATACTACCGCTACGACACAGAAGCCGTCAATCATTTTTTTTTAATATTGATGTTCTAGAAGACAAACGTGCAAAGTGCAATTTTTGTCCACTCAGCATGTTTGTCTTTAAGACCATCGATATAGTGTTCCTATTTGAACCAAGCGGTTTGGTGACTGCTTTTTTTGTCGCACCATAAAGCACTGGAACCCTTTACCCACATGTGTTTCCTTCTACCTAGGTACAATCCTGGGTTCTTTAAGCGGGGCGTGAAAAAACATCTGTCGAGGCCATCTAGGTAGGGGCCACCATTCTAGGGACAATCTCTGGAAATGGTGGCCACTACTTGTTGGACTTCACCTCAGCTTACCATCATGCGGGGTGCAGTCATTTTGACGAACTAAATATATATTTAAAAAAAAACATTTTGCACTTAACACGTTTGTCTTCTAGACCATCAATATTTTGATTTCTATTTTATAATTTCTCATCATCAGCATTGTTTTTGGTTGCATCCGAGGCTTGTACGTTGGAGCCACTTTCATACTCCTCCTTGGTTTATCTCAACTTTTACGGGAACGACTGCCGTCCAACCCCCTAACCCCTAGAGAGAAACCAGCGCCGGAGAATCGTCCGCCAATTAAAACGTGCAGGTGTGGTTGACTAGTGTCCGAGCCCATACAGCCATGAATATATTATCTAAAATCTCGAAAACTTACGTTAAAAGTCAAAACCTTAGTGACGAAGGGAATTATAGCTAGTATTGCCAGATTCTCTTGTCACAGGCTTTATTTATTACTAGCTGATGCTCGCGTCTTCGCCCGCGTGGATATCTGCTCCCGTTCCCGTTATTCATGGGAATCTGTTCCTGGGATAAAACAGTCTATATATTATTCCGGACTCGATGACGCTCCCCGACTGAGAGGGCTTCTCAGCGCATGTTTGGAGCGGGGCCAGTTTCCGAAATAGTGGAAGACGGGGAAGCTGGTCCTCATCCGAGAGGAGGGGCGGGCGCCCGGCGGACTCGCCTGGCATCCATCCCTGTACTAAATTTCAGCCAGATCCGTTCAGCCGGTAGAGCGTAATTGAGTAACAAGCATCCAAACATCTTCATAAACTTTCACATTTATAATACAGCTTTTCCCGCGGCTGTCACCCGCGTGCAATTCTGTTACTGTTCCCACTGCTCATGGAAACCTATTCTAGAAATAAAAAGTGGCCTATATCTTATTCTAGACTATAATATATTACTATATCAAATTTCAGCCAAATCCGTCCAGTCGTTTCTGCGTGAAAGATTAACTTCTATACTCCCAAAACGTCGCGTTTATAATACTAGGTCTGCAAGGCGAATCGCTGCTTGCAATGTTGAGCTGAGTAAGACCGCGCCAAAACTTGTCCAATAGATTTGACCGCTATTGCGGAATCAGATTTTGAAAATTTTGAACAGTGATCATTCCTCCGTGACAAGTCCGATTTTGAAAATTCTTTTTGAAAGTCACAACTCTGGGCATGCTTTCTGAGCGTGTAAAGTTTGGTCACAGTGTCTCGTGCGGTTATTATGTAATTCCATCTGGAATTTTTTTAACGGTGATCATTCCTCTGTGGTAGTATTAATTTTTTCAAAATATATCCATAAACCTTCCTCTGATTGACCTCTTTAATCATGCCAAATTTGATTCTGATTGTATTAGTAGTTTAGGAGGAGACCTGTGACAAAGAAAATCCTGAAGTCTAGTATGAGGAGCTTTCGCTCGACTTCGTCTCACTCAGCTCAATTAGCAGGATTAACTTTCGAATCTGGCTGTGAGTGCAAATGTAGTAACATTAATTTTGACGTTCATAAGTGTTTCTTTGTGACCTATATGAGTAAACATATTTACTTTAGATTTTTAGAAGTTCAATATCGCACCAAACTATTACTGAATCTGAAAAGATATATATACAACAATAACTTAAAATGATTATATGTACGACTAATTATAAATAAATGTAAAGAAAACTAAACCGAAAACATAGAAAAATATTTACATACATGCGTCATGGAATTCCTCCGCATCATCACCGACTGAAGACTGCAGCATTGCCTCGAATAAACACAACATAACATACATAACTTCACGCCTGTATCCCCGAAGGGGTAGGCAGAGGTGTATGACACACCCACGATTCGCCAGTTATGTTAAGGTCCCAATGTAATAGGGGGCGAGCCTATTGCCATCTACCGGACACATTATTAAGCGAGCGATAATTAACATTTATTAATGTACACATAACTACGAAAAGTCAGAAGTGTGTGCCCGGGGCGACTGGGGATCGAACTTGAGACCTCGTCTCAGCAGTCCGTTACGTACGCCACTGGGCTATCGCCTCGTTGAATGGCTATACTGATTATTATCTGAAAATAAGTGCAACTTCAAATATCAAGTCCTCTTGATCGTTGTACATTATGCGACAATACGTTCGAGTACCCGGAAGTGCGATATCTTACAAATTCCGCTAGCTTCCGCCCGTGAAACCTTGTTTAGGAAATTATGGGAAGTCTCAATTTGATACGCCCTTTTGAAACTTATACCTCAGTTAACGCGTGTTAAGTTTACATTAAAATAAATATGCGATACCTCGTCATGGCGTAGGGACAGGAGAAAGTACCTACGGGAAGTTAAAAATACTCATTATTGTCTATATGCTACACTAGCTGATGTCCGCGACTCCGCCCGCGCCGAGGTATGTTATCGATTTGTGGTCATATATTCGGATTTTACTAAACCAATTGTTATCAAACATTTTAGGCAGATATTAAGTCTGACCAAGACCTTTCTAATAGAAGAAACTGCATCAAAATCCGTTCAGCAGTTTTTGCGTCCATCGCGAACAAACAGACAAACAGAGAAAAATTCCACAATTTGTTTTTTGTGTTCAGAATCGTTCATGTAACATAAAACATAACCCAAGTATTTTTGTTCTAAATATCTCCAATGTACAGATACAACTAATTTACAATTTTATATAAGGTAGAAAGATACCTAAGTTATGTTTGTCTGTTTATTGCATTTTTAGTAAGCACAGTTCAATTAATTAATTAAATCAAAAATGAAAAAATATTTGACATACTGCCGACTAATTCACCTTTCAAATAAAATAAACAAAATCAGTTCATCCGTTCGGGAGCTACGATGCCACAGACAGACACAATCAGAGAAACGTCAAACTTATAAAACCCCATTGTTTTTGTGTCGGAGGTTAAATAAATGTAATGTTTGAACAAAGAGAGAGTCGCCATTTCTGGTGCGACCACGTATAGTACCGACCTTATATACTTGCGAAGGGACTTTGCAAAGGTGTAATTTTTTATTGTACTTTTCTGCTCTATGACAATCGGTTCCAGAAGAATAAGCTACTGTATAGTCTAGCCGCAAGCTGGTGAATTTATTTTCAGAGAGCTTTCATCATTGCGAAGTAGCTCTCTTTTCTCTATGTGAATCTCTCTCTGAGACTGGGGACGTCATATCTCTTCAGCCTCGTGTGTTGTTGGCCTTCGACTCCACTCAGAGCCAGTGTCAGCTTATTTTTATGTTGAGCAAGTCTTTTTTTGTTATCATAGGCAATGCTGATTTATTTCTTCCTCTATAGTGCGTTATTGAGATCCAATTACGTAACGGAAAGGATAAAAAAACCTTAAGTAGTTAATTAGCATCTTTAAATTGGTAAAGCAATTGTTAGATTATTCTCAGACTAGTTAGTCTGTGAATAAACCAAACTCTTTAGCCTCTATTTTAATCAGACTCCATCTTGATTTCTAGACGAAACAATCATAACAGAACAATTTTTAAATTTCGAATTAATCCTAATGCGGCATTAAAATTCGTCCAATTGCCCAGCAGCTGTCTGAGCATGCGCGAGAAGCCTCCCAACTGCCACCATTGCGGTGGACTCGCAACTGTCACTTTTCTTTCCCGCTCTTTCATTGCAAATGGTGGCTTCCCAGATGTGATTATTTTTTGCATAAATCTCAGCTGATCGGCTAATTAGATGTTCAATTAGCAGTGTAATTGCGTACATCAGGAATTTCAAGTATTTTTCGTGTGAACTTTACAGCAGATGTGGGTCAAATGTTAAAAATTGTGTTTTTTTTTACTGGCAGAACACTAAACTTGTAAACTTACTGACACAATAAATGTTTCACATTACCTTTTGGTCTCTAGATATTAGTTTTAGGTATGTTGTCGTACGATGGTCTGGCTTCGATTCCTTTTACGCTTGCTCGGGGACAGAAAAACATAGTTGACGAAATGTGAATATAACTACACCTGTACACTACCCCTTCGAGAAATACTAACGTGAATATATGTATATTAAGTAGACCCCGGGCTTCAGTGGCGAGGGGTCCATATACGCCGATTCCCTTTGCAGAGATGCAAAGCCTGAGCTTCACCAACAGGCTTATTTAAAACCCACCATTACTATGCAAAATAAGACATTGTCCTGTACATCAAAGCTTAAATTACGTGTCGGTATAGTGAAGGTGGTAGAAGTCGAAACATTCATTGTCGACTTCCATTTCACCGGCTTCCCTTTTTTTTTTTTGTGTGGAAACCCCCACGGGCTTCACCCCATCGGTGCCGACGATGGAGTGGGCGTGTCGGAATCGGATCGACTAAAACCACACGGTGTCCTTCCCCACTTGGGAACTACCATTGCCGGGCACCCCGGGTAAGCCCTCGAAAGGATAACCCCAGGGTTACCAGCGGACTCGCCTTGTGGGGTGGGATTTTATCCTGCGCCGGTGAGTTGACAGGACTCGCCTCGTACAGGGCCATGCTTCGCCCGATCCCCAGGTTCACCGGCTTCGCTTATGAAAATTTTCACCATTCGCCACTTTTCGCCGGGCTTTGAAGTGAGAAGTCCGAGATGCAACGGGGAACAACGGTAAGATGGTGATGATGATGATGCTGTGTTCCGTACTATTTGTGAGACCCGCTTCTACCGCCCTTCCTTTACTATTTACCAATTGTACTCCTGTTTCTTTCCCCTTTCTCATCTGCAGGCAATATCATGTAAATTCAGTAGTGTTGTAAAGGAGGCCTACTTATCGGAGGCGGATGCGGATGCGGAGCTAACGAGTTTCACCACTGCGGATGCGGAGGATAACGGAGGCAAAGGCGGAGGTGAAATTGGTTTATTTTTAACCGACTTCTGAAAAGGAGATTTCTCAATTCGTAGATTTTTTTTATGTATTTTCATTGATTACTCGAAGAAGCCTGAACCGATTTGGTTTTTTGTTTGAAGGGAACTTCCCAGGTGGTCTTATTTAAATTTCGTAAAGATCTGATGATTAGTTTCGGAGATAGACAATAGAACTCTTCAATAAATAAGTGCTACTGTCGCATATCTAGGCATTGATCATGCTATTACATAAGATACCGCCTATGTGCACTAAATGACTTCGCAGTTCAGTATATATACTCGGTAGGTCAGTGTATATAATAGGTCTTTACCTATGATATTGCCGAAATTTTCTTACAAATTCATGAGTTCGTTATTCCTGTAATTTAATAGCTATTTCCATTATTTATATTTTGTTTGAAAGTTGATTTTAAGATTTTACAACTCTGTATTAAAATTTAGTTTTTATTGGCCGCTTGATAAATTAATTCGATCTTCAAAAACAGTACTTCCTAAATGCTATCCATTTTGATGATTTTCGTATTACTTAACAGCTGTCACTTTTCAAAAATGTAATAAAAGTTGCTGTTTGTTAGCTTAATGTTGTCTCATTCATACACAAAAAAAAAAACATAAAATTTGGATTTGTCATTCCTAAAAAAAATGCAACAAAGTTAGTACTGAAAATTGGGTTTCCTCCAATTTCTTCAAGAAAAACGGCAATTTCATATGTAACGACCTAACGAATCCATCGTTTATACGATTTAAAAATCTAGTGGGGCGGAAATCACACAGTGATTGTCAAACTTCGATATTTTTAGGGACAATTTGTATGGTAGGTACCCGAAACCTTGAACGTACAAACCCCAAAATCTAATCAGTTCTTCCCATTAACCAAACAAGATGATTGGCGAAAGATTTTTTTTAAATCGGATTAGTGGTTCTTGAGTTATTGCGTAAACAGACATCCAGACATCCAGACCAACAGACAGACCGAAACAAAATTTTTTTTTGCTTAATTAGACTTAGAATCATGTGAAACGTCGGGAAAAGTGATAAAAAGTGGGTGTAAGATTTTGATTTCTTTTGCGTGATTTTAAGACTTCGGTGTCCACCTGGTTGGTGGCCCGAAGTAAAAATCTTTTAGCATCGGGTTTGTTATAGCTCCCAGGTAGGGGTGATCCCAAATGAATTAAGTTACGTTCACTAAAAAGGGAGAATTAAGTCAAATTTTAATAAAAAAAATAAACCCGACTTCAAAATCCAAAAAAAAACACCAAAACAGGCACTAAAAAAGAAAATAACGAATCATCGTCTAATTTTAATCGGGTTTGCTCTGTGACATTCGGCTGGACGGCTGAGTTGTCATTGAGTGTTGCTGCACGGGCTTTAATGTTCTATGTATGACGTACATACCTCCGTTACAACTCCGTAAACATTTTGCGGAGGCGAAGATACAAGTTCTTGCGGAACTTCCGCAGTAACAGACAGTACTATCCTAGTTGCAAGCATATGGATGCTTGGAACTATGCTAACCGCTTGTATGCGCACCAAAACATTGAAACAGTAAAAATAAAAACCATAATTCACGCTTCAGGAAACCAACGCTTTCCTTGTACAGTTCACCACCTAACACGTTAAACCACACAGGTTAAACGGAGATGTGTAAAATAAAAAGATAGCGGCTAATGAGGCGTGTGCGCACACGCGTGTGGCCGAAGCCCTACGGTCACCCAGTGGCCTACTGTTCACGGTGGCGGTGGAGTACCTTTAATGGGAAATTAATTTGAGTTGGCTTATCAAGCAAGTATTTTATATTACTGATTACAAATCAATGACTTTTAGGTACCGTAGGTAACAATAAAAATATTGGTATCGCGAAAGACCACTAGTTGACCAGCGACAATGCACGACTTTTTGTAACTGTAATACAGGTGATATTACCAAAAGGCGCGCTATGAATTACACTGATAGCTGTCAAAATTCATTATCCAAATTTATTGAGTACTAGCTGATGCCCGCGGCTCCGCCCGCGTGGAGGTCGGTTATCGTTTTTTGGTCATATGTCCAGTTCTACTTATCCAATCTAAAATAAACGTAGCCTAAGTTACTCCTTATTACATCAGCTACCTGCAAATAAAAGTTCTGTCAAAATCGGTCCAGCCATTTCAGAGATTAGCCGGAACAAACAGACAGACAGACAGACAGACAAAAAATGAAAAAAATGTTATTTTGGTGTATGTACCGTATAATTAAATTCAAAATTCATTCCCGCATCACCCAGCAACGGTAACACAATTTTTTTTACCTTACAATTTTTATACATTGGTTTTTGTTAAGAAATTACCAGAATAGCAAGACGGAATTAGAAAAAAGTACTCGGTTGACGGCAATAGGGGCCCAATATTAGTGAGATCTAAAACACAGTTCGCGAGATGTGGGTACACCTCTGTATCCAACTCCAAGGATATGATATATATTTGGTGTGAGTATATTCAAATTAATAATTACATATAGTTCGTATGTGAAGCTCTTTCAAAGAAAGTTCATCACAAAAACGGATGCTGGGATTGTCGAAACTTCTCTCTCCCACAGTGGCTGTGGGAAAACATTTTTTCGGATCATATTTTTTTATTAATCTTAAAAACTCGTGTAATCATTACCATATAAAGGGCAAGGAAGAGTTCCGAACGCATCCGGTCGTTTAGGGCTGAGGCACACTGGGAAATGATTTTGAGCTTATAAACAAAAAATATCCAAATGTATGATAAAAAATAATTATTTTTGGCTACGTTTTAGTTGCTCTATTATGGCAAGGTGTGGCGATACCACATGAAAAAACAACAAGCTGAACTACGACCGTCGACTATGTCACTGTTGGAAGTGTAGTACCTAACCGCCCATAGGTACCTTTTTTTTTTTTTATCGTGCGGAAATCCCTTCGGATACCCCCCTGCCGGCCAGCGGGGGCGGTTATATCGGGCTTGCACCGACTAAAACCGCACGCTGTCTCGGGTCTTCAGACTTCGGGATGTAAGGTTGCCCATAGAGCATATCCCTCGCACCTCGACTGACCCTGGGCCATCTCATCACTAACAGCATCGCTCATCCTGTCTCCTCTGAAAGCAGAGGATTACGGAGAGCGATGTGTTCCCGCCACGTTGGGTATTGCCCGACGATCAATGCCAACCCTATGAAGGGGTGAAGGGGAAGCCATTGACCGCCGCCCAGGGTGTACCGGCCGCTCCGATTCCGTTCCCCCCGGACTGCAGCGGGATCGGAATCGGAGCGACACTCGAGGAGGTTACCCAACACACACCCCTGCCCATAGGTACCTAGCAGAGTGCGTGGATTAACTTGCTATTAAATGCAAGACACGAAAACGTTTTAAACTTGATAATATGTTTATATTTTTATTACAACATTCACGAAAAAACAATATTATATGATAAGTGCCGTCAGTCAGATATGATTCTAAAATAATTCAAATCATATTCAAATGATGCCACAGACATAGAGCAATACATTGCACTTTTTACAACAGTCACAACTACCACGTGATTCCTACGTCACAATCCTGCATCGCGAAAATGTAGTTCGCGCGCTGAGTAACATATATACAACATCCCAACGATAACCGTTGGGCCGCGGCCCGTTAGGCGTGATCACCGTGCCTTGTCGGAGGACCCTCTCTTTGTTGGAGGAGCATTATTGTATTTTTCATGAACCCATACTTACTTACTATTAAGAAATAATTAGGAGCCGACTTTCATCTCATTAAACAAAAATATTGAACTGTAAAATCGAAGAGTATAAACAAAGGTAGAAAATAGATGAGCCTCTTTACTAAATTCCTAATTTCTTAATTTAAAATTATACCGATGATGAACTTTTGAATTTAACGGGCTTGTGTATGAAATTTATTTGACTTCGACGTTCAAAACAGTGATGAACGGTAGCCAAAAAGTAGCGAAACGCGACTTTCATTTAGAAATCACACTGCTTCCTGTGTGTTCTCTGCCTTATAATATCAAAGTACCTGCACATAATGACATCCTGGGTCCATACTAAGATACTTGTAGGAAACTATTACTTATTTTGTTAAAATAACCATGGCCAGTTGATTCCATGCATCATATTTTACTTTTAGGCAATGATTCTATAAGTATATATATACTATATACTGACTACTGTATACACAGACTGGTTGTTCGGAACAAAAAAAAATGGTGGAGGTTTTTGTTTGATACAGGCATTGAGATATTATTACAAGTAATAATAGCTCAATGGCAACAGGAGACGACTTTGGCGCCACTTTTTGTTGTTGTCATAGCCACAGAGTGAATTTTTTTTAATCATAAATGTGTCATCTGTAAAGTGCCAAAATTATTATTCTATGTTGAGGCGACCCGTACCCTGCCCCCGTATCCCCCTCGGACAGTACCCCCTGTACAGATACTTCTAATATATAAAATTCTCGTGTCGCGATGTTTGTAGTTAAACTCCTCCGAAACGGCTTGACCGATTCTCATTAAACTTTGTGTGCATATTGGGTAGGTCTGAGAATCGGAGAACATCTATTTTTCATCCCCCTAAATGTTAAGGGTAATCCACCTCTAAATTTTTTATTTAAATTTTTAGATAATTTTTTGTTTAGTTTTTTTTGATACAGCATTAGAAAATACATACAACCCTGAATTTTTGAACCCTCTACTATCTACCCCTATTTTGCCATCGCGATATTTATTTTCATTTTCTTTTGGTTTTATTTGTGTATCGATTGTAGCAGTGACTGTTATACGTATTATTTTAATGTTTCTGTGCATCTCTCATGTTAATTTTTTAATTTCCAGTGCAAGAATTAATAATATACATGGCAAAACAACGTTTGCCGGGTCAGCTAGTAGGCATATAAATATACCAAGATACATATAGTAGGTAACAAAATGACAGGTACTTTTTTCACATAAGTTCGTTCATATATTTTTATTTACCTATATTTAAAAAGTTGAATCTGTTAACGCTCCCCAGCATGTACATTTATGAAGTTGCGAAATTTGTTAGGCAATATCCTAGTTTATTTTCGAAGGCACGTGAGGTTTATATGAGGAGCACTAGAAACCCGGATAGAATTGTACTACCACGAGTACCAAAAACGAATCTCTACCAAAAAAACTGTTTTGCGATGTGTGGTCGTATTTATAATGCAGTCCCAAACAGCTTAAAGCAATTTCAAACCTCTGTGTTTCTGAGGAAGTTGAAAGAATGGCTCATCCAGAAATGTTTTTATACGGTAGATGAATTCGAAAAGTGTAAATTATAGAAACTATTTTTTAAGAATTAATTGAGTAATGTAATAATCATTTAATAGGTATTATTGACTTTTGTTATTATATTTTGCGTTTGTGAGTGACTTGCATGTGCTTAAAAAATTTGTACACCAGTAATGGTAGAATATGCTGAACCTACCCTTTAATATAAGACCTGTATTGAACCACCATATTCAGACAAATAAAGATTATTATTATTATTATTATTATATTACATAAGTGGTACTTTTGACCTAAAGGAATAAACATGTTTCATTTGAATTTATTTCATTATGTCAATATTTTAACACGTGTCCGGCGGATTGTCATATTCGCACATACCTACATTTATTTTTTAGGATGATGGTTCTGTACAGGGTGCAGAGTATTCGACAATCTTCGCTTGTTTTATTAATTATTAGATCTTTGCACACTTAGGCGGAAATCCCCTCGGGTACCCCGGGTGGTTATGTCGGGCAAGAACCGACTAAAACCGCCCTCCGTCTCGGGTCTTCAGACACCGGGGTGTAAGGTGGCCCCATAAGGCATTTCCCTCTCACCCCGACTGACTCTGGGCCTCAATATAAATATTCACCTACCACAATATTTTTTACCACGTGCGATTCATTATTTTCTGCTACTCCACACAACCCGTGGAAGCTTAAACACCGCAAAAGATTTCAACCACGATTACCTAAAAAAAACTAAAATGACCACCCGAAACTAAACCAAAAAATTAAAAAGTCACATTACCGTATATCAAAATAAAAGATTAAGTACAACTTGGCAAAATGGCATGCCAAAAAAGGTTAATGTCCAATTTTTAGGCGCCAAATCAGCCACCCTTTTCGTCACACTCTATAAAGAGTAAAAAAAGCGCTATGAGAATCTGTGGTAGAAGTGATTATAGCAAATTAAGTTATATCTCGAGGCAAAATATTGGTCACAGATTTAACAAACTTATCTAAAATTCTCAGGCGGTAAAAAGTAATTTGGTTGATTTTCTTTCTGATTGGGGTAAAAGCCTGATTTGCTAAGCATAATGATATTTTGTTGCATAGGTTCTTTATAAAATTAATTTCATTTGATAATTATGAAAAGCCTATACAGAAGCTTTTATGTAAAGAAATGAAATGAAATGATTCAAGCAAATAGGTCGCATTGTAACGCTTTTAATGCCTGGTTTGCAATTCAACATGCAGAGTTGTCAGAAAAAGAGCCAGAAAATAAAACACACTCCACTTTTTTCCACTAAGTTACATTAGGTATAAGGTTTTATAAATCAGAAAAATGTTTCGTAGTAATTATTATCTAATCTGTAACAAAAGTAAGGATATAATATATATAGATAAAATAAGATTTATAAAAGTAAGGATCTTTTAATACACTGAGGGACTGGACATACTGTCGCCCTCAGAAGGATTACCAGAATTCGCTTTTGACAAATAAGTTACGTTCACTAAAAAGGGAGAAATAAGGAAAAAAACTTCAACAGAAAAGTGTTACGCGTATTTTTGTCTTTGGAATAAAATCTGTAATTAGGTTATTTTTCTTATTTCAGTGGCTGTTTTTAGTGCTTTTTGAAGTCAGTTTTTTTGTTTGTTCTGAACTGCTGTCTAGTAGTAGGTAGATATACCGAGCAACTTTACAGGTTTTGGCAGTTTTATTGTCATTTACTTTTTTTAACATAAAAAAAAATATAATAAATTTTTGCTTCAATAGAATTTCAGCATAACAGCTTAGCATAAGTGCTTATAGCACAAAAAGTGTAACTCGCGTCTATCCGACTTCAACCCTTATTTTTAAACGATTAAAATCACCTACTTGTTAAAGGTTACCAACGTATTTATCGACGTAAATAAACCCATCGAAATATTGTTGAAAGCGTTAAAATTTAATCCAAATATCACCAGTACCTACTTGAAGTCAAATCACCTCTAAAAAAACATAGGAAGGAAAGAAAGGAAGCTCCTTTGGGGAGCCGACAGTGACTCGCCAGTTTTCAAGTGGTATAAAAACCTGTAGGTGTTGGTGTAAAAAACCCACCCAAGGTACCATGACTCGTAGAAATTTTCGCTAAAAAGTGTGAGCTTAACTTGAGAATTGATGGATTAATTTGAGCTTGGCAGGTTTGATTTTTACAAGTCAATAGAGTGTGTTTGAATTGCCATTTGTATTTAAAAAATTAAGCATAGATCTGCGGTGTTTTAAATAAGTAATTTGACGATTTATAAGTGCCGCTTTAGTGGTCTATAGGTACAATGAATTGGGGTGTGTGTTGGGTAACCTCCTCGAGTGTCGCTCCGATTCCGATCCCGCTGCAGTCCGGGGGGAACGGAATCGGAGCGGCCGGTACACCCTGGGCGGCGGTCAATGGCTTCCCCTTCACCCCGTCATAGGGTTGGCATTGATCGTCGGCCAATACCCAACGTGGCGGGAACGCATCGCTCTCCGTACTCCTCTGCTTTCAGAGGAGACAGGATGAGCGATGCTGTTAGTGGTGAGATGGCCCAGGGTCAGCCGGGGTGCGAGGGATATGCTCTATGGGTAACCTTACACCCCGGCGTCTGAAGACCCGAGACGGCGTGCGGTTTTAGTCGGTGCAAGCCCGACATAACCGCCCCCGCTGGCCGGCGGGGGGGTATCCGAAGGAATTTCCGCACGATAAAAAAAAAAAAAAAAGGTACAATGAATTAATTTTGACTTTGACTTTGAGTGACTGATATTTTTTATCGATGCTTAACAAGTCTTAGGCCAGATTTTAAGGCAGTTTATTTCGATTAATTGCGATCAAGTGATCGCAATTAATTTCATTTGTGAAATCCGCACTAGTACCTTTTTTTTTCGTGCGGAAATCCCCTCGGATACCCCCCCGCCGGCCAGCGTTAATAGGTCGGTACCTTATTTTTTTTTTTCGTGCGGAAATCCCTTCGGATACCCCCCCGCCGGCCAGCGGGGGCGGTTATGTCGGGCTTGAACCGACTAAAACCGCACACCGTCTCGGGTCTTCAGACGCCGGCATAGAGCATAAGTGATTATTTGAAAACATTCATTTGGCACCAAAAAAACGACGTTCAGATTTTTTTCAATACATACCTACCTTCAGTCATTTAGGTCAAACCTGACCTAAATGACTAAAGGTACTTTGATCAAAAACTTTGGTCAAATACAATGCTTGTATAGCCAGATTCGCGAGGCGATCCGATAATCTGAGGCAAAAGCAATAAGAAAAATCCAAAGACATTACTATTCATCAAAATCGGTTCAACCAGCAGTTACTAGGAAAGAGGGACGTCGGATGAACATACATACATCATACATACATATGCCTAACTCTCCATTTGTAACTTTGAATCACTTAACTAACTTTTTAGGGCTCTAAGTTTGGAGCTTTCAAGGAGTGGTGGCAAAAACCCGGTAGCCAAACGAAACAGTGGTGCCACTTCACACAGTCGAGTGTTTTCTTAACAAAACATCAAATATTTAAACGTTACTCTTGACATTTCAGAAATATGATGAAGGCGATTCAATTGTGTTTTAATTCTCAGCTCACTTAAGAAGGGCTTCTTTATCCCCACACAGGTTCATTGGTTTCGTAAATTGGAATCAACCTTGAGTTGACTTGAGCTTCAAGGAAAGAAGTTTTTAGTAATATTGACCATACCTTACTTTTTACCATGGTGCTTCTTGTACACCTGCTGACAAGCGACGATGTGCTACGCTGAAACTTGCTTGCTTAGAAGGAACCTATTTATTGGAGATTTCCTGGTTACTGGAAATACAGACTTAGATTGGGAGTTGCACCTTCGATTACCTAATAGTTGGTAGTTCCACTTCTCAGCTGTATGGACGAATTGGACAATGAACGTGTTGCTGGTACGTTTTGTGCGTATGAGTAGAATATCCACCAGGTAGCGGTGGCGTGGGGTGTGTGTTGGGTAACCTCCTCGAGTGTCGCTCCGATTCCGATCCCGCTGCAGTCCGGGGGTAACGGAATCGGAGCGGCCGGTACACCCTGGGCGGCGGTCAATGGCTTCCCCTTCACCCCTTCATAGGGTTGCCAATACCCAACGTGGCGGGAACACATCGCTCTCCGTACTCCTCTGCTTTCAGAGGAGACAGGATGAGCGATGCTGTTAGTGGTGAGATGGCCCAGGGTCAGCCGGGGTGCGAGGGATATGCTCTATGGGTAACCTTACACCCCGGCGTCTGAAGACCCGAGACGGCGTGCGGTTTTAGTCGGTGCAAGCCCGACATAACCGCCCCCGCTATCCGGCGGGGGGGTATCCGAAGGGATTTCCGCACGATAAAAAAAAAAAAAAAAAAAAAAAAGGTAGCGGTGGCGTGTCGCTTGGCGACTGGTCGTTCTGTGGGATGTATCTCATAATTGTAGATACTACCTATTAGCAAATTGACTAGGTACCTACTAAAAAAATAAATTTTAGTAATAATAATAATAATAAACAACACTAGTCAAACAGTAGCCTATTTTTGTGCCTAACATAAAATTACATTTATTTTAAAATCTGTTATACAAATAAACCACCAATAGTGCAATATACGTTCAGAATACAAAAATAGATTTAAATTGATTATAAAAACTACAAATATGCAACCAGAAATATATTCACCCTTATATACAGCACCCATTGACATGACAGTTTGCCTGTCAAACAATAAATAATGAAAATGCACAAAAATAGCAATGAATGATGATAACAAGAGCCAAGGCAAGAGCAGCAGCACGCCCAACAACCCCGGACTCGCCGCCCAGCTCCGTCCAACAGCCACCAGCAAGTTCTCTGGGTGTGACGTCGAGCTCAAGTTCTAGCGACGAGTTTTTCTCCCCGCCGACGTCGCCAACACCTGTACGTCGGCAGGGGAGAGGCCGGCCACCGACTGGCTTGGAGCCCCGACGCCCACCGGCTTCGAATAGGGCCCCCGCTACCGGTGGTGATGTGCACCGCATGCGATGGACTACTTCCATGAACGAAAACGTCATGCGGGCATATTTTGTGGCTACAGAGGGAGGAGTCAACCTCACTGCGTACCGTGTTCGTATGCTGCCTTTGTTTCAGGTACTTGAACCAACTGTAAACGTATCGGCACAACGGCTATCGGATCAAGTGCGGGCCATCCAACGTTGTCATTTGTTGGATGAATCTGTACTTGAGAGGCTACGCTCTAACATACGAAGTAGCCCGGGTACCACCCCTTGTTCGCAAATTGTGAGACAACCAGCCACGGAGACCATCTCACAATTCATCTGTAGCGAAGAAGTGATTGATACCAGGGTTATAGATGTAAGTACCGAGTACAACGAACAATTAAGGAGCGCTTTGGAATGTGCTATGCGGGAATATCGACCCATACCTTCTGGTAATAGACCTCGCCTACCACGTTTGCCAACGCATAAAAAGAATGTAGCGCTAGTGTGTGCCCTGGATTCGTTATTATCAGATTATTTTGATAATAGCGAAGATCTCGGTGATACACATTCAATTTTATATTGCGCGGCCGTCGCAGCATGTCGAGTAGCTAATGTTCAATTTCCAAAATGCGACATAGCTACTCGACCGAAATCTGCTGTGCCGGCTTGGCAATTTAGAATTGAGCGGCGTATTGCCGAGACTAGGGCACTCATTGGAAAGCTCATTTGTTTCAGGTCGGGCAACACACGCCCAAGAGTGATGCGCTTTGTGAGTCGAGCGTTCTTGGGGACTGACATTAGGCCCCGAGAATTTTTGGCACGGGTCACAGAGCGCATCGACTTCCTGAAACAAAAAGTTTATGCGTGGGCAAACCGGATTCGACGGTATAAAAAAAGAGTGGAACGATATTCTCAGAATCGCACGTTCCAAAGGGACCAAAGGTGGGTCTACAGAAATTGGGAGCGCCCTGATTCGACTGGGACTGACGTGCATCGACCAGGTGATGATATTACTAATACATTCTGGCGTAATATCTGGTCGATGCCCGTCAGTCATACAGAGGGTAATTGGATGCGGGATGTTGAGCGATCGTGTGAGCCTATTAAGATCATGGATCCGATTATTATACTGCAAGAGGATGTAACCGATGCAGTCCGTCTGTTGCCTAACTGGAAGTCAGCGGGACCAGACGGACTGCATAATTTTTGGTTAAAATGGCTTAAAAGCTCACACGGTCGTTTAGCATCTCAATTCCAATCATGTCTTGAATCAGGATTGATTCCCAATTTCATGACCACTGGTGTAACCCACCTTCTTTACAAGTCCGGTAGTGCTTCGGACCCTAAAAATTATAGACCGATTACATGTCTACCTACGGTCTATAAGCTTCTTACATCCATCCTGAGAGTAAAAATATCCTCACACTTAACCGACAATTCTATCATGTCTGTCTCTCAGAATGGATGTAGAAGTGGGGCTCGTGGCACTAAAGAGCTCCTTATAATTGATATGGCCATTAGCCAACAGGCACGCCGTAGTCGTAAGGACCTGGCGACATGTTGGATAGACTATAAAAAGGCCTATGACTCCGTGCCGCATACATGGCTCTTGAGGGTGCTTGAGTTGTATAAAATTGATACAACTCTATGTACCTTCCTGAAGGCATGTATGGGGCAATGGAGTACCGTCCTTTGCTATCCAGGGTGTCGACGGATCTGCGAGAATGGCGGGCTGATAAAGATAGAGCGGGGTATATTCCAGGGTGATAGTCTTAGTCCATTATGGTTTTGCCTGGCACTGAACCCTCTCAGTTATATGCTGGAGAGTTCAGGGTTAGGCTGTCGATTGCGGAGAGATGGTCAGGTTATATCCCACCTCCTTTACATGGATGATCTTAAATTATTTGCCCCCAACAATTCCCAACTGATAGCGTTATTAAAGATAACTGAAACCTTTAGTAACTCTATCAGGATGGAATTTGGTGTGGACAAATGTGCGGTCATGCATGTAAAAAGAGGTGAGATTGTGGAATCTGACGGGGTTGAGCTTTCAGATTCCACAAAACTCAGGTCTCTCTCTGCAAACGACACCTATAAATACCTGGGTATGTCGCAGGCATTAGGCATTACAGAAGCTAGCATGAAGCAATCGTTACAGGAACGTTTCTTTGGCCGCTTGAAAAAAGTTCTTAAAAGTCTTTTGTCAGGCGGTAATAAGGTGCGCGCCTATAACGGTTGGGTCATGCCGGTTTTAATGTACTCCTTCGGCATACTCAGGTGGACTCAGACTGAATTAGACACCCTGGATCGGAAAGTCCGTACGCTTCTTACTGCATACCGAATGCATCATCCGCGTTCATCTGTGATGAGGTTGTACATACCGCGGAAATGCGGGGGACGTGGCTTTTTAAATGCCAAATCCCTCCATAACCGTGAGGTGTGCAACCTCAGGGAATACTTCCTACACAATGAAGCTGATATGCATCGTGATGTAGTAGGGGTGGACAACGGACTTACCCCGCTAGCTTTGGCTAAAGAGAACTGGCGCAAACCTGTGGTAT
The DNA here is from genome assembly GCA_946251805.1 of Cybosia mesomella. Lineage (NCBI taxonomy): Eukaryota > Metazoa > Arthropoda > Insecta > Lepidoptera > Erebidae > Cybosia > Cybosia mesomella. The sequence goes on from OX276400.1 coordinate 3,258,258, forward strand.
TAAGTATTAATGACCGTATGGATGTATGGAAGAGCAAGGAGTTGCATGGACGTTTCTATCGGGCTCTCCATGGGCCTGATATAGACTTACCAGCATCTGTGTCTTGGCTACGCTTCGGTGATCTATTTGGAGAAACCGAAGGTTTTGTTTTTGCAATTATGGACGAAGTTGTGATGACGAATAACTATCGGAAGTATATACTAAGGGATGGTACGGTTGACATATGTCGGGCGTGCCACCGTCCCGGAGAATCCCTTAGACATATAATTTCTGGTTGTTCTCGTCTTGCCAACGGCGAGTATTTGCATAGACATAACCAAGTAGCCAGGATTGTTCATCAACAGCTTGCTCTAAAGTACAACCTTGTGGAATCAGAGGTACCGTACTATAGGTATGTGCCCGACGCAGTTCTCGAAAATGGGCACATCACGTTGTACTGGGATCGATCTATCATCACTGATAGGACTATTGTAGCTAATAAACCTGATATAGTGTTGATAGATCGGTCAGAGCGCCGCGCAATAATTATCGATATCACCATTCCACATGACGAGAATCTTGTGAAAGCCGAAAAAGAAAAACAAATTAAATATTTGGATTTGGCTCACGAGGTTGTCGACATGTGGTGTGTGGATTCGGCGATTATTGTTCCGATAGTTGTATCGGTTCATGGACTGATTGCCAAGAGCCTCGAACAACATCTCCAGAGGCTCGCGTTAGGCAGTTGGGTCAAGGGCTTGATGCAGAAGGCAGTGCTCCTCGACACGGCACGTATTGTGAGGAGATTCCTCTGTCTGGAGCCCTAACCACCGGTAGCTTGGTCCCTGTACCCGATGCCGGTGGGTTACTATTTTTTATATTTTTAAATATATTTGTTTTTTTTATATATATGGAATGTATTTAAAAATATAATTTATATGTGTTTAAAATGTAATAAAGGAAATAATAATAATAATTCATTTATTACCATAAACACTTACATATGTAGTTACATTTCCGGTGACCCCACACTAGGTCTAGGCCTGTCCTGTGGGTGCCTGTTACATTGTCGTTTACAGATAAATTTATATTAGTTCGGTTTACACTGTCATTGGTAGTAAGGATACATTATTTACCAAAAGTTTTGCGGTTTTCTACTATAAGAGGTGGATAGTAAAATAATAGAATAATATATAAATAGATATCATAGTTATAATATATAGATAATATATATAGGTATATAAATACATGTAAAGATAATATAGTGTATGTATGGTCTTTCTGATGCAATTGGTATCTTGGTACCCAAATTTCGGTGCATTGTGTTTCAGTACACCTAGGTATTGAGATGGGTCTCACACCAGGCGCACCAGTAGACTCTCTGTGAGGCGGTATGACAAAGAACCTAACCAGTCTGTGATTTTTAGTTTAGCCTTCTTTACTGAACACTGCTTTATGTCGCACCACCTGGCCACCTTGTTATAAATGTAGGCGTCTTTATATGGACTGAACCGTCGGGCAAAGCTAGTGTAGATTTGTGGTACAGTTAATTTATATACGCGACGTTCGAGTAATTTAGGGTACTCCTCAGACTTAAGGACCGTTCGATGCGACCTTAGAGATGTACTCCGGAGAAATAGCTGACGTACATTCAAAACTTTACATTCCTTGTACAGGCTCGTGGTGGAATATCTAAAGGGTTTCCTGAGCATAGTTTTCAAAACCGAGCGTTGGGCTATTTCAGCTTTCTTCATAAATGTTTTTAGCGCGCATCCCCAACACGTTATACAGTACGTTATAAGGGACTGAGTAAGAGCAAAGTAAACTTGTTTAAGGACCATTAATGATGCTGAGTAACGAAGCATTTTCATGACGTTAGCTGTTTTTCTAACTTGAGTGGAGACGTGGGTTATATGCGCTTTAAAACTGAGCTTCTCATCAAGCACTATACCGAGGTACTTTATGGTGTCTGTCCTCAACAGTTCATCACAGCTGCAACGCCTCTGGTCCGTGCACACATGTGAATGAATTTTATAGTTGGCCTTTGGAGCTGACACTGCGGTTTTATGAAAGCACATGTATTTTGTTTTCTTAGCATTTAAGGTTAGGAGATTGTGTTTCAACCATGTAGTCACCCGTGTCATGTCTGTTTCAGCTTTCAGAAATGCCTCGTCCCAAGTGAGACCTTCATAAATTAACACTGTGTCATCTGCATAACATATGATTTCTGTATTGGTACTGTCGTGTATATCATTTATATACATGATGAACAGGGTTGGGCCCAAGATGCTTCCCTGTGGAACTCCGAAATTTACTGTGTTCAATCCACTTTCGTGACTTCCAACTTTAAGACACATTTTTCTTTCGGTGAGGTACGTTTTGAACCAGTTAAGAGCCACACCCCTCACTCCAAAGTGAACCTCCAATTTCCGCAGTAAGATTGGTATTGATACGGTATCGAAGGCTTTCGCCAAGTCCAAAAAGATACCTATGCTAGCCTTCTTTCTGTCGAGATGAGATGCTATTTTCGAGGTAAGCAACCCCACGGCATCCTCCGTTGATTTCCCCCGCCTAAAACCGAACTGCCTGTTAGAGATAAGATTGTTGGATTCGATAAATCCAACAAGCCTTTTGTTAACTATTTTCTCTAGTAGTTTGGAGAAAGTAGTAAGGAGAGAGATTGGGCGGTAGTTCTCCACACTATCCCTGGGCCCGTCTTTGTGAATTGGTGTTATTGTAGCGATCTTCCACGAGTCCGGAAAGATGCCGGATTGTAAACTTGAATTGAGAATAGCAGTAAGTGGTTGTAAAATTACACTTCGAATACGTTTCAGAGTCGCGTTCGTAAGTCCGTCAATGCCAGGTGCCTTATCATTCGCCAACGAGAGAATCAGAGATTCAACCTCGTGTTCGTCCGTAGGTTGCAAAAAGAACGAGTTTTTTATTTGTTTATTTTCTACTTCAGCTGAAAGTTTCTCCTGGCTTGAGTTAAGCTCACGCAGGGTGTCCCCTGCCAACTTTTCGCCTACTGAAGAAAAATAGGTATTGCATAGGTCCAGGGATTGTTTGGCATCCGAACTACCATGCAGCGTCAGGAGTTCCCTTGGTTCCATGTTTGGTTTGGACAAATGACTTATGGATTTTATTGTTTTCCACAGCTTTTTAGTGTTGTTTGTGCTGTTAGAGAGTTCTTGGTTCTCATATTCTGTTTTCATTTTATTTAGCAGTTCATTACAGAAATTTCTGTAACGAGAATAAATTAGATGCAAACACTGATCATCCGGATACTTACGTGTCCGCATGTGTAATTGGTCCCGATGTTTCATACAACGTATTAATCCTGGTGTTATCCAGGCCTTAATAGTAAACTTGGAATGGCTAATGGAAACTTTTTTCGTGTGCCTATTTAAAACATCAGTGAACCGATTGCAGAAGGTGTTGACTGCCTGATTTGTGTCCACATTATCAAGTAATAATGACCAGTTTACCTGTGAAAGCTCATTTTCAATTGCTTCAACATCTCGCTTAAGTACCGTTCTGTTGATGTGTTTTATATTCTTAGTAGCCAAGCCGAGCATTATTATGTTGTGGTCCGTTATATCAGAACTACACACCACTCCCGTAGCCTCCCGGGTTGTGTTAACAAAAATGTGATCGAGACATCTGTGGCCTCTTGTTGGTTTCATTATAGCAGGAAAGAGTCCGTGTTCTGCAGTGAGGCACTGATATTCCAAATCCTGAGAGCTTGTTGCCTCCAACAGATTAATGTTTATATCCCCTACAAGTATCAAAGTACTGTTTTTGTTTGAGTTAATTTCCAGAATTTGATCCAAAGAACAGAAAAAATTATAGAAGCGTGAAAAACATGGGGGGCGATAAACTCCAATGATTGTTAAGTCGTTACAGACCTTCAGCTGCAGACAGTTTGCGTCCTGGAGATCCGGTTCCGACACACAGACGCTCAGCGTGTCTCTCACATATGCCACCACGCCATTGTTTTGATTAATTTTCTTCTCAGTGTAGTAACTCGTGTAGGATGGCAGATGAGGAATTACAGAATTTTTATCGAGCCAACATTCCGTCAAAATAATTACATCGAAAGTAGTTTTCATTCTATTCAAGGTGACAATAAAACGGTCGAAATTTTTATATATGCTCCTTATGTTATACGAGATTACTTTAAAATTCTGATTTGTCGCAAATGCTGCTCGACACCGCTCAGGCGTTTCAATCAAATGACAGTTTATGCGAAGCGAATCTAACTCAGCCGCTGTGTTGTCATTAATCACTGATAATGTTTGGAGTATTTTATAGTAATTGGTTTATAATTTCCGATTGATTCATAGTTACTTGATTGAAGTCCGGGCAATGTCTTGCAAATTCTAGGGCCGTGATTAAAAATAAATTGTCCTGTTTCTTTTTTAAGATTTTTTAGATAAAGAACCGTGCCATATAATAGTTGTTTATAATGTGAATTGTAGACTGTATATAAAGAATACTGTGAAAATAATAATAATGAAGTCTTAAGTGAGACTGACTGTACAGGAGTTATAAAGTACAGGATATGCATTTCTATGTATGAGACGTAATATATTATGTAATAATAGTAGTATACGTACATCCTAAAATATCGTATAAATATCATAAATATTATAAGAAAATGTATATATAACACAATTGTAAACTTGGTAATACTTAAGACTAATTCGTGCAAATTGTTGTAATAGCGTGTGAAGACCTCAGTTGCCGTTGTCCTGTGCGTTGCCGCCGTTGCCATCAGGAGGGTTGAACGTACGCGATAGGTCATCGCTGGTGCGAATGGGTAAAGATGGCTTACCTTCCCGTTGCTTGAGGAATATGTTACCCTGGGCAACCCAACAGTAGGCGTAGCCATTCGCTTTGGCTTTCGCACGTGCAGCTCGAAAAAGCAGCCTCTTTTCCTTAGTCAGCCGTTCGTTATAATATATTTTTTGTGGGGAGCCCGATACGTTTAAACCGAGGTCTGAGGTAGTGATGTTTCTTCTGGATTTAGCAGCTTTTATTATTTCGTCTCGTTTGCTTCGCCGAAGGAGACGCATCACTATGGGCCTCGGAAACTTTGTACTATTATTAGAAGAGATGGTAGAAATCACCCGTGGGCCCGCTCTGGTCACCCAATCAATATCACCGTCCTCCAGACCAACCCCGACTTTTCTGGCGGCCAGAAGTGCTATATGGTGCAGGCTTTCCATGTTGTCTTCCGGAACACCGGCTAGTTCTAGTTCGTTCCGAAGATTGTTTTGTGCTTGTGTGTTAACCTCCTGTTGAAGCTCCGTGAGTCTTAGCTCTAACATCTTGGCCTCCCGGTCGCGACCCTCAAGGTACCTGATACGCGCAGCATTTGAGGCTGTAGTACAGCTCAGTTCCTCAAGTTTACTTTGACAGCTGGACAGTGATGTTGTAGCATCTTCTAGGCGTTGTTTGAGTGAAGATATCTCTCGTGTAAGGCAACGTACTTCTTCTGTGAGCTCTTTTACGTCAGCATTTAGGCTGACATCCACAGTTGTATCTGTTTTCTTCCTTATGGTGATATTCTCCTCGGTGGTTCGTACAGGCGTGGAGCTATTGTCTCCTCCCTTTCTTTGGTTAGCGCAGCAATCCGGACATTTCCAAGCTTTTTTCTTCTCAGCGGACATGGTGGCTATGTTTAAACATAATAAACAAAAGCTTTTGTCACACATCGATGAGGTACATTTTATAGTATTTGCGTCTTTTGTATTCTTCAAACACCCAAAACACTTCATTTTATCGCAGAATAGAATTTTGCTTGCAAATCTTTTATTCTACAAACTCAAAAAGATTACAAAAAGACTTTTAGTGGGTTTAGGTCGGAACCCACCACCTTTCGGTTTAACTAACGAGTAAGTCGCACTGGTATGCGCTACGCCACCGAAATTATAGAAGACTTGTTGAAATTAGTAACTACTTTCTAAGCCTCGCAAGAATGTGATAGGTATATTTTTTGGATCTTGACTTTTGACTTTCAAGGTCAATGACACTGCACTAATCACTTTCAACGGAATATTTTGAACACTTAAATGTTTATAGTTTTGCCGATATTTGCAATGCCGAGTTTATATTAGCACTGTTTTACTTGTGAAGTTACGGTCTACAAATTGGTATAAGTTTTACACAGAATGATAAACTTTTTACTAGATTTCTATAATAAAATATGCTGGAGTACACAGTAGCAATACCGCCTTTGACAGCGATCCGAACGACGAATGAGAGTAGAGACAAATTTCATATAATTTGTCATCTGCATATCATCCTGTTATTATTTTTCGTTCATTATATTATTATTAGAAGAAGAAGAAGAATTAGACTAAATATTACCTCCCAGCTTAATTGAAAATGGAAAATGTAAAGGTTGTCTATGCCCAATTAATTATTTACTAAGTTTCATACTTTGATTATCAAAGGTTTCATATAACCTACATACAAGAATCTCATATCTGTCGTACATATTAAGTAAATCTAGAGTTACAAGAGGAAAAATTATCAGTAGATATATTATAATAAAATTCTAAGATCTTAAGATTCTAGACAAAAAGTTTTTATTTCACTAGGGATTTATTTTAATAACAAAACGATAAATCCCTACGAAAAGAACAATATATTCATGTCATTCTATGAAAAACATCACTAAATTTATCAAATAAATATTGCTAATTATAAACTTTTGTTACAATAAAACCCGTTAAAAATCATCATATTAACACAAAAATATTGCACAATGGAATTAATTTGCTTTTAATATAATAGGGCAATAATGTTATTCACTATAATTGTAATACATAAAAGACAGTTTTGCCGCCAAAAAGCTCTATTGACAGCGTTGACATGACTCCAAAAAGCAGTCGACAGCTACGAAAGTCAAAATCGGCCTTATTACAACCGAATAAGAAGTAAATTCTTTTTATGGGCTGCAGAGTTAAAATGGTACGGAGAAAATTCCCGCAGAGCGAAAGAGTAGAGTGAATAAAATGCACTCTTTGTTTTCGACTAGTTCATGGTGGTATTGTTATTAAAAAATATGATTTATTAATGCCAATTTATATAAAGGATAGTTTTTTTAATTCTTCCGGTGTGAAAAAAATATGATACAGATAATTAAGACTGGCAATGAAAAGAAACAATATTTTATATCTTTACAATGAAACCGCGGACTTGACAAAGAATGCGCAAATCTAACGCTCCAGAATCCTTGTGAAGAGGTTGCAATTAAGGTTTTAGTTTACCACCTGTATAATGGTACTTGTGTGTTTAAATATACCTTTGGAGTGGTAACGTAACTTTTGACTTAGTGAGTTCGATTTGAGAGTTCGACGAGGTACCGTTGCGTCAGTGTTAGACAGTCTGTGGGTAGATTTTCCTGCTCTAATGCTCTGCTCTCTGCTATTATTAATAAAAGAATTGCCTACCAGAAAAACATAACAGCGCTTTGGTTAGTCCAAAATCCGTACCCAGCCATGAATGTGCCTATCCCATTTGTAACTTTTAAGACAATTACTGCTAATGTTCTTAACACAAATCATTGAATTCCAAACTGTAATTTATGCAACAAAAATTTAGAAAAATTTCAAAATATTTCTTACTGAGTGATCAAACACTAGTAGGGTTAAAAAAGAAAATTGATTTGCCAACATTAAAAACAAAAACGGAATGACTAGTGACTCTATCAAATATGACAAACTGACTACTATCAAAAAGGTAATGTCCCTAAATGTTTCACAGAAATATTGCCAAGGAATTCTAGTTTTTATATGTTGAATATCACGATACCACAATGATGTCAGTAAGATTATAAAATATAGGGTTGCGTAGACACCCCGCTGCGTCTCCGCAGTTACGAGACCAATTCACCAGATTTAACGCCAAGAGATGGCGTTATGGATTTTGCATAAATTCTGTTATGAAATAAGAAATTATTATGTCATGGGAAACGTTTTGGGCGGTCTGGTTTATATGGCTCTTTTATGGTTATGACGATACCGAATCGACGGTTATTGAGTCTAGGCAAAAAATAATATATGGGACAATCACAATCGACTTCATAATGCGAAGCGCCATCGTTGAACTAAATTGGAGTATCTTTTTTTAGTGATGCAGGTCAAATATGACTAGGTCTAGCGGTGACAGGTGGAGCCACCTTTCACTCTAGCAGAAGCAGGTCGGGGCGGCAGTGGACTGCGCGCCCCCCTCTTTCCGGGGACAAGACGGGGACACCATGGTTCCAAAACCCGATGGGGCGGCATCCAGGGGGGATATACGCACGAAAAAGGGGGGGGGGAATAAAGAACGACAAGTTTCAAAATACATTTTCTCCTAGAAAAGCCTCTGCTGCTTTAGGTTCCGTTGTGGATGTAGACTTTAGTAATTTAAATTTACAAGGTAAAAAGTTAACCTTCCAAGGTTTATGTCATTTGTGTCCGGGAAGAATATTAGTAGTTTTCTAAGAATAACTGATGTCAAAACCGATTGATTTTATAACTCCGAAGGATGTGGTGTCTATTTGACGCTTGCCCTAGCTTTGTAAATATTGGACCCTATAATTTTTTCTGATATTTCTTTTTTATGGATGATGGCTCACGTTTAATCTCTGTCTCACATGGTCGTAAGTAACGATGTGCTCTACGATGGATCACGCTTGCCTAGAAGGAACCTATTCACTCGAGACTTGAAGATTCCGAGGTTATAGCTTTCCGGAAACACAGACTCAGGCAGGCAATTCCACTCCTTAGCTGTACGCATAATAAATGTGTCGCCGAAACGTTACGTGCGTATGAGTGGAATATCCACCATGTAGCGGTGGCCCGTCGCTGTGCGTCTGGTCGTTCGTTGGTGGAAAGGGCTTGGAAGTATCAAGTTGTGCAATTCCAGCGCACTCTCCGAAATTATTATTAATTATTAGTCCGAAATTAGTATTTTCGTCAAAAGATCAGTCAAAATAATCCTTTAATAAAAAAATTGCAATCACACATGATTGTTTTTATTTGAATATATCAACCTGCCTCATCGGTCCAGAACAAAAAATAATGTTCCTATCTTATAAAGAGGCATATAAAACGGAAGTCCAAACCACCGGATACAAGCCCATAAACAAAAACGAGCCAATCAAAACAAATTCGAAATTAAACTGATTCATAAGGGTTAAACAACCCCAACACATGTTTATAGAAAGGGTTAACAATTACATAAATTAATACATCCTTTTTATTTAAAAAGATATGTTTTTCTTTTATTGTACGCGTAAAATCACTTCCTCTATCATTTGAGTGTTTTTTCCCGCCATCTGACGCCATTTTTTCTTCCAAGATGGCGACCACATATGTCGTGAGTAGCACGTGTTAAAAAAGTATTTTTTTAAATGAAATATTATTAAGGTGCTGTATAATGTGAAGATATTTTAACAATATTAAAAGTGAGGTTTTAAGGAGCTTAATTTCTTTGAAATTAACCATTTTGTCACAGGTTTTGGTTTTGCTTCTTATCTTCGATTAACTGTTTAGAACAAAAATTGTGTGGTGGTTTGGGGGTGAAGGGGGAATAGGGGAGGTATACGGTGACGCAGATTTTGGTGCTTATTCAGATGACAGCTACAAATATATATGGCTTAGTTGATATCAATTGCGATTTACTAAGATTTTTTTTTTTTTTTTTTGAAGATTTTTGGCTTGGTTACAAGACCTTTAAGCCATGTCTTTATTTATAGATTTACTAAGAGACCTTTGCTCAGTATAGCCAGTCTAGAAAAATATAAAGAAGTAATTGTTTGTTGAATATAATTTCTAACAAAATTCATTGTAATTATAGGTGATTCGAAAAAAAGAGGCGGTGGCTTTTCACAGGCCCGACCTAGGCCTTGCGTATCGAGTTGTGAATGTAGAAGCATTAATCTAGATATTCTTAGGCGTTACTTCGTGACCTAAATGAAAAAATCATTTGAAATAAGTAGCATTCTGTTAACTGGCCGTGATTTCTGGGAGAGTAGGTAACAAATGTTGGGGTGTGTGTTGGGTAACCTCCTCGAGTGTCGCTCCGATTCCGATCCCGCTGCAGTCCGGGGGGAACGGAATCGGAGCGGCCGGTACACCCTGGGGGGCGGTCAATGGCTTCCCCTTCACCCCTTCATAGGGTTGGCATTGATCGTCGGCCAATACCCAACGTGGCGTGAACACATCGCTCTCCGTACTCCTCTGCTTTCAGAGGAGACAGGATGAGCGATGCTGTTAGTGGTGAGATGGCCCAGGGTCAGCCGGGGTGCGAGGGATATGCTCTAAGGGTAACCTTACACCCCGGCGTCTGAAGACCCGAGACGGCGTGCGGTTTTAGTCGGTGCAAGCCCGACATAACCGCCCCCACTGGCCGGCGGGGGGGTATCCGAAGGGATTTCCGCACGATAAAAAAAAAAAAAAAAAAGGTAACAAATGTTAAGGTAGATTCAGTTTTATGGCAGTAGGTTCAAGAGCGTTATCAGGTCTTCCGTTTGACTTTCAACCCTTCAACCTCGAGTGGAAAGCCTGCGCCAGAACCTCGTCCGTTAATAAGCGGGTGTACCAACTCGCTGGTGGGTTCGGGCTTGGCTCGAAAGCCTTGGTGGGGCTCCATATTACTGATGCATAAATGCAAATGTCTACCTATATAGTTAGTACTTACGCGAAATTTAAATTACAAAACAACAAAACTTTTTAACAATAACTCAAAATTTGTTCATTTTTCTTCGCAAGAATCAGGAGACGCGTGCAGTTCTCGAAGCGAGCCATCTTGTTAATTTATAAACCACACGCGCCCCCACGGCTACGGCTCCTTTATTTTAGCTCACTAAATGAAATAATTTAACTGAAAAGCGATCTAAAACCCCGTTTAAGTGGACACTAACTGTGGCCTAAAGTGAATCAGGTACTTATTGCGTTTAAACGCATTCCTCACACCTCCTTAATAGTTCATTAAAATTCAAATATTCGACATTTGTCGCAGTTGAGTAATGATTTTCCAAAAATGTTACGTAAGTATAGTATTTTGGGTCTTTACTCAATAGCCTTCTTTATTAAAGGGCTCGTGGTTAAGTGGTATAGTGGCAGAGAAACCTCGTGATAAAGTACTCTAGCTCCACAGAACATGTTTTTGGGTCTTTTTTATGGTAAAAGCAGGGCACGACGGCGGAGGCGTACCAATCAACCAATTATAAATTATAACATAACATAACTTCACGCCTGTATACCTGAAGGGGTAGGCAGAGATGTATTCCACACCCACGATTCGCCAGCTATGTTAAGGTCCCAATGTAATAGGGGCGTGCCTATTACCATCTACCGGGCACATTATTAAGCGAGCGATAATTAACGTTTATTAATGCACACAGAACTACGAAAAGTCAGAGGTGTGTGCCCGGGGCGACTGGGGATCGAACTCGAGACCTCATCTCAGCAGTCCGTTACATATGCCACTGGGCTATCGCCGCTTATTTGCAGTTCTTAATTTTAATCATTAATTATTATATTCAACTAAAAAAAGGGCCCGTTTCATTGGTTGATCAGTACTTTTATTGGTTTTTTGGGCCAGTTAGGGGACATGCGCTTTTTGACATTTTTTTTTTTTTTTAATTATATTTAGGACACGTCAATTTGACTTCACCTCGCCTGATAGTAAGCTGAAGGTAAAGTCCAAGAAAGAGGGTCACCATTACATACACATACCATGTTAACAATGGTGGCACTCAGCTTGACGGCCTCATCAGAAGAGGATTGTCGTCGCAGCACCGCGTGACACCCACCGGTCCCACTAGTGCTGCGACCACAATCCCCCTGCCCGGCTATGCACTTGCTGACCCCTGAACGCAATTAAACCGAAATTTAATTACTATGGAGGGTTTTTCACAATCGTGCACGGTGGTACCAACCCGGCCGAATTTTGTGACAAATTTGTGTCATCGAATTTCTACCACCAGTCATTTATTCACGAAGTTTGCCGGTAGCTATAACCGAGCAGGCTAAAACATTGCAAAGCTAAGCAATATCATACTTCCTTTTTTTTCGTGCGGAAATCCCTTCGGATACCCCTCCGCCGGCCAGCGGGGGCGGTTATGTTGGGCTTGAACCGACTAAAACCGCACGCCGTCACGGGTCTACAGACGCCGGGGTATAAGGTTGCCCGTAGAGCATATACCTCGCACCCCGACTGACACTGGGCCATCTCCGGTTTCGAGATGGCCCCCTCGGGGAGCAATATTATACTAAGGAATGGGTGAGCAATCTTAACACATTGAGACCCCCCGTGACTCGGAGAGTCATACTCGCCATCTGCTTCTGTCCTTACATACTTCACGAGCTTCCTTTACTGTCATTAAACCTTCCATACAAGCCCAAATATCCAGAAAATAAGTAGATACTAATTGCTTTAAAGGCTCGTCAAAATCCTGACACCAGGAATTAGTAAAATTTTGCCACCTTAAATTAGTAATAAGTACAGTTGTGAGGTGGTCAGGAGAGTGATTGGCAGCACTACCAGGTACTTCACGACTCTGGAACCGAACCCCGAACGTATATTTATCTGTTAGCACGCGACTTCCTTGCTCGTAAACAATTATTGACATTAAGATTTCCTTAACGCGTGAAGTTATATATATTTTTTCCTTTTGGATTATGAAGTTTGATCTACAGGTTGATGCCAGAATTAGCAGAAAGGCGCTAATACATAAAATCCACATTTCATCAACTGTTTTCTGTGGTGTTTAATAGGTGATGAGCTTATTGACTTCGACCAAGCTCTTTTGTCATATTTGTTAAAAGGTAGAATTCGGAGGAAGTTGAATGAAGTTTTGTGGGGAAACACACGCAAGCCTTTCTAAGGCTCATCGAATTTGTATTAAACATGAACATTATGAGATGCGTATTATCGTAATATAAAAATAAGCAATACTTAATCATTTGTTCATTATATTGGTGGATAAATCTTAGAACACTTGACGGCCCCTGTGGCGTAGCGGTAGTGCATTCGACTGCTACGACAGGGGTTCGATTCCCGCTCAGTGCAAATATTTGTATGCATGAATATGTCTATTTGCATTGGTCTGGGTGTTTCTATGTATAATATGTATGTATTTACAAAAAAAAAGTATATAAGTATATTCATCAGCATTCTGGAACCCAAAACACAAGCTAGTTAAACTATGCTTATTTTGGGTCTAGAAAGCGCTGTGTAGAATGTCGTAGAAAATTTATAAAAAAATAAAAAAATTACAATCGATCGAATATGCAGCGGTGAAAGCAGTAGTTGATTTCACGAGCACCAGCACAGATTATTATGCAAAGCAACATGTTGTTACTTAAAGTCGATCATGAATGATACTAAGTGTCTATTGAAATGTACGAGTTTTTTTTTTTTATACCACTAAGGTGGCAGACAAGCTCACGGCCCACCTGATGGGAAGCGGTTACCGCGGCCTATGGACGTGTGCAACAGCAGTGGCGTCACACTCGCGCTGCCGACCCTGTAAAGGAAAGGGGATGGGAAAGGAGTTTGGGAGGGGATGGCAAAGGAGTTTGGGAGGGGATGGGAAAGGAGTTTGGGCTCCGGCACTCTCACTCACCAAACGGAACGCAACATTTTACAACTTGGCGTCGATATTCTGTGAGAGGGTGGTGCTTCCCCGGTCGAGTCGGCCCATTCATGCCACGGCCAAAATGACTGTTGCTTGACTCTACCACCATGAGTTACTTGGTCGAGACAGTCCATTTAAGCAGGGAAAAGTAGAGCCCTTACGCTAATCAAAGATGTTATGGTCATTGTGCTTAGGTACTCCTTGCTAGTTTGCTAAGGTTACATTTGAAATATAATTTAAACACAGATATCTATCTGGAATATGTTAAGTATTTCAATTTTTTGAAATACCTTTTTTTTTCGTGCTGAATTCCCTCGGCCCCGCTAGACAGCAGGGGTGCTTATGTTCTGCTTGAACCGACTAAAACCGCACGCCGTCTCGGGTCTTCAGACGCCGAGGTGTAAGGTGGGCCCATAAGGCATTTCCCTCGCACTCCGACTGACCCAGGGCCCTCTCCGGTTTCAAGATTCAGTTATAAACAAAAAATATCTCTTGTAGCTTTTAGCCCATCCTGTATACAGGTTGTCTCGTTAACGTGTTGATTTAAGTGCAAGTAGCGTTATTGCATTATATGCCGGCGGAGCTTAAATTATACGGAGCGCAGGTTCGACCCGCGGTCGAGCCACTTGACCGGATTACTAACTAGAACTGAATACCTGTTTAAAATGATTGTTAAGCCAAGTTATGTTTCGATTTATGTATTGAATATCACTATCATTACATATTATAAAACAAAGTCCTCCGCCGCGTCTGTCTGTCTGTTTGTTCACAATAAACTCAAAAACTACTGCACCGATTTTCATGCTGTTTTCAGAAATAGATAGACTGATTCTCAAGGAAGGGCTTAGCATTTAATTTGTCAAGTTTTGTATACGTTGGCTAAAATATGATGATATTTGTTGGAGGTGTCGGAAAAAAATAAGCCGTCTGGGAGCTTTCAATATGGTGGAATTGTGTATCTTGGTATGGTATGGTATGGTTTCGCGAGCTGGTATCCGCAACTCCACGACAAGGCGCGGTTTTTGCGTGAGGGTGGGCATTTCACTCGATCCACCCCAACTCATTGAAGAACGCCAGCAGGCTATTCACGCTGCTGGCGATCTCCCGGAGCGTACCTGTATTTCCGAAGTACTTAACCCTGTATGTGGTGGTTACAGGGCAGTGTAGGAGCACGTGTGCCGCTGTTTCTTCCTCTTTCACGCAGGCTCTGCAGAGAGGGCTGTCGGTTGTGTATCTTATGTAACCTATGTATGTGGTAGTGGAATAGGGTCCCATGGGTAGCGGGAACGGGATCAGAATAGAGCAACAGTTAGTGTTAATTAAAGTTGTTACATTTTTTTTCATACCTGCATGTGACTTGATCGTGGGGTGGAAGCCAAACCTCAACCTAGGCCCAACCAAGATCTACGGGGCCAAGCCAACCTCACCTGCAATTTTTTACGTCTGCGAGCGAGACTCTGGCGCAGGATTTCTTCATAAATCTTGGTGACGCCCCATACACCCTGACTATTCTTTCGATACGTTAAATCTAGATTTATCATATAAAATCTTTTATTTATCGTTCAAAATACTGCATTCTATTACGCAATCCTCTCATAAAAGTTATAAAAAACCTAAATGAAACTCGTACAGTCCAAGTATCGCTGCCAAAATGTTCGTTTGTCCAATAAACTGACACAAAGGATTGTGGACATTGCGATGACATCACATTTCATGACAATGCAACCAAATTCGCGAGCACTGTTTGCACAATGCCCGCTTTGTTTGTTAAGGGCAGGCATGTTCATAATTTTTTTTTTCTACGACCATTTGGTAATTTGCTTAATACATAACCACAAGTCATATCTCAATAGTACTCATTCCTGCCAAGTCGTGTTACAATGACCATTCCCACACGGGTAAACCGTTCTACAATGAAACTTTTTAATTATTTTTTATGGCTTTGGCATCAAAAAATCAACATATGATTATGTCAAAAAGCGCGCGTATTTGCGTCACGACTAAACATCGCATGTAATTAGGCTGTATGGA
The DNA here is from genome assembly GCA_946251805.1 of Cybosia mesomella. Lineage (NCBI taxonomy): Eukaryota > Metazoa > Arthropoda > Insecta > Lepidoptera > Erebidae > Cybosia > Cybosia mesomella. Next base: position 3,273,910 of record OX276400.1, read on the forward strand.
TGAATTGCCTTTGCCTTTCACTTGTGGGATTATAACAACAAAACAACATTGCGCGCGCCGCGCTGTTTTCGCGCCATTGTTAACTTTTATCTGCACTTATAAATAAAATTGTTTTGAAAATGAGTGATATTAGTGATAATAGCGAAATGGACAATACCTTAACACCTCCTGAAATGAGAAAAGTAGCTATGAAGACCACTAAAGAATTGCTACCACATAAATCAAGGAAAAAATATGAAAAGTGTTACCAAAATTTCATAGAATGGAGAGCAACCAAAAATTCTACTTAATGTTGGTGTATTTTACCGATTTATCAAATAAGTTTAAATCTTCGACACTGTGGTCAACGTACTCTATGTTGAGATCTACGGTTACGTGGTTAATTTGTATGCAGTGGAAGTGGGAGCGAGAGGTATACCAGCAAAATCTCTCTATAACCTACTTAAAGATCTAGGCCTATCGAGAGCTACAATAAGCTCATTTCTAGGACGAATGTCTAAAGCGGCACTAGTAGGTTCGTATCAAATTTTGTTAGGCAGGGAGGAGAACTTGGGTAGTGAAGGTAAGTGTTGATGTACATCAACAAAAGGGGCCCCTTCTAAACCTACACTTGGGTCGCAAGTCCCAGGCACTGTCCGGAGTTCCCAACTCAGCAACGCGATGGACCCGGCACCCGCACGAAGAATCCATGGATTGCTAAGAATATCGGTCTCTAATTATAAACCATCAAATTGACTTGGCAAAATATTCCAAATTATATGATTTTTTAAAAAGAAAATCGGAAGGATTTAAAGGATAAAAATCCAGGATATTTTCACCGGCTGAACTAAACACATTCATAAATGAAGCGCCTGATAAACTATACCTTCTAACAAAGGTAAGGTTTTAATGAATTCTAATCGACGAGTGCATTATAATCTCTAAAATTTGTTCGTATGCATAACTAAATACTATTTATATTTTGTTACAGACCGCATTGATTTTTAGTATAATGGGGGCATGCCGAAGACAGGAACTACAAGGACTAAAGTTCAGTGATGTGCAAGACCTACAATCTACACTTTTTGTCACTATATCCAACACGAAAACAAAACAAGACCGCTCCTTTACTATCACTGGAAAATATTACGAGTTATGTAAGCATTATAGGAAATTACGTCCAAACCCCTGCAGAAATTCTTTTTTTTTTCCTGAATTAGACATCTGAAAAATGCACTTCGCAAAACGTTGGAATAAATAAGTTCGGAAACCTTGGAAAAACAATAGCTGGCTACCTGAATCTCCCTAGTCCAGAACTTTATACAGGGCACTGCTTCCACCGGACCTCAGCAACTTTATTAATCGATGCTGGCGGCAAAATCACTAGCTTAAACGGTTTTTTGTATTTATTTATTTCATGGTCGTAGAAAAAGTTTTGTATGCCACTGCTGCAAACAGCTATTGTAATACTCGTGCTGATCTATTGTGCCACTCAGCTTCGCTTCGTGGCACAAACTAGCACTCGTGTATACAATAGCTATCATTGCTTGACAGTTGCATAAATAACTATTGTACCATCGTGGTTATTGTCAAACGTTATTTCAGCTGGGTAAGTAAATCCGGAAAAAAATTGCAGTCATCATCATTTTCGCATTAATCCAGGTCGTATCCGAGGCTCTCATCGGAGTCAGGGACTCCTTTCGGCTTTTACTCCTCCGTTTCGTATGGCTTTGGGCATCCACGATAGTGACACTACGAAACAAAAATTGTGATAATTATAGTTTCTCTGTATGTTTTCATGTATGTGTACACTGGAGCGAATGGTATTTCTCTAGAATTAGGTAACCATTTAGAGTCGAGCTCCACCACTGCAGATGTCATCAAAATACTATATATTATTCATATGTATACCATCATATATACTTTGAGATATTACTTGGCACAATAACAGTACACGTATATGTAAAATTTGTTTCTAATAGGTTTAAAATTTTAATCCAAATTATTATAGAATTTTGGGCTTAGTTTAGCTTCCCCTTAACATATCTGTTTATATTTTCAGTGGCTGTCCGTACATACAATGTTTGACGAGCGAGGGGCTGTTTATTGGGATCCACTGCCATGGGTTCGCAACATTTTGAGGACAAAAAGATACAGAAGTAAACAAGTTGAATTCCTGAGACGAGCTCAGCCAAATACAAGGGGGTTTTTTTTTTCTTTATCTTGCAATGGTTCACCCCAGCACGAATCTATTACCGAAAACAGCAACTCGATAGCTCATCTCCTTCATACCCAAAACCGTGACAGAAAATTGGCAACTACGACGTCGACGACAACTCGATGGCAATAGGGCTTTTCTAAAGAAAATCCCTAAAAAATGATATTAGTAAGCTCAATATCATTTTTGAAGACCTATCCAAAAATATATAGATGAAAAAAAAATGATATTAGTAAGCTCAATATCATTTTTGAAGACCTATCCAAAAAAAAAAAAGAATATCCCTAAAAATGTACCACGAGAGAACGCTTCAATATTTTACATACCATAAGCTTTCAAATTTACTGACATCACAGATAAATTGCAGGAGAGTCACCTTCGCTGGTGCCGCCACGTGTTGCAGTGATCGCCAGGCTACGTGGGCAACAAATGTCTGATCGTACCACTCACTCCGAGCCCCGGTATCGATGGGAAACCCAAGAAGTGCGGGCTTGAGTTCGGAAGGGAAGACAGTGGTGCACATGGTCCCTCTATCGGGGATGGTGAAGGTCGTGCAGAGTGGAGTAAAAAAAATTGTGCCAGTGCCTTTAATTAAGTACATAGCAAATAGTTACGAACAGAACAGTGACTGCTCAAAAGATTGTATTTTGTAGAGTTTTAGGTACGTAAATGTTGGGGTGTGTGTTGGGTAACCTCCTCGAGTGTCGCTCCGATTCCGATCCCGCTGCAGTCCGGGGGGAACGGAATCGGAGCGGCCGGTACACCCTGGGCGGCGGTCAATGGCTTCCCCTTCACCCCTTCATAGGGTTGGCATTGATCGTCGGCCAATACCCAACGTGGCGGGAACACATCGCTCTCCGTACTCCTCTGTTTTCAGAGGAGACAGGATGAGCGATGCTGTTAGTGGTGAGATGGCCCAGGGTCAGCCGGGGTGCGAGGGATATGCTCTATGGGTAACCTTACACCCCGGCGTCTGAAGACCCGAGACGGCGTGCGGTTTTAGTCGGTGCAAGCCCGACATAACCGCCCCCGCTGGCCGGCGGGGGGGTATCCGAAGGGATTTCCGCACGATAAAAAAAAAAAAAAAAAAAAAGGTACGTAAATGTTGGGATGCTTGTTTGGGGACCTCCACGCGGTGCACTCTGGGCAACGGAGACAGAAGCGCCTCTCTTCTAAGGCCGGAGTTTCACGTGTCCGTCTGATTAGCAGATGGCACAGTGGAGAGCAAGTATGGGGGCTATCTCGAAACCGGAGATGGCCCAGGGTCAGTCGGGGTGCGAGGTATATGCTCTATGGGTAACCTTACACCCCGGCGTCTTAAGACCCGAAAAAAAAAAAAGGTATGTAAATGTTCCAACCAGGTTTTTTATTAATGTTGGTTTAAAAATATAATATATTTATATATAATTAATGTAAGCGTCGGTAGCATAGTGGTTAAGGAGGCGACCCTGCAATCGAGAGGTCCCGGGATTAGTAATTTAGGTTACTAATATTATATCAATCAATATATATAAAAATCAATGCCACTTTTCGTTGTAATTTTATAACTCACCTATATAGGCTCACCTATCCAAACCAAATGTTTAGGCTTTGTTCGGACTATTTAGTAGATGGTTTATGTGAAGTTTGCACAAAATCGGTCGAGCGGTTCTTCATTTATCACATTTTTTGTAACAAATGAATTCAATAAACGGAGGATCATTTTGACGTAGCGAAGCACGTACCGGGCCGCTAGTATTATATATATATATATATATAATACTGTAATATATATATATGGTATGGTATGGTATCACGGGCTGGTATCCGACAAGGCGCGGTTTTTGTGTGATATATATATATGTATATGTATATATTACACCATTTCTTTCATAATACTCCCGATAATAACAGCTAAAATTACATCACAAATTATTCTGAACTAAAAATGTTTGCAACCACAGCTTATAATAACAATATTTGCCCTAATTGTGCCCCTTATTGGAAACATGCTACAATCATTTTTGTTCGACATTATAAAGTAATATTGTAAATGTTCTTGAATTAAATTTAGGTGAGCCCAGTAGTTGCTCTCCTCCACTTTCATATAAAGTGGCATTAAAAGGTTAAACGTTATCTAACACATGAAATTTCAAGGCGGATTATATTGCTCGGTATACATCAGTCAACAAGAAAAATTACCTATCGTAGCTCAATTAAAAAATGCATACAACCATTAGACATTATATCATTTTTATTCCAAATGACAAATCTTTGGATCTCTTTGTATAATAATCCTGCCTCCGTGGCGTGGCGGTATTGAAAGCGGCCGCTACGCAGGAGGCGCGGGTTCGATCCCCGCTCAGTGCAAATATTTGTATGCATGAATATGAGTATTTGCATTGGTCTGGTCGTGCCTCGGAGAGCACGTTAAGATGTCGGTCCCGGTTGCCATACGAATATGTATGACAGTCGTTATAGGGGAAATGGGTGAAATGGCCCCACATAGAAGGGCTGATCACCCGTCTGGTCAAACGGCGTCCCCACTGGCAGTATATGTATATAATAATCCTCACTACAGTTAGCGTGTTTACAAATGCTTCTTAAGCCCAGCACTTGCATAGTGTCATCTTTTAAAGATGACAATATCCAAAGATCGTATCATTTCACTGTATACAAGTATCATCTTATCGTACTTAGACTACCATCACATTTCACAAATATAACCTCCAACAATTTCTATAGGATTTCTTTTAAACTACTTAAGTGGCAGACAAGCACATGGCTCACCTGATGGCAAGCGGTTACCGCGGCCTTTGGACGTGTGCAAAACCAGGGGCGTTTTTGCATTCGACATTCGCGCTGCCGGCCCTGTAAAAACCTTCTAATGCCCTTTTTGAAGAACCCCATATTATAGTCACTAGTACTATTGTAAACATCACCGCACAGTTGTCATAATTCTTGCCCTACTAATTTTTAGCTCATCTCCGCATAACAAGCTAATCCCGAACCCCAAGCTAATTTTATTCAATATTGATAATATGTTCACGACAGCTGATACGATGATCAACGTGATCACGTGATCATATCGTTGATCGCGTGACCTGATCACGCACGTGCCTGGACTAATGCTATGATTCAAATTGACTCTGGGGTTGTTTTGATGTTTTAAATATGAGGGGAGAGGAATTAAAAAGCTTCACTGTAATTGGAATGTTTTGTATAGTATATGACATTGTTTTGTGGTTGATTTGTGAATTTGTGTAATGCCTGGTATACACCGAGTGAAAGAACGTGATTGAGCTAGTGTGGATGTTTATCAAATCAATCCATTATTTTATGAGCTCTCTGCCTGAGTGGATAGATTCTATTTTTTGTCATATTTCCGGTTCTATTCAACTAATTGCAATTAAAGAAACGGCAGATTTTAAATCTGACCCAAGACATTACTAATAAAGAAAACGCGTCAAAATCCATTCAGTAGTTTGTGCGTCAATCGCGAACAAACAAACAGACAGACAAGAATTCAAAAAAGTATTGTTAGGTTTTGGATTGTTAATTTAATTTATCACAAGTATTTTTTTTAAATATCCTATGTACAGACACAACTAATTTTCAGTTTTATAATATACTAGCTAGAGCCCGCAACTCCGCCCGCTTGGAGGTCGTTTATCGTTTTTGTCATATCTCCGGTTCTATTAAACCAATTGTAGTCAAACCTACAGCAGATTTTAAGTACGACCAGGACCTTTTTAATAGAAAAAACCGTATCAAAATCCGTTCAGTAGGTTTCGCGTCCAATGCCGATAAACATATTACCATACAAGAATTCCCAAAAAATATATATAGTGCTAAGAATCGCTCAATTAACATAAACCTAGCTTTTTTTCCTTCTTAGTACCTTTTTTATTTCCTGAAGTCAATTGAATTTTTTTAGTTACTTTTTTTTATTCGTTCCGTCAATTGACCCCGCCGGACGGTGAGAAGCTAGGGTGAACTCCAGAAGATGTGGGCCATTATTTATTTAACCAAAAAATATTTTTGTTGAAGTTTATATCAATACTGCATCACAGATCCTTCATATTATATGTTCCTCTTATACGCGGCATAGCCGTTTGTTGGTGGCTGAACTCCTCCGTAACCACTCTCGCGATCTTGACCAAATTTACCACGGCGATAGTGTGGACACTGAGGAGTGTTTTGAAGCGAGATGGTTCATGTCCGATGTACCATTGAGGAATAATCACCGAAAAACAGTTTCACGAGCGTGCGGCCTTAGCTAAGCGCGCGACCGTAGTAAGATGTCAAGTAAGAGTCCTGCTCGCTTGGCGGAGGCGTGTCGTGTGTGCCCTACACACGCCTGCCAACTCACCAAAGCGGGATAAAACCCGACCCCACCAGGCGAGGTCGCGGTGGCGGCCAAAGTCCGCCGGCAACCCTGGGGTTATCCTTTCGAGGGCTTACCCGGGGTGCCCGGCAACGGACACTTGGGGAGGACACCGTGCGATTTTAGTCGAGACCCTGCCAACTCACCAAAGCGGGATAAAACCCGACCCCACCAGGCGAGGTCGCGGTGGCGGCCAAAGTCCGCCGGCAACCCTGGGGTTATCCTTTCGAGGGCTTACACTGGGTGCCCGGCAACGGACACTTGGGGAGGACACCGTGCGATTTTAGTCGAGACACGACATAACCAACCCCGCTGGCCAGCGAGGGGGTATGTGAAGGGATTTCCGCACGTAAAAAAAAAAAAGAGTCCTGCTCGCTCAGCTCAATTTATTTCAGTCGCACCCTGCACTGAATTCCTAGTTCCTAGTATTATGTACATAAATTCACATACTTCACCATACAACATCTATAAGCCACATAAGGGTGTGTCCACATTATTTCCGGATCATTGGTCGCGTGTGGGGTGTCATCCCCCTCAATTGGCTATAAATTATCGTTTGGTAATGAAGGTACTTCGGTACTCATCACTACTTATTAGCGATGGGGGTGATGGAAAATTAATTTCCAGTTGAGAGTACCGTAGATAATTGTTTGAAAAGTTTACGATAAGTAGATTCATTAACCCTGTACACATGATTATTTTGTACACATATTATTGTGTACTTCTCCCTAGAGGGGCATTATTCTGCTGGGAAAAGGCTGCTTGATTTTGAGGTTTTTCGTTAAAACTAGATACACCGCGGTAGCCTAGTGGTATGGGTAAAGGACTGCTGAGACGAGGTCTCGGGTTCGATCCCAGGTTTTACTATGGCACACACCAATGACTTTTCGCTGCTTTTCGAAGTTATGTGTGTATTTATCGCAGGTTTATAAGTGCCCGGTTAATGGCAATAGGCTCGCCACCTATTACATTGGGACCTTAACATAAACTGGCGAAATGTGGGTGCTAGCACCTCTGCCTACCCCTTCGGGGATATAGGCGTGAGTTTATGTTATGTTACTAGATACAATAATCCATAACTACAAACGCAAGGCTATAATAGTTGACGTAAATGCAAATTAATATAACCGATTATTTGCGATTCAATCGTCAGCAGTGAATACATTCGATTCCAACTCAATTTATTTCAGTCGCACCCTGCACTGAATTCCTAGTTAGGTATTAACTATATTTCCTTCGGGGTGCGAGGGATATGCTCTATGGGCAACCTTATACCCCGGCGTTTTAAGACCCGAGACGGCGTGCGGTTTTAGTCGGTTCAAGCCGTATCCGAAGGGATTTCCGCACGATAAAAGTATTAACTATATTATAATAATAATAATTAATAATAATTAATGTTACTACGTAATATTGCTAGCAAAATGACTCACAGTGACAATAATCCGAATAATGTATACTAGCTGTTGCCCGTGGCTCCGCCCGCGTGGAATTCTGATGCTGTTCCTGCAACCCTTGAGAACCTATCCCCGGGGTAAAAAGTAGTCACTGTCATATTCCAGACCATAACCTATCTGTGTCAATTAATTTACGTTTTTTCTTTGAAAGAGTAACAAACATACATACATACATACATACAAACTTTCATACTATTATATAGTAGGATAGAATATTCGTGGGGTTTATCGACCTCTACGGACTTGTCTCGATGAATCATCTAAAAAAATCTAAAAAAAATACTTACTCGAAAATTTATTCAAACGGTACCTCATTTCAAATACAACAACGGAATTTCCACTGAATTAGTTCTAAGTAATTAAACTCTTATCGACGCGTGCGCACACTCACCCCTCTTCTAAAAAAACAACTCGTTGTATTCAAATTAACAAAACATTACTGTGTATTCCTACTCTAATTGTTTTATTTTTAAAACGCACCCTATACATTTTCATCGCAATGTAAAAAAAATCTTAATCCCTTAAAATAAAATTCAATTTGCTGTAACTGTTGTTTTATTTTTGCTTTCTAACTAAAGTACACTTTATTTCAATAGTGATAAGATTGTTTTTTTCTTGTTGTTGGTTTAGTGAGGTCGGTTGTAAGGTGACGCAAGTCGATATGAAGAAAAAAGGTGGCACGCGCCCCGACGTACGCGCAACTATGGAGTATCTTCCCTTACAATCGAGGGGTGAATTAGAGATGTCGTGAACAATTTTATCGATATACATAACATAAACATTAACATAACTTCACGCATGTATCCCCGAAGGGAAAGGCAGAGGTGTATTACACACCCACGATTCGCCAGTTATGTTAAGGTCCCAATGTAATAGAGGGCGAGCCTATTGCCATCTACCGGGCACATTATTAAGCGAGCGATGATTAACATTTATTAATACACACATAACTACTAAAAGTCAGAGGTGTGTGCCCGGGGCGACTGGGGATCGAACACGAGACCTCGTCTCAGCAGTCCGTTACGTACGCCACTGGGCTTTCGCCGCACTTTTATCGATATCAATGTATATAATGGTCAAATGAAGTACATAATATTCTGATGTTTTTTTTTTTGGTTTACAGATAAATAAAATAAATTAATATTTTAGGACATTTTATAGAGCGCACTTTAGATTTAAAAATACGGATCCTCGTACCTTTTTTTTTTCGTGCGCAAATCCCTTCGTATACCCTCCCCGCCGGCCAGCGGGGTTGGTTATGTCGGGCTTGAACCGACTAAAATCGCATGCCGTCTCTGGTCTACAGACGGGTGTAAGGTTTCCACGTACCTATCTTTCCTCGTTACTACCTAGACCAATACAAATAATCAAATAAAAAATATTTGTGAGTATCGAGTGTCAAACAAACCCGTATGATTGTGGGGTTGGGGCAGCAAACTCAGACCCACTGACCTAGCCGCCCTACCACCAGGAGTCATAGCTCGTTATCTATCCTTACTTTAATTCAGCATCCTCCTCATACGACTTCCCAATTGACTTTCGAGCCTGTGACCCGCTTATTATTTTTGGTTGGTATGTTGACTTTGCCGGGAGCGACTGCCGTTTGACCTCCCAACCCCTAGAGGAAATACTGCGCCAAAGCCTCGTCCGTTATTTGGAAGCTGAGGTTGACTTGGGGTCAAAGATGTTGGTTGGTCCCTGTAGAACCCGTCGGGGTGCGAGGGATATGCTCTATGGGCAACCTTACACCCCGGCGTCTGTAGACCCGAGACGGCGTGCGGTTTTAGTCGGTTCGAGCGCGACATCACCGCCCCCGCTGGCCGGCGGGGCGGTATCCGAAGGGATTTCCGCACGAAAAAAAAAGGTCCCTGTAGAGCCCAATCTATGGTTACTTTACTTGTTAATACAAAATAACGCCATAATAAGTAATAAAAAAAATTAAAGTATTTGCTTTGCAAAAACCAGTATATCGATAAAACTTTAGCCACATCACTAGAGCTCGTGTCACAGGGCGCACGACGCACGCGCAGGTGATGTTCCGCTCCGTACGTCGCACGCTTCCGATGCCCACTGCCCACTTCCACACCTGGGCAGATTAGGATTTGTGATAATTAACTTAACCTGGAATTTATTCAACGTACTTTTTTATTAGTGTTATTTTTAAGTGAAAGTGTATTGGTATTCTACATACAGCTTATATTTAGAGCTAAATCTATATGTATGAAACAAAGTAGTCTTAGTGATGACTCCTATAAACTCGAGAACGGTAGGACCGATTTTCATGAACTTTGATTTTTGTAGTTTTTTTTTTACTAATACCTTTTTGTTTTAATTTGTGGTAGTTGCCGCTGTTACCCACCCTGGTCCGCCGGCCTGCAGGGTTATGTTGAACTCGAACCGACCGAAACCTCACGCCGTCACAGATTTTTACTACCGGGATATAAGGCCAAATAAGGCAATTTCTTCGCACCCTGGCTGACTCTCGGATACCTGGATTTTTAGTTGGTCTGTATAGTGACAAACACGCACTTTCCGACTTTTGTTCAAGATGTTTGCAGGCAAATTGGTCTATGGCTGCTGCTTATAACATAACATAACTTTCACGCCTGTATTTCCGAAGGGGTAGGCAAGGTGTATTATACACCCTCGATTCGCCAGTTATGTTTAGGTCCCAACGTAACATGCGAGACTATTGCCATCTAACGGGCACATTACTAAGCGAGCGACAACATTTTTATACACACATAATTCGAAAAGTCAGAGGTGTGTGTCCGGGGCGACTGGGGATCGAACTCTAGACCTCGTCTCGGCAGTCGGTTACGTACCACTAATATATACGATACCAATGGGCTACTAGTACCTTTTTTTTTTTTGTGCGGAAATCCCTTCGGATAACCCCCCGCCGGCCAGCGGGGGTGGTTATGTCGGGCTTGAACCGACTAAAACCGCACGCCGTCTCGGGTCTACCCTCGCACCCCGGCTGACCCTGGGCCTTCTCACCACTAACAGCATCGCTCATCCTGTCTCCTCTGAAAGCAGAGGAGTACGTGAGAGCGATGTGTTCCCGCCACGTTGGGTATTGGCCGACGATCAATGCCAACCCTATGAAGGGGTGAAGGGGAAGCCATTGATCGCCGCCCAGGGTGTACCGGCCGCTCCGATTCCGTTCCCCCCGGACTGCAGCGGGATCGGAATCGGAGCGACACTCGAGGAGGTTACCCAACACACACCCCCAGATACTAGTACCTATTCCTTAAAGAGTTTGAGGGCTGTGTTTCATAAAGAGAAGAATATAAAGTAAAACCGCAGTGCAACAAATCTTCGCATAATAGTTACTGCTCGGGTTACACAATTATATTTGCTCGTAAATGTTTATTTTCTCTGAGCGTTTAGCCAAACAAAGGTTAATAACGAGTTTTATTCCAATTATTATCCGTATCTGTTGCTTGTAAGTACCAATTGATTACGATACTGAATGGGAACTTGTTTCAAAAGATATTCAGTCTGGAAAGTTCATTCAATGGATTTAATTTGCGATCATTAAGGTGGCTTAAAGGCCTGCGAAATTGTTTTCAAAGGGATTGAAGCGTCGGTAGCTTAGTGGTTAAGTAGTCGACCCTATGGTTAAGAGGTTCCGGGTTCGAATGCTGGCCATAACACTACCGACGTGAACCCACGCCTAACACAAGCAATTTAGCTTAGCTGGAGGCTTAATTTCGGTTGCTAATATTTAAAAAAAAAAATTAGAGCATGGATACAGTCGCTTTCAGAAGTTTTTGAACAATAATAAAATTTACAAACGATGACATTAAAATAAATCATATAAACATCTTTTCCACTGAAGATGTCGACCGCAGTGATCGACGAAACGTTTGGAACACAAGTTTCCTATGGACCACAGCCAAACAGCCCGATTTAGAATCAAGTTATGTTGGTTAGCTTATCAGCTGAATTTATTTCCGGCATTAAAGACCCGAGACGGCGGGAGGTTTTGGTCGGTTCGAGTCCGACATAACCACTCCTCTGGTCGAGGGGGAAAATCTATAAATACATAAATATACATTTGCAGATTAATATGTTTTTTTTTCTAAGTATGTTTATCTGCATTCTAGAACCCCTAACACAAGCAATGCTTGCTTTGCGTCTAGATAGCGCTGTGTAAAATGTCCTAGACCATTTATTATGTTCTCTATGTTATTTTTAGAGAGGCCGCGATTTGGGGGGAGATATCCCTTCGGATACCCCACCCCCCGTCCAGCGGGGATGGTTATGTCGTGTATCGACTAAAACCACACGGTGTCCTCCCCTAGTGTACGTTGCCGGGCACCCCGGGTAAGCCCTCGAAAGGATAACCCCAGGGTATTTGTAAAGTCGTTTATCCGGGAAGAGAAAGGCCATTTCTCTGTGGAAGGAATACTATATTGTATTCATAAATTATAGGTCCAAGATATAAGATTGTTATAATTAGTACCGAGAAAGTTTTTGCGGTTAAATAGCACGGCAATATTTTTTAGGGATACGTGCCTAATAATATTATGTAATCTGTGGTAGTAGGGTTCCGCTGGTTACCTACCCCTCGTGTACTTTAAAAAATAACAAGTATAATCCAAGTTCTATGCATTTTTTTAATAAAACTAGTAGAATACTTGTAGAATACTCCTAGAATACACGTAGAATACGTGTAGAATACTCGTCGAATACTCGTATAATACTTGTAGAATATTTGTAGAATCGAAATCGAGTGTTACACGAGTATGAACGCTAAAAGGCTTATTTTTTGAATTCGTTTTAAGTGTGCATATACTTTAAAACTAGGTCTGCAAGGCGAATCGCTGCTTGCAATGTTGAGCTGAGTGAGACATCGTGATTTGAATTATTAGAGCGATTTATTTATCAGGAGTTTTGGACGACTGCATTGGCGCCAAAACTTGTCCAGTCGATTTGACCGCTATTGCGGAATCAGATTTTGAAAATTTTGAACAGTGATCATTCCTCCGTGGCAAGTCCGATTTTGAAAATTCTTTTTGAAAGTCACAACTCTGGACATGCTTTCTGAGCGTGTAAAGTTGAGTCACAGTGTCTAGAGCGGTTATTATGTAATTCCATCTGGAATTTTTTTAACGGTGATCATTCCTCTGTGGTTGCATTAATTTTTTCAAAATATATCCATAAACCTTCCTCTGATTGACCTCTTTAATCATTCCAAATTTGGTTCTGATTGGATTAGTAGTTTAGGAGGAGACCTGTGACAAAGAAAATCCTGAAGTCTGGTATGAGGAGCTTTCGCTCGACTTCGTCTCACTCAGCTCAATTAAGTAGGTACACTTAGACTTAATCGAGCTATCTATGAAATAATTAATGAGAAAAAAAAATGTGGCGTTTAGGGCCTAAGGTCTTCAGGGCCGAACCCAAACACACCGGAACACCTGCCAATCGACTAATGAGTACACAAGTATTCCTTTATATAGGTTGGATCAGACTGCGATCGCTCCCGTAAAAGTCAGTCGAACCAAATAATCAATCGAATTAAGAGAGCGGACCTAGGGCTCCAAAGTGAAAGCTTTGGATGTCAGCTATAGTTTTAATTTGTTTTTTTTTAAGAATATTAGTAACCGAAATTTTTAACTTCCCTTTGAACACCTTTTAACAACATTATAACACTAGATTTATGGTTTAAATTACTATACAACCGCCCCCGCTGGCCGGCGGGGGGGGGGGGGGGGGTACCGGAAGGGATTTAGGCACGAAAAAAAGAAGGTACTACACTTTCACCCGAGGGGGCCATCTCGAAACCGGGAACACGTTTCTCGTGTCAGTAAAACTGTCGGTCCAGTCCAACCTAATTAATTTAAGCTAGGCCAAACCCTAACCCGTACGCGATGGCGGCCTAAGTCCGCCGGTAACCCTGGGGTAATCTTTTCGAGGGCGCACCCGGGATGCCCGGCAATCTACACTTGGGGAGGACACCTTGTGGTTTTAGACGGTTCGATTCAAACACACCCATCGCATCCTTGGTACCGATGTGGTGGATCCCATGGGACTTTACACACGTAAAACAAAAAAAGCCCAGTTCATACAGCTCCATTTAGTAGGTACTTATACTAGCTTACTTATACTAGTCGGTTCAAGCCCAACATAACCGCCCCCACTGGCCGGTGGGAGGGGGGGGGGGGGTAGCCGAAGAGATTTCCGCACGAAAAAAAAATTGGGTACTTATACTAGCTTATACCCTCAATTCAATACCAATCCCACTACCTATAGGAAGCTATTCCCGGGAAAATCTTTCTCTGTGCCCAATATCATGACATTCTGGCGTGACGAATAAACTTTCGCACCTATAATGGTACTCATATTTCTAATATACCACTAATAAATATTGTAGGACAAAGTACACAACGCCATCTAGACCCAAACTAAGCAGAGCTTTTCATATATGGGTTCTAGAATGCGGATAAACATACTTAAATACTTTTTTTTTGTAAATAAATACATATTATACATAGAAACACCCAGAGCACACAGAGCGAGAATCGAACCCGCGACCTTTAGCTTAGCCGTCGAACGCACTACCGCTACGCCATAGAGGTCGTCCATAGTAGTAAACAATCACAGAGCCCATTGAATGGTAAGTGGTAACCGTAGCTACGCTTTTTATATTGTAACAAACAGTGAAAGGGGAGAGACTTATGAAGAATAAGGAGAGTTAAAAAAAACACCTTCAGCCTAACAGCACCTGCTAATTAACGGACGAGGTTCCGGCGCAAGCGCACCTCTCGGGGTTGGGAGTTCAGACGGCATCGGCAGCCACTCTCATAAAAGTCAGCCAATCAAAAATAATAAGCGGACCCCGGGCTCCAATGTGTATATTTTGGACGCAACCGGGAAATGGTTAGGAGGATGACGATGGATAGTAAAAAAAAAGTTAAACTGGTGAATGAACCACTCACACTATTTACTGTTTCATTTGCGATGCTACATCATGTGTGATAAAGTATTCCCAAGCAAATTACAACTGTACCGGTCTTAAGTTACGGTTTGAATTCCAATATTATCTGTTTGCTGACGTAATGCGGCCGCGACCTCGCTACGCGATGCGGTGACGACGTGCTCTCTCATTGGTTGACGTAAAACACAATTCACGGTACAAATAAAGTTAAATTACTTCGTATTTCTGAAATAAACCTTACATAATTCAACACAAGATCGATACACCATAAAAAACTTGACAAATGACATAAAAAATAAACCCTAAAAAGTTAAACGTTTAGGAGATATTGCTGAATAAAAATTTTAATTCTGAATCGCGCTAGCGAAGTTTGTTGTACGATTTACTATATATAGCACTGTGTGTTATTAATTAATTGGACCTCCCTGAGGTTTCGATGTTGTTCCGAGGTTTACTGAAGCGTCTTTTAAGGCTCTGAACCCACCGTCTTGGACTTGGATACTCTTAAGTACAGTATCCAAGTTGGTCGGGTTACGGAGCCTTTAAAGGCCGTTCTTGTTTCAGCCCTGGCATGCCGTCTGCCGACTGCCACTGTCCGACATGCCACGGACAGTCTTCGGACAGGCGCGACCATCTTGGAAAGCACGAAACCTGGGGAGGTTCTTTTGCAATGCGGTCATAACATCAGAACTGGTTTTGGCGATGCCAGATGTCATATTATATATTGTTTTAGTTTTCAAATGTCCTATTCGTACTGATCCCTAAGAAACCCGAGATTACTTCATGTACGTTTCATGGTAGTCCCCAACGAACTCATAATGTCTCATTATTAGGTCGTTACATATGAAATTGCCGTTTTTCTTGAAGAAATTGGAGGAAACCCAATTTTCAGTACAAACTTTTTTGGATTTTTTTTAGGAATGACAAATCCAAATTTTATGTTTTTTTTTGTGTATGAATGAGACAACATTAAGCTAACAAACAGCAACTTTTATTACATTTTTGAAAAGTGACAGCTGTTAAGTAATACGAAATTTATTATCAAAATGGATAGCATTTAGGAAGTACTGTTTTTGAAGATCGAATTAATTTATCAAGCGGCCAATAAAAACAAAATTTAATACAGAGTTGTAAAATCTTGAAATCAACTTTCAAACAAAATATAAATAATGGAAATAGCTATTAAATTACAGGAATAACGAACTCATGAATTTGTAAGAAAATTTCGGCAATTTCATAGGTAAAGACCTATTATAAAGAGTTCTATGGTAGTACCCCAGATTGCAGTAGCAAGCCAGGCGGGCCGCGGGCGACATCGACAGCTAAAAAAAAATGTGGTCAATTTGTATAGAGTAATGTATAGAGTTTAGAGACTTTTACATCAATAATTGACTTTTTTTATCCGACTGCCACGGAAGGGTTATGTTTTTCCCGGGTATCTCGTATGGGGGTGTGTGTTGGGTAACCTCCTCGAGTGTCGCTCCGATTCCGATCCCGCTGCAGTCCGGGGGGAACGGAATCGGAGCGGCCGGTACACCCTGGGCGGTGGTCAATGGCTTCCCCTTCATAGGGTAGGCATTGATCGTCGGCCAATACCCAACGTGGCGGGAACACATCGCTCTCCGTACTCCTCTGCTTTCAGAGGAGACAGGATGAGCGATGCTGTTAGTGGTGAGATGGCCCAGGGTCAGTCGGGGTGCGAGGGATATGCTCTATGGGTAACCTTACACCCCGGCGTCTGAAGACCCGAGACGGCGTGCGGTTTTGGTCGGTGCAAGCCCGACATAACCGCCCCCGCTGGCCGGCGGGAGGGTATCCGAAGGGATTTCCGCACGAAAAAAAAAAAAAAAAAAGGGTATCTCGTATGCATGTAATATTATTTATTATCTCTATCTTCGAAACCGCTGTACAAATTTCGATGATTGCGATCTCAAATGAAAGGGATTCATCTTCCGAGTGGCATAGGGAACATAAAATGTGAACCAAAATTATATGGAGGTTTTTTGGCGCTTAAATTTTAGACAACTAGCTCGCGAATAGGCGATAGCCCAGTGGCGTACGTAACGGATTGCTGAGACGAGGTCTCGAATTCGATCCCCAGTCCCCGGGCATACACCTCTGACTTTTCGTAGTTATGTGTGCATTAATATATGTTAATATTATCGCTCGCTTAATAATGTGCCCGGTAAATAGCAATAGGCTCGCCCCCTATTACATTAGGACCTTAACTTAACTTAAATGAATAAATGAATAACATGGCGAATCGTGGGTGTATATACACCTATGCCTACCCCATCGGGGATACAGGCGTGAAGTTATGTTATGTTAGTTCGGATTAGAATTTCTCTGTTTCAGCTTCCCAATCTGCGTTACAAATTAGCTGGCTGCCAGCGACACGAGTTCAGGATTAGCACAGATGTACGTTTAGGCTGCACACGCTAAATTGCCCACCCAATCTGCCTAATCCAATTACAATAATGATCCCAATTAAGTGTTCGCCTTTATACGAATTTGGGTGCACTAACTTCTTGCTGCGGTTTGTGTTACACATATTTGAAAGGAGATTGTTTTTTTTTCGTGCGGAAACCCCCGCGCCGGTAGCGGGGCGGTTATGTCGGGCTTGAACCGATTAAAACCGCACGCCGTCTCGGGTCTACAGCCGCCGGTGTGTAAGGTTACCCATAAAGCATTTCTATCGCACTCCGAACACCATAGTATCCTTTTTTTTTTTTTCGTGCGGAAATCCCTTCGGATACCCCCCCGCTAGCCAGCGGGGCGGTTATGTCGGGCATGTATCTACCTAATAATGAATGTATTATTATCCCCAGAGTTTTATTATCCCCAGACGACAAAGTTAATATATTTCATGTTTTGTTTATTATTTTATAGCAGGTGTAAGAGCTAAAGTGATAAATAAATTAGCATTTGTTAGACCACCTTTCTCGTTGACTGTACCTACTGCTAAGTAAAGAAGTGCCGAACCGTTTGGTCCTGGATGGAATTTGCTGTTGTCCCATTGTGACGTAGGTCTTATATTCTAAGGGATATAACAACCCCCCCATGGTGACTACCTTGAGGGGTGAAGAAAAAAAAAAGGTAGGTACATGTTATCCGGGGTGTGTGTTGGGTAACCTCCTCGAGTGTCGCTCCGATTCCAATCCCGCTGCAGGCCGGGGGGAACGGAATCGGAGCGGCCGGTACACCCTGGGCGGCGGTCAATGGCTTCCCCTTCACCCCTTTAGGGTTGGCATTGATCGTCGGCCAATACCCAACGTGGCGGGACACATCGCTCTCCGTACTCCTCTGCTTTCAGAGGAGACAGGATGAGCGATGCTGTTAGTGGTGAGATGGCCCAGGGTCAGCCGGGGTGCGAGGGATATGCTCTATGGGTAACCTTACACCCCGGCGTCTGAAGACCCGAGACGGCGTGCGGTTTTAGTCGGTGCAAGCCCGACATAACCGCCCCGCTAGCCGGCGGGGGGATATCCGAAGGGATTTCCGCAAGTTTTCAGTATCTCATTAATTTGATCAGTGTATGTTCTGCGAGGTCGACCCCGGCTTGCCTGCCCACTTACATCTGCCTTATATACATTTAGACATTCACATTTTATTCACAATAGATATATACGCGTGCACACGCTACCAGTTAATTCAACTTAATAACACATTAAGTGAAAGGTTGGCTATCAATCAGTCATTAGGACGTCTAACAAATAAAATCAATTTACAAATTACACTCAGATTAACTTAATATATTATGTTTTATATGATAATAGCTTAACTGTGTTCTAATATTGCGGTATTGGGGCCTTTAGATTATATTACCAGACGGTAGGAAGGGGCGACTCTGGCGCCTCGTATATAATTTTTATTTTATTTTATACTAGCTGACCCGGCAGACTTCATACTGCCTCAATCGATAACAACTTCCATATTTATTCACCTTTTAAACCTTCTCTGGACCTCCACAAATAATTCAAGACCAAAATTAGCCAAATCGGTCCAGCCGTTCTCGAGTTTAAGCGAGACTAACGAACAGCAATTCATTTTTATATATAAGAGAAGAAAGAAGAAGAAAGAAGAAGATTCGTACCGTCAATTGACTGCACCTCGCTGGATGGTGAGAAGCTATGGTGAAGTTCAGAAGATATGGGCCACCATCCCAGATGCTGACGATCCTAAAATGGTAGCCCCTACCTTGACGGCCTCAAAAGATGCTTTTTCACGCCCTGCTTGAAGAACCCGGGATTGTAAGAAGAAGGGAATACGTGCGCGGGCAGAGAATTCCAGCTCTTTATCGTGCGACGAAGAAAGGAAGCACCGAACCGCTGAGTTCGGGACTGTATGGTTTCCACCGTGTGCGGATGGCATCGCAGTCCAGCACGTGTTGTTCTGGTAGCACAAAGTGGGAAGGTGGGAATATCGGTAAATATTTTGAACAAAAGTTGGGGTACTGGGGGCAAAAACTGAAAACTGGCCAAATGCGAGTCGGACTCGCGCACGAAGGGTTCCATATGGCAAAACGGGAAAATAATCACGTTTATTATATGAGAGCCATCAGTATTTATTGTATGTCCATTTCATTATTTATTTTTTTATTTTTTCAAATTTTTAAAATTTCAAATATCAAATTTTTCAAATTCATTTATTGATGACAACTAGGCACAAATGGTTAGTAACAATTGGACTTAGACCTACTTTAATGTGAACATACAACTATTCTGTGAATATTTCATGCGTCTACCCCGTCTAATAATATCGAGTGAAAAACGGCCCAAAAAAAAAAACACAGACGAACGGACGGACAGCGGAGTCTTAGTAACAAATAGGGTCCTGTTTTGTCTTTTGGGGGAACGGAACCCTGAAAAAGGACTGATCAATCAATAATGCGAGCCTCTTGAGTCCTTGATTGGTTTGATATAAACTATGATTAATTAATTGACGCGCCTGGGCCAACGCGCCCATACATACTGAAGAGACCTAAAAAGGCTTTCTGGTCAACCTCATCTGCTTTAGCTTAGTTAACTTTAGGGGATGCTCCCCGCAAACCCTGGGGATATCCCCAAAGGATAACCTTTCGAGGGCTTACCCGGGGTGCCCGGCAACGAACACTTGGGGAGGACACCGTGCGGTTTTAGTCGATACACGACATAACCACACCCGCTGGCCGGCGGGGGGGTATCCGAAGGAATTTCCGCGCGTAAAAAAAAAGGGGATGCTCCCCCGACGTATTCTGGACGGTAGTCGCTCCCGCAAAAGTCAAGATAATTCATATCAAGAGTAAGAGTAACGAGCAGACCCCGGGCTTTAAGTGCAGGCTTATGATGTAACCAGGACTTTGAAATTTTTATTAGTGAAAATGCGAGTCGGACTCGCCCATTAAGGGTTCCGTAACAGCAAGAAACATAATAATGTTTTTTTTTTAATTTTTATATTTGAGTTGATTGAATGAAAGGTAAATTGCGATTTACGATTTATGGCATATAAAAAAAAACTACTTACTAGATCTCGTTCAAACTAATTATCGTTGGAAGTTTACATGGTAATGTACTTCATATATTTTTTTTAGTTTTATCATTCTCTCATTTTAGAAGTTACAGGGGGGGGGGGGGACACATTTTACCACTTTGGGAGTGTCTCCCGCGCAAACTATTCAGTTTAGAAAAAAATGATATTAGAAACCTCAATATCATTTTTGAAGATCTATCCAGCATTTGGCTTCGATGAAAAAAAAAAATTGTGTTTCAGTTCTAAGTATGGGGACCCCCAAAATTTATTGTTTTTTTTTCTATTTCTGTGTTAAAATCTTAATGCGGTTCACAGAATACATCTACTTACCAAGTTTCAACAGCATAGTTCTTGTAGTTTCGGAAAAAAGTGGCTGTGACGGACAGACAGACAGACATGACGAATCTATAAGGGTTCCGTTTTTTGCCATTTGGCAACGGAACCCTAAAAACAGACCGCTGAGTCTCTTGCCGGAGTCTTTGCAGGACAGGGTCGAATTTCGAAACGTTGGTCTGTTTGCTGAACACTTTTTTTCCGTGCGGAGATCTCTTCGGATATCTCCTACACCTGCCAGCGGAGAATGCTATAACTTGAACCGACTAAAACCGTCACGGGTCTTGAGACGCCCGTAAGGTGGTTCCATCACACCTCGGCTTCTAAACACTAGTCTAATATTTTTTATTGACGTTTTGTTAGTGCCGTTAAGTGAAATTTGACTTTGACTTTGACATAACATTCTTATAGTTTCGGAGAAAAGTGGCTGTGACATACGGACGGACAGACAGACAGACAGACATGACCAATCTATAAGGGTTCCGTTTTTTGCCATTTGGCTACGGAACCCTAAAAACCAATCATATCTCAAAAGGCCCACGTTATTGGTTGATTAATGCTTTTATTGGTTTTTGGTTGCCCGTATAGAGCCATGCGCAAACTCTTGTTCAAGATGTTTACCGACATCTGTAGTGAAATCACGCAAAGACATAACATAACATAACTTCACGCCTGTATCCCCGAAGGGGTAGGCAGAGATGTATTACACACCCACGATTCACCAGTTATGTTAAGGTCCGAATGTAATAGGGGGCGAGCCTATTGCCATCTGCCGGGCAACATTATTAAGCGAGCGACAATTAACATTTTTTAATGCACACATAACTACGAAAAGTCAG
Source organism: Cybosia mesomella (assembly GCA_946251805.1). Classification (NCBI taxonomy): domain Eukaryota; kingdom Metazoa; phylum Arthropoda; class Insecta; order Lepidoptera; family Erebidae; genus Cybosia; species Cybosia mesomella. The sequence goes on from OX276400.1 coordinate 3,295,553, forward strand.
AGGTGTGTGCCCGGGGCGACTGGGGATCGAACTCGAGACCGCATCTTAGCAGTCCGTTACGTATGCCACTGGCCGCAAATACAAAAAACCCAAAAATATTACTTTTTTTTTATTTGTTTTAATGTTATAAAACTGCCACTATAACTAGGCGTAGCTTGTACTATGGGTTCTAGAATAAGGATTAATATACTTAGATATTTTTTATTTTGTAAATAACTGAAACGTTTGCATTAAAGGTTTAATGATAAGTATAGAAACTCGTGAAGTGTGTAAGGATAGAAGTAGATGGCGGGCTGTCGTCTCTGCCTATCCCGGAGGAAGAAAGGCGTGAGTATGTAAATAAAATATATACAAATAACTCATCAAGATAAACTCATCATACACATAAGTTATTTTGTATTATGTTACACGAATAAAACTTACACTTCATTTCAATTAAATTTTTAAGCATTTTGTATGCTTACTTTTTTCTAAAGATTTAGATCGGAAAAAGAGAACATCTAGGACGGGACTTGAACCCGCGACTAGTCCCTTACAGGGAGAATTTCGAATATCTGGGACGTGTCTAGGTGGCTCAGTTGGTCAGAGCATTCCCCTGAAAGGGACTGGTCGCGGTTTACACTTTATTTTAAATATCCAGTCATTTCTTCACTATTAACTTCAGCTTAACAACATATTCGATAAAAATCACAATAATTTTATATTAAAACCTCTTTGGCCGGATATCTTCAAGAATTACGGACAGGTATGAGCAGGTTTATTTCAGCGACACACCGGAAGCCGTCTCGAGGAGCGTAAGCTTCGGACAAATTGCGCCGCTTCCGGATAAAAATGGCCGCCGCTTTTGTCAGTTATTTATATCGTGAGAATAATTTAAGTATCTTGATTTTGTTTTTGTATACATTTTACAAGTTATTTTTAAGATTACTTTGAATTTTGTGGTAGTTAGCTCTGATAATATTAAAAAAAAAAAACTATATTGGGTCTATAGGACCCCACCAAGATCTTCGGGGCTCAACGAAACCTCACCTGCAACCAGTACACCTGCTAATTGACGGACGCGGTGGAAATATTTGTGTGCATGAATGTGAATATTTGCATAGGTCTGGGCGTTTTTATGTATAATAATAGGTCTTTACCTATGAAATTGCCGAAATTTTCTTACAAATTCATGAGTTCGTTATTCCTGTAATTTTATAGCTATTTCCATTATTTAAATTTGGTTTGAAAGTTGATTTCAAGATTTTACAACTCTGTTTTAAATTTTGTTTTTATTGGCCGCTTGATAAATTAATTCGATCTTCAAAAACAGCATGCTATCCATTTTGATGATAAATTTCGTATTACTTAACAGCTGTCACTTTACAAAAATGTAATAAAAGTTGCTGTTTGTTAGCTTAATGTTGTCTCATTCATACCCAAAAAAAATCATAAAATTTGGATTTGTTATTCCAAAAAAAAAAATGCAAAAATTTTAGTACTGAAAATTGGGTTTCCTCCAATTACATACGGTAATTTCATATGTAACGACCTAATATATGGATTTACAAAAAAAAAATTTTTTATTAGACGTCATGCAATTCAATCATTAACTGTTATTGTATGGTTCACAAAACTGTTTTAAACTGTTTGCCTGTGAACTCAGTTGAGTCTAAATGTTACCGTTTTGTTAAGTTATTTATGATTCTATTTCATTGATATATTTATGTAATGATTTTTTATGGTATACATGTATTCAAAGAATTTTCTGTTGCAGAAGTATGTATATCCGTATTCTAGAACCCATAACACAAGCTAGTTAAACTATCTTACTTTGGGTCTAGATAAAGCTGTGTAGAATGTCGTAGAATATTTATAAACATAAACACATAAACATAACTTCACGCCTGTATCCCCGAAGGGGTAGGCAGAGGTGTATTACACACCCACGATTCGCCAGTTATGTTGAGGTCCCAATGTAATAGGGGGCGAGCCTATTGCCATCTACCGGGCACATTATTAAGCGAGCGATAATTATCATTTATTAATGCACACATAACTACGAAAAGTCAGAGGTGTGTGCCCGGGGCGACTGAGGATCGAACTCGAGACCTCGTCTCAGCAGTCCGTTACCTACGCCACCGGGCTATCGCCGCTATTATTTATATTATTATTTATTTAAAACAAAAAAAAAAGGGAAACATAAAAAGTGACACAATTATGCATACAAATATAATTTATTTACACTGAGCTGAAATTAAAAGGGCCGGTCAAAAGTGTTTCAAACCGGCGGGCTTGCATGAAAGGTTTAAAGACAGTAGAGGAAGTTCGTGAAGTGTATAAGGACCTAAGGACAGAATCAGATGGCGGGCTGGCCCTGCCTACCCCGGAGGGAGAAAGGTGTGAGCATATGTATGTATGTATGAAATCGAACCTGCTACCTCTGATAGCATTCGATAGCTCTACCACCATGCTACAGGTGCCTTAAATCAACCCTATTCTGCAGGTAGACAAACAGGCTACAAAAAAATTCTCCTACTATTGTCATTAGTACAAAAAATCTACATCGGCTACTTTATATTGACCCCCACAGGGAACATTAAAAACTCCGATGACAATTTCTTCCCAAAAAAAGCATCTTCCCACTAAAAAGGGGTTGAATTTTATATCATTTTAAGTAGTTTTAATTTGTCAACCGTACCAAATTAATATAAACGGTTAATATATCGTAGGTAGAATGGATATAAACAACAATGGCAGTGGATTAGAAAATCACTTTTCAATCAAGTGTTTATGATGTCACTAAGGATCATATTTCATTGAATATTTGATGTCGCTTGCACCCTTTTGGGTTTTAACCATCGATATGTTAATATAGTCTTAAATAAACTGTTATAATGCGTTTTCTATCATCGGCTAATAAATAATATCGGTATTTGCTTTCTTTGTAAGACCTGAGAGATACTTTTTGGACTACCTACGATTGAATTATGGTTTACTAGCTGTTGCCCGCAGCTCCACCCGCGTAGAATTCTGATCGCGTTCCCGCAACCCATGGAAACCTATTCCCGGGATAAAAAGTAGCTTATGTGTTATTCCGGATTATAATCTATAACTGTGCCAAATTTCAGCCAGATCCGTACAGCCGTTTTCGTTTTTCGTTTGCTTATAAACTTTCGCGTTTATAATATTAGTAGGATGAGTGAACTAGCTTTGCCCTGCGGCTTCACTCGCCGATTACTGACATGATTTCTATTCATGACAGCGTTAGTCCTGGTTGAATCCAAAGCTTGCGCTTCAGGGTCCGTGGTCCGCTCTTTCACTCTTGCTCTTCATATGGCTTATCTTTATATTGTCAGAAGTTTACGCGAATGTCACACACTGTAATAAAACTATTATTAACAGATTCTATCGCCGTTTATTTGATGTTATCTTAAGACGTATATGATATATCGGAAAAATTCGAATATCTGGGACGTGTCTAGGTGGCTCAGTTGGTCAGAGCATTCCCCCTGTAAGGGACTGGTCGCGGGTTCAAGTCCCGTCCTAGATGTTCTCTTTTTCCGATCTAAATCTTTCGAAAAAAGTAAGCATACAAAATGCTTAAAAATTTAATTGAGTTATCTTATTATTTACATTGAACCCGATATTTCGGTTGCTTTTCAGCAACCATGGTCACGAGGAGACTAAAGATGGTGGTTGTCTTGTAGTTTGAAGTGTAAGTTATCTCAAAGTACCCGAACTATGCTGAATTGTTGGTGTTACTATTTACGCAGGATGAGCTTACAGTGTCATCAAGTCTTGTTATATTTTTCTGCGTTTTATCTGCAACGTCACTGTGATCTTCACGCGTGACTCTACATATTCAATACAATACCTAAATTCATCTCCTAAAACTGTTCTATCAAATACTAAGAAATATTTTAACTCGCACAGATGCCAGATATTAGTTCAAACAAACAAACATACTCTTCAGCTTTATTAAGTATTAGTTAAAATATCGATGGTTTGTTTCTTTGTGAGACTTCTGGGGGACATTTTTCGGACTACCTACTATTAAAATGTCATTTATTAGTTAATAATAGATAGGAATGACAGATACTGAAGGTGATAAATATTTTAATGGTCTTTAGATGAAAGAAACATTGCCTTTCACGTTGCTTTGAGTGTGCTCGATCAGCTTGTGATATTATCTTGTTCTTCGACTAAGGTAGCAAGTAAGGATATCTTCATTCTACTTAATATCTTTTTTTTTTCGTGCGGAAATCCCTTCGGATACCTCCCAGCGCCAAGCGGGGACGGTTATGTCGGGCTTGAACCGACTAAAACCGCACGCCATCTTGGGTCTTCAGACGCCGCGGTGTAAGGTTGCCCATAAAGCATATCCCTCGCGTCCCGACTGACCCTGGGCCATCTCCGGTTTCGAGATGGCGCCCTTCGGGTTTGGGAACCACGGTGTCCCCGTCTTGCCCCGGTTTGGGGGAGCGGTGCTACTGCTGGGATGACAGGTGGCCTTACCTGCCACCCCCAGGCCTGCGCTCATGGAGGACGGAGGTCTCTACTTAGTATCTATCCCGATTGCATCGACTTCTCTACTTTTTCTAATTTAGTTTTATTTCGGCTTTTACGGGAGTGACTGCCGTTTGACCTACCAACTCCGAGGTTAAAGCTCCCGCGTAAAATACTAGCGCCTCGTCTGCCAACCAGTCCGTCGTCCAGTGGAGTTTCATCAGGGTTTTCATCATCATCTGAATCATGTGAACGATGGTCCAGGTTGCATCCGAGGCTTTCATCTCAGAGCCCGGGTCTGCTTACTCCTTGTCCTACATTAGATTTAGGTTATGCGACTTTTATGGGAGCAACTGCTGTCTGACCGCCTCAACCCAAGACGAAAGCGTGCACCAGAGCATCGTCTGTCAATTAACAGGCCCCATATACCCGTGCGGATTTCCGAATTAGGACTCGCCCATGAAGGGTTCCGTAGTAGCAAGTAAAATGTTTATATTTGACTTGATTGAATGAAAGGTCAATTGTTTACGATTTATGACGTATTAAAAAAAACTACTTACTAGATCTCGTTCAAACCAATTTTCGGTGGAAGTTTACATGGTAATGTACATCATATATTTTTTTTAGTTTTGTCATTCTCTTATTTTAGAAGATACGGGGGGGGGGGCACACTTTTTACCACTTTGGAAGTGTCTCTCGCGCAAATTATTAAGTTTAGAAAAAAAATGATATTAGAAACCTCAATATCATTTTTGGAAGACCTATTCACACGTATGGGTTTGATGAAAAAAAAATATTGAGTTTCAGTTCTAAGTATGGGGAAACCCCCAAAATTTTTTGTTTTTTTTTCTATTTATGTGTGAAAATCTTAATGCGGTTCACAGAATACATCTACTTACCAAGTTTCAACAGCATAGTTCTGATAGTCTCGGAAAAAGTGGCTGTGACATACGGACGGACAGACAGACATGACGAATCTATAAGGGTTCCGTTTTTTGCCATTTGCCAACGGAACCCGAAATAGTGATTATTTACTTGTTTTTTAAATCGTTGGGCTAAACACTATAGTAAAGGAAACTTGTGAAGTGTGTTAGGACAAAAGCAGATTCCGGGCTGTTGTCTCTGCCTACCTCGGGGGGAGAACGGCGTGATATATACGTATGTCATTATCATCATCGGTATTGCGATTTCCGAGTTGCGCGCCAAGTTTGCACATTGGAGCCCGAGATTTGTTTTTTTTTATTATTCTTAGATTTAGACGACCTCTGTGGCGTAGCGGTAGTGCGTTCGACTGCTATGCCAGAGGTTGCGGGTTCGATTCCCGCTGAGTGCAAATATGTATATTTGCATTAGTCTGGGTGTTTCTATGTATAATATGTAGGTACTTATTTACAGTACTTACTTATTTATATTTATTAGGCCACCTTACACCCCGATCTGAAGACCCGAGACGGCGTGCGGTTTTAGTCGATTCAAGCCCGACATAACCACCCCCGCTGGCCGGCGGGGGAGTATCCAAAGGGATTTCCGCACGAAAAAAATAATAATTAAGTACTTATTTACAAAAAAAAGTATATAAGTATGTGTATCCGCATTCTAGAACCCATATGACACGCTCTGCTTAGTTTGGGTCTAGATGGCGTTGTGTACTTTGTCCTACAATATTTATTTATTTATTATTTACTTATTCTTGTTTGATTTTAGGGGTTTTTTTTCCTTATGGAATATGCCAACTTCATTGTGCTCTAAATCGTCTATTCTTTCAACACATTACACACAAATATTTGTATGCATGAATATGTCTATTTGCATTGGTCTGGGTGTTTCTATGTATAATATGTATATATTTATAAAAAAATATATACGTAAGTATGTTTATCCGCATTCTGGAACCCATAACACAAGCTAGTTAAACTATGCTTACTTTGGGTCTAGAAAGCGCTGTATAGAATGACGTAGGATATTTGTTTATTTATTATTTATTTACACTACTCAATACAATACAAATTAAGGCGTTGTCTGCAAGTAAGCTACCATATTTATGCTTATTTTTGTCTCTAAGATTATTTCTCTCTCTCTCTAAGATTACTGATGCTAGACAGTTGTTTTTTTTTACATCTACAGCTAATTATCTACTGTTCACGCACATTCAAAAACATTTTGGATAATAGAGCAGTTTCTTGTTAAAAAAATTGCAAAGAAACACTCTTTGAAATAAATTTTTCGTTTCAATTATCTCAATATTTCTAGCGATGACATATATATTTTTTGTTAAAAATATTAAGAAAATTTATTCTAATCTGTTTGATTTGTGTGGAGGCAAACAGATAAATAAATCATTTAAATAGTATGACGGATTTGAGGATGTTAATTTGTAGATATTCCACTAGCTGATTATCTTTATATTTATAACTAAAAATATATATGTCATCGCTAAAAATATTGAGATAATTGAAACGAAAAATTTTATTTCAAAGAGTGTTCCTTTGCAATTTTTTTAACAAGAAACTGCTCTGTGTATCCAAAATGTTTTTGAATGTGCGTGAACAGTAGATAATTAGCTGTATATATAAAAAAGACCAACTGTCTAGCATCAGTAATCTTAGAGAGAGAGAGAAATAATCTTAACATAACATAACATAAACTCTCGCCTGTATCCCCGAAGGGGTAGGCAGAGGTGCTAGCACCCACATTTCGCCAGTTTATGTTTAGGTCCCAATGTAATAGGTGGCGAGCCTATTGCCATTAACCGGGCACTTATAAACCTGCGATAAATACACACATAATCTTAGAGACAAAAAATAAGCATGATTATGTTAGTTTACGTGCAGACAGCGCCTTAATAAGCCAATATAAGCAAAACAAAAAGAAAGTCATTGTGGGGGGCTCCTAGAACAATAGGGGTCTAGCCATTTCTGATGCTGGGTGTGCTAGGATGCTTTGTATGATACTTACGTTATTTTGATTAATATCAAATTTCCCTATCAAAGTCGCTATTTCCCTTTGGGTGGGGGTACATTCCATTAAAACATGTTCAAAACTACTTATTGTATTTGATTGATATGTCGGATTTTCGGGAGCGACTGTCGTTTGACTTCTCAACCGCGAGAGGTGCGCCTGCGCCGGTGCCTTGTCCGTTGTTTAGCAGGTGTGTACCAACTTGCAGGGGAGTTGGCTTAAGTCAAAAAGATGTTGGATGACCCTCTTAACCCCAGACGTGAGTATATGTATGTATGTACTTATACTATTTCGAAGAAAACGCCTAAATATCTTAACAAATCAGTGTCTGATCAAGTCCCCAGGAACTATAGTTATCTTTAACGGAATATCGATAACTTCATATCTATATCTGAGGTTAGATTTACGAGCGTTTGCGCAGAGTTTGAAACTGTCCCACGATAACTCACACATGATTTGTGTGTAGATTATAAAATGTTATTCACAAGTAGACGGGATAAGTCTTTGATTTTGAGCAAGGCTTGTAACGTTTTTTACCTGCTAGTAAAACATTACAAGTGATAATTCTTATATTATAACTTAAGAGTGGATTTCACCAATGAAAGGAACCGAGGTCAATTAATACTAAACTGCGTTATCACGTTTTACTCAATGAATTTCATTGAGATAAACTTGAGAATCCAGCTTACTTGAACTGTTTTTCACTAGTGAAATCCAGCTTAAATGTTACGCCGAATTATATTGCACGATATAAATCGAGCAAGCTGAAATATCTGTTTAGGCAAAAATTTAAAAATACGTTTTCTAACAAAAATAAGCTAAGTACTTTTGCAGCTGTACTACTGGTATGAAATAACTTATACACTTAAATTATACCTAATAAATATTTCCCTTTTCTGTCTTCGTTTAGAATAGGACGAAGAAAACACTTAGTAAAAATTACTTCACTGGTTAGCTTTACGAGCTCCAAAACTTTTAAATAGGACGTTAAAAAATGGCCGACAATCTGCACCTGCCAAATTAATTGCTACTGTAACTATCAAATTGTGTGCTAAAATCTTCAAACAAACCATAAGTCACAGAGATAGAAATCAGGCTCGCACAAAATATGAGCTCCCATTGTCGTATCTGCGTCTCCAAAACCTTTGACAGCACCCATAACCGCAGAATCACCATTATTTTTCCATAAATCAAATACCTTTTTATAAAATCGACGACAAATATAAAAATGTCAGGCGAAGCCGCAGAATAAAGGATGTCCATATTTAAAAAGCCGTTTGTATCCCATATAAAATATATTTCGGTTTTCAAATTCAGAATAAATTTTGTGTCACCTGCGCCGACGCCACCGGAAGAAGATATATTGACCTCTCGTTTCCGTGTATTGCGTTGTCTCTTTTTGTTTTTATATTTTATTGTTTGTTTTACTATTGAGATTCGTATCCAGATAATAATCTTTACGCTAGTTTTATACGCGATAAATTATTATAAGCAAAACTTTAGTGATCAATTCGTCGATAAATGTTGTCGTAATTTGTAGACCCTGTTGTTGACAGGTGTAGAAAGTCTTAATAAAAATGAATATTTATAGGCATTTTGATCGAGTCATCACTTATCTAGCATGGAAATACTATTGGATAGTTTTGTTTTCTTCCAGCCAAAACAAATAGAGCCACGAAACAATTTTTTTCTATGGCGTATGTAGTTAATACCTTTATCTACACCCATGCTATAAATCCTCTATAAAAGATTCTGAAACAGTTAGCTTATTGCCAACATTAATACATCCAATGTCATAATAACCATAATATCATCCGAACGGGTGTTATAATGTTGTATGAAATTTCATAATAACACTCCTTTCGCTTTTTCAATCTCTTCCGCGCAAAGGGTTACTCATCAGACAGCCAAATTCTTACCGCCCGATGCGTGGAATCTGTATGAGTTTCAAAAAAAGAACTGTCATTCACGCGCGTTGCATTGCACTACCACAGCGGCGGCGCGCCGTAAAAAAAAATTAAAGCTTCTTATTCGTTCGAATTCGAATTCCCGCTATTTTTCTTCGCTATTATTTTTGCAAATTGTTTTGTTTACTTACTATTTTATAGAGGACACATCATGGGTGTAGATAAAGTCTTGTATGCAACTGTATAATTAGGTATTAAAACACTCATGCGATACTATTATCACACTCAGCTTCGCTTCGTGTGATAAACCCACATTCATGTTTTAATACCCCTCATTATACCAGAGTTGCATAAATAACTAATAAAATCGTATTTATCATAATCTTATATAGTTCTCCACCTTTTTAGGGATTTTCTTTAGAAAAGCCCTATTGCTATCGAGTTGTCGTCGACGTCGTCGTTGCCAATTTTCTGTCACGGTTTTGGGTATGAAGGAGATGAGCTATCGAGTTGCTGTTTTCGGTAATAGATTCGTGCTGGGGTGAACCATTGCAAGATAAAATAAAAATATAAAAAATAAAATAAAATAAAATTCCTTGTATTCGGCTGAGCTCCTCTCAGGAATTCAACTTGTTTTTTTTTTCGGTTATGTCGTGTATCGACTAAAACTGCACGGTGTCCTTCCCAAGTGTCCGTTGCCGGGCACCCCGGGTAAGCCCTCGAAAGGATAACCCCAGGGTTGCCGGCGGACTTTGGCCGCCACCGCGGCCTCGCCTGGTGGGGTCGGGTTTTATCCCGCTTCGGTGAGTTGGCAGGCCTAGTTTAAAGGGTCAACTTTGTGCAAATCTCCACGACCACCACACTTTATTATGACACAAAGGGAAGAGTTCGTTCGACTGACACATCGTATCATATCATGATGTAATCTTACATCTTGACAGCCTCTGTGGCCTAGCGGTAGTGAATTCGACTGCTACACAGGGGGCGCGGGTTCGATTCCCGCTCAGTGCAAATATTTGTATGCATGAATATGTCTATTTGCATTGGTCTGGGTGTTTCTATGTGTAATATGTGTTTATCCGCATTCTGGAACCCATAACACAAGCTAGTTAAACTATGCTTACTTTGGGTCTAGAAAGCGCTGTGTAGAATGTCGTAGAATATTTATTTATTATTATTATTTATTATATCTAACATCTTACATATAAATAAAATTGGAGTGTCTGTTTGTAATATTGAAATAACCGTTTTTTACTACATATATATGAATATAATACACCAAAATAACATTTTTTACAATTTTTGTCTGTCTATCCGTCTGTCTGTATGTTTGTTCCGGCTAATCTCTGAAATGGCTGGACCGAGTTTGACGGGACTTTCACTGACAGAAAGGTAATATAACAAGGAGTAACAAAGGCTATTTCAATTTTAGGAAAAATAATTAAGGTTCCGCGCAAAAAAACTAAAACCCTAAAAATCTTAATCCATGCGGACGAAGTCGCGGGCACAGCTAGTGATAATATAAAATGTGATATCGTACTTATCACAAATCATTACATCATGTAAGTACTAAATAGTTATGGATATTACGTAGACAGTTTTCGGCGATTGAATGATTAAATTATAATGAACTAGCTGACCCGGCAGACTTCGTACTGCCTCAATCGATAGCACCTTTTAAACCTTCTCTGGACCTCCTCAAATAATTCAAGACTAACGAACAGCAATTCATTTTTATATAGAGATCCGATTCTCAGCACTCCATGGATTCACCGTGCGGTCGCCGGGTCCATAGCGTGGTACCGAGAGGAACACCATGACGGCGACTGGGACTTGCGACCCAGATGTAGGTTTAGGGTGGCCACCTTGTGATGCATCAGCGCTCACCTCCACCGTCAGTAGTGTTCCCCCCCCTACCTATCCAAATTTGGTAAGATCCTAACAATGCCGCTTTTGATATACGTTTTAATAAAGAGCTTACTGAAGCTCTTGGCAATCCGAGGTCTTTAAGTAAGTTGTACAGGGATTTAGCTGGAATTCCCCTTGCTCCTACTTCTACGGCATAGAGTTTAACCACGTAGCCGTTTTTGGTTAACTCGTTAGTCAAATCAAAGTATTTGTTTGTCTTTATAGCGTGGTCTTTAGGTATATTAGTTTCCCACGGTACTGTGAGTTCTACAAGCACTGCACGCTTATGCGATCGTGAAAAAAGGAATATGTCGGGTCTGGATGATGAGGCACAGACATCCTCCGGTATCCTATAGTGCTTCTCATACGTGTCTACGAGTATTGTCCAGTCAACGGCAGCTATCAAAATTGAATAAGGCTTTTGAAGTGATTTCTTTGAGCAGCCTTCCTTTACAAACGCAATGTCATTTCTTTGGTTTGTGGTTAATCCTTTTTTCGCTCTAGCTACCGCCAAACTTACAGCCTCACGTATGATTTCTAATACCTTATCATGACGGCGCGAGTAATGACCCCGGTCTAATAGCGTTTTACAAAGAAAGAAGATTAAAATGATGAAAAAATTTCAAACGAGTAAGTATACAATTTTTTTTCAAACGCTTTCATTATACTATTTATATTATTATTATTTATTATTATTATTTATTATTATTTATTATTTATTTATTATTATTATTTATTATTATTATTATTATTATTTATTATATTTATTATTATTTATTTTTTATTATTATTTATTTATAGACCCTGTTATTGACAGGTGTAGAAAGTCTTAATAAAAATGAATATTTATGAAACTGTTGATCGGTACGTCTCTTATCTAACTTACAAATTATAGGATGCATAATATTCCAACCATATCAACGACTACTGATATAGAGGGCCTACGACTGGTGTATAATGAAATTATACATTTAAATTGCGGTAGCCTAGTGCGGTAGCGGTAGCCTAGTGGTATGGGTAATGTACTGCTGAGACGAGGTCTCGGGTTCGATCCCAAGTTTTACCATGGCACACACCAATGACTTTTCGATGCTTTTCGAAGTTATGTGTGTATTTATCGCAGGTTTATAAGTGCCCGGTTAATGGCAATAGGCTCGCCACCTATTACATTGGGACCTAAACATAAACTGGCGAAATGTGGGTGCTAGCACCTCTGCCTACCCCTTCGGGGATATAGATGTGAGTTTATGTTTATGTTTATGTATGTGTTTAAATTGGAAAATGTCAACATCCAGGACGGGACTTGAACCCGTGAATAGTCCGTTTCTAAGGGGAATACTCTGACTGTCCTGCATATTAGAGAGTTTCAAAGCTCAGTAGGTCAATAAGGCCGCCAATTGTTTATACCCACGTAATCTATGGTTTCATTGTACTTATTTTATTCTTGCTGTACACAATACAATGATATAATAAAACTACCACTAGTACTATTTATGGTCTGTTTGAAAAATGGTGGTAGAAATTTGATGACACAAATTTGTCACAAAATTCGGCCGGGTGGGTACCACCGTGCACGATTGCGAAATACCCTCCATAATAATTCAATTTCGGTTTGATTGCGTTCAGGGGTCAGCAAGTGCATAGCCGGGCAGGGGGGTTGTGGTCGCAGCACTAGTGGACCGGTGGGTGTCACGCGGTGTTGCGACAACAATCCTCTTCTGATGAGGCCGTCAAGCTGAGTGCCACCATTGTTAACATGGTACGTGTATGTAATGGTGACCCTCTTTCGTGAGACTTTACCTTCAGCTTACCATCAGGCGAGGTGAAGTCAAATTGACGTGTCCTAAATATAAAAAAAACCACTAAATAATAATAAAAATATTCTAGGAAAATAAATATTCTTCACAGGACTATCTTGGCCCAAAGTAAGTAAAGTTTAACTACCTTGTAATATTTATTTGTGCGTTCAAGAGTGTGGAGACACAAACTTAAATAAATTTCATTGTGTACAAGCCAACAGACCAATGCAAACGGCCATATTCATGCATATAAATATTAGCATTGTGCGGAAATCAAACCAGCAACCTCGGGCGTGGGAGTCGAACGCTCCACCGCCACGCCACGAAGGTCCTCTAACCCTTATGAATATATCTACAATTATTCTAAGGGCCTAAGTTAATAACATCCCTTTCGAAAATCTTGACACATTAATGTGTTAATTATTGTGAAATTATTATAGATCTTCATTTCATAATTATGGAGGGTATTTTTTCTTGTAAATTATGAATGATTTAAAAAGTAATAATATAATTTACTATAAACTGTAAGACTAGAAAAAAAAATGTGTTCATTGCCGGGAGTTGTGTATAAGGCCCTGCCAACACCTTCGGTGCCCAAGTCAACCTAGCCGGCTTGTCGGAAGACACGGCGGAGAGGGAGCGGGAGAGAACCTTCCCCTCTAGTTCCGTAGTCTGCGGCGAGGACACCGCAGACTTGTCTACGCCCGGGACTTCCGACCTCCATGATCGGGGCCTGAGGACGGCAGTCGGCCGGCTAGCCGTCCTTACAGGTCAAGACGGAAGCGCGTCGTGTGACACACGCCTGCCAACTCACCGACGCGGGATCAAACCCATGTTAGTCGGTGCAGCTGCTAAGCCACGGACGAGGCTCTGGCGTAGGCTCAGACGGCAGTCGCTCGCGTAAAAGTCAAATAACCAATAAAATATTATAAGCGGACCCCGGGCTCCGACGTATAAACTTTAGACGCAACAGTAAAATCGAAAAGATAAGTGTAAGTAAGTGTATCATCATTGATACACTTACACTTATCAAAAATTCAAACAAAAGTGTATCATTGTGTGTGTGTAATGTATCATGTACACTTTGAGTGCATGTGTGTACAAACTTTTAGTAATTTCGTCTATACAAATATTATATAGAGGTAAAGTATCTAACTTGTGAGTTTGTAGGGGGTAATCTCTGGATCTAAGGAACCGATTTTGAATATTCTCTTACTAATAGAAAGCCACATTATTCGTGAGTGCCATAGGCTATATATCATCACGGTGCTACCCAAAGGAGCGGAGCAGTGATCATAAATGTTAACAAATCCGGCAGATTCCCAAACACTATATGAATACTAATAACTTATGGTAATATATCGGTTAAAGGGGTGAAACAGGGGTTCGAAATAAGCCACAGGCGAAGTCGGGGAGGGCCCGTTATTAAGTAATATTTTTGGTGTCAGAAGATGGACGAAAGAGATTTATAAATATAAATAAATAAATATTCTACGACATTCTACACAGCGCTTTCTAGACCCAAGGAAAGCATAGTTTAACTAGCTTGTGTTATGGGTTCCAGAATGTGGATAAACATTCTTATATACTTTTTTTTTAATACATACATATTATACATAGCAACACCCAGACCAATGCAAATGGACATATTCATGCATACAAATATTTGCACTGAGCGGGAATCGAACCCGCGCCCCAGTCGTAGCAGTCGAATGCACTACCGCTACGCCACAGCGGCCGTCAAATTTATGAAGTGAGAGTAAATAGAAAACACGGTAAGGGTCAATCAATATGGCGGACATTTTAAGGAAAGCCCAGGTCAAGAGTACTCGCAACCGGCGAGAAAACAATTATAACAGTAGAAGAAGCGAAAGGTTTAGGAATGCAAGGATCGTAACAAGTGAAAACATGTGGTCTCTGCCTACCCCATTGGGAAAGAGACGTAACTGTATGTATGTATATTCAATTGCGAGCCTGTTGCCGTTAAAACTGCACCTACATGGAAACAAAGGCGTAAATAGGTATATAAAACATAGGTACTAAAGAATTAGCGGCTCCGAATTAAGTCGAAGGGCAAGGCAATCGATTTGTAACAATTACAACTGATAAGAAAATTGAACTCAATCATGTAACGTGTATCGTACAGACAGACGAACGGACAGGATGTATCGCAATTACGCTGTCCGACATTCTTTTAAAATGCAAGTGAAAAATCGCAATTAGGTTCGTTGCTAACGCTAGTGAAATAAATGGCCGTTCTTTAATCGACTTAGTCTTTGGAATCATCATTTACAAACTAGATTTTCCCTACAGCTTTACTCGCACACACGTCGTTTTAAATAACAGACAATTATAAAATTAAAGAACAGAAATCGCGGTACAAGTAATTTAACATAAACTCACGCCTATATCCCCGAAGGGGTAGGCAGAGGTGCTAGCACCCACATTTCGCCAGTTTATGCTTAGGTCCCAATGTAATAAGTGGCGAGCCTATTGCCATTAACCGGGCACTTATAAGCCTGCGATAATTACACACATTACTTCGAAAAGCATCGAAAAGTCATTGGTGTGTGCCATGGTAAGACCTGGGATCGAACCCGAGACCTCGTCTCAGCAGTCCATTACCCATACCACTAGGCTACCGTCTACAAGTAATTTAGTTTTTATTAAATGTGTAATTATTCGCATAAAGATTAAATTGAAACATATTTATTAAAATCGGTCATGAATATTTAGCGATGTTCTTAAAACTGAGCATTAACTAAGTAACGAAGAAAAAAACTGGTTAAAAAAAGTATTTGGGTTGCGAGTTAGGAGGGTAACAATTTTTCGAAGGTAAGCTGAAGCCATTTATTAGGAAATGCGATCTGCAGTAGCTTGACTGGCGACGGAACACGCAGGCCAATACAAATATACATATTCATGCATACACAGATTGGCAATGAGTGGAAATCGAACTTGCGAAACTACTAGCTACTCTACAGAGGTCGTTATCAGATATTTAACAGTTTTTACCTAAACCCGATCTGCACTAGCGAAAGAAAAAAAAATCGTGATATCTGCCAATTACCTCGGCAATGTATCGTCCATTTTTTACGTTTCACGCACTGCGAAATTAATTATTTTAATAAATTCTGCCGGAGTGACAATGCATATGTCAATTTGATTTTGTTTTTAGAGTAAAAAGTAGGAATATTATGTTAAGGTTAAAACAAAAAGCAGGTTTACCTCTTTAGTGAAGTGTAACTAGGTAACTAATAACATACTGGAAGCATATGATAATCTAGTCATCCACTCGAAGATTGTTATTTGTATTTATGATCATAACAGTACATTTTCTGGTAATAAGAGAATCTTTTATTTTGATCATCTGGTATTTTGGAAATCTGGTATAGTGGGAATAAAGGGTACCTTTTTTTTTTTTTTTTTTTTATCGTGCGGAAATCCCTTCGGATACCCCCCCGCCGGCCAGCGGGGGCGGTTATGTCGGGCTTGCACCGACTAAAACTGCACGCCGTCTCGGGTCTTCAGACGCCGGGCTGTAAGGTTACCCATAGAGCATATCCCTCGCACCCCGGCTGACCCTGGGCCATCTCACCACTAACAGCATCGCTCATCCTGTCTCCTCTGAAAGCAGAGGAGTACGGAGAGCGATGTGTTCCCGCCACGTTGGGTATTGGCCGACGATCAATGCCAACCCTATGAAGGGGTGAAGGGGAAGCCATTGACCGCCGCCCAGGGTGTACCGGCCGCTCCGATTCCGTTCCCCCCGGACTGCAGCGGGATCGGAATCGGAGCGACGCTCGAGGAGGTTACCCAAAACACACCCCGGAATAAAGGGTACCTATTTGATTGTACCCCCCACAAAATTGTCTCTATCTTAGACTAAACTTAGAAGTGTCTTTATCCTCGTAATAGCGAATTTAAAATATAAATTGTATGATGAAATGATTGATCTGAATATTATTCATCGTCATTTCAGGGCTCAAGCCATCCTAACCACCAAGTCGATCACCACTCACTTATAAAAGCCTTATTAGGCTGCCTACCTCCTTTATAAGTTAAATCAAAGGGAGTAAACGAACGCCAGGCTCTGAGGTGAAACCCTGGGATGCGACCGGGAACATGATGACGTCACAGAAATTTATGAATTGGGTTTCAAATTCTCATGCCCACCTAGATAACTATTTATGAAAAATATTGACAGAATTTCGAGTTTTGTCTAATCGAATTATGAATCTTAAATCTGTGTCTATGTACTACATGATATTGTCGGAAGTTTACGCGAATGTAACACATTGAAATAAAACTATTTTTAACGGATTCTATCGCGATTTATTTGATGTTTTTTGATGTCTCCCCGTGCTGCTGAAAAGCAACCGAAACGTCGGGATCAATGTAAAATATAAAATAACATAAATCTCACGATAGAATCTGTTAAAAATAGTATGATTTCAATGTGTCTATGTACTTAGGCGGTTGGCACACTGCCCCACATGACGCAGCGTAGCGCGGGAATTACTGCTTAATGAACTGCATGCGAATGCGTTTTCTGAGTGTGTGTCACTGCAAAAAGAGATACTTACAAACAACGTAAGACCACGTACTCTCATGCTAAGGTGCGTGATGCGGGTCAGTGTGCCAATCTCCTTTCACTTAAATCTTATAAATACTTTAATTCAAAAGCGGCAGATTAAAAATAAAAGAAATGGTTTTCAGCAACACCCATTCGGTAGCCTTAATGATATAAATAATAGATGATGAAGTTGTATAAATTAATCCACCAAACGGAAGAAAGGCGTGGTTCCAAACATCAATACAGGATAAACTAAAAAACTACAACTTTTTGTACTCAAAAGGCAAATATTTCGTAAACTGTATAAGGTAAAGTAAATTAAGATGATTAAAAAGGTAAAACCTCTTAATTAATTATGAATTATTTCGTCTGGCTAGCGGAATTGTTTTATAATGAAACCATTTTTTAAACAGTTTTGTATCTTAACGATAGGAAACATCAGTTAAAGATGAAAAGTAATAATTAAGTTTTTTATTAGCAAGTACTAGCTGACCCGTCCTGGCTTCCCATCACGTGGGAAAAATCCGTAAAAAAAAGAATCGCATTACCTGATTGCGGCGCCATGTACCTACTGCTTTCAATAATTATTGAACAAATCGAATGAACGGTGAATAAAATATGAACAACCAAACAAACATTATTTTCTATCATCAACACAAAACAGAATGGATCTTTGTCATAAAACATTAGAAACATGTACAAAACACAATACATTTTACGAAAACCAAAGAATATGACTATACAACCACTTAATCTATGTACATTGTCAATTGAATTTAGAACGTGCTGTATGCGCTGCCATCTCATTGGTGAATGTATAGCCAATGAGAGAGCTTGTATTCATAGAACGTGACGCGCATGCGCGAGTAATGTCAAATAGGGAAGGATTTATTCTCTTTCTATGTAAAGAGTTTAAAGATCAAAGAGTCTTTTTCTTTTTATGAAAGGCTGAGAACGCGGTACTTTTTCAACGTTCAAGTGTTTGAGGTTTCAATTTATATTTTAAATTCGCTATTACAAAGACAATTCTAACTTTAGTCTAAGATAGAGACAATTTTGTGGGTGGTAATAGGCAAATATTACCTACGGTCGATTTGCCTTTCGCTAGTGCAGATCGGGCTTAGGTAAAAACTGCTAAATATCTGATAACGACCTCTGTAGCGTAGCAGTCGTTGCGCAGGTTCGATTTCCACTCAGTGCAAATATGTGTATGAATGAATAAGTATACCTGTATGGGCCGGCGTGTTTCTTTGTATAATTTATGAGGGTACGTAAACACGTAGGTACTACGTATTTATTAAAAAAATATATCTAAGATGTTTGTCCGGATTCAAGAATCTATAGGTAATACAAGCTATAGGTATTTAAACTATGGGGGTGCTTGGTTGGGGACCTCCACGCGGTGCACCCTGGGCAACGGAGACAGCAGCGCCTCTCTCCTAGGGCGGGAGAGGCGCTGCCACCTACGGCCAACTCCGACCGAGGCGAGGACGGCCCTGTTGAAGGCTGTTCGGAAGCTTTCCACGTGTCCCTCTGACTAGCAGATGGCACAGTGGAGAGTAGGTAAGGGGGCCATCTCGAAACCGGAGATGGCCCAGGGTCAGTCGGGGTGCGAGGGATATGCTCTATGGGTAACCTTACACCCCGGCGTCTTAAGACCCGAGATGGCGTGCGGTTTTAGTCGGTTCAAGTCCGACATAACCGCCCCCGCTGGCCGGCGGGGGGGTATCCGAAGGGATTACCGCACGAAAAAAAAAACGTAAAGGTATTTAAGCTATGCCGGAACTCCGCCATGGGACCTGGAGGCGAGAGCCCTTTCGCAACTGTACCAGTGGCGAAAGGAGGCGCGGGAGCAGGGGCTGAACCCCGAGCATCGAGAAATCGAGGCCGTGCAGTCCTAGCTCCGCCAGGCCATCGTGGTGATCCACTCGGAAGGAACGACTTGGGCGACCGAGCGCAGGGCACGCCGCAATAGCGGCGGTAAGGCCCATCATGGAGGATTGGCTAGAGAGGCGACACGGAAGCCTCTCGTACCGACTGACGCAGGTGATCTCCGGGAACGGGTGCTTCGGGGACCACCTGCATCGGATCAGGAAGGTGCCAACGCCTGAGTGTCATCACTGTGACGCGAGCGAGGACTCAGGGCTGCACACGCTGGCGGACTGCCCGGCGTGGGAGGTGCCGAGGCGTGACCTCGTGGCAGCCATCGGGGTGGGAGTCCTCTCGCTCGGCAGCATGATTGCGGCAATGGTGCGGAGCGCGAGCGCGTGGGCCGCCGCCACCTCCTTCTGCGAGCATGTGATGCTCGCGAAGGAGATGGCGGAGCGCGCCCGGGAGAGGTTCAGAACTCTCCCGGCCCGCCGAGCCCGCAACATGCTCGCCGCGCGTCGCAGGCGACTCAGGCGCCGGAGGTCGCTTGACGACCTCCGTCCTCCATGAGCGCAGGCCTGGGGGTGGCAGGTGAGGCCGCCTGTCACCCCAGCAGAAGCAGGCCGGGACGGTGGGGCGACTAGCGCCCCTCCCCCAAACCGGGGCAAGACGGGGACACCGTGGTTCCCAAACCCGAGGGGGCCATCTCGAAACCGGAGATGGCCCAGGGTCAGTCGGGGTGCGAGGGATATGCTCTATGGGTAACCTTACACCCCGGCGTCTTAAGACCCGAGATGGCGTGCGGTTTTAGTCGGTTCAAGCCCGACATAACTGCCCCCGCTGGCCGGCGGGGGGTATCCGAAGGGATTAGGTACCGCACGAAAAAAAAAAAACAAAAAGATATTTAAGCTATGGTTACTTCAGGTCTAGATAGCAATATGTAGAATTTTGTACATAAGTCGGATTTTTCTTCAGTGGAGCTGCTGCAGAATGCATTATCTAATAAATGGCTTCAGCTTACTTCCGAAAAATAGTGGACCTCCTAACTCACAACCAAGTACTTTTTAAAGCAGTTTTTTTTCGACGCTACTTAGTTAATGCTTAGTGATAAGAACTACATTATTTATTTGCCTAAAACAAGACTTTAGTACCTTCCTTTTTTTTTTTTCGTGCGGAAATCCCTTCGGATACCGGGATCTCCAGCGGGGGCGGTTATGTCGGGCTTGCACCGACTAAAACCGCACGCCGTCTCGGGTCTTAAGACGCCGGGGTGTAAGGTTACCCATAGAGCATATCCCTCGCACCCCGACTGACCCTGGGCCATCTCCGGTTTCGAGATGGCCCCCTTACTTGCTCTCCACTGTGCCCTCTGCTAATCAGAGGGACACGTGGAAAGCTTCCGAACAGCCCTCAACAGGGCCGTCCTCGCCTCGGTCGGAGTTGGCCGTAGGCGGCGGCGTCTCTCCCGCCCTAGGAGAGAGGCGCTGCCGTGCCCAGGGTGCACCGCGTGGAGGTCCCCAACCAAGCACCCCAAGACTTTAGTACCTAATAGGTACCATTATCCGAAGGGATTTCCGCGCGAAAAAGAAAACAAAAAAGGTACCATTTGACGACCTCTATGACGTAGCGGTAGAGCGTTCGACTGCTAAGTCAGAGGTCGCGGGTTCGATTCCCGCTCAGTGCAAATACTTGTATAGATGAATATGATATTTGCATTGGTGTGGGTGTTTTTACAAAGATGTGTGTATTAGAAAAACAAATCTAGTTATGTTTATCTGCACTCTAGAATCCATAACAGAACAGGTCAAAATTGCATTGTTTTAATCGTTCTGTCAGTTACTGTATACGTGAAACCCGTGGGTTGCGTTCAGACGTAGGACTTACAGTGATCTTAGAGTCCAGTACAATAATGCGTTCAGAATGCTGATGGGCTTGCCAAGGTACTACAGTGCATCAGGCATGTTTGCTGAGGCAAATGTAGATAGCTTTGCCTCCCTGATTCGCAAGAGAAGTGATTCAATAATGAGACGGCTGCGTACCCGCACCAACAGCATCCTGCACGTGTTTTCGGATGGTTGGGACTCTCCATTTCTCAAACGATGGATAGGACTGCATGTGGAGAAATAGACATTATGATGTTATTGTTGAATTTATAAATGTGTGATAAGTTACTAACATAGTCTGTAAGCTTTTGTAATACTAACAAATATGTATAATTTAAAAGTATATTATTATTATTATTCTCTTTATTACTCTTAAAATACATATAAATTATATTTTTAAATACATTCTATATAAAAAATTTAAATATTATTATTATATCCTTTATTACATTTTAAACACATATAAATTATATTTTTAAATACATTCCATATATATAAAAAACAAATATATTTAAAAATATAAAAAATAGTAACCCACCGGCATCGGGTACAGGGACCAAGCTACCGGTGGTTAGGGCTCCAGACAGAGGAATCTCCTCACAATACGTGCCGTGTCGAGGAGCACTGCCTTCTGCATCAAGCCCTTGACCCAACTGCCTAACGCGAGCCTCTGGAGATGTTGTTCGAGGCTCTTGGCAATCAGTCCGTGAACCGATACAACTATCGGAACAATAATCGCCGAATCCACACTCCACATGTCGACAACCTCGTGAACCAAATCCAAATATTTAATTTGTTTTTCTTTTTCGGCTTTCACAAGATTCTCGTCATGTGGAATGGTGATATCGATAATTATTGCGCGGCGCTCTGACCGATCTATCAACACTATATAAGGTTTATTAGCTACAATAGTCCTATCAGTGATGATAGATCGATCCCAGTACAACGTGATGTGCCCATTTTCGAGAACTGCGTCGGGCACATACCTATAGTACTGTACCTCTGATTCCACAAGGTTGTACTTTAGAGCAAGCTGTTGATGAACAATCCTGGCTACTTGGTTATGTCTATGCAAATACTCGCCGTTGGCAAGACGAGAACAACCAGAAATTATATGCCTAAGGGATTCTCCGGGACGGTGGCACGCCCGACATATGTCAACCTTACCATCCCTTAGTATATACTTCCGATAGTTATTCGTCAATAATTGCAAAAACAAAACCTTCGGTTTCTCCAAATAGATCACCGAAGCGTAGCCAAGACACAGATGCTGGTAAGTCTATATCAGGCCCATGGAGAGCCCGATAGAAACGTCCATGCAACTCCTTGCTCTTCCATACATCCATACGGTCATTAATACTTAATACCACAGGTTTGCGCCAGTTCTCTTTAGCCAAAGCTAGCGGGGTATATACTGCCAGTGGGGACGCCGTTTGACCAGACGGGTGATCAGCCCTTCTATGTGGGGCCATTTCACCCATTTCCCCTATAACGACTGTCATACATATTCGTATGGCAACCGGGACCGACATCTTAACGTGCTCTCCGAGGCACGACCAGACCAATGCAAATACTCATATTCATGCATACAAATATTTGCACTGAGCGGGGATCGAACCCGCGCCTCCTGCGTAGCGGCCGCTTTCAATACCGCCACACCACGGAGGCTTTCGGAAGCTAGCGGGGTAAGTCCGTTGTCCACCCCTACTACATCACGATGCATATCAGCTTCATTGTGTAGGAAGTATTCCCTGAGGTTGCACACCTCACGGTTATGAAGGGATTTGGCATTTAAAAAGCCACGTCCCCCGCATTTCCGCGGTATGTACAACCACATCACAGATGAACGCGGATGATGCATTCGGTATGCAGTAAGAAGCGTACGGACTTTCCGATCCAGGGTGTCTAATTCAGTCTGAGTTCACCTGAGTATGCCGAAGGAGTACATTAAAACCGGCATGACCCAACCGTTATAGGCGCGCACCTTATTACCGCCTGACAAAAGACTTTTAAGAACTTTTTTCAAGCGGCCAAAGAAACGTTCCTGTAACGATTGCTTCATGCTAGTTTCTGTAATGCCTAATGCCTGCGACATACCCAGGTATTTATAGGTGTCGTTTGCAGAGAGAGACCTGAGTTTTGTGGAATCTGAGAGCTCAACCCCGTCAGATTCCACAATCTCACCTCTTTTTACATGCATGACCGCACATTTGTCCACACCAAATTCCATCCTGATAGAGTTACTAAAGGTTTCAGTTATCTTTAATAACGCTATCAGTTGGGAATTGTTGGGGGCAAATAATTTAAGATCATCCATGTAAAGGAGGTGGGATATAACCTGACCATCTCTCCGCAATCGACAGCCTAACCCTGAACTCTCCAGCATACAACTGAGAGGGTTCAGTGCCAGGCAAAACCATAATGGACTAAGACTATCACCCTGGAATATACCCCGCTCTATCTTTATCAGCCCGCCATTCTCGCAGATCCGTCGACACCCTGGATAGCAAAGGACGGTACTCCATTGCCCCATACATGCCTTCAGGAAGGTAACATAGGGTTGTATCTATTTTATACAACTCAAGCACCCTCAAGAGCCATGTATGCGGCACGGAGTCATAGGCCTTTTTATAGTCTATCCAACATGTCGCCAGGTCCTTACGACTACGGCGTGCCTATTGGCTAATGGCCATATCAATTATAAGGAGCTCTTTAGTGCCACGAGCCCCACTTCTACATCCATTTTGAGAGACAGACATGATAGAATTGTCGGTTAAGTGTGAGGATATTTTTACTCTCAGGTAGGATGTAAGAAGCTTATAGACCGTAGGTAGACATGTAATCGGTCTATAATTTTTAGGGTCCGAAGCACTACCGGACTTGTAAAGAAGGTGGGTTACACCAGTGGTCATGAAATTGGGAATCAATCCTGATTCAAGACATGATTGGAATTGAGATGCTAAACGACCGTGTGAGCTTTTCAGCCATTTTAACCAAAAATTATGCAGTCCGTCTGGTCCCGCTGACTTCCAGTTAGGCAACAGACGGACTGAATCGGTTACATCCTCTTGCAGTATAATAATCGGATCCATGATCTTAATAGGCTCACACGATCGCTCAACATCCCGCATCCAATCACCCTCTGTATGACTGACGGGCATCGACCAGATATTACGCCAGAATGTATTAGTAATATCATCACCTGGTCGATGCACGTCAGTCCCAGTCGAATCAGGGCGCTCCCAATTTCTGTAGACCCACCTTTGGTCCCTTTGGAACGTGCGATTCTGAGAATATCGTTCCACTCTTTTTTTATACCGTCGAATCCGGTTTGCCCACGCATAAACTTTTTGTTTCAGGAAGTCGATGCGCTCTGTGACCCGTGCCAAAAATTCTCGGGGCCTAATGTCAGTCCCCGAGAACGCTCGACTCACAAAGCGCATCACTCTTGGGCGTGTGTTGCCCGACCTGAAACAAATGAGCTTTCCAATGAGTGCCCTAGTCTCGGCAATACGTCGCTCAATTCTAAATTGCCAAGCCGGCACAGCAGATTTCGATCGAGTAGCTATGTCGCATTTTGGAAATTGAACATTAGCTACTCGACATGCTGCGACGGCCGCGCAATATAAAATTGAATGTGTATCACCGAGATCTTCGCTATTATCAAAATAATCTGATAATAACGAATCCAGGGCACACACAATTATTATTATTATTATTAAGTTCTTCGGTTCTAGATAGCGCTTTGTTAAATGCCCTTTTTTTTTAAAGCTCGTGTTTTAATAATCTTTTATTCAGATTCACCAGTCCCGATGTCTGTCATCAAATTTAGCAAATTAAATTTGATCCACGTCTCGGTTACTGATTGAGTTGAAATTTTGCATACATGTGTAAAACGCGCGATAATGCAATATTATGATGACATGGTGCTGATCTGATGCTGGGATGGAAGGTGGCCATAGGTACTTCGCAATGAAACGAGGCAACCTAATCGAGTTTGGGCTCGTTTGAATCGTCTTGACGAGTAGTTTATCTTTCAATAGTAACCAGGACCTGATGATGGAGCTGGTAGGTTCTGTAATGCAACGCAATCACATCGAGTTTCGGCTCGTTTGATTTGAAATTTTTAGTTCTCTTCAATAACAAGAACATAATAAAAGATTATTTTTTTAAAGTTCTTTTTTAATTAAGTAAGCGGCGATAGCCCAGTGGCGGACGTAGTTAGAACCCGAGACCTCGTCTCAGCAGTCCGTTACGGGGCGACTGGGGATCTATCCCCAGTCGCCCCGGGCCTCTGACTTTTCGTAGTTATGTGTGCATTAATAAATGTTGATTACCGCTCGCTTAATAATGTGACCGGTAGATGGCAATAGGCTTGCCCCCTATTTCATTGGGACCTTAACATAGCTGGCGAATCGTGGGTGTGTAATACACCTCTGCCTACCCCTTCGGGGATACAGGCGTGAAGTGTGTGCGTAAAGTGTGTCTTTTTTAATTCCATTTGTTTTCATATAGGGCAAATCAATGTGAATTCACTCCACTAGATGCTAAGAATCTGTAGCAGAAGCCTACCATGCGAAGTATTCGGTTAATCTACCCTTGAACTCTTAACGAACTTTCATATAAAGAGAAACGGTATATCATGCAAAAAACATTGATCAAATTAACACTACGAATGACACCCATAATGATAACTTATCAAACTGCCAACGATGTTGCGAAGAATTGCGTATGACTGTGCACTCCTGCGCACCTCAGATGTGTCAAATTTTGACATTTGACATCCGAAATTAAGACTTTACGGACGTATCTGTTAAAAAGTAGACGGAACCTGTCATTATATTCACACGTTTTCTTTTTTTTTAATTATACAGCGGCTTATATCTGTTATTATTAAGAATAGTTTTTTAAATTTTTCGAGTAAAATTGTGGAGTTGCTTTTTTATGACTTTTAATATCGAGAAACGTTTTTTAATTGAGGATATCAGCATCCTCAATTAAAAAATGTTTGAGGGTGTTTGGGCCCCATGATCTTCGGAGCCCAAGTTAACTTCACCTATGAGCCGGTACACCTGTTGACAGACGGACGAGTATGAGGTAGATTTTGTGGGTACAGCTGTCACGCTTAACGCCCTCCGTCCTCCATGAGCGCAGGCCTGGGGATGACAGGTGAGGCCGCCTGTCACCCCGGCAGAAGCAAGCCGGGACGGTGTGGTGGGGCGACTAGCGCCCCTCCCCCAAACCGGGCAAGACGGGGACACCGTAGTTCCCAAACCGTGGGGAAATCCCTTCGGATACCCCCCCGCCGGCCAGCGGGGGCGGTTATATCGGGCTTGAACCGACTAAAACCGCACGCCGTCTCGGGTCTACAGACCCGTAAGGTTGCATATAGAGCATATCCCACGCACCCCGACTGACCCTGGGCCATCTCCGGTTTAGATGGCCCCCTCGGGTGTGGGAACCACGGTGTCCCCGTCTTGCCCCGGTTTGGGGGAGGGGCGCTAGTCGCCCCACCGTCCCGGCCTGCTTCTGCTGGGGTGACAGGCGGCCTAACCTGTCACCCTCAGGCCTGCGCTCATGGAGGACGGAGGTCGTTAAGCGACCTCCGGCGCCTGAGTCGTCTGCGACGCGCGGCGAACAAGTTGCGGGCTCGGCGGGCCGGGAGAGTTCTAAATCTCTCCCGGGCGCGCTCCGCCATCTCCTTCGCAAGCATTACATGCTCGCAGAAGGAGGTGGCGGCGGCCCACGCGCTCGCGCTCCGCACCATTGCCGCAATCATGCTGCCGAGCGAGAGGACTCCCACCCCGATGGCTGCCACGAGGTCACGCCTCGGCGCCTCCCACGCCGGGCAGTCCGCCAGCTTGTGCAGCCCTGAATCCTCGCTAGCGTCGCAGTGATGACACTCAGGCGTTGGCTCCTTCCTGATCCGATGCAGGTGGTCCCCGAAGCACCCCTTCCCTGAGACCACCTGCGTCAGTCGGTACGAGAGGCTTCCGTGTCGCCTCTCTAGCCAATCCTCCATGATGGGCCTTACCGCGGCTATTGCGACTTGTCAGTTGTATACTTTTTTTTTTTTTTTTTTTTTCGTGCGGAAATCCCCTCATAATAACTGATTTAACTTTGTCAAGATAAATATTCGTATCATTTCTCAAATATAAACTGAACACATCACAACACAACTAAAGCACTTTGTACTGCCGTAATGAGTTATCCGACAAGAAGTCTTCTAACGAAATGTAAACATTTGTTTACTAACAAGTCACGGAGTTGCTTATTAAATATTTTTAGTTCTGCAATAACTCTGATACACTCCGGGACATTATTGAAAATGCGCGGGACCAAGCAAAAGATACTTTCATGCATTAGTTGTGTCTTGCTAGCAACTATATGTAATTTATTGTGATGCCGCGCACGTATACGATAATCAAATAATTGAGAGTTATTCTTCACAAATAGTGTGACCTCAAGTATGTATCTACATGGAAATGTTAATAGGTTAATTCTTTTAAAGTATTACTTAACTGACTTAACCGTGAAGGAACCCAAAATCCTGAAATCGTCAGCTGTATTCTATGTTTCCACGTAGATGAACCTATTCTTAGACGTCTAAGGGGATGTATCCAAACTCCAAGATACGCTTGTGTTTTTTAGGGCTCTGTAGGTACCCAAAGGGTGGGGTGCGACTGGTTGGATCACCTCCAAGTTTGATGCACCCTGGGCAACGTGGGCGATGACGCATCATTGATTGCTCTTCTGAAGTAGCTGGACTCAACGTCAACGGCCAAGAGTCTGACCAACCGGCCCTTTTCAGGGCCAGTTGACCCCATTGCACGAGGGGGTCGGGGTATGACGGGCCTGCAAGGCCCACGGGGGGGCGTGGTCGCTCCAGGTACCCCTCTGCTGTTATCAGAGGGGACACTGCGAATGGCCCAGGGTCAGTCGGAGTGCGAGGGATATGCTCTATGGGTAACCTTACACCCCGGCGTCTGTAGACCCGCAACGGCGTGCGGTTTTAGTCGGTTCAAGCCCGACATAACCGCCCCCGCTGGCTGGCGGGGGGGGGTATCGGGAGAAAAAAAAAAGGTACCCAAAGGGTAAAACGGGCCCCTATTACTAAGAATCGGCTATCCGTGTGTCATAAGACTATCTCATGAACCATCATAACTAGACGGTTGATATTATCACATAGATCCGCTATAACATGATTGATGACACAAATTTGTCACAAAATTCGGCCGGGTGGGTACCACCGTGCACGATTGTGTAAAACCCTCCATAGTAATCCAATTTCGGTTTGATTGCGTTCAAGGGTCACCAACTGCATAGCCGGGCAGGGGGATTGTGGTCGCAGCACTAGTGGGACCGGTGGGTGTCACGCGGTGCTGCGACGACAATCCTCTTTTGATGAGGCCGTCAAGCTGAGTGCCACCATTGTTAACATGGTACGTGTATGTAATAGTGACCCTCTTTCCTGAGACTTTACCTTCAGCTTACCATCAGGCGAGGTGAAGTCAAATTGACGTGTCCTAAATATATAAAAAAAAACAACAAATACTAAAACCGAATAAAATAAATATTTAAGTGGGGCTCCCAGCTCCCACACAACAAATATGATTTTTTTACAATTTTTTGACAGACGCTTGAAATATTCACAGAATATTATTAACATTAATAATAAAGAATTAATTGAAACAAAACTATTTTTAACGGATTCTATAGCGATTTATTTGATGTGATTTTATATTTTACATTGATCCCGACGTTTCGGTTGCTTTTCAGCAGCCAGCAGCTTCCGACAATATCATAAAGAATTAAGTTAAAATAAAATAAATATTTAATTAGGGTTCCCATACAGCAAACTTGTTTTTTTTTTCCGTTTTGCCATATAATGGCACGGAACCCTTCGTACGCGAGTCCGACTCGCACTTGGCCGGATTTTTATTTGTTCAAGGTGGTAGGTCACCTGGCAAGTGTTGAGCTACTTTTATTGCTGACCGTACAGGCAGTCGCACCATTATCAATAACACCTTACCTATAATTCTGCTATAATCACTAAAGCAATCAACTGTAGGTATAGACAAGCACCAATTTTTTAGTAAGTCCGATTCTAGTACAGATAACAATTGCCCTATTTCTGAAAAAAAAAAACTTGTCAACCACCGGACATAGAGCAGTCAGTTTATTAACTCCTCGTTTCACTCCAATCAATCCTACCACAAGGGAAGAAAGTTCAAAATCGTTTGATAGTTTAAAATTTGTTGGTAAATTTAATGTTGTTTTAAAAACATCTGCTCGATTTGCATACCCCAGTCTTGACTGATTGTCCTGTCACTCCGGGGATTCCACCCTTGCTATCTGCAATAAGGAGGGAACGTGGACGTCATCACTGAATCAAAAGGGGTGAGTGGAATTATACTGGGTGGTCAGATATTGACTGATTTGGATGTGAAGTTTAACATTCCTATGTTTAAGTTATAAAAAGCAAAGTTCAACCAACCCTAAATCCGACCTGTTCAAGTATCTGAAACTGGTCAAGTTCGAATCGGACTTGCACACTGAGCGTTCCGTACACAACTGAATTAAAGGACAAACTTAATGGTGCTGTTGGAGAACTGTTGTACTAATGGGTTACTCAAATTGCTCCCACCATTGACACCACCACTGGAGGCAAATAGTATTTTTCCAAAAAAAATGTCCTATTAGTCGTCAGTGGCGGCGTCACGGCTACATACCCGTTTTGTTCCTGGTCGCCGCCAGTGGCGACAGATGGAAATAAAAATATATAGTGTGTGCTAGAGCTGAATTCTTTCATATAACCTTCATTCGCTCTAATAACATTTAGTATACGTGATATACTACGTTTCATATACGTGATATTCAGAATGTATAATGCTCTTTTTATCTAATGTTCATTTGAGTTACTAATTTTCAGCCAGAATTCTCTAATCAATAAGTAAATATCATATTAGGTCTTTACCTATAAAATTGCCGAAATTTTCTAACAAATTTATGAGTTCGTTATTCCTGTAATTTAATAGCTATTTCCATTGTTTATATTTTGTTTGAAAGTTGATTTCAAGATTTTACAACTCTGTATTAAATTTTGTTTTTATTGGCCGCTTGATAAATTAATTCGATCTTCAAAAACAGTACTTCCTAAATGCTATCCATTTTGATGATAAATTTCGTATTACTTAACAGCTGTCACTTTTCAAAAATGTAATAAAAGAAATTTCTTCAAGACAAACGGCAATTTCATATAACCTAATATATAGATAGAAGTCATTCTCAACTACTTATCCACAAGTAAGTTTCTACCATCGGTGCTAATGGTGGGGCAAAAAGCTAGCACACAAACTAAAAGTCACACAATGGAATCTGGGACGAGTTACGCTTGGAGTTTCTTAAAAGAATTAAATTCTGAATGAGGTGTTTCAACTAATAACTTAAGTTAGTAATATCGCTCGTAGAATAAGCAAACTGAAGAGACAATGGGCTGACTGCATCTGCTTTACTGATGGACTTAAGCGAGACCTGCAGTGGAAACCGCCTGGCGAACTGACGACCTGGAAAAGGCAGCTGGGATAGACTTGGGAGAGGCCTATATTCACCAGTAGAGTCTAATTGGCTAAAGATTGTTTATTGATTGACATAAGTTTAGTTTGTATTAATTTATATCAT
The DNA here is from genome assembly GCA_946251805.1 of Cybosia mesomella. Taxonomy (NCBI): domain Eukaryota; kingdom Metazoa; phylum Arthropoda; class Insecta; order Lepidoptera; family Erebidae; genus Cybosia; species Cybosia mesomella. The sequence continues at coordinate 3,326,622 of OX276400.1, forward strand.
AGCAATAAATAAATAAATATTCTACGACATTCTACACAGCGCTTTCTAGACCCAAAGTAAGCATAGTTTAACTAGCTTGTGTTATGGGTTCCAGAATGCAGATACATATACTTTTATACTTTTTTTTTGTAAATACATACATATTATACATAGAAAACACCCAGACCAAGGCAAATTGACATATTCATACATACAAATATTTGCACTGAGCGGGAATCGAACCAGCGACCCCTGTCGTAGCAGTCGAATGCACTACCGCTACACCACAGGCCTCTGTGGTGTAGCGGTAGTGCATTCGACTGCCACCATAACATTATTATGCTTCTATCAAATTTCTTTTGAAGGTTTTTGGCTTGGTTACAAGACCTTTAAGCCATTTGTCACATTCCTGTCAATTCTAAGGTTGCCTGGAAGAAATTTATTTTAGCGATAAGGCCATTGTACTCTGTTTACGTACTTTCTACTTATTTGATGTCTATTTTTTGGTTTACAAAGAAGAGTTATTAATCTAATTGCAATTTTGGAACGTTTACATTTACTTGTACTTACTTTAGACATAATTCTATAAGGTTCGTAATCAACGGGAAGACCTTATAGGTTTTGATTCCCGTGTGATTTTTTAAATATGCAGCATAAACATTTGTGTGTATCTTTGAATTGCGTTTACTTATGTAGATGTTTGATTTTTCATAACCTCAATAGGTTGCAGACCTTAGTTCAATCTATTTCAATTATTTTCACCGGTGAAATTGAACATAAGTCTATACTTATGATTATGGTATCTATGTATCACATACTTTTATTCCTTTTGATGTATTTGAGGGGAGAGGGGAGAGTAGGTAATTAAGAACTAAAACGGGCAAAGCCCTGACTGGTAGGTCAATGTAATTAAACACCATGAGGTCTAGTTGGTTTGATACTATCGGCAAAGTGATAACCAGGTGTACCCCATAAATATATAACAAAAGTGTGACCTTAATACCATGTATTAGATGTTACCCGCGGCTCTGTTCGCTTGGTAGGTAACACTTTATTGCCGAATATTGCTTTTTCTGAAATTAAATGTATCATTCTTTGGCCAGGTAGAAGGTAACAGATACATGGAGTGACATCATCCCAGTGTTAAAATCCTGTTTGTATTCAAAGTCTGCGCCTTGGGGCCTGGAGTTCGATTTTCTATCTTGTCTTACTCATTATATTATGGCTTATCTTAACTTTTATGAAGAAGAATGCCGTCTGATAATAATTAACACTATCTGACGCCTGGGACGTTGGTTGGTACTAATTTTTTGGCCATATCACCGGATCTACCCAACCAATTTTAATCAAACATACGGCAGATTATAGGTCTAACCAAGTCCTTTCTAATAGAAAAAATCACATCAAAAGGCGTCCATCGTGAACAAAGATACAAACAGACAATAATTGCAAAAAAATATTTCTTGTGTTCAGAATCCCTCTTTTAACATACCTCAAGTTTTTTTACAAATTTACTTTTTTTTTTCTATTTTCAATTCAATTTAATTAATTTTATTTTTTTTAATATTTATTTTGTGATGTACACAACTCGTAAGTATGGATTTTTAAAGAAACCACAATATTTTTAAACATAATTCGTATATTTACACATGAAAAAACATTTTTATTCTACTTAAAACTACATAAACCCTCTACGTATCTACAAGTTTTAACAACGTAATACTGGCAATCACTTGTATCTATTATTATCTACAAAGACATTCACAAAAAGTAACATTGCAAAATACTGAATTTATAGAAAATACAGAATTTATACGGAATACAGAATTTATATAAGATACATAATGCTTTTACTACTTGTTGAAGTTACATTTCCTTGTAACTATATATTTTTAAAGAATTTGGAAATGAAAAACTATTATTAAAAACATATTCTGATAAAATTCTTACAAAACAATGTTTATGAAGAGATATTTTGCTGTACTTTAACAATGGTGATAAAAAAAAATGAAAATTTTCGAAACATTAATTTCATCAAAAAATTTTTTTACAATGTTACTCTGACAGTAACTTCACTTATTACACTTTCAGCGAAAACTTACTAACGTGAGCTACTTACTAATACTTTTGCAGGCAAAGATGTTTTCTCTACTTAACTAAAACTTAAATCTAAATCGGTAGGACGGATTACACTGGTGAGATTATGCTTAAACTAAATTGATATTTCACAGACTAATGTGCTATACTAAGATCAACTCGCACTAAAAATTAAATTTGGAACGAGACATAATAATCCGCTGTTGTTTTAAGTGAACTCGAAATTTAAATGTGATAGTGCAAATTAATGTAAAGAGATCTAAAATGTGTTGCTTCTACAAGTTAGTATTAACTTTCTTAGTTTAAATAATAACACTAAACATACCTATATAATTTTATTAGTTTTTACTATGATACATAAAAGTAACGATTTAAAATTTTCCGATTTTAGCTTTTCCTACAAAAGTGCAAAACTTTTTTTAATACACTGAATAATTACATCAAAAATGCCTTGAATTTTGTTTTAAATTACTTCCGCATCTGCCGCAACTAAATTAATCCACTTCGATCACTCTACAAGCGACAAAAAACTTACAAGAGATTTTTAAATACTAAAATTTTAAGCGTAATTTTGATATGCAACACGATATTGTAACTTGACACTTTCAATGTTGAGCTCGAAAATCTTGAAGCTGACTACTCACTAAGTTGGTAACGGTACTTAATCTTATAATAAATATCCCTGTAAATAAACTAATTTGGCTGATAGCGACGAAAGTTTTTTACTTACTGGAGTAGCTCGTATAGTGCGGCGATATACGTCTGAGCCATTTGAAGGGTCTCGTACTTTGAAAGCTGGCGATCTGCGCCTAAAGACGGCAAGTGTCCACGAAGTCTGTCAAAAGCCTTGTTCAAATTCTGCATCCTTCTTCTCTCCCTTGCGTTAGCAGCTAAACGTCTCCTTTTCAAAACAGCGACACTAGTGGCTCGTCCACGACGTTTCGATGATTCCAGAACTTCATTGTCTTCAGCACTATCGTCTAGAATATCCCTTGATAATCCTCTGTACGCGATGTGTGAAGAATCTTGGTTAATACTGCCGTCAGTAGAAGGAGTAGGTTCTAAGCTCGACCGCCCTGAATCAGGGGATCTAGGCCAAGACAAATAACACTCTTCAGTTGAATATTCAAGCATTACGTCCGAAGAAAATATATCTTTCTCGTAAACGAGTCGGTGTCCGTAAGTTTCGGCAGCCATTTTGAAATTTTTTGATACAGGTGTTTACGATACGGTGTCCCGCAGGGGTCTAATCTGGGCGCCTACCTGTGTGGCTTATATAGGTTCCCTGTTTGCGCGAAAAGGTTCGGCGGGAGAGTTTATGTGGGTGGAAAAGGGATGGCTAGAGGTCCCGAGAGGGTAATTTAAGGCCAATCATCATTAATTATTTCGTCCCCCGGGCTCGTATTGTTGGTAGCGCTTGACGTGGCTCTATGCAACGGCACACTGCCAGTTAACCTTGCGACTGTTGTAGTCATAAAAGCTAATGGGAGGTTATTTTATTTTTAAATGTATTGAATAAATGAAATGAAAGTATTTTTTTTTTAATTGTACGAAAAGATAAAATAATTTTATAATACTTTTGTTGGTTTGAAAGTAATCGGTATAAAGTAATTGTTGGACATTCCTTGACCTAGACTATTTATTATAATTGATTTTTTAACTTTTTTCCGAGGTATACATTATTTTATAATGCATATAGTGACGTATACGTGCGTGTATAAATAGATTAATATACATTTTTATATATATAAAGTTGGTATGTCTCGGAAGGGGTATGTAGAGGTGTAGTAATATTAAAAATTTGACAATTGGTTTGAATCCCATTTAATATAAGGTGCCTATTGCCGCCAACTGTCCATTTTATTTGACTTGGTGCTATTTCATGAAATCGAACCCAAGACAGCGGCATACGCAGCTCATGCACTGCACGCACTTAGATCCGCTGAGCCATTTCAAACATGGTAATGTCACTAACAAAAATATTTAAATTACTATCTGAACCCCGCGGTAATAACACATTCAATTTGATCACAGTTAATAGTGTCAATGGCAGGGATTAATTTGTCATCTAAATATTCTTGAACACTGTAATAAGCTTTTTGCATTAGAATATTTTTTAATTTAAATTTAAATCGGTGCAGCATAGTTCATTTGGCAGTTTGCTGAAAATCCTTGTACTAAAATCCTTGTAAAATACTTTTGTTCATTAGAGCAGTCTTATTTTGTATGATTGACAAAGATGTTAACTAATTGTAATCAAACACACGGCAGATTTCAAGTCTGATGGAGACCTTTCTAATAGAAAAAACTGCATCAAAATCCGTTCAGTAGTTTTTGCATCCATCACGAAACGAAGTTTTCAGAATCGCTCAACAGAACCCCATTTTTTAGGGATTTTCTTTAGAAAAGCCCTATTGCTATCGAGTTGTCGTCGACGTTGTCGACCACGTTTTTGCCAAATTTCTGTCACGGTTTTGGGTATGAAGGAGATGAGCTATCGAGTTGCTGTTTTCGGTAATAGATTTGTGCTGGGGTGAACCATTGCAAGATAAAGAAAAAATCGCAAAAAATCGCAAAAAAATTTAAAAAATCGCAAAATCGAAAATCCCTTGTATTCGGCTGAGCTCGTCTCAGGAATTCAACTTGTTTAGTCGTATCTCCGTTTCTACTTAATCAATCATTTATTTGCGAATATGGGTACAAAATAAAGGTGTTAAACATGATATAAATATGACCAACCACATTCCGCCTTAAGGCGTGCAAACACGTATAATGGTACCTACAATTAAATTTAATTAATTACATTATCATAAAAATAGAAAATGTCAAAAACCACAACCAATAATAATATGTCATGTCACATTGAATAAATCGTAAATACCTATTATAATTTATTTTAAATAATTGCATAATAATTTAATTGCATACAAATAGAAAATTTCAATAACTGAGATAAATAACACATTCAATTTGATCACAGTTTATAGTGTCAATGGCCGGGATTAATTTGTCATCTAAATATTCTTGAACACTGTAATAAGCTTTTTGCATTAGAATATTTTTTAATTTAAATTTAAATTCATGTAGATTATCAGTGCAGCATAGTTCATTTGGCAGTTTGCTGAAAATCCTTGTTGTCATACATAAAATACTTTTGTTCATTAGAGCAGTCTTATTTTGTATGATTTTTATTTTATGTTGGTGCCGAGTGCCACAAAGATGTTAACTAATTGTAATCAAACACACGGCAGATTTCAAGTCTGATGGAGACCTTTCTAATAGAAAAAACTGCATCTAAATCCGTTCAGTAGTTTTTGCATCCATCACGAAACAAAGTTTTCAGAATCGCTCAACAGAACCCCATTTTTAGGGATTTTCTTCAGAAAAGCCCTATTGCTATCGAGTTGTCGTCGTCGTCATCGTTGCCAATTTTCTCTGTCACGGTTTTGGGTATGAAAGAGATGAGCTATCGAGTTGCTGTTTTCGGTAATAGATTCGTGCTGGGGTGAACCATTGCAAGATAAAAAAAAATGACAAAAAATCGCAAAAAAAAAAAAAATACGGAAAATCGAAAATCCCTTGTATTCGGCTGAGCTCGTCTCAGGAATTCAACTTGTTTTTTAAATATCTCCTATGTACAGAGAATCGAAATTACTACTATTCTCGTTAACCAGTCAGCTCAGTTAAATTTCTTGTGTTAGTAGTGGGTTCACATCAGTAGTATATCGGCCAGGGTACCAAGTGTTCGAACCCGTACCTTTATAATACAAGTCCGACTCCTTAACTACTACGCTACCACGACCTCCTTTCACCTATTCGTAATAAACATTATATCAATAAAAATGATCGCCGTAAATTAATAAATAAAATAAAACCTATTTCAATGAATGACCGTGTTAATGGTGAAATACTTACCATGGGAGTAACCAGTCCGCACTCGACACCGTGGCGACTGGGTACCGAACTCCAGATATAGTTTTCACGAGATGCACCCAGTGGGTGAAATTCAAGACAGGCGTGTTGGTAGGTCGTTTAAACAACGAGCTGTGAAAATATGGACAAGGTAGTTTTTTTAATATCGGTGTATCCGTTAAGCAGAAATCATTATCTTAGTAGTAGTCCCCGGTTGCATCCGAGTCTTTCAGTTCGGAGCCCGGTTTTCCCATTTCGGTGTGGTTAATACGGCTTTTGTGGGGGTGATTGCCGTCTGAACTCTCAACTTGGAGAAGAAATCCAACTCCAGAGTCTCGTCCGTGTATCAGCAGGTGTACCACCTAGCAGATGAGTTTGACTTGGCTCTTAAGGTTTTGTTGGGGTCTCTCTAAACCCCAACATCCCGTAAACAGAAGTATACTTTCGTAATTTTTTTTTGACTGGCCCACATATTAAAAAGCGTATCTTGTCAATCGACAGCTTCTTTAAGACTTCATGCTGTTACTGTGAATTGCAATGCAAACAATTTACCTACAACACTAACCTACTAAGGAATTGAACCCAGGACCACAGAAAGCAATCGCACTTACTGCACCTGCATCACGGCTTTTCTTTAACTATTACTGTCATCGAAAACCATCATCCATCAAATGAAATCAAATACAAATTTGGAAAAAAAAAACAAATAAAAAACTGTATAAAAAGCTTAAAAATTTACCTGCATACATACGTCTCTTTATCATAGAGACAGACAGATACAACATCTTTCAACTTCTCACGATATTATTATAGAGGTAGACTCTCGCATAAATAATACGTGTTTAAAAGGATAAACCAGATTTCTATCGGTACAAACAGACTTGACGATATAGAACTGAATATTGGACAATAATTACAGCAATTTGAAATTATAACCGCGGTAGCCTAGTGGTATGGGTAAAGGACTGCTGAGACGAGGTCTCGGGTTCGATCCCAGGTATTACCATGGCACACACCAATGACTTTTCGAAGCTTTTCGAAGTTATGTGTGTATTTATCGCAGGTTTATAAGTGCCCGGTTAATGGCAATAGGCTCGCCACTTTATTACATTGGGACCTAAACGTAAACTGGCGAAATGTGGGTGCTAGCACCTCTGCCTACCCCTTCGGGGATATAGGCGTGAGTTTATGTTATGTTATGTTATGTTTGAAATTATGTCAAAGTTGATGAAAATGGTCAACTATGACTAAATCAACTTCATCTCACGATATGCCTTCTCTGAATAGGCATATTCGCACATGAATGTACGTACATCCTCTACCGTAGGTGTGGTCCAATCTTTGACTTAACCTCGTTCCTTTGAACGCGAAATCACTTCTTCACACGATTCTCAATCCTACTCTGATTCAAAGAACTCAAAAGCCCTAAAACCACCCTTGAGACCCAAGCCAACCTTACCTACAAGTCGGTGCACCTGCTAAACAGCGGACGAGGCTCTGGCGCAGGCGCACCTCTCAGGGTTGGGAGGTCAGACGTTAGTCACTCCCGGAAAAGCTGACATACCAATTACAAACAGTAAGCGGACTTCAGTAGGCGTTTTTTTACGTGAACCCCACGGGCTGCACCCCATCGATCGGTGCCAACGATGGGATGAGCGTTTTTTCTTTTTTTTTCGTGCGGAAATCCCTTCGGATACCCCCCCGCCGGGCAGCGGGGGCGGTTATGTTGGGCTTGCACCGACTAAAACCGCACGCCGTCTCGGGTCTTAAGACGCCGGGGTGTAAGGTTACCCATAGAGCATATCCCTCGCACCCCGACTGACCCTGGGCCATCTCCGGTTTCGAGATGGCCCCCTTACTTGCTCTCCACTGTGCCATCTGCTAATCAGAGGGACACGTGGAAAGCTTCCGAACAGCCCTCAACAGGGCCGTCCCCGCCTCGGTCGGAGTTGGCCGTAGGCGGCAGCGTCTCTGCCACCCTAGGAGAGAGGCGCTGCCGTCTCCGTTGCCCAGGGTGCACCGCGTGGAGGTCCCCAACCAAGCACCCCAACGATGGGATGAGCCTGTCGGAATCGGACCGACCAAAACCCCATAAAATTAACATTCGCAATTGCGGGTTCGCATTAAACACAAACGAAAGAAGTGTCATTTAGGTAATATGAAGTTACTTCGGATTTCGTTCTTTCGGTCTGGACCATAAAGTATGTTCGGGAGTGAATCAAACATATCAAGGAGTTTTAGTTTACAATATATTTCTATTAAAAATGAACTATTATAAACCAACATATTAAAAACAACCGGCCAAATGCGAGTCGGACTCGCAAACCGAGGGTTCCGTACACACCTGTAGGTATATTAGTAAAAGTTCACCCATCACGACAATCGAGTCATAGTTATGGTAGTAGTAACTTTAAAATTTTCAAAAATATTTTTTATTATATGATGTATCTGTACTATAAGACGTTACTTCGTATCAAATTTCAAGAATCTGAATTCACGGAAAATACTGTGTAGGTTTTGATTCCCGTGCGAGTTTCGAAAATTTGCGGCATAAACGGCTGTATCTTTTGATTGCTTTGGCTTAGAAGTTTGATTTTGTCACAGCTCCAAGGGAGAGTAGACCTGAGCATTACCTAGATATAAATTTCAGTTTGATACCTCCACGCGTTCCTGAGAAAAACGGTCTTGACAGACGGACAACGAACTGATCCCATAAGGGTTCCGTTTTTTCCTTTTGAGTTACGAAACCCTAAAAATACATTATTTGTATTAGGTTATGATAACCTTTCGACCTTTCGAAATCATAACCTAATACAAATAATGTATTTTTCAAATAAGTCGTATAGTATCGTGTTTTCATTTTAATTTTGGCAGGTGGTCAAAATGGCGCATTTTGATGTTTCAGGTGTAGGGTCAGGTAGGTTTACGCTGAATGAACAGTCTTCGGGGTCTGCGGACCCTGTTGCGGGATAAGTGCGCTTCATGGTACTGTAGCGTTCGGACCTCGTTCGAGCACTACAGTTCGTTTACCTGGCCATCATGTTTCAGAGATTTAAAATAAATTGTTTTAGAATTGAAATGAGTTTAGGGAAGAAAAACATTTGCCTTGGCGGACAAGTTGCTGACAGCGGGTGACCGAGGGCTCCGGCCTCGACCCGCCGTCCGAAGAAAGTTCCAAGTGAATTGATTGTAGGCTCAATCCTTGAGCAGAATCCGCGATTCCCTACAGTTCGTTTAAAATATGAATATATTCTTGTAAAACCCCCTTAAAACTCGAAATAGGAAGTTTTATGTGCAAATAAATGCCAATATAAATATTAATCCTTGTGTTTTATCTTTTCGTTAACACGAGGTATTGTGGCGTCAGGCCCCGACGCTACAGTACCGATTGCCCAAAGTTTCAGGCAATTGCGGATACACGTTTCATGGTGGGCCTGTTGGCTCCAAACTGCTAACGTTTGAAGCAACTGGGAAATCGCCATAAGGTTAATGGGTACACAAAAATAATAATTGAGATGATTTCTTGTGGGTGTATTGTCGCAGTGCGCGCCCGATAGAGATTTAGAACTCTCCCGGCCCGTCGAGCCCGCAACATGCTCGCTTCGCGTCGCAGGCGACTCAGGCGTCGGAGGTCGCTTAACGACCTCCTTGCTCCATGAGCGCAGGCCTGGGGGTGAGAGGTGAGGCCACCTGTCACCCCAGCAGAAGCAGGCTGGGACCGTGGGGCGAATAGCGCCCCTCCCCTAAACCGGGGCATGACGGGTACACCGTGGTTCCCAAATCCGAGGGGGCCATCTCGCAACTGGAGATGGCCCAGGGTCAGTCAGGGTGCGAGGGATATGCTCTATGGGCAACCTTACACCCCGGCGTCTGTAGACCCGAGACGGTGTGCGGTTTTAGTCGGTTCAAACCCGACATAACCGCCCCCGCTGGCCGGCGTGGGGGTATCCGAAGGGATTTCCGCACGAAAAAAAAAATGGGATGAACGGTACAGCACGGTACGTATAAAATACGAACAAACAAGCAAACATCTATTTTGTACATCAGAATATGACTCTAAAATATAAGCGGCGATAGCCCAATGGCGTACGTAATGGACTGCCAAGACGAGGTCCCGAGTTCGATCCCCAGTCGCCCCGGACACACACCTCTGACTTTTCGTTATCGTTCACTTAGTAATGTGCCCGGTAGATGGCAATAATCTCGCCCCCTATTACATTGAGACCTAAACATAACTGGCGAATCGTGGATGTGTAATACACCTCTGCCTACCCCTACAGGGATACAGGCGTGAATTTATGTATGTATGTATGTATGTATGTCTAAAATACTGTTCAAACGCTACAATAAAATTAAAATAAACTTATCTAATCTATTTCAAATAAACCGAACCACTTAATCGATACAATTTATTACAATCAAATTACCATTAAACTATCTAGATTAAGTAATTTCCAAGTTAAGCAGTGTGGTTATGTTGTATCACCTGTGTGGATGTTAATGGGGACCCCATCAAGATTCCAAGTCAACTTCACCTGTAACGCTGTTTGACAGACGCAGGTGAGGCGCAGGCTTTTCTTTCGGTGTAAGGGTCAGGCAGTCGCTTCCATAAAAGCAGTATAAGCTGAACCAAATGGAGGAGAACGGGTAAGTTGAGTAAGCAACCTGGAATAACGCTAAGATTCATCATCTTGTCATCATGATAATTACCATCATACCAGAATTCTTGTTACCCTCCTTAGTGGTAGTGGGTGGACTGTGGTTGAATGTACAGTTGATATGTGCGAGAAGATATGTATGTATATCTATTTGTTCAGTAGTGCTCTTTATCAGAATGCCTATTATTATTATTATTATATTAGGTCGTTACATTTGAAATTGCCGTTTTTCTTGAAGAAATTGGAGGAAACCCAATTTTCAGTACTAACATTTTTGCATTTTTTTTAGGAATGACAAATCCAAATTTTATGATTTTTTTGTGTATGAATGAGACAACATTAAGCTTACAAACAGCAACTTTTATTACATTTTTGAAAAGTGACAGCTGTTAAGTAATACGAAATTTATCATCAAAATGGATAGCATTTAGGAAGTAGGTACTGTTTTTGAGGGGTGTGTGTTGGGTAACCTCCTCGAGTGTCGCTCCGATTTCGATCCCGCTGCAGTCCGGGGGGAACGGAATCGGAGCGGCCGGTACACCCTGGGCGGCGGTCAATGGCTTCCCCTTCACCCCTTCATAGGGTTGGCATTGATAGTCGGCCAATACCCAACGTGGCGGGAACACATCGCTCTCCGTACTCCTCTGCTTTCAGAGGAGACAGGATGAGCGATGCTGTTAGTGGTGAGATGGCCCAGGGTCAGCCGGGGTGCGAGGGATATGCTCTATGGGTAACCTTACACCCCGGCGTCTGAAGACCCGAGACGGCGTGCGGTTTTAGTCGGTGCAAGCCCGACATAACCGCCCCCGCTGACCGGCGGGGGGGTATCCGAAGGGATTTCCACACGATAAAAAAAAAAAAAAAAAGGTACTGTTTTTGAAGATCGAATCAATTTATCAAGCGGCCAATAAAAACAAAATTTAAACAGAGTTGTAAAATCTTGAAATCATCTTTCAAACAAAATATAAATAATGGAAATAGCTATTAAATTACAGGAATAACGAACTCATGAATATGTAAGAACATTTCGGCAATTTCACAGGTAAAGAGTAAAGACCTATTATATTTCACCCATTATATTTTTAATTTTTTAATTTATATTTAACTACAACATTAAGAAACAGTATTTATATATTCAATTTATTTTATTTAATGCTTCGTGTGATGGACCAGTAATGTTTTTTTTTCATTGCGATTTTTTTGTAGCAATCATTCGATGTATTGTGTAGGTTAATGGCATCTGCGAGATACTTAAGGGCTCAGTTGAAAACCTGCGCCAGGTCGTTGTGGCCTGAAAGATACTGAACTGGGATCCTGTTACTGCAACCGTGGGACGCGTGCCTTCCTTGCATTGTGACAACTCTGTTTTCGACTCTGTAACTAACCACGTAATATGCTATTATTATTCAAATAATATTTATGTCTCTCTCCTCAGTTTTACCTGTCACTGTGTCTCCCGAATTTGCAGTACGTAATAAATGAGTCTTTTCTTTCTTTCTTCTTCCTTAGCGGTATAAAAAAGTGGAAAAAAATAGATGAATATTCCCAAGCTCTGTGGTCAAGAACATTGTTTTTTTTAATCTCCATTTTACACCCCATTAACCTGTTAGTGCTTCTCAGATTTCGCGAATAAAAAAATGTTTTGTGATACAACATAACCACGCTTCTTAACTTGGAAATTACTTAATCTAGATAGTTTAATGGTAAGTTGATTGTAATAATTGTGTCGATTAAGCGGTTCAGCTTATTTGAAACAAATTAGATAAGTTTATTTTAATTTTATTGTAGCGCTTGAAACGTATTGTTGAGTCATGATCATTATATTCTAATGTACAAAATAGATGTTTGCTTGTTTGTTCGTATTTTATGCGTTACTGTAACTTCGATCAACTTATTGCTTACATGTGCGTGTAACGCATAGCACAATTATTCAACGTGTAGATGGTGTTACAATCTGACTATAGTCCGAACTAGCTGTGCTGAGGTTTAAATTTTTTAAACACAACGCTAATTTTCTTTTCTAAAATTAAAGTAGCATATGTTGCGCATTGTAATATTAATCTACCAGTGAAAGTAATGCCAATATTGGGTCAACCGTTCCAGACATTACCTAGTTCAAACAGACAGACAGACAGGCAAAAGTTTACAAAAAATAGTGTTTTGTTGTAAGTACCGTGTCTACATTCATATGCACACATCGAAAAACGTTACATAACACAACTTCACGCCTGTATCCCCGAAGGATTAGGCAGAGGTGTATTACACACCCTCAATTCGCCACTTATAATTAGGTCCCAATGTAATAGAGGGGCGAACCAAGTGCCATCTACCGGGCACATTACTAAGCCAGCCACACTTAACATTTTTATCGTTACAAACACTGCAATATCTTTTATTTGTATATGTTTTACGAAATTTACCCTTGCGTAGTCAGGATAGTGGGCTAGTACATTCTTAAATATTGTACGTCAGTACTAAGGCCAATCCGCCTAATAGGCTGTATAGGCTTCCACACTAAATAATTTGATTGACCAATCAGATTTGCCAATTACCATTCACACGTTTATTGTAGATCAAATCTTCTATCCACACGGCACGATTTGATTGTCATTCTGGTCAGATTGGTCATAAAATTGTATCGTGTGGAAACTGTAAATTTATTGAAGTTTAAAGAAGGCCATCATTATAAATACCAATATTGCTGAAATGGTTAATTCCAAATTGAAATCAGATGCTTTTGCACGGCCAATTTAACGGATCCGAGATATTAGGAGAATGGAAACTTAGAAACGCGTTTACTTATTTGTCATCATTAACCTACGGAAACCCCTTCGGGCTTCAGCCCACCGGAGCGAACGGTGAGGTGGGTGTGTTGGGATGAACCGACTAAAACCGCACGGTGTTTTTAACGTCTGCCATGTGGTACGGGGAATCTGGTGTGCTCTAGAAAGGAAATCCCAGAGACCCCAACCGGCTCCGGTTGCCATAGCTGGCGACTCCGACATGTTGTTGGCGATCTAATCAACACGAAGCGCCACCTACCTGGGCCTGCTTCTGCCAAGATGGCTAGTGTATTACATGGCCTAAAATATTTAATTATTATTTATCTTCCCTCAGTTGCAATATTCTGACAGTCTCCATGTAAATACCAGCAATCAGTCACATCAACTTAGCTTCGGAGCCGTTCCATCAAAAAACTATCAGTTCTACAGTAACGAAACACCAAATGAAGTCGACTGTGAAAAGTTTCGCTATAAAAAAAGGATTTGGGGTAAAAAATACCCCAAACAGTAAGACGATACCGTTGCAAGGGTTGATCCCGTTATAACGGAGATACGATGATTCCGGGGTTCATTTCCGATTTGATTATGTTATTACTAATTTCTCATAGGATATTGAAATTGTTAAGAAACACCATCTGGTTTAGATGTAAAAAAGTTAAAAAAAATTAACCACTATGTCACGAAGTCATGTTTATGAACGTCTAGATCATTGTTTCTACATTTACAGCTAGATTCGCAATACTTCACTGAACACTTTTCAAATTGGCTTTGTTTTATTTCGTTTCTTGTAATATATAGGTATTCCTACTACATCGCGCGTGGGCCGCCGCCGCCTCCTTCTGCGAGCAAGTAATGCTCGAGAAGGAGGTGGTGGAGTGAGCCCGGAGGAGATTTAGAACTCTAAAGGTCCGCTGAGCCCGCAACATGCATGCCGCGCGTCGCAGGCGACTCAGACGCCGGACGTCGCTCAACGACCTCTGTCCTCCATGAGGGCAGGCTTGGGGGTGGCAGGTGAGACCACCTGTCACCCCAGCAAAAGTAAACTGGGGTGGTGGGGCGAGAATCGGGGGATGCTTTTCGCCCCGCCACCCGGGCAAGCAGGGGACACCGTAGTTCCCAAACCCGAGTGGGCCATTTCGAAACCGGAGATGGCCCTGCGTTAGTCGGGGTGCGAGGGAAATGCCATATGGGCCACCTTACACCCCGGTATCTGACGACCCCAGACGGCGTGCGGCTTAAGTCAGTTCTAATTCGACATAACCACCACCGGTGGCCGGTGGAGGGGTATCCGAGGGTTTTACGCAGGAAACAAAAGAGGTACTCCTACTACGCGAGGACTCAGGGCTGCACACGCTGGCGGACTGCCCGGCGTGGGAGGCGCCGAGGCGTGACCTCGTGGCAGCCATCGGGGTGGGAGTCCTCTCGCTCGGCAGCATGATTGCGGCAATGGTGCGGAGCGCGAGCGCGTATGTCGCCGCCACCTCCTTCTGCGAGCATGTGATGCTCGCGAAGGAGATGGCGCAGCGTGCCCGGGAGAAGTTCAGAACTCTCCCGGCCCGCCGAGCCCGCAACATGATCGCCGCGTGTTTCAGGCGACTCAAGCACCGGAGGTCGCTCAACGACCTCCGTCCTCCATGAGCGCAGGCCTGGGGGTGGCAGGTGAGGCCGCCTGTCACCCCAGCAGAAGCAGGCCGGGACGGTGGGGCGACTAGCGCCAAAACCGGAGATGGCCCAGGGTCAGTCGGGGTGCGAGGGATATGCTCTATGGGCAACCTTACACCCCGGCGTCTGCAGACCCGAGACGGCGTGCGGTTTTAGTCGGTTCAAGCCCAACATAACCGCCCCCGCTGGCCGGCGGGGGGGTATCCGAGGGGATTTCCGCACGAAAAAAAAAAAAAAAAAAAGGTACATGATATTCAGTTAACCGTTTCATTCTGTGCCTTGGCATAAGTTTTTCAGCCATTTGATTAAATGCCGTTTAATGAACAGTCTAGGCATCCTATTTACTGGTTTTTTTTACGTGTGGGCACCCCCACGGTCTTCACCCCACCGGTGCCAGCGAAGAGGTGGGTATGTCAGAATCGAACCGACTAAAACCACACGGTGTCCTTCTCAAGCGCCCATTGCCAGGCGCCCGGGGTACGCCCTCGAAAGGATAACCCCAGGGTTCCCGGCGGACTTGGGCTGCCGTCGCGGCCTCGCCTTTGGGGTCGGGTTTGATCCCGCAATCTGAGCAACAAAACGGATCGGAACAGAAGCAACGGATACATAAACATTACTACCATTTTAACCCCCAACGCAAAAAGAGGGGGGGGTGCTATAAGTTTGACGTCGATGTTTGTGTGTGTGTGTGTGTGTGTATTTGTGTGTGTGTCTGTCTGTGGCATTGTAGCTCTCAAACGGATGGACCGATTTCCTTGCGGTTTTTTCATTTCAAAGCGGTGGTTCTTAGCTATGTTTGGTTAATTTCGGTGCAGCCGTGTAAGAGCTCTTTTCCAAAATGGTGTAAGGCATTTTTGGCGTGAGATTACTCAATTAAGTGCTTAACGCGTGCCAGTATAATCTTTAAATTATTTTTTTTACTTTTTAAGGGTTATTTCATAAGTTATAAGTGTTTTTTGGCGTAAGGGGTTATTATATATATATTTTTTAATTAGTACTAGATGTCATTGCCTCACGATTGGTGTATTAATTTCAAATCAGTCATTATAATTACACAAATTAATAGGTCATGAGTTTTTACGGCCAGATTTTTGTTTCACAGCTAACTGTCTAATCTCGCAGGCAGATTTTCAACTTGGAAATCCAGCTTTAAATGTAGGGTAGGTATGACGTTCATAAGCGTTCCTTTCTGATCTAAACGAATAAAGATTTTTGACGTCATTATATTTTATTTGTTTATCTTTAATAATTTTGAGTAAATTATACAACCTTTTTTTTCCTTAAACCGGTAAGTTTTACAACGATAATCGGAAGTATTCACCGAAATCTAGAGCAACTTAATTTAACAATAACGAGCTCAGTGTGTGGGCTGGGGGTACAATAATTGATTGATATTATTTGCATAATTTTATAACAATAAGATAATGGAAAACGGAATGCAATCCTTCAATCAGTTGGATATGAATATTTATGTATAATTTATTTATTAGGACCAATCAATTTCGTTTTTTATACTTACAAATATTATTAAGAAGGCTTCTTTCGCGTGACTGGTTCGTCATCGTAGAGACGAAACTAGAAAAGCTTAAACTGTGAAATTTGGACTGTAGATTTCTATAATAATAATAATTTATTTTGAAATCAGATAATTAAAATCCATAATTTGTTAGTAGTATTAGTTACAAAATAAAGATACTATTTACCTTACTGTAATGTTAGTTGTGTTAGTAATTTGATTTTTCTAGTAGGTATACATTCAGCCCCAACAAAACAATTAACGATTAAAACGATAAAACGATTTACTATAAAATTAAAAATAATTTAGATATATATATAATAGCTTAGATTTTATCTTACACAAAGAATTAGCATTGCCATTCAACGTGGCAGTGCTGTCAGTCTTCTGGGAACATTACCAGTCGGTGATGATGCGGGGGAATTCTATGACGCATGTATGTAAATGTTTTTCTATCTTTTAGGTTTAGTTTTCTTTACATTCATTTAGTTGCCCGCGTTACCCGTTCCCGTTACCGCAACCCATGGGAACCTATTCCCGGGATAAAAGTAGCCTGTGCTATTCCGGACTATAATCTATCTCTGTGCCAAATTTCAGGCAGATCCGTTCAGTCGTTTTTGCGTGAAAGAGTAACAAACATCGATTCATCCATCCATCCATACTTACAAACTTTTTCGTTTATAATATTAGTAGGATTAGTAGTACATAATCATAAACATAACATAACATAAACTCACGCCTATATCCCCGAAGGGGTAGGCAGAGGTGCTAGCACCCACATTTCGCCAGTTTATGTTTAGGTCCCAATGTAATAGGTGGCGAGCCTATTGCCATTAACCGGGCACTTATCAACCTGCGATAAATACACACATAACTTTGAAAAGCATCGAAAAGTCATTGGTGTGTGCCATGGTAAAACCTGGGATCGAACCCGAGACCTCGTCTCAGCATTCCATTACCCATACCACTAGGCTACCGCGGTTTTACATACATATACATAGTACATAATCATTTTAAGTTAATGTTGTATATTTAGCTGAATTCTCATATTAAAATATATAGTACATTTATATAGTAAAATATTCTCAGTAATAATCCCAAGAAATTATTCCTGAGCGAGCATTTATTTTTTTATCTCAGAATCGCACGAACTTTTTCCATTAGTTTCAATGGTAAATTTGTTTTTCGGTGATAATTCCTCAATGGTATGTCCGATTTTTAATTTTATGGTCTCAAAACATGCCGCTAGATTGTCGTTATGACCTTGCCAAATTTGGTTGAAATCAGATTTGTGGTTGCCAAGGAGTATCCGAGTTTGTAAGCGGCAATCCCGCGTATAAGAGCTGAGCGAGCCGAAGGAAAAAGCTTAGATATGCAATTAGAAAGATTTTGGAGAATTAAAAAAGAAATAATAAAAACATAGGTGGGTAGGTGTTAGGGCTGCTGAAAAGCAACCGAACCGCCAAATAGTGTGAATACAAAAAATAAATACTTACAGGTAGTTTTATTTCAATGTGTTGTTTAAAATTTTCGACAGTGCAATAAAATCAGTATATCAGCATACTCAGCATATAAACCTCATCTGCAAGCTGGTCTACCTTTTTTTTTTTTTTTTTCTTTTTTTTTTTTTTTTTTTGCCAGCGTGCCAGCGGGGGCGGTTATGTCGGGCTTGAACCGACTAAAACCGCACGCCGTCTCGGGTCTACAGACGCCGGGGTGTAAGGTTGCCCATAGAGCATATCCCTCGCACCCCGACTGACCCTGGGCCATCTCCGGTTTCGAGATGGCCCCCTCGGGTTTGGGAACCACGGTGTCCCCGTCTTGCCCCGGTTTGGGGGAGGGAGCTGGTCTACCTGTTGAGTGATGGACGATGCTCTCGCGCAGGCTTTCCTATCAAGGTTTTGGGGAGATAAATGGCATTCGCTCCCATAAAAGCCAATATAAAACCAAATATAGCAGTAGGTAGTATGAAAGCTGATTCTGGGGTCCAAAATGCAAGCTTTGGATGCAACCAAGATGGCGCTTTGATAACGATGAGTTGGTTCATAATATTGTTTGCTAATACACATAAAAATCATAAAACATTTTAAAAAAAATCATACACCACGTCAAGGGACGTCTTCTCGCGGAAGTCGATCAATAGACAAACGGAAGCGCCATCATCTTGCGTGGCAAATTACACAGATATAAACACAAAATGATATAGTTTAGCGAAATTACAGAGCGGCGCCAAGGAGCTGTTAAAATTGACGCCTATTGACGCCACTATTAAAACTTGGATAGATTATTTTTTCGTCTTGGGAGGCTAAATATAGCTCTTAAATGTTTTGGTAGTTGGGACATCAATAGACCACCCTATAGCATCCCATAAGTGTCTATCCAATCCCAGTAATATTATAAATGTGAATGTTTGTGAATATAGTTTAATGGTGGAAAAATACAAAATAAATTTACGCCGTCTCGAGTCTACAGACGCCGGGGTGTAAGGTTACCCATAGAGCATATCCCTCGCACTCCGACTGACCCTGGGCCATTCGCAGTGTCCCCTCTGATAACAGCAGAGGGGTACCTGGAGCGACCACCCCCCCGCGGGCCTTGCAGGCCCGCCATACCCCGACCCCCTCGTGCAATGGGGTCAGCTGGCCCTGAAAAGGGCCGGTTAGTCAGACTCTTGGCCGTTGACGTTGACGCCAGCTACTCCAGAGGAGCAATCAATGATGCGTCATCGCCCACGTTGCCCAGGGTGCACCAAACTTGCAGGTGATCCAACCAGTCGCACCCCAAATTTACCCGGTACCTCTATATGAAATTATACAGTGTTTATCTCTTCTGTCCACTTATGTATCCAACACTCTTTGTCATAGGGATGGTTAGATACTTTAAGCTGGAAGTAAGGAGAAATTTTGCCGTAACTAAATACGTATTTTTAGTGTTTCGTGGTAAGGTAAATAATCCTCGAGTATTGGAAATGTTGAAGCTGCTTGTCCCAAACACAAGACTGCGGCAGGCGTCACTGATGAAGGTGCTTGAGGTGCCCACATCTCGCACTAATAACCAAAAGTTTGCTCCAATTACTCGGGCTTTACATTTTTTAAATCTTATCTCGAAGTGGTTGGACATTTTTGTCTGTACTTTGGCGGAATTTGAGAGGTGGGCATTGGATTGCCTCACTCACCTTTAGTTTAGGATGTTATGGTTGTTCTTACTATTTTATTTTTGTGTTTGTATTTCTCTTATTTCTACATTGCTGTATTAGGTTTTGTAACCTGTTATATCAATGTATGTGGATGAATAAATAAATAAAATAGAATAATAAGTAATGTTTGGATGTTTTTTATTCAATCTTGCCTCAAAGGCTGAAATGAACGGATCTGGCTAGTAAAGTGATAGATCATAGTCCGGAATAACACATTAGCTACATTTTATGCCTGGACTATGTTTTCATGGGTTGCAGGAACGGGATTAGAAATCCGCTAGTATATGATATGGACAAGAATCCCATGCTGAATCTTACTACAATCTTCTCAAATAATAAATGTGAAAGTTAGGCTGTATGTTTGTTAGATTTAGTCTTCGTTTCTCCTGAAGTTTTATCCCACATACTGTGGCGATACCACATATACCCAGCGCCATCTAGCGACAACAAGGTGAACTACTTGGATACTACTACATCAATACCAATCCTGAATCGCAAAAGTGAAGTTCGCGCGCTGGTACAGCATATATACAACATCCCAACGACAACCGTTGGGCCGCGGCCCGCCAGGCGTGAACACCTTGCCTGGTCGGAGGATCCTCCCTTTGTGTTGGAGGAACATCTCACTCTGTTCCTCCAAAAAATTCTTGGAGTGTCCCATATCACTATTGAAGTGTTGCTTCGTCCCAAATTACAATTACTTTAAAGGTAAAGTCACCAAAAAAAAGCGCTTATTTAAAATTTTTGAAACAATAAAACAATTCTAAACATTCAGGTATTAATCATCTGTATTAACCAGTATCACAATCAATATCACAGAAATGGAATAATAATCAACTTATCAGTATTACTACAGTTTTAGTATACAGAACAGTCAAATCTGACTCAATCACACAACAGCTGAACGGATGCAGATGAAATATTGGTACAAAGATAGATTATAGGTAGTCTCGAATCACGTCCCTATGTGCTTAAATCTTTAAGACTTCGCAACGGATTTTGATGCGGTTTTTTTAATAGATAGAGTGATTGAAGAGGAAGGTTTATATGTATAATAACATCCATTGCACCCGTGCGAAGCCGGGGCGGTTCGCTAGTAGTACATTACTTTTAATTGGCTAGCCAACGTTAGGGCCACATATTTTTAGGGTCACTAGTCCGAATTGGCACTTCTAAATTTTACTATTTTTTCACGAATAATTTGGACACTAACTATTTAAACTATGAAAGCTATTTTGTACAGTACAAAATAGCTTGAATATTTGGATGGTTTCCGACTTGTCAATAAAAATCTTTAATAAACTTACTTTCTTTCTTCTTTCTAAAAAAATATTTAAAAATGGCATCGCCACGCGGTTTCATCCGCGTAAGTCTTGATCCCGTGGGAATATTGGGATAAAAATTAGCCTATGTTACTCAGGGATAATATAGCATACTAATGGTGAAAGAATTTTTGACATCGCAACAGTACTTTTCGAGCCAATTCGTTACAACATACTTACATACAAATTTTTCCTCTTTATAATATTATTAGTATAGATAAAAAGTGTCAATTCGGACTAGTGGCCCTAGAAATTTGTGGCTCTAACGTCGGGTAGTTTTTATATCACACAAGTTACACTAGTTTCAGTACACACAACGTGTAAGTACACTTTCTCTAGCTTTAATATCTCTGTGCATTGACATTGCCATTAATCGCAATTCTGGGCACATTATCAATCGCATTTCACGGTCGAGCACCAATTCCAGTAACATCCAAAGCTTGCTTGCTTTTTAGGGTTCCGTTGCCAAATGGTAAAAAACGGAACCCTTATAGATTCGTCATGTCTGTCTGTACGTCCGGCCGTATGTCACAGCCACTTTTTCCGAAACTATAAGAACTATGCTGTTGAAACCTAGTAAGTAGATGTATTCTGTGAACCGCATTAAAATTTTCACACAAAAATAGAAAAAAAAAACAATAAATTTTGGGGGTTCCCCACTTAGAACTACTACTAACTACGTGTGTGATATCTATGGATAGGTCTTCAAAAATGAAATTGAGATTTCTAATATAATTTTTATCTAAACGAAATACTTTGCAAGAGAGACACTTCCAAAGTGCTAAAATGTGTGCCCCCCCCCCCTCCCCTGTAACTTCTAAAATAAGAGAATGATAAAACTAAAAAAAATATATGATGTACATTACCATGTAAACTTCCACCGAAAATTGATTTGAACGAGATCTAGTAAGTAGTATTTTTTAATACATCATAAATCGTAAACCGCTATTTACCTTTCATTAAGTGAACTCAAATATAAAAATTTTACTTGCTGCAACGGAACCCTTCATGGGCGAGTCCGACTCGCACTTGGCCGCTTTTTTCTTATTGGTTATCTTGGCTTTTTAACCTTTAAACTTTGAGAGGAAAGCCTGTGGCAGATCGACATGTGTACCAGTTTGCAGGTGAGGATCTCTTCACCTCGTCATCTGGTCACCATCCTTGGAGCCTAAGCTAGAGGCTCCAAAGATGGTGACACTATACACCTAATCGCCTATCAGTTAATAGTGTTAATACAAATAGTGGCTTTTGACGACCTCTGTGGCGTAACAGAGCATTCGACTGCTAGGTTGGAGGGCGTGGATTTTTGATGCCAGCTCAGTTTCGAACTATGCAAAAAATAAAGTTTTTGAACTGCCTTTTTCTTTAATTTTTGTCGCTTATATTCCCCATACTTAATAATACCTTAAATGTACATGCAAAGAAGAATATCTCTAGAAGATACAGTACAAAGGTATAGCAAGTTTTGTATAAAACACACTTTAAATCCCTGTTCTGTAAAGTAATGATTTTGCTGAAGTATCGTCATTCGATGGATATGTCGATTTGTATTGCATGAATATGTTATTTACACTGGTAAGTATGGGTATGTATTACCTATAATCTGTATTTATTTGCAAAAATAAATGTATGTAAGTATGTTTAACTGCATTCTAGAACTCATATTATAAGCTTGTTAAGCTATGCTTACTTTAAAAGGTTTAGATATCGCTGTGTAAAATGTCCTAGATTATTCATTATTTCTAACAGAGTTATATTTTTATAGCCCCATCATCGTAACTCAATCACTTTGAAACAGTTATCTTCAATTGTGAAAGTAGTGACATTCCAGACAAATTGTAGCAGTGGTCTGCTTGTGACTAATCATAGCCACTGCACCGTGACAACCTAATGTGGACGGACTGCCAGCCTTCCCGAGTGCTCTGACTGGATTGTGTGTTGAAGAAAAGCAATTTAACAATCAGAAACAATCTGTAATATACGGTCCGTCGAGCGGTAGGTCAACAGTTGGTACCTATTGTACATGGTGTATGTGTACAATGAGATTGTGGCGTAGCTGGGTCTCTAGGCAAAGCTACATTCTATTAGCGATGACGCTAGTAGAAACGTTCAGTAATTTATTGAAATAATCATTAATGTAACTATAAATATGTAATGAAATTAATTTTCAAAATAAATGATCTATGATTATAAATGATAGTATAATTATCAATCACCGATGTGTCACGTTATCAATGATGATAACGAATTGAAAATGATTCGCTCCGAAGCGTTTCCACTAATAGAATGTTACTTTATCTATAAGCCCTGTAGAGCTCAGTGCATGAAAATCTGAGTCCGGGTGTTACAATTATGAGTATATTTAGATTTTCTTATCTAGATTTTTTTTTTGTAAAGCTTGCATGGCGTACAAATTGCACTGAGTAGGTATCGAACCCGTGATCTCCTGATGTAGCAGTCGAACACTCTACCACAATGCCACAAGTTTTGTATATTTTTAAAAATAATCTTGCCAAATGTTATTCCAAAATTAGCGCGAAATAATTTATACCGTTTTCTTGACACGCGCCCAAACGATTAAGAACAGACGTTCTTTGGCGCCATCTGCTGTCAGAAGTAGGTTTTAAGGATTCCAATTATGACGATTGCTTCAACTGCATATGGAATAACATTACTTGCAGAACATTTTTTTTTTTGCCACTGGTGGCAAACAAAAGACTGGACGTGGTCGAGATGCGAATGCTGAGATGAGCGTGTGGTGTAATAAAAATGTATAAGATTAGGAATGAAAACATTAGAGGAATTTTGAAAATAGCGTCAATCACACGAGGAAATCGCTTATCCTGGAGGTAATGCGCAGGGATGGAAGTAATGTCGTAAGGAAAGCATTAACTATGGAAGTGGACGCTTATAAGGGGAGACCTTTTTTTCCGTCTACACTAAAACCGCACGGTGTTTCGTCACATCGGCCTGTGTGGCCGGGGAATGTGGTGTGCCCTAGAAAGGATATCCCAGAGACCGGCCCCGGCCGCTAGTAGTGGCGACCCCGACGACGTGATGTTAGGGATCTATATCCCCCCTCCGAGAAGCGCTCGCGAAAACACAACACGCCGCCACTGTGGACCTGCTTCTGCTAAGGTGATAATTAGCCCCAACCGTGTCCGCAGGCCTGCTATAAGGGGAAAACTTTGTGAAGGACTATATGGCTAGGAAAGGACAAGATTACTATCCTATTCAACTTATCAGCTATTTCTTTAAGAATGCGTGGGATGTGTATAGGTAGCTCTGTTGGTCAGAGCATTCCTCCTGTAAGGGACTGGTCGCGGGTTCAAGTCCCAACATCTAGTTCTCTTTTTTCGATCTAAATCTATAAGATTTCTAGTAACCGAACTTACTAGTGTTCCTGTTAACCCCTGTACGAGCCTCGTACATTGCCCTACTCTATATTTTGTTTACACTGCATTTTTTATATTTCATTATTGATGTAATTTACTTTAACGTTCGTCGTTCGACATCGATCGCGTACAGCAAAAGTTGTTTGTACACCACTAAGGTGGTAGACAAGCACACGGCCCACCTGATGGGAAGCAGCCTATGGACGTGTGCAACACCAGTGGCGTCACACTCGACCCTGTAAGGAAACGGGATGGGAAAGGAGTTTGGGAGGGAATGGGAAAGGAGTTTGGGCTCCGACACTCTCACTCACCAAACGGAACGAAACAGTTCAAATATTGTTACTTGGCGTCGATATTCTGTGAGAGGCTGGTGCTTCCCCGGTCGAGTCGGCCCATTCATGCAACGGCCAAAATGACTGTTGCTTGACACTACCACTCCAGTTGTCGTGTGTCATCTTATCTATACATGACATAACTTCACCAAACACATGGTCCATGGAACACCAGTTTCCTATGGACCACGGCCAAACAGCCCGGAAGTAGTATATTCTACACAGAGGTGAAACTGTACATTGAATAATAAAAAATAAAAAACTGCTTTTTATTATCGATGTCCGAGCATCACTTGCAAAGTTGGAGTTAGGAGTGGGTTCATTTTTTTAAAATATTTTTTATATATAGGACACGTCAATTTGACTTCACCTCGCCTGATGGTAAGCTGAAGGTAAAGTCTGAGAAAAGAGGGTCATCATTACATACACGTACCATGTTAACAATGGTGGCACTCAGCTTGACGGCCTCATCAGAAGAGGATTGTCGTCGCAGCACCGCGTGACACCCACCGGTCCCACTAGTGCTGCGACCACAATCCCCCTGCCCGGCTATGCACTTGCTGACCCCTGAACGCAATGAAACCGAAATTGAATTACTATGGAGGGTTTTTCGCAATCGTGCACGGTGGTACCCACCCGGCCGAATTTTGTGAAAAATTTGTGTCATCAAATTTCTACCACCGGTGATAGTGTGTCAGGATTCGAATCCGGGATCTCTCAACCGTAAGGCAGATTCCTTAACCGCTATGCTACAGACGCGTAAGCAAGAGCCTAAATGAGAGCAAGCAGAGATGATTAATGAAACCGCAAATGAATATCGAATAGAGTCAATATTCTCCTATATTTATGATTCGTGTTGAAATTAAATACAATACCAGGCACTTGCAGAGATTTTTCCATTTACATTGAAACAGTGTTTGGGGCCCCTATCAAGATCTTCGGGGCCCAAGCAACTGATTAACGAAGTTCTGATGTAGCCTAGTGGTATGGGTAATGGACTGCTGAGACGAGGTCTCGGGTTCGATCCCAGGTTTTACCATGGCACACACCAATGACTTTTCGATGCTTTTCGAAGTTATGTGTGTATTTATCGCAGGTTTATAAGTGCCCGGTTAATGGCAATAGGCTCGCCACCTATTACATTGGGAAATAAACATAAACTGGCGAAATGTGGGTGCTAGCACCTCTGCCTACCCCTTCGGGGATATAGGCGTGAGTTTATGTTATGTTATGTTATGTTTTATGATGTAGGCTATCCTCTCGGGGTTGAAAGATCAGACGCTAGTCACTCCCATAAAAGTCATATAAGTAAAAAGAGTAAACAGACCCCGGGCTCCGACTTAAAAACCTCGGATGCAATTGGGAACAACGTTAGGGTGATGATTGAAACAGTGCCACCTAGCGGCAACTTTGTGTAACTTTGGACCGACAACGTAAGCCACTAGATCTAATCGATTTGTGTTTATAACGATGCGACGCCTTAAGCAAGGAAGATGGAATTAGTTATAAAAAACGGCCAAGTGCGAGTCGGACTCGCAAACCGAGGGTTCCGTACAAACCTGTAGGTAACTTTAATTTTTTTTTTATTATATGATGTAACTAATAAATTATGGTTTTCGCAATTTTTCCTTTATCTGTACTATAAGACGTTACTTCGTACCAAATTTCAAGATTCTAAGTTCACGGGAAGTACCCTGTAGGTTTTGATTCCCGTGCGAGTTTCGAAAATTTGCAGCATAAACGGCTGTATCTTTTGATTGCTTTGGCTTAGAAGTTTGATTTTTTCACAGCTCCAAGGGACAGTAGACCTGAGTATTAGATACAAATTTCAGTTTGATACCTCCACGCGTTCCTGAGAAAACCGGTCTTGACAGACGGACGGATGAACAACGATGTGATCCTATAAGGGTTCCGTTTTTTCCTTTTGAGGTACGGAACCCTAATAATAAAATATAAATGGTTTTAAAAATACAGCTTCCGTGCTTTAAATTAGGCTTTTCAAAAATACACCCCTTATGTTATTCAGCTCTTACTATCTAACCTTAAAATGTATGTGTAATAGTTCCCGATATATTAAGATACAAATTTTAAAGAATTGATAACGTAAACGTAACGTATATTTCTAAGTTATAGCAGATAGAGGTGTGAATTGGCCCCGGAGGGTAAAATCAACACTTTGGTAGAAATCACAAAATGGTCTCCAATCAAAGTTTATTTAGTGGTATTAAAATAATCGATGAATAAATTTTTGTTTGTAGTTTCTTCTGTTTGATTTTGTAATGTCATATATAGGTTGTTTTATTTTGAAACGTACCACCTATTTTTTAAAACCACTTTTAGTTGGCATTCTGTCTGAATTTGTAAGTAGTTACCATAGCACTTGCAACAAAATTCCCCAGGGTCCCACTAAATTAAATGATGGACGCAGCCAGGGGTTGGAAAGGTGGGGGGGGGTAGGGTAGACGATAGCAGCCTGCTTATCCTTCGCATTGTGTTCTGTTCACACTGATATCTGTAATAGAATCAATATAAATTAACTATAAAAATAAATAAAATGGAATTGTCTGTTTGTAATATTAAAATAACATGTGTTAAATAAATACAAATGAGTTTATATAGGACATATATGACTAAAAAGCAATTACTTTTTTTTTGTCTATCTGTCTGAATTGGGTAATCTCTTTAACGGCTGGGCCGATTTTGACAGACTTTCACTGGCACATAGGTTGTATTATTAGACGTTAGAAAAAGGATTAGGATTCCTCGCAAAATAATTAAAACCTTAAAAATCTAAATCCAAGCAGACGAAGTCGCGAGCATAATTTAGTTAGTAATAAAAGCACATAATAATTACTTTCACACGCAACAGGCGAAAACTACGGGACCAAGGACTATTCCTTATCCAATATTCATATTGTTATTTAAAAAAATAACCACAAGTAAGGCATAATACATAATTATATATTCCAATGGATACCTTATAAAGGCAATTAATGCTATTTGTATAAATGTTAAACATTTCCTTCAATAAAATATAATGGTTATACGGTGACTATCAACCTTGAGTCCTGTCTCGACTTCGACTTATTTCAATTCCTGAGGGCCGATTCTTGTAATAAAAAGATGTTCAAAATTCAGTCTCAATCTAGTCTTGATCGTCCAAATGTCAAAAAAGATGTTCTCGTAACAATATTTTCAACAAATTTTTGTGTTTGTTTTCTTTTAATAATAACAAAACACCAAATTTTTGTTATGAGAACACCTTTTTTTGACATATTTTGAGATCGACATGAGATCAAGACTGAATTTTTAACATCTTTTTTCCTGGATTCCTGGCTGTAAACTCGTGCGGAACTCCTTTTTTTTTTTTATTGTGCGGAAATCCCTTCGGATACCCCCCCGCCGGCCAGCGGGGGCGGTTATGTCGGGCTTGAACCGACTAAAACCGCACGCCGTCTCGGGTCTACAGACGCCGGGGTGTAAGGTTACCCATCGAGCATATCCCTCGCACTCCGACTGACTCTGGGCCATTCGCAGTGTCCCCTCTGATAACAGCAGAGAGGTACCTGGAGCGCCCCCCCCCGCGGGCCTTGCAGGCCCGCCATACCCCGACCCCCTCGTGCAATGGGGTCAGCTGGCCCTGAAAAGGGCCGGTTGGTCAGACTCTTGGCCGTTGACGTTGACGCCAGCTACTCCAGAGGAGCAATCAATGATGCGTCATCGCCCACGTTGCCCAGGGTGCACCAAACTTGGAGGTGATCCAACCAGTCGCACCCCTCGTGTGGAACTCCTATTGAAAACAGTACATCCACTGAAATATGATAGTCCAGCTGTAGTGATTTAATATATGCAAGCCTACGTTTATAACAGTTATTTTTATTTTACCTATTTTTAGGTATCCTAATTAGCTATTTTAATGTAAGTGTGAATGTGAAAGGGTTTAAGGGGTCTTCGTAACTGTTTTAAAGTTCAATAGTATTAGACATCAACCTGTATAAATCACAAAATATTTCTTTTTATAACTATTTGCTTCAAGCAATATTCAAATAAGGTAATTGATTTTTTCTATAATAATTAGGATGAACAAATTTTTAGTTTTCATCTATTTTAATTTATTCTATTTATTTTATTTAAATAGTGGCCCGGCGGTAGTTTGATTAGACCAACTTAAATTATTTCAATTTTTGTATTCACATTTATGATTATATTCACATAATCAAAGAAGAAAAAATTAATCTGAAGGAAAGAAAAAAATAATAATAATATAATTTCTTATCGGATGGTTACACACCACAAATCACATATGACAAATAGACTTATACACTAAAAAAAAACAAAATACTCTACTTTACGATCTCACCACTGGGTCTCTACTAGCGTTATCGCTAATGGAATGTCATTTTGTCTAGATACTCTGTAGTTCCTGCAACTCATAGAAACCTATTCCCGAAGTAAAAAGTAACCTAACATAACATAACTTCACGCCTGTATCCCCGAAGGGGTAGTCAGAGGTGTAATTACATACCCCCGATTTCTTAATTATCGCTCGCTTGATAATGTGGCAATGGCAATATAGACTCGCCCCCTATTACATAGGGACCTTAAAAAGTGCTAGGTAAAATTATGTATTGTGCTATTAGAAACTGCTTATATTATATATATATAACCAAATTTAATGCCTTCAACCGTTTTTGCGTAACAACAAAAATCCATTCATCCTAATAAATTTTTAAAATTTATAAGATTAATACCACTAGCATTTGCTCCCAAATTATACTTACAGAAAATTCAAACACCCAAACAAAGGTATTTTGACCTTACCTTTAAAAACAAAACGGTATTCCACTTGCAGGTAAAAGTAAGTATACACTCCAAGGATGAAATGGTCACGCGAACATTTCAAAGGATCCTTTGAGATGAAAACATTGCGTGGTTTTGTGAGATAACTCATATTTAGCTCAACCTGTATTCATGAATGGAGTACTTGATAGTTGTCGGTATTGAAATTGGAACAAGTAAAGAACAATATACAACTTGAATAGAGTTTGTACAGACTTGAATTGCGGCATCGGATACAGGAATGTTCTTTAGCAGTCAAAACTACTCAAGGTATAAGTGCTAACTAAGTCTGCAAGGCGAATCGCTGCTTGCAATGTTGAGCTGAGTGAGAAATCGTGAATCAGATGTTGAAAATTTTTAACAGTGTTCATTCCTCCGTGGCAAGTCCGATTTTGAAAATTCTTTTTGAAAGTCTCAACTCTGGACATGCTTTCTGAGCGTGTAAAGTTTGGTCACAGTGTCTCGAGCGGTTATTATGTAATTCCATCTGGAATTTTTTTAACGGTGATCATTCCTCTGTGGTAGCATTAATTTTTTCAAAATATACATAAACCTTCCTCTGATTGACCTCTTTAATCATGCCAAATTTGGTTCTGATTGGATTAGTAGTTTAGGAGGAGACCTGTGACAAAGAAAATCCTGAAGTCTGGTATGAGGAGCTTTCGCTCGACTTCGTCTCACTCAGCTCAACAAACTTCTTGAACAAAAGTCGGTAAGTTTGCACAAGTACGGATCATCCAAAAAAACAATAAAAGGACTCATCAACCAACCAAGCGATTCCGTAGTAATTATTGTGGTTTGTACACTTCCGACTCTCGAGAATATTTTGGACAAGTAACTAACTGACAAAAATATTGGTTTATTGGATTTTTTCGGTAAACTTGTGGTTAAGGAGTCAACCTTACGATCCAGAGGTCCAGGGTTCGAATCCTGGCAATACACTAACGTTATGTGATTAGTTCAATAAAATCTATGATTGGTTGATTGGCGCGCCTCCGCCGCCGCAACCCGCATTGTCACCAAAGAGACCAAAAACGCTTTCTGCGCATATACAGTAAATTGTCAAGATTTTTGCCCCTAACTATAGAATGAATTATACTACCGAAAGGGATAAGCAGAGATGTATTTTGCCAAGTATGTTTATAAGACTACGTTGACAAGCTATTGTCGTTAATCGGGTATTTTCTAGATACAATATTACTACTGAAACTGTATGAAGTGAGTAGCTAAAGTCCACTGCTCCACCCGCGTCAAATACTGGTCCCGTTCCCGCGATTCACAGCAACCTATCCCGGGAAGTAAAGTAGTCTATGTGGTATTTATTATATTCATATTGTTAAATTTCAGAATCCCGCGATGGCCATATCGTTGAAGAATATTCTATCAAGTTACATATGATGAATGTATTGCCAAAACGTTTTGTGCGTATGAGTGGAATATCCACCATGTATCGGTGGTGCATCGCCGTACGTCTAGTCGTTCGGTGGTGGAAGGGGCTTAGAGGAATTAGGTTATGCAACTGCAGTGCACACTCCCCGAAGTGCATCTCATAAAAACCGAAAGGCTAGCAACTCTACGTCGATGTTCCAACCTCTGAAGTCTAGTCTCAACTAGTGCATCGCTGTTGATGACACTCTTGGCCCGTTTCTCAATCAACTCAAGCGTTTCCGGTTGGTATTTAGCTGAGCCGTCACAGAGGTGCGAGCAATACTCCATACACGATCGAACTTGCGCTTTATTGAGGTTGAAAAGCTGTTCCTGCGTGAAGTACCATCGCACCTTCGACAGAATGCCCAGCTTTTTGGCAGCTACTTATGTCTTTGCTTCAATGTTTGGGCTAAAGTTGAGGGTAGAAGTAAGAGTTGCGCCAAGAAGCTTAAGGTGGTCGGTTATCGGCACACGTACACTTCGGAAAGTAGGGTTTCAGCTCGGGTACATTTCGGGAAATTATCGTGTGGCTAGAATTGGCTCCGCTTAGCAGAAAAGAGACACGCCTGGGGACTTAGTTTCGTTGAAGTTGAGCAAGATAGCTTCACCCCAATGGGAGACCACCTTCAAGGACAAGTCGAAAAGCTCAACCAAGGCCATGCGAAGAGACTGGATCTATACCACGCTGGCCTTCGGGCGGACTCATAACTCTTAACCACTGTACTGTCGTCTGTGTATCCAAAGTTACCGGGCTTGAGTAGATCGTTAATATGCAGCAGCATTTCTAACCGAAATTACTAGTTATCCCCCTAACCCCTCCAGATAAGGTAAACTGCTTGTGGTAGGAGTGGCTTAATGACGGTAGTGTATTGCCAGGATTCGAACCCGGGACCTCTCGATCGTAGGCCGAGGTCCTAGATCGAGGTTGACTCCTTAACCACAAAGTTACCGAAAAAATCCAATAAACCGATATTTTTGTCAGTTAGTTACTTGTCCAAAATATTCTCGGGAGTCGGAAGTGTACAAACAACAATAATTA
The DNA here is from genome assembly GCA_946251805.1 of Cybosia mesomella. Lineage (NCBI taxonomy): Eukaryota > Metazoa > Arthropoda > Insecta > Lepidoptera > Erebidae > Cybosia > Cybosia mesomella. The sequence continues at coordinate 3,358,780 of OX276400.1, forward strand.
CTACGGAAGACGGCCAAATTTCAATTTACAAAAATCATAACCATAATAATTATAACAAACAAAAACCAACAGGACAGACAGACAAAAGCACCGCAGTCGCTAATATGACAAATAGATCGCACACAATAGCGATCGCAAGTCACGGCGCGGGCGCAGGCCAACCGCACACCACCGAAAAAATATGTCTTTGTCGCTAACCGCAAAAAGATACATTGCAATTTTTTTTCTTCCGTTTCTTATAATTTCTGCTAATTTGAGCTTTATTTCTTTTAACTGGAATTTAAATTTGAGTAACATGTTACAAGTTACAATATTGCAAATTTTCGAAAAAAGAACGCAGTATAAAAGTGAACACATTTGTTACAATCGAATTTGATTTTTATTTTCAGTGGCCTATAGTTTTCATTGCATAAATTTAGGGGAATAATATTTGGGATGGGTAACAGATAATTATAACGCTTCATAAAGCAAATAGTCGTTTGTCATAGACAACAAAAAAAAACAAATTAGAATAGCTAATATATAATATTGGGTAGAATATCTGTTATTAATAATATTTGTTTTGTTAAATTTTGAGTATTTTGGATAGTATAATTGTTAATTTGTAGACCTTTTACGAATGATTACGTGCATTCATGCCTATGATTCACAAAAGAAGTTTAAGAACTTGTCGCAAGAAATATTATTTTTGTCCTATCCGGTGTGCGTCACGTGAATATAGTAACTATTTAATACTGAGATACTTAAGAGGGTTCAATAGTACTGCATATAGCTCTGTGTGTGCCTATGGGTGGATAGGATTCGGAATATCAAGCTTATAATTCATTAATAACGGCTTCTGTGGCGTAGCGGTAATGCATTCGACTACTACGACAGGGGGCGCGGGTTCGATTCCCGCTTAGTGCAAATATTTGTATGCATGAATATGTCTATTTGCATTGGTCTGGGTGTTTCTATATTTAATATGTATGTATTTACAAAAAAAAAGTATATAAGTATGTTTATCCGCAGTCTGGAACCCGTAACACAAGCTAGTTAACCTATGCTTACTTTGGGTCTAGAATGCGCTGTGTAGAATATCGTAGAATATTTATTTATCATTTATTAAGGTTCATTAATTCTTTGGTTTCAAAGTTGCATTTCAAACAAATGATACTCCTCCGAGAACGTTTGATCGATCTCGACCAAATTTGCCACGGTGATCAAGTAGACATTACTGAGTGTCGTGAGGGGAGCGAATGTCCAGATCGGTCTTACCATCGAGGAATAATCACCGAAAAACCAAATCAATGGAAAAAGTCAACCGGTCACGTTGACCTATTGTTGGATACGCAAATCTCGCTACGCTTAAAAGTTTGGGTTGATTGCGAAGCTGGTAACCGTCCTAGTAAGGAACATAATTATATATATTATTATATTTACTCTATTATATTTATTATATTTATGCCACTAGTTATTTACTCTAGCTCAACCAGATCCATACAAAGGTTGTCTAGAAGAGATCGCTTTAAGCGATAAGACCGCCCATTGAACACAATTGTATTAAGAAATTTCTTTGTTGGTGTACAATAGAGTATATTCTATTCTATTCTATATTCTACAGCATAGCTTGACTAGATTGTGTTACTGGTTCTAGAATGTGGATGAACATACTTAGATACATTTTTTTGTCAATACATACATATTTACACCCAGAACAAAGCAAATAGACATATTCATGTATAAAAATATTTGCACTGAGCGGGAATCGAAATCGAATTATTTATGTATTTTATCTGTGGTTCAAATTCTTTATATCTTGTGGAAACGGGCTTCACCCCATCGGTGTCGACGATGGAGTGGGCGTGTCGGAATCGGACCGACTAAACCTACACAGTGTCCTCCCCAAGTGTCCATTGCCAGGCACCCCGGGTAAACCCTCGAAAGGATAACCCCAGGGTCATTGAGAATGTCTAGATAATCTTTGAATGCAAAAAATATAAAAGTAATTCGTAATAATCAGAAAAGCGTAGGAGCATTTTATACACACTTTTTTATACAATACGCAATTTAAGCAACGCTGAGCAAACAAGCTCACCCGTGATTAAATATGATTATTGGTTGCGGGTTTGGTTCCCGATTATAGATATTTTTCGGTTACAATTTGGCGGTTAGCAATATAGTATTAGCGTGTAATAATGAATTATAGTTTGGTGGTTCGTTTGTTTTTGGGTAAATTAGATATTTTGTGAAAGAAGAAATAGACGGTGGCTATTATTTTGTGTTTAACCATTTCTAATGCTGATCTTTAGTGAATTTTGATAGTAAATGCAAACCATGATCAGTTTTATATAATTATTTAATTATACATAGGTATAATAGGTAAGTTACAAGAATCTTGAACAAACTCGCGCATAGCGGTAGAGCATTCGACTGCTAAGGCAGAAGGCCCGGGTTCGATGTATATTTGCATTGGTCTGGGTGTTTCTATGTATAATATGTATTTATTTACAAAAAAAAGTATCTAAGTATGTTTATCCGAACCCATATGACAAGCTCTGCTTAGTTTGAGTCTAGATGGCGCTGTGTACTGTAGCGTCCGACCTCGTTCGAGCACTACAGTTAGTTACCTGGCCATTGTGCGTCAGAGATTGAAAATAAATTTGTTTTAAAATATAAAATAAGAGAATAGGGAATAAAAACAATTGGCTTGGCGGACAAGTTGGTGACAGCGGGTGACCGGGGGCTCCGGCCTCGACCCGCCGTACGAAGAGAGTTCCAAGCAAAGTGATCGTAGGCTCAATCTCTGAGCAGAATCCGCGGCCCTCTTCAGTTCGCTTAAAGTCTAATAAACTCGCGTAAAATCCCCTAAAACTCGATATAGAAGTTTTATGTTAAAATAAATTCTATTTAAAATATAAATACTTGTGTTTATCATTTCATTAACACGAGGAGTTGTGACGCCAGACCCCAGACGTCACAGTACTATGTCCTAGGATAATCAAAAAATCAATGAAAGGACTGATCAAGCAATGTCGCGAGCCCTTTCGATTTTAACGTTAGTAATCTATGATTGGGTGATGGGTCTTCCCCACTTGCGCTCCGCGCTTACCATCAAAGAGACTTAAAAATACACACTGCGCAATTAAAAAGATTTTTCGATTTTACCTACTTCATCCCGCGCTCAAAACAGCAATATAATTTTTTCGCGCCACGGACAGTGAAGGCTTCTAAGGTCACACGAGGTATAAGTTTTTTTTCTTAGCTTTATATTAGGTTCAGTGAAGTTAAATTATTAATTTCCAACCCAACACTACCAAAAACTAATCTATATTTTTTTCAAATAAATTTTTCATCAAACTGACCTGACCTAACAGCCGATAATGACTTAATGCTAACCTTATAAGGCGCCAAACATATTTTTTTACACAAAAACAAAACATTTTACGCCCACTGTTGGTTTTACGATACTACTTAATCTCCTCGTTATAAAAATAAAATAAAAAATGGCGCCAAAACTGTGCCGCGCTTTTTTAGTCGGCCATTTTGAAAAAAAAAATATCTATTGGTCATTTTATTGCTTGTTTTCGGTAAAATTCGACTGCTGTTTATAGTAATCATATTATTATGTTTTTGATAATAACTGTTCGGATTGTAGAAGAAAAGTGTTACAAAATATACCCTACTGATTTTACTCGAAAATAAAGTAGCCTGGTGTCCTACCAGGCTACTTTATTTTCGATGATTATGATTTTCCTACTGGTTTTCTTTTCATAATTTTCTTGCGGTATTCTTCTTGATACTCAGGTTCACTTGTAGGGAACTATGTTTGTTTTTGAATTATATAGGGAACGAAATTGCCTGACGACGTCAGGTGGCAGTGTCGATCCCTTGTTGCGGACATGGATACATAATGTTAATATTGTTTAATATTGAAAAATTAATATCTATTTAACAACGTGTTATAAATTGCCACGTAACATGACACGTTGTCGAGTTGTCAATGCTGTCATACTTGACAATCTTGTCATACGTATGCTCAGTTGGCGGCGACCACAGATAAGAAATATATTTATCGCGACTTTCGGTCGAGGTTGTGTACGAGCATTCGCCGCCAGAGTAGCTTTGTTATGATTTTAACTTTTTTGTTTATTTTATTGTATTTGTACCTAATCCGCAATAAAAACACTTTTTTTTTATTATTTGAGTAAAATTCACAGTCTTTCAGGTATATACTAGACTAGCAAGCTCAGGAGTATGACCAGACAGGTAGAGAGGTGAGGTTAAATTCTTACTTTTATACAGTCGGATACATAAAAGTTTGGTATATACATATACCTGACCTACATATTTTAATATTAAGGTTTTAGACAAATATTAAATAATAACTAGCTGTATAATGGAGTTGTCGTGCTCAAAATCTTCTTAGGGATAAAATATATAAGGTGTCACCAAATTAGGTCTCTGAATTTGGTGAGATGACTTGGTATCGATAAAATATGTATTTGAAACAAAAAACAAATATCGGGTAAAATAAAAATAAAACACCGCCAGTGTGCATTGCGACTATTAAACAAGCCCACTCTTGTAAAAGTGGACTCGTCTGTTCACAAAATTTTTCTGGTAGGATCTTCCACTAACCAGACCACTAACAGATTTTGATCCGCGGTTAAGATTTTGTAGGATCTTAACCGGGGATCAAGATCTGTGGTAAGGAGCTCTTGCACCCGCAGAAAGTGGTAGGCGTGCAGTCCTTCTCCTCGCAGTATTCTCCAAGCGGATGTGTGGGAAATACCTAAATCGCAAAATAAAAAAAAATGTATATAAAAAAAATTAAAAAAGTTTTTTTTCTTTTAACCGATATTTTTTTTTCTTGTTTCAAATACATATTTTGTCGATACCAAGTCCATCTCACTAAATTCAGAGACCTATTTTGGTGACACCTTATATAAAATCCGTTACAAATCCTATTAATATTATAAAAGCGAAAGATTGTGAGTATGTATGTGCTCTTTCACGCAAAAACGGCTGAGAAGATCTGGCTGTAATTTGGCACATTGATATATTATAGTCTGGAATAACACATAGGCTTTTTATCCCTGGAATAGGTTCCCATGGGAAGCGGGAGCGGGATCAGAATTCCACGCGGGCGGAGCTGCGCTAGAACTGTCATAATCTTCTTCGTGTAAGCTTTCGACAAAATCATAAATTCAATGGTTTTACTATTTATTCAGAAATCTGTCCAATTTGAAAATCGTTCCGGATAATGTTTGTCAGTAATTCTTCAGATTTTTTCACACGATCCCTTCCTGCAACCATCTTATTTAGTTTCATTAAACCTACTTTGTTATTAAGTTGAATAAGGTTATAAATGGGCTGAAACGATATAGCACCGATGGTGCTCGTTGGCGAAATTGGCAGCGGCGGCGTACGCGCACCATACATAGATTAGTAATTTTTTTTAAAATGACATCGTGTCTTTGATTTAATAATACTTAGGTACTGAGTACTCTTAAGCGAAAATTTAACTTTATTTTACTACTAGATGTATATGTTGTCTTACTTTCTGTTCCCAGTCGTAAGCCTCTCGTACCGACTGACGCAGGTGATCTACTGTAAAAGGAGCTTCGGGGACCACCTGCATCGGATCAGGAAGGAGCCAACGCCTGAGTGTCATCACTGCGACGCGAGCGAGGACTCAGGGCTGCACACGCTGGTGGACTGCCCGGCGTGGGAGGCGCCGAGGCGTGACCTCGTGGCAGCCATCGGGGTGAGAGTCCTCTCGCTCGGCTGCATGATTGCGGCAATGGTGCAGAGCGCGAGCGCGTGGGCCGCCCCCACCTCCTTCTGCGAGCATGTAATGCTCGCGAAGGAGATGGCGGAGCGCGCCCGGGAGAGATTTAGAACTCTCCCGGCCCGCCGAGCCCGCAACATGCTCGCCACGCGTCGCAGGCGACTCAGGCGCCGGAAGTTGCCTAACGACCTCCGTCCTCCATGAGCGCAGGCCTGGGGGTGGCAGGTGAGGCCGCCTGTCACCCCAGCAGAAGCAGGCCGGGACGGTGGGGCGACTAGCGCCCTTCCCCCAAACCGGGGCAAGACGAGGACACCGTGGCTCCCAAACCCGATGAGGCCATCTCGAAACCGGAGATGGCCCAGGGTCAGTCGGGGTGCGAGGGATATGCTCTATGGGCAACCTTACCGCGGCGTCTAAAGACTCGAGACGGCGTGCAGTTTTAGTCGATTCAAGCCGGATATAACCGCCCGCACTGACCGGCGGGGGAGTATCCGAGGGGATATCCGCACGAAAAAAAAAGTACTCTATATGTGTGTAAATTGCAGTCAAATCAATTCAGCCGTTTCTTTTGTGATCGACCAAATAACAAACAAACGCACTTTTGCAGTTAATAACATTCATTTTACACACATTTATTTTAGCAGCATAGTTTTTCACAAAAGACTGATCGGATTTCACCAGTGAAAATAACTACAGTTAAGTCAAACTAACTGAATTAGCACATTTTACTTGAGAACCCAGTCCTTTCTGCAATTATGTTCACTGAAAGCCTACCTTATTAAATTTGTTAGTAATCTTCATGGGCTACAAACGTAATATAGAATACTCTTAAAGGACTATTTAACGTAGGCAGAAAGCTATTGTCTTTCGCATCTGTTTTATTCATCTTATTCTCTCCCATCCAATCAATGAATGATTTATGACGCCAAGAGAGCGGATGTTTGTTTAATCGATTATGTTTATGACGGTAGCGCCTCAAGTGTGCCTGATTGCACCCGAGTCGAGCTGGAACGAGGGCTTTTGAGGAGCTGGGATATATGGGTCAATTATGTTGGTGTTTGTGGGTTGTATAAGATGAAGTAGGTAATCATGTGTGATGTTGTGTTATTGCAAACAGGTTGAGATTAAGTTTTTTGTACTATTAAGATGGTGAACGATTACCCTAAAAATATAAATGCTTATAAACAGTAGAAGTGTCACTTGGGTGTTTCAATCTGCAGAAAATGAAAATGTGGAACATGCTCCATTCCTTATATCCCTTATAGACTCTAAATACAAATAAACATTATTTTGATGTAGTCAAGAATGGACTGATGTCATTGGACTGACCGCCGCCGATCGGATGTTCTACAAGTGTCTACAACCCATTATTTTTTTCTACACTGAAAGTGTATGTCAATATTCGCGAGGCAATTCATAAAGTCTCTTAGAGATGACATCTTGCAAATAAAACCCTTCTTTTTTCTAAAGAAAAGAAACAAGAATTAAAAGAATTAATGAATTTTTATGTTTCTTTCTATAGAAAACACACAACATTAATTGAAATACAACTAAACTAAACTAGATAAAACTAAAATAAAATAAATAATTAAAAGAAACTTAAACCTAAAATGCATCGTGGAATTCCTCCGCATCACATGCCTCCTATGTTAACGTGCCCAGTAGACTGGCAGCATTGCCACGTTGTATGGCAATACTTATTCTCTGTGTTAAAAAGAAGCCAGCCTTCTGGTTACGAGAAGCGTCGATCATACTCGTACGTGTTAAAGATGATACATATTAAAAGTCACGTCCACTTTTTTTTATTCATTCCGTTAATTGACTGCACACCTGGATGGTGAGAAGCTAGGGTGAAGTCCAGAAGATATGGACCACCATCCCAGATGCTATTGTTTATAATCATCAGTAACAACAATGGTTCCGTTAAACCTAATTTGTTATGCTGCAACCCGCAACACGCGCTTCATCTACAACTATGACTACTTTCATTATCCTTTTCAGGTTATCCTTTCGAGGGCTTACCCGGGGTGCCCGGCAATGGACAGTTGGGGAGGACACTGTGTGGTTTTAGTCGGTCCGATTCCGACACGCCCACCTCATCGTCGGCACCGATGGGTTGAAGCCCGTGGGGGTATCCACAGGCTAAAAAAATCCTTTTCATGCAATTTCACCGGTTTCGAGTACTTCTAACTTCAATACATTTGATCAGTGTATATTCTGCAAAGTTGACCCTGGCTTGTTTGCCCATTTACGTTTACGTTTAATCAGTTTTTTTTTTTTAAGAAATTAGTAACTGAAATTACTAATATTCCCCCTAACCCCTCCAGCTAAGCCTAATTGCTTGTGTTAGGAGTGGTTTCACGTCGGTAGTGTAACGGCCAGGATTCGACCCGGGACCTCTCGATCATAGGGTCGACTCCTTAACCACTAAGCTACCGACGCTTTAAATTACGTTAGACTTAATTAGGAACAATACTTAAGTAAATACAAATGTTAAACTAATATTCAGATCACATAACATAATCTATATTATAATATTAAAAAGCTGAAGAGTTTGTTTGTTTGGTTGAACGCGCTAATCTCAGGAACTACTGGTACGAATTGAAAAAATATTTTTGTGTTGAACAGCCTATTTATCGAGGAAGGTAACAGGCTATATATCATTATGCTACTACCCAGGGGAAACGGAGCAGTAATCATATCCACAAATCAAGCAAATTTTCATCAATTATTGTAAAACGAATGCATTGAAGTATGTCACGGGCGAAGCCGCAGGGGACAGCTAGTATATTATAATTTGCAGTAAGTCTGTAAATATAATAATTTCCTTCCCGTGCTAGTCGCAACAGTGTTACGGCGAGATAATATTCTCGTTTGGTTCATATACGATGTAACGTAATTGAATTAACGACAATATTCTTACGTGCACTGTGATTTGAGTAGAACAATAGAAGCAGGTGAGACTATCGTAAACATATAGTAACAGTATAAGTAAAACTTTCAGATAAGCGTCGGTAGCTTAGTGGTTAAGGAGTCGACCTTACTATCGAGCGGTCCCGGATTCGAATCCGGGACCGCTAACCGGAAACACTACCGAGGTGAACCCGCTCCTGACACAAGCAATTAAGCTTAGCTGCCCCTCCAGCTAAGCTTAATTGTTAGGGGTAAAATTAGTAATTTCGGTTACTAATTACATAAAAAAAAAAATATATAATAGTTTAAAAAAACTAAAAAAACACGCTTTTTATAGAAAACGGAACTAAAAAAATAGAAAATAAGTCTTAATAAATTTAAATTAAGAATAGTGTTAAAAATCTCAATGAATATAAATTAATAATAGTGTAATTAAAAAAATGTATTTCATTTAAAAACAAGTTGAATTCCTGAGACGAGCTCAGCCGAATACAAGGGATTTTCGATTTTGCGATTAAAAATTTTTGCGATTTTTTGCGATTTTTTCTTTATCTTGCAATGGTTCAACCCAGCACGAATCTATTACCGAAAACAGCAACTCGATAGCTCATCTCCTTCATACCCAAAACCGTGACAGAAAATTGGCAACGACGACGTCGACGACGACGTCGACGACGTCGACGACAACTCCATAGCAATAGGGCTTTTGTAAAGAAAATCCCTAAAAAGCGTGGGGTGCATGGGTCAATAGATATAAATATTTTACTGACAGACATGAGTAGAGTGATTATCATTTTGATAATATCGCAGAAAGCAACACGCCACGCTTTTTTAAAAATAAAATACATTTTTTTTATTGACACTATTATTAATTTATATTTATTGAAATTTTTACCACTAATCTTAATTTAAATTTATTAAAACTTATTTTCTATTTTTTTAGTTCGGTTTTCTATAAAAAGCGTGTTTTTTAGTTTTTTTGACTATTATTTATTTTCTACTTTTTAATTTGGTTTATTTATAATAGCTTGTTCGAAAATTTGTTAATATTAGATAAATCGGCTAAAGATAATAGTTGGAAATTAAAATTTCTGCCTTATCGAATGAAAATTATATAAATTAACAAAAACCGAATTATGCAAATTGATAAATGGAATAATTTTATCAAATTCGTGTATTGTCATCGGTCCTCGAAAAATCTACAAAGTTTGAACGAAATCTGGCCGTTTAAAGTGGGTCAAAATCGCGCCCAAAGGATTCGGTTACAAACAAACATACAGGTGAAGCTAATAAAAAGCGTATAAAAACAACTTCTTTGTTTCATTTACACGTGCCTTAGCTACATAATGTGTCTTCTTTTCCATTCTAGTTACAACATTTTCTATCCATCCAACTTTCCTATACCTATACACTTAATAAAATGTTTATTACCCTTATATAGGTTGAATTTCTCCTAGGGTAGGTTTCCGCCATTGACCGTGACACCGTGCCTTATGGGAAAGGCGCTCGAACGAAGATCGGCGAACACATCGCGCACAGGTGGCGTTGTTCCCACGGCCAATTGCGTGACTTACTTATGCTTTATAACGAGTACGTAAGTATATTAACTCAATATGTTGTTGAGTACCGCGGTAGCCTAGTGGTATGGGTAAAGGACTGCTGAGACGAGGTCTCGGGTTCGATCCCAGGTATTATCATGGCACACACCAATTACTTTTCGATGCTTTTCGAAGTTATGTGTGTATTTATCGCAGGTTTATAAGTGCCCGGTTAATGGCAATAGGCTCGCCACCTATTACATTGGGACCTAAAACATAAACTGGCGAAACGTGGGTGCTAGCACCTCTGCCTACCCCTTCGGGGATATAGGCGTGAGTTTATGTTATGTTATGTTATGTTTATGTTGTTGTGAGGGAAAGTTTACAGCTTATTATGAAAAACAGCGCCTTCTAGACCCAAAGTAAGCATAGTTTAACTAACTTGCGGAATGCGGATAAACATACAATTTTTTTTTGTCAATACATACATATTATACATAGAAACACCTAAACCAATGCCAATAGACATATTCATGCATACAAATATTTGCACTCAGCGGGTATCAACCCGCGGTAGCAGTTGAATGCACTACCGCTACGCCACAGAGACCCTCAAATACAATAATATAACGATGATAGATTGAAGAAACTGATTCATGAGTCGAGGGTGAAAGGATGACCCGGTGAAGGTCGACCTAGGCGTACGAATGTCAATAAGATCAAGGACGTATAAAGGAATGACCAAGGTAACCTCACCTGCAAGCATATAATAGGTCTATACCTATGAAATTGCCGAAATTTTCTTACAAATTCATGAGTTCGTTATTCCTGTAATTTAATAGCTATTTCCATTATTTATATTTTGTCTGAAAGTTGATTTCAAGATTTTACAACTCTGTATTAAATTTTGTTTTTATTGGCCGCTTGATAAATTAATTCGATCTTCAAAAACAGCACTTCCTAAATGCTATCCATTTTGATGATAAATTTCGTATTACTTAACAGCTGTCACTTTTCAAAAATGTAATAAAAGTTGCAGTTTGTTAGCTTAATGTTGTCTAGTTCATACACAAAAAAATCATAAAATTTGGATTTGTCATTCCTAAAAAAATGCAAAAATGTTAGTACTGAAAATTGGGCTTCCTCCAATTTCTTCAAGAAAAACGTCAATTTCATATGTAACGACCTAATAATCTGTTGATAGACAGACGAAGCTTTCCTCTCCCGGTCAAACGGCAGTCGCTTCCATAAAAGCTATGTCAATCGAATGATGGAAGAGTAGGTGAACGGACTCCGGGCTTCAAAGTGTCGGCGACTTAAGACTTAAGAGACTTAAGAGTTGCAAACCTTAAAAATCTCATTTTGTTTTCCTTCCTCGATAGAACCATGTTTTTGTTAACACGAATGAGCATGCGTCACCAGGCATACACCACACTTCAATTCGGTGTTAAATAGCAATATGCTGCGTTATGTACTTATTAAGTATGCTGTTTGTTGTTTGACTTCAGCTTCAGACTCTTTACCTCTCTTCATGACCATACTAGCCCGTGGCTCCGCTTGCCTGGAATTCTGATCCCGTTCCCGGAACCCATAGGAACCTATATATAAAAAATAGCCTGTGTGATTTTCCAGACTACCATCTAATCCCTGTACCAACTTTCAGCTCCGTTCATCCGTTTTTGTATATAAGAGTAACAAACATCCATTCATCCTTACCCTTAGCTACTTTGACTCTGCCCCGACTCACCCCAACCCTCTAGTGGTTGAGGCTGTAAACTACACACCGAGTTTAATTTCACGCACGCGGAGACCTAGACACGCTCTCGGAGAGCCCGATGATGCAATAACACTCGCTCAACGAAGAGCCTACACAGCTCGCGGAGCTACACAAAATAAACCGCGGTTCCGTCTTCGCTGACGAGGGCGGAACACGCGCCGCGCTTTGTTCGTAAATGTGGGCCTAGGTCGCCCCAGTATTAATCCAGCAGCAGCCCAAGCCGAGGCCGCCCCAACTGGGGACCCTTGAGGCGTGTTGCTTAAAATCAACTTTCGGCTGAGAGCCCTATGCGCTCGCCACACTGTTCGCGTAAGGTAGTAGAGGCCTGTCGGCCAACAACCCACACCTCACACAAAAAAAAAAAACATTCATCCTCACAAACTTTTGCGTTTATAATATTAGCAGTATGTAGGATACGATAATTGTTGCAAGAACCTTTGGTATTGCAAGACTTTGGTGTTGCAAAAATCCCTGGTACGTCTTCACAGGCCACGGTAACCACATACCATCAAGTAGACCTTGCTTATTTGGTGCCTCAGTTGTATAAAACGTAAGCCATACTTTTTTGCTACCTCAATAGGGTATAAACAACCATCCCCAATGCTATAACGCAACAGTGTACAATACCGTTGATATGTAAATGTTTTACGGTAGGCTGCGTACGCGCATACGTTGTGCGTTACCGGCTTATTACCGATATTATCGCGCAGCAGATGCGTAATGACGAACTAAATTCTTTTGATAGCAATTTTATACCTTTATTACATTTTAATAAGATAATTTTTGTTCCGAATGTCATACAAGTTTCTAGAAAAGGCTAACCGCTAAAGGGTACTGATATCAACAGTCATTAGGCGCAAGGCCTTCGGTCACATGCAAAAAGGATCCCTCAGTGAATATCCAAGGTTGACAGTCAGGGACAGAATACCGAGAAAGGATGACAGGATCCCTAAGATGTATGGAGCTTCACCAAGCATTTCGAGAACCACATCAATCTCACCTGTTAGCGTATAATTGCATATTGATTGACGGACGAAGCTTTGGCGCAAACTTCCTTTTAGAGGAGGGGGGGGGGAGGGGTCGGAGGGCAATCGGTACCATAAAAACCGCGTTAACCAAATAAAAAATAAATAAAGGATAAGGAGTAAACGAACAATGATGATGACTTATTCATAATGGTGAGGCTTAGGCTTAGGCATTTTTATGTAGAGCACATCAATACGACTGAATCTCGCCTGATGGACGGTTACCAGGTCTCAGGAATGAGGGTCACTATTACAGACAGCAGTAATGCTACAATGCTGGTTCTCAGCTTGACAGCCTCATCAGATGCTTTTCCACACCCCGCTCAAAGGAACCGGGATGAGTACTTTTTGTTTCGTCCGGAAATCCCCCCGATACTCCCCCGCTGGTCAGCTGGGGGTCTTTAGACCCCTGTGTGTAAGGTAACCCATATGGTAGTTGGACCCCTCGGGTCTGGGAACCATGGTGTCCCCATCTTGCCCCGGAAAGGGGGGGGCGCTTGTCGCCCCGCCTGTCCGGCCTGCTTCTGCTGGAGTGACAGGCGGCCGCACCTGCCACCCCCAGGCCCCGGGATAACCTACTACTATGTTAGTCAGGAATTCATCTAGATTATGAGTGAGCGTCACTTTCTTTGGAGCGTCTTACCGGTAAAATCCTCACACAATTATTCGGCCTGTAAAAAATATAGGCCGCACGTTTTCGCCCACCCATCTTTCATCTACACAGCAGCCTTCAAACCACGCCCAACTCAGACATTAGTCCACAAATCATAAATACGATTGTACAGAAACCTGTAAACTGTAGAGGCGACCCCGTGACATATGGTGCGGCGGTTACCACGTGTCGCGCCCACCTGACCCTGCACGTGCTGGGTGGTTTTTGTGACCAATATTAACCGGAGCGATTTGTTTGGAAACGAATCTATATACCATTATGTTTTAATCTTTATAAAATTGTAAATTAGTTGTCTTTACATTGGAGATATTTAGAAAAAGAAATTGGGCTATGTTAAATGAACGATTCTGAGCACAAAGATATATTCTTATCTGTTTTTAGGGTTCCGTAGCCAAATGGCAAAAAACGGAACCCTTTTAGATTCGTCATGTCTGTCTGTCCGTCCGTATGTCACAGCCACTTTTTTTCCGAAACTATAAGAACTATGCTGTTGAAACTTGGTAAGCAGATGTATTCTGTGAACCGCATTAAGATTTTCACACAGAAATAGAAAATAAACAATCAATTTTGGGGTTCCCCATACTTAGAACTGAAACTCAATTTTTTTTTCATCAAACCCTTACGTGTGTGGATCTATATGGATAGGTCTTCAAAAATGATATTGAGGTATCTAATATCGACACACTTCCAAAGTGGTAAAAGTGTAACTCACCCCTGTAACTTCTAAAATAAGAGAATGATAAAACTAAAAAAAATATATGATGTACATTACCATGTAATCTTCCACCGAAAATTGGTTTGAACGAACTAGTTTTTTTTAATACGTCATAAATCGTAAACCGCAATTTACCTTTCATCCAATTTTACTTGCTGCTACGGAACCCTTCATGGGCGAGTCAGATTCGATCTTGGCCACTATTTTTTTTATATTAAAACATAAAACATAACATAAACTCACGCCTATGTCCCCGAAGGGGTAGGCAGAGGTGCTAGCACCCACATTTCGCCCGTTTATGTTTAGGTCCCAATGTAATAGGTGGCGAGCCTATTGCCATTAACCGGGCACTTATAAACCTGCGATAAATACACACATAACTTCGAAAAGCATCGAAAAGTCATTGGTGTGTGCCATGGTAAAACCTGACCCCCTTGTGCAATGGGGTCAGCTGGCCCTGAGAAGGGCCGGTTGGTCAGACTCTTGGCTGTTGACGTTGACGCCAGCTACTCCAGAGGAGCAATCAATGATGCGTCTTCGCCCACGTTGCCCAGGGTGCACCAAACTTGGAGGTGATCCAACCCGTCGCACCCCAGGGTGAAAACACCCTGTTACAATTTTATCATAGGGTTATCCTTTCGAGGGCTTATCCGGGGTGCCCGGCAACGGACACTTGGGGAGGACACCATGCGGTTTTAGTCGAGACACGACATAACCACCCCCGCTGGCCGGCGGGGGGGTATCCGAAGGGAATTCCTAACGTAAAAAAAAAAGGTATTAGATGTCCGAGCATGACTAGAAAACCGCTGAACAGATTCAGGTGAAAATTTGCATGAACATTCTTCTAGGGTATGGTCATAAACTGCGCAATATATTATCACGCTGTTATAAGTGTCATTGGGAGCAGCAGGGGAAAGTCGACCAAATATAACGTTGAAATAGGTAACCTAATACATGTTGGGTTCGAAACTGCAGAAGTAAACATACCGTGATCTCTTCCAAATTTAACGTGGGCGAAGTCGGGGGCATATGCTAGTACTTGATACGTAGCGTATAACGCAGACGATGAAATAGCTATCTTGACTTTTGCGACTAGCCGGCGTTAGGGCCTTTAATGTCTAGGTCCGTATTGACACCTCTCGCTCGGCAGCATGATTGCGGCAATGGTGCGGAGCATGTAATTCTCGCGAAGGAGATGGCGGAGCGCGCCCGGAATAGATTTAGAACTCTCCCGGCCCGCCGAGCTCGCAAAATGTTCGCCGCGCGTCGCAGGCGACTCAGGCGCCGGAGGTCGCTTAACGACCTCCGTCCTCCATTAGCGCAGGCCTGGGGGTGGCAGGTGAGGCCGCCTGTCACCCCTGCAGAAGCAGGCCGGGACGATGGCCCCCAAACCGGGGCAAGATGACCCAGGGTCAGTCAGGGATATGCTCTATGGGCAACCTTACACCACGGCGTGTTAAGAACCGAGACTGCGTGCGGTTTTAGTCGGTTCAAGCGCGACATAACCGCCCCCGCTGGCTGGCGGGGGGGGGGGTATCCGAAGGGATTTCCGCACGACAAAAAAAAGGGAAAAAATTAGAAAATTAAAAAGTATCAATACGGACAAGTGGACCTACTGATTAGTGGCCCTAACTACTACTGGCTACTAATTATAGCCGTTTTTTGCGATACCTACCTTTATTTTTTATCTATACGAATAAATGAAATTGAAGTGTCTGTTAGATGCTTATGAATGTATATACAGTTTCTGCTAATACTAAATTTTGGTGTGTCTCTCTGTTTATCCTTCCGTCCGTGTCCGTGGACTTTTCAAACATAATTTTTTCATACAAACCTTGTCCTGATAATTACGAGCTCAAAAAAAATAATTTCCAATTTGGTGCAGTCATTCAGAAGTTATGCGGGTACATACATTTCTTCAATTCACTTTATAGGCTAGCTGCGCGCCGTGGCTTCAATACCCGTGGACTTTACAAAACTTTTCTTTCATACTTAAAACCTTGTCTTGACAGTGATTCAGTTTTCGATTAGAGTTTCGAGCAAAAAAATAAAAAGACCTAGATCTAAGTCCACGCGGACGCAGTCGCAGGCACAGTTAGTATATAATGTCATTGCGCTAAGGCATATTGCACTAATAAGATATTTATGAAGTTTAATCATGAACAAGTATTCTAAAACCTCAGACCTCATCAACCTATACCAAAACAAGGCGAAATTTTCGAATCCCACATTATAGCCATCCCTACCTGAGTTTTTTCTTAATTTTTTGACCATTTTTTTGCCCAGCAGTGATACCATCGGCTATTATTTTGTCATAAAATACTCAATCACAACATTTTTGAGGCTATATTCAGATGATTGGACTCAGTTTTTTGAAGGGAGCCGACAATGTTTATATTTAAGATAAGAAGCTGCGGATAGTTGTGGCAACCTTTTTTTTGTACATACTGCTGTGGTAGGAAACAAGTACATGGCCCACTAGATGGTAAGTGTCGACAAATTTAAAAAATTTTGATATAAGTAATGTACAAAAAAAAATCGGCGACATTCTACACAGCGCTTTCTAGACCCAAGGTAAACATAGTTTAACTAGCTTGTGTTATGTGTTCCAGAATGCGGATAAACATACTTAGATACTTTTTTCTAAAGATTTAGATCGGAAAAAGAGAACATCTAGGACGGGACTTGAACCCGCGACCAGTCCCTTACAGGGGGAATGCTCTGACCAACTGAGCCACCTAGACACGTCCCAGATATTCGAAATTCTCCGATACATTATTACGTCTTAATGACGTAATAATGTATCGAAGAAAAAGTAAGCATACAAAATGCTTAAAAATTTAGTTGAAATACTTAGATACTGTTTTTTTTTTGTAAATACATACATATTACACATAGTAACACCCAGACCAAACTCCTTTCCCATCCCCTTTCCTTTACAGGGTCGGCAGCGCGAGTGTGACGCCACTGGTGTTGCACACGTCCATAGGCCACGGTAACCGCTTTCCATCAGGTGGGCCATGTGCTTGTCTGCCACCTTAGTGGTATAAAAAAAATAAAAAAAATAGACATATTCCTGTATTTAAATATTTACACTGAGCGGGAATCGAACCGTGTTAATAGCAGTCGAATACACTACCTCTACGCCACAGAGACCATGGATTATTTCGTTATATTTGTCTTTATTGCGCGAATGTCACTGGGTATCTATAGGTATCACTACATAGTATAAAACAAAGTCCTCTGTCCCTATATCCCTATATCCCTATGTATGCTTAAATCTTTAAAACTACGCAACGGATTTTGATGCGGTTTTTTTAATAGATAGAGTGATTGAAGAGGAAGGTTTATATGTATAATAACATCCATTGCACCCGTGCGAAGCCGGAGCGGGTCGCTAGTAAATGTATAAAAATTATAAAAAATCCAAATAAAATAGGTTTATTTTCAAAAAGTTCCACATACTGTATAGTTATTATTGTACTTTAGTAGGTTTTTCTGTAAAGTTGAACATAATTTATACTATATGTATTGGTCTGGATGTTTCTATGTATAATATGTATTTATTTACAAAAGAAAATATGTGTATCCGCATTCTAGAATCCATATTAAGTACTAGCTAGTTAAGCTATGCTTAAGTACTTTAAATCTAGTTTACATATTGTGGCGTAGTACCATATAGTACCTACCTACGTCGTACAATTTTATTATTATTTCATATTAAAACCACACTTTGTTATAATAATATTATATTTAACCTTATTATTATTTCAGATACCCTTTAATTCAAAAACCATTCATACTTTAAAAATGGTCCCATAAGTCACCCCATATGTTCACAACGGTTGTCCATCGGTTAGCTAATTAAAATAGCTATACACCACGACAGAGGGATGTTCCACCCCATGCCCCCGTGCCCTACCGCATGACCCTAGGCTTGGGGCAAGCCTTGACTTCAATTATAGAGTAATCAGAATTTAAATTTTGCGGGGATCATTTTGTAGTAGGAAGTGATGACAGATACAAAAATTACGTGTCAAATTATTAATTTTCGATAAACTTCTAAACTAATGATTTGATTTTAACGAAACTTTGCACTACTTGGTTTTATTTGAGAAATTGGATAGTTGTTATCTGTGGACGGCGAAGGCACGCAAATCAACCAATCATAGATTATTTAACAATAAATATACATATTGTAATAAATAATAAATATTGTACGTCATATTTCACATAGCTTTCTAGGCCCAAAGTAAGCATAGTTTAACTAGCTTGTGTTATGGGTTCCAGAATGCGAATAATCATAATTGTACAGTTTAGTTTTTTTTTTGTAAATACATACATAATATATTATAGTTACATAGAAACACCCAGACCAATGCAAATAGGCATATTCATGATGAAGATGAGAATAATTCGATTTTAACGAAACTTTGCACTAGTTGCTCTTATTTAAAAAATTGGATAGTTTTTTTATCTGTGGACCGCGGAGGATAGATTATTATCAAAGGGCTCGCGCCATTAGTTCATCAGTCCTTTTATTGCTTTTTAATTGGACAATTAGTGCACATGCGAATTTGACGTTTATTCACGATGTTTGCCGGTAGGTAACTATAGCAGTCGATGGCTGTATACTGTTAAAGTGCGTTAAAAACACGCTTGTTATGTTTACAGAAATAATCCTATTATAGTTTTTGTTGTGTTCTAAGAAGGGTTACAAAAATATGCTAACGGGTTACGATAACCGCTCTGTAAGGGGTTGACATTAGCTTAATCGATATATAATGATAAGCACAAGAGTGTCAGCCATAGGTGACGAAACCCTTACGGTCGACCCTGAAATTATACCTATAGCGGTAAGGGTGTGATCTTTTTTATACACTAACCTGATAAAATATGTCCTAATGCTCGTTGTATCAGAAAAAACTTTGTTCATAAAATAATTTGATAAAAAAACTAGCTTTAAATTGAAAATTTCAGTTATAATAATAATTTTATGCAAGAGTTGTGCTAATTGACGGCCTCTGTGGCGTAGCGGTAGTGCATTCGACTGCTACGACAGGGGGCGCGGGTTCGATTCCCGCTCAGTGCAAATATTTGTACGCATGAATATGTCTATTTGCATTGGTCTGGGTGTTTCTATGTATAATATGTATGTATTTACAAAAAAAAAGTATATAAGTATGTTTGTCCGTATTCTAGAACCCATAACACAAGCTAGTTAAACTATGCTTACTTTGGGTCTAGAAAGCGCTGTGTAGAATGTCGTAGAATATTATTATTATTATAATTTTAAAAGCTTGTACAGCGCAAGTTTCTTGTTTAGTTCGAGACCCCTACCGTTTCTAACCGTTTTCTTCAGACTTTGGACATCATGTCGCACCAGAGTATTTGTAAAGACAAAACAAATGAGTCCAAACTCCATAGGTTTATCTTATTTAGTTTAGGAGTTCCTATTGCCACTGTCCTACTCCATCATCAGATCCGCCCCATAGTACCATATGTATGCATTGTCATCCTCACTAAGCGTGCATGAAAAATTTCATGTAAATCGGTTGAGGATAACTGCCTGAAAAATCAGTTGTCAGATTTGACCCGCACTAACATACATACATTAATAAAGAGCATTGTTAACACAAGTTAAATACAAATACAAGTTTTTATTAAATAATATTGCATTTACTCGTTAAGTTTGCGTCGTTTCATTACAGAGTTCCTATGACCACCTTCCAGCTCAATCATCAGACCCTGGTTACCATTGAAAGACAAACTACTCGTCAAGACGATTCAAACGAGCCCAAACTCGATGAGGTTATGCCGTTTCATTGCGAAGTTCCTATGGTCACCTTCCAGCTCCATCATCAGATGAGCACCATGTCACCATAACATTATATTGTCGCGCGATTTACACATGAATGCAAAATTTCAGCTCAATCGGTGACCGGGAAGTACATCAAATTAAATTTTTAATGACAAACATCGGGGCAGGTGAAGGAAAACTAGGTCTGCAATACATTCTGCTGTTGCAAAAATTGAGCGAAGCTCCCCGACATGATAACCGTCATCAGTGTAATTTGTTTGAATAGTTTATTTATGGTTCGTTTTTTAACCATCCAATTATTTAGTGTTAAGGGGCCATTCTTAAGATTCTATTTTGCACGTGCCCTATTTGTTTACACGGAGTAAACAAATAGGGCAGACACACATACAGATGGTACTTTCGGTGATTATTCCTCCGTGGTACGTTGGATTTCAAACTTTTTTTTTTGATCGACTCCACTTTTGAAGTTACGCATTTTGGCGCCAAAACTGTGTGTCTAACCTTGACCATAATTGCGGAATCAGATTTTGTAAAATTTGTTCGGTGATTATTCTTCCGTGGTACACATGAATTTTTAATTACATAGCATATGTCCTTCCCATCAGTAATCATCTTTGTTTGTGACAAATTTCATTAGAATCGGTTCAGACGTAACCAGACAGACAGTTACCGCTTGCTGCAGGGCGTAGCCGTACTAGCGAAGGCGATTTTCTTACAGTTTGCAATGTCACGAACAAGAAGGCAAACTCAAATTCGGGAGTTCCTCACGTGATTCTATCCAGTGACTGTAATCTCTGTTTACAAGATGATGTTCAGCACCATGATCTGTAGGACCCCAGACAACCTCCCCTGCTAGCTGGCACACCTACTGATTAATGGACCAGGTTCTGGCGTAGACTTTCTTCTAGAGGTCAGGCGGACGCTCTCGCAAAGATAAGCCAAATCAAGAGAAAGAATATGAGAGCGTATCTCGGGCTCCACAGTGCAAGCTTTGGATGCATCCGGGACTAGGACTCGTGAGTTGGGACGAAGAAGGACTGCCTAGAACTAACTACACTGTTCACTTTATGAAGTTTCCGCAACAGATATTGAGAGCATTCCAATCTACAAGTGACATCTAGTGGCCATTAGTTAAACTGCTAAAAGCGACATCTAGTAAGAGATGGGTGTAGCAATAAGATGTTTAAAACCTAGAAGTAACTAGAATTTTTTTTCAATAGATGTCGTTTCTGATCGTGCTTATATTTAAAACATAAATATTATTTTGAAAAAGTGAAAGGATTTCAACATGCTTAATATTTTATTAAAATATTGTATAATATATAAACTCTTTATAAACTTTTACAAATGCATAAACTGTTAGTCAGTCTCTTGTTGGAACACGTATACGAATCTTACTGTAACTTAATAATTTAAATACAATTATGGCGTGCTAGTACGAGAATCCCTTATCTTCCATTACTCGCCGAATTTTCTCCGGATTCGGCCAGAACATCATCAATATCGTTGAAGCTGTAAAATACAAAAATCAAGACTAACTAAAAGTTTTTTTCTACTAGATAGCACTGAAAATAATATTTCGAGATTCGAACATTTTTGGTACTAGATGGCGCTTATATTAACTTTTAATATAGTGCGTTTTTTTTTTTATACCACTCAGGTGGCAGACAAGCTCACGGTCCACCTGATGGGAAGTGGTTACCGCGGCCTATGGACGTGTGCAACACCAGGGGCGTCACACTCGCGCTGCCGACCCTGTAAAAACCTTCTAATGCCCTTCTTGAAGAACCCCATATTGTAGTCGCTTGGGAGCAGGGAGCAGCACAGCAGGGAGATCATTCCACAGCCTGAGGGTGCGCGGAATGAAGTGCCTTTGATATCTAACTGTACGCACCGTTTCCGGTCGCAACGTGTGAGGATGAATTCCCTGTCTGTGGCGAGCGGTGCGACGATAGAATGTGGCCGTGGGCATCATATCAAACAATTCTTCTGAACACACCCCGTTATAAAGGCGGAAGAAAACGCACAGGGAGGCGAAATCTCTCCTAAGGTTAAGTGGTTCCACACTGCCTGTAAGTATGGGATCGTCGACGATCCTCAGCGCCCGTCTTTGCACCGAGTCGAACGGGTCAAGTTGGTATCTAAGTGCCCCGGCAAAAAGGTGACAGCAGTACTCCATCTGGGGCCGGACTTGCGACTTATAAAGAAGAAGTCTTTGCTCCGCAGTGAAGTACTGCTTCGCCCTGTTGAGCACTCCAAGTTTCTTAGATGCCAACCTGACTTTGTCTTCCAGGTGACTACGGTACTGGACCTCGCTGGAGATGTCGACACCGAGGATCCCGATACTTTTAGAGATATTAAGTGGTGTGTCCAGGAATTGTGGCGCTACAATAAATGGGGTTTTCTTAGCGGTGAATGCACATACTTGTGTCTTAGTGGGGTTGAATTGGACCAGGTTTAGTCCACCCCAATCGGACACTTTTGTGAGAGTAGTCTCGATTTCAGACACAAGTTGTTCGCGACTTTCTTCCACTGTAGACCGAGGGATGTTAGCTCGGCCCGTGTAAAATGCGTCCCCGGTACTGTCGTCCGCATAGCAATGAATGGAGTCATCAGACAGCATGTCATTGATATGCAGGAGGAACAGGGTCGGAGAGAGCACGGAGCCTTGTGGAACACCAGCGTTTATGTCCATGTGGTCCGAGCAGCTGCCGTCAACGACGGCTTGGATGCTTCTATTGGACAAAAAGCTGGCGATCCATTCGCAAAGTCCCTCGGGCAGTCCATAAGACGGCAACTTCGAAAGAAGACCTCTGTGCCACACCCGATCGAAGGCCTTCGCTATATCGAGGCTGACCGCTAGTGCCTCACCTTGACTCTCGATGGCTTGCGCCCAGCGGTGTGTGAGATACACAAGAAGGTCACCGGTAGAGCGACTGTGGCGGAAGCCGTACTGTCGGTCGATCAATAGATCGTTTCCTTCAAGGTATATCAGGAGCTGTATGTTATATTGTTTGTGATTGAAAATTGCTGTTAACTTATATAATATACATATATCCATAACATAAAATAAACTCACGCCTATATCCCCGAAGGGGTAGGCAGAGGTGCTAGCACCCACATTTCGCCAGTTTTAACATATATAATACAATCGCTAGTATCTGTTTATTACAAATACGAACCTGCAGTAAAAACTCCAAAAGCTGTAAAAACTTCCCGGCAGTGTAAGTCGAGGGTAGCTCCCAAGAAGTAGGAGCCAAGGGCTGCGCCCGCGCGCCCAACCATGTACATCACACACATTGCCATCGCTCTGTAAATTCAGTAAGACACAGTTATTGATAAAATTAAAAAAATTATAAAAATAAATATTATCATATCTTCATACAAAGATATAAAACTGACCTTAAAGATGTAGGGAATACATCAACTGCAATTGCTGCGAGGATAGAAGCTGCACATCCTGAGCACAGTGATATGATGAGCAGCACCGTGGCGGCGATACCCTCGGGTACGAAAGCGGCGCCCACCGTAGCAGCACCGCAGATAAACATTACTCCACCTGGAACCAAGTTTAGTGGTCTTTAAGTAGTAGGGAGGTGGTAAAGATATTACCTAGCACAAAAAAGTCCTATTGGAGTCACCAAAAATACCTACAATTTGTAACAAAACTAGTGTCTGATCAGTAAAGGTGTATTTGGGTATAAATATTAGGGTCTGTTTAAGTAGTACTTTTTGGAAAATTACCTCACAAAAACAGTGATAAAAATTAGGTCAATGAGAAAACTTACATGGCAACACATAGGGTGCGGCGGCGCATCGGGAGGCGGCATTGTGTGGCAACTTAGATGTAATTTTAAAATCCAATTTTTCATATATGTTTATGTATTTAGAATATCGATGTGTTTGTTATTGATCGGATACTAGTTTTGTTACATATTGTAGTTATCCCTACCGTATTCTAGCGAAGAGTAACCAAACTACGGGGTAACTTAATCATAAACTGATCTTACATTGTTGCATCGCGCTATAACTAGGGGCGCAATGCATTCTGCTGTTGCAATTTTGAGCTGAGAGTGCACTACATGATTACTTACAATTCACGCGCATCTTTTTTTCAATTGAATACCATTGAATTGGATTTTCGGTGATTATTCCTCCGTTGCTAGACCGATTTTCAATTTTCTTTTTCTGTTTTAAGCCAATAGTTAAGTTGCACATTATGGCGCCAAAATCGTGGCCTCAACATTGATCATTTCGGAGAAATCAGATTGTGAAATTTTTGAAGGGTGATTAGTCCTCCATGGTATGTTCGATTTTCAATTTTATTTTTTCTAAACCTTCTGAGTATCAAGTTGTATTTACATATCAAGTTTGGTTAACATTGGTAGATTAGTTTAGGAGGAGTAGCGTCACAACCGAAATACACTGAGTGGAGTATAGAGAGTTTTTGGCTTGACTTCGTCTCAATTTCTGAAAAATTGTCCCCAACATCCCAACGTAATCTACTTAGCTTAATCTAAAGGTTCTTCCTTTACCAATAACGTTTTTACCTATAAAGGGGAGGGTATACGCCTTCCATGCAGGTCTATGGTACACGACGTCACGGACCTATAATGAAACATCGCTGGAAAATTTTCATGTCGCGGTTCAGGACCAGTAATTGCGAATTAGGTGATCTGGTCTTTGGAAGAAAGTGTTAAAGTGTTTGGAATGTTCCTTGCAACAAAGGAATCAAGTGTTCCCTAGGACGGTAGTTATATTATAAAAGAAAAATATATTGAAATAAAACTATTTTTTAACGGATACTATCGCCATTTATTTGATGTTATTTTATAATATAAAATATACTTAAAGTATTTAGTCCAGGGTGTTTAGGAAAGTCCGCCGGTAACCTTGGGGTTATCCTTTCGAGGGCTTACCCAGGGTGCCTGGCAATGGACACTTGGGGACCGTGTGGTTTTAGTCGGTCCGATTCCGACACGCCCGTCGGCACCGATAGGGTGAAGCCCGTGGGGGTTTCCACAAGCTAAAAAAAAGGGGTGTACAGGATCCTCCCAATACCTTTGGAGTGAAAGCCAACTGACGAGACTCTTGCGCAGACTCCTCTCTCGGGGCTGGGAGGTTAAACGGCAGTCGCTCCAGGCAACGCCGATACATCAATCAAAAATCATAAGCGAAGTGACAATACAAAGTGTATGATAATGACTTACAGTACATAGTCTTCCTTCCAAGTTTGTTGATCAGGAATCCTATAGCGAGGTAGGTGAGTGCGAAGACTGCTCCCATGGACATGGATATCGGGAACATGGCCACGGACACCTCAGCCTCGCAGCTCTCTTGCTCTGATAACTATGTGGTTGAAGTGGGAATTTCATGGTTAGGTAGAATAAACTCCTAGTCATTTGACACTAAGTTTCTTTAAATAGTAATAATTATTATGTGAGTTTTTCTTTAAAATTAAATAAGTAATTCTAAATATTCTATTCTACGACATTCTACACAGCGCTTTCAAGACCCAAGGTAAGCATAGTTTCCCGAGGGGGCCATCTCGAAACCGGAGATGGCCCAGGGTCAGTCGGGGTGCGAGGGATATGCTCTATGGGCAACCTTACACCCCGGCGTCTGTAGACCCGAGACGGCGTGCGGTTTTAGTCGGTTCAAGCCCGACATAACCGCCCCCGCTGGCACGCGGGGGGGTATCCGAAGGGATTTCCGCACGAAAAAAAAAAAAAAAAAGGTAAGTATAGTTTAACTAGCTTGTGTTATGGGTTCCAGAATGCGGATAAACATACTTATATACTTTTTTTGTAAATACATACATATTATACATAGAAACACCCAGACCAATGCAAATAGACATATTCATGCATACAAATATTTGCGCTGAGCGGGAATCGAACCCGCGCCCCTGTCGTAGCAGTCGAATGCACTACCGCTACGCCACAGAGGCTGTCATTGTATTATCTATAGAAAAGTAAGCATACTAATTACTTAAAAAATTCATTGAGTTAATGTGGAGTAATCAAAAAACAAAGTCATTCATTGTTTCCGTAGTTCGCAAGAATTACGGTAGATGGCTTTAGCGTCGCCCCGAGACGTATAAAATATATCGCAGAATTTCGAATTTCTGGGACGTGTCAAGGTAGTTCAGTTGGTCAGAGCATCCCCCTGTACGAGACTGATCGCGGGCGCAAGACCCGTCCTAGATGTTCTCTTTTTCCGATCTAAATCTAAAGGACTAAGTATAGTGCAGGACGATCGTGAAGTATGACGCATTACGGAGTCTGGCGACGCACAGTTGTGGCCAAGGCTTGTATAATGTATAGTGCTTTTCTCAAAAAATGCGCGGAAATTAAAACTAAGTAGTATCTAGGCAGAACTTTTTATTTGAAAATGCAGTTATTGAAAGTACAATACGAACAACAGTAATTTTTCACGCGGCCAAATGTTCATTTGTTTTTTATTTCTCCTAATAAACAGCTTTCTATTGGCAAGCCAGTTCTGTATTTAAATAATGCCTTGGATAAGTTACCTCCTTGGTTGCCATGGTTCGGATTAAAAGATGATTCCATTTTTTAAATTACACGACGGATATGAGTTTACATAGTAATTTATTTGGCCGCTAAAACACGACAGATATGGATTTTCATACAACTTTTGCCGGCCGCTGCTCGCATGTACTTCAATTTCGATTTGTCTCGAAGAAGGTTGTCAAAATAAAGTTCAAATTTCCAAGCATTTTTGAGAAAATGTATTAAAATTTAAGTAGAAGAGGTTTTTTTTATCATTACCTTTGTTTAAAACATAATGTAATGATTCGCATAAAATAAAAAAATGTAAAAAAAGAAATCTATCAAAACTATTGCAAACTATTTAGGTATGTCATTAAGTAGAGAACAGAAAACACAATACAGATAGCGTTATAGTCCAATTGAATCATTAAGCTGTCCAATAACCCGTAATGTCCAATCACTAGTAGTTTACCCTATATATGATTGCTTGTCCCGAATGATTCATGAATGCAGAGCCTAAACTGCTGCTGCTTACGGTTTTAGTCGGTTTGAATCCGTAATAAATAAATACATATTCTAGGACAAATTACACAACGCCATCTAGACCCAAACTAAGCAAAGCTTGTCATTTGGGTTTTAGAATGCGGATAAACATACTTAAATACTTTTTTTTAAATAAATACATATTATACATAGAAACACCCAGACCAATACAAATAGATATTTTTACACCCAGCGGGAATCGAACCCGCGACCTGTGACTTAGTAGTCAAACGCACGAAAAAAAGGGCCACAATTTGAAATTTTGGCAGTTGGTAGGTATCTTTTATTTTCAAAGAAGGTAAAATAAGTAATGAACGATTATAAACTCACGCTAGCATTCAAGAACTTGTCTCGTATAATCTGACAGATGGAGATTTTCTGACTGGTCCCGCTTTTAAGGATGCTGTTTAATAAATCTGGTACCCATACGTATAGACCACTTGAGCTGGAAACCCAAAATATTTTTTTTTGAAATTATGTGGCGAGATAGTTTCAAAGTTTATGGCAACATATTAACTTGAGTGACACAGAAGCAAAGTAAGCTTCTTGGAATTTTTTTTTTTTCGTGCGCAAATCCCTTCGGATACCCCCCCGCCGGCGGTTATGTCGGGCTTGAAACGACTCAACCGCACGCCGTCTCGGGTCTACAGACATCGGGTTGTAAGGTTGCCCATAGAGCATATCCCTCGCACCCCGACCGATCCTGGGCCATCTCCGGTTTCGAGATGGCCCCCTCGGGTTTGGGCCCACGGTGTACCCGTCTTGCCCCGGTTTGGGGGAAGGGCGCTAGTCGCTTCACCGTCCCGGCCTGCTTCTGCTGGGGTGACAGGCGGCTCCCTCAAATTTGCTCTCACACCGCATTGTGCCGTATACCAGGCCGAACTCCTTGCCATATGCAAAGCGACCAGTGAGGTCCTCAGGCGAGGCGCGGCCACGTTCGGCATTCTCAGCGACAGATGAACCGCTCTCTTGACGGTCATAAACCGTCACGCCCTCCACCCTCTGGCTGTTGAAGCCAGATTGAACATCAAACGGGGCTTGGCCCAGGGCAAGGAAATCTCCTTGTACTGGGTCAAGGCCCATGCAGGGTGGGAGGGTAATGAACGAGCCGACCAGCTGGCTAAAGAGGCGACTCGGCGGTCGAAGAGAGCTCCGCACTACGACCTGTGCCCAGTTTCATTCGTCAAGCGAGGCTTGCGGCAGACCGCGCTTGATGAATGGAATGAAAGGTACAGGACGGGTGACACCGCCTCTGGCACCAAGCTCTTCTTCCCATGCGCGGTGGCTGCATACATAATCGTCCGCAAGATGAAGGTCGCCGGCACTACAACCCAGTTATCGACGGGGCATGGAGGGTTCTCCGAATACTTGACCCGGTTCAAGTGTAAGGAGGACCCATCATGCGCCTGCGAGCCTGGTGTCGGGGAGACAGTCGCACACTTAATCATGGACTGCCCCATCTACGCAAGAGACAGACACAATCTTGAAAGCAAGTTAAACATAAAAATAAACATGGCTAATCTTCCAGAATTGATTAAGAGACACAGAGAACAATTTCTCTGTTCATGACGGTGACAACACTAACGTCGAGCGGGAGCCGTACGCGGGGAGCGAGACGCGCGGGGTAGGGGATGCGCCGGCGGAGAGGAGTCGGCCGCGCTGCGGCGCGAGCGGTCGCCCGGAGTCGTCCGTATCGTTACACGAATATATCTAAACTTTGTACTTTCCAAGTTCTTATTATAATCTTTAATGTTTACTTGTGTTTACTTTTACAACTGAACCTACGTAGTAAACATTCTCAAATTTTCTGAAAATATCGTTAAAAGAGTTAGTAGTAAAAATAAAACTTAGCGTATAATAATCGAGCAGGCATAATTGTATGCCTGGCAAGTAGGTTAAACTTCTTGTTTACAAACAAAAGAAAGGAAACCTGTGTATATATATTTTAAGAATTAGCAAACAGATTATGACTATTTATAAGTAAAAGTAATATATGTAAGAGATAACAAGAGTTAAAAATGTAAAAGACATAAGTACTTAATAATAATAAAGATATAAACTAGCAGATAAGAAAACAATAATAAAGAAACAAACAAAAAACATAGTCCCCTTACCCTACCCCATATCCCAATAGTATGAAAGGAAGGGAATGAAAGTACGAGAAGAATAAAAGTGAGAACTTGTATGGTACTAGAAGACAAGAATGAAAACGAGATACTATCGAATCTACAACCGATCATAGAATATAGACTTAGACTAAGATCATAGTCTTTTGTTTGTACGAGTATGACGTTGCATTTACTCACATCATGAACACTGTGAACATAGAAACGTGTGATATAAACACACACTTCAGCAGAGGCGTCTTGAACATCACGCTAACATTCTTAATTGCGCCGATAAAGCCTCCAGTCTTAACTTCCTCACTGCCTGATATTAACTTCTGTACCTGGAATAGACATGTCGAATAAGAACAATTATGAGAACATAGCTCGTGGCTAAATAGCAATGACTAGCACATTGCATGTTTAAATAACACTAGCCAGCTAGTTAAGCAGTCGGTCCCGGTTGCCAAACGAACATCTAGGACGAGACTTGAACCTGCGACCAGTCCCTTTCAGGGGGAATGCTCTGACCAACTTAGTCACCTAGACACGTCTCACAATTACGATAGATGGCTCGAGCGTCGCCATAAGCATAACATAACATAACTTCACGCCTGTATCCCCGAAGGGGTAGGCAGAGGTGTATTACACACCCACGATTCGCCAGTTATGTTGAAGTCCCAATGTAATAGGGGGCTAGCCTATTGCCATCTACCGGGGACATCATTAAGCGAGCGATAATTAACGTTTATTAATGCACACATAACTATGAAAAGTCAGAGGTGTGTGCCTGGGGCGACTGGGGATCGAACTCGAGACCTCGTCTCAGCAGTCCGTTACGTACGCCACCGGGCTATCGCCGCTTTTTCTAGAGTATTCCCCCTGTAAGAGACTGGTCGCGGGTTCAAATCCCGTCCTAGATGTTATCTTTTTACAATCTAAATCTATAGGACAAAATAAGTATTCTAATTGCTTAAAATTTAATTGAATCTGTGGCAGTCCACTGTGAAGTCTCACATCCTTGTCTAACTACAAAACTTTGATATCGCCAGTGGGTTGTAGAGTCTGAAAGCCGACTGCAACTGAGTACCATCCTTCCAACCTTGCCCCAAGGTTTGGAGGATGATGAACTCTCTAACTCGCAGTAATCTCATCTCCACTGCGTATTAAAACAAAACAAACTTAACCGATTAACACGGAGTGTTTATGTACCGTCAACTAATATGACGCACGCAAAGAACTTATATACTACATGAGTGTATTTAGCAACAACTAACAAGTCACGTTATCGAAATCCAACTTTATGGACTAGTGGTTCCTTCGCTTCTGGGTCAGGTTAGGTTAGAACTGTGACCCCAACAGAGCGCGAGCCGAGCGAGCGTAGCGAGCGTATCGCGGTAGCGGCCGGCGAATTGCCGGCACCACTAGTCCGGAAAGTTGGATTTCGATAACATACATACGTACATACATACATAAAATCACGCCTGTTTCCCACAGGGGTAGGCAGAGATCACGGATCTTCATTTGCCACGATCCTGACACTTCTCTCGCCTCATTCATTCTCATAACATTCTTCATGCATGCTTGTCGGTTTAGGGTACTCCTGACCTACCCCTTTTCTAACACTTCCCCGATTTGGTCCAGGTATGTGCGCCTAGGTCTTCCCCTTCCGACGGTACCATCCACACTCGCCTCATACACCTGTTTGGTTAGTCTCGATAACATGTCTTGCCTAAAATTCTTATTTCGGATTGTCGAATCGGACTAAAAGACTAAGTAGTCCGATGATTTATAATCATCTGCATCATCGGACTTCTGAGCCGAAAAAGTCTCAGTAGTTCGATCATCGGACTATTTAATCGGACTACTGATACTAAGCCATTTTCCATTACGGCAATAGGCTCGCACCCTATAACGTGGAACCGAACGTGACTCGGGAACTGTGGGCATATGGTCTGTCTATAACTACCCTTTCGGAAATATAGGCGTGAGTGTATGTATGTATGTAAACTTACTGGGAATTCCTCAGCGCTTCTGCCATAGTTCCACTTGTACATCTTCATTAGCACTGGTAAAGCCGCTTCAGGACCCTTCGAAACCAGTAAGAACCTCGGACTTTCAGGCAAGAACAGTAGAATGACAGCAGCCGCCAACCCTGGGGCACACCAGAGCCACACAAACGCACGCCAGGGAACAATATTCGTGTATCCCAGTGTAAAAGACCACTTGCCCGGGATTATTAACCAGGCTAGACCTGCAATTACATTAGTGGCACTCCAGGAGTGCCGAAAGAAGTGAAAAATTGAACAATTACGTGTACGTGTGTATTTTTTGAATCGTCATCATCCCTCCCCCTCTCAATGCCCTTCCCACAGTTTTCACTTCAAAAACAGTGTACAGTGACCTACCAACACCTTGGGATCCCAAGTCAACGTCACCCACTAGTAGGTATACCTGCTAAATAACGGATGAGACTCTCGCGCAGGAGAAAGCAGTCAGAAGGCAGTCGATCTCATAAAAGTTTACAATCCAATCAAAAATAATAAGCGGACCCCGGGCTCCAACTTAAGTAAACTTTGGTCCAAACTGGGAGATCACTAGGAGGTTGATAATGATATCAAATTCTAAATTATGTTGTGAAGAGACTTTTTTTAGCCTAGTGGTGTACGTAACGGACTGCCGAGACGAAGTCTCGAGTTCGATCCCCATGCAGTCGCCCCGGGCACACACCTCTGATTTTTCGTAGCTTTGTGTGTATTAAAAACGTTGATTATCGCTCGCTTAGTAATGTGTCCGGTAGATGGTAACAGGCTCGCCCCCTATTACATTGGAACCTAAACATAACTAGCGAATCGTGGGTTTAACCCACGTAACACCTCTGCCTACCCCTTCGGGGAGACAGGCGTGAAGTTATGTTTATGTGTTTCTTATTCGGTTTATTTCTGCTTTTACAGTCGCGACTGTTAACTGACGCTAACCCTGAGAAGAGAACTATCACTTGAGCCTCATACGTAAATCAGCAGGCGTACTGGGTTTCAGGGTTGGTTTGAGCCCCAAAGATCTGGTTGGGACCCAAATTCATGTAAGTATCTCTTATAACAAATGACCTCCGTTGAACTCAATGAACCGATAACATTAAACTTGCCTAATTATCAATGACGTTCACTAACGATGTTTACATTATATTATATATTATTATCTTTGTGATGCGATTAAGTAAGTATTTGTTTATATCTATATATCTATCTATACCTATTGTGAAGGCCGGGGTGTAAGGTTACCACAGAGCATATCCCTCGCACCCCGACTGACCCTGGGCCAACTCCGGTTTCGAGATGGTCCCCTCGGGTTTGGGAACCACGGTGTCCGTCTTGCCCCGTTTTGGTGGAGGGGCGCTAGTCGCCCCGCCGTCCCAGCCTTTTTCTGCTGGGGTGACAGGCCACCTGCCTGCCACCCCCAGGCCTGTGCTCATGGAGGACGGAGGTCGTTATGCGGATCGTAAGGTACCTACCTAAAGAAGCAAAGCAAAAGGGGTGCAGCACCCCTTATCCCTTATCACTGTCTACTGCCGAGTAAGAGAAACACGTGAGTATATTAAAGAATTGTCTATACTGCCACTTTGTACATTACAACTTACCTGGTAAAAAAATAAACGACAAAGAAATGAAGACAGATCCCCATGCGATGGCAGCTGCTCGCTTTGAGTTCGCGTGCATTTCACCTAGGTATGCGTATACTGTTGCACTGGATGCTGATATTCTGCCAAGACAACCATTTTGAGATTACCATTTTGACAATAACAGAAGTTTATGGGGCCGTACCCCGATCTTTGGGGCTCTTTGGGGCCCATTGGGGCCAAATCAACCTCAGCTGAAAGCCGGTACATCTGCTGATTGACTGTTGGAGAAGAGAAGTTGGGTGCTCGTGCGAAGCATAAGTAAGACAAAAGCACACCCCTTTCTCTGGCTCGTTAGAGGATATTCATCATTATCACAAAACGTGCGATTCATAGGTATTGGCTTATCTCAATTTTTACGGGGTAAACAGCCATCAGACCCCCAGTCCCGAGAAGAAATCCATCGCCAGAGCCTCTTCCGTTGATTAGCTGGTGTACTTTCTAACAGGTGAGGTTGATTTGGGCCCTGAAGATTTTGGTGGGCCCCAAACAGTCCTTTAGAAGATATTAATTATATTATAGATTTAGGTGAATACTGCACAATTCTCATTAGATATCAATACTATGAATGTAGATGTTAAATCTTATGATGCTTACAAACATCCCGTCAGGAACCTGAAGAGTATCAGCATCCAGACGTTGGTGGAGAAGGAGGATGTAATCGAGAAGACGGCAGACAGGAGTATTGCTGGCAGCATGACCGCGCGTCTTCCTAACATATCGCCTAAGTAGCCCCAGAGGAATGATGTACTGATTATACCTGGAAAAAATTAGAGGAGTGTTTTCGTCGAATTGTGATAGATAAGAACCGACCACCGCTGGGATAAACGTGTTCTTGAGTGGAGACCGCGACTCGGCAAACGTAGTGTAGGACGCCCTCCGGCCAGGTGGGATGACGATCTGCGAAAGACTGCGGGCAGATGCTGGATGCGGCAAGCTGAAGACTGGGCGCTATGGCGTTCATTAGGGGAGACCTATGTCCAGCAGTGGACTAATAGAGGTTAATGATGATGATGAGGAGAGAGTCGTCTAGGTGTATAGCCCACCAAGCTCTTCGTAGCCCAAGCCCACCTCACCTGCAAGCCGGTACACATTTCCGTTATAGACCGAGACCACCTCATCAGGGCTAGCGGTAATGTGTCTATGTCAGAACAGTACCGCCTAAAACCACACGGTGTTCCATCATGGGAGCCTAGGGTATTCCTATAGGAAAGAAATCCCCAGGCACTACAGCAGCCATTGGCCACCTATCGAGCAGGCAGCCTCACCATGGAGTGTTTGGAATTTGTTATTTCATTGAGAAAGGCGTGCGTGGAATACGACACGCCGCTGTCTCGGCTCTGCTTCTGCTAGAGCGATGGGTAGCCCTTCCCGTCGCCTTCAAGCCGTTACATCAGCTGATTGACGGACGAGGTTCTGGCGCGGGATTTTAGGAGGTCGGACGGATAATTTTGATACTGTACTCGGTACTCCGATTTGAATTGGTGCTATTTAAATAAGTGCCCTCGTTTGCCCTCTCTGTCTATCCCAGTAGCTGGCAGCCCTGAGTATGGGTGTGTATTTGTGTACCTTTTTTTTTTTTTTTTTTTTTTTGTCGTGCGGAAATCCCTTCGGATACCCCCCCGCGTGCCAGCGGGGGCGGTTATGTCGGGCTTGAACCGACTAAAACCGCACGCCGTCTCGGG
Organism: Cybosia mesomella; assembly: GCA_946251805.1. Lineage (NCBI taxonomy): Eukaryota > Metazoa > Arthropoda > Insecta > Lepidoptera > Erebidae > Cybosia > Cybosia mesomella. Next base: position 3,393,536 of record OX276400.1, read on the forward strand.
TCTACAGACGCCGGGGTGTAAGGTTGCCCATAGAGCATATCCCTCGCACCCCGACTGACCCTGGGCCATCTCCGGTTTCGAAATGGCCCCCTCGGGTTTGGGAACCACGGTGTCCCCGTCTTGCCCCGGTTTGGGGGAGGGGCGCTAGTCGCCCCACCGTCCCGGCCTGCTTCTGCTGGGGTGACAGGTGGCCTCACCCGCCACCCCCAGGCCTGCGCTCATGGAGGACGGAGGTCGTTAAGCGACCTCCGGCGACTGAGTTGCCTGCGACGCGCGGCGAGCAAGTTGCGGGCTCGGCGGACCGGGAGAGTTCTAAGTCTCTCCCGGGCGCGCTCCGCCACCTCCTTCGCGAGCATTACATGCTCGCAGAAGGAGGCGGCGGCGGCCCACGCGCTCGCGCTCCGCACCATTGCCGCAATCATGCTGCCGAGCGAGAGGACTCCCACCCCGATGGCTGCCACGAGGTCACGCCTCGGCGCCTCCCACGCCGGGCAGTCCGCCAGCGTGTGCAGCCCTGAGTCCTCGCTCGCGTCGCAGTGATGACACTCAGGCGTTGGCTCCTTCCTGATCCGATGCAGGTGGTCCCCGAAGCACCCCTTCCCTGAGATCACCTGCGTCAGTCGGTAGGAGAGGCTTCCGTGTCGCCTCTCCAGCCAATCCTCCATGATGGGCCTTACCGCCGCTATTGCGGCGTGCCCTGCGCTTGGTTGCCCAAGTCGTTCCTTCCACTCCACCACGATGGCCTGGCGGAGCTGGGACTGCACGGCCTCGATTTCTCGAGGCTCGGGGTTCCATCCCTGCTCCCGCGCCTCCTTTCGCCACTGGTACAGTTGCGAAAGGGCTCTCGCTTCCAGGTCCCATGGCGGAGTTCCGGCAAGGAGACTCGCCGCCTCGAAGGAGATCGTGCGGTACCCTCGGATGACCCTGATGGCCAGAACTCGCTGCGGAGCGCGCAGCATCTGCACAGTTCTGGTCCTCAGGGCCTCCGCCCATATTGGGCACCCATACAGGGCCATGGACCGCACGATCCCCGCGTAGAGTCTCCTGCAGGAGTCATCGGGCCCCCTCATGTTGGGCAACAGCCGAGCCAGAGCAAGAGCTGTGCCCTTCAATTTGGGGGCCAGACTTCGGATGTGCTCTCCGAAGTCCCATCGGCCGTCGAGCACGAGCCCCAAATATTTCATTTGGGGCTTGATGCCGATGCGATTTCCTCCCACGATGAGACTGGATCCCTCGGGTGGCTTGCTCCGAGGCCCATGGAAGAACAGGGCCTCGGTTTTATGCAGGGCCACCTCGAGACCCAGCCGCCGTGTATTTGTGTACCTATATGTTATATTATTTGCAACAACTGGACACTTTAAATTTCTGTTCATTGTGCCATTGTTGTGCAATTCGCGTCCCGTCCTGTGTGCATAAATCGTTTAGCATTGATGCTGATTTGATTTTTTCTCATGGGCAATAATTATACTATCATCAGCTTCATCATCACAGTATTAGTCCCGTTTGCATCACAAACGTGTACTTTGATGCCCGGGATCCACTCTCCTACTTGATTTATTTAATCTTGACTTTTACAGGACCTTTTTTTTATATTCGTTCCGTCAATTGACTGCACCCCGCTGTATGGTGAGATGCTAGGTTGAAGTCCAGAAGATATGGGCCACCATCCCAGATGCTGACGATGCAAAAATGGTAGCGACTACCTTGACGGCCTCAAAAGATGCTTTTTCACGCCCCGCTTGAAGAACCCGGGATTGTAAGAAGGAGGAAACAACCTACCTACTGCTATCTGACCCCCCAATCCCGAGAGTGAGATTGGCTTGTGCCCCGCAGATCTTGGTAGGACCCTTATTGGTACACCCAAGCTCATTCATTCAACTGCTATGCAAGTTTTTTTGTATAGTTCATCATCTTCCGAGGTCTTTTCCAAATCACGTAACGTCGACTACCATCGGAACTCCACAACCCACTGGCGATATAATTCTATAGTTAGACCTGGGGCATCACCACTCAAAAAACAATTCAGTTTCCAGTTGCTCAGCCGAGGGAGCGAGATGGAGGTATACACATCTCTGTCTCACATCTATGTTTCCGTCAGTTGAGCGGCCCGAAACTGAATTGTTTTTAACGCATCGTGGTAAGGTCCCTGGCAAGGTCGGTCGGTAGCTTAGTGGTGGAGTCGACCCTACGATCGAGAGGTCCCGGGTTTGAAATACCGAGCTGAACGTGGGTTCAGGAGTGGTCCTAACACAAGCAATTAAGCTCAGCTGGAGGGGTTAGGGGCAATATTAGTCATTTCGGTTACTAAAACTGTTTAAAAAAAAAATGTTTGCATAGATCTTACCAATAAAAGCAGCAGCATTGACTAGTCCCTTGTGTTTGCTGTCGAGCTGCAGTTCACACTCAGCCGCTGTGATGGCGTAACTCATGCCCACCGACTCCATGGACACGTTCAACATGATCAGACCACTGGTGAAGAGCACCAAGTGGTTCATTTTACCATGTCCTGGTGGATTTAAAAAATATGAATGAGTAGCTGTTGTCCACGGCTCCGTCCGCCTGTAGGTTGGTTATCGGACTATCATACCCTATTTCAACCAAGGTAATTTTTTTAAAAAACGCTCTAAGATATATTTATTCAACTATTATCAAATGTCTATAATAATACATAGTTTTATAGTGTTATTTTCAACAATGACGAACTTTCATACAAACTTTCATCCCCTATTTGAGGGATTCAAATAGTGGAATACACTGTCAACAATTATGTACAAATGGCGACCTCATCGCTAAGAGCAATTTATTACAGGCAACCTTTGGATGGATATGAATTTCAAGAAAGAAATCAATGCAAATATCTCTAGGTACCCCAGCAGCCATTGATTGATAATGGCAATGATGGTGAGAATTAGAAATGTTGTAGGAACTTGGATACGAACAACTGACTGATTCACACATGAGCACTCAAGCATGACAAAAATTAAGCATTTTTAATAATATCCATCAAAAATAAACATCATCGTCATCCCAGCATTGAGTCGAAGTCGCATCAGTGCCTTTCACCACGGAACCCAGGGTCTATTTTTCGGATTTCCTTCCTCCAATTCGCACGGTTTTTTGCATCCCTGGCCACTGCCATGGTCTCACTACATCATTGGCACCACAGAACTATGAATACGAGGTAGGTACCTAGGTAGGTAGTTAGGTAGTAAAAGTTAGTATACAAATGGCTGAAAAAATTCATTCAAGACTGGCATCGCCTCGAGGTTTTACTGTCATAAGTTCTGATCACGAAGGAATATTGGGATGAAATTTAGCCTATGTTATTCAGAGATAATGTAGCATTGTAATCGCGAAAGTTTTTTTTTTTTTTTTTAAATCGGTTCATTAGTTTTAGCGTTTATATATTATAAACAAACTGGTGGTGGAAATTTGATGACACAAATTTGTCACAAAATTCGGCCGGGTAGGTACCACCGTGCACGATTGCGAAAAACCCTACATAGTAATCCAATTCCGGTTTGATTGCGTTCAGGGGTCAGCAAGTGCATAGCCGGGCAGGGGGATTGTGGTCGCAGCACTAGTGGGACCGGTGGGTGTCACGCTGTGCTGCAACGACCATTCTCTTCTGATGAGGGCGTCAAGCTGACTGCCACCATTGTTAACATGGTACGTGTATGTAATGGTGACCCTCTTTCCTGAGACTTTACCTTCAGCTTACCATCAGGCGAGGTGAAGTCCAATTGACGTGTCCTAAATATAAAAAAAAACTCTCTTCTTTCTTATTTAGTTCATTTTAAGACTTAATGGACGATTATAAAAAAGAAAAAGCATAATTACCTGTTTGCTCAAAAGCATCTTCAAAGCTGTATTCACTTGTTAGGTTCAACTTTTGTGTGCTTTCTTCATCTTCCCCTATTTTGGATCTTGGATGTTTCGCCAACATTTTTTCTTCCTAGTGTTCAGTTACAGCAGCATTATTTCTTCTTTCTTCTTAACCTCTTTTTTTTTGCTCTGGGTTACTCTTAGTTTTCTCTGCAAACAATTTTTTTTATTAAGTATCGCCATTAAGAATGAAAGAAAAAAATGCATAATTTCTAATGACGTAATATTAGGTAAATCTTTCAAAGAAACTTTTCAATTCAAAGAATTACCTAAGATTTATAGATTTGGGTTATTGGTAGAGTTGCCGCGAATAGTTGTTATAGCGAATAGTCGAATACCGATTAATCGCCATTCACTTTGGCGAATATTCGAATAACTCGACATTACTATTCGACATCAATGAGGCACATTAACAATATTTCTAATTTCTTCTAAGGTTGTGAGAAAAGAAAACAATAAGTTAAAGAAATCTGTTTCATGTTATACATACAGACATATATATAATGTAGAAATATAATTTTTCATTTTTAAATGCTGGCAACCCTTTTCTTATACCAGCGTTTATAATTGTAGGGGACGGTCGGACCATATTGACCATTGGTCGGAAATAGTTTTTTGCACCACAATCTGCCTCTGTTGGATTTTAAATATTAATTAAAAAACTTAACTAATTTAATTTCATGAATATGATAGGCACAGGCTATGCTCTATGGGTAACCTCACACCCCGGCGTCTGAAGACCCGAGACGGCGTGCGGTTTTGGTCGGTGCAAGCCCGACATAACCGACCCCGCTGGCCGGCGGGGGGGTATCGAAAGGGATTTCCGCACGATAAAAAAAAAAAGGCACAGGCTCATATTACAGATAATAATTGATACTGTGTATTGTTTTATTAAGGAAAATAATAAGAATTGACGACTATTCGCCGAATACCGAATAATACTAGCTATTATTCGGTATACAACGAATATCAAAAAATCGAGTAATACCGAATAATAATACTCGCATTCGCGGCCACTCTAGTTATTGGTGTCAGATTGCAGTGATAGCGTGGATTTTAAACAGACAGATTTTAACAAAAATATAGAAGCAGATGGCAGTCTGTGGTCCCTGCCTACCCCAGAGGGACAAAGGCTTGAGTATGTGTGTGTAGTAACCACAGACTATGATGACTGAACCGTGGCCCCAAATTTTTAAAGTATTAGCCAACGGCGACGTCGCCTATCTGATACATAATTATCAATTCGTAATTTATTGGTTTAATTAATTGAAATAAATTTATAATTCCAATAGATGTCGCTGATAAAAATAAAATTATGGGGCGATAAACTCGTGCCCGAACTAGTTAGGGTTCCATTGCCAAATGGTAAAAAACGGAACCCTTATAGATTCGTCATGTCTGTCTGTCTGTCCGTCCGTATGTTACAGCCACTTTTTTCCGAAACTATAAGAACTATGCTGTTGAAACTTGGTAAGTAGATGTATAGTATGTGTAAACCGCATTAAGATTTTCACACGAAAATAGAAAAAAAAACCATAAATTTTGGGGGTTCTCATACTTAGAACTGAAACTCAAAAAACATTTTTTGATCATACCCATACATGTATTATGTATACGGGTATCTATGTATAGGTCTTCAAAAATTATATTGAGGTTTCTAATATATTTTTTTCTAAACTGAAACACAGACACAGAGACACTTTCGAAGTGGTAAAATGCGCCCCCCCCCCCCTGTAACTTCTAAAATAAGAGAATGATAAAACTAAAAAAAAATATATGATGTAGGTACATTACCATGTAAACTTCTACCGAAAATTGGTTTGAACGAGATCTAGTATAAGCATTTTTTTTGCCATTTACCTTTCCTTCTATCAATTCAAATATAAAAAATTTACTTACTGCTACGGAACCCTTCATGGGCGAGTTCGACTCACACTTGCCCCGTTTTTTAAGTATAATTTAGACATGCAATTATTTTTCTACCCACACTAGACACATCGAGGTGCAGATAAATAACTAAAACCTTTATAATAATAAATGCATTAGAATGACAAACTGTGTATAAAAAAGCGGCCAAGTGCGAGTCGGACTCGCCCATTAAGGGTTCCGTAGCAGTAAGTAAATTTTTTAATAATGTTTTTTTTAAAAAATTTTATATTTGAGTCGATTGAATAAAAGGTAAATTGCGGTTTACGATTTATGACGTATTAAAAAAAAAACTACTTGATCACGTTCAAACCGATTATCGTTGGAAGTTTACATGGTAATGTACATCATATATTTTTTTAGTTTTATCATTCTCTTATTTTAGAAGTTACAGGGACACACATTTTACCACTTTGGAAGTGTCTCCCGCGCAAACTATTCAGTTTAGAAAAAAATGATAGTAGAAACCTCAATATAATTTTTGAAGACCTATCCATAGATACCTAACACATGTGGCTTCGATGAAAAAAAAATTTTTGAGTTTCAGTTCTAAGTATGGGGACCCCCAAAATTTATTGTTTTTGTTTTCTATTTTTGTGTGAAAATCTTAATGCGGTTCACAGAATACATCTATTTTCCAAGTTTCAACAGCATAGTTCTTATAGTTTCGGAAAAAAGTGGCTGTGACATACGGACGGACAGACAGACAGACAGACATGACGATTCTATAAGGGTTATGTTTTTTGCCATTTGGCAACGGAAACCTAAAAACCGGTATTAGTAAACAATTTTCTCAAATTTAAGTCTTTGTTTATTCTTATTTATTTATTTATTTATAGTTAAATAAAACGGTACATAACCAATTACATTAGATAACTTAGGTTTACATAGAATAACATAACATAACATAGTATAAGGCATGTCTCTCATATTTGTATGGAAGTCTTATACACTGGTGTCAAGATTGTATATAAGATTTTCTGGAATCACACTGAAATTGTTACCGTTTAAACATTAGACGTCGCATCAGATAGTGCAATGAATCCGATAAAATTACTTTCCAGAATGAACTGGTTTTGTGAACACTTTTAAGAAAAAGATTAAGTTAATAAGGTTACACACACATTAATAGTATATCTAAGTGATTTCATATAAATAAGATGAGACAGAAGTTAGAATTCACCAGAGAAAATACTTGAGATCAGATCAAACGTGTCGTGACTTGTTGAGTTTTCATCTTTTATTTAACGAAATTAATCGAGTACAACGTGATAAGTTTGAATTGTTCGAAAATATTTTCAGGGATGAATTCAGTCCTCTACCGCCTGACCCCCAACCCCGAGATCCATCCATCGGTCAATCAGCATGTGTACCGAGTTGCAGCTGACTCAGCTGAGGTGATTAGTCTCGGTGTCCACCACCAATTTGGCCACCACTGGTGGACAGAGAGACAAATTATGAAATTATGTTCCAATGTCCACCAGTGGTGGACATAGCAACATATTTAGAAAAGTTGTGTTATATCGAAACGACTTTTTGTCGCCAAACGCTGCTTCGACTGAACGATTCTTCGAATATTTATCAATCGATGGACTGATGTTTCGCATCAGTTCTTGCCTCGCTCCGCTTATATTCCGAAAATAAGTAAAGTGGGTTAGATTAGGTTAGAACTGTGACCCTAACAGAGCGCTCTTTGTCTCTCTGTCCAGCAGTGGTGGCCAAATTGGTGGTGGACACTGGGACTAATCGAGCTGAGGTAGTATCAGCTCAGTTGGTCAGAGCATTCCCCCTGTAAGGGACTGGTCGCGGGTTCAAGTCCCGTCCTAGATGTTCTCTTTTTCCGATCAAAATCGATAGGAAAAGTGAGCATACTAAATGCTTAAAAATTTAATGAAATTAGTATCATATAAGTAAATTGATGACAACATCAGCTGATGCCCGGTTATAGTTTTTTTGGTCATATCTCCAGTTCTACTTAACCAATTGGAATCAAACATACGGTAGATTTTAAGTCTGACCAGGACCTTTCTGATAGAAAAAATCGCATCAAAATCTGTTCTGTAGTTTTTGTGTCCATCGCGAACAAACAGATAAACAGGCAAGAATTCCCAAAAAAAATTGTTTTTGTTTTTAGAATCGTACGTTTAACATAACCCAACTTTTTTTATATCTCTAATGTACAGACTAACCTAACAAAGAGCGCAGGGACTCGGTGGATGCAGGCCGCTACAGATCGGTCGAAATGGAAGTCGATGGGGGAGGCCTATGTTCAGCAGTGGACTTCCTACGGCTGATATGATGATGTACAGACACAACTAATTTACAATTTTATAATGATGACCCTCCCAGACCAGAGTAATCTGGTAAGGTGGGGGAAGGCCACAGAAAAACAATGTTATACTTGTGGTACGGCTAGGCACTAGGGACGGCTAGACACATATTAGTAGGATGTAGGGTGCTTCTCGATAGAGGCCATTACTCACGCCGCCACGATAAGGTGCTTATCATCATACGTGAAGCAATGAGTCTGGCAGTAGCTAGAGCCCAAAAAGGATTGACTACTAACAGACGTCATATCAACTTTGTGTCTGAAGGTTCATCCATAACACCCAGGAACAAACCTTATTCAATCTTAGATACTGCCCCAGATTGGACTCTCCTAATCGACATGTATGAAAAGCACTATAAAATTCCGGAGGATGTTGGGGTTTCGTCATCTAGACCGGACATATTCCTATATTCTAAGAGGTTAAAACATGTGGTTCTTGTGGAACTTACTGTACCGTGTGAAACAAATATACCGAAGGACCACACAATAAAGAAAAATAAATACTATGATCTCACTAACGAATTAATCAAAAACGGTTACGTGGTTAATTTGTATGCAGTGGAAGTGGGAGCGAGAGGTATACCAGCAAAATCTCTCTATAACCTACTTAAAGATCTAGGCCTATCGAGAGCTACAATAAGCTCATTACTAGGACGAATGTCTAAAGCGGCACTAGTAGGTTCGTATCAAATTTGGTTAGGCAGGGAGGGGAACTTGGGTAGTGAAGGTGAGTGTTGATGTACATCAACAAAAGGGGCCCCTTCTAAACCTACACTTGGGTCGCAAGTCCCAGGCACTGTCCCGAGTTCCCAACTCAGCAACGCGATGGACACCGGCACCCGCACGGAGAATCCATGGATTGCTAAGATTACGGTCTCTCTATTAGTATAGATGGACACTGCCACGCCACGGCAATGATTACTAACAGTGCAATTGCCATGTAGTAGTTAGTTAGGCGATCTCATCATTAAAAGCGGCGATAGCCCAGTGGTGTCCGTAACGGACTGCCGAGACGAGGTCTCGAGTTCGATCCCCAGTCGCCCCGGGCACACACCTCTGACTTTTTGTAGTTATGTGTGTAAAAAAATGTTGATTATCGCTCGCTTAGTAATGTACCCGGTAGATAGCAATAGGCTCGCCCCCTATTACATTGGGACCTAAACATAACTGGCGAATCGTGGGTGTGCAATACACCTCTGCCTACCCCTTCGGGGATACGGGGATGAATTTATGTTGTTATGTTGTATCATTAAGAGCAATTTATTACAGGCAACCTTTGGATGGACATGAATTTCAAGGAAGAAATCAAGGATAATATCCCTAGGAACCCAAGCAGCCATTGGTTGGTAATAACAATGAAAAATGGATACGAACAACATGGAGGAACAATAATTTAGAATGTATTGCAATATCAAAACTAACTTCACAATCAGAATAACAATTCTAAGTGTAGAGGTTATCAGTTTTAGAAGAGCATACGCAATGCGTATTGCTTTGTGTTCCTGTTTTGAGATAAGCCTCACAAATTATAACTGATTAATAATGTGGGTGATGGACTTCAGAAGATATTTTTATACTATTTAGGTTAAAAAATAATCACTCGGATCGTCAGAAGATCTTCTGGTCTCAATAGTGCCTTGTTATCAGCCTACGTCGTAATAAAGATCGAGATTTCAGATACAAGTAGTTCGCGACTTTCCTCCACTGAGGACCGAGGGATGTGGGAGGAACGAGGTGTAGGTAATGCTCCTCCAACACAAGGAGGATCCTCCGACCAGGCAGGTGATCGCGTCAGGCGGGCTGAAGCCCTAACTTTGAGGTTAGAGGTTAAACTTCATTTTCGCGATGCAGGATTGTGACGTAGCGTAGTAATCACATGGTAGTTGTGACATACTAGACGGTTGTAGTTCAGCTCTCTGGTAGCTAGATGGCGCTTGTTTTATGTGGTATCGAAGTAGTTCATCGCATTGTTGCTAGATGTCGCCTGGGTACATGTGTTGTTGCCACACACATTGAATATATTCTGCTGTCCGTTCTGTCTTATCAGTAGAACTCGTTTTTTTCGTTCAGTTCCACTAAGTAGTAGGACAAATTGGCTTTTTATCCTGTTTACTAGGCTAAATTAACGTATATTTTTCTCCGTTTAGTCCTACTGCTAGAAATAAACAGTAGGACTATAGGGACTACGTCACAGTCTTCTGCACATGTACTAAAAGTGACCTTAGTACTATATCAGTGACATACTAATCTATATACTACGACGACCTCTGTGGCGTAGCGGTAGAGCATTCGACTGCTAAGTCAGAGGTCGCGGGTTCGATTCCCGCTCATTGCAAAAATGTATATTTGCATTGGTCTGGGTGTTTCTATGTATTCCATGTATTTATTTACAAAAAAAAGTACATAAGTATGTTTATCCGCATTCTAGTCTAGATGGCGCTGTGCAATATGTCCTAAAATATATTTATTTAACTTCTATATTAATATTATAAAGAGAGAACCTGAATTCTGTCAATTTGTTTATAAAGTTGAGGGTTTAGAATATATTAATTAATCTTGAGGGTAATCATCGGTACCACTGCACTTATTGGAAAACAATGTTTCACCATTTGAAAGGTACATTAAACCCGATGTACAAAGGCTAAGTATTACATTATGAAGTAAAAATAAATAAATAAATATTCTAGGACATATTACACAGCGCCATCGAGACCCAAACTAAGCAGAGCTTGTCATATTGGTTCTAGAATACGGATAAACATACTTAGATACTTTTTTTCTGTAAATAAATACATTTTATACATAGAAACATCCAGACCAATGCAAATATACATATTTGCAATGAGCGGGAATCGAACCTCTGACTTAGCAGTCGAATGCTCCACCGCTACGCCACAGAAGTCGTCAAAGTTACAATAGCTTGAGTTAAACAAAATCACTTAAATCGGAGCGAAGCGTTTGCTAGTTAGGAATAAAACGGACATGCGTTAGATGCATGTTTATAATTTCTAATCAGACAGATTATGTTTGAAAGTTGGCCTAATGCAAACATAAAACCCCTTCAGTTTTATTGTTTATAGATTAGATCACAGACATAGTAAGATAGGATTAGATATACATGAGTAAAAACAAAATTAGTAATAACATTTATATGTTACTAGCTGACCCGGCAAACTTCGTTCCACCTTGGAATCGCGTTATGTTGGTTAACTAATAAGCTGAATTTATTTTGTGAATATCTCCTTGCATTAAAGACCCGAGATGGCGTAAGGTTTTGTTAAGTTTGACATACCAAACATATTTAAGTGATGTATTTGAAATATAAAATACAAAATACAGTATTTTAGCTATTTTTATTTGAAATACAAATTACAAAATAAGTACTATTAAGAACAAAAAGCAATTCAGTCTAGTATCGGTTAAAAAGCAGAGTAAAAGAATATTAATCAGTAAAACCAGAGTTTCCTAGACCCACTGTCAGATAAACAGCCTCTTGTTGGAGAATTAATAAAACCTGCTAAAGAAAACCAACTTTCTACAGGTCTTGTTAGACACAAACTTGTGTTAAATTGTATGAAAACATTTTTTAGTATACGCGGCATAGCCGTTTGTTTGTGGCTGAACTCCTCCGTAACCACTCGCGCGATCTTGACCAAATTTACCACGGTGATAGTGTGGACACTGAGGAGTGTTTTGAAGCGAGATGGTTCATGTCCGATGTACCATTGAGGAATAATCACCGAAAAACAGTTTCACGAGCGCGCGGCCTTAACTAAGTGCGCGACCGTAGTAAGATGTCTGATTTTCAAGTAAGAGTCCCTGCTCGCTCATCGTAATTTATTTCAGTCGCACCCTGCACTGAATTCCTAGTATTTAAAGAACGTTCAAACATGATAAGCTCTTTGCTTTTATCATTTACGATCAATGAATTCTTTGTCTACTGCTAGACTGGCCGTATAGAGCATAAAGTTTGGTATCGATTTAAGAACACTACTTGACCGATAAGATTGCGTGCGTCTTTTGATTGATACCACAGATGACATCACAAAAAGGCGCGCTATGTCTATACGATAGGTGTTTAAACAATAAACTTGATTACAGGGAATCCGAAACTTGACATTGACGTCTTCGCCATTGATAATTTTATAAATATTTATTTTATTTTACTTAACATTTGCGAAACTGCAGTGATTCTACGCAGAAGCCATTAACTAAAAGAAGAAGAAGAAACAATGAACTCATTTATCTAGTTTCTACGTCACATTCTCAATTCAAAATTCATTTCCGCCTCGCCCAGGATTCGTAACAATATTTTTTTATTCTAAACAGCTTGTATATAGTATACATAGTTCAAATTCAAGTTTTTTATTTGTGGAATATGATACCAAGGAGATGTTTACATTACAATGAAGGTGATTGAAGTCATTGTTTGCTATTAAAATGGTGAAAAACTTACAATAGAATGTAATGATTGTCTGCGATGAATTCTCGATTTAGAAACGTTGTACGCGGTTGAGAGCCAACTTTCAAAATAGTTTTTTTTAAGTATCGTAGTTACTTGTTTATGAATGAGATGTGTTGGTTGTAGCATCACGTCGTATTTTGTTATGTAGCATTGTGTCTGGTTGCAGAACATTTGTCGCTAAGGTCGGGTACACACCAAACGAAGACGGACGAACGCTATCGCTCGCTGTCGAGCGTGCAATGCACTCAATGCGTGAGTGTATCACATCTTTTATGTATATATTAATTCTACGAAAATACGGTGAAAATATACAGTGCGCGCTTAATGCTTGTCTTAAACTTGCAGAATCGTAACGTAATAGCATTGCGTATTAATAGTGTAAGCATGAAGTATTCCAAGCAGAAAACTTGCAAGAAAGGTTAAATGGCAGTAGAGGGGAATCTTGCAGCCTTGCAGTGTTACTGCTAGCGTATGCAAAAATCATTAACTTTCAAATGATGAAATATTTTCCAATAAGTTTAGCGGTTCCGTAGATTACCCCAAACACATAAACAAACTTACAACAAACTTAGCTTCTCTCTTTATAATATTAGTATAGATTTGCATTTCTTGGGTTTGCTCGTACAGAGACTATACTTCAAGTTCTAATCTAATACCTTTATACAAGCAATTCTTGTATATATGTATATATATAATCCGTATCTCGGAAACGGTGTCAACGATTTTCATGAAATCAGGGGGTTTTAGGGGCGATAAATCGATATAGCTAAGTTTTATTTCTAGGACACGTCGAAAAAGAAATCGGTCAGTCATTCGGGTACTATAAATTTATACTATCAATATATTTAACGTATAAATGTTAATATCCAAATATATAAATAAATAGGAAACACTTCCTGGAGGTTAATCAAATAAAAAATATTAAAAATGAAAAGAGGCACATCAGTGTATACCAGGCATTAAGTGTATAGTAATAAACACATATTCAAATTATATTCTGCATTTCAAATAGTTGACAGCAAATCGTATATTAGAAAAAGTGATTTATCAGATACATTTTTCTCGGATTCTGACCTAGCCATTATCCCAATATTTATGTCGACTCTCCTAGTTTTTTTTCGCCAGGACACTCGTCTCGATTGTGATGGTTGAGTCGCCGAACATGTCAAGTACTTGGCGTGTCGGTGTCGGGTTGTGTTGGTGGTCGGTGCATTACTTGCGCGTACCATCTGAGTCGACTTTCCACCAACTTTTCCGGGATGGATTTCACCAGGAAGCTACCACGGATGTGGATAATATCCACAATAGCGCGTACGCAATAGCGTATGGTCCAGCAACGTTACACCTCCTGCCCATCGGAGCATTCGCATTTCTCAAATTTTTCATGCATTTTTCTCAGAATGACCCAATTAATCTGTGACATCGTCAAAAACTAATACACGCCATGAATGTTTTTTTATCGCAAATGTTGAAAAGTTTGCAAAAAAAATAAGGTGGAAAGCGACCATCACACCTGAAGGCAAGATGTGTTTTGTTATTATTTGGGGTCTCAGGATTAGAAATCTGGTCATGGGGTCCGGTCCGGTTCACAAACTCAAAGAATTGTAGCTCCTGCTCTAGTACCTTTTTTTTGTGCTGAAATCCCTTCGGATACCCCCCGCCGGCCAGCGGGGGCGGTTATGTCGGGCTTGAACCGACTAAAACCGCACGCCGTCTCGGGTCTACAGACGCCGGGGTGTAAAGTTACTCATAGAGCATATCCCTCGCACTCCGACTGACCCTGGGCCATTCGCAGTGTCCCCTCTGATAACAGCAGAGGGGTACCTGGAGCGACCACGCCTCCCCGCGGGCCTGGCAGGCCCGCCATACCCCGACCCCCTCGTGCAATTGGGTCAGCTGGCCCTGAAAAGGGCCGGTTGGTCAGACTCTTGGCCGTTGACGTTGACGCCAGCTACTTCAGAGGAGCAATCAATGATGCGTCATCGCCCACGTTGCCCAGGGTGCACCAAACTTGGAGGTGATCCAACCAGTCGCACCCCTCCTGCTCTAGTACCTATTAGACGGGCTGTGTACGGAGCAAAAAAAAATGGTATCAAGTGAAACCACTAACGGAAATGGACCACCACCAAAGCGCCATTTTTTTATTGGTGTCATTGAACAGAGGGCATTAGAAAAAGGCGCGCTATGCTTATCCAGAGAGGTGTCAAAATTCATTAACTCATTTTAGTTTTTGCGTCCCGTTCCAAATTCGAAATTCTAAATTCATTCATACCTCACACAAGAACCGCGAATTTTTTTTTGATCGAAACAACTTGGCTATAATAGAATGCAATGCTTAAAACTGACTTTACTATTGTAATGATGCTTTGATACAGAAAAATTACAAGAGTAATATAATCATAGGTATGCTCTATGGGCAACCTTACACCCCGGCGTCTGTAGACCCGAGACGGCGTGCGGTTTTAGTCGGTTCAAGCCCGACATAACCGCCCCCGCTGGCACGCGGGGGGGTATCCGAAGGGATTTCCGCACGATAAAAAAAAAAAAGGTATGTAGTACTGACTGAACTAAAATAAAGTAATAACTTGATAACCGTATATATAAGGTATAGGTAATTGTATTATCCAGTTAATTAACTTTTATTATTAGATAAAAAATCACAATACTAAATTAATAGGCACATAGTAGGTACTTACCTAAAGCAAAATATAGCGATAACTTCAAACAGTGTATTATGCAAAATAACTCAAAAATAATTATCCAGTTAAATTATTTGATATTTTTTTTTATAATTTCACTTTTAACCCAATATTAACAACGCATTATAACCACGTTTTTCGTTTGAAGATTAGGTTAGGAGTGCACGCAACCGTCTGCGGCGTGATAGCGCGATGTACTAACTGCTATTATTAGTTAGCGTAGATCAACGATGGACGGGAATACCGGCGCAAGCGCATTCAGTATTTACTACCTGTGCCAACAACTTCTTCCGTTTGGACGTAGAACCAGGTTTTAATTTTTGTGTGTAGTACCCTACCTATTACTTTTGTTAAATAAAAGCAGGTTAAGTTACACTATATTACATCAGCTACCTGCTGTAAAAAGCTCCTTGGCCACTTTGGAGATTACCAGGTTCAAACAGATAGAAAGACAAAAAAATAAGATTTATAGGAATTGTATTTTTGTTATGGTATCGTCCACTACGCACACTATGACACCTATATGCATTTATTAAAAGCCGTTAAATTAATAATTACAAACATACACTTCAATTTTAATTATTTATGTAGGGTATGAGCTGCCAGGGGTGTGTGTTGGGTAACCTCCTCGAGTGTCGCTCCGATTCCGATCCCGCTGCAGTCCGGGGGGAACAGAATCGGAGCGGCCGGTACACCCTGGGCGGCGGTCAATGGCTTCCCCTTCACCCCTTCATAGGGTTGGCATTGATCGTCGGCCAATACCCAACGTGGCGGGAACACATCGCTCTCCGTACTCCTCTGCTGTCAGAGGAGACAGGATGAGCGATGCTGTTAGTGAGATGGCCCAGGGTCAGCCGGGGTGCGAGGGATATGCTCTATGGGTAACCTTACACCCCGGCGTCTGAAGACCCGAGACGGCGTGCGGTTTTAGTCGGTGCAAGCCCGACATAACCGCCCCCGCTGGCCGGCGGGGGGGTATCCGAAGGGATTTCCGCACGATAAAAAAAAAAAAAAGGGTATGAGCTGCCAAATGAATAATACATTTTTTTTTCTACGGCCACGGTAATAGATATCATTACCGTACTACGGCATAGCGGATATCACAAAAAGATAGGAACCGGGTTAAATTGTAACTAAACGGTTCACGGTATGATTTACTGAAATAATGCATTCTGGAAATCGTGAGAACCTTGGATGAACGGCTTTCTTGGTGAAATCTAACCTAAATAAAAATCAAGTAACGGCCCACCAGATGGGCAGCACACTTGTAGGGTAGACCGAGGCGAATCGGGTAATTTTTTGTTTGACGGCAAATAAATACAACTTTTTAAGGTGATAATGTTTTTATTAATACTAAATTGGAAAAATTATTTATTAATTAACAAATTCCAAGAGTCAGACATAATATCAAGTGCAATTCTGATTTATGAAAAATAAAATACAAAACCACCTAGAAAATCCGATTCACCCCATTTTTAGGGGTAAAACGGATCAAAAAAATCTCTGTAATAAAATCTTAACTAGTAACAGTTAACAATGTTAAATATATGATTATTAATCACAAAATGGCAACTAATTGAGATCAAATATCATTGGTATCTTTGTTGTTACATTTGAGCATTATTTTTATTCCTTCCTTCTAGTTAGTTTTTTTATGACACCATCTATAGAAAGCGTCACATAAAATCACTCCTATATGTTACTATATTTTTAAACAATAAATCTTAAACATTAATATAGCCCCTTAGCAACAAAATCAAATAACTTGAATCGAGATAAACAAAATATTATAAGTTTTACAAACCAAAACTTGAACATTACACATATCCGATTCACCCCATATCAGAAAATAAGTTATTTATAACAAAGCCCTGCACCATAGTGCAATATTTATGTAAAAATTAGACTTTTTAATCAACAAGAAAAACATACATAACTTTCTAATAATGAGATCAATTATCATTGCTATCACAAATGTCACATTTGAATGGCCCTTTGACACCTCCTCGATCAGCACATTTTTCATGGCACCATTCTTCGCAGATGTGGCATTGTATCCAGTCTTCTACCGAAGGATGTATAAACTTTTCAGAGCAATAAATACAATACCAATCTCTAGATGATGAAGCACCTTTGGCTCTTAATTTTGGTGTCAACAAATAACTTCTCGGCTTCCTCGTGCAATGTTGGTTGTCCACCAGGACTTTTTACTATGCCCCGAGACAATGTGACTCTTCTTTGCAAGCTGCAAGCTGCAAGCAACGGAACATTGTACAATTCAGCAGCTCGACGTAAAGTTAGCTCTTTAGTCAGCACCTTATTAGCAGCTATAGTCATATTTTCCGCCGACCATTCTCCCTGGTGGGTTTTTCTCTTATGCGTACTGTTACACGGGCCTTCTGAGATGACGTTTTAAAAAAATACTTTTGATTTTAAACACTTTTACTTTACATACACTGAATCACTTTTACAGAAGTGGAATTTCAAGACTTAGAATAAAATGGAAACGGCGAGTGTTCAAATCGAGAGCTTGCAGAAGACTGGCTAATCCTATGCACTACAGTGCTCATCTTGACATCTGATACCTAGGGGAGAAATGCCTAGGTCGGCCAAGTCCCATACATAAGGGATTCGTAACAACCCCCTGGTTAAGAGGAAACTTACCCCAAAGGAAAGTTTCCGGAAAACTAGTCAATACGCAAACGAGGTCGATTTGATGTTGTTTCCAACTCGATATTAGAGTCCTCATTTTGTTCACTAATTACTATAGGCTCTTTCGATTTTGTACACTTTCCCTTTTTACAAAAGTATATAAAAACTAAAACTAACCACGAAATTACAGATAATACACTAAGGATTGGAAAACTTATATGTTTATTAAAATTATTTGAAGTTTGTACAGAATTAAGTTTATCTACGAGTTGGTTTGATACAATCTTAAGGTCTTTAAGGTTATCTAATTTTACATTACTTATTTGGAAAGGAGGAAGGTTTAATTTGTTTACACGCTTAATATTACAACAACTATCATTAATAATATTAAAACTAGAAGAAACCATTGGTAATTTAATAGTAGGGGCAGTTTCTCTTACTAACCTAGTGTTTTTACAATAAGCTGCGCAATTATTTGGAATATTTAAGATACCAGTACCAGATATTACAATTTCCGGTACTATACTATTTGAACATTCAATAGTAAGTTTTGTAGGTTTGGATTGTACAAATATCCATTTGTTGTTATTTAATTTATGCCAGATATCAATATTACCATGAAGAAATCTATACTGACAGTTTTCTGGCAATGAGGATACAGCTTTAGTAATTATATCTATTTCACAATATTGATTTCCTGGCACTGTATAAATTTCAGATATTTTACAAAGGTACATTTTATAAGATATATCTTTACAACTATTCAAATCTTTTATAAATGTAAATGATGATTTGTCTGTGCTTAAAGCTAAGAATTGTTCAGTGGGTAAAACTAAACTATAAGAGTTTGGTTTTCCTGAATTATGTGGGATTGGCAATGGAATATTCTTATATAAATTATATTCTAAGGCACTTACTAAGGGTATACGGATTACAAATATTAATTTGTTATCTAAATAGTAGCAAACTAACTCAGCAATGTTAATTAAAGTATGAATATTATTTAACTCTAACTTAACAGGAAAATCCTTATATTTAGGAATTACTTTAAGGTTACTTACAATGTCATTATATAATTGACGAGGAGTCAAAATTGATGGGTGAAGAGTGTTACTTTTTACAAATAAAATAGAATTTAAAATATCTTCCACTTTAAAAGAAAGAGTGTATAAATTGGAACTTAAGGCATTTAGAACATTTTCTAATCTAATTTTAAAACTATTATTTAATATAATCGTGGATACATTATTAAATGACAATGTCATTTTATCAATGACGTCGGTCAATTTTGCTTGATTGGAACATAATTTGTGTAGGGAACTATTTATGTTAGATATAGCTGACTGAGACACAATAATACTTTCTTTGACTACTTCTGTAATTTTCTTTTCATTGTTA
Source organism: Cybosia mesomella (assembly GCA_946251805.1). NCBI lineage: Eukaryota > Metazoa > Arthropoda > Insecta > Lepidoptera > Erebidae > Cybosia > Cybosia mesomella. The sequence goes on from OX276400.1 coordinate 3,412,890, forward strand.
GATAATATTTGAATCGCATTATTATAATTTTCAGCATCATCTTCATCTAGAGTGCCGAATACGTGTCTAAAAATAACACCTACACCAGAGATCCAAGCGGATCTTTTAGAGAATTCGTTTGAAATGATGTGGGAGAATGATTCGAAGTCGCGTATAATATCCGCATACAATGAGTTTAAAGGTTCTAGCATATTTCGACATTGGTTTTCATCCATTTCTTCATTTTCCCGACATTCAAACCGAACTATATTAAATGCATTATGGATATTTTCAATATGGCTTTTAAAGGCGGAGACATCTATGGGTATAACGACGTGAAATTGATCATTTACTACTTTGAGAGTGCCAACGGGATCGAAGAGTATACCAGGACCCTGGGTGATGTATTCAACGTATTGGTTTTCGCTGGTTGCCATGACAATAGCGGCCTTCAGTCTGCAATCGTAAGTTATAAGAACTAGGTTAATTAATTTATAAAAATAGGAATAAAATATTTCCTCTAACCGTTCAGATGCGCTGGCTTTACTTCGTCGAAATGGTGTTTGACATGACGCCGATTGATCAAAAGAGATAATGTATTGTTTCCGTGGACTTGAACGACTTTGTACGGGCCCTTCCAGACAGGTGATAAAGCCTTACGTAATCTCAAATGGTTTCGCAAATAAACATAATCACCGACTTTATATTGGACCAAGCGAGTTTGTCTGTCGTAATATGTTTTGGATCTTTCTTTCGAAGCTCGTATATTTTCAAGCGCCTTTTCACGGGAAATTCTGAGACGGTGTTGAAGCATTTTAATGTAATCAGGATAGGTAATATTAGGAGAAGGATCAAAAACTGAATCAGGGATAAATGGTTTATGGCCGAATACGAGCTCATAAGGTGTAAAGCGAGTTGTTGTATGGACACTACTATTGTATGTTAGCATGGCAGTGTATACGAATTTGTGCCAATCGGTTTGGTTTTCGTTAACGTAAGATTTTAAATATTCCTTCAAAGTTGAATGGCTTCTTTCAAGAGCCCCTTGGGTTTGAGGTCTGTAGGGAGATGACCAGATTTGTTTTACTTTCAAAAACTGACAGGTTTGTTTAAATAAATCAGCAGTGAAATTGGTTCCTTGGTCTGTAAGTATGATTTTAGGAATTCCGAAAAAGGATATAAAATGTACTAGACACTCACACGATTCTTCTGCAGTTGCATTGGAGATGGGATAAGCGATGGAGAATTTGGTCAAGTCATCTTGGAGAGTAAGTATAAATTTAAGGTTGCGGAGACCAGCTTCGGGCAAGGGCCCTACTATGTCTAGGCTAATTCTTTCAAATGGGCGAGTTGAAGTTGAGGTAATTTGCATGGGGGATCTATTGATACCACGATATGCTTTATTTGCTTGACACAGAGTGCAGTTTTTCACGTAATTTTCTATGTCTGACCTCATGTTTTTCCAGTAATAGCGTTCTTTGATTCGGTCAAACATTCTGTTTGAACCAAGATGGCCCGCAATGGGTATGTTGTGATTCTCTTTCAAGATTTTTGCTATTTCTGAAGGTACAGGATATATAATAGTATTATGATGTACATTAACCTTAATGTTAGTATTATTAAATAAATACATAAGCATACCGTAAATTTTAACAAAAGAGAGACTTTCGAATGCGTTTTTAAAATCTGAGATTGCTATTTCATTAATGTCACCACAGAGAATTATATCATCTCTGGTGGTTTTTAGAGTTTTAAAGATATCGGGATATGTGCAATTGTCAAAATGATGAACTTTTGTGAATAGTAAATAGTAGGTTTTTCCTCTTAAATTTAATTTTTTGAATGTATGAAGTTCTATTTCTTCCTGCAAGACGCTATTTAATTCTTCTGGGGTAGAGAGCACGTCTGTGAGATAGGGGTTAGATTCGTCGAGGTCTACTGATACGGGAATAATTATTGTTTTAGCATTGCTTTTTAATAGGGTTTCGTTATGTTCTGCGATATGAGTATTATAAGTTTCGTTTTTATTAGCAATCGATTTTAGGAAATCAGAGTATTCATTACCGTGATTAGTGGGAGATTGCTCTGCTGATTCAGGTGTGTCAACGGGAATAGGAGGATTTGGAGAGTCTATTGGAGTAGGGGGAGTTCTGAGGTCAAGGTCTAGATTTGGGCTAGGATCTAGCGCACCTAAATCGATTAGTTCGTCGAGGACATCTTGGGGTATTTCGAGTTCTGGGCTAGGATTAGGAGGATTGTTTATACCACTGGTGGAGGGTTCTGGATCTTGGGATACTGGATTAACTGGGAATCGTGACAACGCATCAGCATTACTGTTTATTTTTCCCTTTTTGTACTCTACTTCATAATCGAATTCTTCTAGTTTAAGTCTCCATCTCACTAATTTCGAGCCAGGGTCTTTACAATTAAATAGCCATTTCAAGGGACGGTGGTCTGTAACAATTTTGAACCGATGGCCATATAAATAAGGTCTAAATGTTTTGGTACCAAAGATAATTGCCAAGCATTCCTTCTCAGTTACGCTGTAATTGCTTTCGGCTTTATTCAGAGTTCGTGATGCATATGCAATAGGAAGATCATTTCCTATAGGGCCTTGGGATAATATGGCTGAAATTGCGTAATTTGATGCGTCGCATGTTAACACAAATGGCTTACTAAAATCGGGATAGGCTAGTATAGGAGCTGAAGTTAGGGCATTTTTAAGACTTTCGAAAGCTAACTGCTGTTCGTTCTGCCAATGGAAAGGGATGTTTTTCTTTAAAAGGTAAGTTAAAGGTTTAGCTATTTTGGATAGGTCTGGTATGAAACGGCGGTAGTATGAAACTAATCCTAAGAAAGATTTTATGTCTTTAGGGCATTTAGGTAAAGGGAATTCAGATACGGCTTTGATCTTTTCTGGGTTTGGTTTTACCCCTTTGTCTGTGATGATATGGCCAAGATACGACACTTCCTTACGAAAGAATTCGCACTTGTCAGGCTGGAGTTTCAAATTAAATTGGCGAAGTCTTTCAAAAACTTCGGATAAGTGTTTTAGGTGAAGGTCAAGGTCAAATGAGTGAATTACAATGTCATCTAAGTATACAAAGCATTGTATACCTTGTAAGCCTGACAAAGCAGAGTTCATTAACCTTTGGAAGGTTGCGGGGGCGTTTTTGAGCCCAAACGGCATACGGGTGAATTGGAAATGACCCTGTGGGACTGAGAACGCGGTTTTGGGTGCATCTTCTTCTGTCATTTCAATTTGATGGAAACCGGAAGCTAAATCTAGGGTACTGAAGTATTTACTTTTACCTAATTGGTCTAAAATTTCCGATATGTTTGGTATTGGGTAAGAGTCTCCTATTGTGATATCATTGAGCTTGCGGTAGTCTATTACTACGCGCCATTTACGTTGGCCTGAGGCATCTATTTTCTTCGGAACTATCCAGATTGGGGAAGACCATGGGGACATTGAAGGTGTAATTATACCCTCATCGAGCATCTTTTTGATTTGAGATTCTACTTCTTGCTTGTGAATTTCTGGGAATCTATATGATTTTGTATTGATTGGAATGGATGAAGTAGTACGAATTTCATGTTGTAGGACATTAGTTGTAGTTAATTGATCACCAGGAAGATGAAATATATCGGAGTAAGTAGAACAGAGGTCACCTAGGGCATTAGCTTCTTCAGAATTTAGGTGAGAGACTCGCAATGAATTTAACACTTGTTCAGTTCGTTCTAGAGTATTTTTTTGATTTAGTTCTGAGTAAGACGAATGAAAAACCATGTTATTGTCAGACTTTTCTAATGGCGTAATCTTTATCTTTAGGTTCGAGCTTATGCGTATCGGAGATTCAGATACATTGACAACAGATAGGTTTATTCTCGAATTAGGTTTTACTTTTACGATACAATTCGCTGTTAAAAGAGAATCAGCTATATACTGGTCAAGGACAAGGCCTTCTTTTATTTCGGGGTTGGACACGGAACATTCAATAATGGATTCTGTTCTAGCAGGGATAATGTAAATAGGCTCACAAAATTGCAACGTAAAGTTGGTTTTATTTATTACTAAAATACCTCCTGTATAGTCAATTTTACAATCTGAGTAAGCGAACAGGTCATTACCAATTATTCCATCATACGGGAAATCTATATTGGGAACTATGTGGAAATGATGGTGAACCGAGTTAATTTCAATTGGTATGTGGCCTAACGTTTTCATTGGGTTTCCTGTCGACCCTAAACCATGAAAAGTTAAAATATGATCTGTGATAGAAGGCATTTTTTCGATAGCACTTATTTTTAAGAGACTTATAGAAGCACCGCTGTCGACGAGGAGTTTAAGAGGTTTACTAGAAACAGAAGTCAGAACTTCTACATGAGGTAAGTATTTTTTTGTAGGATTTTTGATTATATTATATGTTTTGAATGTATCTTTTTCTGTTTCAGATGCTGTACAGGATGGACAGGATTTCGATTTGGGTTGGGGTATGTTGACAGGTGAAATTGGGATAGAGACGGAATCTAAACTGTGTTTATCGATACCATTGTAAGTATGTGATATATTGCCCGGTTTATGAGTGGATAGTTTGTAAATGGATGATTTGGATATAGGGATTTTGTAAGGGCCACTATGAGTTTGGGGCTGGTTACCCGGTTTGTTAGTGGATGAATTGGATACAGTGATTTTATAAGGGCCACTATGAGTTTGGGGCTGGTTACCCGGTTTGTTAGTGGATGAATTGGATACAGTGATTTTATAAGGGCCACTATGAGTTTGGGGCTGGTTACCCGGTTTGTTAGTGGATGAATTGGATACAGTGATTTTATAAGGGCCACTATGAGTTTGGGGCTGGTTACCCGGTTTGTTAGTGGATGAATTGGATACGGTGATTCGATTAAGTAAGGCTTTAGTATCGGTTTGTCCGTTTTTTATGCCCGCACGATACTGAACGGGTAGGACTACTCGTTTAAATTATGATTGATTGCATCTTCAGGGCTCCATGGTTCTCCGACTTCGTCAATAGCATGAATAGGTTGGTTATTTCTACCGAAACTCGTCGACGGTTGGTTGGATTGTTGAAGTGGAGGGTTTCCAAAACGTTTATTGTTGTACTCGCGTTTTCGGCATTTGTCTATAGTGTGACCTACCGCTTTACAGTAGCGACACACGGGAGTAGTAGAGGTAGGCATAGAACTGTGGTTGTTAGATCTGTTATTAGTACCCATACCATACTGAGTAGAGCTTCGATTTGGTTGAGATTGTCTTTGAAGTGAACGCCCTTGACTGAAGGAATTGTTGTAATTAAAAGAAGGGTTGCGTCTCAGAGTAGTATGTAATATTTTTTCTTCGGATGTTGCAAAATTGATTGCGTCATTCAAGCTTTCTGGGTCGCGACATCTAATAATGGTGGACAAACGGGGATCTAAACCACTAATAAAGGTATGCAATGCAAGATCCTGCATTGCAGCGACACGGCCGGCAAGTTCGCCCTTCTTTTTAGTAGGTATAGAAACATTGATTTCGGTCAAAAGTTTCGATAAACATGACTCGACTCGTAGTGCGAACTGGCTGACTGTTTCGGTGTTTAATTGACGACACTCTTGAAGGTCCGAGAGCAGTGCTGCATAATGTTTACGTTCCCCAAATTGGGATTTTAAAAATTCTTCTAGTTGTTGCCATGTGTCAAAGTCTTTAATGGCGCATGCACTTTCGGCACGGCCCTCAAGCTGGCTAAGTATATATTTAAGTAAAATATCCTGCTGTGCCGAAGCCGCGAGGTTTATGGCATTTCGGCAGTTATTTAGAAATGCATTTAATTTTTCACGGTTACCATCGAATTTGTTTATAAATTTGATTAAAACATTAATGTCAATTTCCTTAGGATCTTTCGACATGGTCGTAAGTGATGAACCGGTAGGTTTGTCTATAGGAGTCTCTGATTTTTGTTTGGCTTCTTTGGACATATCACGTCTGAGTTCCTTACAATAAAATAAAGCGATAAGACGCAGACGCTAAGGAATGCGATAAGGAGGCTATGTTGCACTGTTCTCGGAATTGAATTAGACTAACAATATATAACAATGTAATAATGTTCTAATGTAGAATGAATGTATTTAAATTAATTGATGAACACTTTTGTCACTTTTTTGTCTTCGGGATATAATATATTTTATAAATTCACTTGTACTGATCACGACGAAAAACTTCGACGTTAGGTGAGTATAGGTTTCAAAACTTACAGGAACACGGCGACTGCAAGAGTACCACGGGACATCTCGCAGCAGATGGTATACCTCTTTCGCTAAAGTAAGCGGGCTCAGCGGCAGGAACAGCGGGAACCAAGTAGGTTAGCAGGAAACAGCGGTACACGCGCAGGTTTTGTACACTACGCGGCGATTCAGCGACACGGTTATAATACATATATGATAAAATATTTTGTAGAAATGAGGCGATCCAGGATTTCAAAAATCCCTTAAGCTGCCACCAATGTTACACGGGCCTTCTGAGATGACGTTTTAAAAAAATACTTTTGATTTTAAACACTTTTACTTTACATACACTGAATCACTTTTACAGAAGTGGAATTTCAAGACTTAGAATAAAATGGAAACGGCGAGTGTTCAAATCGAGAGCTTGCAGAAGACTGGCTAATCCTATGCACTACAGTGCTCATCTTGACATCTGATACCTAGGGGAGAAATGCCTAGGTCGGCCAAGTCCCATACATAAGGGATTCGTAACAGTACGCACCATCTAAAACATGAGAACAAACAATAAGCTAGACATAACCGTCCAAAAATCTCGTTTTAAAATTTGATCCTATTCGCCCCCAATCAGGTGATCCGAATAACCTCATATCATAGGTTTGAAATATTTTCGCTTAACGGAAATATACCTTTAGATATAGTCAAAACAATACCAAATCAGGAAACTATTTGCATGATTAACAATAAGTATCAATGCTTACTAACCTTTAGCCTTTCGCATTTACTTTTAACACGGAATGTATTCAATCACTGCAAACACGCGGGATCGACTCATCGGGAAGCCTCACCGTGACTAAAGCGTGCGCCTTAGTCAATGGCAGTGACTGTGACGGCGTGCGAGGGGAACAGAGCAAACGCAGGACGTTGATTGGCTGGCTGTAACTAACCGCGATCTTTCAAATTTGACAGAAATGCTTATTTTGATCCGATTTCCCCAGTGATCCGAATCGCCTCGGTCGAGCCTATCTCCTTATGCCTAGGCACCCGCCGGTTACCGATCCTACTCCCTTCGCGTTCGTTTGATATCCCAAAGGAAAAAAAGGTCTAAATTCGTACATAATATACGAAATGCTTTTGAAAACTAGCTTTTATTAGAATAAAATACAACTTAGTACAACTGAAATAATGCTGAATAAGCTGGGGTTATCCTTTCGAGGGCTTACCCGGGGTGCCCGGCAATGGACACTTGGGCAGGACACCGTGCGGTTTTAGTCGATGCACGACATAACCGCCCCAGCTGGCTGGGGGGGGGGGGGTGTTCCGCAGGGATTTCCGCACTTAAAAAAAAGGGGTCCTTTAGTTTAAATGGATGCAGAACCCTAAAACTTAACTATTGAGTAATACAAAATTTACTTAATCTAATTCATTAATTGTATTAGGATCATTTATCTCAAGATGTGTCGTAGATATAATGTTGATGTTGGCACCGATTCTCTTATCAGTAAAACTTAACCAATCGAATTATACACGATAGAATTAACTTGTCTCTTTTTCTACCAAAGGTAAGACAAAGATAGGTATATAGGTACTTTAGCCCTGGGGTGCTTGGTTGGGGACCTCCACGCGGTGCACCCTGGGCAACGGAGACGGCAGCGCCTCTCTCCTAGGGTGGGAGAGACGCTGCCGCCTACGGCCAACTCCGACCGAGGTGAGGACGGCCCTGTTGAGGGCTGTTCGGAAGCTTTCCACGTGTCCCTCTGATTAGCAGAGGGCACAGTGGAGAGCAAGTAAGGGGCCATTTCGAAACCGGAGATGGCCCAGGGTCAGTCGGGGTGCGAGGGATATGCTCTATGGGTAACCTTACACCCCGGCGTCTTACCACCCGAGACGGCGTGCGGTTTTAGTCGGTGCAAGCCCGACATAACCGCCCCCGCTGGAGACTCCCCGCTCTCCAGCGGGGGCGGTATCCGAAGGGACTTCCGCACGAAAAAAAAAAAAAAAAACAGGTACTTTAGCCCTATCAAACTGGTTTATTTCAAGAAATTGCCATAATGAACTATTAACGGTCGTTGTAAAATTTAGCCGTAAGGTAAGGTAGGTCTGGGGTGCTTGGTTGGGGACCTCCACGCGGTGCACCCTGGGCAACGGAGACGGCAGCACCTCTCTCCTAGGGTGGGAGAGACGCTGCCGCCTACGGCCAACTCCGACCGGAGATGGCCCCGGGTCAGCGGGGTGCGAGGGATATGCTCTATGGGTAACCTTCACATGATTTTAAATAAATTTATTGAGCATAAATGCTAAGCATGGTTTAAAAGCCCTTATAAATGCGTAATAAATTTTAAATAATTTGAATAGTAACCTGTTAGAAAAGATCTCTGTGGCGTAGCGGTAGCGTGTTCGACTGCTAAGTCAAAGGTCGCGGGTTCAATTCCCTCTCACTGCATATATATGTAAATTTGCATTGGTCTGGGTGTTTCTATGTATAATATGCATTTATTTAAAGTATTTATGTATGTTTATACGCATTCTAGAACCCATATGACAAGCACTGCTTAGTTTGGGTCTAGATGGCGTGTAATGCAGGAGCGTAGTTAGGGAGTGGCTCAAGACCTTAACCTACGATGAGACCGAAAATCTTCTCCATATAGCTACATAAAAAGCTCACACAGCCGGACACACCGTCATACACACACACACCCACATACACTTATATTCAATCTCACTCGTACACTGAACACACAACACACAAACACACAAACATAGTGAACATAATAATATTTAATAACCCCTTATTCCACTCTGACCAACTGAACTGATCAACTAAAAACTGATCAACTATTCTATTTCCTAACGACACAACTATTTGATTGGTCGGTTAGGAAATAATCGGATCAACTATTTTTATTCCTGACGGTACAACTATGGCTGTCTACGGTTGTTTCTTAATATGGTGGTGTGCCACTTCAAATAGAAAAAGGATTAATAAGATGAAGTGCCTACCTATGTCAGATTGCTTACTCTATAACTATAGGTACATAATTAAAAATTAATATTTTAGACTTGTACTATTATTTATTCTGTGATTTTAGTATTAACACTTTTTGATAAAATATGTTATTTAAATTTATTAATTATTAATTCAATTGAATCCAACTTTGTAATAACTTACCAGATATGAAGGAAGAAAACGGCACTCGTGACACAGGGTTCACGTACTACGAGATATAAATTCTAAGGCAACTAATATTATTGTACCACTTTATAAGGAGAATTATGTACCATGTTTATAGAAATTAATGAATTTATTATTAATATAGATCGAGTTATACCAGGCCTCACCCTAGTGTAAGGGTGAGGCGGTGAGATACCCCGGCGAGGCAAGCAGCAGTCGGCCAGGGCATTACGACGATTGGCAGAGGAACCGCCAGACTATTCGGGCATTGTCAAGCGAGACCGCTCTCTGCATCGTGGCCGCTACCGACTTCTCACTAATCCTGAGCCTCCCTAGATGAACTGAGTATCTCTAAGTATTTAATTAATGATAGCAGAGTTGGGTGTAAGGGGTCAAGCAAACTCCAACTGCAAGCCAGTTACACTTGCTGCTGAACGGACGAGGCGCTAGCGCATGTTTTCCTCTCGGAGTTGGGATGTTCGACGGCAGTCGCTCCCATAAATATACATATAGCTGTATAAGTCAAATGGAACTGATGAGAAGGAGTGAGATCCAGGGCTCCGAGATCAGAGCCTCGGATCCAACTGGGCACACGGCTGAAAGGATAATGATTCCATAGTAAGAAAGTTCTGCCTGTTTCGACTTTCGACTTCGACGGTGGGACGTCTGTGTGTCAGTTGGGCTCCAGTAGAAAACAAGCGCCAGGTTTCTATCTGGCACATGCTGAACTTCCATCCATGTTCCTGTTATTTTAAGTTAAGTATTTTCATATGTCATGTAATGTTATGTGCTTAGTTTGTGGCCTCTTTGCAATAATAAATGTTACTTTGTTTCTTTCTGTTTTTTTTTACACACACTAAGGTGAGCAGCAGTAGCGAAGAGTGTCAATTTTCAAAAGGGAAGCCGGTGAAAAAGAAATCGACGATCAATGTTTCGACTCCTACGACCTTTACTATACCTTTTTTTTATGTGCGGAAATCCCTTCGGATACCCCCCCGCCGGCCCGCGGGGGCGGTTATGTCAGACTTGAACCGATTAAAACCGCACGCCGTCTCGGGTCTACAGACGCCGGGGTGTAAGGTTACCCATAGAGCATATCCCTCGCACCCTGACTGACCCTGTGCCATTCGCAGTTTCCCCTCTGATAACAGCAGAGGAGTACCTGGAGCGACCTCCCCCGCGGGCCTTGAAGGCCCTCCATATCCCGACCCCCTCGTGCAATGGGGTCAGCTGGCCCGGTTGGTCAGACTCTTGGCCGTTGACGTTGACGCCAGCTACTCCAGAGGAGCAATCAATTATGTGTCATCGCCCACGTTGCTCAGGGTGCACCAAACTTGGAGGTGACCCAACCAGTCACACCCCCACCTTCACTATACCTACACGTAATTTAAGCATTGATGTACAGGACAATGTCTTATATTGTACAATAATGGTGGCTTTTAAATAAGCCTCTTGGTGAAGCTCATGCTTTGGGCTTTGCATCTCTGCAAAGCGGAGCTGAAAGGAATCGGCATATAAATAAATATATAAATAAATATTCTACGACATTCTACACAGCACTTTCTAGACCCAAAGTAAGCCTAGTTTATCTAGTTTTTGTTAAGGGTTCTAGAATGCGGATGAACATACTTACATACTCTTTTTTTTTTGTAAATACACAAAATAAATACATATTATACATAGAAACACCCAGACCAATGGAAATAGACATATTCATGCATACAAATATTTGCACTGAGCGGGAATCGAACCCGCGCCCCCTGTCGTAGCAGTCGAATGCACTACCGGTACGCTACAGACGCCGTCGAACCCTTCGCCACTGGTGAGCAGATTTATTCTGAGTTAAAAAGACTCAGGAGTTCATAAAATGTTTGTAGTCACATTAATGATTTTCTCAACCTCATAATTATATTACTGAACATTTCCACTGGCGTTATCACTAATAGAATGTCACTTAGTCTAGGGTCCTAAGCGGGAATCGAATCTGCACTTCTGACCTTGAACTCTCTACCGCCATGCCACACAAGTCGCCATGTGAACGGAACTTTTAACTATTAATAGTTAATTAGTAGCCCTCCATTCGGTGACTACCTCAGTGTACAATAATTATTAGAATTAGGTACCCAATTTAAGGAAGGAAGCTTGACAATAGTAGGTCGAAGTAGTTTCTTAATCATTTCACAGGAAGTGATGTTTATGAATTGAGAAGAAACGAATTTATTACATAGCTTTTGACTATGGCACCGTCCGCTTGTTTCTTATGCAATTATTGAAACTCTGACGTAGCGAGGTAAATTTATTCTTATGAGCCCATATTTACGGTTCAGCCAGCATGAAATACTGATTCCGGTCCCTGTGATCCATTGTTCCTGGACAAATCCATGTGTGTGAAAAATTTCGGTTTATTTCTAGCCTAACCCAGTACTGAGTCATTTAATTAATACTGTAGTACTGGTTCATTTAATTAATTTGACATTAGATTATTGTGACTTTGAGATTAAATTGTAATTTCATTAACTTGACATCAGATTTTTATGACTTTGCGTCATAAGATATGAAAGTTTTTAATTGTGCTTTTGATAATTTTTTGCTGATTTTTTATATTAATTTTGGTGGTCTAATTGTTGTGTTATGGCTTATATATTTGAGTGAGTTATGGTATTTTGATTATTGTAATTTTTTTTTTTACGTGCGGAAATCCCTTCGGATACCCCCCCGCCGGCCAGCGGGGGTGGTTATGTCGTGTCTCGACTAAAACCGCACGGTGTCCTCCCCAAGTGTCCGTTGCCGGGCATCCCGGGTAAGCCCTCGAAAGGATAACCCCAGGGTTGTTTATTGTAATAGCTTGTATTTGAATTTTAATTGTTGTCTACCACTATTGCATAACCTGTAATGATAATGGTATGCGGAATAAATAAATAAATAAATAAAAATTAGTGGCGACACAGCATCGGCATAAGTTAAAAGTACTCCATGCCATTAATAGGTATGTATGTATTTTATTAGTAGGTAGGTTTCAGGTCCCTCTAGTTTTGATAAGTTTCATCAGAATCTGTTTAGACAGCGTCGTGATATTACTATTATAATTAATATATCAAGCTATCCACCATGTCTGGTTAAGTTAAAAATAAATAATAGTTGTCTCTTTCTATGCATATAATTAAAGTAATGCGCCTTATAAAATTACCTTAGCAATATGTGGTAAAACAGAGAATTTTATTAGGTATCGTTTGAAGAAGTATGTTCAAGGAGCAACAAATACCTAAGGCTTCATATTATATTATTTAGTCTGTCAATTGAGTGCACTCCATCTGATGGTAGGCTGAAGTGAATTCCAAAAAGTAGTGGTCACCATTCCAGGTGCTGTCCCTAGAATGGTGTCCCCTCCTTAAACGCCTCGACAGAAACTTTTGATCCACTGTAACGCGCATTTCGTATTAGCACACATTTAATTTGGGTTAGAGAAAAATGGTAGTAATCAGTTTGATGCCCTCGATAGTTGCTTTTTCATACCCCGCTTAAAGTACCTGAGATTGTGAGAAGAAGGAAACACGTGTGCAGGCAAAGAATTTCAAGTCTATAAGGTGCGGCAAAGAGAAGAGGTGCCAAACTGCTTGGTTCTGAATGGAATTGTTTGTACCGTGTAAAGGTGACATTTTAGCCCTTCGCGTATTGTTCTGAATAGGTAAGAAGAGGATGAACTTGCAATAAAAGGAAGTATTTGGACGCGTTTTCTTAAAAAAAACGCCTTCACAAATTCAAGTAGCAATGTTCCATATTGTGAAACTTGATGTAGTATTTCGAAATGAATTGGCACACAAAACGAGAGATTACAATGCTGAATTTCACCAAGTTCTCCGGCAGATAATATACAAAAAAAAATATGAAAATAGTGCGTATATTTTTTTTTAATTTCCTCCTAATAAATAGCTACATAAATGTTGTTTGTAGACATCAGATAGTTTCTTGTTTACAAAAATATATCAATACTTAAAAATTTGATACAAAAACGCATGAACAAACAATTAATATATAAACCTTATCAAACATTTACTGACGTACTTTAAAAACATTCTTTACAAATGTTGCGTTACGCATAGTGCGTTACCCATTATGTATTACGCGGAGTACGTAACTGTAGTCGGGATGGACCCAATAAAGGAGTCTTGTTCAATAATTGTTACACTGGTTTATTTGAAAGTTATACAATTTAGAACCAATTATGAATACTTTTACAAAATAAGTATTGAGAGCGTGTAGCTACATTTGTGTTCGCAAACTCCGACTCCTTGACAGCCGGTCGCGCGGGACTGTGATTGGCTAGCGAGATAGGCGCATTCGGAAATATTTTAACGAGTCGGTGAGTACCGGCTCGGAGCCTTACCGCGTTTTCCGCGGACTGGGAGTCTATGATTATCCGCTACATAACACATGTGAAATACAACGTTTGTGAATGGACATTATTATAACTTTACACATCATTTGATATATCAGTGCATACGAAACTATTCACACATTATTGGTCTTTTGAGTCTATTAAAACGACATAACCTCATCGAGTTTGGACTCGTATTTTTTTTTTCTTTTTTTTTTTATATTTAGGACACGTCAATTTGACTCCACCTCGCCTGATGGTAAGCTGAAGGTAAAGTCTCAGGAAAGAGGGTCACCATTACATACACGTATCATGTTGACAATGGTGGCACTCAGCTAGACGGCCTCATCAGAAGAGGATTGTCGTCGCAGCACCGCGTGACACCCACCGGTCCCACTAGTGCTGCGACCACAATCCCCCTGCCCGGCTATGCAGTTGCTGACCCCTGAATGCAATCAAACCGAAATTGGATTACTAGGGCGGGTTTTTCGCAATCGTGCACGGTGGTACCTACCCGACCGAATTTTGGAACAAATTTGTGTCATCAAATTTCTATCACCAGTGATTCTTATTGACGAGTACTTTGTCTCTAGATTGTATCCAGGGTCTGATGATGGAGCTGGAAAGTGGCCATAGGAACTCCTTACTACTAACACCAGGTATGGCCTGAAAGCTGGTGTTAGTAGAAAGGAGTTTCTATGGCCACTTTCCAGCTCCATCATCAGACCCTATATACTCTATGGGATATGCTCTATGGGTAACCTTACACCCCGGCGTCTGAAGACCCGAGACGGCGTGCGGTTTTAGTCGGTGCAAGCCCGACATAACCGCCCCCGCTGGCCGGCGGGGGGGTATCCGAAGGGATTTCCGTACGATAAAAAAAAAAAAAAAAAAAGGTATGGCCTGAAAATATTGTATCAAGTGTAACGTTGTGGATTCTTTATAAATCGAATTAAAACAATATCCGTAAATTAATCGATATTTTAGTATGTTTCTATAATATATTACTAATTATCTATGGTTGTGCAAGTGAGATTGGACAGCACTAGCCCAGTCATCAACTGACGGCTCTTATATCGTTCCTTTCCTTGGTAACCTTCGCCGGGGAAAGTCACTTTGACCCCGTGGCCAACTGCTGTCGGCTCCGGGTAAGTTTTGAGATCAACATTTCCTACTTCTTCTACAGGTGAAGACTTTCCAGCGGTGCAGCTTATTGCCTGCTAAAATGCATGGCTTAACATATTTTATTTTACTGTGTGCTATTTCAGCCTACCTATTTAGTGCCACGAGGCCGATGACCCCTACGGTCAGAGGTCGCGGCACCAGCTTGTGCTGCCTAACTATATTCCTTTTTATTATAGCTTTTAGCTACGCTGCATTGCCGCTGGGAGATTCTCTTCACCTGCTATTTAAGCGGGTCACTTGGACGTAATTACCTAGTGACAAACTGACCCGCACTTTTTCTATTTCCAGGGTCTTCGCACCGGGCTTCGCGCCATAATGGAGGTAGCGAGGCACACCAGCGGAGACCCTGGCACGCCGGCATCACCACCAGCCACGTGTCCACTAGCTAAGTGCATACTACCATCTTTGCACAACGGACCGAACAACGCCGCGGCAGAATATTTATTAAGAATCCATTCCCTGAGGTTCATTTACTCATATACCTACCTAAAATAAATTTATGTAACGTTACCGATTATAATCTCTTATTATATTGTAATCAATCCTTTTATTTATCTCTGCTCGCCCTAGCCGGTAGTAGTCTCAATTACATCAATTACTTAAATAATTTTCACAGTGCATAAGTCACACCCTTTAACTTTATGTAAACTTCATCAAAAAAACTTCTATAAAAAATTATTAACCGTTACACAAGGCTTGCATACAACCTCATACACCCTACTCTTCTTATCTTAAAGTAATTCTCTTAGATTATCTATATTCACTAGTACTTATTTATTAAATTATCTTTTATAGTACATGTTGCACCTATTAATACATTTTGTTTACGTAACATAACATAAGATAACTTCACGCCTGTATCCCCGAAGGGGTAGGCAGAGGTATATTACACACCCACGATTCGCCAGTTATGTTAAGGTCCCAATGTAATAGGGGGCGATTCTATTGCTATCTACCGGGCACAGTATTATTACATTTTAACTGGGATAGCTCGGTGGTCAAAATTTGATCACAATATCTATGCCCGTATATTTTCAACTTCTCGCTCTAACGGCTCTCTAATGCATTCCACTGCACGTATCGTGGGAAACATACATATCGACTAAACTGCCTTATAATACGAAAACAGGGATAGAGATATATTATTGAGCTGAGTGAGACGAAGTCGAGCGAAAGCTCCTCATACCAGACTTCAGGATTTTCTTTGTCACAGGTCTCCTCCTAAACTACTACTCCAATCAGAACCAAATTTGGTATGATTAAAGAGGTCATTCAGAGGAAGGTTTATGGATATATTTTGAAAAAATTAATGCTACCACAGAGGAATGATCACCGTTAAAAAAATTCCAGATGGAATTACATAATAACCGCTCGAGACACTGTGACCAAACTTTACACGCTCAGAAAGCATGTCCAGACTTGTGACTTTCAAAAAGAATTTTCAAATTCGGACTTGCCACGGAGGAATGATCACTGTTCAAAATTTTCAAAATCTGATTCACGATGTCTCACTCAGCTCAAGATTACAAGCAGCGATTCGCCTTGCAGACCTAGTGTATTGCTATTCGTGAAGGGAACAGTCTTAAATATGTACCTACGATCTGCAGTTATATATCTATACCAGGCCACTCAGAAAGTATTGCGAAAAAAAAATTTTATATATGAGAGACTGGTCAGTTATAATCTATTTCTAAAATATGATTATTTATGAGTAAAAATAAGTACGTTCCAATTTCAAAATTTCTCTCTGCATTTTTTGCAAGATAATTTCAATTATTGTGTCTCATTGAAAAATGGATCTGCGTCGGGAACATTTTCGCGCTATGATTTTCTACGATTTCAAGTGTCGTCTGAAACCAGACGAATCGTACGATAGATTTCAAATGGCATTCATGGATGAAGGCCCTTCCAAGGCGACCGTGTATCGTTGGTATAACGAATTCAAGCGCGGTCGACTGACTTTGGAGGATGAAGAAAGAAGTGGTCGCCCTTTGACGGCTGTTACGGAAGAAAACGTGCTAGCAGTGAAAAATTTAATCCAAGATAATAGACGAGTCATATATCAAGAGATTCAGCGCATTCTTCAGATTGGATCGGGAAGCCTTCGCGAGATTCTACACGTGCATCTTCGTGTGAGAAGGATAGTTTCACGCTGGGTGCCGCACAATTTCACCGATACTCAGAAGCAGGCCCGGGTGGAATGGTGTTGTGATATGATAAACAAGTTTGAAGCAGGCGCGTCTCGGCGTGTTTATGACATCATTACAGGTGATGAGTCGTGGATTTATCAGTATGATCCAGAAACAAAATGCCAGTCGACGGTTTGGGTGTTTCAAAACGAATCAACACCTACCAAAGTGAAGCGATCTAGAAGCGGAGGGAAGATTTTGATCGCGAGTTTTTTCAATTTGTCTGGCTACTTGTTATCAATCCCTTTACGAAATCAAAGAAGCATCAACGCTGAATGGTACACTACCAAATGCTTGGCAGAAGTTTTCTCTGTAGTGAGCTACAAGCGACCAAACACAGGGCTCCGCGGGATACTACTCCACCATGACAACGCGCCCGCACACACCGCGCTTAAAACGAGGGACTTCCTGGACAGCACTCCGGTTAAACTCCTAGGTCACCCTCCTTACAGCCCTGACCTTGCACCGTGCGACTTCTTTTTATTCCCGAAAATAAAAAATCAGCTCAAAGGGATACAATTTTCGTCGCCGGAAGATGCGCTGTCAACGTTTGAGCAGGCTGTAAACGAGGTATCTGCGGCGGATTGGAAAAAGTGTTTTGAAAACTGGTTCAAACGCATGAAACTTTGTATAGAGGCTGGTGGAGAGTACTTTGAAAAGATTTAATAAAAAAATATTTACCTATAGAACACTTTTTTTTATTTTCGCAAAACTTTCTGAGTGTCCCACGTATATATCTACAATTAATACGAAAACTACAATATGTGTGTATTTTTTCGATCAGTTTAATTTTTTTCTGAATTTTTAATTAGCATTATTCGCGCTCCATCGTTATAGTACAACTATATTAAACCGGTCGTTGAACCCTCGCGTCACCGAGGTTAACGACCGGCGACGCTATGCCGATATTCATCAATATTTTTAGGTATAGAAATGCATTTTTTTATGAAATTATCGTTTTATTTAGCTGTACTAACATGATGGAGCGAGAATAATGCTAATAAAAAATTCTGAAAAACAAAATGATTAAAAAAGTAATTAATCGAAAAGAAATGTGGCACAATATTTTTTTATCTTCAGTACTATCACTTTTTTTTTTCGTGTGGAAATCCCTTCGGTTACCCCCCCCCCCCCGCCGGTCAGCGGGGGCGGTTATGTCGGGCTTGAACCGACTAAAACCGCACGCCGTCTCGGGTCTACAGACGCCGGGGTGTAAGGTTGCCCATAGAGCATATCCCTCGCACCCCGACTGACCCTGGGCCATCTCCGGTTTCGAGATGGCCCCCTCGGGTTTGGGAACCACGGTGTCCCCGTCTTGCCTCGGTTTGGGGGAGGGGCGCTATTCGCCCCACCATCCCGGCGTGCTTCTGCTGGTGACAGGCGGCCTCACCTGACACCCCCTTAGTACTATCATCTATCTTCGTTTTCGGGAGCGCTTCCTTAAGACCCGGTATGTAGATACTCGTATTACAACTTATTTACTTTCAAAAAATTTCAAACTTAATTGAACTATAATATATTTCTTACACAGCATTAAAATACGATTACAATATATTCTTATTCAGATACAATAAATTTAATTTTAGGCATTTAGCTCTTCATAATTTCTTCTTAACATTTATTTTACTATTACTTATAGGATGGACTAATACGATTTTTTGCGCTTCCAACAACAGATATCCTAGTTAAGTCATCATCGTGTGGTTGTACCGCAATGTGCCCTTAAAGGAACGATGCTACAAGGCGTAACGAAGTGGACAGGGTCCTACTAACACTTTCTTGGCCCAAGTCAACCTTACTGCTAGTCAGTGCTCTGCAAGCGTTCTTGTCAGACTTGAGAGGTCAAATTGCAGTCGCTATAAAGTTAATAAACCTATAAAAAATAATAATAATAGGCTCCAAAGCTTCTTACGCAGAATGTCCCATTCGCAAAAAGCTCCGTTGGCACCTAATGTCTCATTCGCACAATTCTCCATTCGCACATTGTCTCATTCGCACACTGTCCCATTCGCACGATGGCCCAAAGTAATCACCGCTAAGAGGATGATGACGATACTAACGTAACTTCTCCATATCCTATAAATATTATAAAGTTTCAGACCTTTACATTTATATTCTTTTGTACATAATATTGTTTGGCACTTAGAGCACTTAACACACAGCGGTAGAACCACTCAAAGGTTATAAAAAAGCTGTCGTACAGCTTAACCGTTGCAAAAATTGGTGTTGCTAACGTTCATTTCAAACAGCTTCTGTCTTGGTTACTGTCGTCGTTGGGGGCTTGTCTAGTGGTAAAAACCAGGCGACTGCTGCACCACCTGAAAAAAATAATAGCATCTTATAATAATTTTTACTATTGAAACCCATGTTTCACAAAACAAACAAATATGAATTTTGAGACTAATGCCTCCTACATAAACACTATTGTTGTTGTTTAGAGGAGTTGGAACTGTAATAAAACCACTTCCCTCCTTAGCCTAGCGCGAGAGACAAATATTTTTATCAAAATAGGCAAAAACGTCATATAAATATAAAGTCAAAGTCAAAAACCATTTATTCTGTATAGACCATTAATACGGCACTTACAAAACGTCATAAAAAAATCTAATGTTTGGCAAATGGACCAACGGTTCGAAACGCGGCCCTGTCCTGAGAAGACTCCGGCAAGAAACTCAGCGGGCTGTTTTTTTTTTGGTCTATTTACAAACATATTTACTTAACCTAAGTACAATATTTCATTTGAGTAGCATAGAGAGAGAGCAAACAGTTCATATCCAAGCTTGTTTGTCGTCTAAATAGTCTTGAATTTTATAGTAGCCTTTTTGGCAGAGTTTACTTTTAATTTGGCTTTTAAATTTATGAAGAGGTAGATTCTTCATTTCACTAGGAAGCTTGTTGTAGAAGCGTATACAGTTACCCTGAAAGGAATTACTAATCTTGTGGAGTCGACTATTACAAACCACAAGATTGTTTTTATGTCTAGTATTTACGTTATGTATATACTAGACATAAAAACAAAAAAATATAAGTATTAAGTGAGCTATATCTGATTCAATTGAGTGATTGTATTTGATTCCTATAAATATGAAATATGAATTATCCTGCTAATATTATAAACGCGAAAGTTTGTAAGTACGAGTATGGATGGTTGGATGGATGGATGTTTGTTACTCTTTCACGTAAAAACTACTGAATGGATTTTAATGAAACTTTACAATAATATAGCTTATACATCAGAATAACACATAGGGTACAATTTATAAAGAAATTGTGTGAATTGTCTAAAATATGACGATAAGTGTCAAGTAAATAGGAAAAAATCTACCATCTGCGAGCTATTCTGGCGTGCGCTGCCAAAACCGCTAGAGTTACAGATAAATGTAATGTATAATAATATTATAATCCTACTAATATTATAAAGGTGAAAGTTTGTTAGTATGTATGTATGTATGTTGCTCTTTCACGCAAAAACGGCTGAACGGATCTGGTTGAAATTTAGTACAGGGATAGACTATAGTCCGGAATAACACATAGGCTACTTTTCATCCCGGGAATATGTTCCCATGGGTAGCGGGAACGCGATCAGAATTCCAAGCGGGCGGAGCCGCGGGCAACAGCTAGTATTTAAATATTTTTTCTGATGCTTACTTATTACCAGCAACGACCACATATAAAATGTGATCTGACAGTGGTTGAAGATGAGGTTTCCCACGATGTTGATGCCAACGAACGTAGAGCTACGCCCCACCATTATGCTTAGGCAAGCCACCATACCTCTGAAACGGATAGAAAAAGAATAAAATTCCAGTTCAAGCAATCTTACTTAATTTTTGACGTGACAACGTCTTATAAATCGATGGAACCGGCTGCACGCACGAAAAAACATGACGTATGCGGCGTTACCACATGACGTATGCGGCGTTACCGACGTATGTGGCGTTACCACATGACGTATGCGGTGTTACCTCGCGTTCTTATGACGTTGTCACGTTCAACTATTGTCAGTAAACCGACTTTACAGACATCCGATTTTTTTTTGGACACGTTTAATAAGACTTTACCTCGCCTGAAGGTAAAGTCTCTGGAATGGGGGTCACCATTACTGATATCGATGATGCTACAATGGAGGCCCTCAGCTTGACGGACTCATCGGATGCTTTTTCACGCCCCGCTTTAAGGACCCAGTATTGTAGAAAGAAGGAAAGACGTGTGCTGGTGAAGAATTCCAAGTCTCTATGGTGTAGCAAAGAAAAGAGGTGCCGAACCGCTTGGTTCTTGATGGAATTGTTTGCACCGTGTGAGGGTGATACCTCAGGCTTGTATTAGTTGTTCTGTATAGGAAAGAAGAGTGTGGCAATAATTGGCAATGCAATTGGAATTAACTAGGTATGCAAGGCGAATCGCTGCTTGCAATGTTGAGCTGAGTGAGACTTCGTGAATCAGATTTTGAAAATATTGAACAGTGGTCAATCCTCCGTGGCAAGTCCGATTTTGAAAATTCTTTTTGAAAGTCACAACTCTGGACATGCTTTATGAGCGTGTAAAGTTTGGTCACAGTGTCTCGAGCGGTTATTATGTAATTCCATCTGGATTTTTTTTAACGGCGATCATTGCTCTGTGGTAGCATTATTTTTTTTTTAAATATATCCATAAACCTTCCTCTGATTGACCTCTTTAATCATGCCAAATTTGGTTCTGATTGGATTAGTAGTTTAGGAGGAGACCTGTGACAAAGAAAATCCTGAAGTCTGGTATGAGGAGCTTTCGCTCGACTTCGTCTCACTCAACTCAATTATAAAAAAATCATACTTGAATCCAGAAGACAATAGAGTCATCATCATCAGAGTGATCCCCCCCCCACCCCGTGAGGAAAGTCTACGCCAAGCTACTGTACCGGCTTGCAGGTGAAACTGATTTGGACTCGAAAATCTTACTGGGGTCCCCATGCTCACCATGGAGGGAATGGAGTGATAAAGAAATACAAAACAAAGTATTTTGAATTACTACTACTAAATTTTGAAGTTGGTGAAGCTCATCTGCAACCTGGTACACCTGCTGGATGAGGGACGAGGCTTTGCAGGCTTTAATTTCGGGATTGGGGGATCAGACGGCAAACACTTCCATAAAAGCTAACCAAAATAAACCAAATTATGAAAAGGATGAGTGGGAGCACAGACTCCGGGATTCAGGGTGAAAACCTTGATTGACGCTCTGCCGTCCTCAAGCTAAAAAGTGGCTTAGTGTCTTCTCGTCAATTTTTACATCTTAACTTTGACCTAATATTTATAGCTTTTAATATCAACTTTACTCTCGTAAATGCTCAAAAATGTATCCATACACTGTTAACATAACATAACTTCACGCCTTTATCCCTGAAGGGGTAGGCAGAGGTGTAATACACATCCTCGATTCGCCAGTTATGTTTAGGTCCCAATGTAATTGGGGGCGAGTCTATTGCCATCTACCGGGCACATTACTAAGCGAGCGATAATTAACATTTTTAATGCACACTTAAATACGAGAAGTCAGAGGTGTGTGCCCGGTGCGACTGGGGATCGAACTCGAGACGTCGTCTCGGCAGTCCGTTACGTACGCAACCAGGCTTATCCTCTGTTAAATGACAAAGTAATTGAAGATTTATAGCAAAAACCTGGATAAGGTTTTAAAATATGCCGTCATTTTTAAGCTCTAGTTCGAAATTTGCTTTTTCACTTAGCCAATTTTTGGTTTGAGGACGGAAGCGCTGATGAAAATTTATTTCCACATTATAAAAAATCAATACTAAACTTACCTATGCGAAGTAGGATAAATGTCAACAAAATACGAAGCCAGGATACCCATTCCAAGACAAGTACCAGTAAATGCCATGAAGAAGGTAACACTGGAGATCGCTTCAGGAACTAGGTTCAAGCAGATTCCACTTATCGAGGAGACACAGAGGATGGTGATGAGGACCACACGTCTTCTATTCGGGAGATATGCAATAAGAAAGTTTAGGAATGCGAAAATGGACTGAGAAGCGATGAGGGTAAGGATCACGTTATTCTCGATGGTGCTGACGCATATTTCTGATACCTGGAAAGAAGAAATAAATTTAGAAAGTATTTAGCTATGTGATTTATAATGGTAGCCGCGGTAGCCTAGTGGTATGGGTAATGGACTGCTGAGACGAGGTCTCGGGTTCGATCCCAGGTTTTACCATGGCACACACCAATGACTTTTCGATGCTTTCCGAAGTTATGTGTGTATTTATCGCAGGTTTATAAGTGCCCGGTTAATGGCAATAGGCTCGCCACCTATTACATTGGGATCTAAACATAAACTGGCGAAATGTGGGTGCTAGCATCTCTGCCTACCCCTTCGGGGATATAGGCGTGAGTTTATATTATGTTATAATGGTGGTTTATGGCGATCGACCAAGTTATTCGGGGACAACGCCAACAGCACCAGCAGGCCAGTACACCTGCTGATTGACGGACGGCGCTCTGGCACCGGGTTTTCTGAAGGGGTTGGGAGAGCAGACAATATTCGTTAAAGTCTAGTGAATGAAATTAAATAGGAGTTGCAGAGCGGATAGGGCTCCTAAGTGCTAGCTTTGGATTGCCCCCAACCTCGAGAGCAGCAGGTGTATCGGTTTGCAGGATTGGTTGGCTTGACCTTAAAGGTTTTGCCCTTTACACACACTATGTATAGACTTGTAGAATATACTGCCTCCGGGCTGTTTGGCCGTGGTCCATATGAAACTTGTGTTCCAATCGTTTCGTCGATCACTGCGGTCGACATCTTCAGTGGTACAGGTTCGGTCGGCGACGAGTGCGTAGAAATTTCGTCGGCGGCGCCTTCTCTGAAGATTCATATGGACCACGGCGAAACAGCCCGGAAGCAGTATATTATGGGTGTTCCAAAGTTCACCTAAATTATCAACTCCGAAAATTGGAACTCCGAAAATGTTCTTCCTAACATTTTTCATCCTAACAATCACAATTCCTAACTACTCTGTCTCTAATGTTTTAATTCCGAATCATTCAACTTCATAATGTCGGTAGCAATAAACATCTATTATACTATTATTTCTTTTCCTATATTTTGTCAACATAACCATCTTTTACACTATTATTGAAAGTCATACCTTTTTTGTTTAGATTTTTTGCGTAACTTTTCCAGTTTCAGTTATTTAGTTATTTTCACATAACATGTATAACATATAAGTATAACAGTACCATGGTACAAGTAGCACTTTACCCACCTTATACCACGGTACTATTTATAGTCGTTGGTTTAGGTTAGGTTAGAACTGTGACCACAACGCACGAGCCGAGCGAGCGAAGCGAGCGTGCCGCGGCAGCGGCCGGCGAAGTGCCAATTACTCGGTAAATATTTCTTTCCGAGTATTAATGACAATATTATGGTAATTATGTTTAGGGATAAAAACGTTAGGATAAAAAACAGTAGGAGCTTTAATATTGTATTGTACGATTTTATTGATAACAATTTTCGGAAACATGAGTGTTATGAACATCGACGGTAGCACTACAAATAGTATGAATAAAAACTTTAGGATGAAAAATTTTAGGAGGAGTGATCATTCGGATTACAAATCGTTAGGAAGAACAATTTCGGATAAAGAACTTTAGGTGAGTCAATATGGACCCGTATATTATATATGCAACGCCGGCCGTGAACGCCGAAAGAATTATATATGTTTAGACTCATTGAATACTTTTTTTTTTTTTTTTTTTTTTTTTTTTTTTTTTTTTTTTTTACCTACACCTCGGCATTATGCGGAGCCAGTTTTCGCTCAATAATTAAACAACTAATCTATCCTATGCTATCATCTTTCATTCCAGTTCTCTTTGTCACTCCAGTTCTATCTTTTATTCCTCTCGCACTTTCATACTACCTTCCATTCTCTGAGGGGAGTGAGGGCATACGGGAATTCGTGTACCTAGGCTTGTCTATCCAGCTATTTTCTTTTCTTTATTTCTTTATTTCCAGTATTAATATTTTTACAATTCTCTTAAACTATTATATTCTATTACAGATTTTACGTATGCTTTTTTATATTTTACATCTTTACTTAAATTCTATCTTATTCTATTACATTTGCGTTAAATTGGCAGGTATACATATTTACTTTTTACATTATTATGTTTATAATCTCTTTGATGAGAGGAACTTAAAACTTAACTAAATACAATTCTATTATGCTATGCTAAACATCACTATGCACAGATAGTGTGCTAGTATAAACCTTTACGTCTTGTTTCTTCCATTAGTTATTCTGACTACTTTTTCGGCAAATTTTAGTGTTAGTTCAGTGTGTTCCCTGATTAACCTCGAAATGGTCTGCATGTCCACTTTCGTACCCGTGGCCATTTCGAGATCAAGTCGGTCTGACGCATGAATTGGACAGTCGAAGAGCAGGTGGGCCACCGTTTCTGGAACTCCCGGTTCACAGGCGCACGATGGGTCCCCCTTACACTTGAAGCGATTCAAGTATTCGGAGAACCCACCGTGCCCCGTGAACAATTGGGTAGTTGGGCCCTTGATGGTGAGTTTCCTGACAGTCTTGTACGCCTCCACGGCACAGGGGAAAAACATCGTTGTCGTAGATGCTGTTGCACCCTCCCTGTAACGCCTGTTCCACTCGTCGAGGGAGCCCTTACGCAGGACTCCCTTGACGAATGAAACAGGGCACAGGTCATAATCGGGAGCCTTTTTCAGTTTTAAGGCGGCCTCCCTAGCGAGCCAATCCGCCCTCTCATTCCCCTCCAGGCCTACATGGGCTTTAATCCAGTAGAGGGAGACGCTCTTGCCCTGCTGCTTGCAGCGACCAAGAGCGTCCCTAGCCTCTACCGAGAGTGGGTGGAAAGAGTGCGGATTGACTACGCTAAGGAGCGCCGCCCTGCTGTCGCTGAAGATACCCGACGCGGCTGCGCTGTGCTGCTCTACCTCACACGCCGCTTTGCGCAGAGCCAGGAGCTCCGCCTGGTAGACGGTACAGTAACTCGGGAGAGCAAACTTGCGGGCCTTGGTCTCCGACTGTCTATCCCATATAGAGATAGCAGCGCCGACCCGGCCCTCAATTTTGCTCCCGTCGGTAAAGATTCTAAGATCGAGTGATTGTACACTGTTGTATTGTTCCTCGTCTACCAGGCTGCCAAACTCCAGGCGCGTGCGCTCCGCGGGGTGCGGGGCTGCCGAGATGGGGGCCCGCCGTTCAATCTCCCTGCCGACTAACCATGACTGGGGTACTCCTCTCTTGGCCTCGTAAAGCGAGACCACCTCCCGAACTCGAAGGTCCAGAGGGAGTATACCAGCCAAGAGCAGTGCCGAGTGCAGGGAGACCGTCCGGTAGCCCTTTGTTAGTTTTTGGGCAAACACCCGCTGGACCGCGTCGAGTTGCCTCCGGACGCAGACCTTTTTGGCCGCTCCCCCCCAAGCGCATGCCCCGTACAGAATGACGGGCTCTATGACCGCCGTATAGATGATCCGGATCACCTCGGGGTTGAGCCCCCAGTTGATCCGGGCCGTCCGTGCCAATCTCTTATATATTGCAACTGCTTTTTGGCATACGTTCCTTACATGCGTATTAAAAGTAAGGTGCCTGTCGATTGTTAATCCTAATATTTTTACCTCGTTGGACAGGCCGATGTCCACCCCGCCCATGGTCAGACGTGGGTTGTCATATTTCAGTTTTTTAGTCAACACCATTGCGTTCGTTTTGTGCGGTGCGAATTTTAACTTGTTTTTGACGCCCCACGCCCGAACACGCTCGAGGGAGGCATTGGCCTGCCTTTCGATCTCCAAAGCAGTGTCCCCGTCGAAGATGAGGACCACGTCATCCGCGAAGGCCTGCACGTAGTCCCCACCCTCTTCCAACAGTTTAAGTAATGGGTCTAATAGCAAGTTCCACAGTAAGGGCCCTGTTATTGAACCTTGGACGCACCCCTTTTGTGTTCCCCTGAGGTTCTCCGCACCTGCGTACCTCACTCGCACCGTTCTCTCGCTGAGGTAGCTGCTGACGACCCGTCTCAAGTTTGCTGGGCACTTTTCCTCAGCCAGTCGTGCGATTATCGCGGGCCACCAGGCGCTATCGAAGGCACCCTCTATATCCAAGGACACCAACGTGACAATCCTCCGCTCACTGAGTTTGCCACGTATGTATCCCAGCAGGTTATAGAGGGCGTCTTCGGTGCTTCTCCTTGGCATGAAGCCGTACTGGCGAGTACTAATTCGCGGCAATAGATGTCATTGAATACTTGCCTCTAATTCGCTAGCCGTGGTATTGGTATTTTTTATAACAACAGCTTTAGTGGTGATCAGCTGACAAATGTTCCCCGAGGTATAGTTGGTACTCTCCATTGATATTCTGATGGTATTCAGGATGTGTGGTAGCCACATGAGGAAGCTATTATTCCTGTCAAGAAAAACATGATAATGAGTTAAGATGGTTTCGGTAAAATATTAATGTCTCTGTTGTACACTATATTATACATAATATACAGGTTGGAAACGTTAAGTGTCCCAAGTGTATCTATATGTATACACACATACATAAACTCACCCCTATATTCCCGAAGGGGTAGGCAGAGGTGCTAGCACCCACATTTCGCCAGTTTATGTTTAGGTCCCAATGTAATAGGTGGCGAGCCTATTGCCATTAACCGGGCACTTATAAACCTGCGATAAATACACACATAACTTCGAAAAGCATCGAAAAGTCATTGGTGTATGCCATGGTAAAAGCTGGGATCGAACCCGAGACCTCGTCTCAGCAGTCCATTACCCATACCGCTAGGCTACCTATCTATATGTATATTTTCAATTTTAAAGAAATTGTAAAGTCTTTTTATCTGATATGAAATCTGTATCGCTTAATCTACAAAATGATATAATTAAAAAATCCTACGGACATTCTTAAAGTTTCCACCCTGTATGGCTTCCATATACACACATAGGTACAAACAATCTCTCTCTCACACCCGAGGGCGCCATCTCGAAACCGGAGATGGCCCAGGGTCAGTCGGGGTGCGAGGGAAATGCCTGGGCCACCTTATACCCCGGCGTATGAAGACCAAAGATGGCGTGCGGTTTTAGTCGGTTCAAGCCCAACGTGACCACCCCCGCTGGCCGTCTTGTATCCGAGGGAATTTACTGCACGAAAAAAAAAGGTACAAACACTCTCTGTGAAGTAACCCAACAAGGTGTGGCTGTGTTCTAGACACGGCTGTATTGTTATGGTTTTACGTGAATACGAGTAGGTACGTGTAAGTTGCGGATCTACTTTTTTTTTATAGAATATTAGTAACCGAAATTACTAATTCCCCCTAACTCCTCCAGCTAAGCTAAATTGCTTGTGTTAGGAGTGGGTTCACGTCGGGAGTGCAATGGCCAGTATTCGAACCCGGGACCTCTCGATCGTACGGTCGACTCCTTAACCACTAAGCTACCGAAGTATGAACTTAGGCATAGAGATAATATAATTATTACAGTTTGGAATCTGAGGGGCCCGAAAACGGTATCAGTATTTCACGCGGTGACGAAGGCAAGAGATAGTTCTCAACAATCTTTAAATAGTAATGTTTTATATTCCAGAATATGTTTACTTCTTAATAATATAGGTAGTTACTATGCGGCAGTGCAGTGCAGCAGAGTGCTACGACATTGAGCGCGGGTTCACCTCCCGCTCAGTCCAAAAATTTGTATGCATGAATATGTCTATTTGCATTGGTCTGGGTGTTTCTATGTATAATATCTATGTATTTACAAAAAAAAGTAAACAAGTATGTTTATTCGCATTCTAGAACCCATAACACAAGCTAGTTAAACTATGCTTATTTTGGGTCTGACTCTGTGTAGAAATTCGTTGAATATTTATTTATTAAAATTTAGTTCTCACGTGATGTACACCACGCCAACTATGTAGAACAACTGGAGGCTCCTGCGCAGGTACGGTTCTCTGAAGATAGGGACGCTCTGCTCATACATTGCCCTAAGCAGTGACATCTTTTTCTTCGAAGCCTGCTCTTCTAATTTAAAAGATTGAACCTGGAAAGATACACAGAAAGTCAAGTAAAAGTATAGCCAAGAAGCTTATTATGTACTCACGAAAAGTTTTGGGTATTTGGGACGTAGTATATTAATTACTCTGCGATGGGACGACACCTTTTCTTTTTTTTTCGTGCGAAAATCCCTACGAATACCCCCCTGCCGGCCAGCGGGGGCGGTTATGTCGGGCTTGAACCGACCGCACGCCGTCTCGGGTCTGAAGCCGCCGGGGTGTAAGGTTGCCTAAAGAGCATATCCCTCGCACCCCGACCCAGTATTGTAGAAAGAAGGAAAGATGTGTGCTGGTGAAGAATTCCAAGTCTCTATGGTGCAGCAAAGAAAAGAGGCGCCAAACCACTTGTTTCTTGATGGAACTGTTTGTGAGGGTGATACCTCAGCCTTGCATGAGTTGTTCTGTATAGGAGAGGAAAGGGAGGAACTCATTGGAAATGCAAGTAATAAAATGTAATTAATTTGTTTTTTTATATTTAGTACACGTCAATTGGACTTCACCTCGCCTGATGGTAAGCTGAAGGTAAAGTCTCAGGAAAGAGGGTCACCATTACATACACGTACCATGTTAACAATGGTGGCACTCAGCTTGACGGCCTCATTAGAAGAGGATTGTCGTCGCAGCACCGCGTGACACCTACCGGTCCCACTAGTGCTGCGACCACAATCCCCCTGCCCGGCTATGCACTTGCTGACCCCTGAACGAAATCAAACCGAAATTGGATTACTATGGAGGGTTTTTCACAATCGTGCACGGTGGTACCGAATTTTGTGACAAATTTGTGTCATCAAATTTCTACCACCAGTAAAACCAGTACCACCATTTCGAGAGGGAATTTCATTTATTTAAAATACAGCTTACTGAATATTCCTCCTTAGACCCTCGATGGTTGACAGCATAAATGTGTTTCAACACTTGTAAAGCTTCCTCCTGCCTTCCCGAATTAAAGAGGAACTTAGGCGACTCGCACAAAAAGCTGATGGCGATGGCTCCAAGTCCTGAGGGTAGTCCTAACACGATGAGAAGTAGCCTCCAAGGTCGATATGCGATGCCCAACCAAGGTATATCAAACGCGAAGTCGAGTTTCAGAGTTGGATATGTGACAACTGAAAAAGTAAGATTTATTTATCAAAGTTTATCAAAATTTATCAAAGTTCATTTTCCCAAATTGATGACGAAAATGATTGTACCAAATGATATTAGATGAGATTAGGCGAAGTGATGTGAGGTGTAGTGAAGTGCGATGAGGTGAGATGAGAAGAGACGAAGTGAGGTGAAATGAGGTGAGTTGGGATGAGGTAAGGTTGTGTGTACCGACTTACAGATGAGGGTGGCTTGAGCCCCAAAGACCTGGGTAGTGCCCCAAAAACATCCATACCTGATTGTTTCGGAATTAAAAGGTGTGTAGTTGAATCACTCACCACCAGCTACCGCTGGAGCCAGCAGTATGAGGCAGGTCATCAGAAGCATGTATTTGTTCCTCACTCGCAATATGCAGGACTCTCCCACCAGAGTGTAGGTCACAGAGTTAGCTGCGCACGCGCTGAAACAAGTGTACAAATAAAATATACCAGTGTCCGCCTATACAAGTATCCTTATTTAGTGGTTAAGGAGTCATAGTCGAGTTCGGTACAGGAGGCGCTTTTGTTAAAACCGTAATAACCCAAATAATGGAGTTATAGAAGAGTGGATCCCGTGTGCCAACATGCAAGCTTTGAATGTGTGGCGATACCACATGTACTCAGGCTACATCTAGCAACAGTAAGCTGAACTACTTCGATACCATATGAAATCGGCGCCATCTAGCTACCAGCAAACGGAACTTCTACCGTCTACTATGTCACAACTACCACGTGATTACTACGTCACACTTCTGCATCGCGAAAATGAAGTTCGCGCACTGAGTATACAAAACAACTTCAACAGTTAGGGCCTCGGCCTGCCAGGCGCGATCACCTTGCCCGACCGGATCACTTGGAGGAGCATCACACCTCGTTCCTTCACAAATGTGCCAGAATTGTTGTTAAAACATTTTCATTTTTGTCTTATAGCAAAAAGAATACTTTTAACTTTGAAGCGTCGTCGGTAGCTAAGTATTTAAGGACGGCCTAACGCTCGAGAGGTTCAAATCCTGGCCTATCATAAACACACTCCTGGCACAAACAATTTAGTTTCGATGAAGGGGTTAGGAGGAATACTAGTAATCCTCTATCCTCCCATTCCGAGAGGAGGCTTTCCTGATTGCTGCCGTTGCTGATGAAGTTGGTTTTGACCACAAAAACGTTGGTTGGGAGTGCGTACTGGGTAATGTGTACTGGGTAATTTGTCTAGGTACATAGTGATGTACCTA
This sequence comes from Cybosia mesomella, assembly GCA_946251805.1. Lineage (NCBI taxonomy): Eukaryota > Metazoa > Arthropoda > Insecta > Lepidoptera > Erebidae > Cybosia > Cybosia mesomella. The sequence goes on from OX276400.1 coordinate 3,444,420, forward strand.
GACAAATTACCCAGTACGCATACAATAACAAAGTAGGGGTCGTATTATTCCGTCCAATATAAGCATCGAGCATATTAAATTGACCCAGTTAATTGTAGCAATCATGTCGAGCAATATTTTAACATTATTAATTGAGAATGTTAAGTGGTATGTATCCAAGTGTGCGGAAGTTTCCAGAAGGGGTATTGTTCACTAGTTTTGTAACAGATCTTGTACACTTATCCAAGTGTGCGGAAGTTTCCAGAAATGATTTTGCTCACTAGTTTTGTAACAGATCTTGTACACTTAGTATGTACTGTACCCGGCGCTTGGGTTGGCATATCGGGATGAAGATTCGGCCTGACAGCTTCTTCTTCTTCTTCTTCTTTTAGTTAATGGCTTCTGCAGTAGAATCACCGCAATTTCGCCAATCTCTAGTAAAATATAATAAATGTTTATAAAATTATTAATGGCGAAGACGCCAAAGTCAAGTCTGGGCTTGCTCTCTCCACAGTAATGGTAAAAAAAATCGGCCTGACAGCTTGATTATGAAAGTATCAAACTGTCAGTCCGATGTACCATAGAGAGAACGCTCTACAAAAACGAAGTAAGTCGATCTTAGCCGAACTCTCTCTCTTCTTCGCGATGCCGGGACCTGTATGTGTGGTGGCAGGTGAGGACTTTTTTTATTAGGTGAGGCAGTATCAGTAGTTTTAAAGAAGTTTGGATTGCGCTAGATGGCGTTAAGCATAAGTAGTGTCACCATAATAAGTGTTGAACATCTAGAGCTCGCACTTTGGCGCCTATCCGCTCTCATTCTCCTCTTTTGTATAATTTAGTTTATCTTTTACGGGAGCGGCTGCTGAGTGACCGTTCAACCGCGAGAAGAAAACATACTTTGGAGCTTAATCCGTCAATCAGCAGGTGAGATTGGCTTGCGCCCCGAAGATCTTCGTAGGGCACACCCTATACCCCTATTATTTTCTATGCCCTTTCTTAATTTTACTTTTATTACACAACTAGCCGTTGCCTGCGACTTTGTCCACGTTAAATTCTGAATAGATCAAAGTATGTTTACTTCTGCAGTTTCGAACCCAACATGTATTAGGTTACCTATTTCAACGTTAAATTTTCAATCATTTATCATGAAGACATATAGGTTTATATGTAACATCAAAATTAATTCTGTCCGGTTCCCTAATATGTATAATAGCGTGATGATATTTATTATCAAAGGTTGAGTCTCTAATCACTATCTTTTACAAGTAAGCTGCTCATCACCTTTTAACTACAGCGTGATTAATGATTTATAGTCCGAACGTTGACCAGGTCTGAGTTCTATGAACGCAGAATTTCTGATATGCTTTGTAATAATAAAGAAATGGTCAATAATAAACGATTTTACCCTGCTGCTCCTATCACACTTATAATACCGTGATGATATATAGTGCAGTTTCCGACCATACCCTAAAAAAAAACCGACGCGGCGATAGCCTAGTGGCATACGTAACGGACTGCTGTGACGATCCCCAGTTGCCCCGGGCACACACCTCTGACTTTTCGTAGTTATGTGTGCATTAATAAATGTTAATTATCGCTCGCTTAATAATGTGCCCGGTAGATGGCAATAGGCTCGCCCCCTATTACATTGGGACCTTAACATAACTGGCGAATCGTGGGTGTGTAATACACCTCTGCCTACCCCTTCGGGGATACAGGTGTGAAGTTATGTTATGAAGTTATGTAAGTTTGTAAAAAAATGTTCATGCAAAATTTCAGCTGAATCCGTTCAGTGGTTTTGACGTGATGCTCGAACATCGATAGTAATAAGCAGACAAACAGATAAACAGACAACAATTCAAAAAATCACATGTTTGGCATCGGTATTGTTCCTAGAACTTATATCAATTATTTTTTTGAAAAAATCTTCAATGTACAGTTTTCACCACGTTACGATTTTATTATTCAATTGAAAGCAAAATGTCCGCGTCCTAGAACGTGCAATAATAAATACAGCTGAAAGTACATCTGCAGTCTTAGAATGGTGTGGAAGACGTACCTTTTTTTTTTTTATCGTGCGGAAATCCCTTCGGATACCCCCCCGCCGGCCAGCGGGGGCGGTTATGTCGGGCTTGCACCGACTAAAACCGCACGCCGTCTCGGGTCTTCAGACGCCGGGGTGTACAGTTACCCATAGAGCATATCCCTCGCACCTCGACTGACCCTGGGCCATCTCACCACTAACAGCATCGCTCATCCTGTCTCCTCTGAAAGCAGAGGAGTACGGAGATGCCTCTCGTGTATTTTTGACAAATGCAATCAGTAGTTATAGTCTGGTGACAGATTTTTCTGCTATTTCCTTGCCTGAAGAGTGACGAGAGACAAGAATGAGAGAGAGACCCTCCATGCTTAGGCTCCTGCGCACTCTTTTGTTGGTGTATAATAATAAATTATTATTTTAAAATACTTTTTAATAATACTTTTTAATAAGCGGCGATAGCCCCGTGGTGTACGTAACGGACTGCTGAGACGAGGTCTCGAGTTCGGTCCCCAGTCGCCACCGGGCACACACCTCTGACTTTTCGTAGTTATGTGTGTATTAATTAATGTTAATTATCGCTCGTTTAATAATGTGCCCGGTAGATGGCAATAGGCTCGCCCCCTATTACATTGGAACCTTAACATAACTGGCGAATCGTGGGTGTGTAATACACCTCTGCCTACCCCTTTTGGGATACAGGCGTGAAGTTATGTTATGTTATGTTATGTTTTTAATAAAAAGCTTTCTGTTAAGTGCATACTAACACAAGTTAAATGAGCCCAAATATGACGGGTTTATCTTATTTAGTTCAGAAGTGCCTATCACCAGCGCCAGTGCCTATCATGTAGCATCAGAATATTTGCCAAGATAAAACAAATAAGCCGAAACTCGATTGTTTTATCTTGTTTGGTTCAGGAGTTTCTATGGACACCTTCCAACTCCATCATCAGATCAGCCCCATAGTACCATATGAATGCATTGTCACCCTCACTAAGCGTGCATGCAAAATTTCATATCAATCGGTTGCGGTTAACTGCCACAAAATTCAGTTGTCAGATTTGACCCGCACTGCCACGCCACATACATACATACAGAGCTAGTTAACTTTAAAGCTTGTAAACAGTAATCAGATCAGTTTCATAGTGAAATATTATCACATTATCACCAAAGATACGCAAGTATACCGAATGTGAGTCCAATCTAACGTCAGGAAGTATTCCTAATTGGGCTTCTAAGATCTAACTCATTCTAACTTACAACTAACAGAGCAAGTTGAATAAAATCTTGTAAAAATAACAGTTAAATAATTAAGATGGGACTTACAAACAAATGCAAAAGAATTTCGCCACTCCCAGAAAGATCCAGTGCGGTGAGAGGCTGGCGATGCAAGTCAGGACGAAGGATATGAGCAGGGGCATCACGAGAGTGAAACGACGCCCCCTCGTATCTGACACGTAGCCCCAGATGAAGGACACTATCAAAATTCCTGGAAATATTAAAAAAGTCCTATGAATACCTTTTTTTTTGTGCGGAAATCCCTTCGGATACCCCCCCGCTGTGGTTATGTCGGGTTTGAACCGACTAAAACCACACGCCTTCTCGGGTCTTAAGACGCCGGGTGCCGGGATGCCCATAGAGCATATCCCTCGCACCCCGACTGACCCTGGGCAATCTCCGGTTTCAAGATGGCCCCCTCGGGTTTGGGAACCACGGTGTCCCCCTCTTGCCCCGGTTTGGGGGAGGGGCGCTAGTCGCCCCACCGTCCCGGCCTGCTTGTAATTTCAACGATAGTTTAGTAGTTAAGGAGATTGCCTTACGATCGAGAGATCCCGGGTTCGAATCATGGCTTACACCAGCGACATAAACCCACTCCTAAGACAAGTAATTTATCATTGCTGGATGTTTGAACAGGAATAATAGCAATTTGGGGTACTAATATTACTATATATTATAAAACAAAGCCCTCCGCCGCGTCTGTCTGTATGTTCGCGATAAACTCAAAAACTGTTGCAGTGATTTTCATGCTGTTTTCACCAATGGACGGAGTGGTTCTCGAGGAAGGTTTTAAGTATATAATTTATATAGTTTTGTGTACATTGGCTAAAATATAATGATATTCGTTAGAGGTGTCGGAAAAAAATAAAAGCCTCGCCACCATAAAAGCCATAGTAGCCCAGTGTTAGGTACAATAGGAGGGCAGAACCCAGTCGCCCCCATAAAAGCCATAGTAGCCCAGTGTTAGGTACAATAGGAGGGCAGAACCCAGTCGCCCCCATAAAAACCATAGTAGCCCAGCGTTAGGTGCAATAGGAGGGCAGAACCCAGTTGCTCCCATAAAAGCCATAGTAGCCCAGTGTTAGGTGCAATAGGAGGGCAGAACCCCGTCGCTCCCATAAAAGCCATAGTAGCCCAGTGTTAGTTGCAATAGGAGGGCAGAACCCACTCATCGGCAGTCGCACCCATAAAAGCCATAGTAGCCCAGTGTTAGGTGCAATCGGCATCGTAATCAACCGTCGGAATAGAAAATAATATTCAAAACGACAGCTCATGAGGTGCCGCAATGAAATGACATAGATGTTCTCTTTTTCCGATCTAAATCTTTAGAAAAAGTAAGTACCTATACAAAATGCTTAAACATTTAATTGAAGTATATAAGTATGTTTATCCGCATTCGGAACCCATAACACAGGCTAGTTAAATTGAAAGCATTGCGTGGAATGTCGTAGAATAGGGATTTCCGCACGAAAAAAAAAAAGGTAAGAATTTATTCAATTAAATTTTTAAGCATTTTGTATGCTTACTTTTTTCTAAAGATTTTAGATCGGAAAAAGAGAACTGGGTGGCTCAGTTGGTCAGAGCATTCCCCCTGTAAGGGACTGGTCGCGGGTTCAGGTCCCGTCCTAGATGTTCTCTTTTTCCGATCTAAAATCTTTAGAAAAAAGGTAAGAATTTATTTTATTCGACTTCACAGAAACAATACATGTGAAAAGACGTACCTATGCGCCATAAATGTGGACATACGACAATAACAAGACAGTTAATAAAACGCTTAAACTATGACAACTTGGAAGTCAGCCAACCTGACGTCAGAAAGGCTGGTCACTTTATTTTTTTGATAGATCTCTCAACGCAAACGTACCAAATACTTCATTATAGATACTGAATAGAACCAAATAGGTACTAAACGGTTCCCCCAAACCGGGGCAAGACGGGGCCACCGTGGTTCCCAAGCCCGAGGGGGCCATCGCGAAACCGGAGATGGCTCAGTTTCAGTCGGGGTGCGAGGGAAATGCCTTATGGGCAACCTCACTTAGGTCTTAAGACCCGAGACGACGTGCGGTCTTAGCCGTTTCAAGCCCGACATAACCGCCCCCTCTGGCCGGCGGGGCGTATACGAGGGCATTTCCGCACGACAATAAAAAAATCGGTACTAAACAGTTTTCTCATGTACATATTTTGTTTGGTCCGTTCATCCTGACGGTCACCAATATCCTATAACAACCTGAAGATCCGGTTTCTTTTTAAATGATGTCAAATAATATAAAGGGATGCACCGATGTCAGCCAGTCTTTTGTCTATGTCTTCGCATCATAATTTTAGCAGTTGTTCAGTATTGCCATGTGTGAACGCACTTTTGAAATGACGTTGGAGTTTTTATACCACTTGTGTACATAAACACGAAATATCGTTACCATTATGCAAATTATCAAAGGTTTCTTTACGAAATACGTTCCAAGTAGAGCATCTACAACTTTTATCGGAGTGACTAAAATCACACGGTGTTTCGTCACGGATACCCATTACGGAGAGACCCTGGGTATACACTTGATCAGGCAGCCTTACTGTGAAGTATGGGCCTTGATCTCTTGCGTTAAGAAAGGCGTGCGCGAAACCCAACCGCCACTGTTTCGGGGTTGCTTCTGCTAGGGCGATGGTTAGCCCTTCGCATCGCCCTCAGACCGGCGTTCACTCATGGATGGCGGAGATCGCTCTCCGATGCCCGGTTCGCTTTATGTAGAACAGGAGAGTGCCCGTACCATTTCCGCTGCCTCTTTCTGCATGTCTGCGATATCTGGCCTAGTCTAAATCTGTGGTATCTATGACTTAATTGACGTCATTGTGACCACAGATAAAATCATAAAACTAATATTACAAGGTGTCTCTTGCATTGTTAAAGTAAATAAAAAATTTATTATCCATTGTATAGAAACTAAATGATTAACATAGGAAGCTTAGATAATAATATTTGAAAAAGGGTAAAAATATTATTCTCCTAATCTTTTTCATCCCATATTTTAATCACATTTTGTATCTATCCATGCATATTCGTACATTCTAGAATAAGTAATAAGTTTTCACCAATAGATGTCACTAATAGCTTCATATCTATATAAATAAATAAAATGGAAGTGTCTGTTTCTAATATCAAAATAACAGATTTTTATTGATTACACATCAATGTATAGACGATACTTTTAACACAAATACAATTTTTAAACTTTTTGTCTGTCTGTCTGTGTTTCTGTCTGTTTGAAAGAGGTAATCTCTGGAACGGCTGGGTCGATTCTGACGGGCCTTTCCCTGGCATATAGGTAATGTTACAAAGGCGTAACATAAATGACTTTAATTTTCGAAATAAAATAGGGTTCCACGCAAAAGAACTAAACCTTAAAAATACCTATTTTTTATGATAGCATTATTTTGGCCATATTAAGCAGTGTAAAGAGTTTTAAAACCTAAACCTAAGTTAATCAATATCCTTGTGGCTATTTAAACTTATCCACAATGTAGTTATGAGGAAATTAATAACATTATATGTGACATGCATCTCCTGACTTTTATTTGATAATAAATATTGTCTCTTTCATTTATCGAGATCTTTTCTTGACACTTATAATTGACATAATGTTTTTTATTGTATTGAATTGGTTGTTTTAGATTTTTATTAGCATTGGATAATGTAATGTAATGTAATGTAATGTAATGTAATGTAATGTAATGTAAATGTATTTAAAACAAAAACCCACAATGTATTCTTGCATGCCAACAAGGTGGGCCGAAGAGGACTTCTAAATGTTATCGTAATACCTTTTGGTCAGCAATAAATGATTTTGATTTTGATTTTGATCAGCTTATTAATAACGACTTAATGGTTTTGGATTCTTTTTAATAACTTGAATATACCATGGATAGCATTTTAATAAATTTCAAAAATTTTTACTACACATCAGAAGTACATAATATTATTAACATAATATATGTATACTAAACCGATGGAAAATCCAAATTAAGAATAATTAAACATAAGTCATTTGCATTAGACGTAAGCACCACCATGTATTTATCACTATTTACGTAGGTACAGTCAGCATCAAAAGTAAGAATAATATTATTTATCTACACTCAAATCGAAAAATTCGAATTACAAATTCAAAGACGATTCTTTACATACGCACTTTATAAACGCATATACATAAAATTAAAAATAAAAGTTATTATAGTACCGCCAACTGTATCATAAAACTCATTATATCGCTATCTTTTTTTTATTCATTAAACTAGTCTAAGGTTTTAGGCTGAATATGAAAAAAAGGCGCGCGCATGCGCAGTTCGAACTGTGAAAAAAATGGCGCCCTTGTAACCTACCTACTTTGTTTAATTTCAATATTTGGGCTCTCTGGGCAACGTGGGCGATGACGCATCATTGATTGCTCCTGTGGAGTAGCTGGCGTCAACGTCAACGGCCAAGAGTCTGACCAACCGGCCCTTTTCAGGGCCAGCTGACCCCATTGCACGAGGGGGTCGGGGCATGGCGGGCCTGCTAGGCCCGCGGGGGTGGGGGCCGGTCCAGGTACCCCTCTGCTGTTATCAGAGGGGACACTGCGAATGGCCCAGGGTCAGTCGGAGTGCGAGGGATATGCTCTATGGGTACCCTTACACCCCGGCGTCTGTAGACCCGAGACGGCGTGCGGTTTTAGTCGGTTCAAGCCCGATATAAGCGCCCCCGCTGACTGGCGGGGGGGTATCCGAAGGGATTTCTACACAAAAAAAAAAAAAGGTATTGATGTATGAGACGTATTGTAGAATAAAGATAATAAAATACTCCAATCCGAGTTATACAAGACGGTTGCAATTTGGAGACAAGTGGTACAGCGGAATAGAGGGCAAGTGGGATAATAAGCCATTATTAACATTTCATGGCTGCCGTCCGACGCAAAAGTTAAATACTAAATATTTAGTTAGACCTCTACCTGGACGGCCTCTGTGCTGAAGCGGGATCCCATCACCGCCCGACAAGTGTTTAGAGAAATGATATGAATTTGTGGGTTGTTATTAGGTAGATTTCGATGAAATCGATCTACCTATTGGTTTCTTGACTACTGTCGAATTTAAAAACAAGTTAAATTCCTGAGACGGGCTCAGCCGAATACAAGGGATTTTCGATTTAGCGATTTTTTTTTATCTTGCAATGGTTCACCCCAGCACAAATCTATTACCGAAAACAGCAACTCGATAGCTCATCTCGTTCATACCCAAAACCGTCGACGTCGTCGTTGCCAATTTTCTGGCAACGACGACGTCGACGACGACGACAACTCGATAGCAATAGGGCATTTCTAAAGAAAATCCCTAAAAAATTCTTTATAGGAGGTCTAGTTATGACCCCCTGAGTCCGAAATGACCACTGGTCAACAAGTTTATATATATATATGTATGTATGGTTCCACTTCCCAAAATTTGCGGCACTCTCACGGTCGCATTTTTGCCCCGATCGCTTTCAAACTGCGGTCAAAAATTGCTTGGGTGTAAACTTAGTTAAAGTTCCTGAACGGGTGGAATCCGGCCTAAGGGGACGGTAGGGCCTCACTTTTTGTGAAATCAGTTTTTCCTCAAAATTTCACGTTCCATGAAAGATATTCGAACCGTTCTAATTTTATCCCATAGTATACATATATACATACAATACTAACAACTTTTAATTATAAACCTATAAGAATAAAACTTTAACTAAAAGTGGAGGGGGGAAAAACCAAAATTTTTCGGGAAAAAAATCATAACTTCTAACCGGTGAACATTTTTGCCGTCGGAAACATTTTTAATCAATAGGCCATTTTTAAGTCTAAAATAAATGTCTGAAAGCTAAAAGTTACCGTTTTCGAGAAAAAAAAATTAAACATGTTAAAAAATAATATTAATTGCTTCACGAAATCTACCTGTGCGTTCCCCGTGCGGGAACGGATTTTTAAAAACTTTGCTTTTAAGGTATCCCCAAAAGAAAAAGTCCATTGGTGACATATCCGGGCTGCGGGGTGGCCAGTTAATGTCACCTCTTTTGGATATGACTTTCGCCCAAAATTTTCACGAACTGCTGCTATGAAGTCGTTGGAGTTGTGACATGTTGCCCCATCTTGTTGAAACCATGACCGTTGATTAAAACCAGAGTAGTCCTGTAGCGCTGGAGCAAAAAAGTTCTATAGCATGGCAATGTATCGCTCTGTGTTGACGGTAACGGGACGATTTCCGCTAATCTTCATAAGAATATGGACCAATAATGCCACTGACTGATAAAGCTGCCCATACAGTAACTTTGGGTGGTTAGCAAACTGCAGTCTCTATGCGTAGTCATTTGGCCTTAATTACTGTACAATTTGAATTTTATACGGGTGTAAATGTAAGTCCTTGTGTAGAATACGATTTAGAGAACTTCTGGGCACATTTAATACACTAAACCGCTAGCGAGTAAAGAGACCAGGTTGTTCTCTAACAGATGCTCGTAGGCGCTCTATGTTTACGGGTTCTCGCGACGTCCTAGGTCTGCCGGATCGTGGTAGATTTTACGTTGAACCCGTCTCCTCGAACTTCTGTATCTAATTTTGAATTGCGCGAGTCGATGGTGCTTTAATTCTGTTTCGAATGTTGTATTGAATGCGGAATCGTAGTCAAGTATGCAAAACGCGCGTTGTGCTCCGCTGAACGACGCCATGGTACTAAATTCCTATTACCCGCTCTCGCGTTTAGTAATGCTCGCTCTGTCCCGCCCCCCCGCAATTCGAAGCAGCGCACGATTCAAATGTTACCGGACTTTTGGTCCACCTTGTATATAAGTATATTATCCGCATTCTGGAACCCATAACTCAAGCTAGTTAAACTATGCTTACTTTGGGTCTAGAAAGCGTTGTGTAGAATGTCGTAGAAGTTTTATATACCGATGCCGAGGTCAGCTTCCCAGCTCCTCCACTTCACACGATCTTTGGCATCTACGAGTATATTTCGTAGGTATATTAATTACTCTGTGTTGGCATCACTTATTTTTAGTGCGGAAATGTTGGCACTCGTGTCATTTTTACAACGTCAAGCCAGCACTTCTTGAATCTACGCCTCCTACCGTGTCTCAGCAGTGGTAATACCTATAACCTTGAAGTAAGGGTAAAGTTTTAAATGAACTACTCACCAATAAAAGGCAAGGATGTTAGAATCCCCTTCTGTGTCACAGTGAGGTTCATATCACAGGCGGCTGCCACTACCAGGCTGAAGCCAAAGAGGTCCATGCCAATTCCCAAGAGTATCAGCGCGCAGGTCATCACCAGAAGAATGTTGTACAGGCCATTTCCTGGTAAAAAAAGAAAAATGCCGTTACAAGAAAATAAAAAGTGTTTTGCTGTGGGCGCTGTACCTACTAGGCATATGTGTGCACCACCTTTTGTTGACTCGTAGAGAATGCCTGTGGCATTGAATCTCCCTATGTCGTCAACATCAGTGTTGCGTCCTGATTGCGTCCCTATTGCATCTGAGGTTTATGCCACCTGGTAGGAGCCTGGGGTTTGCTTTCAGAACGAATCACTTCATCCCTTACGACAGCAAACCAGCACGTCTTGGATCTCACTAACCCAGAATGTGTGATCAAGATACGTGTTAAGCCTTGTACGGACTAAGCCTTCCAATGTACGCGTAGCCGTTTACGCGTACACAGGAACGATAGACACTACCTTACAGTATACGTATACAATTTGAGCACTCGTGTCGACTCCCGCCTCGCAGCGAGACGTCGCGTCGGCAATCAGCTCTATGTTGAATACTGGCTGGCCGACTCTCAACTACGCCTTCATACTCTAGCCATACATTGTACCCTGTACGCGCATATACCTGTACACGTATTCAGCTACACCTGTACGCGTATTCAAAATGCCAAGATAAACGGAACGCTTTGTCCGTACAAGGCTTAACCATTCCAAAGTATGCGTAGTCGGTTACGCGTATACAGGAACGATAGTCTGTACTACAGTACACGTATACAATTTGATTCGACTCCAGCCTCGCGGCGAGTTATGGCCAGTCAACTCTTGCTGCGCATCAAAGCGACTTGACTTGCCACCATGCGATCATGATTCAGCAATGCACTGTGCACTGTACGCCTAAACATCGGTACGCATATTCAACTAGACCTGTACGCGTATCCATAAACATAACATAACATAACTTCACGCCTGTATCCCCGAAGGGGTAGGCAGAGGCGTATCCAACATACCTAGATTACGCGTACATTGGAAAGATTATTCCGTACAAGGCATTTTTAACTTGAACAAACTTACTATTGAAGTTCGTACTAATATCTATACAATGGGAGCTTAATTTATTTTATTTAAATTTAATAATTATTTTTGTAGGGAGTCCGGAGTATACAACTAAATATTCTGTGAATATATCAAGCGTCTACCTGTTACCGTTATTAATATCGAACAAAAAAATCACGTTTCTATTGTACCTTCAGCGGGGGCGGTTATGTCGGGCTTGAACCGACTAATATCCCCTTAAATATTTACTTCATTTAGTTTTTGAGTATTTGTTGTTATAGCGGCAACAGAAATGCATCATTCAAAATTTCAACTGTCTAGCTATCACGGTTCATGAGATATACGCTGGTGACAGACGGACGGACGGACAGCGAGGCCTTAGTACCCCTAAAAAACGACTAAACACATTTGTATTTTTCCATTATGAACTAAGAAAGTTCCCGAGTGTATGATGATTGAATATTGATGACGTGATCATGATCTTTGCGGTCTAAAGCTCTTGGTGGGGTGTACCGACACTTGCTGATTAATGAGCGACACTCTCGGGGTTGTGAGACAGACAGTAAAAGTTCGGTTCGGCGATGGGGAAGCATTAGAATTACTATTTAGAATAAAGTTTGGGTAACACTGTTGTACGGATGTAATACCTACTTAATAAAAAATACAATTATCCGTTCTTATTTTTCTTTGTTCTGTTTTGAATAATCTATTCATTATTGTGACAAAGTATTATTCAAATTCGTCGTAAGATGACCATGAAATGCCAATTTTTCACACTGACTAATTTAATTATATTTTTTCATGTGAAATTTTTTATTATTAATTATCGGGCAGTCTCTATGTTAGTAAAATTATAATTATTTTGTTTGTCAAAAATACTAAAGTGGCGATAGCCCAGTGGTGCACGTAACCGACTGCCGAGACGAGGTCTTGAGTTCGATCCCCAGTCGCCCCGGGCACACACCTCTGACTTTTCGTAGTTATGTGTTTTAAAAATGTTGATTATCGCTCGCTTAGTAATGTGCCCGGTAGATGGCAATAGGCTTGCCCCCTATTACATTGGGACCTAAACATAACTGGCGAATCGTGGGTGTCTGCCCCTCCGGGAATACAGGCGTGAAGTTATGTTATGTTATATATACATCTAAAGCTCCTTTATTACAGTTTCTCAAAACTAGCTCGGGAGCCAGGGATTTTCACACATGTTAAATGTATCTGTCTATCTGTATATGTCAATAAAGATTATTATTATTAATATAAACATTGCATTCTTGCACTTCACAACGTTTTCAGCCATAGTTTCAATATTAATAACAACTTGTACTCAGTTCAAAATGAAATGTCATTGACTCTACTATCATCGTAGCATTATAACTACCCTCCACTTTAGATTTCAATCCATTGCGCAGTATTAATAAATCGTAGGTGAGTCGTCCAACAGGTGTTTCAAACATAGTTGAAATATCCAATATCTGAAAAAACCATTCGATCAATCGTTCGTTAGTGAAATTCATTTTAGTTCAATCAACATTAGGTGAATAGAACAGGGCCTGTAGACAAAGTCACATTCTACTAGTGGAATCGCAACGAAGCGAACCTTCAAAAGACCGAAATGTATGGGAGAGACAACATTTGTCGACATGTCACGTGTAACAAATAATGTCACTCCCTTAAATATTGAACATTTGAAGGTTCGCTTCGAAGCGATTCCACTAGTAGAATGTGACTTTGTCTACAGGCCCAGTAGTTGAGTCGACCAATATCCGTAGTTATGTTGAAAATAGTTTAAATAAGTGTAATCTGGTTGAACTGCTCAAAATCTTTTCATAGATTAAGCCTGTCCTGATTTCGTGATTCTAACATCAGTAGTTTAGCTTTGCGACGTTGAGTCAGTCACCCGATAAAGATTTTCTTCATGTTATAATGGCAAATATATCTAACGATGCGGTGTGGAACATAAGATAGAAACACGCTTGTACGATACGACTACACACAGAAAGCACAGCTAATAGAAATCTCTATTCCTAGACAGCACTTTTCACCGAAAATGTTGTTGATGGAAAACATTGTTTGTAGACATCTTGGTACATATGAAGCACTGTACACAGAGATCTCTCTTCATAGATAGCACTTCTTGCCTCGCTCGGCTTATATTCCAAAAATAAGTAAAGTGGGTTAGGTAAGGTTAGAACTGTGACCCCAACAGAGCGCGAGCCAGATAGAGCAGATAGTAGTTGTTTGACAGAAAATTTCGAAGTACCTACGGCCATTTTGTAGGATATAGTTCGAAGGATATCTTTTCTTTTCGTGCGAAAATCCCCTCGGATACTTCCCCGCCGGGCAGCGGGGCAAGGTTATATCAGGCTTGAACCGACTAAAACCTACACATTCATGTAGGTCACAAAGTAACATAGATGAACAAAATTTTACAAGATTTGATTTGTGTAGGCCTACACCCTTGGATCAGGGGTATAGGCCTACACCCCTGTCTGAAGACGGCTTTTTGCGTAGGCTTCAACTATTGTTTCGCGTACCTTTTTTTTTTTTTTTTCGTGCAGAAATTCATTTTTAAATGTAGAAGCAATAATCTTGTTCATCAATGTTACTTTGTGACCTACATGAATAAAGATATTTTACTTGATATGAAAATTTTAATTTGAAAAAAAAAACCAACAATTGAAAAACAAATATAATTAGTGTTGTAAAAACCTAAAGGTTTATTATTCAGTGCCGAACATAACAGCTTACACGCAATGAAAATAAAATTTATGATAATTAATGACATTGAATTACTTTGTATACTAATTAATTGCAATCAAACAATCATTGTCTGCGATAGAATTGACATTGAGGCCTTAATTTACAATTTAATATCAACTTAATACTTATGTGATCTTATGTTTACCGACTAGTGGACGGTCCAGCAGTGTACTAGAATAGGTTGATGATGATGATGATGAAAATGTTTACCGAACTCAACATTTCTGCGAAAGCCCCCGAGTGACACGTCACCGGGATTAACGGAGAGGTGGGTGTGTCGGCTTCGAACCGAGTAAAACCAGCGGGCCCGACTCTAAATCAATATGGGATATGGGATAGACCCACTTTCATTCTCAAATGAACTCTTTCTTTTTAAAACTAATAAAGAAATACCTCTGATGATGTTGGCTTAGATAAAACCTCCTTAATTTTTAGGGTTCCGTACCTTTTTTTTTTTTTTTTCGTGCGGAAATCCCCTCGGATGCCGGCCAGCGGGGGCGGTTATGTCGGGCTTGAACCGACTAAAACCGCACGCCGTCTTGGGTCTGCAGACGCCGGGGTGTAAGGTTGCCCATAGAGCATATCTTTCGCACCCCGATTGACCCTGGGCCATCTCCGGCTTCGAGATGGCCCCCTCGGGTAGGGTTCCGTACCTCAAAAGGAAAAAACGGAACCCTTATAGGATCACTTCGTTGTCCGTCCGTCCGTCTGTCAAGACCGTTTTTCTCAGGAACGCGTGGAGGTATCAAACTGAAATTTATATCTAATACTCAGGTAAAATTTCTAAGCCAAAGCAATAAAAAAATACCGTTTATGCCGCAAATTTTCGAAACTCGCACGGGAATCAAAACCTACAGGGTACTTCTCGTGAACTTAGAATGGAAGTAACGTTTTATAGTACAGATAAAGAAAAAATTGTGAAAATCGTAAATTTTTAGTTACATCACATAATAAAAATATTTTAGAAAATTTTAAAGATGTCATCATATTAGGCTTTTTTTTACAATGACGGTATACTTTCATTGAGTAACCGAATTCAAAAAAGAGGATTTTTTACATGTATGTTCATAAATTACCCGAAGGCGCGTTAACTAAATTGGAAAATTGATTTTGTTACGAAGGGCGTATGCGATTTCCAGGTGGACGTACTGAAATTTCGTAAAGATCTGATGATAAATTTCAGAGACAGACAACGAAACTCTTCAATAAATGCCAGCAAATCAACCAAAATTGGTGCTATCACATATCTAGGTTATGCTATTATGTAAAATATCATCACGCCTATATCGTCTAAATGAGTTCGCATTTCAGTATACAAGTTCGGTGTAATATGCGTCGTTTAAGAACCGATTCTAAAAATTATTCTTATATCAGGTTTGGTTTAGCGCCTGAGTGGTCCCATATGAATTTTATTGGTATTGGACAACAGAGTTCGGATATACATCAGGGAACATTCCAAAATCAAATAGAAAATGTATAATGATCGAAGTATTATTAGGGTCTCCCCTAGGTCCTCTCTTAGGCGGAGAGGGAGCGGGAGAGAACCCTGCCCCCCGAGTTTCGTAGTCTGCGGCGAGGACGCCGCAGACTCATCTACGCCCGGGACTACCAACCTCCATGATCGGGGCCTGAGGACGGCAGTTGGCCGACTCGCCGTCCTTACAGAAGCAGGCCGTGGCGGAGGCGTGTCGTGTGTGCCCTACACACGCCTGCCAACTCACCGAAGCGGGATAAAACCCGACCCAACCAGGCGAGGCCGCGGTGGCGGCTAAAGTCCGCCGGCAACCCTGGGGTTATCCTTTCGAGGGCTTACCCGGGGTGCCCGGCAACGGACACTTGGGGAGGACACCGTGCGGTTTTAGTCGAGACACGACATAACCACCCCCGCTGGCCGGCGGGGGGGTATCCGAAGGGATTTCCGCACGTAAAAAAAAAAAAAAAGGGTCTCCCCGTGACCATGGCTGCTAAAAAGCAACCGAAGCATTGGGTTCAATGTAAAATATAAAATAGCATCAAATAAATCGCGATTGAATACGTTAAAAAATTGTTTTAATTCAATATTGTTAGGTTTATAATAATGAATAAAATAAAACACATAATTATATTTCCGACCTCATCTCCTCAGTCAACTTTTGCACAATGTAATTTTTTTTAGAGTGCTCAGTTGTCTATTCATTTATTTATCCACATACATTGATACTACAGGTTACAAACCTAATACAGCTATGTAGTTAAAGAGATTTAGGATTTGTAATCAGAGAAACGAAAGACTTTAAGAACACAAATGCAGTGAGATCCTTTGTATAATGCATTAGTTAGGAGTAGGTTAGAATCAAGTGCCATTATCTGGTATCCCCATGAAACTATTGTTTCTTTATAACATACTTGTTGTTAAAGGTTATAGAAAAAAAACCAGTCAAGTGCGTGTCGAACTGGGCACTGAGGGCTCCGTACAAAACTGGATTGAAGGGTGAACTTAAAGCTGCTGTAGAGCTTATAATCTTGACATTAAGACATACAGCCATTTCTTGAGATGTGGGTAACTAAAATAGCCGCGGTAGCCTAGTGGTATGGGTAATGGACTGCTGAGACGAGGTCTCGGGTTCGATCCCAGGTTTTACCATGGCACACACCAATGACTTTTCGATGCTTTTCAAAGTTATGTGTGTATTTATCGCAGGCTTATAAGTGCCCGGTTAATGGCAATAGGCTCGCCACCTATTACATTGGGACCTAAACATAAACTGGCGAAATGTGGGTGCTAGCACCTCTGCCTACCCCTTCGGGGATATAGGCGTGAGTTTATGTTATGTTATGTATGTTTAACTAAATATTTCCCTTTACTTGTGCTATAAGACTTTACTTTCTGCAAATTTCATGATTCTAGCTCAACGCGAGTACCCTATATAGGTTATTCCCTTGCGATTGTCCAAATATGCTGCATAAACGGCAACATCTTTTGATTGCATTGACCTAGAAGTTTGATTTTTTAACAGTTTTAAGACTTTACAGACCTGATTATTTCATATTAATTTTAACTTGATACCTCCAGGCGTTCCTGAGAAAAATGTCTTGAGAGACACATATACCATCTGTATATATACTACATATACTACATATTTACAGCATTTGGATTTTTTCCATTATCTGTGCTATAAGACCTTGCTTCTTGCCAAATTTCATGATTCTAGCTCAACGAGAAGTAACCTATAGGTTTTGATACCCTTGCATTTGGTAAAATTTGTTACATAAACGGTTGTACCTTGCGGAAATCCCTTCGGATACCCCCCGCCGGCCAGCGGGGGCGGTTATGTCGGGCTTGAACCGACTAAAACCGCACGGTTATAAACGGTTGTACCTTTTTTTTTTATCTTGCGGAAATCCCTTCGGATACCCCTACGCCGGCCAGCGGGAGCGGTTACGTCGGGCTTGAACCGACTTAAACCGCACGGTTACAAACGGTTGTACCTTTAGATTACATTGACCTAGACGTTTTTCTACAGCTTTAAGGCGTTACAGACCTCAGTATTTGGTATAAATTTCAACTTGATGCCTCTACGCGTTTCTGAAAAATGGGTCTTGACAGACAAATGGACAACGAAGTGATCGTAGTGAGGCCGCCTGTCACCCCAGCAGAAGCAGGCTGGGACGGTGGGGCGACCAGCGCCCCTCCCCCAAACCGGGGCAAGACGGGGACACCGTGGTTCCCAAACCCGAGAAGGCCATCTCGAAACCGGAGATGGCCCAGGGTCAGTCGGGGTGCGAGGGAAATGTCTTATGGGGCAACCTTACACCCCGGCGTCTGAAGACCCGAGACGGAGGCGGATTTAGTCGCTTCAAGCCTGACATAACCTCCCCCGCTGGCTGGCTTACCCAACGGGATTTCTGCATGATAAAACTGGTATGGAACCCTAAAAACATGATTTGATTTTGATTTGATTTGTTGGAATAGAACCAAATACGGCGGGTGAAACTGTTGGGTACAGAAAGAAAGAGGGGTGTGTGTTGGGTAACCTCCTCGAGCGTCGCTCCGATTCCGATCCCGCTGCAGTCCGGGGGGAACGGAATCGGAGCGGCCGGTACACCCTGGGCGGCGGTCAATGGCTTCCCCTTCACCCCTTCATAGGGTTGGCATTGATCGTCGGCCAATACCCAACGTGGCGGGAACACATCGCTCTCCGTACTCCTCTGCTTTCAGAGGAGACAGGATGAGCGATGCTTTTAGTGGTGAGATGGCCCAGGGTCAGCCGGGGTGCGAGGGATATGCTCTATGGGTAACCTTACACCCCGGCGTCTGAAGACCCGAGACGGCGTGCGGTTTTAGTCGGTGCAAGCCCGACATAACCACCCCCGCTGGCCGGCGGGGGGGTATCCGAAGGGATTTCCGCACGATAAAAAAAAAAAAAAAAAGGGTACAGAAAGAAAGACAGAACAAAGAAATATAAAGTCACCTTTAGCCAATGACCACTGCCGTTCTTGTGTAAATCAAACAGGTCCTTTGTTTTCGAGCAGTTCTGGATGTCTCACTAACTTCGCGCATGCTTTACACCCAACACTTGTTCCAATAATCGCGGACAAAAATTGACGTCAAACATTTGTTGACAATTACTGTGAATTATTATCAATAATCAGATACAAAGGAGTAATAATTATTTTAAGGCATAAAAATACATACATTACAATCTACTTGTGTATTGTGATCTTTTATTTGTACAGTGCGCAAGATTTGATCGTTATACAAGCTCATTACAAGTTATGCTGTTATGCACGCAAACGCTCTCAAAAATAAAAAAAAAACTACAAAGTACAGTCAACGACAAAAGTTGATTAACAGCAAAATATTTACAAATCTTTTTTTATATTGGAATACATGTACTCGAGGGTCAAACTGAAAGTTCTTAGAACTGGCCACTTATAAACAATATAATAAAAAAATAATTCTAAATTTTGAAAATAGAACTCTTTGCCAATATTACTGAGTATATATTTCATTCATTTACCATTTGTTTTACGATTTGGCGGCAAATTGAAAATTGTCTGTGTCACGTTAACATGAATTTAACACAAGAAAATTTTCGTGCAATGATTTTTTATGACTTTCGATGTCATTTAAGTCAACAAGAAAGTTATGATAGACTACGATTGGCCTTTCACGATGAAGCCCCATCTCGTGCGACTGTTTACAACTGGTTTAATGAGTTTAAACGTGGTCGCACTAATCTCACTGATGATTTACGTGAGGGACGGCCTTCTACGGCGACGACTGAAAATAACATCTGTGTTGTGCGGCGTATGATAGAGACTGACAAAAGAGTGACCTATCAGCAGATTCGGACAAGCTTAGGCATCGGTATGAGTCAAGTGCACAAAATCCTCCACGAACATTTAGCGGTCAGGAAGCTTTGCGCCCGGTGGATACCTCATAATTTGACTGAGGCTCAAAAACTCCATCGTGTGGATTGGTGCCGTAAAATGATTGAAAGATTTAACGGAGGTGACTCTAATGCTGTGTTCGACATACTAACAGGTGACGAAAGCTGGATTTACTGTTATGATCCTGAAACCAAAAGACAATCTGCTCAGTGGGTGTTTCCTTTCGAGGAGTTGCCAACTAAAGTGAAGAGAGATCGAAGTGCGGGAAAAAAAATGGTGGCCTCGTTCTTTGGAAGGATAGGTCATTTCGTAACAATTGTGTTAGAGGATCAAAAAACAGTTTCTGCAGAATGGTACACTACCAATTGTTTGCCACTTGTCTTGGAAACAGTTCGAGAGAAACGACCTCGCAGTAGGATCCTCCTTCACCACGACAACGCCTCGTCGCACACCGCCAAGCGAACGATCGACTATTTGGCGACATCAAACGTTGAATTACTGGGTCACCCGCCGTATAGCCCCGACCTCGCGCCTTGTGATTTTTATTTATTTCCAAAAATTAAAGAAAAACTTAAAGGAAAGCGGTTTATGAATGCTGAAGAAGCGGTGGCTGCGTATCGCGATGCCATTGAAGAGACCCCTAAGGACGAGTGGGCAAAGTGCTTTTCCCAGTGGTTCCATCGCATGCAGCGGTGTATTGACGTGAATGGACAATATTTTGAAAAGATATAATAAAACTAATAACTGGCTAATGTAATCAGTTTTTGATTTTCTAAGAACTTTCAGTTTGACCCTCGTAATAATAGCTGTATAAGTACTTTTATACTACCTAAAGGACAAAGCTTTGAAGCCAAGGACTCGCTTTCTTAGTTATATCTTGATTTGCATTAAGATTTTCACACAAAAACGAAAAAAAAAACAATAAATTTTGGGGGTCATATAATACTAATACCTTTTTTTTTTTTTTTATCGTGCGGAAATCCCTATGTCGGGCTTGCACCGACTAAAACCGCACGCCGTCTCGGGTCTTCAGACGCCGGGGTGTAAGGTTACCCATAGAGCATATCCCTCGCACCCCAGCTGACCCTGGGCCATCTCACCACTAACAGCATCGCTCATCCTGTCTCCTCTGAAAGCAGAGGAGTACGGAGAGCGATGTGTTCCCGCCACGTTGGGTATTGGCCAACGATCAATGCCAACCCTATGAAGGGGTGAAGGGGAAGCCATTGACCGCCGCCCAGGGTGTACCGGCCGCTCCGATTCCGTTCCCCCCGGACTGCAGCGGGATCGGAATCGGAGCGACACTCGAGGAGGTTACCCAACACACACCCCATATAATACTAATACCTGGAACTGAAACTCAAAAATTTTTTTTTCATCATCTATGGACAGGTCTTCAAAAATGATATTGAGGTTTCTAATATCATTTTTTTTCTAAACTGAATAGTTTGCGCAAGAGACACTTCCAAAGTATTAAAATGTGTGCCCCCCCCCCCCCCCTGTAACTTCTAAAATAAGATAATGATAAAACTGAAAAAAATATATGATGTACATTACCATGCAAAACTTCCACCGAAAATTGGTTTAAACGAGATCTAGTTAGTGGTTTTTTTTTAATACGTCATAAATCGTAAACCGCAATTTACCTTTCATTCAATCAACTCAAATATAAAAATTAAAACAAAAAAGCATTATTATGTTACTTGCTGCTACGGAACCCGTAATGGGCGAGTCCGACTCGCACTTGGCCGTTTTTTTTTACTACATGTATATGAATACCTATATATATACGGTACATACACCAAAAGAACATTTTTTACAATTTTTGTCTGTCTGTCCGTCTGTCTGTCTGTCTGTTTGTTTCGGCGAACCTCTGAAATGGCTGGACAGATTTAGACAAGACTGGCAGAAAGGTAATATAACAAGGAGTAACATAGGCTACTTTAATTTTAAAATAATTAGGGTTCCGCGCAAAAAAACTGAAACCCTAAAAATCTTAATCCACACGGACGAAGTCACGGGCACAGCTAGTTCAATATAAAGTTATTGCGCACTTTATGTAGGTGCCTAAAGTTCATAATCCTCTATGCCTTCTCCCAACTGTGATAATATTGTTAAAATATACATATTAAATGAATTTGTTATCTCTACAGTATCCTAATTTAGAATTATATATTCTAAAGAAAACTAGTTTGTTTATCATTCGTTATAACTCATAAATTGCAGCTTACAATTTCAGATTTGCAGATTTTATAAAATCACGCCATCTATTAGACGACATCTATTAGAGAAAAAACTGTACTAAACTTGCCAGGTTGGATACGTGAATTAGGGTGGTTTAATTTTTTTGTTGTAATTTATGTATCTGCAGGGAATATATATTATTTAATCTGTGTCCCAAAGACTACCATCTGACCTCCACAAGCCACTGGCGATACCGAAGTTCTGTTAGACCAGTCGTTTAGAGTGGTAGAGTCAAGCAATAGTCATTTTGGCTAGAGTGGTAGAGTCAAGCAATAGTCATTTTGGCAAGAGTGGTAGAGTCAAGCAATAGTCATTTTGGCCGTTACATGAATGGGCCGACTCGACAGGGGAAGCACCACCCTCTCACAGAATATCGACGCCAAGTAACAGTATTTGAACTGTTGCGTTCCGTTTGGTGAGTGAGAGGGCCGGAGCCCAAACTCCTTTCCCATCCCCTCCCAAACTCCTTTCCCATCCTTTCCTTTACAGGGTCGGCAGCGCGAGTGTGACGCCACTGGTGTTGCACACGTCCATAGGCCGCGGTAACCGCTTCCCATCAGGTGGGCCGTGTGCTTGTCTGCCACCTTAGTGGTATAAAAAAAAAAAAAACAAATCGTCGAACTTTTTATGCTCCAAATATAATTTTTAAGACGCAGGGGACTAGGGCAGTCGCGTCCCACACGATCCTCTCCCTCCTCCCCCCTACTATAGTTTTATTACGACTCTGCACATAATCTTACCATTAATAGAATTTGTTACGACCGGAAACGGTGCGTACAGTTAGGTATGAAAGGCACTTTATTCCGCGCACCCCCAGGCTGTGGAATGATCTCCCTGCTGTGGTTTTCCCAAGCGACTAAAATAGGGGTTTCTTCAAGAAGGGCATTAGAAGGTTTTTACAGGGTCGGCAGCGCGAGTGCGACGCCCCTGGTGTTGCACACGTCCATAGGCCACGGTAACCGCTTCCCATCAGGTGGGCCGTGAGCTTGTCTGTCAACTGAGTGGTATAAAAAAAAACTATCAAAGTACAACAACATATTTATAAAACAAAACATGTTTAAAGGAGAAATCCAGAACTTGGATCTCTTCCAAAAAAGGAGAGTTGACTTACATTCACAAAGGGAACCGAATTAAACGTGAACTATTAACCTCACAAACAAAAACATTTCGAAATATTGGCCTCTGTGGCGTAGTGGTAGTGCATTCGACTGCTATACGACAGGGGGCGCGGGTTCAATTCCCGCTCAGTGCAAGTATTTGTATGCATGATTTGCATTGTTATGGGTGTTTCTATGTATAATATTTATTTCTTTATAAGAAAAAACCCTATATTAAGTGTTTATCCGCATTCTGGAACTCATAGCACAAGCTAGTTAAACCATGCTTACTTTGGGTCTAGAAAGTGCTGTGTAGAATGTCGTAGAATATTTATTTATTTATTATACAATACTACAGTATGTATTAAAATATTTGATTTTGATAGGTGCTTTTTGACAGATGGGATTGACAGATGCTTGGCAAAGAACGTATAGTTGTACCAGCTTTTCTGTGAAATGGTGAAAATAGGAACTACGGTTGTCGCTGTCAAATTTCATACAATTACACTACAGATTACGACGGATTAATGTTTTCAGATAGACGGTGGCGCCACCCTTCAGTTCACAGAATGGTTGGTACGACTTATAGCCTTGCATGATTTGAACGAAAAATTAAACAATAGAATTTAAGTTAAACATTTTTTAAATATTGTTAAGAAGTAGTTAGAAATGAAATAAATAATCACCAACACAATAATAATTACTACTTTTATTTACTTTAACCGCTGATTTTTCTAACAATAATGAACCCGACATGTATATCGCACTTCTTTTTATAAGCTACGCAGCACACCCCTCCTCTCCTCTCCTCGTCTCGCCCCTCCATCGCTCACCACCTCTCCTCGCCAACACGTCATTATTCAATCACACTCCTTCATTTCCGTTATAGTCGGCCATCCTGAAACAATTGCACCGCAATTGGTGCACACAGTATGTTAACTCTCAAGTAAATCAATTAAATCATCTCTAGTGACAACATCCTCATCGCTACTACTCTCGCTACAATCTGGGCCACTTCTATATGCACGGAGAGCATCTGCGGCCACCATACCAGAGAACTTTTTGTAGCCACGCATACCCTCTATACTTCTAATTTCGTATCTACCATTATTAAGAACCTGTTGAATAACGTATGGTCCAGAATACAAAACTTGTAGTTTGTTATTTACGTTTTTAACTTCTCCCCCAGATGGTGCTTGTTTCCAAAGAACCAAATCTCCTTTATTGAAAACTTGTTCGGCCCTATGACGTTTATCATAATTTCGCTTCATCTTTTCTGCTTGCAACTTTAACCGCTTTGAAGCATTTTCACGCTTTTCATTGATGGTTGTATTTTGTTCATTCCCTACAAGGTTCGGCAAAAGTCTACCTCTACAGCTAAACATAATTTCGTAAGGATGATAGCCCAAGCTTTCATTTAGAGTATTATTTATACCCCAAACTGTATCTGGTATACATTCAGTCCACATGTTTGGATCTATATTACGAGTACGCATAGCGTCTAACAACGTTCGGTTGTATCGTTCGACTTGACCGTTAGCACGTGGACATGCTATAGCATTTAGGGTGTGATGGAATTGGTATTTAATAGAAAATTCTTTGAAAACTCTACTAGTGAATGCCAAATTTCTATCGGATATTACTTGTTTGGGAAAACCGAATAAACTAAATACGTCTTTCAGAACAGTGACAGTTTCAACAGAGTTAATTGTTCTAGTTGGCCGGGCTAACATAAACTTTGAGAAGGCGTCAACAATCATTAGGACATATTGATGACCTTTACTAGTCTTACAAAAGGGGCCAAGATGATCAATATGTACTACTTCCATGGGAGCTGAAGGCTTAGGAATAGGATGCAACTCGCCGCTTGGCTTACCATGATTTCCCTTCGCATATGCACACTCCAAGCAATTAGTAATATATTTTTTTATAAAACGGGTCATTTTAGGAAACCAATAATCTGATTTTATCAATTCTTCACAACGTTTGATGCCAACATGCCCTATTTGATCATGAAACTTTTGCATAAATTTCCATCTAGCTAATTTAGGTACTACTAACCGATCACCGTGCAATGTTTTCTTAAACAATCTTTTATTCTTAATTATGTAATTATTTTGAACGTCTTTACAAGCCTTACCCTCCGCTAATTGTATAATAATATTACGCAGTTTATCGTCTTGTAATTGTATGCTCAAGTACCAATCATCACTCGATATCATATTTAAATGGACAGTGCTAGATTGTGATTGTGGCCCTTCAATACCTACCTGACAAGTACTTATCACTGGGTTACGACTCAAGGCATCCACATGTTTCATACGATCTCCCGGTCTATATTCAATTTGAATATCATACTCCTGAATCGTAAGCCACCAACGAGCTATACGTGGGACTAAATCTTTTTTTAATAAAGTATACCTAACCGCCGAGCAATCAGTGACTACTTTGACTCTAGTACCTAATACATAAACTCGAAAATGTTTTAAAGAGTCTACGACCGCCAACGTCTCAAGTTCATAACTATGATACATTGATTCCTCGCGTGATGCTACTCTGCTATAATAAAATACAGGCTTTAACTCACTTTGGCCATTTGTTTGAAATAGTATACTACCTATACCCCTCTTACTGGCGTCTGTATGAATTTCACAAGGTAACGAGGGGTCATATAAGGCAAGAACTGGGCGAGAACACAAAGTTCGTTTTAACTCACAGAAGCAATCATCATGTATATCAACCCATAACCATTGAGAAGATTTTTTTGTTAAATCAGTTAACGGTTTCGCTATTAAGGCAAATTTATTAATGTACTTTCTAAAATAACTGCACAAACCCAAAAACTGACGTAACTGGTGTAAATTTGTTGGCTTAGGAAAGTCTAACACTGCGCTTATTTTGTGATTACCCGGCCTGATACCATTAGCGCTTATTTCATGACCGAGAAATGTCACCTCCGATTTAAGGAATGCACACTTTTTCATATTCAACTTTAAATCAGCATTACGTAATTGAACAAACACTTTTTCGAGTAAAGTAAGGCCGTCTGATACACTGGACGTTGATAACAACATGTCATCCATGAATGTAACGATTTCATCACTACCCACAAGTTTCACTAATTTTTGGATTACTCGCATAAAAACAGATGGAGAATTGGCCAAACCAAAAGGTACCCTCGTATATTCATACAATCCGTCCGATGTAACGAAGGCAGTCTTAGGAATTGAATCATTACTCAATTTAATATGATGATACCCGGAAAATAAGTCTAAATTTGTGAAATAAGATTTACCCGCTAATTTTGATAACTGATCGTCAATATGAGGCATAGGGAATCTATCTTTAATCGTAATTGCGTTTAAATCTCTGTAGTCCACACATAATCTATAGTCACCATTTTTCTTACGCACCAATATGATCGGAGATGCATACTGAGAGCTAGATTCCCTAACGATACCCCCACTTATCAAATCATTAACTAAATTTGTTACGACTCTTCTCTCGGAATGCGCTAATCTATATGGTTTTCGAACTACAGGTTTATTGGTATTAAGCTCAATAGTCATTTCTCCTAAATTCGTGCAACCTATTTCCTTGCTTGTAGTAGCAAAACAGTCACTGTACGTCCTTAAAAGTGTAATCAAGCTTTTAAAATGTTTTTCACCAATATCACCCGCATTGATACTCGCTAACTCACTATTAAAATTCTCACGACACTCATCTCTCCTCAAAGTTAAACAATTAGAACTCACCTCACACTTTTCAGCCCTGGCGATAGTCATCCCCTTCTTCCAAACGATGGGGCCGGCACCGATGTTACAGACTCTTACATAGCCTCCGCCTTTACGTAGCACCGCACTGGCAACAGCATATACGACGTTTCCCATGGAGAATCGCCTTGGTTTAGTACAGTAGTCTCCGGAATCAGCTCCGTGAACCACCACCCGTACTAGGTTGTCACCGACGGGTATGGTTATATCTTCAGCAAGCTGAACTCTGAAACTAATCGCTTCATTAAAAGTGCCAATGCTCATTAAGTCATTTGAAATGCTTGGTAATTTGCATAAGGTAACACCATGCTTAGACACATTAAGCACGATATCTTCACTATTAATGACTGTCTGCCCGATAATCATAACAACATCACCCAGATCTACATCAGTCACCACAGCAGTAGTCGTAATATGCACTTTGTCGACTACTAAATTAAATTGGACAACCCCCGAGGTCGGCACCAGGCATCCATTAAAACCTTTCAAAACAGTATTACTGGGTTCCTTTTTCAGTTTTAGAGCATCAGAAACCTCTTGAGAAATCACGTTGAGTTCACTTCCTGTATCCAAATAAGCCTTCATAAATACATCATTAACCTTAACTTGCTTCTTATACATATCATTCAACTGCGACAATAACTGAACTTTCTTGATGCTAGCCTGGCCATCCTCCGCAGTGTGACACGAACTTGCTACATGGCCCACCTTTCCACACCTAAAACATCTGCGTTTATCTGGCATCTTGCATGTAGTCGCCACATGCCCTACTTCATTACATCGATAGCACACTGGCGGTTTCCTTGCATCTACACTTTTTAGAGGCTGGCTATTAGATCCTTCGCTATCTTTTTGCATTACAAACGATTTCACGGGTGCATTTTGGTTTTTCAGGGCATTGGTTTGATAAGAATCAAAAGCGGATAGAAAACCCTCGTACAGCTCGTCTGGAGTAGAGCACTGAAATGCTTGCGCGTTCGCACGTAATTCCGTTGGCAATCCCCGTACGATACACGACACTGAAGCCTGATCGCTAAGTTGACATCTATAACACATGGCCAATTTCTCCTGAAAATACTTAGTCATGGTTTCCGTTGTTAGTTTCTTACGAGCAATTAGTTCATCTAATAAGGACGCGTAGTCAACATGGCGCGGAAACGCTTTCATGAGCATTGATTTCCATTCTACCCACAAATGATCGTAAGAATCTAATCTATTGAACCATAATCTAGCTTGACCTTGTAATTTAGATTGTAATATAAATGATTTAGTTTCATCATTCCAATGGTAAATCGTGCCTAATTGCTCAATTTTCTTAATCCAGCTTTTTATGTTTAAATCACGATTATCCGGATCGAAATCGGGAACTAATTTAGAAGTATTTTGTAATCGGGTCATTCGATTATGTAATAAATCATCATCATTATTTAGACATTTTTTTACAGCAGCTTCAACTTTCTTTTTTATGATGTCTTTTGCCGAAATTGAACGAGAATTGTTACTTCCACTTACATCAAATTTTCTGCTCCTTTTGTTGTTTTCGGAATAGCTCGACCTTTCCTGGAATCTCTTCATTCTGCGTCTTCGGCGAGGTCCCGTCAATCCCACTTCTGAGTGTTAAGAAGTAGTTAGAAATGAAATAAATAATCACCAACACAATAATAATTACTACTTTTATTTACTTTAACCGCTGATTTTTCTAACAATAATGAACCCGACATGTATATCGCACTTCTTTTTATAAGCTACGCAGCACACCCCTCCTCTCCTCTCCTCGTCTCGCCCCTCCATCGCTCACCACCTCTCCTCGCCAACACGTCATTATTCAATCACACTCCTTCATTTCCGTTATAATATGTAATCTGTAGGTATGGATTACATATTTAAAAAAAATGTGTATTGTAAAATTGCAATTGCAAAACATTGGAGAAATATATAAAAAAATCATAAAAAATACTTGGGTTGTGTTAAATGAACGATTCTGAACACAAAAATCTTTTTTCTTGGAATTCTTGTCTGTTTGTTCGCGACCCGCCAAGACCTTTTGGGGCACGCTAACCTCACGATACACCTGCTGATTGACTTCCCTGTCAGGGCTGGGAGGTCAGACTGCAGGAGGAGGGCCCAACCAAAGGGAGGAGAAGGAGTGTTATTTAATATTTCCAACGGGGACGCCGCCAACCCAACGGGCGATCCACCCGCGATGCTTGCTGGCTACTTAGTCCATTTCCCCTGTTCTCCCCTTGGGGAAGGTGTGGTTGATCCAGCTCTCTCACGGCACCCTGTCAAACCTTCTTTTATCCTTGATAAATATGATCATCTGTTCCACCTTTAGATTACTTAGTTCTTCGTCGTCCAGTCTGTCCGATCCCAGAAGTTTCCATCTGATCAAAGAGTACATGCGGCATTCTGCCAGCAGGTGGAAACTTGTTTCTACGTTGTCAATGCGCTCCGAGCATTTGGGATCGGTTTTTACTCCTATCACTGTCAGGTGTCTATTTAGTCGTAAGTAGACCCAGGCAGTTAATTATCGTTCGCTTAATAATGTACCCAGAACTTGGCAATAGGCTCGCCCCCTATTATATTGGGACTTTTTTTTTATATCACTCAGATGGCAGACAAGCTCACGGCCCACCTGATGGGTGTGCAATACCAGGGGCGTCACAATCGCGCTGCCTACCCTGTAAAAACCTTCTAATGCCCTTCTTGAAGAACCCCATATTGTAGTCGTGGATCTAAACGTAACTGGCGAACCGTGGGTGTGTAATAAACTTCTGCCTACCCAATCGGGGATACAGGCGTGAAGTTATGTATGTATGTGGATGCCAGGCTCCGAGGTGGTAATAACCTCGGATGCAACTGGGAACAATGCTAAGATAATGATGATAATGTGTTTACTAGTCGGTATTATGATGTCAAGGTATAGGTTTATGTGGTTCCCAAACCCGAGGGGGCCATCTCGAAACCGGAGATGGCCCAGGGTCAGCCGGGGTGCGAGGGAAATGCCTTATGGGCACCTTACACCCCGGCGTCTGAAGACCCGAGACGGCGTGCGGTTTTAGTCGATTCAAGCCCGACATAATCTCCCCCGCTGGCTCCGAGCGGATTTCCGCACGAAAAGGTAGGTCTACGTAGTTTAATCAGATCTAGGCCGTTTTGAGGATAGGTCAGGTCAAGAGTGGCCGCAACCGGCGTATGGCAAGATCGTAGCAAGTGAAAAGATGCTGTCTCTGCCTGCCCCAAAGTTAAAGAGGTGTAACTATATGTATCTATGTATTCTAAAAGTTTTCTACAGGTGCTGTATGAAGGCCAAGGAGGAGGCGTGTCATGGGTGTCCTACACACGCCTGCCAAATCCCCATAGCGGGATCCAACCCGACCCCATAGGCGAGGCCGCGATGGCGATCAATGTCCGCCGGTAACATGGGGTTATCCTTTCGAGGGCTTAAGCGGGGTGCCAGGCAATGGACACTTAGGGTCCACCGTGTGGGTGTGTGGGTACGACTAAAAGTCGTACCGATTCCGACACATCTCATCGTTGGCCGGTGCCTACCTCATCACCATCAGCCAGCGGCTCTACCTCATCGGTATGAGGTAGAGCCGCTGGGGTTTCCAAACGTAAAAAAGGCTCTGTATGAAATCATGAAGTTTTTTTCAATACTAGCTTTCAATACCTTCCGAGTCTTTTCCCGAACTCAGTCGTGGCCAGCTTTTTTTGGCGAACTATGAAGCGTACGAATTTCGATATTTTCCGAGAAGCCACTGGGCGGTATCGAACTTTTATCGTTAGATCAGTTGTCGAACTTTTTAAGGTTCCAACTACCTTTAACTATTGCTATAGATTTCCGTATGGGAACCAGGACTGCCTGTTTATAGTGCTCTCCGAGGCATATTCAATTCTAGGTTTGCTCCGGTACAATTATAGCAACTTACGACCACAAAAAACAGTTACCCAATTTGGTTCGTTGATTAATTTTTAATATAGTTTAATACAGATAGATTTGTAGTCAATGTTTGTCAAATAAATTCTTTCTCTCTGTGCTCTTAGAGAGGATAATTGAATCCCGGATCCAACAAGAGAGTACAAACAGTACTCTCTCAGAATGTCAATGTTTCGGTTTCGCTTTGGACACGGGACCATGAATCTTTTGAGTTTTTGCCTAAGGGAATGTTGTACAGAGGTGGTGGGTCCAAGAGCCAGAAACTAGATCCCCTGCTCAGAGATAAAAGCCTAGGGTGCAATCGTTGAAACGCGAAATATTTAAGAAAATCGGTAAATTGTTTTTTATTGAGTCCGTAAAGGCTCTAAAATATAATGAGAATTGATTTAACTATTTGTTTATATTCTGATATATATATATAAATAACGCTCTAAGATTGGTAGGAAGGCCTCAATGTCTATAAATAAAAATCGGGAGTCATATCTTTTCTTTGTTTCAGGAACAATAGTTCGTTTCATTCTTCCTACGTGCATCCTCCGCGTCAACGTCCTGCAGGATGCATGAACACTATGTTTACTCTACACTTGGTGATCCATGGATACTAGGTGTTACTCAAGAGACATCCTCAACATCAGAAAAAATAAATTTAAAATTTATCAAACTCCCGAAAATTAGGTCATACGTTC
Organism: Cybosia mesomella; assembly: GCA_946251805.1. Lineage (NCBI taxonomy): Eukaryota > Metazoa > Arthropoda > Insecta > Lepidoptera > Erebidae > Cybosia > Cybosia mesomella. The sequence goes on from OX276400.1 coordinate 3,475,885, forward strand.
AGAGGCTACGATGTCACAGACTTGTCAAACTTATAACAACCCGTCATTTTTGCATCGGGTGTAAAAAAATCGTTTTGTTCAAATTATACTTATAACGTCTCGGGACGTGATGTTTGACGTTTTGACGTTATAAAAAGTATGAGTTTACACCGCGATAGTTTAAAAATAACATTGTCCAAATTTGTTTTGCTGCTAAACCCTTCAATCTAACTTAATGTATGGAATACGTAACCTTATCCACTGGGTTACACAAACGAGAAACAGTCAGTATAAACAAAGAAAACAACATAATATTTGTTTACGTAAGCTCAACTGAAACAATTACGTATTCTATGACTAAAACTGTCTTAAAAGATAAAAATACGATCACACTTTGTACCTGTCTTTTCGAGAGCATCCTCAAAGGATATTGCCGGAGTACTACTACCACATTTTGAAGTCATCGTGATGAGTGGTCTGTCCACCACAAACACACTGGCACTGAGCGAAAGCTTCTCTCAGTAGTGTATTTCAAAGTCACCATAGGAACAGCGCACAATTACAAATGAAAACGCTAAGATCTACATACACACGCGTTCTATTTTAATGAGACAAATGAAAGGTATACGGGTATACCTTTCATCAGGTATACAATAAAACAGCTTTTTAAAAAACAGAAAACCGTTTTACTCCTTGCGTAATTATAAACAACATAATTTTAAATGAAATATATATTCAATATTTATATTTCATTTCTGTGCATGACCAAGATGCAACCGTTGTGAGTGCCAAAAAGATAAAATTAATGACAGGTGACGAATGATGTTTATTAAAATCAAATGAGGTAGATATGCTATCTCAATACTATCGCAATTTCAAGGGTGTACCGCGTGTTTTTTTTTGTGGAAACCCTACAGGCCTCTCCCCATCGGTGCCAACGATGAGATGGGCGTCTCGGAATCAGACCGACTAAAACCACACGGTGTCCTCCCCAAGTGCCCATTGCTGGGCACCCCATGTAAGCTCTCGAAAGAATAACCCCACGTTGACAAAAGTCATACTTTGTTCTTTTTCGCACTCATTGATTAGTGCGTGTCCCCTTTGTTCTCGTGCTTACGTTGAGATAAGCGAATTCAGATAATTTCTAGTGACCGTTTTTATATGAATTTGCTGACACGGGCACTGATCATCTTCAGTGTTAGGATAAGATTGAGATATGGGTAAAAAAACCAAGTTAACAATTGTTTCTAAGTGAATTATTTTACTAGCGATGATATAATTGATTGAATGGATATTTGTTAAGACTGGCATGAATTATAGTAAGTTATACTGCTCCTAATTATATTTAAAAAGTACTTATCAATTCTTTAAAACAAAATCCTAGCGGTGAGTTTTCAACTCTTGTATTATTTAATTTTCTAATAAAGCGGTTATTTTAGCCACTGTACGTCTATCCTTACACACGCTGAATACAACGGATCAGCGTCACTGAAAACGACGTAAACACCGAACGAATCTGCACATACAGAATACGTTGCTCTCTCTTCTACAATAGAACCAATTTTTTTCTTGCCAAACCAGCGATGTATTCAATTGTAGCATTCGAAACAAGTTGTGGAACACGTGGCAAGATGCCAATAAATAATGAAATGGGCTTGCAAGGTCGCCTGTAGACACATTTTTGGTTATATCAATAGCAATTATTTTTAATTAATTGTTTTTTTTTAAAGTAGAGAAAGTCTTCGTTTTTTTTATAGTAATTATGTAGCAAATAAGCAAGGGCTTCTAAGACATATTTTTATGTGAGTTCGATGAAAATCTTCGTCGGTTCTATCAGATCTTCGGGGCCCAAACCAACGTCATTGATGATGACGTCTGATTGCTGATCGAGGTTCTGTCGCAGTCTCCTTTCAGGATTGGGAGGCCAGGCGGCCAATCACTTCAGAAATAACCTACTAGCGCACTTTCATATGTTTCTGTGGAGCAATAGACTGTCTTAAATATGTCTGGTCTCTAATGAGCGACCAGCCAAAACCGTACAAAAATGATAGTTATAACGTTGTAAATAAAGAATTGGCGGCAGCACAAAAATATATGGTTAACCTCACCTCTCAAAAAGTGTTTTTAAAAAAAAAGAGAGAATATTCAGGACGGGACTTGAACCCGCGATCAGTCCCTTACATGCTCTGACCAACTGAGCTACCTATACACGTCCCAAATATTCGAAATCCTCCGATATATTATATACGTCTCGGGGCGAGGCTGGATCTAAATCTATTTGAAAAGTTAGCATAGGCTTCAAATTTCATTGAATAAATGTTTTATCTGAATACATTGCATTACCAAAAAACAAATCGTTGAATAATAAATCTAAGATTTGTCACCATTGAGATAAAAATCATAATAAAATGTATGTTCGCAGTGAACAATGAATTCTGTCTAAGTGTACTAGACAGGCTGTTTAGAATAAACATTTTGCCACAGTTTCTAGGTGAACGGGACGCTGAAACTAGATGTGTCTGGGTAGCTCAGTTGGTCAGAGTTTTCCCCCTATAAGGGATTGATCGCGAGTTCAAGTTCCGTCCCGGATATTCACTTTTTCCGAACTAAAATCTACTAGATAAATTTCTGCGTTTCTTGTATTCTTGTAATATTCTTTACTAGTGGCCCGGGACCCGCCTTCACACGGGAATAAATTCGTAGAATATGACCTATAACCCGATTGCAGCGCCACCTCTTGGGTCCAATGGTAAATATCAGATAGCTATAAGAAGCTTTAAAATTGAATTTCGTGTTTCTTACTTTGAAAATAACAGACTTTCATACACCCTTTAATCGCTTATTTTACCCCCTCAGTAGTAAAATATTGAAAAACGCTGACACATAATCAGCTATATGGAATTTCATGCTTCTTACTTTGAAAATGACTCACTTTCCATATAATCGTTCATCACCTATTTTACCCCTTTAGTACCAAAAATTTGGAAAATCTGATACATGTTAAATGTATTCCTAACCAAAAGTAGGTATATGAATTGTCATGCTTCTATCTTCATACGTGACGAACTTCCCATATAAACTTTCAACCCCTATTTCACCCTCTGAGGGCTAAAATTTTGATAAACGTTGATACACGTGTTCATTAATTTGTAACCAGAAGCAGGTATATGAAATTTTATGCTTCTAACTTTGATAATGACGGACTTCCATATAAACGTTCATATTTTATTTTGACAACCCTAAAAGTGTTTTCTTTTTTAAAATCCTTTCTTAGTGGATGCCTTCTACATAAAAAGTATCTAATGCCGAAATTTCAAGTTTGTAGGTCCAGCGGTTCGGCTCTGCGTTGATGAATCAATCAGTCTGTCAGTCAGTCGGGACAAGTAATTATATAAATATATCTCATTTCGTCCAAACCGCTGCACGGATGTCGATGAACGAGGTCTCAAATGTACCTTAGAGATTCATCTTCCGAGTTTCATTGGGTACATACAATGTGGGGTGTGTGTTGGGTAAGGGGAGTGTGTTGGGTAACCTCCTCGAGTGTCGCTCCGATTCCGATCCCGCTGCAGTCCGGGGGGAACGGAATCGGAGCGGCCGGTGCACCATGGCTTCCCCTTCATAGGGTTGGCATTGATCGTCGGCCAATACCCAACGTGGCGGGAACACATCGCTCTCCGTACTCCTCTGCTTTCAGAGGAGACAGGATGAGCGATGCTGTTAGTGGTGAGATGGCCCAGGGTCAGTCGGGGTGCGAGGGATATGCTCTATGGGTAAACTTACACCCCGGCGTCTGAAGACCCGAGACGGCGTGCGGTTTTAGTCGGTGCAAGCCCGACATAACCGCCCCCGCTGGCCGGCGGGGGGGTATCCGAAGGGATTTCCGCACGAAAAAAAAAAAAAAGGGTACATACAATGTGAACCAAAACTATACGGTTTCCAAAATTTTTTTTCATTTAAATTTATTGAGTAGGGTCTCAAAATGAAGAACTATAAAAGGTGATTTGGAAAGAGGAATGATAAACTAAAGCTTTTGCGGAGCTTATAACAAGCGAAGCCTCTGTAGTTCAATTTTCGTTACTTTTGTTCCAAGAATCGTTTCTCTTGTAGGTCTATCTATAATATCATATTATTTTCCTATAATAATTGAAAAAAAAAACCCGACTACTGATGAAAAGACCGAAACAAGTTTGTTAGTAGGCGAGACCCATTAATTTTATTTCGGTTTATGATTTGTAAATGGATATGTACCGCGTGCTTCGAGGTATATGCTCTATGGGCAACCTTACTGTAGACCCAAGACGGCGTGCGGTTTTAGTCGGTTCAAGCCCAACATAACCACCCCCGCTTGCCGGCGAGGGGGTTACCAAGGGGGATCACGCACGAAAAAAAAAAAGTTACCGGGCGCTATCACAATTGTTGCGGTCTTTTCATCTGTTTGATAGCTATAAACATGGTGCATAGTTGCATAGTGGGACGTGGATCTGTATGATAGCTATAAACATGGCGCATAGTTGCATAGTGGGACGTGGATCTGTATGATAGCTATAAACATGGCGCATAGTTGCATAGTGGGACGTGGATCTGTATGATAGCTATAAACATGGCGCATAGTTGCATAGTGGGACGTGGTAACCTAACGGCCGCCCCGTGCTCATGTTCCCTCCACCCCCCCTCCCCTTGCCTTACGCCCCTCATCCCACGCGAACCATGGGAGTGTCACGCATGAATTTGCCAAGCAATAGTGGTTTTTCACGCTACCTATTTGTTTTGTTTCTTACAGTAAGTCTAGTAGTACCTTTCGTTTTTTCTGCGGAAATCCCCTCGGATACCCCCCCCCCCCTCCTACCGGCCAGCGGGGGCGGTTATATAGGAAATCATTGTTGTTTATTTTATTTTTTTATATATTTGTTCTGTCCGTTGACTGCGCCCCGCTGGATGGTGAGAAGCTAGGGTGAAGTCCAGAAGACATGGGCCACCATCCCAGATGCTGACGATCCTAAAATAGTAGCCCCTACCTTGACAGCCTCAAAAGATGCTTTTTCACGCCCCGCTTGAAGTACCCGGGATTGTAAGAAGAAGGAAACACGTGCGCGGGCAGAGCATTCCAGCTCTTTATCGTGCGACAAAGAAAGGAAGCACCGAACCGCTGAGTTCGGGACTGTATGGTTTCCACCGTGTGCGGATGGCATCGCAGTCCAGCACGTGTTGTTCTGGATCGAAATGGAGAAGGTGGGATCAGTTGAAAGAGCTCCTCAGAACACTCGCCGTGGTAGAGGCGGTAAAATACAGCCAGAGATTCAATGTCTCTACGCAGCTACAGAGGTTCTAGGCTATTGGTAATCTCAGGACTCCCAAGGATGGCACGCCGCTGCAATCTGTCGAGAGCGTCTAATAAGTACTTTGCGGAGCCATCCCAGAGATGAGAGCAGTATTCCACACAGGGGCGAATTTGTGTCTTGTACAAAAGACAACGCTGCTCCGGCGTGAAAAACCGTCTCACCCTGTTCAGAACTCCGAGTTTTCGTGAAGCTGTTTTGATGACACTCTCGATGTAGTTTTTATTATTCAGTTTGCAGCGAACGTCCATTCTGAGCATGTTAATGTGGTCTTGCAGTGGTAGCGGTGTGTTCTGAAGAGTTGGGAGAGGAAGGAAGGAGGATACTTTAGCTGTAAACGCGCACGCTTGTGTTTTCTTGGCATTGAACTCGACCAAGTTCTCAGATCCCCATTGGAAAATGCGAGTCAGGATCTGGTCGAGCTCAGTGACAAGTTGTCGTCTGTTTTCTTCAATGTCGGTCCGCTTGGCCGCAGGGTGTCCGTGGTATCCCCCATGCAGAGTGCTATCGTCGGCATAGCAATGAATGCTGCCAGTAGACAACATATCATTGATATGCAGAAGAAAGAGAGTGGGTGATAGGACGGATCCCTGAGGCACGCCAGCATTAACCTGCATGAACTCTGAAGCTTGGCCGTCACAGAGAACTCGGATGCTGCGCTCATGCAGGAAGCTGGCAACCCAATTGCACAATCGAGTAGGCAGACCGTAGGCCGGAAGCTTGGAAAGAAGCGAGCTGTGCCAGACTCTATCGAAGGCTTTGGCGATATCAAGGTTGATAGCCAATGACTTGCCATGCCTGTCCATACCCAAAGATGTGTGACATACACCAGAAGATCACCCGTTGACCGCTTCGGTCTGAAGCCATATTGCCGGTCATGAGTGTGAGTTAATGAGTGATCTTCTAGGTAACGTATGAGCTGTGCGTTTATGATATGCTCAAACACTTTACAGAGGACTGTGGTGACAGCTATGGGTCGATAGTTACCCGGGTCCGGACGATCTCCCTTTTTAGGGACCGGTTGTATGTTCGCCTCCTTCCAAGCCTGCGGGACTTTTCCTGAGGAATAGGACAGGCGGTATTGGATTTTAATAGATACCTATGCATAAAAGAGTAAATAATAATATTTATAACACGATTTTATGATTATTTAATATTCATATTCATACAATTAAATCCTTAACAATGGGAAGGTTCGGATATAAATTACTATTTGAGTGTGTAATATAAACATCAATGGTTGAAATACATGTTACTTCCTAACTCAGAATGATTTTATTTATTTATTTTTCATTTATTCATTAACAACTTGATACAATTGTGTCTGAAGTACAAAGTATTAATAATATTAAACACAGTAAATTATGTAACTATTCAGAGCACAAATTAAATCAATATAGTTAAGAAATACAATAAAATTGAAACTAGATAAACTCAATGCAATGTCCAATAGTATCATTTACAACGAGTCAATCAATAATTCATAATTTAACTATACTTAGTCCAGCCATAAGTTTTGTAACAAATGAAAATGCATTTTTTTTAAATGTAATGTAATATTATTAAAATGTATACCTACATATTTATTAAAGTCTTAGCAAAAAATAAGAATATATTTTATTCGAAATGGCCACCATTGGCTTTTATACAGGCCTTTAATCTGTTTGGACACGAATCTATGGATTTAAGCACTGTTTCCAGGGGAAATTTTGCCATAGCGTGCTCCTAAGATTGTTTAAGAGACTCAATGTCTTCGTGTCGTTTAGAGCAGGCCATGTCCTCTAAAACTGACCATAATTTGTAGTCTAAAGGGTTGAGGTTGGGCTAGATGAGGGCCAGTCTTCAGCTCTTATAAAGTCCGGAACGTTGGTTTCTAGCCAGGCTTGGGTAGTTCGTGCCTTGTGACCAGGAGCAGAGTCCTGCTGGAAAGTCCACGGTGTATTTTTTAAAAGTGTATTGCTGAGAGGTTTCACAACATGATCCAAGACAGTATCTTGATACACTTTGGCTGAAGTTTTCACTCCTTTTTCACAACAAATTAGCTTTGTGACTCCCTGATAAGACACGCCCCACCAAACCATCACTGACGCAGGATGATGACCACGTTGTACCTTTCCGACCACTTGAGCAGCTTCCTTAGAACTGTGAGCGTACACTTTATCATTTTGCTTATTGTAGTGTTCTTCAATCGTGAAAATTTTTTCATCGGTAAAGAGGATATTTCTGTGCCTTTCACCTGCGTATCGCGACAGAAGGTGCTTTGATCGATCCACTCTCTTTAATCGTAAAGATTGATTTAGGGCATGTCTTGTATATCGACGATAAGCACCCAGCTTCAGGTCTTGTTTTATAATACGTGACAGAGCTCTAGCGGGAATCTTCATTTCTCGCGATAAGATTTTTTGCTTCCTTAAGGGGTTTCGACGAATTCTGGCTTTAACAGCATTAATAGCCTTTGTAGTTCTAACAGCACGCGGCCGCCCCGATCTTTTCTGGTCTTCGACAGACGAAGTGTTGTTGTATCTATTGATAGTACGATATACGAATATACGGCTTTTAAGTACCAAGTTTTTGAAGTGTCTGGAATATGACCGACGACTCCATACCCACTTTGTGCAAGGCGATCACTGCGATCCTATTTTCTTTAACACCCCATTCCATAGTGTAATTCGATAATGAACACGAAAAATTATGTGAAATGGCGCGAAATCGAAAGAAGCTTTTAAAATAATATACGTGTTCCAAATTCAAAATAATTAAAAAGTGGAAAAAGAAAGAAAAGTTTTGATGTAACAGTATTTATGGCCAGACTAGTTATAGTATCCTACCTGACCCGGCAAACTTCGTTCTGCCTTAGAATTCAGTTATGCTGGTTACCTTATCAGCTGAATTTATTTCATGAATGTCTCCTTGCACCTTAGCATTATAGAACCGAGACGTGAGATTTTGATCGGTTCGAGTCCGACATAACCTGCTGGCCACCGGCGATTTTCGTGAAAAATGATATTTGGTTGTTTTCAGGGCCCCACCAAGCCCCAGCCAAGGGCCTTACCTGGCGAGGTAAGCCAGTACACCTGTTGTTTGAAGGACGAGGCTCTTGCGCAGACTTCAGACGGTACTCACTTCCATAAGCCAAACCAAAAGGAGTAGACAGAGTTAGCAGACCCTGGACTCCAAGGTGAAAGCCTTGGGTGTAACTGGTAACAAAGCTACGAAAATGATGATGAAAATGGCGAGTGGCTTTCAGACCTCTGTAGACTCTAAGTGTTTTTTTTTTTTTTGTATTTTGTATTTTGTATGTCGGGCATGAACCGACTATAACCGCACGGTGTCCTCTTATTATTCCCTGGGGCATTACAATTCAGTTTCGGGCCGCGAAGCGAAGGAAAAGAGATAGAGCTATAGCCGTGTATAGCTACATCTCCTTCCCTCGGATGAGCAGCTCGAAGCTAAATCATGTTTAGCGCGTCATGGTAATGCCCCTGGCCACTAAACGCGGCCACCAGTTGTTGGCTAGGTAATCTAGATACTTCCTATATTGTTGCAGGAACTAAAAGAATTTAAATACAGAAATAGGTATGTTTATTACTGTCAAAAAATGCAACAAAACGCAAAATAACAAGGTAGGTAATAAATTTAATATCAAAGCTAAATATAATTATGCTAAGATAATTGTCTCTTTATCTTAACAAAATCATTCTTTATTATGTATTCTAAAAATAATCATTGACAAAAATTTCGCATTCGCTCGACGAGATCTGCCTCGCTTATAAGTTATTTGCCTATTTCGTCCAAAAATTAATTTTTGTAATTTATTACGTAAGATTTACGGAACAATGAATGGTACCTACTGCAATTACTTTTAAGCATTGTGTTTCATTATTGTCGTTAGGTGTACAGGGTCCTACCAACAGCTTCGGGGCTATCCTATCAGGGTTGGGATTCTGACGGCAGTCGCTCTGGGAAAAGCCGATATACCTATTAAAAATAAAAATCCGACCCCAGGCTTCAAACGCTATGAGGTTGATGAATATGTTTCATGATAGTGGCCACATTTTGTGGTTTTTTAAGAATTTTGGAAATGGGAAATGTTGAAATCAAGCCTCTGGTTGCCCCCCCCCCCCCCCACCACCATTTTCTGGGGGCAAGACGGGGATACCGTCGTTCCCAAACCCGAGGGAGCCATCTCGAAACCGCAGATGGCCCTGGGTCAGTCGGGGTGCTAGGGAAATGCCTTTTGGGCCACCTTACACGCCGACGTCTGAAGACCTCAGACGGCGTGCGGGGTATTCGAGGGGATTTCCGCACGGGAAAAAACAAAATCTGGTTGGGAATATTATATTATAGCGCGTATTACGAATAACGATCCAATTTATGTATACCGTACATTTTTCTTTTCTTTTTTAGTGCGAAAATCCCCTCGGATACCCCCCGCCGGCCAACGGCGGCGGTTATGTCGGGCTTGAACCGACTAAAGCAGCACGCCGTCTCGGGACTACAAACGCCGGGTGTAAGGTTACCCATAGGGCATATCCCTCGCATATATACCGTACCTACTTTTAAATAATAAACAGGAGTCATCTATACATATTAACAAAATATTAATTGTGTTATTATGAATTTATTTAGCTGAACTTACCTTTTTCTTTTGTATACTTGGAAATAATCATATTCCATTCGAGTAAGTTAGGCTTACTGCGAAGTTAGTTGTGACGGGTTTACGCTGAGTTGGCCCTTGTTGTTGTATCAGAGTAACCTAGGGTCAACTCACATTAGGTGTAGTATGGCACACAGCATGCAAGTTTTGCCTAGCTTATAAATCATTCCTTATTCACCTAACATTTTATTCCCCGCGTTATCCATTTTGAATAATGGGGGCAAAACCGGAACCCTCAAACTTGCTCTCTCGCTGCAATGTACCGTCTACCAGGCCGAGCTCCTGGCCATAAGCAAAGCGACGAACGAGGTCCTCAGGCTATGCGCGGCCACGTTAGGTATCCTCAGCGACAGCAGAGCCGCTCTCCTAACGGTCATAAACCAGTCAAAAAGCTAGATCCAACATCAAACGGGGCTTGACCCAGGGCAAGGAAATCTCCTTATTCTGGGTCAAGGCATATGCAGGGTTGGAGGGCAATGATGGGCTCCGCACTACAGTGCCCAGTTTCATTCGTCAAGCGTGGCCTGCGGCAGATCACGCTTGGCGAATGGAACGCAAGGTACAGAATGGGTGACACTGCTTAGGGCACCAAGCTCTTCTTCCTATGCGCGGTGGCGGCATACATAACCGTCCACAAGATGGAGGTCGCCGGCACTATAACCCAGTTGTTAACGGGGCATGGTGGGTTTTCCGAATATTTGACCCGGTTCAAGTGTAAGGAAGACCCATCTTGCGCCTACAAGCCTCGTGTCGAGAAGACAGTCGCACATTTAATCGTGGACTGCCCCATCTACGCGAGGGACAGACACAAATAACACACAACGAAAAAGTAAATATGGCTAATCTTCCAAATTCGAGACGAGCTCAGCCGAATACAAGGGATTTTCGATTTTCCTTTTTTTTTTTGCGATTTTTTCTTTATCTTGCAATGCTTCACCCCAGCACGAATTTATTACCGAAAACAGCAACTCGATAGCTCATCTCCTTCATACCCAAAACCGTGACAGAAAATTGGCAACGACGACGTCGACGACAACTCGATAGCAATAGGGCTTTTCTAAAGAAAATCCCTAAAAATTCGAGAGTAGGCTTTGACCAAGTCAAAGATGTTAGTGCAACAAGAAAAACATTTTATTCCTCTTTTGCCCCGAAAATAAAAACATAATTAACATAACATGTCTTCACGCCTGTATTCCCGAAGGGGTAGGCAGAGGTGTATGACACACCCACGATTCGCCAGTTATGTTAAGGTCCCAATGCAATAGGGGGCGAGCCTATTGCCATCTACCGGGCACATTATTAAGCGAGCGATAATTAACATTTATTAATGCACACATAACTACGAAAAGTCAGAGGTGTGTGCCCGGGGCGACTGGGGATCGAACTCGAGACCTCGTCTCAGCAGTCCGTAACGTACGCCACCGGGCTATCGCCCGAAAATAATATTAATAATTTGTTTCTTTCTTTATTCCTATGGATTTAGTTCGGAAAAAGTGAACATCCAGGACGGGCCTTGAACCCGCGACCAGTTTTTTTACAGGGGACTGAGCGTGGCCTCGGAAATGACTCAGCATTTCGGAAGTTTCCCTTCTCTTGTCTTATAAATAAATAAATAATCTAGGACATATTTCACAGCGCCATCTAGACCCAAATAAGCTGAGCTTGTCATATGGGTTCTTGGATAAACAAAGTTAGATGTTTTTTTTTGAGCAGAAATCGAATCCGTGATCTCTGACTTAGTAGTCGAATGCTCTAACACTACTCGACTCTTTACCTTATAGGACTTTACCCTATAGGTTTTGATGCCAAGAGTAATTCGGTAATATTAGGTGAAATTTGCTTCATATGGTTCGGTAGAACCTTTTGATTGCATTGACAGTTTGATTTTTTCACAGTTTCAAGGCGTTGGAGATCTGAGTGTTTGGTATAAATTTCAACTTATTGCCTTTACGCATTCCTGAGAAAAAGGTTTTAACAGAAAGACAGACGAAAACCAAGTGATTCTATAGGAATTCCATATTTTCCTTTTGATGGAACCCAAAAAAAAGACTAGTAACATGTAATCCCTGTTATTAGTAGTCGTGATTTAGAAAATATACCCGCGCCGATGTCATGATCAGTAATAATGTTTGTAGGTAATAGTAATAATTATTACAGTTTACGAAACTAGAAAACACTCGCGTCAGCAAAAGTAATGCATGGAACTGGTCAACATAGAAGAAAAACCCGCCATTCAATGGGTGGACTAGTAGCCGCTAAAGAGTTCCAAGTAGTAACAAACACTTTTAACCAACCGGTGTTTCTTAAGAACTAACAAAAACAATGAAAAACGTAAAACCCTCCATAGTAATCCAATTTCGGTTTGATTGCGTTCAGGGGTCAGCAAGTGCATAGCTGGGCAGGGGGATTGTGCTCGCAGCACTAGCGGGATCGGTGGGTGTCACGCGGTGCTGCGACGACAATCCTCTTTTGATGAGGCCGTCAAGCTGAGCGCCACCATTGTTAACATGGTACGTGTATGTAATGGTGACCCTCTTTCCTGAGACTTTACCTTCAGCTTACCATCAGGTGAAGTCAAAGAGACGTGTCCTATATACATATAAAAAAAATGAAAACAACGAAATTTTTTTGGTAAATCAATCCAGAATCGCCCTTAGATGTACGTATAGGAGAAATTCAACTATTAAGGATGTGTCCAGGTAACTCATTTGGTCAGAGTATTCTCTCTTGGAATTGACCGGTCGCGGATTCAAGTTCCGTCCTAATGTTAAACTCATGGACCACCGGTTTGAATAGCGTTCCTGTCCTGAGAAGACTCCGGCAAGAAACTCAGCGGGCTATTTCTCTTGGTTCTGTATTCCAGGGCTTGAGACCTCTGCGACATTATGGTGATGATGCGGGAGTTGCTCACGTGGTTTCTAATTTACGCGTGACTCCGCTCATCCACTGCAGCAGTTTTCAGTGCCTGCTTGCGTCGTTCCAGCAACGGCCACGCTTTACAGCCGTTTAAGAAATTGTTTCACAAAATGACACGATTATTAACACCACGCAGCAGGTAAAATAGATTTAATTCGGGTCATCTATTGCATTAGTGTCGTGCAGTTAAATGCGATGGATAAAAAACGGCTGTGACATTATCGAGGGTCAGGCAAAGTCATTATTAAGTCTCGAGACCGGAAATATCAAGCTTGATTGTTCCTCGTCGTAATATAATAACTAAGTCTTTTATTGCCCCATTATGATTTTACAATTCAAATGTTGTTAGTATAGTATTAGATAGTATTTGTATGTTCCTTAGTATTGAAATGTTAGTATGGTTAGTTACTTCAACTGCGGAATGTGGATCCCAAATTGGGTGAAGGCCTTTTCCTGCTCCTTCCACGCTTGCCTGTCTTCCCCACAGTCATTAAATTTTGCATCATTAGTCCATCGTTTCGTTGGTCTGACAACATTCCTTTTCACTAGTGGTCCTATCAGGTGATTGGTTTCTTTTCCTTTCGATCGTCCACCTGTATACTTGTGTATACTCGTATTACCGGCGGTAATATACGCAGGCATAACGTTTCATTCGCTTCGACTCGCTTTAGAACCAGAGCTTCGGAACTGGCTTTGAGCAAGGCTTAAGAGAGCGAGCTACTCGACATCACGTTCCTCAGTTACTTTAGATGCTGTACGAAGATTTGAGGAGATTTGATTAAATGCCAACGTTTAATGAGCGCCCTAGGTGTCCAATAAGGCGAGCGACATAATTTAAACAAAATTTTGAAAATAGAATTTAACTGGCTTACAAACTGCTAAATCAAAAGCCTTAGTTAAAAGTGAAGCTAAGAATTAAGTGTTTAAACGAAAGGAAATAATTATGGTGCATTATTTAAGAGGAGTGAACATGCGTCACGCGATACCGCCAAGCGCTGAGCCGGTTCAGTCACCAGTAATGGAAGCCAATCATGAGGAGGCGTTGCAGTTTGCTGGTAAGTACTATACCCTATTCGCCAAAGCTTGGCACATAATGTAAACAAAAATGACATAAGTGGTTCGGTTAGTGTCGATTCTTTAATATGCAATTTAAAAATGATAAACTTTATGGTAAGTACACATAAATATAATGTAGTCGGATTTTTTATCACTGACCGCTACAATATTTCTACTATTGTTTAATATTTAGTAATAATTTAATGATTTTTATATTTTTAACGTTATGTTCGCTGAATAGAGTATACAGTTTTCAAAGATTAGAACATGGCCCCACTAAAAAAGTATAATCTACTCTTAAATCCTTAAACTTTTTTATTAGCAGATTTAAATTTTAAGAAACGTATTGGAGTACAACTCCTCCGATAACAAAACCTAGTTTAGAAGCCTATGAGCAGATTTCACCAATGATAATAGCAGTGATCAAACCAAACTAACCAGCGTCATCACGTTTTACTCAATGAATGCCAGTATAACATGGACGCAACTATTTTCACTGATGAAAGCCGGTCTAAATCTGCTTTCTACCGTTGTGCCCATTTTTTTTTTACGTGTGGAAACCTCCACGGGCTTGTGGGTACCCCATCGGTGCCGACGATAAGGGTGGGCGTGTCGGAATCGGACCGACTAAAACCACATGGTGTCCTCCCCAAGTGTCCATTGCCGGGCACCCCGAGTAAGCCCTCGAAAGGATAACCCCAGGGTTACCGGCGGACTTTGGCCGCCACCGCGCCGCCTTGTGGGGTCGGGTTTTATCCCGCGTCGGTGAGTTGGCAGGCGTGTGTAGGACACACACGACACGCCTCCGCCACGGCCTGCTTCTGTAAGGACGGCGTTGGCCAACTGCCGTCACGGTTTTACCCATAACTTATATTTTTCGAGCTGAAAAACGAAACCGTTGACTGTGGACTTTTGTATAATTTAATTGCTGTGAAATGCAAGCATCCAGTAAAATGGTTTGGTTAGTGTTAGCTTGTAGGAGTGACTGCCATTTGACCTAGAAGAAAGCCTAGCTCTGACGAGCTTCATCCGTCAAACATAGGTACCGGCTTGATAATATCTTGGTGGAGCCCTATTTTAAAGAACTTAGAATGAGTAGCTATACTAGCTTTTCCTGATTCCACAGTCAAACCGTTTGCATGGTTTTGTGGGATACTGGTATAGTTTATAAGATAAAATATAAATAAATAAACCAAGCTGTCCACATTGAGCAGAGCAAAAAAGACAATAACAAAAAAAAGTAGTAGGAAGTTAGAAGTACCTGTATCCTACAGATTATTGCAGTTAAAATATCTTTTTAATTATGAGTAGGTAATTGCACTCTATTGAAACATTGTAACGGTGACCTTTCATTGTATTTTTTTTTCTTGATGTCGTCAAGTAGAATAGATTTCGTAAGAAGTCTTACATACACTAACAGATCATATACTAAGAGGGGCCTGGTTAACATTTTACTCCTACCGTATAGTAAAAGACACACCACCGACTGTAAAAAAATATTAAATTTTACTAGAGTTGGTGGTTTATATAATGTATTTATCTTTTATTTATTTATATTATTTATTTACTTTTGAAGGTAATGCTAGGTAACAATTTAGGCATTAATAACATCAACTATTTACAATAGTACATCATGATATATGTGCGGTAAGTTGAAAATTACAGCCGAGGCGATATTGCTAGCCCGAGTAGGCGAGGGCTAAAAGAAAGCAGAGGCTGTATTTATCAAAGCGCATGTATGTCGTACGACGTTTAATAACATATTTGCGAGGAAATAAATAAAACTCGGACTTTCTTAAACGAATAAATCTTTAATCACTTATTAAAGTAGTTATAAAAATTTGAACAATTTGTAAAATTGATTATTACGTTGCCAGTTGGCATTTTTAACGTTGTTAAGTTATTATTATTAGTTACAATTTCACCAGTCTCTCTTTCACTCTCTTGAGTGAAAGTAGGAGAAACGAGACCACAGAGTTCTGTACTGCACTCGGTGGCGGCGGCGGAGGCGGCTGCGGCGGCGGTGATGGTGGTGCGGTGGTGGAATGTACGCGTGTACTCGTAGATGGTCGAGAGTCAACACTTGGCTCCACTTGTAATGTGGGAGCTAATTTCTTCTTTATTTCTCATCGAGTCCATCTATACCCTCGGCTACACTGCTCGACCGCCACCCTCCGAGACGTTTGAGTGTCAATAAATCCGCACCTGAATCGGCGAGCAATGTAGCCGAGGACCATTTGAAATTGTGCCCTGTGTATTCATGTGTATCATCCAAATTTAAAACGCGGTTAAAAAGTGGCAATTTATCGCATTTCGGCATTGCTCAAATTTATTTATGCCAATGGGTTGCTAGAGCATTTTCCATTTTGGTAATTTTGAAAATATCTGTTAGACATCGCTTTTGATGACCGAAGCGCTTCGTATTTCTTCACTATGTCGTACAAAGGCCCTTGTATTGTGAACGATCTTGGAGTTTTAATTTTTTGTGTTTTTGACCTGGACAAGAAGAACTCGCCCATGGTTCTCGACATCATTAGTTGTGATGTTTGCCAACTCTTGACGTCTACATGCACCATTTATACCGATATAAAAGCGATAGAAATAAAAAAGCGAGATATAAAAGCGTACAAAACATCTACATTGTAAAGAAATACGAAGGTCAAAGAAGTAAAATAATTTAATTTCAACTGACCTTTGTTGCCAAATATTGTCAACCGAAAATACTTTCGACTTTTTGACTTTTTGGGCTTTTAGACTTTTTCTCACATGGCCATCTGAGCCTTTTTGAAAGTCTTTTTAGAAATGCCAGCAAGTAGGAGTATGGCTTGATATTAATGCCATATTTTGTTTTCACAGTGCTTTTTAGCATTGAATAGTAGCACCACAATGGGCTTGACTTATATTTTTGAGAAAGTTCCATGAAATAGGCTAAAACACACTTTCTGAAAATGAATTTGCATCTTTGCTTGTTTTCCATATGATGAAATTTTGATACGCTTGTAAGTATCTATCGGTTGAATTTTCGGGCAAGAGGCTTAGAGTAGCCCTTTTCGATGCCTCTGAGACTTCTGGCGGTGTCGAATTAATAAATTCATCACTACTTGGCGGCATTTTCAAATATGAACAATACAGCGAAAAGAATAAGCGGGCGGAATAATTTTAACTTGTCGAGCGAAGCTCGTCAGAGCTTTGCTCTCTTTTAGACGACTCATGTATTTCGTTAGACAATCTTCTCCTCCCAAACGGCTGAACCGATTCTAATGAAATTTCACACTAGCAAAGATTTTACTGATGGGAAGGACATATAAGCTAGGAAAATCAAAAATCAAAAGTACCACGTAGGAATAATCAGCGGAACAAATTATTTAAAATCTGATTTCTCAATGAACAAAAAAGCCTCATTTACACGATTGGTATTATATTAAGTAATTTATTCATATACACAAGATAAAAAAAGAAAAACGAAAATCGGACTAGCCATTGAGGAATTATCACTGTTAGAAAAAGTCCTGGTGAAATGGCTTAGCTCAATTTTTGCAACAGCAGAATGAATTGCAGACCTAGTTTACAAATTAGCGATGCGCGCGCATCAGCGCTTTTCTTAAGGCAAACGCACAGAAAACATCCGGTATTACTAATAAAGTGAACTAATATTTTTGGGTTTTTGTTGTGTTTGTGTTGTTGTTCTTTGTTTATTGTCAAAATTAATTAAATTAAACAATTAAATGTTTATTTATCATATTTTATCTCCCAAAGTTAATTTAATTCATAAAATGTTGACCACTTTTCTGACATGAAAACTTTTTTACTAAGATTTAAAAAAGTACCGTTCGTTTAACACGGATGGAGCATCTTGATAAACCGTGCGTTTTACATTACAATAACGCACAAATACATAATGAGATACAATACGATATTGAAATTGGAGAAATAAGAGACTCTTTACGGGTAAAAAATTGGATATTACATTCCCCCTCACGATGATTTTGGGCTATTAATATAAGTTTGAGTGACTCCCATCATCCTCAACAGCTTAGCCAATCTAGGCTGTGTTACAGCCGTCGTCAAAAGGTCTGCTTCCATATTTTCTGTGTCCCTGTAGAGAATTGTCACTAGTTTTTCTTAAACACAGTCGCTTATGAACGTTTCCTTAATGCTGATGTGTTTCGATCTCCTTCCAGTTATAAGATTATTCACCAATTTTTGTGAAGCCATATTATAACCAACCAACATCTTCCAACAGATTTTTTTCAAGTACAGTGCATCTTTAGTTGCTTCTGTCATTGCCATATACTCGGCTTCTGCGGTTGATAGAGCCAGCACTCTCTGTTACTTGGTTTCGTAACTGATTACACTGCCACCATACTTGAGTATGTAGCCATTGCTCGAACGACGATGAACTGTACATGATGAGTACCAGTACCAGTCTGCGTCCGCCATGCCTATGATGCCTACGAGGGACTTTCCTGTTGACCCTTTACGAGCAAATATGTTTTAAAGAAAATAACAATGCGGTATGTGCAATTATACATAAGTAGGTACTTAACCGACACAACCACTGGTGGTAGAAATTTGATGACACAAATTTGTTACAAAATTCGGCCGGGTAGGTAATCCAATTTCGGTTTGATTGCGTTCAGGGGTCAGCAAGTGCATGGCCGGGCAAGGGGATTGTGCCCGCAGCACTGTGGGACCGGTGGGTGTCACGCGGTGCTGCGACGACAATCCTCTTCTGATGAGGCCGTCAAGCTGAGTGCCACCATTGTTAACATGATACGTGTATGTAATGGTGACCCTCTTCCCTGAGACTTTACCTTCAGCTTAACATCAGGCGAGGTGAAGTCAAATTGACGTGTCCTAAAAATAATAATAATAAAAAAACCATAAATAAAATATTTCCCGCATGAAAAAAAAATCTTAAGGACAGAACTACTAATTTTAAAACTTAAATTTAAATCCTTGCCAAGTGATAACCAATACCGGCGCTTGTAATTTTTAATATCACCATCTAAAAAATAAGTAGAACAATATGAGCGCCTGATCAAACTTGCACATATATTCACTCATGCTATTAATTAAATTGCAGGCGCTGGGAAGTACCAATTCCTCCACTGCGTGCTCATGCTGGCAACTCTTGAGGCCGCCATCTTGGAAATGATCAGTGTAGCCGTCATACTACCTGATGAGGCCTGTGACCTGAGTACCTGATAAACTCAAAGGAATCCTTACTGCGATGCCAAATATTGGTAATTTAATAGTCAGTAGGAGGCAATTTACATATCACGTTTAAGTTAGTTTAACCCATATATGCCGGTAGTGTATTAGTTTTCATATAATATATGGTAATCTGCCAAACTGGTTAATATTTATGATTATTGCTCCGCTCCCTTGAGTTTTAGCGTGATGATAATAGCCTATGATACTCTCAAATAATGTGGCTGCCTTTTGATTAAAGAACTTTCAAACTCGGTTTTGTAGATACACCCCCTACAACCTCATAAGCTTTACGTCTTTATAATATTAGCCTTGTTGGTATAGACAAGTTTCCTACTCTAATCCCCAAAGATAAAGATTCTTCAGAGCCTAAATTATCATCGTATCCAGTCACACTTCAGTGAAGGTTTAAAATGTAATTGGCTGAAATTGACAAATCAAGAGTCATGAATCGCAAAATTTGTTGGTAAGTGAGACGTCTCGACCGATTCGAATGATTTATTCTTTGTTTATTGTGTTCATAATTGTCAGAACAAGGGATTTTTGGTCTTTCCCGTGTCGAAGAAGGCACACTGAGCGGTGGAGATCTTAGAACGATCACCATTCTCCATAAGCGCAAAACTGGGGGTGACGATTGGGGCTTGCCGTTGGCGTAGCAGAAGCAGGCCCATGGTAGCGGCGCGTCATGTTTTTGCGCGCGTCTCTCTATAAGGGATGGTTGATCTTAATCCCTAACAACACGTTGGGTTTGCCAGTGTTTGTGGCCAGGAACAGTAGCCCCGGTGAGGTGAAGCTAAAGGGGGTTCCGAACGCAAACAAAGGGTTATTTGGAAGAAAATTTTGTAATAATGCTATAGCCTAGTGGTGTACGTAGCGGACTGCTGAGAGGAGGTCTCGAGTTCGATCCCCAGTCTTCCCGGGCACACACCTCTGACTTTTCGTAGTTATGTGTGCATTAATAAATGTTAATAATCGCTCGCTTAATAATGTGCCCGGTAGATGGCAATAGGCTCGCCCCCTATTACATTGGGACCTTTGACATAACTGGCGAATCGTGGGTGCGTAATACACCTCTGCCTACCCCTTCGGGGATACAGGCGTGAAGTTATGTGTATTCGTGTGTGTGTAAATTTTGTAAAAGTAATGACATAAGTCAGCACTCGGGTGACGCCGAGCACGAATAGCAGCATTTAGTAAATTTCTGTCAGATTTCGGTCCAATTCGATGGATTATTATTTTCATTTTCAGGTATTAATTTGACTGTTCCTTGCTGGGGTAGAGCAGCAAACCGCTTGGGCAGAAAGCCAGTGTCACTGGGCTCGTTAGCAGCGGCCGGTGTGATGGCGTTCATAGCCTCGTTTATGTCCAACCTCATTGAATTTGCAGTCTTCAAATTTGCTTGCTCTCTATTGTCAATATTGCCAGACTATAAAATAATATAAGTACAATGTTTTGGTAGATATAAGTTGCTAGTAGGTAGATTCATGGTTGGGGTGCTTGGTTGGGGACCTCCACGCGGTGCACCCTGGGCAACGGAGCCTCCTAGGGCGGGAGAGACGCTGCTGCTTACGGCCAACTCCGACCGAGGCGAGGACGGCCCTGTTGAGGGCTGTTCGGAAGCTTTCCACGTGTCCCTCTGATTAGCAGATGGCACAGTGGAGAGCAAGTAAGGGGGCCATCTCGAAACCGGAGATGGCCCAGGGTCAGTCGGGGTGCGAGGGATATGCTCTAAGGGTAACCTTACACCCCGGCGTATTAAGACCCCAGACGGCGTGCGGTTTTAGTCGGTTCAAGCCCGACATAACCGCCCCCGCTACCCGGCGGGGGGGTATCCGAAGGGATTTCCGCACGAAAAAAAAAAGGTAGATTCCTGGCAATATATGTATATTTAAGAAAAAATCAGTAATCATCATCTTAGCGTTGTTGTCTTCGGAGGCTTTCACTTCGGAGCTCGGGGTCCGCTGACTCCTTCTCTTCCTCTTGTAGGCTTATACGGGAGCGACGGTCGTCTGACCTCCCAACTGACCGACAGGGAAGCCTGCGCCAGAGCCTCGTCCGTCAACCAGCAGCTGCACCGGCTTACAGGTGACGTCGGCACAGCCCGAAAACTCCATCTGTAGATTCACGAAAGGCTAGCCCGATATGTATTAACATCCATATTTAATTAACAAATCAGGTGGGCCGTGTGCTTATCTGCCACCTAAGTGGTATAAAAAAATTGTGTAAGTACCAAGCCAAAAAAATAAACCTCAGATCTAAGTCCATGCGGACGAAGTTGCGAGCATAGCTAGTTCTAAATATTAAAAAAATCCTGTATTTACAGATAATATTATTTCTGTGACGGTCTTTGCCTACGTTTTACGAGATTAAAATAAATACAAAAACTAATATTTACACAATATATTATATAAAATTCACATACATTTTTTTTTGATTTTATACTTTTTATATCATAGATCATGTTAAGATAAGGCAAGACAAAGGTGAGATGAACTGAATACTACAACACAGACATCTTATTTGTTTATTTTGTTATTTCCACACGATAAAAAAAAAAAAAAGGTATTTACGCATTCATCACACGTCACCATGCTGAGTTCTCCTTTTTTTCTTTTATTCTATGGTGGAAATCCAATAACAACTAAAACCGGTGAAGTTCCAATCGGATTTACACAAAAAAGGTTCCGTACGATCGTACTCTATGCTATCATCACATTCTTATAGTTGTCTTAGTTACATTCGAGGATTTCACGTCGGAGACCGGATATAGTTTAGCGCCTGTTTCATGCAAATAATACTGAGCTAATTTCGTGCAGATAATTTGCGCAAAATCGTGCAAATGACGTGCAAATCGTATCGATCATATGGATGGTCCCGTATGCGTGACACGCACGACAAGCGCAGGCGCTTTCTCCTTCTGTTGATTTTGAGCTGAACAAAATAGATTCTAGGCCGTCAGGCATCAGACGGCCTTAGACGCACTATAGTGTGAATCTGTGACATGCGTACAAGCGGATAGACACACTATGGTACTATGGTCCGCCTTTATTACACAATGATAACAAATGGTAACATATTGGAACATAATATTGGACTTCCAAAATGGTAAACAAATATGGTGTCTGTTCTGCAGTAGGTATTCCATGGTTGGGGTGCTTGATTGGGGAGGGGTGCTTGGTTGGGGACCTCCACGCGGTGCGCAGGCGCTGCCGTCTAGGGTGGGAGAGACGCTGCCGTCTACGGCCAACTCCGACCGAGGCGAGGACGGCCCTGTTGAGGGCTGTTCGGAAGCTTTCCACGTGTCCCTCTGATTAGCAGATGGCACAGTGGAGAGCAAGTAAGGGGGCCATCTCGAAACCGGAGATGGCCCAGGGTCAGTCGGGGTGCGAGGGATATGCTCTATGGGTAACCTTACACCCTGGCGTCTTAAGACTCGAGACGGCGGCGGGTATCAGAAGGGATTTCCGCACGAAAAAAAGAAAAAAAAGAAAAGGTATTCCATGGTTTATCTATTGCGTTTTGCAAGATACACTCCACTGATAAATGAACATACAGCGGACTCTGGTAATATAGGTACGAGTAGAATTTGGTTCCGTTGGTACGGGCGAGGAACCCTAAATAAGAAAAAAATATCATACATCATCAAACGAAACTCCTTAGGTGTCTTAAAAGTAGCCTCGTGCTAAAGGAACCGTGACCGTGGCTGCAAAAAAGTAACCGAAGCGTTCGAATCAGCGTAAATAATAAATTCCATTAATAAATTAATGATAAAAGCCATTAAATAGTAGATTATTACACAAGGGTTGAAAGTCAGCCATTTCACCCGAGATATTTCTGGCGCTCGAACGGAGTGAGAGCGCCAATAGTTCGAGGGTGAAATGGTGATATTCACCCGAGGTAAACACTCTACTTTACATTTCGACTATGAGAGGAAATTAAAATACTACACACACATATAACGAATTAGGTATATTGATTATCAGTCAAAATTTAAAGTAAAATTAGAACAATTTGAAAATAGATTATTAACAACAGCTTTTGCCTGTTAAATTAATACCCTTGTCCTGGAATCCCTTTCCGAAACAATTACTTCGGGCCACCAACCAGGTGGACACCGAAGTCTTAAAATCACGCAAAAAAAATCAAAATCTTACACCCACTTTTTATCACTTTTCTCGACGTTTCACATGATTCTAAGTCTAATTAAGCAAAAAAAAATTTTGTGTCGGTCTGTCTGTTGGTCTGAATGTCTGGATGTCTGGATGTCTGGATGTCTGGATGTCTGGATGTCTGGATGTCTGGATGTCTGTTTACGCAATAACTCAAGAACCACTTATCCGATTTAAAAAATTCTTTCGCCAATCATCTTGTTTGGTTAATGGGAAGAACTGATTAGATTTTGTGGTTTATACGTTCAAGGTTTCGGGTACCTACCATACAAATTGTCCCTAAAAAACTTTTACAAGTGAGTTTCTTTCGAGTTATCAGAGTAACGCGTATTTGACTTTGACATTTGAGTGACAATGACAATACGTATATTGTATATTTACATAAAACAACCAGACTCTGAAAGAAACTGAAATATAAAATCTTTTTTTTGTGTTTTTGACGTCGAAGACGTTTGATTTGATTTCATTTTCTTCATATTTATTGCTCAATATATAAAGACGCGTCGAATAATATGCATAAAGCCTAATATCTTTAATTTTGAATAAAAATACTGCAACAAAAATATCTAAGTTTGGCCCGAAGTTTGACAATCACTGTGTGATTTCCGCCCCACTAGATTTTTAACCACAATTTACACAAGACATTTATTTATATTGAATCTCGTTTTCCCGCTAATTCTTTAGCAAACTTAACTTGTTTTTTTTTTTAATACTGAAAATAAAGTTATAATTCACTGCCAACATTAGAAAAGTTTTGAAAATCGAATCTATTGGTTACATTGTAATCGAGTTGGTCACGTTAGGCGGTCATGATATCAAGGCATTATGACGTAACTATATTATCATGGAGTCCATGGCAAAACTTAAAATTAAAAAAAAAAACTTTCCACCCTAGGAATGAAATAAGCTACTTTCCACCCGGCATCTACCCATCAAAATTAAATTTTCCGAACAGGAGAGATGAGAAATAGTTTTGCATTTAATAGTCTGTATGTATGTATTCATGTATGCGTGTACGCATGTATGCATGTAAGTATGTAAGCTTCTATGTATGTAAGCGTGTAAACATGTAAGAATGTATGCATGTACGTATCATATATCTGTCTCCACTCCACTGCTGCTCCGCAAGCTTGAACGACTGGGTATAAGAGGAACACAATAAAAACTTTTTCAGATTATCTTGCCCAACGTGTTCAATGTGATAGATAATGAAGATAGGTGAGCTGATTAGTAGTGACCTGCCTATCTCCCGTGGCATGCCCCAAGGCAGTATACTTGGCCCTACTCTCTTTCTTGTATATTTAAATCATTTGTGTAACCTAAAATTGAATAGTGGTAAAATTATCTCGTACGCTGATGACACAGTCTTACTGTTTTCCGCAGCAACATGGGATGAGGTTTTTAAAGCTTCTCAATATGGTCTTGAAATAGTCACACATTGGCTCCAAAGAAGTTATCTATCCCTCAATTCAGAAAAAACTAAGTACGTTACTTTCACAATGCGGAATGCAAAATTTGCCTCCCTCCTCTTGCTCACTAACGGCTCAAAGCTGCTGCAATGATCAAATTTACTATTGTCCTAAATTAACTAGATGCACCTCAGTGAAATATTTAGGTATCGTTATTGATAGTAACCTGTCATTCAAGCTGCATATAAATTTACTTATTTCTAGATTGAGAAAGTTGATCTTTGTCTTCAAAAATTTGAGACATGTTGCTGAGCAAAGTTTGATTAAACGGGTCTACCTAACGCTTGGTCAGTCTATAATACAGTACTGTGTAACGTTTTGGGGAGGAGTGCCCAAGACGACGTTAAAACCACCAGAAGTAGCCCAAAGGACTATACTTAAAGTCTGTATTTTCTGTACTGTACTTGGAATACAGATATTTTATCTAGTCCAGGCACAGATGCCTGTAACTTAATGACTAATAATTAAGAGGAATAATTTAAAAGGGATATATAAGGTGTTACAAAATTAGGTCTCTGAATTTGGTGAGATGACTTGGTATAGACAAAATATGTTTCAAACAAAAAAAAAATATCGGGTAAAATAAAAAAAAATAAAAAAAAAATGAAAAAAAAAACACCACCAGCGACCAGCGCTGACGTGACGCGACGAGCACACGTGACGCTGGTCCCACACACATCCGCTTGGAGAACACTGCGAGGAGAAGGACTGCACGCCTACCACGTGCGTCACGGGCTCGTCGCGTCACGTGACGCTGGTCGCTGGTGGTGTTTTTTTTTTTCATTTTTATATATATATATTTTTTTTTTTATTACCCGATATTTTTTTTTTGTTTTTTAAATACTTACATATTTTGTCGATACAAAGTCATCTCACCAAATTCAGAGAACCTAATTTTGTGACACCTTATATATGTATATATATATATATGATGTATGTATGTATGTCATTATGTAGTCATGAAGTCATGAAAGTTGGTGCAACTAGATGTAAAGTGGTATTTTTGTGTCAAACATATATATATGAAAATAAATTATCTTATCTTATCTATCTATCTTAAATATATGCGTAAATGAATGCATGCATGTATGCATATAAACTCTTCCTGTTACAGTTCTATGAAGTGTGTTCTTTAGTACCCGGAATACGGCAATAGGCTCACCTATTACGTGGGACCGAATACAAAGATTGGTGAAATATGGGTGTTAATTCGCCTCTACCTAACCCTGCGGATAAAGGCGTGATTGTTTGTATGTATGTATGTCATTCCTTCCTGTTGCAGTTCTATAAAGGTAACACTACCAAGTGTTACTGATATATCGTTACGGCATCATCAATCCTGCCTTGGGAGAGGGGGCATTTGTTATGGGTAGTCCCCTAAAAAGTCCGATAATCTGGTCTAACTACGAAACCCCTACCTTTTTTTTTTTTTTTTTTTTATCGTGCGGAAATCCCTTCGGATACCCCCCCGCCGGCCAGCGGGGGCGGTTATGTCGGGCTTGCACCGACTAAAACCGCACGCCGTCTCGGGTCTTCAGACGCCGGGGTGTAAGGTTACCCATAGAGCATATCCCTCGCACCCCGGCTGACCTTGGGCCATCTCACCACTAACAGCATCGCTCATCCTGTCTCCTCTGAAAGCAGAGGAGTACGGAGAGCGATGTGTTCCCGCCACGTTGGGTATTGGCCGACGATCAATGCCAACCCTATGAAGGGGTGAAGGGGAAGCCATTGACCGCCGCCCAGGGTGTACCGGCCGCTCCGATTCCGTTCCCCCCGGACTGCAGCGGGATCGGAATCGGAGCGACACTCGAGGAGGTTACCCAACACACACCCCACGAAACCCCTACCTATATCACCAATGGGCAGTTGTAGGTCGGATGACAGTTGCTTGACAGAATAAATCGAAATTGGACCGTTTCTTACTTAGTCTTAAAGCTGACCTCAATTAGGCGAGGGTCATTGAGGAAGGGGGTTTTTAGATTAAGATTTTTCGAAAATGAGAAGTCCTTGTATTCTGAAAATCATATATGTTATTCTAGGCTATTCAAACTAGTATTTTTGGTTATCTGATACACGATGACTTTTACTTTCCTCGATAGAATTTGCTCTCAAAGATTGGTCTAACCCATTCCAGTTATATTTGAGTTGTGTTCGTCGTTCATTTTTAAATGTTTAGTCGGTTCAAGCCCGACATAACCGCCCCCGCTGGCCGGCGGGGGGGGGGGGTATCCGAAGGGATTTCCGCACGAAAAAATAAAGGTACTTAGCGTAAATGCCATATCGTAGGGAATGTGCCAGATGTACAAATCTAATGATAAAAATTTGAGCCCTCGAACTTTTACGAATACAATGCTAGTATTAGTTTTCTTTAAAGTATGAGCTGTTTAAATATGTAAGCAGTTATGTACTCATTGCACACATATTAAAACTAAGTCATGTATCGGCATTATAATAGCATTACATTTCTTATGACATCAGTGGATTCAATACAAGAATTTGTAATGATTCACATTGTTACTAATAGACGTATTTTGAATGGTGGTACTAAATGTTAGGAACAGTACCTTTTTTTTTTACCAGCGACCATTTAAACTGACATGAACCTTCAACACTACCAAATACTACTACTAATATCTATATAATATTTTTATTGCTGATTAAGCTTTTGCTTTGGGGCCTAACCAAAGCAAAATGTTAATACATAAAACAAATCATAAATTCTAATGCAGAACAGAACGACTCACAGTCGGGGCCCATTCAAATTTTACCAACCAAATCTTCCCAAGGGGCCCCGACTGTGTTAGAATTTATGATTTGTTTTATGTGTGTATCGATTATTAAACTATATCAATTGTGTAGTTATTTAGTATTACTTCACAGAATTCTAAACTACTGGGCTTGTTTCTTTCTTTTTAGTTTTTATTTAAGTTCATTTTTTCACGTATTTTTTAAAATTAGTTTTTTATTTTCTGTTTTTTGTTCGCAAAACTGTGACAACTTTACTATGCCAAAAATACCTAAAATTGTCAAATTCCCTTGCCTTAAGTTAGGCTATGGCTTGGAGAATGACACTAGGGTGTTAGTGTTAATGACTCATGGTAATCGAATTCTGTCCCACTACAATTTTGAAGTGTCTTCGGCCAGATAGTACCCAGAGGATGATACATAAAATAGCGTGAAAATTTGACGTTATCGTATTCTAATTTGACTAAACAAATATAATTGACAATTAGACGTGTGAAACTCATACAATGAACAAGATAAATACTTCTTTAATAATATTCTATAATTATTTATTAAGCGCGGTAGCCTAGTGGTATGGGTAATGGACTGCTGAGACGAGGTCTCGGGTCCGATCCCAGATTTTACCATGGCACACACCAATGACTTTTCGATGCTTTTCGAAGTTATGTGTGTATTTATCGCAGGTTTATAAGTGTCCGGTTAATGGCAATAGGCTCGCCACCTATTACATTGGGACCTAAACATAAAACTGGCGAAATGTGGGTGCTAGCACCTCTGCCTACCCCTTCGGGGGCATAGGCGTGAGTTTATGTTATGTTTATTAAGGTTTGAAACAATAGCACTCATATTGTTTGAAACGGAAAAAATAATAATTTGAATTGTGACTGTGTGATTGTTTCAATGTTTACTGTGGTGGATGTGTGGAGTCTTGCGCGAGAATCACATGACGGACTCTCGCATCCCCGGCAGCGTTCATTTTGCGGCATATCGCGGATCAGATGCAGGAGAGTTGCCTTCGCTGGTGCGGAATAAAATAAAAATGAAAAAACCCCTCAACTACAAACGGGACACATATCAACACTGTCTAGGGATATAGGTATTTAAACTATCATGGTCACTAACATAAGTATTAGAGTTATTAGAGTTAGAGTTAGTTAGAGTTAGAGTATTAGAGTCTTGAAAACACACTGTAAATATCCCGTTAACTCTAATACTTACTGTCAAGGGATATTTAACATTTATATATGTACATATGATATTGTCGAAAGTTTACGCGAATGTTACACATTGAAATAAAACTATTTTTAACAGATTCTATCGCGGTTTATTTGATGTTATTTTATATTTTACATTGATCCCGACGTTTCGGTTGCTTTTCAGTAACTTTTATACTTTTATTGCTTTTCAACAACAGCAACTTGGCAGCAACTTTTATAGATGTACACAATTAAAAGCCATAATTATAAATTGTATCTAAAATTACATGCGTGTCGAAGTCACGTGTGTGTATTGACAACGTGATTTTAAATAAAACTGAAATTTGAGTCGTTTTTTTATTTTTCTTTTTTACGTGCGGAAATCACTTCGGATACCGCCGGCCAGCGGGGGTAGTTATGTCGTGTCTCGACCAAATTATTTTATCATCAGTTTATACTTTTAATTAGCTGATGCTCGCGGCTCCGCTCGCGCGAATTCTGCTACCGTTCCCGTTACCCACGGAAATCTGTTAATGGGATAAAAATAGATGTTATTCTACATGTTATTCTCGACTATAATCTATCCCTGTACCAAATTTCAGCCAGATCCATTAAGCCGTTATAGCGTGGTTGAGTAACAAACATACAAACATCTTCACAAACTTTCACATTTACAGTATTCTAGCCTCTGTGGCGTAGCGATAGTGCATTCGACTGCTACGACAGGGGGCGCGGGTACGAATCCCGCTCAGTGCAAATATTTGTATGAATAAATTTGTTTATTCGCATTGGTGTTTCTATGTATAATTATGTATGTATTTCCAAAATAAAGTATACAAGTATGTTTATCCGCATTCTGGAACCCATAACACAAGCTAGTTAAACTATACTTACTTTGGGTCTAGAAAGCGCTGTTAAGAAAGTCGTAGAATATTTATTTTAAGTACCTATAAATATTTATAATATACTACTTACGCCTCCCCGGAACCTCCCCCTCCCCCCGTTGCATCCCTTTTACCTATATATATATATATATATTATATATACGTAATTTATTAATTTACATATAATGTATGGGAATCTGTCAAGTATGTTGACATTTATGAATACTGTTCCACTCCCTTGGGTAATAGCGTGATGATGTATAGCCTATGACACTCACAAATAATGTGGCTTTCTATTGGTAAAAGAATTTTCAAAAACAGTTCAGTAGATTACGAGATTTCTACCCTACAAACTCACAAACTCTTTATAATATTAGTATAGATATAAGTGTATACAACAAACAAACATACAGAAGTGAAGTGAATTGTGTAAGGACATAAGCGGATGGCGGGTTATAGTCTCTGCCTACCCTGAAGAGAAAAAGGCATGAGTACCTAGTCCCAGCGGGGGCGGTTATGTCGGGCTTGAACTGACTAAAACCGCACGCCGTCTCGGGTCTACAGACGCCGGGGTGTAAGGTTGCCCATAGAGCATATTCCTCGCACCCCGACTGACCCTGACGTCCTAGGCGACTCAAACGCCGGAGGTCGCTCAACGACCTCCGTCCTCCATGAGCGCAGGCCTGGTGAAGCCGCCTGTCACCCTAGCAGAAGCAGGTTCGGGTGGCGGGGCGCCTAGCCCTTTCCGGGGCAAGATGGGAACACCGTTGTTTCCAAACCCGGGGGGCCATCTCGAAACCGGAGATGGCCCCCTCGGGAAGGCATGAGTACCTACCTATTTTTTTCTTGCGGAAATCCCCCTTGTGGGTGGTTATGTCGGGCCTGAACCGACTAAAACCGCACGCCGTCTCGGGTCTTCAGACGCTGGGGCATTTCCCTCGCACCGCGACTAACCCTGGGCCATCTCCGGTTTCAAGATGTTCCCTCGGGTTTGGAAACAACGGTGTTCCCATCTTGCCCCGGAAAGGGCTAGGCGCCCCGCCACCCGAACCTGCTTCTGCTGGGGTGACAGGCGGCTCCACCAGGCCTACGCTCATGGAGGACGGAGGTCGTTGAGCTACCTCCAGCGTTTGAGTCGCCTAGGACGCGCGGGCTGGGAGACTTCTAAATCAGAAAGTGTATTAAGTATATTGGGTGTATGAATTTAACCAATTGCAATCAACCAGACAGCAGATTTTAAATCTGACCAAGACCTTTCTAATAGCATCCGTTCAGTAGTTTTTACTTCCATCGCGAACAAACAGACAAAAATTACAGACAGACAGACAAAAAATATTTTTTTAGTTCAGAATCGCTCGTTTAACTAACCCGAGTATACTAATTATTAAACTTTCGCGTTCCATGATATATAATAATGTTAACGGGAACCGTGGTCACAGGCTGACTGAGTGACTGAGACAGCCTGTGACCACGGCCAGTGTAACCTGGTCGAAACGTCAGGCAATCCAAAGGTATGTATATACCTGGGGTGCTTGGTTGGGGACCTCCACGCGGTGCACCCTGGGCAACGGACGGCAGCGCCTCTCTCCTAGGGTGGGAGAGACGCTGCCGCCTACGGCCAACTCCGACCGAGGCGAGGACGGCCCTGTTGAGGGCTGTTCGGAAGCTTTCCACCTGTCCCTCTGACTAGCAGATGGCACAGTGGAGAGCAAGTAAGGGGGCCATCTCGAAACCGGAGATGGCCCAGGGTCAGTCGGGGTGCGAGGGATTTGCTCTATGGGTAACCTTACACCCCGGCGTCTTAAGACCCGAGACGGCGTGCGGTTTTAGTCGGTGCAAGCCCGACATAACCACCCCCGCTGGCCGGCGGGGGGGTATCCGAAGGGATTTCCGTACGAAAAAAAACGCCCCGACTGACCCTGGGCCATCTCCGGTTTCGAGATGGCCCCCTCAGGTTTGGAAACCACGGTGTCCCCGTCTTGCCCGGTTTGGGAGAGGGGCGCTATTCGCCCCACCGTCCCAGCCTGCTTCTGCTGGGCTGACAGGCGGCCTCACCTGCCACCCCCAGGCCTGCGCTCATAGAGGACGGAGGTCGTTGAGCGATCTCCGGCGTTTGAGTCGCCTAGGACGCGCGGGCTGGGAGACTTCTAAATCAGAAAGTGTATATGTATATTGGGTGTATGAAATATTGAAGTCCCATGTAGAACTTTGTGGGCCAAGTCAATCTCATCAAAACTCCGATGCGGACGAGGCTAGACGACAGTTGCTGGCGTAAAAGCCACAATAAACCAAATCATAGGAAGAAAAAGTAGGACAGAAGGCTATTATGAAGATTACCCATAGGTTTGTGTTGGGTAGTTCAAAAGAAAAAAGTTTTTAAGTCGCATAACCATAAGTATTTTTTAATCACTTTTATAAGGTTATAATCTTATTAAACGTATACCTAATTACATTACGATCTGTTTGTTAACTACAATAAATACAAAAGGGTCTTAAAATTACGAGATCTAATGCTACTCCATGTAACTTATATTCCGTTTACAATGATCGAGAAAAAACAATTATCATTAAAATACATGTCATATAACATACTCGTATATACATTATACATACATACTGTCATAAGGAGAAAATAGGAATGAATACATTTATACATCACAATAAAATTCTATAATAACCAATTCTTGACCAGATAGTTGACGCGCCCTAGTTTTAGGTGAATATTTTGTTTAAATTAACCAGTTAATTGGACCTGATTGACTTCAACTTCAGCTATGGTTTTTCACTGCGTGTACTCCTCAAAACGTCCTGACACGGATAGATTAGGTTACAAGGGTATATTGTGGTACATTTTATTTACTCTGTGAGGCTCGCTGAGATCTCCGCATACCCTTTATATTAGGTTACCTGTCGTAATGCACCAAGAAATAGGAGCCCTCGGATTTACGTACCTTTTTTTTTCTTGCGGGAATCCCTTCGGACACCCCGCCCAACGGCCAGCGGGAACTGACTAAAACCGCACGCCGTCTCGGGTCTACAGACGCTAGGGTGTAAGGTTGCCCATAGAGCATATCCCTCGCACCCCGACTGACCCTGGGCTATCTCTGGTTTCGAGATGGCCCCCTCGGGTTTGGGAACCACAGTGTCCCCGTCTTGCCCCGGTTTGGGGGAGCGTCCACCGTCCCGGCCTGCTTCTGCTGGGGTGACAGGCGGCCTCACCTGTCATCCCCAGGCCTGCGCTCATGGAGGACGGAGGTCGTCAAACGACCTCCGGCGCCTAAGTCGCCTACGAGGGATTTACGTACTTTTTTTTTTTTCGTGCGGGATTTACGTACCTTTTTTTTTTTATCGTGCGGAAATCTAATTTGTGATAATAATTTGTGTGAAAATTTGTGTGTATGATGATGTAATACAATCGCTTATAAATTTCATCAAATCTCTAGTTTTATTGGTGTTCCGCCCTTTTTTAGGGATCCGTACCTCAAAAGGTAAAAATAGGAACCAAGATCACTCTCTTGTCCGTCTGTCAATGTGTCACCACCGATTTTCTTAGGAAAACCCTTTCGTATACGTAAAAAGTTGAAATTTATACCAGTTACTAAGGTCTACAGTCCCGATTAGGTCTATAAAAATCAAGGTACTGAGTCAACACTATAAACAGATATGGGCAAATTTAAATTGTCGCGAAAATTTGTAAGTACCAATATTCACCTTAATTTTCAACTTAATTTTATTTTTCGGAATTTTCCCTGTGCTGTAATTCTTTCTTTTAACCAAAATTGTCAATTCTTGGTCAACCAGAAGTACAGTACACAAAACATATATACAGAAAACATATACGCAATATATACGGGAACTATCCCGTTGACCTAGAATCACGAAATTTGGTCTTACAGCACAAATAAAGGAAAAATTCCAAAAAATAAAAATGTTGTACGGGACCTTCGGTGCACGAGTTCGACTCGCAATTGACTGATTTTATGTGATAATTTGTATGTGATAAATCTTCCACAGCTTGATCCTAGCATAGATACTTACCTGGCACTTTCATTAAGCAATATCAGGGTCACCCAGTAACCTGTATGTGCCAAAATTCATTGCAACATTACATGTCATTGTTTTTCAGAAAATAATTAATATCTGGTAGCCCTAGGATCTTCGAATATCACACAATTAAATAAAATGTAAGTCAATTTACATAATACATCATTCATCACTTAAAAATAATCTTAGAATAATCATTCAGAAATATACATATAACTCATAATATATCTTTAACATGTACTAATAATTCATTTTCTTTTTCTGTATAATTTGACTAAAATATTGAAGACAAAAACCATCACTAATGTTCGCCCTCGATCATTATACATGTGGCTAAACTTGGCTACAAAACTACATATACGTAGATATGTATCTATCTAATCCTGTATTCTTCTCCGACGCGACGTCTTCGTCTTCTACAGGACTCTCAATTTTGGTTTCTTCTAATTTAATAATCATTATGACGCCGATTGATACTGAAAAATATTGAGATAATGTTAATGAAGTTTCAGGATGGCATCTCACCTCGTCCTTTGGGATCCAGGTCAACCTCACCTGTTGGTCAGTACACCAGCTGGTTAAAGGTCGATACCATTAACAAGAAAAAAACATTTTGGACATTGTGAGGTACAATAACTATGGATAACATAAGGAGAATTAGGACATTACAAAATACAACAGTTAGCATAATACAAAATATGTGAATGTGTGAGTGTTGTGTGTGTGTCGTGAAAGTGGAGACGTGTGTGAGGGTGTGTGTGTGTGTGTGTATATGTCTGTGTGGGAGGGTGTCAGAGTGTGGGTGTCTGTGCAAGGGTTAATTTCAGATGGCATTCGCTCCTGTTTAAACCAAGAGCCCCAATCAACTGAAAGAGTAGGAGAGTGGAACAGGGGCTCCATAGTGCAAGTTTAGATTGCAACCGGGACTAACAATCTGATGATGATGGAACTGTAAAAGTGTAAGTAACAAAATAACACCAAATAAATCGCAATAGATCATAGAATCCAGTAAATTTTATTTCATACTAGCTGTACCCGCGATTTCTTCCGTGTGGGCATAGATCTGGGTTTTAATTTTTTTGCGCGGAACCCAAATTCTTTATTTTAAATTAAGTAGATTTTTGAATCCGAAAAAGAGTACATCTAGGACGGGACTTGAACCCGCGACCAGTCCCTTACAGGGGGAATGCTCTGACCAACTTAGACACGTCCCAGATATTTGAAATTCTCCGATATGTTATATACGTCTTAAGGCGACACACACCAATGACTTTTCGATACTTTTGGAAGTTATGTGTGTATTTATCGCAGGTTTATAAGTGCCCGGTTAATGGCAATAGGCTCGCCACCTATTACATTGGGACCTAAACATAAACTGGCGAAATGTGGGTGCTAGCACCTCTGCCTACCCCTTCGGGGATATAGGCGTGAGTTTATGTATGTTTGTATAGGAAATACGCGTATATTAAATCTATAGGAAATAGCATACTAATTGCTTAAAAATTAAATTAAATTAAGTAGCCTATAAATACGCCTTAATAATGTGCCCGGTAGATGGCAATAGGCTCGCCCCCTATTACATTGGGACCTTAACATAACTGGCGAATCGAGGGTGTGTAATACACCTCTGCCTACCCCTTCGGGGATACAGGCGTGAAGTTATGTTATGTTTATGTTAAATACGCCTTGTAATATTACCTAATTCAACCAGAAAGACAGGTAGACAAAAGTGAAAAAAAAAGTACCGTGTATACATTCATATCTAATAAAATCTGTTATTTTAACATTACAAACAGAAACTTCAATTTTATTTATTTTCATAGATAAATTTCCTATAATATCAATGTGATAATGTTTAAAACGGTCCTATGCGTCCTCCAGACCTATGCGTGCGGTGTAAGTAGCCCCTCAAAGTGACCCCCTTAAGAGGGCCCTCAAAGTGACCCCTCAAACCAAACTCACCTGCCAGCCATTACCTACCGGCTGATTGACGGACGAGGGCGCTAGATTTCCTCTATAGGTTCCAAGGTCAGACGGCAGTTACTCCATGAAAAACAACCAAGAAGGAGAACGGTCCTTTCTTTTCCTTGCGATGAAAATCCCCCTCGGATAAGCCGGTCAGCGGAGATGGTTATGTCGGACTCGAACTGACTAATACCCTACGCCGTCTCGGGTGCGTTCGGATGCGGTCCATCTATGAAGACGTACAGGCATTTTCCTCGCACCCCGACTGACCGAAGGGCATCGCCGTTTTCGAGATAGCCCCTTCGGGTTTGGGAAACCACCGTGTCCCCGTCTTGCCTTCGGATAAACAGCGGAAACACAACGCGCTCCGCCCCTACCTGGTAAGTGATAATCGACACACGTACGAGCGGAGCCGCGGGCATCAGCTAGTGTTCTATATAATAAATATTCTACGAAATTCTACACAGCGCATTCTAGACTCAATGTGAACATAGCTTACTAGCCTGTGATATGGGTTCTAGAATGCGGATAAACATACTTAAATATATTTTCTATTGTAAATACATACACATAATATATAGAAACACCCAGACCAATACAAATAGACATATTATCATGCATACAAATGTTTGAAATGAGCGGAAGTCGAACCCGCAACCTCGACTTAGTAGTCGAACGCTTATTGTATTAGTCTTACTAGCTGTTGCCTGCGACTTCGTACGCGTTAAGTTCGGAATTGATCAAGGTATGTTTATTTCTGCAGTCTCGATACTAACACATTTTATTTGACGCGCCGGATGAGGTGATGTTGTGTACTCGTTTTACAACGAAAATTCGTTCGAAATAGATAGAGAAATATGTAACATCGAAATCAATTCTTATAAAAGATTATACATTTTACTGCTCATTACCTTTCATATAGCGTGATGAGTTGTAGTCCGAATTGTGACCATGTCAGAGTTCTGCTTAACTACAAAATTTTGTAAAGATCTCCCTTGTAATAATGAAGCTGTCATCAATAATAGTTTAGACCGGTTTTGCTCTACTGCTCCAATCATACCCATAATAGCTTGATGATATAATATGGCGCAGTTTATGACTATACCCTAAAAGAATGTTCATGCAAAATTCAGCCAAATTTGTTCAGCGGTTTTCCAGTGATGCTCGGACATCAATAATAAAAAGCAGACAAACACAAAAAAAGACGGCCTCTGTGGCGTAGCGGTAGTGCATTCGACTGCTACACAGGGGGCGCGGGTTCGATTCCCGCTCAGTGCAAATATTTGTATGCATGAATATGTCTATTTGCATTGGTCTGGGTGTTTCTATGTATAATATGTATGTATTTACAAAAAAAAAGTATATAAGTATGTTTTTCCGCATTCTGGAACCCATAACACAAGCTAGTTAAACTATGCTTACTTTGGGTCTAGAAAGCGCTGTGTAGAATATTTATTTATTTATTCTTTTCCAGTACTTACATGCAAGTAAGGCTCCGACTGCGATGAACGGCGCTGGGCAAGAGTAATCCAACAACGCTCCAATTGCCAGGTTCGTGGCCAGGCCACCCGCTCTGCCCCACCAGGCTCCCCAGCATACACCAAGGCCACTGAAAGTAAAATACTATATTGTAAAACGTTTTTGTAGATGACTGTACCTACGTAAAAATGACAGATTTCAAGGATCAAGTGAGTTGA
Organism: Cybosia mesomella; assembly: GCA_946251805.1. Taxonomy (NCBI): domain Eukaryota; kingdom Metazoa; phylum Arthropoda; class Insecta; order Lepidoptera; family Erebidae; genus Cybosia; species Cybosia mesomella. The sequence goes on from OX276400.1 coordinate 3,513,218, forward strand.
AGACAAAAAACAATGGCACTCCGCGAGTGCTGACAGAAGTGAAAACTTGAACAATCACGTGTGTATTTTTAAATGGTCAGGAAACATGTTAATACACCTCTGCTTACTCTATCAGGGATATACATACAAGCATCAGTATAGATTATCTGATAAAAAAATCGTGACGGAAAATTCATAGAAATCGGCCCTTTTAGCAATATTACTAAAACTTCGAAAAGTGCCATCTAGCGGATTTAATTTCAAAACGCTAAGTTAACACGCTGCTGTTGCCACCGATTTCAGAGTTTATAAAGTGACGTTGCTCGCTACTACGTGATACAACGTTGACGGGTTAGATGGCGCTGTTATCAAATATTTATAGTGGTGTCGGAGCGTTCGGTGACGATTACGCGATTTAGTGCTCAACACGCTTAAAGATGTTTTCACTTCAAAAAGATAAATTGGAAGCTGCCAACTCGCTCGAAGGAGCGAGTACCACGTGCGGCAGTTGACGAATAACACATTGAAATATTATTGCTTGGCAACTCCTCATAGTACACCACTGTTTGTGAAACTAATACAGTCCATCATAAAGTTGCCTGGAACTGGAATAAATCGCGTTTAGCGATAAGGCCACCATGTCGGGGTGCGAGGGATATGCTCCTTACACCACGGCGTTTAAGACCCGAGACGGCGTGCGGTTTTAGTCGTTTCAAGCCCGACATAACCGCCCCCGCTGGCCGGCGGGGGGTATCCGAAGGGATTTCCGCACGAAAAAAAATAAAAAAGAAGGCCACCCTATAAACATTACAATAACCTTATTAGGTAATGTGTTGCCCGCGTGGAATTCTGATCTTGTTTCCGCATCACATGTGTACCTATTTCAGGGGTATAAAATAATGTATAGGTGTTATCCTAGACTATAATCTAGTTCACCAAATTTCAGCCACATCCATTCAGCCGTTTAAGTGTGATTGAGTAACAAACATTCAAACATCTTCACAAACTTCCACATGTATAATATTTGAAGAATAAATGAAATCCGTTCAGCCACTCACGTGATTGATTACATTTTGCAATTTAGTAGTAGGCTGATGACCTTACCTTAACTTAGCTGGAAGCGCATGCAACAGCAACCGAATCAGCAGCACGTTGCCGTTCAGCGAAGCAGCGTTGAGCGCAGCGGCCGCAGCCACAGCAACGTTGCCGAAGCGTGAACACGGACACGCTGTAGCGGCAAGACACGCCGCCGCAAGCGCACACACCGCCGTGCACGCCACGGCTGCACGCCGCACGCCTAGTGCACCCCCACGGACGCACAGCACGCCGCATGCCGCGCTACCCAGCACGCAACAAGCACCTACGATCAGCCCCGATGTATATACCTGCAAAAAAAAAACTCTTAAAGGCAAAGTCAAAATAGAGATTCTGTAGTTACCGACTCTGTGGCGTAGCGGTAGTGCGTTCGACTGCTAAGTTGGAGGTCTTGGGTTCAATTCCCGCTCAGTGCAAATATTTGTATTCATGAATATGTCAATTTACATTAGTCTGGGTGTTTCTGTGTATAATATGTATGTCTTCACAAAAGAAAATGTATCTAAGTATGTGGAGCCGCATTCTAGAACCCATAACACAAGCTAGTTAAGCTATGCTTACATTATATTATATTATACCATTAAATGGCACTACCAAACGTCAAAAACATCAAACCTAGACTCATATTTAGCAAATGGACCACCGGTTCGCAACGCGGTCCCGTTCTGAGATGACTCCGGCAAGAATTTCAGCTGGCTTCTTATGATATTGTCAGATGTTTACACGAATGTCACACATTGAAATAAAACTATTTTTAACGGATTCTATCGCGATTTATTTGATATTATTTTATTATTTACACTGAACCCGGCGTTTCGGTTGCTTTTCAGCAGCCATGGTCACGGGGAGACTGAAGATGGTGATTGTCTTGTAATTTGAAGTGTAAATTATTTCAAAGTATTTTCTTTTTATTTATTTTTTTACTTTGCTGAATTGTTGGTGTTACTATTTACGCAGAATGAGCTTACAGTGTCATGAAGTCTTGTTGTATTTTGATTTTTCGTAGAATTAATTAAGTGAATGTCTGGGTCCCAAGCTGGCGGTACATTCCAACCATCTTCTTTATTAAAATTAGGATGTTTTTTAATTTCAATAGCCTCGCGAAGCATCCTAGGTAGGAATCGATTTTCTTTGGCGAGTATCTGTGGTTTATCAAATCTTAAGTAATGACTGGTCCCCTGTTGCACGTGTTCACATACAGCAGACTTTGTTGAGCGTTGGTATTTTATATCAGCTATGTGTTCTTTGATGCGATTAAATAGAGGAACACTGCCTTGTTGAGGAACGGGTCTAAGAGGGGCATGTAAAAGGATCTAAAGTGGCCGTGAAATTGAGGGCTACCATTGTAGATTTATATTTATCTATCTCCTTTACTTCACCTTAAGCTTACCATCAGGCGTGGTGATGTCATATTGATGTATCTTGCGTTAAAAATGGAAAATGGGAAGATCGTCTAACCAGGTAACATGATTGATGAAGTTGGGATGCTGTATTTGTGATAACAGCACGGGAATTTCAATTGTGCGATGCAGAATGAATAGTGTTCCGTAATGATGCGATCGGGTCTAATGCTAAGATGAGGATGATGATTGATTTATCTTTATTTATTGAGTTATTAATGGACGTGTGTACGTGTGGACGTGTGTACGTGTGGACGTGTGGACGTGTGGACGTGTGGACGTGTGGAAGTGTGGACGTGTGGACGTGTGGACGTGTGGACGTGTGTACGTGTGTACGTGTGTACGTGTGTACGTGTGAACGTGTGGACGTGTGGACGTATGGACATGTGGACGAGAGGATGTGTCGACGTATGAACGTGTGGACGTCTGGATGTATGGATGTTTGATACTATTTCACGCAACAACAGCTGAACGGATCTAGCTGAAATTAGTCTTATTATTTTTTCCATTCTTTTTTTAAGAGTACTATTAACCGAAATTATTGGTATTCCTGTTAACCTCTATACCTAAGCCAAATTGCTTGTGTTAAGAGTGGGTTCACGTCGGTAGTGTCGTCGGCCAGGACTCGAACCCGGGACCTCTCGATCTTAACCACTAAGCTACTGAGGCTTAGACACGGATAGATAGGATAAATTATAGCCTGAAATAACACATAGACTGCTTTTTACCTGAACCTGGAATAGGTTCCAAAGGGAAGCGTAGTAGTTACATTATTAGGTTTTACATTTAGTTTCAAAGTGACTCCCATAATAGGGACATATTGGAAGTCACTTTGGAAATAAATGAATGTAGCTTTCCTACTCACTTTAGGATCAATATTAGCATCACACGTGGTTTCATGGTCTTCATAAATACTATTATTAATTCCCGGCGCGGGAACTCTTTTGCCATAGGAGTCGTACTTCAGATCTTTCCAGATTGTGGTTGTATTGATCAGCCTGGAGCTCTCTGGTTTTAATGTGGTTGCTGTTAGCCCATTGCATTGTGCTGTGGAACCCTGAAGGCGCTGGAGAAGCTCTGGAATCCACATGTTTAGGCCAAAGCCACTGGAAAGTTAAAAGAAATAAAGTTTCATAAAACCGGATAAGAATATGAGGGTGTATATGTGAGTGTGTGTACACACACACACGCTTTCTTCTCCTGATGTGGCTTGTCTTAGAGCAACTTATACTAAAAGGACTAGGCTAATTCACCTGCCTGTTTTTTTTTCGTGTGGCAATGCCGTCAGATACCCCCCCGCCGGCCAGCGGGGGTGGTTTTGTCGGGCTTGAACCACCTACAACCACACACCGTCTCGTGTCCTCAGACGCCGGGGTGTAAGGTGGCGGCCCATAAGACATTTCCCTCGCATCCCGACTGACCCAGGGCCATCTCCGGTTTCTAGATGGGGGGGGGGGGGGGGGCGCTAACCGCCCCGTCGCCTTGGCCTACTTCTGCTGGCCTGCGCTTATGTAGGACGGAGGTTGTTGAGCGATTCGCCTACCTCAGCGCAAGCACGAGTCGAACATAACATTCACAGGTTGCCTGGAAGAGATCACTTTTAGTGATAAGGCCGCCCATTGTGCATTTAACTGTAAATGTTCCAAATTTGTATCCGTAGTGATTTTGGTGTACAATAAAGAATTATCTATCTATCTATCTTTCTAACATGCAATAATCAGAGAGTGCGAACGAGACCATATTATGACCCTCGCAGAAGAAAACATACACATACACACGTTTCTGCCATCTATTATTGCCTCATATGCCACAGCGGTTAGGTTCATGCTCGCACTATGAACTGAATCGGTCAGTTGCTACTTAATTCAACGGGCATTCCCTTCCACTGACTCTCAGATTACGAGGACGGTTACCAGCCTCGCAATCAACCCAAACTTAAGCGTAGCGAGATTTGCCTATCCAACAATAGGTCGGCAATGCAAATCTTTTGTGTTACAGGCGGCCATAGGCTAAGGTGATAACTTACCACAAGGAACTATTGCCATTTAGCCACTTTAGTAGTTTTTAAAAGAAAGAAGTGATTTTAGGGCTTGTCATAAGAACATCTGGAGAGTAACGACAAAGTTAAACTTGAAATTTAGTAGGCTCCTAGAAAAAATAGAATGTTTTGAAGTAGGTAACGAATTTGAGCAGAAGAAACTTGTAGGCGTTGGCACTTTATTGAATATGTACACAAATTTTTTATCTTGAGTTTTTTTTTTACACAGCGTAGCAAATAAGTCCGTAGCCTTGTTTATAATAAGCTTATTTATATTGTGACCTCAGATCACCTAAGGGCTGCCATTAAGTGAGAAAGCAAAGAAAATGTGGGAATAAATGTTGACGGCCTCTGTGGCGTAGCGACAGTGCATTCGACTGTTACTACAAGGGCCGCGGGTTCGACTCCCACACTGCAAATATTTGTATGCATGAATATGTCTATTTGCATTGATCTGGGTGTTTCTCTGTATAATATGTATGTATTGCCAAAAAAAATGTATATAAGTATATTTATCCGCATTCTGGAACCCATAACACAAGCTAGTTAAACTATGCTTACTTTGGGTCTAGAAAGCGCTGTGTAGAATGTCATAGAATATTTATTTAATAAAACCGAGCACAGTCACAATCTGTACTAAATACAGCTTTATGCCTACTTATTTATGTATGCCCATTACCACACACATTTAACCAATAATATATGTTTTTGCTCATATGTGTGTATTGGTTTTTGTTTTTACCTGTGGAAACCGCCACGGGCTTCACCCCATCGGTGCCAACGATGGGATGGGCGTGTCGGAATCGGACCGACTAACACCACACGCTGTCCTCCCCAAATGTAAGTTACCGGGCACCCCAAGTAAGCCCTCGAAAGGATAACCCCAGCGTTCCTTATGGATTGGTTATTTTTACTTCTTGGGGAGTCGTCCTAAGAGGGAGAATTGCAACAGAGACTCGTGCGTCAATTCAGCAGGTGTACCGGCTTCCAGCTGCCTTTGGCTTGGACGCCGAAGATTTTGGTGGGCCCCAAGACACCCCACTGAACTTATCAATGTTAAAAATAACTAGGAATTCAGTACAGGGTGCGACTGACATAAATTGAGCTGAGCGAGCAGGACTCTTAGTTGAAAATAAGACATCTTACCACGGTCGCGCGCCTGAACTTAGCGCTCGTGAAACTGTTTTTCGGTGATTATTCTTCAATGGTACATGTATCGGACATGAGCCATATCACTTCAAAACACTTCTCAGTGTCCACACTATCACCGTGGTAAATTTGGTCAAGATCGCGTGAGCGGTTAGTGAGGAGTTAAGCCACCAACAAACGGCTATGCCGGGTATAATAGGCAATAGTAGTAGTAATATTGGTAATAGCAGAGTACTTACGCAGCCATATTAGCGAAGAATATGAAGAGAATAAGAGTAGACTTGAGGCTGTATCGTTTTGAAACTAAAACCTTGAGGTCTCTCAGAACGTTGAGGAATAGATCCCTCGTTCTGTTCTCGTCACCGCCCAGAGACTTCGCCACGAAGTCATCTTGAATCAGCTTCTTTATCTGTAATCAATAGACCTCAATTGAGACTTTTCTGAAAAAGAACTATTTTTTTAAATTTATGTATGTACACACACGATCAGACATAAAAATACAAAAATGGAAGAAGTAGTACAGATTGCTTTTAATGAATTTTATCGTGATTTATTTAACCTGTCGTACTTACTCGGTTCTAGACTCGGATCTTTCTCATCTTACTTTTTATTGCTCGGTTTTTAAAGGCCATATCGTGATGTTACATCTATACTTTTATAAAACTGTAATTTATTTGTGTCTGTGCATTGGAGATATTAAAAAAAATACTTGGGTTATACAATAATGTTAACGGGAATCAACGCTTATACATACCTTTGGATTGTCTGACGTTTCGACCAGGCCATGGTCACAGGCTGACTCAGTCACTCAGTCAGCCTGTGACCACGGTTCCCGTTAACATTATTATATATCATGGAACGCGAAAGTTTAAAAATTAGTTTACTCGGGTTAGTTAAATGAGCGATCGTGAACACAAAAATATTTTTTGTCTGTCTGTCTGTAATTCTTGTCTGTTTGTTCGCGATGGAAGCAAAAAGTACTGAACGGATTTTGATGCTATTAGAAAGGTCATGGTCAGATTTAAAATCTGCTGTATGGTTGATTGCAATTGGTTAAATAGAACCTGTAATATGGCCAAAAAACGAGAACTGACCCCCACGCGGTTGGAGCCTATAACCTTACCCACGAACTGGTCCATAAATTGCAATGATTGCTCAAGACCATACGAAGTGGAGAAGTAAAAACCGGAAAGTGGACTTCGGATTTCAGAGGTGAAAATCTCGGATACAACCGGGGCTAGCGCAACGCAAAGATGACGATGATGACTATTCCCGACGTTTTAGTTGCTTATGGAGAAAAAAAAACTAATTTCAATGGAAAAAAGGATATTTTTTTTTTAATAACGACGTTTTTGAACGAAATAATTATCGACAACATACGTAAGACTTACTAATACGCAGTTCCTCATTAACCATATTCGGAAACATCTCAATGAAGGGCAAAGCTATTATATTCTTCCTGTGTCTTCTAATTCTATTGATTCGGCACATATGTAGGCCTAACTTGAAATGTACATCCGCAATGGCGGGCCCGCACGAAACAGGAACGAAAGAAGTGGCATTTAGGTACCATGAAGTTGCTTCGGATTTCGTTCTTTCGGTCGGGACCATAAAGTATGTTTGGGAGTGAATCAAACATATCAAGGAGGTTTTCGTTTACAATATATTTCTATAAAAAAATGAACTTTTATAAACCAACATATAAACAAGTTGAATTCCTGAGACGAGCTCAGCCGAATACAAGGGATTTTCTTTTTTTTTTTTTTTTTTTTTTTAACTTGCAATGGTTCATCCCAGCACGAATCTATTACCGAAAACAGCAACTCGATAGCTCATCTCCTTCATACCCAAAACCGTGACAGAAAATTGGCAACGACGACGTCGACGACGTCGACGACAACTCGATAGCAATAGGGCTTTTCTAAAGAAAATCCCTAAAAATACACTCCTTTGTATTGGATTATGTTAACCTTTCGACCTTTTGAAATAAGTCGTATAGTACCGTGTTTCCATTTTTTTTTGGCGGGCTGTCAAAATTCAGAATTTCGCGGTTTCAGATCGTTTTATGGTAGTGTTTAGGCCGAATGAACTGCCACGTAGCGTCTTCGGGCCTGATTGCGGGATAAGTACGTTTCATGGTGCCAATTGCCCAAAAATTTAGTCCGCAATTATGGATGTACGGTTCATGGTGGGCCTGCTGGTATTTGGGACTCGTAGATTATAGAAACCGCGCTTTGTGAAGAATTCTAAATAAATATATAATAAATATTCTACGACATTCTACACAGCGCTTTCTAGACCCAAAGTAAGCATAGTTTAACTAGCTTGTGTTATGGGTTCCAGAATGCGGATAAACATACTTATATACTTTTTTTTTGTAAATACATACATATTATACATAGAAACACCCAGACCAATGCAAATAGACATATTCATGCATACAAATATTTGCACTGAGCGGGAATCGAACCCGCGCCACAGAGGCCGTCCAAAATCTGCGTCATTTTGGGTGTGTATGACAATACCTGGAGCCTCGGTTCCCGAGCTAATCTTATCTGCAAGCCAGTATACTTGCTGATCGAAGGACGAAGCTCTAGAGGAGGTTTTCTTCTCGGGTTTGGAGAGTCAGATGGCAGTCGTGTTCGTAAAAGCCAAAATAAAGTAAAGTATGGAGAAAAGCGGATCCCGATTGTAACCTTAGGATTCAATCGGGATTAGCACTTGGATGAATAAGAAGAGATGAATTAAAAAAAATATATATATAGGATAAAGTTGAACAGTAACGCTGCATCTATACTCTATACTATTATACTATTTTAAATTAGTTGTGTCTGTACATTGAAGATATTATAAAAATATCAGTGGCATTCCAAGAGTACAGACAGAAGTGACGATCTCTGTGGCGTAGCGGTAGTGCATTCAACTGCTAAGCCAAAGGTTGCTGGTTCGATTCCCGCTCAGTGCAAATATGTATATTTGCATTGGTCTGCGTGTTTCTATGTATAATATGTATTTGTTTACAAAAAATAGTATTTAAGTATGTTTATTCGAATTCTAGAAGGCGTATACGGTCTAGAAGGCGTTGTGTACTTTGTCCTACAATATTTTATTTAATTTACAACATAAAAAAATAAAAAGCGGCCAAGTGCGAGTCGGACTCGCCCATTAAGGGTTCCGTAGCAGCAAGGTTTTTTTTTAATTTTTATATTTGAGTTGATTGAATGAAAGGTAAATTGCAGTTTACGATTTATGACGTATTAAAAAAAACTACTTACTAGATCTCGTTCAAACCAATTATCGTTGGAAGTTTACATGGTAATGTACATCATATATTTTTTTTAGTTTTATCATTCTCTTTTCTCTCTCAGTTATTGGGGGGGGGGGGGGGGGCACACATTTTACCACTTTGGAAGTGTCTCTCGCGCAAACTATTCAGTTTAGAAAAAAATTATATTAGAAACCTATATATCATTTTTGAAGACCTATCCATAGATACTACACATGTATGGGTTTGATGAAAAAAAAATTTGTGAGTTTCAGTTCTAAGTAACCCCCAAAATTTATTGTTTTTTTTCTATTTTTGTATGAAAATCTTAATGCGGTTCACAGAATACATCTACTTACCAAGTTTCAACAGCATAGATCTTATAGTTTAGGAAAAAAGTGGCTGTGACATACGGACGGACAGACAGACAGACATGACGAATCTATAAGGGTTCCGTTTTCTGCCATTTGGCAACGGAACCCTAAAAAAGGTACATGATGGGATCCACATCCATCCACATGCCTCCCATAATGATCGCGGGTTCAACTCCCGTCTTGGATGTTGACTTATTCCGATTTAAACTTGTAAGTATTTGCTTGGAATTCATCCATTAACAAGAAGAACTTGCCTTAAAATCCGAATTCTTGCCATGATTAGCCTTGTAGATATACGCCAGCGCTTTCAAAGCCTTGTCTCCTCTGTTCGTATCAGAAAGCAGCCTCGGACTCTCAGGCAGACACAGCAGCCAGACCCCAGCGATGAACCCGGGTATACTGCCGAGAGCCAGGAGCAGTCTCCAGGAGTAGATCGGCAGTAAGGTGGGGGAGTCAGGTATGTTGAACGGGATTACCAGCCAGGAAACAGCTGAAATAAAATTTGCAGTTAATTTAATAAATTATAATTAGTGGCAAGCCAAGAAGCAGAAGGCGACCTTGCTTGACAATGCGCGAATAGTTCAGTGATTCCTGGGCCAAGTAGTTTAGGCAGGCTGATGGAATCACGGAATCATCACCCCTGATGGAATATGGGGTAAGATGCTTTCCCATCAACAAAAATCAGAAATAATCGACAAACTCACAAAACTGGCACTGTCTTTGTATTGTTTTAGTACTAGCTTTTAGCTATTTTTACTGGTGGTAGAAATTTGATGACACAAATTTGTCACAAAATTCGGCCGGGTACGTACCACCGTGCACGATTGTGAAAAACCCTCCATAGTAATCCAATTTCGGTTTGATTGCGTTCAGGGGTCAGCAAGTGCATAGCCGGGCGGGGGATTGTGGTCGCAGCACTAGTGGGACCGGTGGTGTCACGTGGTGCTGCGCGGACAATCCTCTTCTGATGAGGCCGTCAAGCTGAGTGCCACCATTGTTAACATGGTACGTGTATGTAATGGTGACCCTCTTTCCTGAGACTTTACCTTCAGCTTACCATCAGGCGAGGTGAAGTCAAATTGACGTGTCCTAAATATAAAAAAAAAAAAAAAAAAGCTTTTGCCCTCGGAATTCTGTTCCCGTTCTCGCTGCCCATGCGAACCTATTCTAGGTATAATAAGTAAGCTAGATCCGTTCAGCCGTTTTTAAGTGAAGGTTAACAAACAGCCATACATCCTCATAAACTTTCGTGTGTATAATATTAGTAGGATGGATTGATATCCAAAAAACTATTCGAATATTTAATGTTTTAAAGTTCTGCATATTAAGCCATAAATGCGTAAAGATAATATTACCATAATATTATAATTAAAACGACGACTAAGTTTATATATGCATGCACAAATTACTATGTGTCATATATTATAAATACTGGCTATTTCTGGGCACGGATAAAGACGCAGGGGAGGGGGAGGGAGTGATTACATTATTTGCAATGTGCATTGCACTTTCTTCTTCTTCTTTTTTTCTTGGATGGCAATATAGTCAACCCAATTTAGGGGACATTCTTGCCAGTGTCAAGTTGGAAATTTCCCAATCATAAAGTGATTCTTCGGCGTTTGAGTTGAATGTAGACAGGCTTTTACGTTGACTTAGGTGGGCAATATATCTGGGACACAGATATAATGGTAATTACAAAGATATATTATGAAGACGTAAGAATGTAATAAGCGATTTTATTAAGCGTAGCGAGCCGAAGGCGAGCGAAGCGTCTTTGGTTTCAAAGTTGCATTTCAAACAAATGATACTCCTCCGAAACCGTTTGACCGATCTCGACCAAATTTGCCACGGTGATCAAGTAGACATTACTGAGTGTCGTAAGGGGTCGAATGTCCAGATCGGTCTTACCATCGAGGAATAATCACCGAAAAACCAAATCAATGGAAAAAGTCGACCGGTCTCGTTGACCTATTGTTGGATAGGCAAATCTCGCTACGCTTAAGTTTGGGTTGATTGCGAAGCTGGTAACCGTCCTAGTATATACTTTGTTAGATAACGATAAGCATTGCACCTTCTTATGTGATGTGACCTCAGAGATGGCAAAGAAATCGTACCGTAACCCATGGCCAAATTCCGCTTTTGAAGAACATTAGCCGAAAGCACGAACGCATCCTCCAAAGAAAGGTTTTCTAGTTTAGCATCCTGCTAGTTACGTTATATCGTAATCTAACCTAACTAAATATAAAAATATTACTTTAAAAATCCCCAAGGGGGAATGTAGATCTGTGTTATTAATATCCGCATTTCGACAATTATATTCTCAATCATTTTAATAAAGCCCGAGTCTGCCGTTAAACGGGCTTCCTATCAAAATTCGGCAATCAATAAATTCTGATAGATTTCTTTAATTTAGGGCACGGTAATATGACTTTATCTCGCTTGATGCCTCGACCATTAGGTATAAATACAAGTAATGCTGCAATTGTAGCCTTCTTTGGCGGCCTCATCAGATGCGCTTTCACACCCCACTTGAAGGACCCGGGATTTCAGGAAGAAAGAAACACGTGTGCTGGTAAAGAAAAGTTTTTATAGTACGGCAAAGAAAAGAGAAAAAAACTCAGTAAAGCACCGCTTGATTTGGGAATCAAAACCTAGCCCTTATAAAGCATTTGAAGTCGCAATGCTACCGACAAAATTTCAATTACACATTATCATCGCTTATGACAGAATTGAATCCTTCTATTCGCAACGCCTCTGTATTTCCGGACGACATAGCAAACATAATGAACGCAGAGTTCAATGATTCGGTAACAAATCTATACAAATTTAGTCTGTTGAATGAAATAATGTTGCTTTTTATTTATAGGAAGCACGTGGCCACGGTTCTGAGTGACTGTAGGTGTTGACTGCATGGTTTCCGGTGAAGGTGAATACAAGGGCCAACGCATTTCACGTAAGATATGACGTTTAGTGCGAGTTCATAAACCGCAGTTAGACTTGGGCATTCACAGAAGGGCTTATCCACATACTAAGCGCCGACACACGATCGTCCATGTACGAAAAATCGAGCAATGGATCGAGCTATATTTGAAGTCTCTTTTTTAAATATAAAATTCATGAGGTCATTCCACAAAGAACTAAAGTTACCGATCTAGCTTGTATATTAAGCAAGCTGAAGTGGCAGTGGGCTGGCTACATTTGCTGAAGAGTCAATGGCCCTTGGAGCAAGAAAGTCATAGAGGGGAGACTGCGAATTGGCATACAGAAAGTGGGATACCTTCCAGTCAAATGGATTCACGACCTAAAAAGGTCCTGGCCATTACACTAGCGACGTAAACCCACTCCTAACACAAGCAATTTAGCTTAGCTGGAGGGGTTAGGGGGAATATTAATAATTTCGGTTACTAATATTCTTTACAAAAAAAAAAAAAAACAAAAAACAAGCTGTTGCCAGCGGCTTCACCCACGTGGAATTATTAATAATCCAGGAATAAAAACCGGCCAAGTGCGAGTTGGACCCACCCATGACGGGGTTCCGTGGCAGCAATTTTTGAGTTTCAGTTCTAAGTAGGGGAACCCCCAAAATTTATTGTTTTTTTTTTTCTATTTTTGTGTGACTGTAGCTAATGTCGGCCAGCTAATGTCCAGCCTTTTGAGCGTGATTGAGTACCAAACATCCATACATTCAAAACTCCTTATAAACTTTCATATTTATTATAATAAATAGAATAGGATAGGAAGATTAGGAAGTAGTATACTAAGATTACAATAAGTCTTAGAAGTTAAGAAGCAAGGTCAAAATCCTCACCAGGTAATATCAGCCAGGCGACGATGAAACTCATGCCCACGACGTTCAGGTACAGTTGGCGTTTTTTGGCTCCGACCAAGTCTGACAAATAAGAGAAGACCAGTGTCGCAGGACCACCTGTTGAAAAGAACAATTTAATTGAATAAGTAGCGAACAGATACTTGTTCGCATTTTACTATGTCTTATGCCATACACACCAAGCGATCGAATACAAAAAAAAAAGAAATTGAACGCAATCACCGCTGGTGCAATTGTCTGGAATCGCAACGGACGCGAGGCGACCGCCCGCGCACTTTATTCAATTTAACGTTTTAGATTTAAACGAAATCAAAAATAGGAGAAGTTTTGAAGTAAAATATTTTAGACAAATCCGATTGTCTAAAATATTTTTATGCAGGATAAACCAAATCAAACATCTTTATGGATGCAGGTCACAAAGTAACACTTATGGACGTCCAGATTATTTGCTTCTACATTTACCTTTCTAGCCAGATTTGGAAGACAATAAATAAAGCCCGTGACCATGCTGCTGAAAAGCAACTGAAACGTCGGGTTCAATGTAAATTATAAAATAACATCAAATAAATCGCGATAGAATTCATTTAAAAAAAGATTCATTTCAGAATAGAATCTAACATCAAAAATTAGCAGCCAATGTTTTTTAATATTAATTAAGCGTAGCGAGCCGAAGGCGAGCGAAGCGTCTTTGGTTTCAAATTTGCATTTCAAACAAATGATACTCCTCCGAGACCGTTAGACCGATCTCGACCAAATTTGCCACGGTGATCAAGTGGTCGAATGTCCCGATCGGTCTTACCATCGAGGAATAATCACCGAAAAACCAAATCCATGGAAAAAGTCGACCGGTCACGTTGACCTATTGTTGGATAGGCAAATCTCGCTACGCTTAAGTTTGGGTTGATTGCCAAGCTGGCAATTTTTTGATTATAAACTTTATCAACAAGCAAGATACTGCGTCTAAGATGTCATATTATGTAGGGAACCTCGAACATATTCGAAGTGAGCCATATTGTTTAACAGAAATTTGGAATCGAATTCGTAAGTTACAGAAAATTTACCACAGATCAAGGAATCCATGTCACTCGCGGGGCGCAAACGAGGAAGCGAGCGACTCTGTGATATCTTTCATTCGAATTTGGGTATATTGGGGTAGTCCCACTAAAATTGTATGAAGAAAAATCTCACTTCTGAGGCTTTAAAGTACACTTATGAAAATACATTTACCTACATACCTACTTTGTATGACGTTACTTTACAGTTATATTATCACGATCGGTAAAGTCGACTTTTTTTTTTTTTTTCATTTATTTGGATAAACAAACAGTGATAAATTACAGTAGGGTTGCTTAACTTAGGTGTATGTAGAATTAAATTTACCACCAACACCGTTTACCACAGATTAAACATTTAGCAGTCGTTGTGACTTATAGTTGAATATTTGAACGAAAATAACAATAGGCAAGTATAGGAAATTATTATTGACTTTACACAATGATAATGATAATAATCCTCACAGGTAATTCAAATTGAAGTGTCTGTCCGTAACATTAATAATAACCTGTTTACCAACAATATATAAACTTCTTACATCCATTCTGACAGCTAAATTGTCAGCTCACATAGAGAATAACTCTATAATGTCTATCTCTCAGAATGGATGTAGAAGTGGGGCACGTGGTACGAAGGAGCTCCTTATTTTTGACATGGCCATTAGCCAACAGGTCCGCCGTAACCGAAAGAATCTGACGACATGCTGGATTGACTACAAGAAAGCCTACGATTCCGTGCCACATACATGGCTGTTGAGGGTGCTGGAGTTGTATAAAATTGATACAACTCTATGCACCTTCTTAAAGGAATGTATGGGGCAATGGAGGACGGTTCTTC
Organism: Cybosia mesomella; assembly: GCA_946251805.1. NCBI lineage: Eukaryota > Metazoa > Arthropoda > Insecta > Lepidoptera > Erebidae > Cybosia > Cybosia mesomella. The sequence continues at coordinate 3,528,234 of OX276400.1, forward strand.
TTTCTCCAGGGTGTGGTCAGGTCCTTGGGGATGATGTACCGATAAAGATCGAGAGGGGTATATTCCAGGGTGATAGCCTGAGTCCGTTATGGTTTTGCCTAGCACTGAATCCTCTCAGTACAATACTGGAGAATTCAAGACTAGGCTATCAGTTGCGGAGAGGAGGTCAAGTTATATCCCATCTTCTTTACATGGATGACTTGAAATTATTTGCCCCCACCGACTCCCAGCTGGTAGAATTACTTAAGGTAACTGAAACCTTTAGTAATTCTATCAGAATGGAGTTTGGTGTAGACAAATGTGCAGTCATGCATGTTAAGAAGGGTGGGGTTGTGGAATCTGAAAGAATTGAACTTTCAGATTCTACACAACTGAAATCTCTCTCGGCAACTGAAACCTATAAATATCTTGGTATGTCACAAGCGCTAGGTATTACTGAGGCTGCCATGAAACAGACGTTGCGGGATCGTTTCTTTGGGCGCCTGAAAAAAGTACTTCAGAGTCTTTTATCGGGCGGTAACAAGGTGCGAGCCTACAACGGCTGGGTCATGCCAGTCTTAGTATACTCCTTTGGCATACTAAGATGGACTCAGACCGAATTAGATGCCCTGGATAGGAAATTCCGTACGTTGCTAACTGCAAATCGTATGCACCACCCACGCTCTTCAGTAATGAGGTTGTATATCCCACGGAAGTGTGGGGGTCGTGGTTTTTTAAACGCCAAGACTCTCCACAACCGTGAGATATGCAACCTTAGGGAATATTTCCTAAACGTTCACGTGGGTGTGCACCGAGATGTAGTGGCAATAGACAACGGACTGACCCCTCTAGCTCTGGCTAAAGAGAACTGGCACAAACCGGTAATACTTAGCATCGCTGATCGCAAGGAAATATGGAAGAGCAAAGAGCTGCATGGACGTTTTTATCGGGCCTTAAATGGGCCCGACGTAGATATAAAAGCATCAGTGTTCTGGCTACGCTTCGGTGATCTCTTTGGAGAAACCGAAGGTTTTGTCTGTGCAATTACAGATGAAGTTGTCATGACGAATAATTATCGGAGGTATATCCTTAAGGACGGCACGATTGACATATGTCGGGCGTGTCACCGTCCCGGAGAATCCCTAAGACATATTATCTCTGGTTGTTCTCGTCTTGCTAACGGAGAGTATTTACATAGACACAACCAAGTGGCCAGAATCGTTCATCAACAACTTGCTCTGAAATACGATCTTGTAGATTCGGAGGTACCGTATTACAGGTATGTGCCCGACCCAGTTCTTGATAATGGTCGTGTCACGTTGTACTGGGATCGATCAATCGTTACTGACAGGACTATTGTAGCCAATAAGCCTGATATAGTGGTGATTGATCGATCAGAGCGTCTCGCAATAATTGTAGACATCACCATCCCCCATGATGACAATCTCGTGAAAGCCGAAAAAGACAAACAAATAAAATATTTGGACTTGGCTCACGAGATTGTCGACATGTGGGATGTGGATTCAGCAATTATTGTTCCGATAGTCGTATCGGTTCACGGACTGATTGCCAAGAGCCTCGATCAACATCTCCAGAGGCTCGCGTTAGGCAGTTGGGTCAAGGGCTTGATGCAGAAGGCAGTGCTCCTCGACACGGCACGTATTGTGAGGAGGTTCCTCTCCCTGGAGCCCTAACCACCGGTAGCTTGGTCCCTGTACCCGATGCCGGTGGGCCACTATTTTTTATATTTTTAAATATATTTGTTTTTTTTTTATATAGAATGTATTTAAAAATATAATTTATATGTATTTTAAGAGTAATAAAGAGAATAATAATAATAATAACAGATTTTTTACGAATACATAAAAATATAGATATGTAGTTATACTTATACAGATTGCAGATAGGTATCCTTAAATAAGAAAAACCAAATAGGTATAAACAGTTTTTAGTCCGTCCGTCTGTCTGTCACTCTGTTTGTTTGTTTGACTTCGCTAATCTACGAATCGGCTCGGCCGATTTCAACAGAACTGCCGCCATCAGATAGTTGACGTTACAAGACATTACATTTAAACCAGTCATTTTTATTTTAGAAAAAGAATTAGGAATTAGGGTTCCGCGCAAAGAATATTAAGACCCAGATTTAAGTCCACGCGGATGAGGAAGCGGGGTGTTACAATGAGTTTTAAGTACTTAAATGTTCCAATATTAATCTCCTGAACGTACCTGGACGCGTTGCAGCTATATCAATAGAGTTGAAGTTCTCGTTATAAGACGGTACGATACTATACAGAGGCGAACGTTTACCAGCGTTTGTGCGGCATCTGGTAGTAGTGAATAGCTGACACGGGTTACGACAGTGCGTCCTAGTAGGCACCCTATAGCACAACTTGTTGATAATAGGAGCGCAATCGTATCTATTATGATATAAGTCAAATAGCAACATGGCTTGAAGTTGATGACGCCGTCGATCAAGACTTAAAAGTTTGTACTTGTCCAGTAATTGTTCGTACGTCAAGTAATTACGAAAACATCTGTATTGCATACACTTTAGAAATTTCCTTTGAACTCTTTCAAGGGCTTCGTTATATTTTTCATAAAATGGATTCCAGATACATACACCGTATTCAAGTTGAGAACGTACTAGAGTTTTATATAGGTAAAGGTATGTGGAAGTTTGTGTGAACTTGGCACTTGGACGCATTACATAACCGTACATTTTGAACGACTTATTTATTATGTTATCTAAGTGCAGATTAAGGTCTAATTTACTGTCTAGGGTGACTCCAAGATCTCTGATATAATTCACCATTTTGAGTTCTTCGCCACCTAATTTATAATTTGAGGTTATATAATGTTTCTTCTTTGTGAAGGTTATACTATTGCACTTGTTGATACTTAGGTCTAGCCTATTGTTGGTGCAGTATATCGAGAAGCGATCTAGGTCGGATTGGAATGCAACTTGATCATCATTATTTTCAATTATATGGTACATTTTCAAGTCATCTGCATACAGGAGAAAATGACAAAATTTGAAACAGTGACCTATGTCTAAAGATTTAGATCGGAAAAAGAGAACATCTAGGACGGGACAAGATTATTAGTAACTTCCGTTACTAATAATCTTTAAAAAAAAGATTATGAAAGTAGAAGAAGCGAAAGGCGGCTACCAGGATTGCAGCAAGTGGAAAAACCGTTTTCACTGCCTACCCCAATAGGAAAGAGGTGTGACTTATGTCTTTATATAATGTATGTAGAAATATATATTATTACCAACTCACCTATAATAAATCCGTTAATAGTTCTTGCAGCAAGCAGAAGTCTGTAGTCTGGTACAGTACTCTGGGCCAGCGTGATTGTTGCATCCAGGAGTAGAGTCATGCTCAGACAGTTTCTTCTACCGAAAACATCTCCAACAATACCCCAGAAGAATGCACTGGCTACACCACCTGCAATAAAAAATATTTTAGAATAAATAATTGATTTTTCATTCAAAAATGATTTTTTGAAGTGTACGCATAACCCACTTAGATCTTCGAAGTCTTCCAAGTCAATCCCCTCTGTGAGCCGGCGCACATGCTGATTGACGGATCAGGCTCTGGTACAGATTTATTTTTGGGGTTGACGGCTCAGTCGGCAATCGCCCCCGTAAAGGTAGATATAAGCTACATCAGGATGAGAAATGGTAGGGGAGCGTACCCTGGAGTCTGAAGTGCTAGCTTACCTGGGTTTAAACAGGGGATATGTAATGTACCGTTGCAGATGCTCCAAATATCTTGTTGGGACTCCTTATTATTATACCTCCTCGCAGGTCAATAGTTTACACAAAAAATGACGAATTGTGCCAAATTTACGCGTTGCAATTGAAACGATTCTGTTTACGGTGAGCATTATCGCTAAATTACACGCATGACGTCATCGGCGGTGGTGAATTACACATTCGTTTTTCAAACTATTTAATGATCACCCGGTGGTTTTAGTCGGTTCAAACCCGATATAACCGCCCCCGCTGGCCGGTGGGGGGGGGGGGGGGTATCCAAGGGGATTTCCGCAAGAAAAAAAAGGTATCTAACCTGCTGGTATTCTGCGGTTGATACTAGTATCTTTAATTTTTAAACCTGACTTTGTACCGAAACAGCTAGACCAGTGGGCGTGCAGATTGTTTAATTGTAGTCATTACCAATCGTACCACTTAACTGGGTATGACTCGTCGATGTTTACTGGGCATTAGGTTACTAAATAGGCCACCTCGTTCTAAGTGCATTTGTTTGTGAATAATTTACCACTCTTTCTTTTTTCTTTAAATATAAAAGAGTTTTGACGGCCTCTGTGGCGTAGCGGTAGTGCATTCGACTGCTACGACCGGGGGCGCGCGATTCCCGCTCAGTGCAAATTTTGTATGCATGAATATGTCTAATATGTATAATATGTATGTATTTACAAAAAAGGATATATATATATATATGTTTATACAAGATATATATACAAGATAGTTAAACTATGATTACTTTGGGTTTAGAAAGCGCTGTGTAGAATATCGTAGAATATTTATTTATTTATATATATAGCAGCACACAATAAAATTTAGTGTTACCATAAGAATCAATAAGTACGTTTTTGATTCTGATTTTCAACTCTGTTACCCTTTTTTTTTTTTTTATGCGGAAATCCCTTCGGATACCCCCCCGCCAGCCAGCGGGGGCGGTTATGTCGGGCTTGAACCGACTAACACCGCACGCCGTCTCGGGTCTACAGACGCCGGGGTGTAAGGTTACCCAAAGAGCTTATCCCTCGCACTCCGACTGACCCTGGGCCATTCGCAGTGTCCCCTCTGATAACAGCAGAGGGGTACCTGGAGCGACCACGCCCCCCCACGGGCCTTGCAGGCCCGCCATACCCCGACCCCCTCGTGCAATGGGGTCAGCTGGCCCTGAAAAGGGCCGGTTGGTCAGACTCTTGACCGTTGACGTTGACGCCAGCTACTCCAGAGGAGCAATCAATGATGCGTCATCGCCCACGTTGCCCAGGGTGCACCAAACTTTGAGGTGATCCAACCAGTCGCACCCACAACTCTGTTACCCTCAACCGGAAAAAACATTAATTTACCTATTATGTTTCTTCATAACCGAATAGTTGGCGTCAAAATAAGTTAAGTACAAAGATGACAACATTACAGCTTACTATGGACATTCCAATAAACAATTACAGTCATTTTTATGGTCTTATTAGCGGATAGATCAAAAATGAAGAAATTAGATGTTAGGACATTTTTGGAAATAGCTCATGCCACGAAATGCGGCAAAGCTTCGTAGAAACCGTAAATGAATAAATAAATTGCGATGTATTTATATTTCTATGCAAGTGGTGGACCGTGAACTAATCGACCGAAAAGACCTTGCAAAGTGGCGGTGGAAATGAATTAAGGCGAGGGTATTCGACGACTTTAGCCAAAATGGCATAGCAAAGTTGCTACTTTACGGGACAGCGAGGCGCTGGCGTGGCGATCCGCGCTCAGTATCTCGCGTCAACATACAGAAAAACAACGAATATTAACTTAAGGTGGTGTTTTAGCATTAATACAAATAATGACGCAACAGTTATTTACATAGGAGATCTTCTAGTAGCGCTTTAGGTAAAGGCAATAAGACTTATTACAATTATGATATTATAATAGCTTTCAGAAAGTACCTCTTACTCCCGCGGGACCCCATACACATACGTTACCCATGAGGCATATACACCCATAGGGCCCACATACCTATGAGGCCCCACACATCCATGAGTCCCATATACCCTTAGTGCCCCATCAAGCTCTGTGGGTCCTCTTTCACCTGTGGGACCCATATATATCAACCATGGGCCCGATACACCCATGGATTCCATATATTCATGGGCCCCATCAAGATCTGTAGGGTATCCTGGGCCCAAGCAAGGGGTCAGACGGCAGTCGCTCTCGCAAAAGTCAAAATGAACCAAATTATGGAAAGGAAAAGTACCTAGAAGAGCGAACCCTGGGCTCCAAACTGTAAGCTTAGGATGCAATCGGGATTGAAGCTCGAATGGTGATGATGATGATTTGTTGGGCATTACAAATTTGTATATACGGCTTCATGAGGTGGGGACCACTCCAAAAGCTTAGCCACCAATGAAAACATATAGATATTTAGAGGCAGGTAGTAGTAGTATTTGGGTGTGTTGAAGGTTCATATCAGTTTTTAAAATATATCGCTGGTAGGTACATTTCCCACGGACGGTGGGGCGACTAGCGCCCTTCCCCCAAACCAGGGCAAGACGGGGACACCGTGGTTCCCAATCCCGAAGGGGCCATCTCGAAACCGGAGATGACCCAGGGTCTGTAGGGGTGCGAGGGATCAGCTCTATGGGCAACCGTATACCCCGGCGTCCGTAGACCCGAGACGGCGTGCGGTTTTAGTAGGTTCAAGCCCGACATAACCACCCCCGCTGGCTGGCGGGGGGGTATCCAAAGGAAATTCCGCAAGAAATAAAAAAAGGTACCTTTCCCAATAGTTAGTGCCACCATTTGTTATACTATTTATACTGTTGATTGATGGCACTTGTTGTAATTATAGTGGAAAAGTATAAGTGTGCAGAACAACTAGTACATAAGGTTAATTTAGTTAGTACATAAGTGATAGTGTATAATAGTTAAACTGATTTACCAAAAAACTATAGGAATAATCGTGTATAACAGTTATAAGTTTGCGACGAAGAAATCGTCATTGTTTACCGATCTATAAGTGTAAATTGTATCTTATTGCGTGTCACCTTATTTCTACTACCTATTAGAATACATAATACGATATATAAATCATTGTAAATAGAAAATAAACGCATATTTGTAAGATTGACCGATCGACTATTAGGGTATATCCGCGAAAAGTCGTTAAGCCGTGGTGTCGCTAACGAGCCGCGAAAGTTCGATCGGCCAATCAGAAAAATCGAATTAATTGAATTAAGACTATAAAAAGCCGCTATATTGTGATTTGACACCTCAGTCGGCAACTAGAAAATCAAGCGAGAAGTGCTCTCTCCTCTTCACAAAGAATAAATGAAGATACATGAAAAAATCTCTCTTTCATTCTGGAAAATTCAAGTACTCTTCGAGGCTACCCATAATAGGTGTTCCACTGAAGACCAGCACCACGGCGACATCTACAATCCAGCAAACCCCCGCAAGTACACACCCATTGCGACGAAGTCGTGCTGAAGAGCAGATTAAGTCTCATGGACGGAAATGGCTTTGGGTTGTGTACAATAAGTGATGCATTATTTCAACATTTCATATTTTATAGACTAGAGGAGATTTTTTTGACACAAATACAATTAAAGACCTGACTCAGACCCTCGTAACCTCGAGTTTAGCCTAAATAATTGGGCGTAGCTATCTCGTGGCTCATGGACCATATAAGGATCTGAATTGATATGGTGTGAACTACACATTATCGCTTTACGACACGAAGACGTTCAACATTGTTTAATTATTATGCAACCAGACATTACATTATTGTCAACTAGTAACAATTTTTAAATATCTATTTCATTTTGTGCTTTTGTATTGCTATGAAAAAAACCGGCCAAGTGCCAGTCGGACTCATCCATGAAGGGTTCCGTAGCAGCAAGTAACATAATGTTTTTTAAAATTTTATATTTGAGTTGATTGAATGAAAAGTAAATTGCGGTTTATGATTTATGACGTATAAAAAAAACTACTTACCAGATCTCGTTCAAACAAGGGGGGGGGGGAACACATATTACCACTTTGGAAGTTTCTCACTTCAAAACTATTCAGTTTAGAAAAAAATTATATTAGAAACCTCAATATCATTTTTGAAGACCTATCCATAGATACCACACACGTATAGGTATGATGAAAAAAAAATGATTGAGTTTCAGTTCTAAGTATGGGGAACCCCCAAAATTTAATGTTTTATTTTTGTATGAAAATCTTAATGCGGTTCACAGAATACATCTACGTACCAAGTTTCAGAAAAGTGGCTGTGCCATACGGACGGACAGACAGACAGACATGACGAATCTATAAGGGTTCCGTTTTTTGCCATTTGGCAACGGAACCCTAAAAATGATATTAGAAACCCCAATATCAGTTTTGAAGACCTATCCATAGATACACGTATGGGCTTGATGATAAAAACATTTTTAGACTAATTTCTAAGTATGGGGAACCCCCAAACTGTATTGTCTTTTTTTTCTATTTTTGTGTGAAAATCTTAATGCGGTTCACTGCATAAAACCGAGGCCCTGTTCTTTCTTGGGCCTCGGAGCAAGCCACCTGAGGGATCCAGTCAAATCGTGGGAGGTAATCGCATCGGCATCAAGCCCCAAATTAAATATTTGGGGCTCGTCGTCCAAAAGTATGTCGTCTATGTCCAAAAGTATGTCATCTACTTACCAAGTTTCAACAGCATAGTTCTTATAGTTTCGGAAAAAAATGAATGTGACATACGGACGAACAGACAGACAGACATGACGAATCTATAAGGGTCCCGTTTTTTGCCATTTGGCTACTGAACCCTAGAAAGTTAGACATCACGTCATCAGTTTCATGAATTTATTAGCTATGTAATATGTTATTATTTTAGTAAATAATGCTACATAAATTTTACAAAGAAACACATAGAACAATGCAAATAAACATGTTCATGCATACAAACACTTGCTCTGAACGGGAATCGAGTAAATGTGAAGCATCGGCATGTTTTTGTATTGATCAATAGTTTATAATATCTTCGTCATTTTATTTCAAGCCATAGCACAATAGGAACACGGATATACTGAATCGAGATGACTAAAACCACACAGTGTTCCATCACGGTACCTTTTTTTTTTGTGCGGAAATCCCTTCGGATACCCCCCCGCTGGCCAACGGGGGCGGTTATGTCGGGCTTGAACCGACCAAAACCGCACGCCGTCTCGGGTCTACAGACGCCGGGGTGTAAGGTTACTCATAGAGCATATCCCTCGCACTCCGACTGACCCTGGGCCATTCGTAGTGTCCCCTCTGATAAGAGCAGAGGGGTACCTGAAGCGACCACCCCCCTCCCCCGCGGGCCTTGCAGGCCCGCCATACCCCAATCCCCTCGTGCAATGGGGTCAGCTGGCCCTGAAAAGGGCCGATTGGTCAGACTCTTGGCCGTTGATGTTGACGCCAGCTACTCCAGAGGAGCAATCAATGATGCGTCATCGCCCACGTTGCACCCCCCATCACGGTACCTATATGGGGGAACACCGAATATATCCTAGAAAGGAATTTCCAGAATCCCCACAAACCAGTGGCTGCCTATCATGAACAGGCAGCCTCACCGTGGATTGCAAGGGGCCTTGTGGCTAACATGAAACGCCACTATCTCAGACCTCGGGAGCTTCTCTAGGGCGACGGGTAGCCGTTCCCCTCGCCCTCAGACTCGCCCTTATGGAGGACGGAGATCGTTAAAAGTTCTCCGACGCCTGGTGCACCTTTTACGGGACGGGAGAGTGCTGGTCCTCTCTGGTACCCCTTCCGCCGCCTCTCAAACGAAGCGCTCTTGCTCCGTAACATGGACAAAACCATGGTCTAAAGCGAGAGGACTGACATTCCCCCCGCCGCCTTGAGTGTTTGCAACTTGTAGGTTGACGGGTCATGTGTCGATTTTTTTTCAAAATACTTTCTCGTATTAAGTAAATATGATAGACAATTTAGCTGAAAGGAGAGTTCATTTCGATTTTAAAAACCATTTAAACTGTGTAGCATAAATTTTGAAAACTCGATTGCCACACTCGGTAGTCGAACCGGCGAAAATCCAAAAAAATAACATCCTGTACAACAGTATATTCTGCCATAACATAGGATCAATCATAAGGATCAAATCTCTCTAACAAACATGGTAAATTGTACATTTTAACATAACATAACTTCATGCATGTATCCCTGAAGGGGTAAGCAGATGAGTATTACACACCCACGATTCGCCAGTTATGTTAAGGTCCCAATGTTATTACATTGAGCCTATTGCCATCTACCGGGCACATTATTAAGCGAGCGATAATTATCACTTATTAGTGAACACATAACTACGAAAAGTCTCAGCAGTCCGTTACATGCGCCACTATGTTATCGCCGCTTTAAATGGTTTTTAAAATCAAAATGAAGTCTTCTTTCAGGGAAATTGTACATTTTCACTATTCAAGATACTTCCCCGCCATGTGGCATCGCTTGGGACGCCCTTTATAAAAATATATTTCTTGATTTGAAAATGATGTAACCTGACTTCTTAAAACTGAGTACAAACATTTGTACTTCATTTAGCGCAAGTTCTGCCGATTTATTGTGATTTATTATATTAGCACCAAGCGTATAATATGACTCTAATCAACATAAGTACGTCTAAATTTACGCGTCGTTATTTCTTGAGAACATAAACAATGCTATTTTTTTTTAATAGTAGATAGGTACCAGTCGGGGTGCGAGGGATATGCTGCGGTTCAAGCCCGTCATAACCGCCCCCGCTGCCCGGCCTATCCGAAGGGATTTCCGCACGAAATAAAAAAAAAAGGTACCTAATAGAAACAGAAGAGTAACTTCACCCCATCGGTGCCGACGACAGGGTGGGCGTGTCGGAATCAGACCGACTAAAACCACACGGAAGCCAAATTGTTTGTGTTAGGAGTGGGTTCATGGTGATTTTTTCGATTAGTCCCGGTGTCCACCACCAATTGGGCACCACTGGTGGACAGAGAGACAAATTATGAAATTATGTTCCGCTGTCCACCCTGTCCACCAGTGGTGGACAGAGCAACATATTTAGAAAAGTTGTGTTATTGCGAAACGACTTTTTGTCGCCAAACGCTTCTTCGACTGAACGATTCTTCGAATATTTATCAATCGATGTACTGATGATTTCGCACTTCTTGCCTCGGCTTATATTCCAAAAATAAGTAAAGTGGGTTAGGTTAGGTTAGAACTGTGACCCCAACAGAGCGCGAGCCGAGCGAGCGTAGCGAGCGTGCCGCGACAGCGGCCGGCCAAGCGCCGGAACCACTAGTCCGGAAAGTTTATGGTAAGAAGTGCTATCTATGTACAGTGATAACACAACTTTTCAAAATATGTTGCTCTGTCCACCACTTGTGGACAGCGGAACATAATTTCATAATTTGTCTCTCTGTCCACCAGTGGTGGCCAAATTGGTGGTGGACTCCGGGACTAATCGGATTTTTTCTCAGTTGTTGATAGCAAGGACATCACAAAAGCGTTTAAATCCATTGAGATTAAAAAGACCGCGGACCTATGGGGATTATCAGTCAAAACTGTTTCAAGCATCATTGATGTCATTGCTCCCCATCTAGCAACTGTGTTTAATGACTGCGTCAGTAGCAGTATATTTCCTGATTTAATGAAACATAGTAAAGTCATACCTTTGTTCAAGGCAGGCAGCGCCTCAGATCCCTCGAATTTCAGACCCATCTCTGTGTTGCCAACCTTGAGTAAAGTATTTGAGAAATTAATTCTAGATCAGATGCTAACCCATTTTTATAAATATAAATTATTTCATGATAAACAGTTTGGGTTTACTAAAGGACGATCAACGACGGATGCTGGTATAGAGTTATTGAAATGTATTTACGAGGCCTGGGAGGATAAGCAGGATGCATTAGGTGTTTTCTGCGATCTATCCAGAGCCTTCGATTGCGTCCACCATGATACATTGGTCAAGAAATTAGATTATTACGGAATAAGGAACGAGGCTCTCGACCTTTTGACTTCTTATTTAAACAATAGACTTCAGAGGGTCGATGTGAACGGTACACGTTCGGTGGGATCTTTTGTTTCGATGGGCGTTCCACAGGGGTCGATACTTGGACCATTTTTATTTTTAATTTATATAAATGACCTCCCTTACTACGTAAGGGATAAAAATAGTATTGTTTTGTTTGCTGATGATACTTCCTTAATATTTAAAATTAAAAGACAATTAGATAATTATGACGAAGTGAACAACGCAATCTCACGAGTGGTTCATTGGTTTAATATAAATAATCTTTGCCTTAATGAAAAAAAAACCAAATGTATTAAATTCACCTTACCTAATGTTACACAGGTGGAAACCAATGTACAACTTAATGGACAGTTGTTGAGCCTTGTGGAATCAACCGTGTTCTTAGGTTTAAGTATCAATGCTAAATTACAGTGGGGATCACATATTGAAAAAATAGCTAGTAGGTTAAGTTCTGCTTCCTACGCTGTGAAAAAGATTAGGACTTTAACAGACATAGATACCGCTAGAATAGTTTATTTCAGTTATTTCCATAGTATTATGAGCTACGGAATTCTTCTTTGGGGTAATGCCGCAGATTTAAATACAATCTTTGTACTGCAAAACCGGGCGGTGCGGGCAATTTATAAGTTGGGCCCAAGAGTCTCCCTCCGAGAAAAGTTCAAAGAAATAAACATTCTAACTGTAGTTTCCCAATATATTTTTGAAAATCTTTTGTACATTTGGACATAGACTACTTTTTATCGCGGGAACAGAATTCCACGCAGGCGGAGCCGCGGGCAAGAGTTAGTTTGTTATATTCTCCCAAATCGTATTCCTAGGGAGAAATGCAGAGACGGAAGTGTTTATAAGATTTACGTGAGAGTCCGGCTTGCTACGGTTTTATAGAGCACTCTCCTTAACACACATCAGACTGACACCTTTATAGAGGAGTTTAAATCGTTAATATCATTAATTGAAAGCCTTTTAATTTAGATTTCTAAACCGAATAATGCCCCTGGTGCAGGCCTTAATTGTTTTGCTACCTGACAATTTTTTACTCCTATGTTTAGTACCCTTTTTTTTTTTTATTCGTGCGGAAATCCCTTCGGATACCCCCCCGCGTGCCAGTACCCAACGCCATCTAGCTATAGAAAACTGAACTACTTCGATACTACTACAAAACTACAAATCCTGAATCGCGAAAGTGAAGTTCACGTACAGGATAGCATAATTATGTACATACAACATCCTAACCACAACCATTGGGCCGCGGCCCGCCAGCGTGATCGCCCGTCTGACCATCCTTCCTTTGTGTTGAATGAATATCACACCCTGTTCCTCCAGGTTGAGAAGAAATAACCAAACAGTTCACTCACCACTCATAAAAGCCATGTTGATCAATCCAGATTGATAAGTGGTCAGCATCAGCTCGCAGCGCGCCGCTGGCAGGACGTACGACATGATGCAGTTCTGCACGCCTGACGCCAAGAACGCGAACGCGCAAGCACCGAGCGCATTGCGGCTGAAGCGGCCATAACCTGAAAAAGAAAAAATCTTGGTTATCTAATGTTTCACCTCTTCAGCACGAAAAGCACCTTTGCGTAAAAACTTGTAGTAAAATCGCATTTTGCTGCGAGCGTGAGAAGAATAGATCTCAATTTCGAATACCACCATGGGCCATGGTTCCTCTGAAAACTTATTAAGGTGGAGGGGGGGAGAATAAGGCGGAAGGGGCAGGGGGGGGAGCGCTTGCATAAATAAGTAATCAACCTCGATACGAAAGGCTGCACCAGAGTCTCCTTCATCAATCAGCTGTACCTGCTGTACTGACTTGTAGGTGAGGTTGGCTTAGCGTCGAAGAACTTGGCGGGGGGTGCCTTACATCCCACCTAACCTTCAATATCAATATCTAGGTGTTGGCGGCACGCTTCACCCCTCCAGCACGCCGCGAAGGGAAATCTATTTTGACAAAATATAAAATTTCATGTGGCCCATGCTGATCTTTACATTTCATTTTTATACCACATAGGTGGCAGACCAGCGCACGGCCCATCTGATGTGAAGCGGTGATAGCGGCCTATGGACGTGTGCAGCACCAGGGGCGTCAGGGTCGCGCTGCCAAGTCTGTAAAACCATTTAATGCCCTTGTTTAAGAATCCCATATTGTAGTCGCTTAGGAAATCCATAGCAGGGAGATCATTCCTCAGTTTGAGCGTGCGCGAAATTAAGTTTCTCTCATACCTCACTGTGCATACCGTTGCCGCTTGCAACGTGTGAGGATTAATTCCCCGTCTGTGGTTAGTAGTGCTCGTTGTTAAGTGTCTCCCATGGCGTCTAACGTGTTTAATATTTAGAAGCCGAAGACAGATACAATGGAAGATTCAAATGGTTCGGTACTTCATTTCTTTGTTACACGGTAAAGAAATGGAATTTTCTACCCGCACACGTCTTTACTTCTGCTTACAATCCCGGGTTATTTAAGCTGAGCGCGAAAGTCGCCAAGGTTGCACAACTATTAAAATCGTCAGCATCTGGAATAGCTCCACACCAATTTTTTACCATCTAGGGGTTGTCAATTTGTCCGATTGAATTTACAAAAAAAAAACTTCTCTCCGTCTTGTCGCCACCCTCGAGCTCCTGTCTATACCCGGATAGGTCTTAAGTACATTAACTAGGACGGTTACCAGCTTCGCAATCAACCCAAACTTAAGCGTAGCGAGATTTGCCTATCCAACAATAGGTCAACGAGACCGGTCGACTTTTTCCATTGATTTGGTTTTTCGGTGATTTTTCCTCGATGGTAAGACCGATCTGGACATTCGACCTTGTCGACTTACGACACTCAGTAATGTCTACTTGATCACCGTGGCAAATTTGGTCGAGATCGGTCTCGGAGGAGTATCATTTGTTTGAAATGCAACTTTGAAACCAAAGACGCTTCGCGTGCCTTCGACTCGCTACGCTTAACTACAACCTACCGAGTTATTAAAACCTATAAGAATAGAACTTGGTAATACAAACACGCACAACTTTTTCAATCGCCATTAACTACAATGGTTGTTTACAAATTGTTTCAACAAGTAAAGTGCTACAACCAATACATCTTAGCGAAAACATTATTATGCATTATAACCTTTTAGCTATGCTCATTAACTGCTGTATTACCGACGTGGGGCAAAAGGGGGGACAGACACCAAGATCTTCGGTAAGCCGGTATACTTACAGAGGATACTCTGACTAACCTAATAAACCAAATTTTCGAGCAGCAGGATCGCCGAATTCCCGTCGACCGCTCTCCCAATCTACCTTCTCATAATTAGGTTTATTTTGACTGCGCTAGAACATCGTTCATCAGCCAGCAGGTGGAACGGTTCGCAAGTTAGGTTGGTTTGGACTCCGAAAAGGTGTACCTTTTTTATGTTTTTTTTTTTCGTGCGGAAATCCCTTCGGATACCCCCCGCCGGCCAGCAGGGGCGCTTATGTCAGGCTTGCACCGACTAAAACCGCACGCCGTCTCCGGTCTTAAGACGCCGGGGTGTAAGGTTACCCATAGAGCATATCCCTCGCACCCCGACTGACCCTGGGCCATCTCCGGTTTCGAGATGGCCCCCTTACTTGCTCTCCACTGTGCCAAATGCTAATCAGAGGGACACGTGGAAAGCTTCCGAACAGCCCTCAACAGGGCCGTCTTCGCCTCGGTCGGAGTTGGTCGTAGGCGGCAGCGTCTCTACCGCCCTAGGAGAGAGGCGCTGCTGTCTCCGTTGCCCAGGGTGCACCGCGTGGAGGTCCCAAACCAAGCACCCCCGAAAAGGAGTACCTATGACAAAATCACGCAATAAGAAGAAGACAGAATCAACCCAGCATTCTTTCTCTTTCACTGGAGATATCTTAATAACATTGTCATATATTTAAATAATATAACGATCCTATTCTTAATGTTATATATAATTTTATAACCGTTATGATAAATATTGTACCTACCTGCATTGTATTGTCTATCGAGAAATAATTCTAGCTCTATGGTCTTCCTGTTATGTTTAATTGTTACACTGTTCGTTACTGTTAAACGGAATAAATGTATAGGATTGAGATCCTATAAACGCTGATCCTTGTCCCCACTGGCTTCAGCCACTGATGGTTGCATGGGGTGTCTCAGTTTCTCCGTAGACCCTTGTGCTACTTCTGAAAATTGGACTAAAAGTCCTTAAAGTAAAGCAAATGCAACATTCTTAATCCTTTGACAATCTCTGTGGCGTAACGGTTCGATTCCCGCTCAGTGTAAATATTTATATGCATGAATATGTCTATTTGCATTGGTCTGGGTGTTTCTATGTATAATATGTATGTTTTTATAAATAAAAAAACCTATATAAGTACCTTTATTCGCATTCTGGAACCCATTACACAAGCTAGTTAAACTATTCATACTTTGGATAGAAAGCGCTGTGTAGAATGTTGTAGAATGTTTATATAGAACATCGTCATTACTAATAATATCTATAATAATATTTTTTTCTATTACACACTATACAAAACCTAAAATTAGACGGTTTAACGTCCTAGTTTAGGTTTCCTCTAGCGTCGGTAAATAAAAAGAGGTTTAGTTACATAAACACATTGAATTAACCTTGTGTAGGTCCCAAAAATTATACTATTTTTGTTTATTACCCGACTGCGCCATAAAGGGGGTTATTTTTTCGAGAGTATGTATATATGTATGTATAAGTGTTTGGCACGCTCTGCAGCCTGAACGGCTTGATGGATTTTAGCTTGCGAGGAATCGTTAGATTTATTTTTAATGTGAGAGTAACACTGGTTATATAAAAATAAAATAAAAAACAAAATGGCGGATTTTTGGCGCCAAATTCTAATGTTTGGCACGCTCTGCAGCTTGAACGGCTCGATGTATACAATAAAATTATTACCTAATTAAGAAGTAGACAAAACAAGTTGAATTCCTGAGACGAGCTCAGCCGAATACAAGGGATTTTCGATTTAGCGATTTTTTTTTGCGATTTTTTCTTTATCTTGCAATGGTTCACCCCAGCACGAATCTATTACCGAAAACAGCAACTCGATAGCTCATCTCCTTCATACCCAAAACCGTGACAGAAAATTGGCAACGACGACGTCGACGACGACGACAACTCGATAGCAATAGGGCTTTTCTCAAGAAAATCCCTAAAAATATAAAAGCGGGCGGGACCCATTGACAAATCATAAACCGAAATAAAATGAATGATTCCTGTCTGGTATCACACTTGTTTCGGTTTCTTTAGCAGTAGTTCGGGCAGTCCGGTTTTTGATTTTTATTAAATTAATTAAATTAAATTATATATATAATATAATAAATTAAATTAAATTTTATTAAATTATCGTTATAGTTTAGTGAAATCTCGTCTGTGACACACAGGAATTTATTCCCGGGATAAGGGGGATATGTGCTAATCAAGATTATAATATATCTGTGTGCAAAATTTTACCTAGATCCGTTCAGCCATTCTGGCTTGATTTAGTAACAAACATTTATACATCCATCTACATTTTCGCATTTTATTCTATCAGAAGCAATCAGAAAAACTAAATATTTACAGTTATGAATTGTAGCACACACAGTACACGTACAGAAGTACAGTTATGAATTATAGTTAGTCTAAACTGTAATTATTGCTTGTTTTAGTTCGTTTCTTGCATAGCAACTCAGAAATTGCTGAATCGACTGAACAATTTTAAATATTATCACGTACCTAAAGATTGAGTAATTAAATAGTAATCTATATTACAACTTTCTTTTTACATCACTGTGTTTTTGATATCTAACATATATATTATTACACCTGTGTATTACATTTTTTTTTTTCGAGCGGAAATCCCTTCGGATACCCCCCGCCGGCCAGCGGGGGCGGTTATGTTGGACTTGAACCGACTAAAACCGCACGCCATCTCGGGTCTGCAGACGCCGGGGTTTAAGGTTGCCCATAGAGCATATCCCTCGCACCCCGACTGACCCTGGGCCATCTCCGGTTTCGAGATGGCCCCCTCGGGTTTGGGAACCACGGTGTCCCCGTCTTGCCCCGGTTTGGGGGAGGGGCGCTAGTCGCCCCACCGTCCCGGCCTGCTTCTGCTAGGGTGACAGGCGGCCTCACCTGCCACCCCCAGGCCTGCGCTCATGGAGGACGGAGGTCGTTAAGCGACCTGTGTATTAGGGGGTAATTAGATTTTCCCAGATTTTTTTTGTCTTACAATATGTGTACAATATAAGTGGATCAGAAAAACCAGGTAATCTTGTAATATGTTATGCGTGTATCCGAACGTAACACAGGTACATAACATAACATAACATAACATAACATAAACTCACGCCTATATCCCCGAAGGTGTAGGGCAGAGGTGCTAACACCCACATTTCGCCAGTTTATGTTTAGGTCCCAATGTAATAGGTGGCGAGCCTATTGCCATTAACCGGGCACTTATATGCCTGCGATAAATACACACATAACATCGAAAAGCATCGAAAAGTCATTGGTGTGTGCCATGGTAAAACCTGGTATCGAACCCGAGACCTCGTCTCAGCAGACCATTACCCATACCACTAGGCTACCGCGGCTAATTATGTAATTATGTACACAGGTACAGACGTTTTGAAATGACATGACAAGGGTTCTGGACAATCAAGGAATACGTACAGACGTTATCCCCTATAATAATGCGCTGTGTAACATGATGGCGTGGGTGCGCGGCCTCAAGACATAGCTTGTAAGCGGTCATGTCACTAATACTTCACCCTACTAAGAAATATATGAATACTATTTAAATAGTACTGGTTAATAGATCCGCGGTAGCCTAGTGGTATGGGTAAAGGACTGCTGAGACGAGATCTCGGGTTCGATCCCAGGTTTTACCATGGCACACACCAATGACTTTTCGATGCTTTTTGAAGTTATGTGTGTATTTATCGCAGGTTTATAAGTGCCCGGTTAATGGCAATAGGCTCGCCACCTATTACATTGGGACCTAAACATAAACTGGCGAAATGTGGGCGCTAGCACCTCTGCCTACCCCTTCGGGGATATAGGCGTGAGTTTATGAGTTTATATATGTTAAATAGTAAAGGTGTGTTCCCGAGCACTTATTGTTTTATTTAGAAGAATACTACAAAACGACCCCGGGCTCCAAAGTAGAAAGGGATAGGATGATGATGAAATGGCATTAAAGTATTTTACTTCACTAGGATTGGCTCAACTGGGGCCACTACTGGCTTTTCTTGAATTCTTTGAGTGCTATTCGATCCACTAGTGGAGTAAATGGTGGATCCTAAAATGGTTGCAAGTGTACAGGATCTACTAGACCAAAGGTGGATCTCAGTGAATCCCAGAGTGCTGTTTGCTCCTAGTGGACTAAGGAGAACAAATCTGTGAGCCACGCACCATGGAGAGCCGTCTTTAGAAATTTGACGAACATTGATGGGCTGCTTATACAATAATATTATCATTAAACATTACAAGGAAGGAATAATGTTTGGACTATGAATGTTCCGATATTATTATTATTGAAAGTCATTAGAGCACGCGATGGAGGTTCACAAATGTGTGCAAGATGAATTATAATATCTGAACTGATAGGTTTCCTGTCAAATGTGATAAAAATATTTACGTATACATAAACACATACATATGCTCACACCTTTTTTCCTCCGGGGTAGGCAAATACAACAGCTTGCCATCTGCTTCTGTCCTTATATACTTTATGAGCTTCCTCTACTGTCATTAAACCTGTCATGCAAGCCCGCCAGTTTCAAGTGCTTTTGACCTGCACCTTTTTCAATATGTCATTAATTTGATCAGTGTATGTTCTACGATGTCGACCTCGGCTTGCCTGCCCACTTACATCTGCCTTATATACTTGGTGTGTTATTCGCTCAGTACTAATTCGTTCTAAGTGCCCAAACCACCTTTACGTTTACAAGATAATAATAATAATCTAGAAAATACTATACGGTATTCATAATAACTTAAACATTATTTAACATAAATTTCAATAATATCTCTCTGCTTCTGTTTACCTGTCACTGTGTCTCGCGGAATTTGCAGTGATAAATGAGTCTTTCTTTCTTTCAAGTTCAGCCGTTTTGTAGTTAGACCGAAAAGCCGACCCCAACAGAGATGGGAGAAGGCTCGGAGGATAATTAAGGCTCTAGAAAACCGAACCAAGTCGATCTTAGCCAGACTCTCACTCTACTTACCGACGTGCGACACCGTAAGTTACTGTATTTGTGAATCTTCACACCTTTCTTCGAACTCGGGGTAGGCAGAGATAACTGTCAGCAATCTCTCTACTTGTAGAATATACTGCTTCCGGGCTGTTTGGCCGTCTTCCATAGGAAACTTGTGTTCCAGACGTTTCGTCGATCACTGCGGTCGACATCTTCAGTGGTGCAGGTCCGGGCGCCGACGAGTGCGGAGAACTCTCCTCGGAGGCGACTTCTCTGCGACTGAGAAACGTCTGGAACACAAGTTTCCTATGGACCACGGCCAAACAGCACGGAAGCAATATATTCTACATGCAACGCCGGCCGTGAAAGCCTTAAGATTTATAATCTCTCTACTGTCATTAAACCTTTCATGCAAGCCCGCGGTTTTAAGTTCTAATTAATCGAATTAAATAATTTGATTTATAACCAACTGTATGTAACATAGACGTCATATATTACACTAGCTATTACTCGCTGTTGTGCTCGCGTGAATGTCGGTTAACGCGCGTCGACGTCTAAAATACCTATCGTCCCCTATTTCATACCCCATATGCTAAAACTTCAAAAACGCTTTATGGCATACTTATTTATTATCAAATGCTTATAATAATACAAAATTTCATGTCGATATGTTCGAAATTGCATACTTTCACACATCCCCTATTTGAACCTCATCAAGCCTTTTTGCGACAAAAGGTAGTCTATGTTATTTCCCTAGCTGTACTACTCTCCTACTGTACCCAATGTCATCAAAATCCGTTCACTGGTTTAGGCGTGAAAGCGTAACAGACAGATAGGCAGACAGATTTACTTTCCCATGTATAATATTAGTATGGATTGTACAGCTGAAAAACCATAACAATATGTATGAAGGCCGGAAATATTGAAGTTTGATTTACTATTCAGCGTAATTACTGACGCGACCGCACCATGACGGCGTAAAATCGAATTGACACTTGAACAAATCGTAAAAAGTAATCAGGGTTAAGAATTCAGTGTACGTAAATTGCTGTTAATTTATCAATAATTATTATAATATTATGAACTAGCTATTGCCCGCTGGCCAATACTTTCTGAAGCGCATGCGATGAAAGTATTGATATTGACAATATTTTTACACCTTGGGTTGGTTTTAGTAGGGATTTCTAAGGATTCCTAATTAATTGAAATTGCCGAATTTTTTCTTACAAATTCATGAGTTCGTTATTCCTGTAATTTAATAGCTATTTCCATTATTTATATTTTGTTTGAAAGTTGATTTCAAGATTTTACAACTCTGTATTAAATTTTGTTTTTATTGGCCGCTTGATAAATTAATTCGATCTTCAAAAACAGTACTTCCTAAATGCTATCCATTTTGATGATAAATTTCGTATTACTTAACAGCTGTCACTTTTCAAAAATGTAATAAAAGTTGCTGTTTGTTAGCTTAATGTTGTCTCATTCATACACAAAAAAAATCATAAAATATGGATTTGTCATTCCTTAAAAAAAATACAAAAATTTAGTACTGAAAATTGGGTTTCCTCCAATTTCTTCAAGAAAAACGGCAATTTCATATGTAACGACACAGAATAAATAATAGTAGTAACGACCTAATATTTCTAGTAATAAATATAGCCTATATACTCAGTGATAATGTAGCTTTCTATCGGTAAAATAATTTTTGAGATCGTTTCAGTAGTTTTTAAGTTTATTCGTTACATATAAAAATACAAATCTTTCCTCTTTATAATATTAGTGTAGATGTGAAAGTTAGTGAAGATGTTTGTAAGTTTCGATATTCTTTACTCAATGACGCTCTAGCGGCTTAACCGATCTGGCTGTAATTTGGTACAGGAATAGATTACAGTCTGGAGTAAAACATTATTCCATAAACGATTTATGATAGGGGCCCAGTCGAACAGAGTGGGGTTGGGAGTACGAGAGCCAGAAAGGGACCAGGATATACTTAAGTCCTTTCTAAAACAAGACGAAAATGATAAATATCGAGTGCACGCGATGAATTTGGAAATCCAAAATGAATGGTTGACAATGGGAGAGTTCTGCATACCGATGGCCTTAAAGTGGCGCACCTTGATCTATGACTGGTCGCCGGCCCTGTTAAAATTCTATCTTAACGCCTTTCAGATGACCCCCCCAGACCAGAGTAATCTGGTAAGGTGGGGGAAGGCCACAGAAAAATAATGTTATACTTGTGGTGAGGCAATAGGGACGGCTAGACATATATTAGTAGGATGTAGGGTGCTTCTCGATAGAGGCCATTACTCACACCGCCACGATAAGGTGCTTATCATCATACGTGAAGCAATGAGTCTGGCAGTAGCTAGAGCCCAAAAAGGATTGACTACTAACAGACGTCATATCAACTTTGTGTCTGAAGGTTCATCCATAACATCCAGGAACAAACCTTATTCAATCTTAGATACTGCCCCAGATTGGACTCTCCTAATCGACACGTATGAAAAGCACTATAAAATTCCGGAGGATGTTGGGCTTTCGTCATCTAGAAATGACATATTCCTATATTCTAAGAGGTTAAAACATGTGGTTCTTGTGGAACTTACTGTACCGTGGGAAATATACCGAAGGACCACACAATAAAGAAAAATAAATACTATGATCTCACAAACGAATTAATCAAAAACGGTTACGTGGTTAATTTGTATCCAGTGGAAGTGGGAGCGAGAGGTATACCAGCAAAATCTCTCTATAACCTACTTAAAGATCTAGGCCTATCGAGAGCTACAATAAGCTCATTACTAGGACGAATGTCTAAAGCGGCACTAGTAGGTTCGTATCAAATTTGGTTAGGCAGGGAGGGGAACTTGGGTAGTGAAGGTGAGTGTTGATGTACATCAACAAAAGGGGTCCCTAAACCTACACTTGGGTCGCAAGTCCCAGGCACTGTCCCGAGTTCCCAACTCAGCAACGCGATGGACCCGGCACCCGCACGGAGAATCTATGGATTGCTAAGAATATCGGTCTATATCCCTCGAATGGATTAGGATAGGTAGATGATGTTACGTGCGCGGGGAAGAATTAAATGCCGTTTATACAACGAAGAGGTTTATTCGCTCACCACAAACTAGACAACTAAATAACTAGCTCATACAGTACTCTTGAACAGTTCAAGTCACTCAGCAGTTCACAGTAGTCCACAGTCGTTGCTTAGGTCGCAGGTATAATCCTCTTCAATCGATTCAGTATGATGTGCTCGCTTTCGCTTTCGAAAATTAACTGACTTCGCATCGATATCCGGGCGCCTTTTATAGCTCTTATTAGGAGGGTAGAATGTTCTAGAATCATCTACCTACAACAGTAGTAGGTACAGGCGCGCCAACATTCAAGGTGAATAATAACCTTGTATTTAAGATTGTAGGTAAATACCTACAATTTTGCATTAAGAAGTGGGTATAGGTATTCGAGGTAGGTGCGACTTTGTGTTAACGATTCTAGATTGTTCTACACTAATCGCTAGAGTACTTTGACACTAGCAACGCGTTTTATTTTCCTGAAGATTCGATGAGTAGTTTTCGAGATATCGACGCGCGTTGTAACAATATATTGAGCAATCACGTGACACAAAATAGTGATATAGGTACTTTAAGAGATCATTTTCTCTTTAACACGGCACGTATTGTTTTTGTCAATAGGAACTAGTGACCCTGGCGCGGCTGCTGCCCAACATGAAGGGGCCCGATGACTCCTGCAGGAGACTCTACGCGGGGATCGTGCGGTCCATGGCCTTGTATGGGTGCCCAATATGGGCGGAGGCCCTGAAGGCCGGAAGTGTGCGGATGCTGCGCGCTCCGCAGCGAGTGATGGCCATCAGGGTCATCCGCGGGTACCGCACGATCTCCTTCGAGGCGGCGAGTCTCCTTGCCGGAACTCCGCCATGGGACCTGGAGGCGAGAGCCCTTTCGCAACTGTACCAGTGGCGAAAGGAGGCGCGGGAGCAGGGACTGAACCCCGAGCATCGAGAAATCGAGGCCATGCAGTCCCAGCTCCGCCAGGCCATCGTGGTGGAGTGGAAGGAACGACTTGGGCGACCAAGCGCAGGGCACGCCGCAATAGCGGCGGTAAGGCCCATCATGGAGGATTGGCTAGAGAGGCGACACGGAAGCCTCTCGTACCGACTGACGCAGGTGATCTCCGGTAAGGGGTGCTTCGGGGACCACCTGCATCGGATCAGGAAGGAGCCAACGCCTGAGTGTCATCACTGTGACGCGAGCGAGGACTCAGGGCTGCACACGCTGGCGGACTGCCCGGCGTGGGAGGTGCCGAGGCGTGACCTCGTGGCAGCCATCGGGGTGGGAGTCCTCTCGCTCGGCAGCATGATTGCGGCAATGGTGCGGAGCGCGAGCGCGTGGGCCGCCGCCACCTCCTTCTGCGAGCATGTGATGCTCGCGAAGGAGATGGCGGAGCGCGCCCGGGAGAGGTTCAGAACCCTCCCGGCCCGCCGAGCCCGCAACACGCTCGCCTCGCGTCGCAGGCGACTCAGGCGCCGGAGGGCGCTTAACGACCTCCGTCCTCCATGAGCGCAGGCCTGGGGGTGGCAGGTGAGGCCGCCTGTCACCCCAGCAGAAGCAGGCCGGGACGGTGGGGCGACTAGCGCCCCTCCCCCAAACCGGGGCAAGACGGGGACACCGTGGTTCCCAAACCCGAGGGGGCCATCTCGAAACCGGAGATGGCCCAGGGTCAGTCGGGGTGCGAGGGATATGCTCTATGGGCAACCTTACACCCCGGCGTCTGCAGACCCAAGACGGCGTGCGGTTTTAGTCGGTTCGAGCCCGACATAACCGCCCCCGCTGGCCGGCGGGGGGGTATCCGAGGGGATTTCCGCACGAAAAAAAAAAAAAAAAAAAAAAAAGGAACTAGTGACCTAGTAAGTTAAGAAGTCAGCATTTTCGTGGACAGCACTCTATTCTCTGCTATCGAGTTTATGCAAGCTAAATGTAGCTCAGCTTCAGGTCATTTACACACACCGTTTACAGATTTGCGGTCTCTTCTGTGGGACTAGTTTGGAGCAATCGGTCCTTTGTTTGAATTCAGTATAAATGGAGCACAGCAGAAGAAGATGGTTAGCTGACCGTAGATTTTGGTGTAATTAGAGCTGAGTAACTGAATATGAGATGTTAGGTAAGTATAGACGCTAGGAGAGCTTAAAAATGTAAAAATCAGCGTCACCACTCGCAAGCAGCATCGCTGACGTACGTCACCACTCGCAAGCAGCATCACTGACGTATAGGCAACCAACCGATTGTGTTGAGAACGATGTATTGAGACTTGATCGTATTTTCTTTGGTTGAAAATGAATCGAATTCTATTTTGCCGAGACGTATATTATATAACGGAGAATTTTGAATATCTGGGACGTGTCTAGGTAGCTCAGTTGGTCAGAGCAATCCCGCTGTAAAGGACTGGTCGCGGGTTCAAGTCCCGTCCTAGATTTTCTCTTTTTCCGATCTAAATCTATGCTAGCTATTTTGCTAATTCCAGTTTTCCAACAGCAACCTCAAAGTCAACAGTTTATCGCTATAGGTTTTCTCTGAATTCAATTGTGTACGGAACCCTCAGTGCGCAATTCTGACTCACACCTGACCAGCTTTTGTTACATAGCAACGCATAATGTTTCTTAAACTCGATCTTAACTAAGAAAGTGGTACATCCTCAGTTGAACTGTCCCCTTCGTGTCACCAGCTTAACTAACAAGTAGATCGTATCATTAATTTCCTCTAAAGATTCGCGGAAACCATCTAATTCTTACATAATACGTTCCTTCGTAGTTATGGCACATCCTGGTCATTACTTCAAGCATACTTCGTTAAATGAGTGCACGAATCCACTTCAGCCATGCTGTTTTGTTAGAACGTTCATGTATCTGTCTATTCAGATATCTCGATGGCTGAATCTGCAGTGAGTATTAAACTTCTTATGGTGAATATTGATATATAAACTTACTATCTATAATAATTTATATTAACTTCGTGTGAAAAGTCAAGAAAACTGTTAAAAGGTACCAAATAAAACGAATCTGACGTTCACTTATGACATTTTACAAATTAAAAATAACAATTATGACATCTTCTTTTTTTATATTTAAAAATGAATTGCTGTTCGTTAGTCTCGCTAAAACTCGAGAACGGCTGGACCGATTTGGCTAATTTTGGTCTTGAATTATTTGTGGAGGTCCAGAGAAGGTTTAAAAGGTGAATAAATATGGAAGTTGTTATCGTTTGAGGCCGGAGGCAGTACGAAGACTGCGGGGCAGCTAGTATAAAATAAAAGATTAAATTTACGCGTGACGCGACCACATATCCAACGCAGCATATTAATTTACGTGATACGGAGCATATGCTTTTGTCTCTTAAGTAACGGCCATGCTTCGTAGCTATGTAAGAGGACAGACCTAATGGTTTTATAGATCTACCTCTTCAACAGGTGGCAAGTGAGGCCACCTGTCATCCCAGCAGAAGTAGGCCGGTACGGCGAGTAGACAAGCGCCCCTCTTTCCGGGACAAGATGGGGACACCGTGGTTCCCACACCCGAGGTGGCCGTCTCAAATCTGTAGATGGCCCAGGGTCAGCCGGGGTCCGATGGAATTGCCTTATAGGGGCACCTTACACCCCGGCATTGTAGTTTTGGTCGGTTCGAGTCCGACATAAGCCCCCTCCGATGGCCAGCGGGAGAAGAGTACATGTGGGGATAATCGCACGTAAAAAAAAATCTGAGCGCACAACCAACTCATCGCGTATATGCGGATGGATGTGGGACCTGTAAAGTTCAGCGCCATTACGGTGATTTAAATAGTCGTGATTTTAATACCACTGACCTCTTGTATATCACAGTTTTCTTTACACTTTTCAGAATCTAATGAACGACTATTTGACTAGATGCATATGTATATCATTCCTATTACGAACGATATGCAAATGTATCTAGTTCAAGATATTCAGCGAAAGTATATCGCGTGAAACATCTATTTGAGTTTGAGCAACTTTTAGATCTATATGAGACTTGTTCCTTATTGTTGTATTTTAAGGATCATTAATAATTCCGATAATTTGCGAGGCTAATATTTCGAAATCAAAGTATTTTTCAATCATTACTTCTTTCAATAGCAGTTGCTTTGTGGGTTCAGTTTTGCCTGTGAAGCTAGAAGGCGCTGATGCCAGTGCTTTTTATCCTCAAGTCAATAGCATTCTTATTCAGCAGGTAAATGCCCGATTTCGTAAATTCGGCTTGAATTTTTCAGACGACAAAATTCTTTTGATAGGCGGGTGTGAAAAATTGTCAACCGTTACGGTACTAAACCATACGTAATTTATATTCAAGTTGAATCGTGAAAATATGAAAATGAATCATAAGAATATCAAATAACGTGTATCTACTAAATATAGTTTCGAAATATGGAACTAAGTATTGTGTATTTGTTATACATTTTTATATTGACTTACATATTGTTAAAATTACTTACGGTAGACAATTTGTAAGCCGCCTACATATAAACATTAAGTACAAGCGAATTAGTCGGAAAACCAATGGTTATATTGTTAAAATTACTTACGGTAGACAATTTGAAGCGAATTTGTCAAAACACCAATGGTGTCACTTAATCCAACATCTTGAGATGTTAGATTGAGCTCAAGCTCAAGCATCAGTCTAGTAGAATTTTATTGACATTATAGTCAATTGCGTCGTTGTTTTGCTAAATTGAGAAAATGTGTAATTCGCGGGGCGCCGCACATTGATGTCACATAAGTTGATGTTTCCGGGTAACATTTTGAAACATACGCCAATTCTCCAATAAGAAATAACTCACTCTATCGAAAACTACCGTAAAGGGTCTTCCACACGATACAATTTCAGGACCAATTGCCTAGATTGACTATCAAATCGTGTCGTGTGGATAGATTTGATCTACAATGTACCTTGCGGAAATCCCTTCGGATACCCCCCCGCCGTGTCTCGGGTCTTAAGACGCCGGGGTGTAAGGTTGCCCATAGAGCATATCCCTCGCACCCCGACTGACCCTAAGCCATCTCCGGTTTCGAGATGCCCCTCTCGGGTTTGGCAACCACGGTGTCCCCGTCTTGCCCCGGTTTAGGGGAGGGGCGCTAGTCGCCCCACCGTCCCGGCCTGCTTCTGTTGAGGTGACAGTCGGCCTCACCTGCCACCCCGAGACCTGCGCTCATGGAGGACGGAGGTCGTTAAGCGAACTCCGGCGCCTGAGTCGCCTGCGACGAGCGGCGAGCATGTTGCGGGCTCGGCGGGCCGGGAGAGTTCTAAATCTCTCCCGGGCGCGCTCCGCCATCTCCTTCACGAGCATTACATGCTCGCAGAAGGTGGCGGCGGCCCACGCGCTCGCGCTCCGTACCATTGCCGCAATCATGCTGCCGAGCGAGAGGACTCCCACCCCGATGGCTGCCACGAGGTCACGCTTCGGCGCCTCCCACGCCGGGCAGTCCGCCGACGTGTGCAGCCCTAAGTCCTCGCTCGCGTCGCAGTGATGACCCTCAGGCGTTGGCTCCTTTCTGATCCGATGCAGGTGGTCCCCGAAGCACCCCTTCCCGGAGATCACCTGCGTCAGTCGGTACGAGAGGCTTCCGTGTCGCCTCTCTAGCCAATCCTCCATGATGGGCCTTACCGCCGCTATTGCGGCGTACCCTGCGCTTGGTCGCCCAAGTCGTTTCTTCCACTCCACCACGATGGCCTTTCGGAGATGGGACTGCACGGCCTCGATTTCTCGAGGCTCGCTACTCGATACCCGCTGCGGAGCGCGCAGCATCCGCACACGTGTCGATGGAAATAAGAATCATTATGGATTTAATAATAGATAGAACTTTTTTTTAATTACGTCATTGTTCTTTTGGATGAGCGATATATGCATTTACTTAAAAATTACAAAAAGAACAAGCATAAGTATAAACTTACTGTCCTGTCATCGTTATCGTCTCACGACGACCTCTGTGGCGTAGCGGTAGAGCTTTCGACTGCTAAGTCACAGGTCACGGATTCGATTCCCGCTCATTGCAAATATGTATATTTGCATTGGTCTGGGTGTTTCTATGTATAATATGTATTTATTTACAAAAAAAAGTATCTAACTATGATTATCTGCATTCTAAGACCCATATGACAAGCTCTGCTTAGTTTGGGGCCTAGATGGCGTTGTGTAATATGACGGCTTATACGGCTTTTATAGGAGCGGCTGCTGTCTGACCACCTAATCTATATATCTATACATATAAATAAAATTAACATAGGCTACTTTTAAGTTTAGAAAAATAATTTGGGTTCCGCGCAAAATAACTAAAACCCTAAAAATCTTAATCCGCGGGCGCAGATAGTAATAACTAAAAATCAACACATCTTGGTGGGGCTCTATATATACCACACCACCGCTGTATAGTAAGTTTATACACATGTACAACGTTAGATGACCGCTAGATGGCAATAGGCTCACCCCCTATTACATTGGGACCTTAACATAACTGGCGAATCGTGGGTCTGTAATACACCTCTGCTTACCTCTTCGGGAATACAGGCGGGAAGTTATGTTTTTATGTTTATATTATGTACAACGTTACTATACAGCTGTACAAGATATTGCCTGCAATTTCTTATCGCCTAAGCATTCATTTTGCATATAACTGCATTCAAATTAACATAAAATAACATTTTCTCTCCTGCATATTCATAAATTACATCTTTGGAACAAAACACAAGCATAAAAAAAGAATTTCGATAATCGCAATGATATATTATTATCTTACTCAAAAGAATTAAATCAATCATTGATATAAAGGTTGGGATTCACTGGGAGTAGTGGAATGGAATGCAATAATGCAAAATTTAGTTTTGAACAGTGTAGTAAAATGGGACTAGGTCAACGTAATACGTGCACTTGTTTTTAAAACATAATATAGTGCATGAAATAGTATGGAATCATATCACAGCAAGACCATTATTAAGTAATTTATATCTGGTTAACAATGCAATTGGAAGAGAAAAGGTAATACGAACTCATAAAAAATTCTGTCTCAAGCATAGTTCCTAGCCTATCCGGCACACCTGTTGATGAACGGACAAGCTCTGGCCTAGGCTTTCCTCTCAAAGTTGGGGAGTAGGAGGGGGTGGGGGATACGACGGCGATCGCTCCTATCAAAATACAAGCTTTGGATGACCACTGGAATGATGATGTATATCATAAGAATAAATTTAAACTGATTAATGTAAAATCTGATTAATTTACAATATAATATAAATTTGGAATACCTAATAGTTTTTCAGTTACACGCTATCAGTTTAATATATAAATACTGGTATAAGTTAAAAATTACAAATGAAAAATGTAAGCTAATGCGGACATTATAACCATGAATATTCGTGTAGCTTCATTTTATTTCATTCGAATGTTCGGAATTAGTGTTACGTTTCGCGCGAATGCTCCTGGTGAATCTTTACCTTAAGAATTAAATGCAAAAGAAGGAATTTGTACCTTCCTGGTATAACGGTCCAAAATTAATGAAATATGGATCCTTATAATAACTTGCGTGTGGCGAGGCAGGCATTGATTAAACGTTTCTTCGTAACCAGTTATTTAAATGACTTACCTATTTTTTTTAATCCTTTTTTTTACGTATGGAAGCCCCCACGGGCTCCACCCCATTGGTGCCAACGATGAGATGGGTGTGTCAGAATTAGACCGACTAACACCACACGGTGTCCTTCGCAAGCGTCCATTGCCGAGCACCCTGAGTGCGCCCTCGAAAGGATAACCCCAGGGTTACCGGCGTAGTTCGGCGGCTGTGGCGGCCTCTCATTTGGGGTCGGGTTTCATCCCGCATCGGTGAGTAGGCAGGCGTGTTGGGCAAACTCAACACGCCACCGTCTTGGCCTGCTTCTGTAAGGACTGCGAGTCGGCCAACTGCCGTCCTCAGGTCCCGATCCTGGAGGTCGGTAGTCGTGGGCGTAGACAAGTCTTCAGCTTCATCACCGTAGACTGCGGAACTCAGGCGGCAGGGTTCTGTCCCGCTCCCTCTCCACCACCTCTTTCACGCGTATTTCCTGCTCGCAGAATGAGGTGGCGGCGTGTCACTTGCTCCCGTCTGAGACCTAGGCTCTCACCATGGTCTCCACCGAGTTCCTGGCGTTCCCTCGATCGGCGTTTTTTATATTCTAGGATATATTACATAACGGTATCTAAACCCGATAGCTTGTAACATAGGTTCTAGAACATTGTCGGGGTGCGAGGCATATGCTCTATGGGCAACCTTACACCACGGCGTCTGAAGACCCAAGACGGCGTGCGGTTTCGTGGGAGTCGGTTCAAGCCCGACATAACCGCCCCCGCTGACCGGCGGGGGGGTATCCGAAGGGATTACCGCACGGAAAAAAAAAAGGTTCTAGAACATTGATCCTCATCATCATAGCATCAGTCCCGGTAACACGTGAAGCTTGCACTCTGGAGCCCTGGTCCACTCTCCTACTCTTTCTCTTGATTTGGCCTATCTTGGCTTCTGCGGGAGCGACTACCTTCTGACCACCTAAGCCTGAGTGGAAAACCTGTACCAGAGCCTCGTCCGTCAATCAGCAGGTGTAGATACCGGCTAGGAGGAGAGGTTGGCTTGGGCCCCGAGGATCTAAGGGGTGCCCTAAAACATGGGTTCTAGAACAAAGACTAGCTGTTTAGCGGTTAGCCCGCGTGGAATTCTGATCCCGTTCCCGCTACTCATGGGAACCTATTCCCGGGATGAAAAGTAGCCTATTTGTTATTCCGGACTTATAGTCTATTAATGTACCAAATTTCAGTCAGATTCGTTCAGCCGTTTTTGCATAAAAGAACAACAAACATAAATACATACATACTCACAAACTTTCGCGATTATAATGTGAGTAGGATAGTTAAAGGAAAGTAGGTGGTAATCAACACTTTTGTGGCTCAAGCCAACCTCACCAGCACAACAACAGACGTGGCTCCGGTGTGGACTTTCCTCTCGAGGTCAGACAGCAATCGCTCCCGGAAAAGCCGACATACCAGTCAAAAACAATAAGCGGATCCCTGGCTCCAAAGTACCCGCCTGTCACCCTAGCAGAAGCAGGCCGGGACGGCAGGGTGACTAGCGCCCCGCCCCCTACTTTCCAGGGCAAGACGGGGACACCGTGGTTCCCAAACCCGAAGGGGCCATCTCGAAACCGGAGATGTCGGGGTGCGAGGGAAATGCCTTAAGCGCAACCTTACACCTCGGCGTTTGAAAACCCGAGATGGCGTGCGGTTTTAGTCGATCCAACATAACTCCCCCACTGCTCCGAGGGGATTTCTGCACGAAATAAAAATCACTATGAGGTTGATGGTGATAAGAAAATAGGCATATTTATAATCACAAATATTTGGGCAATTTTTTTTTATACTACTTCGGTGGCAGACAAGTACACGGCCTACACAGGGGCGTCTCACCCGTACTGCTGACCCTGTAGAAACCTTCTAATGCCCTTCTTTAAGTACTGGTGGTAGAAATTTGATGACACAAATTTGTCACAAAATTCGACCGGGTAGGTGCCACCATGCACGATTGTGAAAAACCCTCCATAGTAATCCAATTTCGGTTTGATTGCGTTCAGGGGTCAGCAAGTTCATAGCCGGGCAGGGGGATTGTGGTCGCAGCACTAGTGGGACCGGTGGGTGTCACGCGGTGCTGCGACGACAATCCTCTTCTGATGAGGCCGTCAAGCTGAGTGCCACCACTGTTAACATGGTACGTGAATGTAATGGTGACCCTCTTTCCTGAGACTTTACCTTCAGCTTACCATCAGGCGAGGTGAAGTCAAATTGACGTGGCCTAAATATTAAAAAAAGAACCCCATATTGAAGTGTAGTATAATACTAGGGGCGCAATGCATTCTGCTGTTGCAATGTTGAGCTGAGAGTGCACTACATTACCTACAATTCACGTGCAATTTTTTTTCAATTGAATATGTACCATTGAATTGTTTTATCGGTGATTATTCCTCCGTTGCTAGACCGATTTTTAATTTTCTTTTTCTGTCTTAAGCCAATAGTTAATTAGCACATTTTGTCGCCAAAATTGTGGTCTCAACATTGATCATTTTGCAGAAATCAGAGTTTGAAATTTTTGAAGGTTGATTATTCCTCCATGGTATGTATGATTTTCAATTTTATTTTTTCTAAACCTTCCGGGTATCAAGTTGCAACATGCCAAGGTTAGTCAAAATTGGTCGATTAGTTCAGTAGGAGTAGCGTCACAACCGAAATACACCGAGTGGAGTATGAGAGCTTTTCGCTCGACTTCGTCTCAGTCTCAGTTCAATAAACAGGAATCAAACCCGCGATCCCTGACCTAACAGTCTAACACTCTACAGGTACGGCACATAGACACTGGTTGTGCAGAACACAATTTTAGTTATACATTTTTAAAAATTGTTACCTGCGATGTCCAATGCTGTTTCATAGTCTGCTACCTCGGGCATGGTCTCCTGTCCATTCTTCAACACCCTCGGCGTGGCTAGACAAAAAAAAATCTTATTAATTACTCATTGAAATGTTTAACCCGCGGTAGCCTAGTGGTATGGGTAATGGACTGCTGAGACGAGGTCTCGGGTTCGATCCCAGGTTTTACCATGGCACACATAATGACTTTTCGATGCTTTTCGAAGTTATGTGTGTATTTATCGCAGGTTTATAAGTGCCCGGTTTATGGCAATAGGCTCGCCACCTATTACATTGGGACCTAAACATAAACTGGCGAAATGTGGGTGCTAGCACCTCTGCCTACCCCTTCGGGGATATAGGCGTGAGTTTATGTTAGTTTCTTTCTTTCTTTCTTTCTTTCTTATGTTAGTGTTTAACCTTTTCCTCACTTCCCTCAGGCTCAGGTGCATACTTTTACGGGAGCAAGTTCTTTTTTCTTTTAGGGTTCACCTTGGAAGTGTATTGGCCAGGATTCGAACCCGAGACCTTTCGATCGTAAGGCCCGCTTAGCCATTAAACTACGGACGTTCTTGTAAAATGCTATGGTGATTAAAGAAAGTTATTTGCATAGAAAAGGGGATATTACTTAAGCAATGAAATGCAGTAGATAATTAATTTAAATGTATTAGGTACTTGAATGCATCTCACACGATGATAGAATTGAAATCAGTCTGATTATACTAGAATTCGAAGCTCTTTCTTCTAACACTTTCTTTTGGTTCATAGGATATGGCGGCCTCTGTGGCGTAGCGGTAGTGCATTCAACTGCTACGACAGGGGGCGCAGGTTCGATTTCCGCTCAATGCAAATATTTGTATTCATAAATTTGTCTATTTGCATTGGTCTGGGTGTTTATATGTATAAAATGTAGGTATTTAAAAAAAAAAGTATATAGGTATATTTATCCGCATTCTGGAGCCCATAACACAAGCTAGTTAAAGTATGCTTACTATGGGTCTAGAAAGCGCTGTGTAGAATGTCGTAGAATATTTATTTTTATTATTTATTTATTATTTCACTGATGTATTTAAACGCGTATAATTGAAACTGGGGCTTTCCGGGAGCGGCTGCCATCTGACCTCCCAACCCTAAAAGGAAATCCGGTTCATAGCATTTTTAGGGTTCCGTTGCCAAATGGCAAAAACGGAACCCTTATAGATTCGTCATGTCTGTCTGTCTGTCCGTCCGTACGTCACAACCACTTTTTTCCGAAACTATAAGAACTATGCTGTTGAAACTTGGTAAGTAGATGTATTCTGTGAACCGCATTAAGATTTCCACACAAAAATAGAAAAAAACATTAAATTCTGGGAGTTCCCCTTACTTAGAACTGAAACTCAAAAATATTTTTTCATCAAACCCATACATCATCTATGGATAGGTCTTCAAAAATGATATTGAGGTTTCTAATATAACTTTTTTCTAAGCTGAATAGTTTGCGCGAGAGACACTTACAAAGTGGTAAAATGTGTCCCCCCTGTAACTTAAAATAAGAGAATGATAAAACTAACAAGTTGAATTCCTGAGACGAGCTCAGCCGAGTACAAGGGATTTTCGATTTTGCGATTATTATTTTTTTGCAATTTTTTGCGATTTTTTCTTTATCTTGCAATGGTTCACCCCAGCACGAATCTATTACCGAAAACAGCAACTCGATAGCTCATCTCCTTCATACCCAAAACCGTGACAGAAAATTGGCAACGACGACGTCGACGACAACTCGATAGCAATAGGGCTTTTCTAAAGAAAATCCCTAAAAATAATATATGATGTACATTACCATCGTCACAAGTACCTATTGTTATTTAAATAGTAATGCATATTTTTGTATAATTTCAGTGTAGATAAAGAGGCATATGACATATATAAAGAGACATATCGAAAAATAAATAGGCGAAGACAAAATTGTGCAATACCTTATTCTTCTCTGCTTGTTTATTTTTTAGGGTTCCGTAATACCAAGGGAAAGAACTGAATCGTTATAGCACAGATTAAATAATATATTCTGTAGTTATTGCATCGTTGTCTGTCTGCCCGTCCGTCTGTATGTCTGTCTGTCAATCAATACCTTTGTCTCAGGAACGGAGGAGGTATGAAATAATTTTTATAATTGTGAATAATATATGCAGGGTCCTCAATAAACGTATATACACATACGTCTATATATCTTGGAAAAGGGGTAGACAGAAATGTATTTTACGCTTAGGTATGGGGTGCTTGGTTGGGGACCTCCACGCGGTGCACCCTGGGCAACGGAGACAGCAGCGCCTCTCTCCTAGGGCGGGAGAGACGCTGCCGCCTACGGCCAACTCCGAACGAGGCGAGGACGGCCCTGTTGAGGGCTGTTCGGAAGCTTTCCACGTGTCCCTCTGATTAGCAGATTGCACAGTGGAGAGCAAGTAAGGGGGTCATCTGAAAACCGTAGATGGCCCGGGGTCAGTCGGGGTGCGAGGGATATGCTCTATGAGTAACCTTACACCCCGGCGTCTTAAGACCCGAGACGGCGTGCGGTTTTAGTCGGTTCAAGCCCGACATAACCGCCCCCGCTGGCCGGCGAGGGGGTATCCGAAGGGATTTCCGCACGATAAAAAAAAAATAAAAAAAATGGTACATTTCAGCATCGCATTTTTCAAACTCGATTTACTGTCTAAGTAATAGAGGGCCAACCTTAAGCTATTTACCATGCTGTCATAAAAAACGATAACAAAAAAACTTGATAACAATTTGCCAAACCGGGAATTTAACTTAGGACCGCATGCTCACTTGCAAATATTAGCGCAAAATTATGCCACGAGATCAACAATAAAAGAATCTATCTATTTAACAATTGCGATTTATTATTTATAGATATAATAAAATCGCATGGTTATAAACTGCGCTTTATATCATCACGCTATTATAGGTAGGATAGGAGCAGTAGAGTTAAGTCAGTCTAAACTATTATTGATGACAACTTTATTATTACAAGGTAGATCTTTACGAAATTTTGTAGTTCAGCAGAATTCAGATATGGTCAAAGTCCGGACTTTGACTAATCACGCTATACCTTTTTTTTTATTTTTTTTATCGTGCGGAAATCCCTTCGGATACCCCCCCGCCGGCCAGCGGGGGCGGTTATGTCGGGCTTGCACCGACTAAAACCGCACGCCGTCTCGGGTCTTCAGACGCCGGGGTTTAAGGTTACCCATAGAGCATATCCCTCGCACCCCGGCTGACCCTGGGCCATCTCACCACTAACAGCATCGCTCATCCTGTCTCCTCTGAAAGCAGAGGAGTACGGAGAGCGATGTGTTCCCGCCACGTTGGGTATTGGCCGACGATCAATGCCAACCCTATGAAGGGGTGAAGGGGAAGCCATTGACCGCCGCCCAGGGTGTACCGGCCGCTCCGATTCCGTTCCCCCCGGACTGCAGCGGGATCGGAATCGGAGTGACACTCGAGGAGGTTACCCAACACACACCCCAATCACGCTATACCTGAAAGGTAATCAGCAGTAAAATGTAAAAATTCCTAAACTCCACAGAGTTACCCACATATCAAATTATCAAATGACAGACGCATAAATATTTCTTAATGAATATCATCACTCTTTAAGGAGCGAAATAAGCGGCGATAGCCTAGTGGCGTACGTAACGGACTGCTGAGACGAGGTCTCCAGTTCGATCCCCAGTCGCCCCGGACACACAACTCTGACTTTTCGTAGTTATGTGTGCATTAATAAATGTTAATTATCGCTCGCTTAATAATGTGCGCGGTAGATGGCAATAAGCTTACCCCCTATTACATTGGGACCTTAACATAACTGGCGAATCGTGGGTGTGTAATACACCTCCGCTTACCCCTTCGGGGATACAGGATACAGGCGTGAAGTTATGTTATGTTATATTAAGGAATAGTTACATATTTCTCTATCCATTACAAAACGAGTGCACCACATCTCATACGTCACGTTAAATATAATTACTTAATGCTTACGTGTTAGTATCGAGACTGCAGAAATAAACACACCTTGGTCTATTCCGAACTTAACGCGTACGAAGTGGCGGGCAACAGCCAGCCATTATTTAATAAGACACGTTTCTTAGCTCAATAATAATTTATTTTGGTTATTTTAGGTTGCTGTTAATCTTTTTATGCAACTAGCACGTTTTTAACTTCAATTCGTACTTACATTCACGTTATGGTCAGTCAGCGACAGCATTACTAGTATTCTCGTTAACCATCTAGTTAAGTAATAAAAAAAATACCAATTTAGTTAATATTTTAAACAATATTAGAAACTGAAAATACGAATTTTCCTCGTAACTCCTAACCCCGTCAGCTAAGCTACATTGCTTGTGTTAGTGGGTTCACGTCTGTAGTGTAATGGTCAGGATTCAAACCAGGGACCTCTTGACTTTTAACTACGCTTCTATAAATTGGGTTTGCTATGCAACCTCTTAATTACAAGCGTAACGGGAAATATTTGAACTAAAAAAAATTATAACCCTATTGTAACGCCACCTAACGGGCACAGTTATGAAAATCAATCAAAATCAAAAAAGTATCTTACTAACACAAACAGACGAAATTTCATATACTTTAGCAAATATTTTATTAATATCTTTCTTCAAAAGTGACTAACTGCTATAAACCCTTTGTTCTACCTTCTTAGGGGTGTCATATTTTAAAACATCCTACTAATTGTTGAAAAACGTTGGCCGACGATCAATGCCAACCCTATGAAGGGGTGAAGGGGAAGCCATTGACCGCCGCCCAGGGTGTACCGGCCGCTCCGATTCCGTTCCCCCGGACTGCAGCGGGATCGGAATCGGAGCGACACTCGAGGAGGTTACCCAACACACACCCCAGGCGGAACCTACCTATCTGAAATTTCGTGCTCCTTCCATCATTTTATTTCTTTTATAATGGTTATGTCAATATGACTTCACCTATCCTGATGGTAAGCTAAAGGTAAGGTCTCAGGAATTGACCATTTCAGACACCGATAATGTTACAATGGTGGCCGTCAAGTTGGCGGCCTCATCAGATGCTTTTGCACGTCTGGGCTGTCCTGAGATTGTAGAAAGAAGGACACACATATGTGCTGATAAAGAATTCCAAGTCTTGATGGTGCGGCAAAGAAAAGAGTTGCCGAACCGCTTTGTTCTTAATAGAATTGTTTGCACCGTGTGAGGGTGATGCCGTGATGATATAGTGTAGGAAAGGAGAGAGTGGGCCTAATTGGAAGAGCTCATCGGGCCGTGAGCTTGTCTGCTCGCCACTTAGGTGTTATAAAAAACACTCGCCATGGGAGAGGCGGTAAAATACTGCTAAAGAGGCAACTGCAAGGGCTCAAGGGTGTTGGTGACCTCAGGACTACCAATAATGTGGACCGGATATCGCTGCAACCTGTCGAGGGCATCTAGACTTAATGAACTTCCATAAAACCTGTTACTCCGTACCTTTTTTTCCTGCTGAAATCCCCTCGGTTACACCCTCACCCCCCCCCCCCCCGCCGGCTAGCGGGGGTGGTTATGTTGGGTTTGAACTGATTTAAACCGTACGCCGTCTCGGGTCTACAGACGCTAGGGTGTAAGGTTGCCCATAGAGCATATCCCTCGCACCCCGACTGACCCTGGGCAATCTCCGGTTTCGAGATGGCCCCCAAGGGTTTGGGAACCACGGTGTCGCCGTCTTGCCCCGGTTTGGGGAAGAGCCGCTAGTCGTCCCAGCATGCTTCTGCTGGGGTGACAAGTGGCCTCACCTGCCACCCCCAGGCCTGGGCTCATGGAGGACGGAGTTCGTTATGCGTGTTAATAAGCTAAATG
The DNA here is from genome assembly GCA_946251805.1 of Cybosia mesomella. Taxonomy (NCBI): domain Eukaryota; kingdom Metazoa; phylum Arthropoda; class Insecta; order Lepidoptera; family Erebidae; genus Cybosia; species Cybosia mesomella. The sequence goes on from OX276400.1 coordinate 3,567,541, forward strand.
AAAGGTTGGAGAAGGTATAACCTGTCTCAGAGGTATCGAGTCTCCCGGACAGAACAATGCTACTATGATGACGATGAATGTAAAGATCGTTTGTATATTTACTAATATTCATCCAATTTGGTCGCTAACTGTATGAGCACAATTGAAATTTGCACGTGCGACTAATACAAGTACTAAACCTATGATTTCAGCGTGTTGTCCCGATAACTATTATCACTAAATATAGTTTAAAACTCCATTCATAATTTCAAATAACTCCATAGTTGAACAGCGTGTTGTGTTGGTTATGGGTCGAGTCGACCACTAAAGTAAATTGAAGTGGTCAACTGGGCCCATGAAACAGATCGACAGCGAGTTGAGGTGACATGCTTCGAGCTATAAAATAGCTAACCAGTGAAAAGTTGTCAGTGGAGAAATGAGCCTGTGGGCTGAGCTAGCTGTGTGCTCAGTTGGCCATGAATTAAATTCAAAACAATGATATTTATAAACAACATGATGTAAATATTTGATACGTTTTCAATTCATTAATGCATTAAAATAAATAAACAATACCCATATTCTTAAAAAATGCTTTGAAATTATAATTGTTACCATTATCAGGGTCAATTCAAAAAATAAATATTGTTTCGTTTTTTGCCATTTAGCAACGGAACCCTAAAAATGACTACGACGCTAAAAGCTATTCAATTGACAGGGTACTATTGGGCACGCCGCCGTAACAGCGGCGGAATGGCCCATCATTGAGGATTGGCTAGAGAGGCAACACAGAAGCCTATCGTACCGTTTGACGCAGGTGATCTTCGGTAAGGGGACCACCTGCTTCGAATCAGGAAGGAGCCAACGTCTGAGTGCCATCACTGCGACCTGAGCGAGGATAAAGGGCTGCACATGCCTGCAGAGTGCCAATGGCAATGGGAGTGGGAGTCCTCTTACTTGGCAGCATGTTTACGGCAATGGTGAGGAGCAAGAGCGCGTGCGCTGCCGCCGAATCCTTCTTCGAGCAAGTAATGCTCAAGAAGGAGAGATTTAGAGCTCTCCCGGCCCACCGAACCCACAACATGCTCGCTGCGAGGCTCAGGCGACTCAGACGCCAGATTTCGCTCAACGACCTTCGTCCTCCATGAGCGCTGGCCGGGGGCCGCTGGCTGGCTACTATTGCTTTTCTTAGAATTTCCTTAAAGAGAAATCTTAACATATTTTTAGCAAACCGCGAACCAAATTTGAAAAAATCAAGCTGTCATACTCGCAACCGCTGCACCATTGAGGTAGAGCAGATTAAACGTGGCTAAATTGTCTTTTAAGTAAACATCATTACACTTGCAATCATCGCCCTCCTTCCCGGGTGCTTCTAAAGTTCCTTAGAGCCTGGGGTCCGATGACTATTTTTGATTTTTAGTTTGACTTTTACTAGAGCGACTGCCGTCTGACCTCTAAGCCCTGGGAGGAAAGCCTTCGCCAGAGCCTCGTCTGTGGTTCAGCAGGTGCACCGACCAACGGGTGAAGTTACCTTGGGCCCTGAAGTGGTTTGTGGTGTTGAAGGCCTCGTACACCATTACATAATATAACATAACTTCACGCCTGTATCCTCGAAGGGGTAGGCAGAGGTGTATTACACACCCACGATTCGCCAGTTATGTTAATGCTAAGCGAGCGATAATTAACATTTTTAAAACACACATAACTACCAAAAGTCAGTGGTGTGTGCGCCCGGGCACACACCACTGACTGGGGACACACTGGGGATTGAACTCGAGACCTCGTCTCGGCAGTCCATTACGTAAGCCACTGGGCTACCGCCGCTAATTTTAAACGTATTTACAAAAAAAGTATATTTGTTGTTTATCCGCATTCTAGAACCCATAACTCAAGCTAGTTAAACTATGCTTACTTTGATTCTAGAGAGCGCTGTGTAGAATATCGTAGAATATTTATTTATTTTTCCTCCCGTTCCGTCCTGGATGTTAAATTTTTCCGTTCTAATTCAATACTTCAGTAAAATAAAGAAATTATTCTCGTAATGGTGGTAGAAATTTGATGACACAAATTTGTCACAAAATTCGGCCGGGTAGGTACCACCGTGCACGGGGGTGCTTGGTTGGGGACCTACACGCGGTGCACCCTGGGCAACGGAGACGGCAGCGCCTCTCTCCTAGGGTGGGAGAGACGCTGCCGCCTACGGCCAACTCCGATCGAGGCGAGGACGGCCCTGTTGAGGGCTGTTCGGAAGCTTTCCACGTGTCCCTCTGATTAGTTGATGGCACAGTGGAGAGCAAGTAAAGGGGCCATCTCGAAACCGGAGATGGCTCAGGGTCAGTCGGGGTGCAAGGGATATGCTCTATGGGTAACCTTACACCCCGGCGTCTTAAGACCCGAGACGGCGTGCGGTTTTAGTCGGTGCAAGCCCGACATAACCGCCCCCGCTGGCCGGCGGAGGGTATCCGAAGGGATTTCCGCACGAAAAAAAAAAAAGGTACCACCGTGCACGATTGCGAAATACCCTCCATAGTAATCCAATTTCGGTTTGATTGCGTTCAGGGGTCAGCAAGTGCATAGCCAGGCAGGGGGATTGTGGTCGCAGCACTAGTGGGACCGGTGGGTGTCACGTGGTGCTGCGACGACAATCCTCTTCTGATGAGGCCGTCAAGCTGAGTGCCACCATTGTTAACATGGTACGTGTATACATGTATGGTGTAATGGTGGCCCTCTTTCCTGAGACTTTACCTTCAGCTTACCATCAGGCGAGGTGAAGTCAAATTGACGTGTCCTAAATATAAAAAAAAAATGTAATGAAATTATCCTCTTCTTTACCTACTTGAAAAAGTAAGCTCTATATTCGACCAGTATTTTTTGTAAGTCCACGATTTTCTCAGAAACGTAAAAAGTCTTTCAACATATAGAACCTCATGAACTTATTGTAGTTACGTTATCGGTTTTTACTTATTTTTTCTGACGCGTTGATAACGCAATCGACAATATGCTAACAAAACGCAATTGTTCGTATGATTACAGGTTTGATTCCTAACGCTTGCATGTTTGTTGAGCAATAAAATATAAATATGTCTTACATTCCATGGAAATAGTTAATTAATTTTACTACTATTGTAAATATAATGGCTTATTTGAATGGATGAATGTTTGTTACTAACACGCCAGAATGGCTGAACGGTTCTGGATGAAATTTGGTGCAGAGGTTTTCACAGAGATTTTCACAGGATTCCTGTGGGTAATCTATTTCATTCATCGATCCAATCAGTGAATGGTGTTAAAATATTTGAAATTTAAAAAGAAATTATTATTGTCTATGGTAAATGTTATATTCTAAATTGTAAAAAAGGAAACATTTCTTCTTAATCCAAAATTGTTTAAAAAATAACCAAAATAATTCGAACTTCAAATCATCATTATCTGACGCTCTTGCTAGTTACATCAAAGCTTGTTCTGGAGCCGGGGGTCCACTCAAGTACTTCTTTGTATTGGTTTATATTAACTTTAACGGGAGCGACTCCTATCTGACCTCACAACCCCGAGAGGAAAGCCTGCGCCACAGCTTCGAAATTCAAATAAGATTATTATTTTGTTTTAATTTATTATTAGACAGCAACATTTAAAAATATAACTCACGGCTTTCAATCTTGGGCAGCACTTTGCACACCATTTTCTTTAACATCCACTATAAACCCCGGTACACACTGTATCACACAACGAGAACGTGTGAGCGCGGGCGTCTCACACGGGGGCCGACAACGCACTGCTTGGACGCACCATTGTTACATAGAGCTGACCATTGGCCGATAAGGCGGGGAGTGACTGAAAAAAAGTTTGAGTGAAATGGTTCTGATAAAAGTAATATAGTTAATTTAGTTAATGATTTTGTCTTTTATATTGATCAAAGACTTTTATCACTATTATTATGTGCTTTTATATATTTACTAGAACGGAACATAACTCAAAAATAGATGTTTTCTGAAAAACCACAACTTTTTCCATCAAAGTCTTTACAAAATCTAACCGTACTTTATGCAAAATGAATTACAAGAGTGTAGAAAGTTATTTACACTTATTGTACGTTCAATTAGCTACATTTTCATTCATATAGACCTGCTAACGGCCCAGTTACCAAAAGAGACATAAATTTCTTACTAAACTGCTAGTTCAATAGTACACATTCTACTCGACTAGTAAGTAGGTACAGTCAATAATAAAATTTACTTAGCACTAAAATAATATATTTACTAAAGTTTTTTTACGTTGGAATACATGTATCAATAAATTTACGTATTAAATAGTTTCATAATCCTCAGACAATCAAGTAAATTTATTTTATCTTTTGTTAAACATTTTATGAAAGGCGATTAATGAATTAAAATTGGTTAAGCTACATTTGTCGTTGACTGTGCCTAATTCTATAAATTTTTCATCGTATTAAAATCAAATTTCGCTAAAAAAAACAATCTATGGTTTAAATCTGTAATTTTGTCGTGTTTTTTTATTTAGGTTTACGTTTATTTGTGTTAATTTGTGAATGTCTTTATTCAAGCAGGTCACAAAGTAACAAATATGAATGTCAAAATCAATGCTTCCACATTTAAATTTACAGCCAGATTCGCATGGCAATAAGTTGAACCTTTGAGAAACGAATCTGGCAGATCTGTAGGCTGCTCACCTGGTATCTACCATAGTATCATGTAACATCTATCCGTTCCAAGTTCTATAAAAGCCATAGGATGGAAATATTTTATTAGTTTGATTGTATGCTGATCAGACGAGAAATGCAACAAGAAATCAGGAAAACAGGTATCAGTTTGATGTACTGCTACTCTTCTACGAAGTTATATCATTTGTCATTATGCTCCACAGACTTAGCAATGTATAGATATTTAACTAAATATTTACTTCAAGGATGCGCCCTACGTAGATATATACATAAATATACATATATTAGCCTCGTTCCAATTGTGTTAGGCAGTGACATGTTACTTCGGGCCACCAACCAGGTGGATACCGAAGTCTTAAAATCACGCAAAAAAAAAAACAAATCTTACACCCACTTTTTATCACTTTTCTCGACGTTTCACATGATTCTAAGTCTAATTAAGCAGAAATTTTTTTTGTGTCGGTCTGTCTGTTGGTCTGGATGTCTGTTTACGCAATAACTCAAGAACCACTTATGCGATTTAAAAAATTCTTTCGCCAATCATCTTGTTTGGTTAATGGGAAGAACTGATTAGATTTTGGGGTTTGTACGTTCAAGGTTTCGGGTACCTACCTTACAAATTGTCCCTAAAAATAAGTTTGGCCCTAAGTTTGACAATCACAGTGTGATTTCCGCCCCACTAGTTTTCTACTTGCAACGATCCTAGCGTCTTCCACTCTTCTATTATATGCTTTAGGGTGGAACCTACTAATACCTGGGGCGAAGCCAACATCACCTGCAAACTGATACACCAGCAGGATACACCAGAGACGAATCTTTCAATCAGCAGATTGAAAGATTAGTCTCTGGTGCAGGTTTATCTCCCATGAACATGATGCAACCAGCAACAATGTTAAGTTTATTTTTTCTATTTATTTTAGGAATTTTTATCCGTTATGAATATGCCAATAGCCGTAGCTTAAAACAGTAAACATGATTACACAGTATATAACTAGAAATTCAGTGCAGAAATTGAGCTGAGCGAGCAGGACTCTTACTTGAAAATAAGACTTCTTACTACGGTCGCGCGCTTAGCTAAGGCCGCGCGCTCGTGAAACTGCTTTTCGGTGATTATTCCTCAATGGTACATCGGACATGAACCATCTCGCTTCAAAACACTCCTCAGTGTCTACACTATCACCGTGGTAAATTTGGTATACTGTCCTTACCCTGAGACGTATTTAATATATCAGAGAATTTCGAATAACTGGGACGTGTCTAGGTAGCTCAGTTGGTCAGAGCATTCCCCCTGTCGCGGGATCAAGTCCCGTCCTAGTTCTTTCTTTCTCTTTTTCCGATCTAATCTATGATAAATAATAATAATAATAATAAATAAATATTCTACGACATTCTACACAGCGCTTCCTAGACCAAAAGTAAGCATAGTTTAACTAGCTTGTGTTATGGGTTCCAGAATGCGGATAAACATACTTAAATACTTTTCTTTTTTTGTAAATACATACATATTTTTTTTTTTTATATTTAGGACACGTCAATTTGGCTTCACCTCGCCTGATGGTAAGCTGAAGGTAAAGTCTCAGGAAAGAGGGTCACCATTACATACACGTATCATGTTAACAATGGTGGCACTCAGCTTGACGGCCTCTTCAGAAGAGTTTATTATGATTATACATAGAAACACCCAGACCAATGCAAATAGACATATTCATGCATACAAATATTTGCACTGAGCGGGAATCGAACCCGCGCCCCCTGACGTAGCAGTCGAAACTATAGAGATAATGACTAGTTCATGCTTTTCGATCCCGCGTAATACAGGTTGATGAATGTCAGGCTCTTTTACATTGCTTTTTTCATTATTATTTCTTATTTTCTATCTTTTTCCTCCAGGTCAGATGGCAGTCGCTTCCCGGAAAATATCGAAATTCAGCCGCCTCGTAGTTGGACCGAAAAGCCGACCCCAAATAAGTTGGAAAAAGGCTCGGAAGATGACTTTCTATCTTTCTGTCTCTTTTAATGGTTTTATTTCTTTCTATCTCTCTTTCTTTCTGTGGTTCTGTCTCTTTTTCTGTTTTTTTTTCTGTCTGTCCCTCTTTCTTTCTGTGGTTCTGTCTCTTTTTCTGTTTTTATTTCTTTCTGACTCTCTTTCATTATTTCTGTTTTTATTTCTTTCGGTCTCTTTTTCTTTCTTTCTGTTTTTTTTTCTCTTTTTCTATTTTCATTTCTTTCTGTCTCTCTTTCTTTCTTTCTGTTTTTTCCGTCTCTTAGTCTGTTTTTATTTCTTGCTGATTCTTTTTGTATCTTTCTGATTTTCTGTCTCTTTTTCTGTTTTTATTTCTTTCAGTCTCTCTTTCTTTCTTTCTGTCTCTCTTTCTTTCTTTCTGTTTTTTCTGTCTCTTATTCTGTTTTTATTTCTTGCTGATTCTTTTTGTATCTTTCTGATTTTCTGTCTCTTTTTCTGTTTTTATTTCTTTCAGACTCTTTTTCTTTCTGTCTGTCTTTCTTTCTATCTTCTATCAGTCTTTCCTTCTTTCTTTCTCTCTTTCACACTAATCTTTTGGGAGACTGTAGACAAGGAGGTCAGTCCATAATTCAAAAGATCATAACAAGGAATTTCTTTAACATTCCTCAACACCTATAGCCATCACCTGTATCTATGTTTCGACACCACATAACTGTCCTGCGACATGTACTTAGAGGCAGTTATGCTGCAAATAACTGACCACTGAGACAGGACAGGCGCCTTTCTATGGACGTACTTTCTGACTGACACCATAATCACTTGTAGTCTAAGAGCTGGAGGCCGGTAGACTAACGGACAAAATTTTAAAAGGTGGTAGTCTAGTGGCTTAGTCACTGGACATGTGACTGAGAGGTCGTGGATTGGAACGCTAGTTAATACACTACCGGTGTGAACCACAATCATTTTAGCTTAGCTGGAGCGGTAAATACAAATAATTTCCATTTAATATTTTAAAAAATGTCAAGTTCCACTAAATTATTGTCAACTGTGTATATGTTTTAGCACCAGAGACAGGCGTGAAAGGAGAAGGGCTTGAGAAATAGATATTAAAATAACATCAAATACATCGTGATAGAATCCGTTGGTAATAAATCGAACTTGTTGTTTCTAGAAATGGTTACCACAGACTCCTTTAAGTAAAAGAAATATTCATTATCTGAAAAGTCTTTTCAAATATAAATTAGCCATTGGCTCTTAGACCACAATTCCATTACGGTTCTGAGAATTAAAATAGAAATGAGAGTCAATTTCATATTATTAGGTACTTCACGTTTAACATTTATATAGTAATTATTTCGTTTCCTCACTTTATTTATGTATAGGTACTCTCGCCTGAATATCCTTAGAAGGTAGGCAACAACTATAATTCTTCATCAGCAATGTTGTTAGATCCATATTGATCCAGATGACAAATGGAAGCCCCCAAGATGTCGAATGATCTCCCTGCTATGGTGTACTCAAGCGACTACAATATGGGGTTCTTCAAGAAGGGCATTAGAAGGTTTTACAGGGTCGGCAGCGAGAGTGTGCTTCCAAAGTTTGCGTTTTATTTGATTGGTATGTCGGCTTTTCCGGGTGGCACTGGCGTCTGACCCGATCCCGATAGAAAACCTTGCACTAGAGCCTCGTTCGTTGGTGAGCAAGTGCACTGAATAGCAGATGAGGTTGACTTAGGCCCCAAAGGCATTTGTAGGTCCATATAAACATATAAGCTACTATCTCGGGACAGCTTAAGTTATTTGGATGAAATTTTGTGCAATTTACATATCATCATCATCATCAACCTATGCTAGTCCACTGCTGGATATGGGTCTCCCCTAATGAGCGCCATAGCGCCCTGTCTTCAGCTTGCCGCAACCAGCATCTGCCCGCAGTCTTTCGCAGATCGTCATCCCACCTGGCCGGAGGGCGTCCTACACTACGTTTGCCGAGTAGCGGCGTCCACTCAAGAACACGTTTACCCCAGTGGTTGTCGGTTTCTTGCGAGATATGGGTAGGAATTATTTAACAAAAAACAAATAGTAAACACGTGAAGAATGTGTAGTTTATGTAAAATACCGCATTTTGTGAGCTATTAAATTCGAATTTTGTATTATTAGATGTGTACTTATATCTAAAAATAGCTTATCAGGTTTATAAAATGACTAATGTCCGTTTTACGCAAATCAATACTCAGATCAATTACGTTACTACTTAAATAGCTTTCAGCTTTCACTTTCCGTATTTCTAGACGGATTTTCTATAATAAATGGGTGTAGGACAGCTATATTTAGCATGTTAAAGTCCTTCATAATTAAATGTTAGCACATTTCGCTGCAAAGCGGTCGTGAATTCCTCATGTTAGTAGAGGCGAACAGCTTCACGTAAAATCTTTTTTGTTTTTTATATTTGTTCCATCAAATTGACTGCACCCCGCCTGATGGAGAGTTAAAGTTCAATCCAGAAATTTTCTTTTATCACATAGTCGCTAGAGCGACTGCTTGAGGACGGCAGTTGCAAGGGCTCCAGAGTTCGGAGTAGATACATAATCAACCTATTCTAGTCCACTGCTGGTCATAGGTCTCCCCTAATGAGCGCCATAGCGCCCTGTCTTCAGCTTGCCGCATCCAGCATCTGCCCGCAGTCTTTCGCAGATCGTCATCCCACCTGGCCGGAGGGCGTCCTACACTACATTTGCCGAGTCGCGGTCTCCACTCAAGAACACGTTTACCCCAGCGGTTGTCGGTTCTTCGCGAGATATGGCCGGCCCACTGCCACTTCAGCGTGCTTATTCTTTGAGCTATGTCGATAACCTTGTCGGATGTATTCGTTATGAATCCTATCCTTCAGAGAAACTCCGAGCATAGCTATTTCCATAGCTCGCTGAGCGACTTTGAACTGGTGGACCAGCCCTACCGTGAGTGTCCACGTCTCAGCTCCGTAGGTCATTAAGGGTATGGATGACGAGAAGACCCGACGTAGTTTCCCAAACGCTGCCCAGCACAGCTGGATCCTCCTCTTGGCCTCCTTCTCAAAATTGTTTTTACCCAACTGCACAATCTGCCCGAGGTAAGTGAACTCAGAAACAATTTCAAGAAGGTGGCCATCTACGATGACCGGTCCTGGATCAACGTGGCCATTGATCAAGACTTTGGTTTTATCCAAATTCATGCCAAGACCGATGCGTCGCGAGGCTGAAGCTAGGCCGTCCAGCATCTGGTTAGCTCCTCTAGCGACTCCGCCATTAAGACTATGCCATCAGCGAATCGTAGGTGTGAGATGTAGTCGCCGTTTATATTTATGCCCTTACCTTTCCATTCCAGCGTTTTAAACATATCTTCCAATGCGCTCGTGAACTGTTTCGGGGATATGACATCCCCCTGTCTCACTCGTCTGTGCAATTGGATGGGTTTAGACTGCTGACCCTGTACTTGGACACTCATAGTTCGTAAAGGCATCTCAGCACCTCGACATAACGATAGTCTACTTGACATCGCTGTAAGGATTCCAGAACAGCCCAAGTTTCGACGGAGTCAAATGCCTTATCATAGTCCACAAAAGCGAGACACAGGGGCTGATTATACTCTTCGGAGTATAATCAGCCTATTCTTCGGAGTACATACGGAAAAAGTTAATTAGGGTTATTGGCGTAGGTATCTTTAGAATTATTTAACTATGATTGCAAGTTATTGTTTAATATCTTGCAATGCATATATGAGTAACTAATAAGTTCACATTTTTAATAAACAAATCAAGGAAGTTTATGGTAAAATTTATGGATCATTGATAATGAGGATGACTCATTGTGTAAATATCACAATGTTTCTATTCATTGTACTTTTTACATTTTGTATACATTTCTAAGTATCTTGAGACGCTATTACATTCTAACTTTTACTTTATTGTTACATGATATAAAATGATGTTAACGGGAATTAACGCAATAATGGATTAAATTATATATAGGGATGTTATTGGGGTCCCATCGAAACCTCTCCACTGGTGGTAGAAATTTGATGACACAAATTTGTCACAAAATTCGACCGGGTGGGTACCACCGTGCACGATTGCGAAAAACCCTCCATAGTAATCCAATTTCGGTTTGATTGCGTTCAGGGGTCAGCAAGTGCATAGCCGGGCAGGGGGATTGTGGTCGCAGCACTAGTGGGACCGGTGGGTGTCACGCGGTGCTGCGACCACAATCCTCTTCTGATGAGACCGTCAAGCTGAGTACCACCATTGTTAACATGGTATGTGTATGTAATGGTGACCCTCTTTCCTGAGACTTCATCAGGCGAGGTGAAGTCTAATTGACGTGACCTAAACATTAAAAAAAAGAACTCACCAGCTTACCGGTATACCTATTGGTTGACGGACGAGGTTCCGGCGCAAGCGTTCCTCTTGGGGTTCTGAGCTGCGCTGCACCCATAAAAGCCACATCAGCCACATCAACGAAAAGGAGAAGGAGCAAGTGAACTCCAAGCTCCGCCGTGGTAACAAAGAAAAGGTACTGTTTTAGGATGAGAATCACCCTAAAGCAGAACCTTTTCTTGTTTCGTGCCAAAATCCCCTCGGATACCCCCCCGCCGGCTAGCGGTGGCAGTTACGTGGGGCTTGAACCGACTAAAACGGCACGCCGCGCCGCGTCAGACGTTCAGACTAACTACTACCATGTTGCCCCTGAAAGGGCCAGCGGGGGGGGGGGGGGTATCCGAGGGGATTTACGCAAGAAAAAAAAACTTACTGTGCCTATACTGTAACAGTAGATTATAAAAAGAGTTTAATTGTAGTTAGCGCCATCTGTGAATCACCGTAACAACTACTGCGACGGGCTCACCTATTTTTAGTCTTTGTCTTTACGCTAGTTCCCGCAAGCTGGCGTGAGATACTGGATCGATGCTTCTAGTCGTGTATTCATCTGGCCGAACATTCGAGGCAACTCCAGAATTAATTTCATATATAAGGATGTTCGCAGTGGCCCTATGATTCATTTTTTGTTTGAGAAGTCACTAGTAGTGTCCATACTCCATATTTATTGTGTTATACATTGTGCTATTACCTTGACGCTCGAAAAGTGAGGTTAACTTGTGTTTTTGTACCCAGCTTTGAACTGGCAAGTGATTTTATTCCATTACTGTCAGTGTATTCAAATAATGGGGATTTGTTATTGATAAAAGTTGTATATCTTGATCGCAGGGTCGCTTGGTCTAGTTACGATCATTGGAATTCGATTCAGACGGCATTGACTCTGAGGCTATCAATATCTGAGGTCTGGGCGTATATCCATTGGGACGCAGATCACTAGGGACGCTCCGGGATCTGTTCTGTGCCGGAGCACTGGGGGTCCCGCGGAAGTCTCTGGATAAATAAGGTCAAGCAATCTTTTATGGTTATTGTATTGTAGTACTGCTGACCGGCGCAAAGCTGATGTGTTATTACTGAGCTGGACCAATACTGACTGGCACCGGGTGAGAACCACTCCGTGACTAGCTTCTGTGTACTGAATTAATTAACTATCTACATATGAGTGTACCTGTACCTGTGTATTCTATGTTATATCCTTCTGTGTAACTTATTACTATATATCTGTCTGTGTGCTGTAACCTGTCACTACTCTCCAGCCTATCTCTTTGTACCTGAACTTGTATATATCCTTTATTTCTCTTCTCTATGTATCTCAGTTTCCTCTGAATGTATATATTGTATTGTCTCTGTATCGTGGCTTCTAAATATATGTATGCCAACCTGAGAGTGTTTTTTTCACTGGAGATCAGCTGACCCATGCACCACCTAGAACCTCTGAGACAAGGCACCCTGGGATTAAGACCTCATCTGCTCACCTGGTCTAGCCGGTGAATAACCAGGATACTAGCAATAAGGAGAATTGAAAATATGCAATATACACGATATCAGCTGATAAGGTAACCAGCATAACTTAATTCTAAGGTGGAACGAAGTTTGCCGGGTCGGCTAGTAAAATAATAAACAAAAATTGAAAAATCTTGAATTTTATTATTCTTTAGATTCTACAAATCATTATACATCATTTAATTTGTTAGTGTTCAGAAACTTCTGTGGGCGACTGTACGTTTTGTGGAAAACTTTACTAATAGTTTTCCGTTTTTATATTAACAAAATAACACAGTATTAGAATAATCACTTCCTATTGTGTTGTATACGGTATCTAAATATAAACTGTGGGCCTACCATGAAACGTACATCTGCAATTGCGGGCCCGTAGGAAATACGAAGGAAAGAAGTGTAATTTATGTACCATGAAGTAACATCGAAGCCGCGGTAGCCTAGTGGTATGGGTAATGGACTGCTGAGACGAGGTCTCGGGTTCGATCCCAGGTTTTACCATGGTACACACCAATGACTTTTCGATGCTTTTCGAAGTTATGTGTGTATTTATCGCAGGCTTATAAGTGCCCGGTTAATGGCAATAGGCTCGCCACCTATTACATTGGGACCTAAACATAAACTGGCGAAATGTGGGTGCTAGCACCTCTGCCTACCCCTTCGGGGCTATAGGCGTGAGTTTATGTTATGTTATGTTAAGTAACATCGGATTTCGTTCTTTCGGTCGGGACCATAAAGTATGTTTGGGATGTTCAAACATATCAGCGAGGTTTTCGTTTACAATATGTTTCTTTATAGAAATAACTATTATTGTGAGGAAATGCAGAGATGGCTGCAATGAGTAGTATATTTCGTACTGTATATTAGTTTATTCGTGGAAATAATTACACAGTTTTGTATCTACAACACAAACATGGCGAACAACAAGCGAACAAGCAGTACAAGTACAGATATAGTTGACAGAGATAAAACAGAGCGCCTCAAGCGGCAGAACAAGAAACTAAGTATGGTTGCGTTCCATACTAACAATTATTCTTACCAACATATAAAAAAAACATAACACACGCAATTTTGGATTATGATAGCCTTTTGACCTTTTGAAATCAGTCATATAGTATCGTGTTTTAATTTAAATTTTTTTTTTTTTGCGGGTTGTCAAAATTTCGAATTTTTTGGATTCGGGTCGCTTCATAGTAGGTTTCAGGTCGAATGAACCTTCACGTGCCGTTTTCGTGCCCGATTGCGGCATAAGTGCATTTCATGGTATCGCTTACTCGAAATTTCGGTTCGCAATTGCGGATGTACGTTTCATGGTAGGCCTATTGTTCAACTCTAGCGCTCAAGATTGTTGACGTGAAAACATGAAATTAACTACATTCCGCATCAAACAAGACAATAAAATCATATTTTTGACAACTTCAAATGTTAAATTAGGTTACATAATAACAAAAATTGGGTTGTTAAAGTTGATAATAATAATGTGATTACGTATTACTGTGTTGTGACCAAAATATACCACGGTAGCATACGAACGGTGAATCAATTTGTACCTAGTACTTAAAATTTAAATTATCATAAGAGGCCACCGAAATACAGGTTGGTTCATTTTCCCAAGGTCACATAAACATTCTCCCGCGCTTCCTTTCGCCACCGGTATAGTAGCGAAAGGGCTCTCACCTCCAGGTCCTATGGTGGAGTTCCGGCAAAGAGACTCACCACCTCGAAGGAGATCGTGCTGTACCCCTTGACGACCCTGATGGCCATCACCCGCTATGGAACTCGCAGCATTCGCACACTTCTGGCCCGAAGGTCCTGAAGGACCTCCGTCCAGATTGGACACACATTTAGGGTCATGGACCGCACGTTCCCCTCGTAGAGTCTCCTGCAGGAGAAATGGGGCCGCCACATTTTAGAGGCCAGACTGCGGATATGTTCTCCGAAGTCCAATCGGACGTCGAACAGGAGCCCCAAATGTTCCATTTGGGGCTTGATGCCGATGCGAGTGCCGAGTGCCTCCTACTACGAGACTTGATCCCTCAGGTGACTTGCTCCGAGGCCCATGAAAGAACAGGAGGGCCCATACACCCAACATAGATTTTACCCAGGTCACTTTTACGTTAATCTTTACATATTGATGAAGAAGAATATTATTTGATGTGAACCTTTATGTCCCCTTTATGGACCCAAGTCACCCTCAGTAGCAAACCACTGCACTAGTTGATTGCTAGATGACGCTGGTGCTTAGGTTTTTCTTTCCACAGTGCGGGGTAGCCCTGGAAGAAAATCTCGTATTATCCGCCGAACCTTTTCCATTCTTTTTGGTTTGGACTGTAACTACGAAACGGCGTAATTTCGATATTTTCTGTAAAACGATTGCCATCTGACTGCCACAACTCACTGGCGATATCGATGTTGTGTAGTTGTCGAACTTTTTAGGGCGTCTAATACCTTTTTTTTTTCGTGCGGAAATGCCTTCGGATACCCCACCGCCGGCCAGCTGGGGTGCTTATATCGGGCTTGAACCGCCTAAAACCGCACGCCGTCTCGGGTCTTAAGACGCCGGGGTATAAGTTTGCCCATAGAGCATATCCCTCGCACCCCGAAGGGCGTCTACTACCTGTAACGGATACCACAGATGCCAATATGACAACTGATACCGAAGGCTTAACGCGCTCTCCGAAGCGGTGGGGTTTCAATGTATTAAGAATGGTCACCCATCCAAAGACTGGCCTGGCTAGTTACTTAAATTTGCAACTAACCAACCCAGTTATCACTTAGGCAAGTGCCCGTTTTGGTTCCACCTTTATTGCCTGGCTCTTGTCTTAAAGGTTTTTCCAATAATGGATAGGACATGCCATGGCTTGGAGTGCTTTAGACTAATTGATTGATGACCAATAATTGCAGTGTGAAACAGGCTCAAATGTAAATTTTAATTTCGATTATAATAAGTCGTATTTGTAGTAGTCAAAGAGGTACCATAGGAAGTGTTCTGAAAAATTATTAACAGCATGATACCTGTTAGAAATCGAAGGTAAGTATATTTGACCCCGAAGTCTGGAGACCCGAAATGGCGTGCGGTTTTAGTCGGTTCAAGCCCGACATAACCACCCCCTCTGGCCGCCCGAAGGGATCTTCGCACGACAAAAAAGGTATGAGGGTGAAATGGGGAAATACAGTTAACGGATGAAAAACGGTTTTTCCCGATTTCAAGCAAAAGGCTTCCTGTTCAGAAAGTTACATGAAAAAGTTATAACTTTATGAACCATATTCAACCTTAAAATGCACCCCATTTCACCCCCGTACCTCAACTAAAATTTAATAGTTTTGTTTTCGTTATATTTCCTTCCATTGCCAACAGGTCTCAACTGCAGTTTTTTTTTTGCCTCTCAAAAGCTATCTGCACTGTACTATTAATCTAAAGGAGTAACAACTAATGTTATATTGAAACAAAACCATTAACATCCTTCCTAGTGCATACACTTCCAGGTAACGGAAATCAAATTTGCTTTTTATCATGGTTTAAATTAGCTAATTACTTATAATGACCACAAAGACTATCCCTAAATTCATGAGTCTTATACTTTAACTGATAAGGTTTAATTTTGAACTACTGTTAATAGACGATTTAACGGCCAGACGCTTCGAAAGAGAATTCACTATGGGCTGTTTTTTTGTTAATTCACTTTTAGCGATGTTAAAACAATTGGTTGCCAACATTCAACCAATTGTTGAAGGATCAGTGACCGCCGCGACTGACCGAATTCTGTGGTTAAGTAATAATTTCAATTTCAATTTCAAATTCTTTTATCTATGGCAACTAGGCCCAATTGGTTAGTAACAATTTGACTCAAATCTATTGTTAGTAACAATATTATGTCAGGTGAATTACTAAATTATAAACTGATCATTATATTATTAGATTTATGTTAAATAATATTAAAATTATATTAGACCTCGGTAGCCTAGTGGTATGGGTAAAGGACTGCTGAGACGAGGTCTCGGGTCCGATCCCAGGTATTACCGTGGCACACACCAATTACTTTTCGATGCTTTTCGAAGTTATGTGTGTATTTATCGCAGGTTTAAAAGTGCCCGGTTAATGGCAATAGGCTCGCCACCTATTACATTGGGACCTAAACATAAACAGGCGAAATGTGGGTGCTAGCACCTCTGCCTACCCCTTCGGGGATATAGGCGTGAGTTTATGTTATGTTATGTTATGTTAAATTATATTTATGTCATATAAAATTAAAACCACATCAGAATCCGTTCAGTAGTTATTGTGTCCTTCGGAAAAAAGCAGACAGGAATTAAAAAAAAAAAAAAGTGTCCAGAGTCATTCATTTAACACAACCCAACCCATTTTTTTTTAAAAATCTCCTATGTACAGATAGAACTAATTTATAATTGTATAATAATGTTACATGA
This sequence comes from Cybosia mesomella, assembly GCA_946251805.1. Classification (NCBI taxonomy): domain Eukaryota; kingdom Metazoa; phylum Arthropoda; class Insecta; order Lepidoptera; family Erebidae; genus Cybosia; species Cybosia mesomella. The sequence goes on from OX276400.1 coordinate 3,584,487, forward strand.
ACGATTCTGCACACAATAAGAGACTTAAAATCTGACGTATGTTTGATTGCAATTGGTTAAGTAAAACCGGAGATATGACCTGAAAACCATAAACGATCTCCGTGCGGGCAGAGACGTGGGCATCAGCTAGTTCAAAAATATTGTTTTAAATCTGGTTTACTTGTAATCGTACAAGTTCTTAGATTTACACTCTGAAACGAGGGATACTAGGAATTGCCTGCACGACAGTTGTCGGCATATGGTCATTATTTACACACAATTATCAAATTGAGTACGAATACTGGATACAATCGCGCCTGAAGGTGTCTTCCCTTTTTTACCTCGTTACCCTCCCCCCCCCCCGGGCTTATGTCGGCATAAACCGATTAAAACCGCACACCGTCTCGGGTCGGGTCTACAGGTGTAAAGTGGCCCAATAAGATAATTCCCTCGCACCCCGGTTGAACCTGGGCCAGATACAGCTTTGAGATGGCCCCCTCGGGTGTGGGACAACGGTGACCCCAACTTGCACCGGGCTTCTGCTGGGGAGACAGGCGCCCACATTTGTCACCCCCAGGCCTGCGCTCATGGAGGAGCACGGGGGATATCTATTATGTTTTTTTTTACTCTCGGCTTTAAAAAGTCAAACAACTTGGTCTAACTACAGAACTTCGATATCGAATATCGATATTAGATTGGAGGTTAGAGGGCTCTCGATTAATCAATCAATCATTCGAATATGGGTACAAAATAAAAGTGAGGGATATGCTCTATGGGCAACCTTACACCCCGGCGTCTGTAGACCCGAGACGGCGTGCGGTTTTAGTCGGTTCAAGCCCGACATAACCGCCCCCGCTGGCCGGCGGGGGGGGGGGGGTATCCGAAGGGATTTCCGCACGATAAAAAAAAAAAGAAAAAAAAAGGGTACAAAATAAAAGTGTTAAACATTGAAATAAAACTATTTTTAACGGATTCTAACATAACATAACATAAACTCACGCCTATATCCCCGAAGGGGTAGGCAGAGGTGCTAGCACCCACGTTTCGCCAGTTTATGTTTAGGTCCCAATGTAATAGGTGGTGAGCCTATTGCCATTAACCGGGCACTTAAAAACCTGCGATAAATACACACATAACTTCGAAAAGCATCGAAAAGTCTTTGGTGTCTGCCATGGTAAAACCTGGAATCGAACCCGAGACCTCGTCTCAGCAGTCCATTACCCATACCACTAGGCTACCGCGGCTTTTTCCGGATTCTATCGCGGTTTATTTGATGTTATTTTATATTTTACATTGATCCCGACGTTTCTGTGGCTTTTCAGCAGTCATGGTCACGGGGAGACTAAAGATGGTTGTTTAACAGTTTTAGTGTTAAACATGATATAAATATAACCAACCATATTCCGCCTCAAGGCGTGCAAACATGCATAATGGTACAATTAAATTATTAAATTATATATTATATTAAATTATGGTATGCCGAATACAGAAAAAAAAAGATTTTTTTTTTTTATTACATTGTGATAAAAATAGAATATGTCAAAAACCACAAACAATAATAATAAATGTCAAATGACCAAAAAAATGTCACATTGAATAAGTCATAAATACCTATTATAATTTAATTCAGATAATTACATCGCTCCACAGATTATGTCGAAATTCGTCCTTTTCGTAGTTAGACTTTAATCAAACCCCAACTGAGTTGGGAAAAGGCTTAAAGGATGCTGTAACAAATACGCTATCTCCATTCCAAAGTTCTCCTAAATTTATCTAGCAATTTCAGCATGAAGGAATAACAAACATACCAATCCACACACACACATTTTCACAAATATTAATGTGATACCTTTTTTTTTTCGTGCGGAAATCCCTTCGGATACCCCCCGTCGGCCAGCGGGGGCGGTTATGTCGGGCTTGCACCGACTAAAACCGCACGCCGTCTCGGGTCTTAAGACGCCGGGGTGTAAGGTTACTCATAGAGCATATCCCTCGCACCCCGACTGACCCCGGGCCCTCTCCGGTTTTGAGATGGCCCCTTTACTTGCTCTCCACTGTGCCATCTGCTAATCAGAGGGACACGTGGAAAGCTTCCGAACAGCCCTCAATAGGGCCATCCTCGCCTCGGTCGGAGTTGGCCGTAGGCGGCAGCGTCTCTCTCGCCCAAGGAAAGAGGCGCTGCCGTCTCCGTTGCCCAGGGTGCACCGCGCGGAGGTCCCCAACCAAGCACCCCATTAATGTTATACCTATACACACATAAAGTACTTTCGGTTACATGACCAATTTCGCGATGCGAACCGAGTGTACAGTCGACTCGTAAATCAAGAATTGAGCATGCAATAACGAGAAGCCACACCTTGACTTTGAACTTGTACTGGTCAGCACACAAGTGTTACGAAAATATTACTGTATGTGGCAATGTCAATGTCAATTTAGTATTTGTTGACATATATGCTTTCAAGGATTTCAAACAAATGATTTTAAGTAAACATTATAAAAATAGTGTGTATTTTACCTTATATCTAGATCTAAATCGGTAGGTTAGTGGTTAAGGAGTCGACTCTACGATCGAGAGGTCCCGGGTTCGAATCCTGGCCATTACACTACTAACGTGAACCCACCACTAACACAAGCAATTAAGCTTAGCTGGAAGGGTTAGGGGGGGGGGGGGGAATATTAGTAATTTCGGTTAAAACGGAAATATAAAATATAATATATATATAAGGTGTCACCAAATTAGGTCTCTGAATTTGGTAAGATGACTTGGTATCGACAAAATATGTATTTGAAACAAAAAAAATCCGTTCCCGCAGGGGGAACGCACAGGTAGATTTCGTGAAGCAATTAATATTATTTTATATAGAGAACTACGGACTTTAAATAGTTTAATTTTTTTTCCTCGAAAACGGTAACTTTTAGCGAAAAACTTTTCAGACATTTATTTTAGACTTATAAATGGCCTATCGATTAAAAATGTTTCCGACGTCAAGAATGTTCACCGGTTAGAAGTTATGATTTTTTTCCCGAAAAAAATTGGTTTTTCCCCCCTCCACTTTTAGTTAAAGTTTTAATCTTATAGGTTTATAATTAAAAGTTGTTGGTATTCATGTATACTATGGGATAAAATTAGAACGGTTCGAAAATCTTTCATGAAACGTGAAATTTTGAGGGAAAACTGATTTCACAAAAAGTGAGGCCTTACCGTCCCCTTAGGCCGGATTTCACCAATTCACGAACTTAAACAAGTTTACACCCAAGCAATTTTTGACCGCAGTTTGAAAGCGATCGTGGCAAAAATGCGACCGTGAGAGTGCCGCAAATTTTGGGAAGTGGAACCATACATACATATATATATAAACTTTTTGACCAGTGGTCATTTCGGACTCAGGGGGTCATAACTAGACCTCCTATGAAGAATTTTTTTTAAAATTTGACAGTAGTCAAGAAACCAATAGGTAGATCGATTTCATCGAAATCTACCTAAAAAAATATCGGTTAAAAAAAAAGAAAAATAAAAAAAAATAAGGATAAAAAAATAAAATAAAAAAAAAAACCACCAGCGACCAGCGTCACGTGACACGACGAGCCCGTGACGCACGTGGTAGGCGTGCAGTCCTTCTCCTTAGAGTATTCTCCAAGCGGATGTGTGGGAAATACCTAAATCGCGACCAGCGTCACGTGACGCTGGTGGTGTTTTTTTTTTCATTTTTATATTTTTTATTAAATATTTTTTTATCCGTTATTTTTTTTTTGTTTCATATACATATTTTGTCGATACCAAGTCATCTCACCAAATTCAGAGACCTAATTTGGTGACACCTTATATATATTATAGGTTCCAATCCAATCCCATATTACAAGCTATAGTTAAGTTTGAATTTAAATACCGCAATTTAGTATATTTTATGCCCCAAAGTGAAACCCTTGATGAAAAGTGATGACTTGAAGCAGTAGTGAGACCTACTAATGTGAGGTCCTGGGTACAATTCCTAGGTTGAATAGTGTTATTCGATTTTTCTGATATATCATTTTCAGTAGCCCATCATAATCATCCAAGCGCCAATCCCGGTTATATCCAAAGCGAGGATTTTAAAACCCAGAGTCCGCTCTCCAAATCTTTACTCTTCGATTGGCATATCTTGGCTTTTACAGGTGCGACTGCCGTCTCACCCTACAACTCCTAATGGAAATCCCATGCCTGTGTCTCATTCCTTCATCAGCAAGTAGACCGACTAGCACGTGAGGTTGTTTTCAACCCCGAAGATCCCCATTCCGAACGCCCCATTCACCTAATCCACCTGTTGCGCCGTTTCTTCTCCACTAGCGCCTAGGAAGCGGTGGTAAACTAAGTATTAAGCAGTTTTTGACGTCAAAAAGATGTCATTACGTTGCACTATTTTGAAAAATAAAGACTTTGACTTTGACTACAGGCCTCACATCTATTTGTAGTTAAAGGGATATTTGGAAAAAAAAAGATTAAATTTAATTAATTTCAGAGCAAAAAAAGCGGCGATAGCCCCGTGGCGTACGTAACGGAATGCCGAGACGAGGTCTCGAGTTCGAATCCCAGTCGCCCGGGTACACACCTCTGACTTTTCGTAGTTATGTGTGTATTAAAAATGTTTATTATCGTTCGCTTGGTAATGTGCCCGGTAGATGGCAATAGGCTCGCCCCCTATTACATTGGGACCTAAAAATAACTGGCGAATCGTGGGTGTGTAATACACCTCTGCCTACCCCTTCGGGGATACAGGCGTGAAGTTATGTTTATGTTATGTAATGTAATTTCAGAGTACAAACAACTGTTTGCCTCCATACAGGAGCGGACGCTGACCTCTGTCATAATACCATTAAAAAGATTAAAATTGGAGTATTTTCCATTAGATAAGATCATTTTCTTTTTTTAGTTGTGTACACCGGTTCAATGATCTACGATTATTAATTTCTTGATAAGTTTACTTGCATAATTTAATATCTTTTAAACTAATAAGATAGCAAACAACAACACGGTCTACTGGGCAAACTAATGCCTTTAAAATGAAAGTTTTCAACCAGTACGTCCTGCCTATAATGACTTACGGTGCCGAAACCTGGACATTAACGACGCGACCTATACTTTGAGTTCCTTTGGAGGATAAATTCGTAATAAAATAATTTGACCAAAAGCTGAAGTAACCGTCATAGTTTGTAGAATAAGCAAGTTGATGTAGACCGCCATATGAAGCCAAAATAAACGCATTTTTCTTTCTTTTCTTTTCTTTCTTTCTTTCTTTCTTAGACCGTTAAAGACCGTAGAGTCTAGACGCGAACTGGCAAACGTAAGGTTTGATGCCTCCCAGTCAGATTTTGTAAACATTTAAGCCTAATTCGATGCATTAGAACCGGCGTTAGGGCTTTTAGAATGTTCTCAATGTGATTGTTCATACAGACGCTTTAAATCACTCTTGTCTCGTCTCTCGGTTCAATAAGTTGTGGAAATAATTTCTACTAAATTGTTATTAGCAATAACTATTTGTGTTGCCAGATGAAGAAAACAAAAGGCGTTCTGGGTACATCATCTGAATGATCAGAGATACTTATGATGGCAGTTTGTGACACTAATATTTAACGCCCAGCAACACTGAGGAGGAGGAGGATCGGGTGCTATGGCGTAAAATGGGAGAGGCCTATGTCCAGCAGTGGACTGCAATAGATTGATTGATTGATTGAACACTGCCCGGTAAAAAAACCTCGCGTTTTAAAAGCAATGACGTGTGAACATATACTGGAGAATGCATTTGTTCTACTATTTATACTGTTGATTGATGGCACTTCGCGGAACTTGCTACACATAGGTATTGAAAAAAACAAGTTGAATTCCTGAGACGAGCTCAGCCGAATACAAGGGATTTTCGATTTTGCGATTATTTTTTTTGCGATTTTTTGCGATTTTGTCTTTATCTTGCGATGGTTCACCCCAGCACGAATCTATTACCGAAAACAGCAACTCGATAGCTCATCTCCTTCATACCCAAAACCGTGACAGAAAATTGGCAACGACTACGTCGACGACGACAACTCGATAGCAATAGGGCTTTTCTAAAGAAAATCCCTAAAAACCTTTGAGAATGCTGTGAGGCGAAACCGGTCAGGTGTAATTTATTAAATATAATAGTGGAAAAGTAAAAGTGATAAATTTATTTAAATATGCATTTGTTCTATTTAAACTTTTATTTAACGGACGTTAAAAAAGCTTTAGTGCGAATTAAGCCTTGCATATTATATAAGGTGTCACAAAATTAGGTCTCTAAATTTAGTGAGATGACTTGGTATTGACAAAATATGTACTTGAAACAAAAATTTTGTGACAGAGACCGATATTCTTAGCAATCCATGGATTCTCCGTGCGGGTGCCGGGTCCATCGCGTTGCTGAGTTGGGAACTCGGGACAGTGCCTGGGACTTGCGACCCAAGTGAAGGTTTAGAAGGGGCCCCTTTTGTATTTATGTATGATGTACATCAACACTCACCTTCACTACCCAAGTTCCCCTCCCTGCCTAACCAAATTTGATACGAACCTACTAGTGCCGCTTTAGATATTCGTCCCAGTAATGAGCTTATTGTAGCTCTCGATAGGCCTAGATCTTTAAGTAGGTTATAGAGAGATTTTGCTGGTATACCTCTCGCTCCCACTTCCACTGCATACAAATTAACCACGTAACCGTTTTTGATTAATTCGTTTGTGAGATCATAGTATTTATTTTTCTTTATTGTGTGGTCCTTCGGTATATTTGTTTCCCACGTTACAGTAAGTTCCACAAGAACCACATGTTTTAACCTCTTAGAATATAGGAATATGTCAGGTCTTGATGACGAAACCCCAACATCCTCCGGAATTTTATAGTGCTTTTCATACATGTCGATTAGGAGAGTCCAATCTGGGGCAGTATCTAAGATTGAATAAGGTTTTTTCCTGGATATTATGGATGAACCTTCAGACACAAAGTTGATATGACGTCTGTTAGTAGTCAATCCTTTTTTGGCTCTAGCTACTGCCAGACTCATTGCTTCACGTATGATGATAAGCACCTTATCGTGGCGGCGTGAGTAATGGCCTCTATCGAGAAGCACCCTACATCCTACTAATATGTGTCTAGCCGTTCCATATATATTAGAAACACCTACGTAAATAAACATTGTCAGAAAGCCGCCACACCACAGAAGGCCTAGAAGATAACATATCATAACTTCACGCCTGTATCCCCGAAGGGGTAGGCAGAGGTGTATTACACATCCACGATTCGCCAGTTATGTTAAGGTCCCAATGTAATAGGGGGCGAGCCTATTGCCATCTACCAGGCACATTATTAAGCGAGCGATAATCAACATTTACGAAAAGTCAGAGGTGTGTGCCCGAGGCGACTGGGAATCGAACTCGAGACCTCGTCTGAGCAGTCCGTTAACTACACCACTGGACTATCGCCTAGGCCTAGAAGAAGTATGATAAACGCGCACATAGCACCAGCTATGTATCTACCTACCCTTGTCCCAATTGTTTGGGGTCGGCAAAACATGTGCTATTCCTCCACTCATTCCTGTCAGATTTCATCTTTTCAGAAACTCCGTTCTGGTCATATCCTCTTTCACGCATTTCATCCATCTTTTATTGGGCCTACCTCTGCTCCTAATGCCCTCTAGATTCATATTTTGAACCTTTTTGACAACATTACTATCATCTCTTCATGACATGTATACTAGCTTCACAATTTTTCGTTCACGGTGCAATTTTCAAACTTCGCCTAATATACTCATTCCTTATCCTGGTCCATTCTCGTCATACCACACATCTATCTTAACATTCAATATCTCTGTTACATGCAGTTGTCTTTCATCCGTTGCTTTTAAGGCCAAACATGACATGACATGGGTCTAATCATGGTCTTATACCCGGCATAGCCGTTTGTTGGTGGCTGAACTCCTCCGTAACCACTAGAGCGATCTTGACCAAATTTACCACGGTGATAGTGTGGACACTGAGGAGTGTTTTAAAGCGAGATGGTTCATGTCCGATGTACCATTGAGGAATAATCACCGAAAAACAGTTTCACGAGCGCGCGGCCTTAGCTAAGCGCGCGACCGTAGTAAGATGTCTTATTTTCAAGTAAGAGTCCTGCTCGTTCAGCTCAATTTATTTCAGTCGCACCCTGCACTGAATTCCTAGTTACTTTAAGCTTAAGGGGTAATTGGGGATCACATATAGTGACCTACTGCCATATTCTCCAACCTGCATTAATTCTATGCTTCACTGCACGATCAATTTCTCCATTGGCCTGGATAAGAGAGCCGAGGTACCTGGAATCGAATTCCGACTATAAGATCAAACACTGTTTGACCAATAAACTGTTCATTTTACGAGTAAGGGTAAATATCATTTACTTCTGGGCGTGAGTGTACTCAGTTGAAGGCATTCCTCGAAACAAAAGTAAGAGCAAACCAATTTGACGTGTATGTATGTGTTTGTAGTCCGTGCCCAAAGAATTAACGTACGGTTAGTCACATATGTCCGAAGTGTAATCCGATTTGAAATTAGAGGGTGTGCAGATTAGTTGATGTTTCTAAAGGGGGGGGGGGGTCTAACTAGTATTGTGAATATGGAAATGCGTTTGTTTATTTGTTTGTTACTCAATAAAAACTAAAAAATGGTTGTAGAAATTTGATGACACAAATTTGTCACAAAATTCGGCCGGGTAGGTACCACCGTGCACGATTGCGAAAAACCCTCCATAGTAATCCAATTTCGGTTTGATTTCGTTCAGGGGTCAGCAAATGCATAGCCGGGCAAGGGGATTGTGGTCGCAGCACTAGTGGGACCGGTGGGTGTCACGCGGTGCTGCGACGACAATCCTCTTCTGATGAGGCCGTCAAGCTGAGTGCCACCATTGTTAACATGGTACGTGTATGTAATGGTGACCCTCTTTCCTGAGACTTTACCTTCAGCTTACCATCAGGCGAGGTGAAGTCAAATTGACGTGTCCTAAATATAAAAAAAAAAAACAATTCTGATCAATTTTGCTGTAAAGGTAGGATACGACCGGAAATTGGGCTCAAGCCAGCGCAGTCAGATGCGCGTCATATCTATGTAATATAATAAATAATAATACATTAATAAAAATATGTACTTTATTCTCCCAAATATAAAATTTGTTAAATATTATAATAAATATGACAGAATTTATTGTTTGTTATTTATTTGTATTGGCAAAATTTGGAGGCCATTTTAATATTCTAGAAACAATTTAAGATAATATATATATATCAGTCGGTAGTTTATTTGAATGACGAACAAAGTAGTCTGTAAAGGTAGCTCCCGGGTGTGCGTTGTTTTATAGACAATTGTTTTATATAATTTCGTTTTACAGAAAATGTTTCGCATAATTTCGTTTCATAGAATAATCAATATACAGAATACTTACTTTAAAGATTTTTAAATCATGATTTTTGTTTCACATAAAGTTTAACATTAGAATAATCATATCATAGAATAACAAATCAAATATTCTTTATCATTATATTGTTTATTTAATATATAACTTATTACCAAGAATAACATATTATCAAAGTGACAGTTTCTAAACGTTGCAATTCATACCATTCATTTCAGTCAAATAATTTACAGGTGAAGCTATACTTTTTTTAATATAACGATAAATTAATACAATAAACGATTCTGGGTGGTCCTATTTCTGGGTGATTAAAAAAAATAACCACGAAGGCTAAGGCGGGAGCTCCGCTCCGCTTCGCTCCCGCCTCAGCCTTCTAACCTAACCTATCCGAGTCGGGGTAATCTGAGTCGGGGTGTTCACTATAATGACGTTTTATTAACAATTTGATTTTATTTTATTTTAAAGAAGAATTCAAGCAAACAAATTTGCAACAAAATATGCGAAAGATAAAAAAATCTATATGAAATGATTCAGAAATTAAATTACTACAAGCAATCGGAAAAAAATTAATATTGTAAATGTTACAGTTAAAAATAAATGTGATTTGGAAAATTATAAAGGTGGTTTAATATTCTTTTAAAAATAATTCTACAGTTTGATAAGTTTATTAAACAAAAAAATGTGATTAAAAATTCATTCAATTGTGTTTCTGTGAAAAATGTTTCATGGTAGTAAATTGTTTTTGAAACAATAATATTCGAAATAAAAATATAAGGACCAAATATTATATGAAACATTTTCTGTGAAAAGAAATTCTATGAAATTTCTTTCTGCGAAATAAGGGGCTCCCGTAGCTCCCATTCGGAGCTTGCTCTCTTTTTTGCTCAGCAGCTGCGATGGCGATACTGAACAACAGTGTGTAAGTTAAGTAGGTATATTTATTTTATACTGTTCTTTTTCTGAGATTGTATTTAATATAAGCTAAAACCAGTGTATCTATCTATTTTTGCTTTGTCAAGGTGTTGAAGGTGCTTGATAAAACACGATATCTGTCATCATCGTTTCTGTCTTTATTTAAATATATTCTTTATTACCTACCATAGGAATAACTTTTATTTCTTTTCCGTTCAGTTACCTACACCACATCTTGTAGTGTCAATAATTATCTCCTGGTGCATACTTAAAGCAAATAAGTAATAAGGTGTAGTTACTTCAATATACAGTTAACTTTGGGTACATTCCTGACCTTATTTTTAGCTTGAAAGTTCTTAAATCTAACACGCGCGTGGGTATAGGAAAGAATAGGTACTTCTTCTGAAATAAACATATAGACAGCGCACTTAAAACCTCCAACCCTTATCCCTTAGTATGAAAGGTACGGAATGAAATTACGAGAAGGATACAAGCAAGAACAAGTATGGTAATAGAGAATCGGAATGAGAGCGTTATGAAGTAGTTAATGAACAACCCTGAGAGGGTTATCGTTAAAACCAGTCAGATTAGAGTAAATTATTGTTTAAGAATAGGCTTTGGTTTAAGCCAAGCCAAAGGGTGCTAGTAAAAAAACTAAACCGTAACTAAATTTTGATACCAATCTGGAGTACACCATACAATACATAAATACATAACTTCTAGCCTGTATCCCCGGAGGGGTAGGCAGAGGTGTACTATGCACCCACGATTCGCCAGTTATGTTTCGGTCCCACTTGAATACCGGGCGAGCCAATTGCCATCTACGGGGCACATTACTAAGCGAGCGATAATTAACAATTTTGTTTTTCAGTTTTTTTCACAGTTCACCAACTTTATATTAACCAACTTCACCTGCTAACTGGTACACCTGCTTATTGTTTTTTATTTTTCTTGCGGAAATCCCTTCGGATACCGGCGCCGGCTAGCGGGGGCGGTTATGTCGGGCTTGAACCGACTAAAACCGCACGCCGTCTCGGGTCTACAGACACCAGGGTGTAAGGTTGCCCATAGAGCATATCCCTCGCACCCCGACTGACACTGGGCCATCTCCGGTTTCGAGATGGCCCCCTCGGGACCGACGGACGTAGCCCTAAAACGTACGACAATTCGAAATTCTTTAGTTACACCTGGACACTACAGAACTTTGATATCACCAGTGGGTTTTTGAACTCAGATGGTAATCGCATCACGGAAAATATTGAAGTTCACAGTCAAGTATTTAGATTGCAAGTTGACCCCAAATGAGTTGGGGAAAGGTTCGGAGGATGATGACTCATAATTGGGTGAAGTTAATAAAAAAGCAAAACACAGACAATTTTTTTTAAGTTCACAAACACAGATAAATAATCACTTGTGAATTTTCAAATATACTTGCGTCTAGAAACATGTAAATAGTACTTTCTCTCATACAATCAGATTGAGGTAAGTGGAACTTAACCACTGTCCGTGATCTTGACCGCAGGCCAATCGGGCATGTAGCTAATTATATATTATGTTGACCTTCATGACCTCGCAGCTCCTCAAGTAAAAGTTATCTTTGATAATCATATGAACTTTTAAACTACCAATTCAACATTTTGAATGCAATTTGATTAGTGTCTTAGTAATAAATGATTAAAATTTGGCTAAGTCAACGCGTAATTGTAACCAACTAGTGCGTTTGCTATTATGAGGTACCAAGTTAGATTCTCGGATCAAGCAAGGTGTTATTGGGTTTTCCAGTTTTAGAAGTATTCGTTTTTAGGGTTTCATGCCACGAAAGGAAGAAACGGTACCCTTCTAGGATAGGAGGAGAATCAAATGAGAATTAATATCGAATAATCCTCTCTGCAACCTTTAAAACCATTGAAGTCTATATTACTAAAGCTCTTACAACCGTTGATGTCTATATTACTCATGGTACATCTCAATGCTTCATCATCATCATATCAGCCGTAGGAAGTCCACTGCTGAACATAGGCCTCCCCCATCGACTTCCATTTTGGACCGGTCTGTAGCGGCCTGCATCTACCGAGTCCCTGCGCTCTTTGCTAGGTCGTGCTTTGAAAAAAACTTTGAAAAAAATAAACTTCTAAGTCAACGCAGTCAAAAGATACTGACAATAGCAAAGGAATTAAAACCTATAGGGTACTTTCCGTTGAGCTGGAATCATCAAAGCAAGAATGAAGCAAGGTCTTTTAGCACAAGTCAAGGGAAAAGTACGAAAACAGTAAATATTTAGTTCAAGACGTTCAGAAAAAAATTGATGTTAAAAAATTCTTACAAGTGATCAATTTAAGCTTAATGCAGTCTAGGTACCACACCAGCAGCAGCAGCAGCCGATCCTCCGCCTTCAGCATCCAGTCTAACTCAACCTTTTTCAGGTCGACGATTTATTTGTCGCTTAATCCATTTGTATCCGGAACCCTAAGATCCTTGAATAATAATTCTTGCAAAAAGGTTTAAGTTGAATAGCAAGATTTACTAACACATCCTCAAGGAACTGAAATCAATACAAGACACGATGACTTGTAAAATTTCAATGATTTAACAACACAAATAGTAAGACTGTTATTGCTTATTAAAGATTCAAAGATAGAAAGTATTTGAAACTGCAGTGTGTGCTCACTTGACCGAATTTAATGGATTCTTTCACCGAAAGTCCCAGAGAGTAATGGCAAATTGTGCTCCGAGTTTGTTTACATTGTCATTAATATATTATTGATGCATGCAGACGGTGGCGTGGATACGGATCGGCGTAGAAATTAGACACCTTGACCTTAACCTTCCTATACCCGCGTTAAATAGTGAGAATCATATACATACTGTCAAGAAAGTACCGGGAATTGATCATTTAGAAACTTCACTTGACCACAAATGACCCTATGTCCACATGGTGACCAGACCAGACTTAGGGAAAGAAAATGCATGAATTTTGCAGCGCGATAACGCACCATTCCGCAAGGCTACCTATCATTTTGAACGAATTTCTGGTCCAAAGCTCTACCTACCCTACCTATATTATTGAACAGCCACCATTTTCTCTGATATACTACTACTACTAGCTACTGCTGACTTTATTATTTTTTCGAAACTCAAATTACTACTTCGAGGCAACCTTTTCAGTCGATACATACCATCAAAAAATTCACGGCATTTGATTATTGAGTTGTTCGTTGGCCTATGAAAATTATTTCAACAGGGGCCTATTTTGAAGGCGATACAAAAAATTTGGATGATTAATACATATTTTAAGTTTTATTGACTAAATTTCCGGTATTTTCTTGACACAGTCGTATTTGTTTTTTTTTCTTTTACGGGAGTGACTGCGTTCTGATACACCCCACTCTGAGAAAAAAACTTATGCCAGAGCCTCATTCTTTAATCAGCAGGTGTACCAATTTGTAGGTGAGCTTAGCTTCCCTTGGTGGGCCTCATACACCCTTGTTTTTGGTCATTTCATTGCTACATATGAATATAAATCTGTTTATCATTTTGTCACCTATATAAATAAAAAAAAAGCCATTTATTCTAATACACAATAAATTGAAGGTATACATAGATTTTACATTTTTATGTAGGTAGTAGTCGCCTCTTTGGCGTAGGTCTCCCCCATTTCCTTCCAGTACCACCTATCTCTGGCCTTACACATCCAATGCGACCCTGCTCTGTTTACAAATATATCTGCTCATCTTTTTCTGGCAAAGTTGCAAATCTACTGTTTTGTATAATTACAGATTCGCAACTTTGCCACACAGGTGACAATTTCACTACTCTATAAGTACCTTTTTTTTTGTGCGGAAACCCCTTCGGATACCCCCCCCCCCGCCGGCTAGCGGGGGCGGTTATGTCGGGCTTGAACCGACTAAAACCGCATGCCTTCTCGGGTCTACAGACCCGGTGTAAAGGTTACCCAATATAGCATATCCCTTGCACTCCGACTGACCCTGGGCCATTCGCAGTGTCCCCTCTGATAAGAGCAGAGGTGTACCTGGAGCGACCCTCCCCCCCCCCGCGGGCCTTGCAGGCCCGCCATACCCCAACCCCCCCTCGTGCAATGGGGTCAGCTGGCCCTGAAAAGGGCCGGTTGGTCAGACTCTTGGCCGTTGACGTTGACGCCAGCTACTCCAGAGGAGCAATCAATTATGCGTCATCGCCCACGTTGCCCAGGGTGCACCAAACTTGGAGGTGATCCAACCAGTCGAACCCCAATCTACAAGTACCTTTAGAATGAATTCTCAAAACTGATATTCTTGTACTTTTTACATTGCATACGTCTGTAAGTAATTTAGTTGCTGGTGTGCGATTTAATCGTTTCAATGTAACTGAAATTTGGGAGGTTGCCATATGAATATGATGAGGTTTTTGATTTCTTGGTAAAGGGGTAGCCAAAAATAGACTAAAGAATGATTTCTTTATGTGTATGATCTTAAATTCTTCAACATAATTAACTTTGCCTCTAACTAGCTATAGAGTAAGCTCCCCGGACTGCCTTAATCAATTATTTTCTCAAGAATAAAATAATTGTAAAATAATGTAATGTAGGTATGTAGATTGAGTGTACCTACCTATACATATTGCCAGCTTTTACATCCGTCCATTTGTCAGTAATCAGGTGCGAAAGATAGGTAAAAATGGAAAAAAACTAAATTCACTTAAATTTGCAGTACTCATTTTTACATAAGTAGAAAATATTGTTAAAAAAATCATTAGCAACATTGCCAGAAACGTTCCATCAGCGGTAACTTTTACTAGAAATCTGAATGCCCTGCCCTGAATAAAAATTAGATCTTTCCTTAAGTTTGCCGTACGTTAGTACTTCCCAGAATTCGGTCCTTACTAGCGGCACTATCGAATGGTATGTTGTGTTGCAGGTGTTTTTTTTTTTTCAAAATATCGATTTGGAGAAATTTGGATTTGATTCCAGGTAAACCCAATTTTGATGAAAATTTTAAATTGCATCATTTGAATTTAGGAAGGCCATACTCTAGGCCTTGTTGGGGAGGAGGGGGCTGGAACTACAGATTTTCCATATCGCTAGTGGGTTGTGGAGGTCATTATGACAGCTAAACGTAAATATCGAAGTTCTGCCGTTTTGTAGTTAGACTCCAACTGAGTTGGGATTAGACTTGGAGGATCACGTGATTTATATTTTGTACTCAAAGGTCACCCCCTCGGCCACCTCCTTCTCAAGCATTACTTGCTCGCGAAAGCGAACCCAAAAGCAACCGGGTATAACATTAAGATGATGATGATGGAAGTACTCGGTGATTACCAGATATCATCACATATCTACTTACTAAGTTGCAAATCGATATAACAACTAAAAGTTAGTTAAACTCGACATTCAAGAGACTAAGAAACTAATGAATCGTAGCTGTGTTTGGGACGCGATCGCATGGCCCATGGCAGCAAAATGACCTCATTATAGCGGCACTTCCCCCTCCACCGCGCGCATGTGTCACAGTCCTTACTTAGCGTAATAAATTCTTTGGTCCTTAGCTATTCAATGTTATAATTGAATTTTGAATGGAGATGATAGATATGTAGCTGCAACACCAAGCTTTACACCCTGATTTTGGATTCATTAGTTTTTTTTAATTGCCTCCCTATGGAAGCAATTTTATAGCTCGTCTCGCCACTCGCGTGCTCGCGTCCGGAGCGGTTTTTTAGGTACGAGTGCAAGGGATCCATAGTTCATAGTCCAAAGACTACTAACCGCGTCACGAGAGTTTGAACCTAAATTGATTAGCTCGCGCGCCAGACACGAGAAGAGCTGCGAAACGACCCGCGGGGCGTGAGTGTAAATGAGCTATTAAAGACGTATTAACGTCAAATTGTGAATCGTTGGAAACAAAAAACTAAAAGTTTCCTACCATTCAAATATAAGCACGTGTCTCAAGCTGAAATACCGTAGGTGCCGCTGCACAAACACCTAGACACAAATAAATATTTACATCGTGCAGGTATTGACCCCGCGACCTTTGGCACGAACACGATGTGCGCGACCGTTCGCCTTACAACTGCGTTATATCAGTAGATACTTCTTTAAGGGTTTCAATATACAACTAGTCTCCTTATTCGGATTGATAAACTGTAACGTGAACACGAGCGTTTCGTATTAGCATCATAACAAGTTAATATAAGGAATTTAAACCTTGTACCAAAAGAATAAGACCTATTTAAACGCACATTCAAATTTGTAATGCGCTCATCAGTATTACGTTTAGTCAGAATGGGCCTGAGGACGGCAGTTGGCCGATTCGCCGTCCTTACAGAAGCAGGCCGTGGCGGAGGCGTGCACACGCCTTCCAACTCACCGAAACGGGATAAAACCCGACCCCACCAGGCGAGGCCGTGGTGGCGGCCAAAGTCCGCCGGTAACCCTGGGGCTTTCCTTTCGATGGTTTACCCGGGGTGCCCGGCAATGGACACTTGGGGAGGACACCGTGTGGTTTTAGTCGGTCCGATTCCGACACGCCCACTCCATCATCGGCACCGATGGGGTGAGGCCCGTGAGGGTTTCCACACGCTAAAAAAAAGGATCACTACTTTATTAAAAACTAGCTGTTGCCCGCGGCTCCGCCCACGTGGAATTCTGATCCCGGGATCTTTTATACCACAACACAACATACCTTGTCCTTACAATAACGAACACAAACACGTATAAAGTTTAAAAAACTGTAACTAGACTACGGTTTTTTTTTTACGGGCGGAAATCCCTTCGGATACCCCCCTGCCGGCCAGCGTGGGTGGTTATGTCGTGTATCGACTAAAACCGCACCGTGTCGTCCCCAAGTCTCCGTTGCCGGGCACCCCGGGTAAGCCCTCGAAAGGATAACCCCAGGGTTACCGGCGGACTTTGGCCGCCACCGCGGCCTCGCCTGGTGGGGTCGGGTTTTATCCCGCTTCGGTGAGTTGGCAGGCGTGTGTAGGGCACACACGACACGCCTCCGCCACGGCATGCTTCTGTAAGGACGGCATGTCGGCCAACTGCCGTCCTCAGGCCCCGATCATGGAGGTCGGTAGTCCCGGGCGTAGATGAGTCTGCGGCGTCCTCGCCGCAGACTGCGAAACTCGAGGGGCAGGGTTCTCTCCCGCTCCCTTTCCGCCGTCTCTTTCGCGCGCATTACCTGCTCGCTGAAAGAGGCGGCGGCGTGCCACTTGCTCCCGTCGGAGACCACGGCCCTCACCATGGTCTCCAACGAGAGAACGAACTAGACTACGGTAAGGTAAATATAGACGTGACAGAATTTTTATTTAAGAATATTAAAATAAAAGGACCGCTGAACTTGAAAATAGAGTCCTTTTACAACATACCAGGAAGCTATTGACACACTCTTCCTTATTAGATAAGTAATATAAAGAATTAATTAATTATCAATGAATCGACCTGAGGGTGAAGACACTCAAAGTAGGAAATAGTCTCAAGCTAAGATATACCCTTACATAAAACTTAATTGAACACGTGTCCAATTTTCTAATTGCTAGTGAAAGGGCAAACACTTAAAGTGATACCAGACAACCTTTGTATAAGGGGAAAACTGTCACTGTCAAGTAAGATAACACAAGTATAAATATTAAAATAAAACTATTTTTAACGGATTCTATAGCGATTTATTTAATGTTATTTTATATTTTACATTAATACATTGATTCAATGTGTAATATTCGCGTAAACTTCCGACAATACCACAAAAGTATAAATATGTTAATTTTATTTTTATATTTATTACGGCTTCAATTTAAGAGATTCTGAATTCTTTGTACCGGGTACTCTTTTAAATGTAGAACATTCATCACTGTAACATAGTACACGTTTAAATATAAAACAATAATTATTAAAAAGCGAACACCATCTTTAAAATTAATCTTTTAAACCCTCTCGTAAACTCAATCCAGAAAATATAGTCTAAATGATAGTTATGCTTACTTAAACAATGTACTATAAAGCTATATGTCAAAGTATTTATACGCCTATTACAGATGAAACTCAGTATGCCAAATATAAATCAAAATAGAAATAAAAAACCTTTTATTTCATGCATTAACAAAAAAAGATCCGACAATATTTATTACTACTAGGGCGGGGCGGATCCACCCGATGGAAATGCGCGTCGGGTTGGAGAACTCCTATTCTCAACACCTGTCCGGTGTAGAGTCTGGCTAAGGCCTGGGAGGAGCGCAGGTCGCGAAGATCCCCAGAGCCAGGCTAGTGGTTACCTTCACGTGGTGCCGCCTGTTATTGGTCTGGTTCCCTAAGAAACAGACGCAACAAAAAATCGCAGCTAAAAAAACATCCCCCCATCCAATATCCCATCCTTTATGTCGACTTATGGTTGCGCGGGACTGGCAGCCACACTCGATCACGGGTGGGGCTGCGAGGCTTGCGTGCCGGGACGTCGACATATTCCTACCCCTTCCAGAAAAACCGGCAGCCCCGGAAAATTCTAAAGCGCAATGGAAAAAAAACAGTATGACATACCCCAGGGGAAGGCAGTCCCTCGTATTCTGGGGGGGACACCCGTGCGCCATCTAATATCGACATTAAGAAACCCCGTGGTCAGGTGGTACGTCCCGGTAGGTCTCTATCAGACTCTCGGGGACGACCTGACCCAAATGAGCATTGCAGAGAGCAATGTTCAAAGTAATGTTCAGTTCAAGGAGTCAATAACCAAGTCTATGTACAAAAGGTTAAAGGCTCGCAGGAAAAAACAGGTTGAGCTATCGAACCAGGTCAAACCCCGGGGCTCGTCAGCCGCAGTGGCAACGACTGTGCCTCAGGGAGGGGCCGGTTCGAAACCTCAAAAAGTAAAACGTCAGAGCAGCGATCCTGACGAGAAGACCCAGCAACGTCCACCAAAACGACCCAAGACCGCAAAGAACGAGGGAACACAAAGACCCAAAGCGGGTCAGAGTGATCTCTCGGTCATCATCCAGCGGGAGGACGGGGTGGCGATGGACGAAGTAACCGCGCCTGAGATCAGGACGAGACTGACAGACAAGATCCTCAAGACCTTACAGGAGGAAGCCGATGAACGCGGCCGTAACGTGGCATTCGATGCCTCGGGTTTGGTGGCAGAGGGATATTTCCTTGTGACACCAACCACCGAGGAGGCGATGACCTGGTTATTAAACTGCGACTTCGGAGACCAGGATGGAGTACCCCTGAGACCCAGGAAGCTCGACAAATACAGGATGTCGATCTGGATCCCAGGTAGCACCGAGAAGATACCTGTAGACGAAATGTACTTTTTGCGAAGGCAAAACGTCTACAGGGAAGAGCTACGGTTCCCTGAGTGGTCCCTCATTCGCAGGGAAATACTCCCCCTGGGAGTACGACTTGTGATGGGGGTCCCTCAGAAAGTCGCAACGCAGGAAACCATCTCGCTCCATTACCAGGCTACCAGGGTCTACGCCAGGCTTCTGGGCAAAGCACCTGCACCTGCCGAACCAGAAGCCAGATGTATCTGCAAAGATGTCTGTCCAAAGCACCCCACAACAAAGTCACTGGGAGCGGTGCCGGCCGACAACCCCACCGCAGGGAGTGGATTAAGCCGACCGAGCACAACACCCAACAGCACACAACAGGCACAAAATACGGAGGGGCCAAAGCCCGAAGGCGGGGGAGACGGATCGCAAACGGGCACCTCACAGAAAGAGGTCCCCACTGAATGTCGCAGGCCCCACCGACAGGCTAGCCCCGTACACCCCACCACCACACACCCCCCCCCCTACGACGTGGAAGGACCTGACACCCCCACCAAGTGTAGCATCGCTACAACCACATTGGAAAGGGGTGCAGTCTCCCAACGCGAAGACCAAATAGGGAGGGAGCAACAACACACACACTCAGACATACACCAACACAAACAAATGAACACACCCAGAAACACACCACAAAAACACACACAAAAAATAAGAATAGTCCAAGTAAATCTCCACCACTGCCACGATGCCATGAATGAGCTGTGCAAATATGTGGTGGAAAAGAAAATCGATATCGCTCTGCTGCAAGAACCACACGTCTATAACGGACGCGTGACTGGGCTGGGCTCTCTTGGAGGAGACATCTTCTATCACGCTGATGGTGAGTCAAAACCAAGGGCATGCATCTACGCCAGCAGCAGAGTGAGATCGTTAGAACTAATAAAGGCAGATTGTTACAGTGACCTCGCTAGTATTGCAGTGACAGTACAAGCGGAAGCAGGAAATAAAGTAAGAGTGCTCTTTGTCTCTGCGTACCTACCCAGCGAAAGGGACTTCGAGCCACCATCCCAGGAAATGGAGGAAATAACAAGAAAATACCAAGGTAAGAACATTCCTATTATTCTAGGTTGTGATGCCAACGCCCACCATGTGGTATGGGGCAGCACGGACTGCAATAAAAAGGGGGACTTACTCCTGGATTTCATTAGTACCACAGGAATGGAGATTCTAAACGTGGGCAACACGCCTACGTTTGTCACCAAATCTAGAAGAGAAGTGCTGGAGATTATAATTCCTACGAACAGTATAAGCCAGTACATCAAGGACTGGAAAATAGACGAAAGTGACTCAATGTCGGATCACCGAAGAATCACCTTCAGTCTAGAGACCAAAATAGACAAGATTATGATAAGAAATGCGAGGAAGACCAACTGGGCTACATACGAACATCATATAAAGAAATGGAACCCGGGAGGTGAAACCGTATTAATAGATAAAAAAGAAATAGAAGAAGAAGCTAATAGACTGGACGAAGCTCTTAGGGAAGCATACCACAAGGCATGCCCACTCAAGGAGATAAAACCAGGCAAAGGGCAACCCTGGTGGACTAAAGCACTAGGCAAACAAAGGAAAAGAACACGGCGAGCTCTCAAACACGCTCTGAAGAAGGACGATGATGAGAGCTGGCGCGCGTACAGAGAGGAAAGAAATATTTACAAGAAAGAATGTAGAAAGGAGAACAGAACAAGTTGGAAGGCGTTCTGCACAGGAGTTGAAAAACAACCTGACGCGGCACGACTTGTGAAAACATTCTCTAAAGTTAACACATGTAAACTAGGAAGTATCAAGAAAGGGAAAGAGTTACTAACGGACCCCAAGAGGATACTTGAGGTCATGCTGGAAACACACTTCCCAGAATGCGAAGAATATGAGGATGATAACACGCCGATAGACTCAAACCCCATAGAGGACTCACAGTCGAAGGCCCTTATCACAGAAGAACATTTACAGAGGAGTATACGATCATTCCAGCCATACAAGGCGGCTGGACCGGACGAAATCTTCCCTAAAATGTTACAAGTAGCCAGCAAGTACATAAGCAAAGATATGCTGGCTCTCTACAACAGTAGTATCAGAGCTGGATATATCCCAAGAAAATGGAAAGAGGTAAGAGCAGTGTTCATCCCGAAACCTGGGAAGACATCATATCAAGAGGCCAAATCCTTCAGGTGCATTAGCCTCTCCTCATTCCTTCTTAAGACACTAGAAAAATCCTGGACAGATTAATAAGAGAACAAATAAACAAGAATGGATCTCCACTCCACCAAAATCAACATGCTTATATGGAGGGCAAGTCCACCGAAACGGCCCTCCATAATCTGGTGACAAGAGTGCAGAGATCAATAGACAACACAGAATATGCACTGGGCTGCTTCTTTGATGTAGAGGGCGCTTTTGACAGAGCCACCCCAGATTCGATAGAGGCCGCATTAGATCGCGAAGGAATCGACAAAAACATATCAGAATGGGTGAAAGCTATGCTAAGACACCGACTGATAAAAGCAGAGATTGCAGGAACTACACACACGGTGATAGCGAGAAGAGGCTTCCCACAAGGAGGCTGTCTATCGCCACTACTGTGGTGCCTGTTAATAGACGAACTAGTAAACAAGATTAACAGGATGCACATATACACACAAGTGTACTCGGACGATGGAGTGCTCCTGATCACAGGCAAAGTTCTCAGCGTCATGTGTGACATCATGAACAGAGGCATAAAAGAAACACTAGTATGGTGCAGGAGCAAAGGTCTTAACCTCAACCCCGATAAAACCAAGATAGTATTGTTCACCAATAAAAGAAAAATAGGAAGAACTGCGCCAGTGCGCCTGGATAACCAAGCCTTGGAAACTGTCAAGGAACTAAAATATCTAGGGGTAACACTGGATAGCAAGCTCACCTTCAAGACTCACATCAGTAACACATGCCTAAAAGCCAAAATGGCTATGATGCAGTGCAAAAGCGCAATAGGAAGAACGTGGGGGATGAAACCAGCGATAGTGCTTTGGATCTACAAAGCAATTATCCTGCCAAGAATTCTACATGGTGCCCTTGTATGGTGGCACAAAACTGCCATTGGGAGAAATAAAGCCGAACTAGACAAAGTACAAAGGTTAGCAGCTCTGATGACCACAGGCGCGATGAGGACAACCCCCACAGCCGCGCTCGAAATCATATTGGGGCTTAATCCCTTGGACTTAGAAATATGAATGTAAAGAGTCACTAGAGAAACTGGCCAGAAAAGTCGACTCAACAGTCGCCTGGGTGCCCGGACATGAGGGCAACATGGGCAACGAGACAGCTGATAAACTGGCCAGAGACGGCGCCGATTAAACCTTGGTGGGGCCGGAGCCCTGGCTCCCAATATCGCACAAAATCACCAAGGGAGTAATTAGCTGCAGTATTACAGCAGACACTAACCGACGATGGAGATCATCGACAGGCATGAGACAGTCGAAGATCTTTATTAAGGGCATTGACAAGAAAAAGACAAGCCAACGGACCAAACTCTCAAGAGAGAACATGAGGCTAGTCATTGAAGTAATAACAGGACACTGCAGACTGAACAGACACCTGACAGTGATCGGAGTTAAGACTGACCCCAAGTGTCCGGAGTGCATGGAGACAGAAGAAACCAGTTTCCACCTGCTGGCCGAATGTCCCATGTACTCACTAATTAGATGGGAACTTTTGGGATCGGACACACTGGACACGGAGGAGTTGAAGGATCTGGGGGTGGGACAGATCGTAAGATTCTGCAAGGACACAAAAAGGTTTGTAGGGGCGCCGTGAATGCTGGAATAACCACGCTCTCCCCAACGGGAGGGCAGGGGAAATGGATGAAGAGGCCCACAAGCTTCGTGGGTGGATCGTCCGTCCGGCTTCCGGTGTCCCCAATTGTAATAATAAAAAAATATTTATTACTACTTTTTTTTTGCCACATTAAAGCTTTCATAAGAACTTTATTAAATGAAAATATATTAGACACAAAAAAATTGTGTGAATCGATGTGAAGACACCTTCTAAAAATAATATTATGGAAATGGTTAATTTTATTAATCGATTCTCGAAACAAAACTCTTCACGAAGGAAATATTATTCCGAAATAGATGTAATACTTCTGTTAATTATATTTATAATAGGACTGCTATAAATGCTAATGTTTGGTCAAAGGGACAAGTGAAAGTATTTAATTGCGGCAATATCAAATATCCAGTCATAAATTTTAAAATTATAAGATTGATACAACTTGAAAGTCTTATTTTTTTATAGAAAAGATTTTCTTGCATTTATATTGAGGGTGTTAGCTTATGTTAGTTAGATGTTGTTAGTTATTCAAAGAAAAATGGTCCTAAGCATTATCATGAATACTTTACAGTGTATTGATTTTTTAGGGTCCCGTACCCAAATGGTAAAACGAGACCCCATTACTAAGACTTCGCTGTCCGTCCGTCCGTCTGTCACCAGGCTGTATACCGTCTGTAACCGTGATAGATAGACAGTTGAAATTTTCACAGATGATGTATTTCTGTTGCCAACAAATACTAAATACAGAATAAAAATAAATATTTAAGTGGGGCTCCCATACAAGAAATGTGATCTTTTGCCGTGTTTTGCTCAATATTAATAACAGCAACAGGTAGACAACTGAAAATTGAAATATTCACAGAATATTTAGTTGTATATTCACTTCAAAAATAAATAATTAAAATAAAACTAATATTAACGGATTCTATCGCGATTTATTTGATGTTATTTTATTATTTACATTTAACCCGACGTTTCGGTTGCTTTTCAGCAGCCATGGTCACGGGGAGACATGGTTGCCGATATATCGCAAATTAATCGCGATAGAATCCGTTAAAAATAGTTTTATTTCAATGTGAGACATTCGCGTAAACTTCCGAAAATATCATAAATAATGAAATTAAAATAAAATAAATTTAGTGGGGCTCCCATTGTATAGATAATGGTATGGAGCCCTTCGTGCTCGCCTCCAACTCGAATTGTTGTTGTCACTTTCTGATGCTAATATTTTATTGCTCGTTGCCTGATGCAAGCACTGCAAGCAAGTATCAGTTAACAAGTAATTTTTATTAGCTTTTATATTAAGTTTTATTGCAATCGTATTAATGTTAAGCAATAAACGTAAGAG
This sequence comes from Cybosia mesomella, assembly GCA_946251805.1. Taxonomy (NCBI): domain Eukaryota; kingdom Metazoa; phylum Arthropoda; class Insecta; order Lepidoptera; family Erebidae; genus Cybosia; species Cybosia mesomella. The sequence continues at coordinate 3,609,264 of OX276400.1, forward strand.
TATATGGCCCCCCTAGATCTTCGATGTCCGAGCCAAGCTTACTTACAAGCCGGTACATTGATGGCGAACTCTGACTCTGAGGGTCACACAAGGAGCACAAGAAAGTGCAAGCCTCCGATGATGAAGAGAAGAAGGAAATTGTTATAATATCTGCTAATATCAATACAAACAAAATAAAATAGTTTTTTTTTTATTTTACTTGCATGTACATTCTTAAATTAAATCTAAATCACAATTTTAAAGAAGAAATCATTCAATCAATTAACAGGAGCTCCTTATACACCGTGTCGAGAAAAAATGATTACCATTTTTAGTAGGTACCTACTTTTTTTTTTGAGACAGTGACAAACATATTACAGTAATTAATCTCTATACGCATTCAACATTAATAAACATTCGTTTGCAGACAAAAATTAAGCATGCGTTTTATGTTTATACAGAATTACTCATTTACAAATTTCATTTGACATTTAATTGACATTCAACTTTACAAATCAAAAATCTTATTACATTATAGGTGGCTTGGACAACGCTCTATCACTTTGTACCAGAATTAAAAAGTCAAATTGTTAAAATAAAAATATTTAACAATTTTATTGAATGTGTTTTTTAGCAAACAGACTTTTGGTAAAATGATAAAAAATATGTTTTAACTTTTATACCTACAGTTTAAAGTTGCATCTGTGATTAATACTTCATTTTTTTTTCTTCTTCTTAAAAATCTAGCCTCTATTTCATTCGTTCGGTTACATTTTATACTTTAATTAGTAATGCTAGCCCCGGAACGGAAGAGAGTGAGACGCTGACTTCCCAAAAATTATTACTTGTAAAATAACATTATTAATAAAAAAATCACAATGGAATAATCATGTCTTGAGTATTTTCTATTACCACAATACTCTTCTCAAAAAACTCCCAATTTGTAGACTTTTTATTTAAAAAATCACTCAATTGGGTACTTTTCTTTTCCCAATTTAATTTAAATTCAATATTACTGAAAACATAAGTAAATAGGAAAATATTAATCAAAAGATAGAAAGAGGAAGTTTATTACAGTTTATCTTTTACACACAAAGATAGGTCCTAACGATAACTTAGCACCTGCCTAGAAATTGAATTAATTGTAATCATGAATCACTTATAGTATCATTTCTATGAATGCAACATTTCTGATATTTTAACATATTCTAGTTTCCCATTGTTCGGGTATCAATGAGAAGCCAGACCAGAAATTAAAATATAATACGTGAAGCCATACCACAGACATTGCATTCAAAAGAAAACGAAATAAAAATCAATGAAATACATCAGTATATTTACAATAACTGATTGTGTCACAAAAAGTAAAAAAAAACATGCAAAATTATAAAAAAAAATGTTCGTTTCTGTAACAGAATCAACTGATTGTAAAATTCATTAAATTTGATCGGTGTGTAGACGAGCAATTAAATAATTGTAACAGACAATTCAGATCAATTGATGATAACAACACGTTTAATATGGTAAATATCTTATGTATACGAAAGAATAGATAAAAAAGTTGAATAAGTACACAAAATTAGAAACAGAATTAGACAGACATCAGAAATCAGATTTCAGAAACATAAAATCAAAAGTAACATTGAATTTTAATTAATTTTTCTTACATTTTTATCAACGACAGCAAATTCTTACTCAATTGTGGTAATAAAAAATAGAAAATTAAAAATTAATGTGTATTAACTCACAAATTATCATCACCTACTGTCAATGCATATCGGAATGGCTAAATTTATCATATCAACTTATTGGAAATGAATAATATGCCATAATACTTGGAAAAATATACCATAATACCAGGCGCCCTCTACTATAATTAAAAATAATGAAATAAAATAAAGGCCAGAAACTTAATTCAAATACTTAATAGATGAATTGACATAATTAAATATCTCTAAACCTACTTAAATCCATAGACGGTATACTGGGACTGTGGCAAGGCACCGGTTCATTTCTGTTGACAATTAAATAAATAACGTAAAACAACATTATATAATTTCTGTTTCTCCTAAATTCGTTCAGTCGTTACAGCGTAAAGAAGTAACAACCATACACATTTGTCTATATATTATGTATGGGAATCTAAACAAGATTTTCGGTGTCCAAGCTAACCTCACCTGCCGACCTGTACACCTGTTGATTGACGGACGGCTGTTAGGAGGCTCCCGCAAAAACTTGGATAAGTCAAACCAAGAGAAAGAGTAGGAGAGTAGACCTCAGCTTCTCATGACGATGACTTATCCATATGAAAAAATCTGATGTATAATATTTTTAGGATATATTTTTTAGGGTGTACAGAGCTACCTGGGGATCGTGCGAAGCATGCCCTGCGTGGGCGAGTCAACGCCGGGTTCTCGTTGCGGTCCTGGGCGTGGACGTTCTCTCGTTGGAGACCATGGTGAGGGCCGTGGTCTCCGACGGGAGTAAGTGGCACGCCACCGCCTCTTTCTGTGGGCAGCGCGCGAAAGAGACGGCGGAGAGGGAGCGGGAAAGAACCCTGCCCCCCGTGTTCCGCAGTCTCCTACACACGCCTGCCAACTCACCGACGCGGGATAAAACCCGACCCCACCAGGCGAGGCCGCGCTGGCCAAGGTCCGCCGGTAACCCTGGGGTTTCGAGGGCTTACTCGGGGTACCCGGCAATGGACACTTGGGGAGGACACCGTGCGGTTTTAGTCGATACACGACATAACCACCCCCGCTGGCCGGCGGGGAGGTACTCGAAGGATATCATGGAGGATTGGCTAGAATCATGGAGGATTGGCTAGAGAGGTGACACGGAAGCCTCTCGTACCGACTGACGCAGGTGATCTCCGGGAAGGGGTGCTTCGGGGACCACCTGCATCGGATCAGGAAGGAGCCAACGCCTGAGTGTCATCACTGCGACGCGAGCGAGGACTCAGGGCTGCACACGCTGGCGGACTGCCCGGCGTGGGAGGCGCCGAGGCGTGACCTCGTGGCAGCCATCGGGGTGGGAGTCCTCTTGCTCGGCAGCATGATTGCGGCAATGATGCGAAGCGCGAGCGCGTGGGCTGCCGCCACCTCCTTCTGCGAGCATGTAATGCTCGCGTAGGAGATGGCGGAGCGCGCCCGGGAGAGATTTAGAACTCTCCCGGCCCGCCGAGCCCGCAACTTGCTCGCCGCGCGTCGCAGGCGACTCAGGCGCCGGAGGTCGCTTAACGACCTTCGTCCTCCATGAGCGCAGGCCTGGGGGTGACAGGTGAGGCCGCCTGTCACCCCAGCAGAAGCAGGCCAGGACGGTGGGGCGACTAGCGCCCCTCCCCCAAACCGGGGCAAGACGGGGACACCGTGGTTGCCAAACCCGAGGGGGCCATCTCGAAACCGGAGATGGCCCAGGGTCAGTCGGGGTGCGTCTGTAGACCCGAGACGGCGTGTGGTTTTAGTCGGTTCAAGCCCGACATAACCGCCCCCGCTGGCACGCGGGGGGGTATCCTAAGGGATTTCCGCACGAAAAAAAGGGTTCTCATGTCAAAATTTTGTTGAAAATACAGATTTTTTATTACGAGAACACCTTTTTTGACATTTGGGAGATTGAGACTAAATTGAGACTGAATTGTGACATAACATAACATAACATAAACTCACGCCTATATCCCCGAAGGGGTAGGCAGAGGTGCTAGCACCCACGTTTCGCCAGTTTATGTTTTAGTTCCCAATGTAATAGCTGGCGAGCCTATTGCCATTAACCGGGCACTTATAAACCTGCGATAAATACACACATAACTTCGAAAAGCATCGAAAAGTCATTGGTGTGTGCCATGGTAATACCTGGGATCGAACCCGAGATTTCGTCTCAGCAGTCCTTTACCCATACCACTAGGCTACCGCGGTTTTGGAATAGGAATTGTGAACATCTTTTTATTACGATAATTGGCGCTCTGATCATTATATTTCTATTCACCCGGTTTTACTCAGTAGCGGTTTATATATGGATTATGATTTAGTCAATGGATTTAATTATTTCAAAGTGAACATTGCTAAATACTCACCCAGGTAAATCTGCTCTGAGGAATCCTTCAGGCGGTTGTGAGACTAGCTCTATGCCATCACTATTGTCACAAATTAACCGGGATATGGTCACCTTTTTGATTTCTGCTAATTGACCTAGTAACAATGAACAATAAAATTATAGGATTTTTATCTATAAAAAAAAAATGAAATTGAAATGTCTGTTTGTAATGTTATAATAACCGCTTTTTAATCAATGCACATGATAAACAATACGAAAATTATAACAAAACAACAATTCTTTAAATTATTGTCTGTCTGTGTGTTTGTTTCGGATAATCTCCGAAGTGATAGTTAAGTCAACTTCCTTCCTTTTTTTCTTTTACACCTATCTGAAGAAGCAAGTGCACCTTTTGATAATATAATCTGTTTGACAGCTACAAAACGTTGCGTCTTGTTGCTGGTCTGTTATTAATAGTAGTAGCATACATTGACTTACTCGGTGTAAATGCCCCAGGATTAACATCAGGACCGTACTCATAAAAATACCGATCCCCCCTCATGAATCTCGCGAACTGGTCTGCTATAATGTTGGCAAATACCGGGCCTAGTATACCACGGTCCACAGGCTCCTCAAGCAGTCCTCCTATCCATAGGTCTATGTCTTCTGGTCTTTCGTACACGGTTGATAAGCGTTGTGCAGCCTAAAAGTTATAAATAAATGCTAAAGTGATTCGATTTTTTTATAAAGAACGAGCAACCCGCCCTCGTTTCGCTTCGGTATATGAGTTGTTTAAGTGAACCTATCTTAATAATACCGGATTACTAAGTTTTAGGCAAAAAACGTTTCCCAAAGTATCACATGCCAAAGTATGTTTCCCAAATATTCATTTGACAAAAAAAACATTGGGCAAAACAACTTTTCGCAATTTTACAGTTAGCATTACTATTTTCGGCAATTTTTTGTTTAGCAAATAATTCTTTTTATCAAGTATTATGTAGTCAAATATGGTTTGGCATAAAATATCACGAAACCTGTTACGGAGTTTATCCAAAACATAAAAAATACGCCAAAATGCTGCATTTTGGATTTCGAAAAAACTAGTATTTCAAGATCGAATTTTGAAAATATGTGTGTTTGGATGTTTGTTTCACCTTGGACAAACAATTTACGAAGATATCCACACAAAAAAAAGGTAATAACTATTATAATAATTATATTGTTATAATACAAATCAATTCCGGCTCTGTTGGGGTCACAGTTCTAACCTAACCTAACCTAACCCACTTTACTTATTTTTGGAATATAATTTTTTACAAAATAAAGCATTTGCTTAGTGAATATTTGACATAATAAAACTTAAAAAGTCAAAACTTGCCAAATAAATATTTGACCAAGTGATTAAAATGCGAAATATAAATTTGCTAAAGATTCTTTTGGGAAATAAAACTAGTGCAATAAGTTTTTTGGGAAGTAAAATTTGACAAAAAATATTTTGCCAGACGGAAGTGTACCCTATGTCCATCAGAGAAAATGTACCTACCTACCTACCTACCTAATGGTGAGAGAATTTTTCCAATAAAAGTAGTGGTTCAGAAGACTTTTTTTTAATAATAATTATTTACTTATTACTCAAAATTTTTACATTACCCATCTCATATAAAGTACAAAAACTTAGGCTAAAGGTAAGTATCTAGTTAATAATCTATGCCTAAATATTAATTCCTCTTGAACCCTAGTTCAAGCCTGTATCTCAAGAGGAAATATTCGGTTACAATGCAATGGTGATAGACGTGCGATTTTTTATAACTCGCGCTATACAGTGATAAGAATTTATATTTATACTATGGTTAGTATTTGTAAGTGCGTGTGTGTTGTGTATTCGTGTGTGTGTATGTGTGTGTGTGTGTGAGTGTGTGTGTGTGTGCTTGTGTATGAATGTGTGTAGATTAGAGATTAGATTACCATAAACAAACCATACAAAAAAACAAGTCATAACAAACCATAACCAAATACCATATAGACCATATAATATTAGTATCTATAGAAATTAGTACAGATAGTAGTAACCGAAATCACTAGTATTAGAATAATATTATGTAATCTGTGCTAGTATCGTTAGCCCTACAGCTAAGCTAAATTAGTTGGGTCACATCAGTTGTACAATGACGAGGGTTCGAAATTAAATCCACTATCTCTCCATAGCAAGGACTTACACTTGGAGCAAAATCCTGGAAATCCTCATAAGGTTGTAGACCAACGAGTCGCCTGTACTCGTTGTAGGAGCGGATCCCGTGGTCACGACCGCGCTGGATGTTGATAGCAGCTAGGTCTAGACCGTACGGGTTACCAGCATGGAACATGTATCGAGTCAACTGGAACAAACACATTACAGGCTTTTATTTAACTTGTTCTCAATCAAATCAATCAATCAAATCATGTATTGAGTCACAAGAATATGTTTATGTTATAATAAGTAAATAATAAATATTCTACGACATTCTACACAGCGTTTTCTAGACCCAAAGTAAGCATAGTTTAACTAGCTTGTGTTATGGGTTCCAGAATGCGGATAAACATACATATTTACTTTTTTTTGTAAATATAATATATTTGTAAATAGAAACACCCAGGCCAATGCAAATAGACATATTCATTCGTACAAATATTTGCACTGAGCGGGAAATTGAACCGGGGTGGGTTCAATTGTGTGTCCTGTGTCCTGTCGTAGCAGTCGAATGCACTACCGCTACGCCACAGAGGCCGTCCGATAATGGTAGGTAACAGTAAATTGCTTCCTCATATTCACCATTGCTGGTATGTGAGACTCCAGACATATTGAGTTTTACATAATTCATTCTCATGCAAAATAAGTGTAATTCGAACAACTAATACTTTCATACAATGTCAATAATGCTTTGTAATGTCAATAATAAAATGTGTCAAAAAAATGTAAATGTTATTATAAATAAACATAACATAACTTCACGCCTGTATCCCCGAAGGGGTAGGCAGAGGTGTATTACACACCCACGATTCGCCAGTTATGTTAAGGTCCCAATGTAATAGGGGGCGAGCCTATTGCCATCTACCGGGCACATTTTTAAGCGAGCGATAATTTACATTTAATAATGCACACATAACCACGAAAAGTCAGAGGTGTGCGCCCGGGCCGACTGGGGATCGAACTCGAGACCTCGTCTCAGCAGTCCGTTACGTACGCCACTAGGCTATCCCCGCATTATAAATAATAATGTGCTTTTTATGTCATTGGAATTATGCATATCACTGACAATCTTAAGAGTTATAATTGTTAGATCCTTAGTTTGTTAGTCAGTATGGGTCAAATATTGGAAGCCCAATAAGAAGTGTCTGACGGGTGTAGAAGTATAGATTGGACTCAAATTTAGTATACTTGCGCATGTTCAGTGACAATGCGATAATGGTACTGTTGTATCTAAGATTCTATGTAGAATGAAACGCTCTCTTGTGTTTGGTGTTGGTTACGTTATGTACGTGCTTCTCAATAAATAATTCATATAAATTAAGTGTTTTGTTTTGGAGATATAACATTGGCGACGAGGAAATTAAACCGAACCAGTGCATCAAATTAACGATCTAAAGTCACCGAAAACAAGAGCATTTCAGTAAGTAAAAGAAAATTAGTTAACAGAAAACAAGATTCAACGATTAGCACATTTCATAGATGAGGGTATGCTAAGCAAAATCTTGACAAAAATAGTGAGAAACGGAACGCAACAAATCCATAGAGTTAATGTAAATCTATGGAGTGAACATATGAGTGCATGGAAGTGAAATGTCAGCAGATTCTCGAACGGAAACGTCAAACACATTGTCATTATTACAAACAAACAAACAAATCAGAAGCAGAACTAATAGCATTAGTAAAACAAGGAAGAAAAAAGTATATTTATCATTGTAAAAAAGAAACATAATGCAAAATAATTGAAGAGGAGGGCTTACAATTACCATTAAAACCCACGGTGGAGACGTTACGGAAAATATTAAGCGATTATTATCAAACAAAAAGCGAGGGAAACGAGAAGAAACCGGTAGCAATGGCCACAAATAATTACGATATAAAACCGTTCGATGGCGAAAACTGGGCTGTTTTCGAACAACAATTAGAATGCTTAATGATATTCAACGAAGTAACAGAGGAGAAGAAAGTCCCATTGCTTATAACCAAATTGACACCAAAGGTATTTGAAACATTAACATACTTGTGCGCGCCTGAAAAGCCTCTCAAATGTATCTACACGGTTCTATGTAACAAATTAAAAGAAAAGTATGAACAAACACGAACGCCACTTTTAGATCGAGCAGAATTTAGAGCAAGAAATCAATTGCCGACAGAAACTATAGAAGAATATATAATAACATTGAGAAAGTTAGCGAGGAAGTGCAAGTTCAAAGATGAAGAGGACCAGATTAAAGAGAAATTTGTTGAAGGTGTACACTCCAAACTGATACGATTTGAGTTATTAAAGCAGGGACTGGAATTAACCATAGATAAGATGATACAGTTAGCAAGAACGGTGGAATCAGCATATAAACACGCCAATGGGGAAAGTGAAGTCCATAGCATTGCTTACGTAAGACCAAAGAAACGACAAGGAAAGCAGACATCTGAAATTAACAAGAATAATAATAATATCTGTTTTTGTTGTGGGAAGAACAACCACATGAAAAAGGATTGTACTCTGAGAAATAAATACTGCTCAGAGTGTGGTCAACAAGGCCATCTTTTTAAGATGTGTCCGAAGAGAAAATTCAAGAAAACTAATAAGTTAGAGATCACGAGTCCGGAAGAAAAGGAGGTGGAGGAACTAACAGTGGTAGCAGTCAAAGACCTTAATTAAGAGTACGAGACCTATAACTTCTCAAGAGTAAGTAGTGTACCACCATATGTGATTGAATTACTGATTAATAATCACTCACAAAACATTATTCCTTTCGAAGTGGACACCGGTGCTGAAGTATCAATCTTACCATTATCTTATAAAGCTAAGTACTTAAAAGAATATAAAATAAAGAAATGTAATGTGAGTTTTAAAAATTTTGATCAATCCATTTCACGTCCCATAGGAATAGTTCATGATGTTCCAGTCAAATACAAAAATGTCAATAAAAAATTGAGCATATTTGTTACAAAGGAACCATCACCTTGTTTGCTTGGACGTGATTGGCTACAGCAATTAGAAATGTGGCCACCTAAATTTATTAATGCAGTACGTTGTGATGAAATTGTTATTAAAAATGTTTCAGAGGCTCGACAATCAATAAAGGAAAAGTTCGCAGCAGTATTCAGCCCAGGTTGGGGAGAATTTAAAGGAGAAGTAATAACATTAAAATTAAAGCCAGACGCGAAACCTAAATGCTTACCAGTCCGTCGAGTACCCTATGCACTACGTGACAAGGTAAAAAATGAAATTATTCGATTACAACAAAATAATAGAATTGAAACAGTAAAACAATGTCAGTGGGGTACTCCGGTAGTTCCAATTTTAAAAGCGGATGGTTCAGTGAGGCTTTGTGGGGACTACAAATTGACTTTGAACCCACATCTGGAAGTAGATCATTACCCACTACCACATATTGAAGAGATATTTGAAACCTTAAAACAAGGTGAATACTACTGCGAACTAGACCTTAAGGAGGCATATTTACAAGCATCTTTGTCTTCAGAATGCCAAGAATTAACTACAATTGTAACTGAATTTGGTACTTAAAAATATAAATACTTACCTTATGGTGTCAGTACGGGACCAGGATTATTCCAAAGATTGATGAGTGAAAATTTTAAAGATATACCTAACACTATAGTATTCATAGATAATATTTACATTATGGGAAAATCTTTGCAGGAAACTTATAATACACTTTCGAAAGTTTTGAACAAATTACAAAACATAGATTTGAGAATGAAACCAGAAAAATGTAAATTATTTACACAGTTTATTGATGTTTTCGGATTTCGTATCGACAGTCAGGGAATTAGTATTATTAAATCTAATTTGGAACCATTGTTAAATGCAGCACCACCAACAAATTTAACCATGTTAAAATCCTTTCTAGGGAAAGTGAACTACTACTCTCGTTTCTTAAAAGATGTAGCCACTATTTTAACACCTTTGTATGACTGCACAAAGAAAAATAAATTTAATTGGTCTGCAGAGTGCCAACAAGCCTTTAATTTAATAAAAGGTAAATTGGCATCAGCCGAGAATTTGAGACACTTCAACCCAGATTTGCCATTAATTGTAACTTGTGATGCCTCAAATAGTGGTTTGGCCGCTATTTTATCAAATAGAGATGCAAAGGGTGTTGTGAAACACATTGCATTTGCAAGTAAGAAATTAAACACTACAGAACAGAAATATGCTGCGATAGATAAAGAAGCAATGGCTATAATTTTTGGTGTAACAAAATTTTATAACTATATTTATGGCAGAACTTTTGAATTGGAGACTGACAGCGCGGCATTAGTACGGATATTTGGACCAACCAAAGGAATACCAAAGATGGCTGCTAAAAGATTGCAACACTATGCCATATTCCTGTCAGCATTCAATTACAAAATAAAACATATTAAAACTAGTGAGAATCCAGCGGATTATTTATCGAGATTGCCTCATTCCGCGAAAGAACCTGCTGTGCCACTTCATAACTTGTGTAGACAAGGTGAAGAATCAAACCTAAATTATGTGAATAATTCAAAAATTGAGAGTTTAAGTTGGAAGGTAATACAAAATGAAACAAAAACAGATAGAGAGTTGAGTAGAATAACACGGTATTGCATGGATGGATGGCCAGAAAAAAACTTAATTTCGCCAGATTTGATGGTATTTTATAATAGGAAAAATGAGATAAGCATAGATAGGGGGTGTTTATTCTGGGGATATCGAATAATTGTACCAAAAATGATTAGAGAGAATGTATTATCAAGTTTACACGAATCACATTTTGGAATTATTCGCATGAAGGAAATAGCTAGATCATATTTTTGGTGGCCACAGTTAGATAAAGACATTGAGGAAATAACTAAATCATGTTTAATTTGTTTATCAAATTATACTAATCCGTCCAAAATACTAAAGCCATGGCCAGTACCGCCATCTCCATGGTATAGATTACATGCAGATTCTGGGTCCATTTTATAATAAAATGTATTTGGTAATAGTAGATAGTTATACAAAATGGCCAGAAGTTTTTGAAATGTCCAACATGACAGCAAATAGAACCATTGATATTTTAAATAATTTGTTTACAAGATTCGGTTATCCAGTACAATTAGTTACAGATAATCAAACAACTTTCACGAGTGTAGAATTTAAATCATATTGTGACAAAAATAATATAAAGCAAACATTTTCGCCTCCCTACCATCCAGCTACAAATGGTGCTGCAGAGAGATTTGTAGAAACTTTCAAAACGACAGTAACGAAAATAAAATAAAGTGGATACGACATTAAATCAGCAATAAATCTATTTTTATTTGATGTAACGATTGATTATTTTTGTGGAAGTTTTTAAATGGAGTTATGAAAAGTTTAAGGTGTGACTTATGCACTGTGAAAATTAATTAAGTGATGGATGTAATTGAGACTACTACCGGCTAGGGCGAGCAGAGTTAAATAAAAGGTTGATTACAATGTATAGTATGAGATTATAATCGTGAATAGAATGTTACATAAATTTATATCTGGTATTTGAGTAAATGAACCTCAGGGGATGGATTCATAATAAATATTCTGCCGTGGCGTTGTTCGGTCCGTTGTGCAAGATGTTAGTATGCACTTAGCTAGTGGACACGTGGCTGGTGGTGATGCCGGCGTGCCAGGGTCTCCGCTGGTGTGCCTCGCTACCAGAAACCGGTAGCAATGGCCACAAATAATTACGATATAAAACCGTTCGATGGCGAAAACTGGGCTGTTTTCGAACAACAATTAGAATGCTTAATGATATTCAACGAAGTAACAGAGGAGAAGAAAGTCCCATTGCTTATAACCAAATTGACACCAAAGGTATTTGAAACATTAACATACTTGTGCGCGCCTGAAAAGCCTCTCAAATGTATCTACACGGTTCTATGTAACAAATTAAAAGAAAAGTATGAACAAACACGAACGCCACTTTTAGATCGAGCAGAATTTAGAGCAAGAAATCAATTGCCGACAGAAACTATAGAAGAATATATAATAACATTGAGAAAGTTAGCGAGGAAGTGCAAGTTCAAAGATGAAGAGGACCAGATTAAAGAGAAATTTGTTGAAGGTGTACACTCCAAACTGATACGATTTGAGTTATTAAAGCAGGGACTGGAATTAACCATAGATAAGATGATACAGTTAGCAAGAACGGTGGAATCAGCATATAAACACGCCAATGGGGAAAGTGAAGTCCATAGCATTGCTTACGTAAGACCAAAGAAACGACAAGGAAAGCAGACATCTGAAATTAACAAGAATAATAATAATATCTGTTTTTGTTGTGGGAAGAACAACCACATGAAAAAGGATTGTACTCTGAGAAATAAATACTGCTCAGAGTGTGGTCAACAAGGCCATCTTTTTAAGATGTGTCCGAAGAGAAAATTCAAGAAAACTAATAAGTTAGAGATCACGAGTCCGGAAGAAAAGGAGGTGGAGGAACTAACAGTGGTAGCAGTCAAAGACCTTAATTAAGAGTACGAGACCTATAACTTCTCAAGAGTAAGTAGTGTACCACCATATGTGATTGAATTACTGATTAATAATCACTCACAAAACATTATTCCTTTCGAAGTGGACACCGGTGCTGAAGTATCAATCTTACCATTATCTTATAAAGCTAAGTACTTAAAAGAATATAAAATAAAGAAATGTAATGTGAGTTTTAAAAATTTTGATCAATCCATTTCACGTCCCATAGGAATAGTTCATGATGTTCCAGTCAAATACAAAAATGTCAATAAAAAATTGAGCATATTTGTTACAAAGGAACCATCACCTTGTTTGCTTGGACGTGATTGGCTACAGCAATTAGAAATGTGGCCACCTAAATTTATTAATGCAGTACGTTGTGATGAAATTGTTATTAAAAATGTTTCAGAGGCTCGACAATCAATAAAGGAAAAGTTCGCAGCAGTATTCAGCCCAGGTTGGGGAGAATTTAAAGGAGAAGTAATAACATTAAAATTAAAGCCAGACGCGAAACCTAAATGCTTACCAGTCCGTCGAGTACCCTATGCACTACGTGACAAGGTAAAAAATGAAATTATTCGATTACAACAAAATAATAGAATTGAAACAGTAAAACAATGTCAGTGGGGTACTCCGGTAGTTCCAATTTTAAAAGCGGATGGTTCAGTGAGGCTTTGTGGGGACTACAAATTGACTTTGAACCCACATCTGGAAGTAGATCATTACCCACTACCACATATTGAAGAGATATTTGAAACCTTAAAACAAGGTGAATACTACTGCGAACTAGACCTTAAGGAGGCATATTTACAAGCATCTTTGTCTTCAGAATGCCAAGAATTAACTACAATTGTAACTGAATTTGGTACTTAAAAATATAAATACTTACCTTATGGTGTCAGTACGGGACCAGGATTATTCCAAAGATTGATGAGTGAAAATTTTAAAGATATACCTAACACTATAGTATTCATAGATAATATTTACATTATGGGAAAATCTTTGCAGGAAACTTATAATACACTTTCGAAAGTTTTGAACAAATTACAAAACATAGATTTGAGAATGAAACCAGAAAAATGTAAATTATTTACACAGTTTATTGATGTTTTCGGATTTCGTATCGACAGTCAGGGAATTAGTATTATTAAATCTAATTTGGAACCATTGTTAAATGCAGCACCACCAACAAATTTAACCATGTTAAAATCCTTTCTAGGGAAAGTGAACTACTACTCTCGTTTCTTAAAAGATGTAGCCACTATTTTAACACCTTTGTATGACTGCACAAAGAAAAATAAATTTAATTGGTCTGCAGAGTGCCAACAAGCCTTTAATTTAATAAAAGGTAAATTGGCATCAGCCGAGAATTTGAGACACTTCAACCCAGATTTGCCATTAATTGTAACTTGTGATGCCTCAAATAGTGGTTTGGCCGCTATTTTATCAAATAGAGATGCAAAGGGTGTTGTGAAACACATTGCATTTGCAAGTAAGAAATTAAACACTACAGAACAGAAATATGCTGCGATAGATAAAGAAGCAATGGCTATAATTTTTGGTGTAACAAAATTTTATAACTATATTTATGGCAGAACTTTTGAATTGGAGACTGACAGCGCGGCATTAGTACGGATATTTGGACCAACCAAAGGAATACCAAAGATGGCTGCTAAAAGATTGCAACACTATGCCATATTCCTGTCAGCATTCAATTACAAAATAAAACATATTAAAACTAGTGAGAATCCAGCGGATTATTTATCGAGATTGCCTCATTCCGCGAAAGAACCTGCTGTGCCACTTCATAACTTGTGTAGACAAGGTGAAGAATCAAACCTAAATTATGTGAATAATTCAAAAATTGAGAGTTTAAGTTGGAAGGTAATACAAAATGAAACAAAAACAGATAGAGAGTTGAGTAGAATAACACGGTATTGCATGGATGGATGGCCAGAAAAAAACTTAATTTCGCCAGATTTGATGGTATTTTATAATAGGAAAAATGAGATAAGCATAGATAGGGGGTGTTTATTCTGGGGATATCGAATAATTGTACCAAAAATGATTAGAGAGAATGTATTATCAAGTTTACACGAATCACATTTTGGAATTATTCGCATGAAGGAAATAGCTAGATCATATTTTTGGTGGCCACAGTTAGATAAAGACATTGAGGAAATAACTAAATCATGTTTAATTTGTTTATCAAATTATACTAATCCGTCCAAAATACTAAAGCCATGGCCAGTACCGCCATCTCCATGGTATAGATTACATGCAGATTCTGGGTCCATTTTATAATAAAATGTATTTGGTAATAGTAGATAGTTATACAAAATGGCCAGAAGTTTTTGAAATGTCCAACATGACAGCAAATAGAACCATTGATATTTTAAATAATTTGTTTACAAGATTCGGTTATCCAGTACAATTAGTTACAGATAATCAAACAACTTTCACGAGTGTAGAATTTAAATCATATTGTGACAAAAATAATATAAAGCAAACATTTTCGCCTCCCTACCATCCAGCTACAAATGGTGCTGCAGAGAGATTTGTAGAAACTTTCAAAACGACAGTAACGAAAATAAAATAAAGTGGATACGACATTAAATCAGCAATAAATCTATTTTTATTTGATGTAACGATTGATTATTTTTGTGGAAGTTTTTAAATGGAGTTATGAAAAGTTTAAGGTGTGACTTATGCACTGTGAAAATTAATTAAGTGATGGATGTAATTGAGACTACTACCGGCTAGGGCGAGCAGAGTTAAATAAAAGGTTGATTACAATGTATAGTATGAGATTATAATCGTGAATAGAATGTTACATAAATTTATATCTGGTATTTGAGTAAATGAACCTCAGGGGATGGATTCATAATAAATATTCTGCCGTGGCGTTGTTCGGTCCGTTGTGCAAGATGTTAGTATGCACTTAGCTAGTGGACACGTGGCTGGTGGTGATGCCGGCGTGCCAGGGTCTCCGCTGGTGTGCCTCGCTACCGCTAAGATGGTGCGAAGCCCGGTGCGAAGACCCCGGAGCCGACAGCAGTTGGCCACGGGGTCAAAGCGACCTTCCTTGGCGAAGGTTCCAAGGAAAGGGACGATATAAGAGCCGTCAGTTGATGACTGGGCTAGTGCTGTCCAATCTCGCTTGCACAACCATAGATAAATAGTAATAAGTTAAAGAAACATACTAAAATATCGATTAATTTACGGATATAGTTTTAATTGATTTATAAAAAATCCACAACGTTACAATACCCCCTCAATTAGTTCAGGGTTTTTGTTACCCAAAAACCCGATACTGGACTGCTCAATACAATGCTTGACTTACGCTTACACATACATACTTTCTTACATACCTCCTCTATCATATTCATCCATACTTTGCGGTTACCACTTAAATAATGTAGCACACGCTTCCTTCCGAAGAGAGTTTCCAGGATAATAGGCGCTGGAGACTCAGACGTAAATCTAACAAGATGGTAAACATTGAAATGTCACAGACAACAATTTCAATGGGAAGAAAAAGAGCAATAAATACCACTATATATTTTCGACTATACAAGATAAAGTGTTATGTTTTTAGTATAGGGCTTCTTTTAGATGTATACATTACCGCATCTGCAATAAGGCTTATTTCACGAGTTTGCAAACCGCTCGGAAGAGGACATAACAAAGATATGCAATAAGGCTTGTTTTTGGAACTGAGTTTGCACGACCGCTCAGCATAATAATGGTATAAAACCATAAGAAATAATACCCAGATACTGGTTGAATATCCCAGCTCCAAGAAAAGGTATCCGTTGGTTTAAAACGCCAACGGACCCACAAATGGTACAAAACCATAAAAATAAGGTATCCGTTGGTTTAAAACGCCAACGGACCCAAAAACAACATCAGTTGGTTTAAAACGCCAACCGACCCACAACAACCTTTACTAGGCAAAGCCTAATAATAAAAGAAAACGAACTTGAAGTTCAAAGTTCCATCTCAAAGAGAGGAGAAAAGAAGAAGAAAATATATAGTAGTGGTGAGGTAATATGATTTAAAACAAAGACAATCCAATTGTCAAAAAAATATAATTAACAACTTTTAAAGTTATGACCAAGTCAATGTATTATTAAAGTGTTATTATTTAAAGTAAAATAGTTTATTATTTGACCCACCTCAGTGAATATGTATGCAAACATCAGTTGCAATTTGAACAACTAGTATTAAAAAAAAATCGAAGTATTTTTTTTTTTTTTTTCAAAATTCCAAAAAAATTAAGAACCCACGGTTCAACAAGGTAAGTAGTTTCTCTAAAGTTTTGTAGTCGTTCATGTTTATATTTATATTATGTGGCAAAAAGTAAAAAAAAATATTTTTAAAGTTCAAAGTGACCATGAAGGCATTTTAGGGTTGATCCAACGGATCATACAAAAAATTGCAACAGGCAAAATAATTACGAAGTTGAAAAAATTAATATAAGTTGAAATATATTTATTAAATTATTTTGATGCAAGTCCAAAAAAATTATTATTATTTATTCACTAGTGAATAAATTTTAATGTTTTGTTCAAAAAACAGAAACATAAAAGGGAACAGTCATCCTAAGAAAAGTTTTACAACGTGATAGAGAATTAACCAATAGGTTAAAAGATATTAATATTTAATATTCAATTAAAAAAAATCCAAAAGTTGGTATTCATGAAAGAATAATTTTATTTTGTTTTTAAAAAAACAAGACTATTTTTTAAACAATTTGTAGTTATTTTACATTATACTATACTGGCAACCTTTTTGATTGTCAAAACCATATGACGTTTGACAACTAAGTTGGATTCAATATTTCAAACAATTTCAAAACAAACTTTGATAGAAATAAAATGTTCAAATATACGAACCAAAGATGTAATACAATTGAAAAGTATTACATTATTTAGTAAGAAGACATAATTGACCTGTAGACCGTGTCTACCAACAGGATACATGAGTTATTCAAGTTATAAAGTCTTCGTAATATGTGACAAATTGGTAGGTACATGAAATTAAATTTTTATTGGTGACCCTTTTTTAGGTACAAATATCATTATGACCATTGTAGTATTGAGATATAGGTAGTGTATTACCACAGTGCAATAATTATAAAATGCAAGTTTTAGTTACAAGTATGTGTAGGTATATACTTGTTTGCCACAATAGTGTATAATATTGTTTAAGTGCAAAGCAAAGTTTATTGAATATTTACATATATTTACAACAATAGTGATTATTAGAACAAAACAAGTGTTGTTCATAGTTAAGAAGTTAGGTTGCTATTTAATTAATAAATTTATTAGGTTAGGTTAGGTCCTTGTATTGTTTTATGATTGATTAAAATGTTTTATATGAATTATATTGATTATTTTACCTATATTTAGTTTATAGTTATGACACAAGTCATTTTAAAAGGACTCGGGGGAAATGGCTAATGCATTACTGACTTTGAACGGTCAATTTATATAAGCGGTAATGATTTTAATGACTTTAAACTATACCAGACAAAACAATCCCATATGCAGAACAAGACGAGGTCTACAATTTAAGTATTTATTATCTTTGTTGTTCTTTTCAAAGATTTTATTAGTTGTATACAGATCTTTTATTCTTTGTATTTCTTTTCAAAGAATTAAGTTTTCATTTTTTTTTTTCAATTACATAAGCTAATTTGGATACAGAAATCCGACAACAAGCAACACTGACTACAAAACAGTTGAGTAAGTATTAAATTTAAAAGGTAAATTAACCCAAAGTTAAGTAAATATAAAAGCTATGGTGCGATGAGCGAGATTGACATAAAAATTAAGTAATTTACTTCAATATAAGGAACTAGTAAAATCAAGTAGTATATATGTAACCTGTCAGTGAGTAATAAACTATTTGTGTATAATACAACAAAATAGTATTAATGTATCAAAATAAAGAAAAATTTCAACCAGCAATAGGTTGATATAATAACTTAATATATTAAAATTAGAATTATAAACGGGATATTTACCATGTTTAGATCATGGTACTTGTAACAGTGCCGAAATATCGGATTCTCGAAAAAGATACTAAACATGGTAAATATCCCGTTTATAATTCTAATTTTAATGTAAATGACCATGTCAATCTAAAATCAACTTAATATATGTTATTATAATGCATATAAAAGGTAAGCAAGTATAAAAAGTATGATAAATTCACTGACTGAGTACTAGGTGTGCGACAGACACCTATACAAAAATGGAATTAAAAAGTAAGTAGATAACGGTTGAGATCAACAAGTCCAAGAAAACAAAAGTAAATAGATCCTTAATTTACCAGTGGGTATAATAGTATAATATGCAGTTAAAATGACCATAAGAGGTATTAAACCAGTCTAGATGTTAAAAATGCAAAATATTTGTAAAAAGTAATGTTAATTAGCCTTGTTGTTATATTTAACACAAGTAATTAGTTAAATAAATGAGTAATTTCACTAATATAATGGAAAAAGTATGCATTATTCAGTTGAATATAAAAAAAATGTAACTAATAATTATTTTCAAATACCGTCATTTACGTAAAAATGAAAAATAACAATAAAATTGGTGAAAAAAATCTCCACTGGCAAAGTAAAGAGGAAAATAAGAAGAAATAAAGTACTTACGGACCAAACACACACTACCTACGGCAGAATAATACCTTTGAAGGCGCCAATGTAACGATTAATAATTTTTTATAGATAGTTTTTAAATGGAGTTGCAATAAAGTTAAGGGGCGAGTTATGCACTGTGAAAATTAATTAAGTGATGGATGTAATTGAGACTACTACCGGCTAGGGCGAGCAGAGTTAAATAAAAGGTTGATTACAATGTATAGTATGAGATTATAATCGTGAATAGAATGTTACATAAATTTATATCTGGTATTTGAGTAAATGAACCTCAGGGGATGGATTCATAATAAATATTCTGCCGTGGCGTTGTTCGGTCCGTTGTGCAAGATGTTAGTATGCACTTAGCTAGTGGACACGTGGCTGGTGGTGATGCCGGCGTGCCAGGGTCTCCGCTGGTGTGCCTCGCTACCGCTAAGATGGTGCGAAGCCCGGTGCGAAGACCCCGGAGCCGACAGCAGTTGGCCACGGGGTCAAAGCGACCTTCCTTGGCGAAGGTTCCAAGGAAAGGGACGATATAAGAGCCGTCAGTTGATGACTGGGCTAGTGCTGTCCAATCTCGCTTGCACAACCATAGATAAATAGTAATAAGTTAAAGAAACATACTAAAATATCGATTAATTTACGGATATAGTTTTAATTGATTTATAAAAAATCCACAACGTTACATTGATTACAGAAGCACCGCACAAAGAACCACTGGTATTACACCAGCTCGCTTGATGTTGGGGAGAGAACTGAGAAATAGATTCAGTCATTTGAGACCACCACCCGTGGTGGATAGTTTAATTGAAAAACAATTACAAAAACAAAGTGAACAGCAAAAGAGAAGTGAAAATTTTGTTGTTGGACAAAAGGTCATGGTACGGGACTACCGTAAGGGTAATAAACCTTGGGCCTTAGGAATCATAATGGCTGAATCTGTTCCTGGTTTAACATATACTATTGATGTTCAGGGTTTGGTCTGGAAACGCCACATTGATCAAATGATATCCTGTAGTGAATCAGTGGAGAATACTAGAACTAGCTCATAGTGTGTAATGTCGTAGGCCAAGTTTACCTTGTGTTCATTTGAACGATGCCAAGACTAAACATTGTTATTGTTATTTGCATAATAGTTTTCATGTTAACTGTTAAGACAAAACTGTTTAATGGGGTATTTTCTACATGCTCCATATTTTCTTAAGTAGTATAAGTATAACTAGGTTACTTGTGGAATATACTGCTAAACAGGTATATTTTAGTTTAGTACTATTTAGTATTGTCACAGATTTTGGGATTTGTCCGGGAGAATGTTGTATCTAAGATTCTATGTAGAATGAAACGCTCTCTTGTGTTTGGTGTTGGTTACGTTATGTACGTGCTTCTCAATAAATAATTCATATAAATTAAGTGTTTTGTTTTGGAGATATAACAGGTACTATGAAGCTGGTCTGATGATGGAGTCGGAAGGTGTCTATAGGAACTCCTGAACTAAACAAAATTAACCAATCGAGTTTGGACTCATTTGTAGCAAATACTCTGATGCTATAACGCTATAAGGCCCTGTAATGGTAGTTTTAAGTAAGATGAATAAATAAATATATTAATTAATAATATTGATAGCCAGGGTCTGAAGATAGTGACAGTAGGTGGCCATAGGAACTTCTGAACTAAACGAGATAAACCCGTCATCTTTGGGCTCTTTTGATTGGTCTTGTTATGCACTTACTAGAAAGCATGTTTTTAAAAAAGTGTTTAAATTCATAATTTTTTTTTTATACAGGGATTAGGGATGTGGACTATTTTTGGGAAAGTGTTTAAAACCATGCATAAGTACCAAATATAGCCCAAACTATTTATTATTATTTTTTGAATACAACTAATACCTTTAAAATAAGTTATTTAAAATTCCATTTCAAATTTCGCGCCAAAACGTGGATACCTGTCAAACGCCCGCTGTGACGTCACTTGTTCCTACACATTGTCGAAGTTGTATGTAATAGAAAGTTATTTCGTAGTTTTGTGTTAATAAGATGGATTCTACGTTTTATAAATGTTGTGCGGTGCCGCAGTGTGAAAGTGCTAATATTAAAACACCTGAAAAACTATTTATTCACGTTCCACGTACAAAAACGATGCGGAAAATGTGGCTTCAACTAGCCCGTCGGGATCCGGCACTTGTATCTACACAAAGTAAAATGATTTCTGTGAGGATCATTTTGATGTAAGTTTGATAATAACATAACATAACATAAACTCACGCCTATATCCCCGAAGGGGTAGGCAGAGGTGCTAGCACCCACATTTCGCCAGTTTATGTTTAGGTCCCAATGTAATAGGTGGCGTTGGTGTGTGCCATGGTAAAACCTGGGATCGAACCTGAGACCTCGTCTCAGCAGTCCATTACCCATACCACTAGGCTACCGCGGCTATATTTGATAATATTTGTTAGATTTCCTTGTATTAAAAGAATTTTTAATACATTTTTATTTTCTGCCTCGAGGAATTAAAAAGAAATGAAACAATTTGTTAAAAAGATAAAATATAACCTCTAAATCATATTATTTTATTTTATTATATTCAATTTAACTTTTCGAGTTTATAAATACCTACGATTACTATTATAATGTATCCTGAGTATATTACTTACATGGAGGTCTTCACATTTCTAAATTCACCAGAGCAGAAGTTACTATTTGTTGCCAAGAAATTAGCCACCGTGAAGCAATCAATTCTTGGCAAATTTGAACTATCTGCCTTAATATATCCACTTTCCATTATGGGAAAACCTTTAAAAATTGATTCAAAAAGATAATTGAGCAAATTTCGAAGAAATTTCACGGGAATCACAGCAATAATATTATCCAAATATCAACAAACACCATAGTACTTGACAGCAAAAATTCTTGTTTGGCAACAGGTGACGTCACGCATTTTGATTGGTGTTCATTGTCACGTGACTTGAGGGTGAAATATTTAATTACATTTTATTAAATAAAAAATTTATCCCTTGTTTATTGAAGAAAATATTGTGTTTTTTATTATTTCTATTATAGAAACTACCTTCTCGTGGTAAAATTGTATACTTATTTGAGTACAGTCCACATCCCTGTTCCAATTGTATCCAAAGTTTCTATCTGAAGCCCGGGGTTCGATTCTCTTATCCTGATTTGACTTTTCTTGGCTTTCATGGGAGCGAATGCCATCTGACCTACTAACTCCTAGAGGAAAATCTGCCCCAAAACCTCGTCTGTCAATCCCCTTGGAGGTGAGATCGGCTTGACCTCAAAGGTCTTGGTAGGGCATTATACCTACATCGTATACGCATATCCACAGGCTCACAAAGAAACTAAAGATGCTTACCCCTTCAGTAACAAACGGGTCCACCGTCTGCATAGGCTGAGAAGCCAGGCCGATCAGCAGCCGGTCCAAGAAGTGCCTCAGTCGCATCCTTGTCGGCTGGAACATAATCTCAGGAATCGAAATAGTTTCGTATATTCCGCCTTTTGACGAACTTGGAATGCTATAAGAAAAACAATACGTTGTTTAAAAAATGTGTTGTGGTGATCCAGATATTGATTGCATTGGATTTGACTCCCTATTCTGTGCAAATATTTTTATTGGTTTGGAATATTTCTTTGTATGAGTACTAGTATTATAAGGAGGAAATATTTGTTTGTTTGTAATTGATAAACTAGAAACTACTAAACCGATTTCGAAAATTCTTTCACCATTTGAATGCTACATTATCCATGGATAACATCTGTTACTTTTTATACCGATATTCCTATAGGATAAGAACTCCACGCGGGTGATATCACGGGCAACAGCTAGTGTATAATACCATCAGACGAGGGGAAGTCATATTGACGTGAACGCCAGAACTTCGGCCGTGAATCAGCAGGTGTACCGACCGGTAAGGATGACTTGGGCCTGGATGATCTTTGTAAGCCCCTTATAACCTATGGCCCTGTACGGGGCCCCCGTATGTGCGGAGACTCCGGCGGCCCGCAACGTGACTGTTCTAAACAGCCAATTAAAAGCGATGGCCGTCAGAGTCATCAGGGGATATCGCACGATCTCCGTCGAGGGATAAAACCCGACCCCACCAGGCGAGGCCGCGCTGGCGGTCAAGGTCCGCCGGTAGCCCTGGTGTTATCCTTACCCGGGGTGCCCGGCAATGGCAACTAGGGCAGGACACCGTGCGGTTTTAATCGGTTAATGCACGACATAACCACCTCCGCTGGCCGGCGGGGGGTATCCGAAGGGATTTCCGCACGTAAAAAAAAGCCTCTTATAACCTTGATTTTAACACAAAACTTCAATATCGCCAATGGGTTGTAAAGATCAGATAGTAGTAGCTTCATGAAAAAAATCGGATTTCGGCTGCTTTCATAGTTAGACAGAAAAGCCGATCCAAACAGAGTTGGGAGAAGCCACGGAAGACGATAAATGATCTAAGTACACAAATATTATCAAGAGGACCAATTTTATTGTTAGAACCGAAACTTCTGGACCGATTTCAAAATTCTTTCACCATTAGAACGCTTCATTATCCCTGAGTAACATAGGCTTCTATTTATCCCGATATTTCCCGTGATTAGGACTTACACGGATGAAACCGCGCGGAGATGCTAATAATTAAATTAAATTAATTCATAAAACGACGACAAAAATTGCCATTTAGACACTTACATTAGTCGTCCATCGATAACTGAATGTCCAAACCTCATGGCTGCCGTAGAGAACTCTGACGTAAGCGATGGATTAATACTAGGGTCGTAGCCTGAGGAGTACTCCGCAGCAGGCAACAGGCCAAATAACTTCATCAATTGAGGTCCTGGAAAAACGAAATACATTTAAATTTCACATTTTCTTTTTCTTAGCTTATGACACTCATCATCATCCTGGCAGCGCTTCATCACGATTACCGAAAAGTCCACCTTGCACGAGCATCCGCGTCCCTGGTAGTGAGACCATTGACATGCATATCATCTTTAACCACGTCAAGCCATTCTTTAGGTCTTCCCCTCCTGCCGGAGCCTGGCGGAATTGTGATTGGTCGGCATTGGTACAATTATCGATATTATTATTAAAGATCACTATGAAAATATAATATAATAATGTAATAGAATTGATAAAAGAAAGAAAAAAAGAAAGAAAAAAGAATAAACAATAAAGAAGAAGAATAAACAGCTTACCTAGCAATAATGGCAGCCATTCATTGTAAATAATATGCTGGAACTCCGCTTGCAGAATTCTTCTGGCTTCAAAGAACACTGTATCCTCATCCCAGCCAGGATTAAGAGCTGTGAGAGCATTGGCTATGCGATTATGCTCTCGAGTGAAGATTGTGTGAAGAACTGTCAGCGAGATGATCTGGTTACCATGGTTATCACCTGTAGAAAAAGCAGACCATTACAACAACATAAATAATAGATATTACTTTCATGAAGTCCTTTTCCCTAACCTCCTCCCTATAAAATAAAGTAATTTGCTACGTCACTGAATATAAAATTGAGTCGTTCAAAAATGTTACACGCCATATGCTTATATGGCGTGCAAATACGCATGCATATAAACCCTCACACATACCCACACACACACACACACACACACACACACACAAGTACACAAGCAACAGGTACACGTTCACAGGTATTCACGCACATACCTACGTAAAGTAACGTCAACATAATATGCGCATCCACGCACACACAACCACACATTTCTGGGCCCTACCGAAAAATGAATCTCTGAAGGCTATCAAACCGAGGACCATGTTTTTAAAATTGTTAATATTTGGACTGGTGGCCTGTGTTTTTAGAATTTAGTCAAACTTACTCATCAGACGAGGTGAAGATATCTTCACATGTACCTATATACCCGAGGTGGCCATCTCGAAACTGGAGATTGGCCTTGGCTCAGTCGGGGTGCGAAGGAAATGCGGGGTCCGAGGGGATTTCCGCACGGTAAACAAAATGAAAAGGTACCTATGCACAAATATCAGCCGAAAAACGTCTATAAGCAGATGATTACCTCTTCAAGGTTTACTTTACCTGATTCGAAACAAGCAGCGCCTTCGCCCAGCGACATACACTCCTTCCTTTCAGTTAGTGGAGGCAGCTCCCTCCCATAGTCGTTAAAGGTGTTTAAAAGGCCTCCAGGAGATCGCAGTGTTAATAACTTCTCTTTTGAGGACCCGTAGAGATGGGACAGATCAGGAAAGTGAGTTACACCATTCATCTGAACACAATTTGGAGAATTAAGCATTTATTGGGATGTATATGGAGCTACACCAAGATCTTCGGGGTCCAGGCCGACCACACCTAGAAACTGGTGCACCTGCTGATTGACGATCGAGGCTCTAGAGGTTGGGAGGTCTGACAGTAAGCGTTCTTATAATAGCAAAAACAAACCAATTTAAGGAGACGCAGGAACAGACACCGGGCTCCAAAGGGCAAGTTTAGGATGCAACAGGTATTGGCGCTCGGACGATAAAGAAGATTAAAGGAGGATGCTAAAGGATGTTAACAAACTATGACCTCGAATGCTACTTAAGTACAGTCAACGACAGAAGTCTCTTAAGAAATTCTAATCTATTGATCACCTTAACTCTTTACCCTTTCATAAAACAATGAATAAAACCTGAATAATATTAACTTTGTCCTGTGGCGATCATAAAACTACTTAAACATCCACTATTTCATAGTTCGTTCATCGGTTCATATATTCCTATGTAAAAAGGTTTGTAAATGTTAACCAACTTTTGACGTTGACTACTTTCGACAAGCATTTAACAAAATAATTAATCTAGTATGACTAAAAAATACCAAAATGAAACTATAAATTTAAATCGGGAAAAGTAAGGATGGGACTTGATCGAAGAAACATTTAGGACACGAGTTTCCTATGGACCACGGTCAAACAGCCCGGAAGCAGTATATTCTACATGCAACATTGAATGGTTTACTAGTAGCTGTCGAAGAGTTCCATTATCCACTTCCTGACTCCATCATTAGTTGAGTTGTAGGAAATACAAGAATTCAATTATCAAGATAGTTTTAATACTTCATCATAGGTTTAATAAACAGGACACTTCACATACCTGTTTACCATATCCAACTGAACAGTCACTTGCTGGGGCGAGCTGAACCCTCATAAAGTTCAGACAAGTTTGCCCAAAGTGACTGTAAAAAGGGTCGTCTGCAGCAGCTATTATTGGAGCACAAGCAAAGTGCTGGAGCTCCGGCGGGAGAAGAGTACCAGTGGCAGTGCAGCAAGATACAGGGCTACCATTTCCTGATGTGAAAGACAGATATAAGTGAGACAGAAAAAGAGATAGAGATCCTAAATTGGTTAACATCTTATGAAGGCTTGAAATAGTACCTGAATATTTAGACTAAACCCTCATTACAAGGAAAAGTGTTTAACTAACTAACTATGTCTTTCCCCATCCCAGCGTTAGTCCTGGTTGCCTATAAAGCTTAAACTTTGAGCCCCAGATCAGCTTTGTTTCTCCTTCTAATCATTTTGTAGGGCGTTTTGGCCAAAAGAAAGATTGCGCCAGAGCCTCGTCTGTTGTACGTCTGGTGTACTGGCTTGCAGATAAGGTTGCCTCGGACCCCGCAGATCTTCGTAGTGATCTGATTACACCATAACTAACTAAATATATGTATTAACTGTTTGTCTTTTCTACTCGTCTCACTGTACGAGCAAATGCCTGACAGTACAGTCAGTACACTCGCTGGGGTAAGGGACGCGGCTGAGCCGCAGACTTTCCTTTTAGAGTCGTCGACAATCACTCCCGTAAAAGCGATAAGTCAAATCGAAAAGAAGAGAAAGAGCTATGAGAACCTGGGTTTCCGGGGTGAAAGCCTCGGATGCAACCAGGAACAACGTTAAAATGACGAGTATGATGCAGAAATGACCGGATTACTAATTTTTGGGCAAAAAACGTATTTTGGGCAAAGTATCACATGCCAAAGTATGTTTCCCAAATTATCATTTGTCAAAAAAACATTTGGCAAAACCACTTTTCGCAATTTTACAGTTAGCAATACTATTTTCGGCAATTTATTGTTTAACAAATAATTACATGACGACCTCTGTGGCGAAGCGGTAGTGCGTTTGACTGCTAAGTCACAGGTCGCGGGTTCGATTCCCGCTCAGAGCAAATATGTCTATTTGCATTGGTCTGGGTGTTTCTATGTATAATATGAATTTATTTACAAAAAAAAGTATTTAAGTATGTTTATCCGCATTCTAGAACCCATATGACAAGCTCTGCTTAGTTTGGGTCTAGATGGCGTTGTGTAATTTGTCCTAGAATATTAAAAAAAAAAACTTTTTACCAAGTATCATGTAGTCAAATATGGTTTGGCATAATATGCTCTTCCCAAAATATTGCGTATCACATGATTTACTTAAGAGTCTAAATTCACTGCATTAAAAACTTGGCAAATCAATTTTTTATAACTTTTTTACAAAATAAAGCATTTGCTTAGTGTATATTTGACTTAATAAAACTTGAGTAAGTAAAAAGTTGCCAAATTGATACTTGAGCAAGTGATTAAAATGCGAAATATAAATTTGCTAAGGATTCTTTTGGGAAATGAAACTGGTGTGATAAGTTTTTTGGGAAGTAAAATTTGACGAAAAATATTTTGCCAAACGGAATGATACCGAGATTTAACCACTAACCAGAATTAAACACAACGCCAGCGCTTGTGTCGTGAGCGATGAACTGTCCAAATTGCATGAACATTAGGTTATGAGTCGCGCTTGGATGGCTCCCATCTAATAGGAGTGTACTGCTGACGAGTCTCGGACTTGGCAGGGGTATGCCAGACTTGGCTACTCGCATCGCCCACGTACCTGAAAAGTAAACTGTTTAATCGGGATGTAGATACCAAAGATCTGAGAGAATGATGTCAAACTGTCAATAAATAAACCTCAACGATAACAAGCATTTTCATAATTATGACGTAATAGACGCGTCACGGTGTAGGTATGTGCATAACTTTGAACAGTCTGACGTTTTGACCAAAACATCTTCTGAATCACAGATGCATGACGGAAGATGATAGCGCTAAGTCAGTCAGCTTTTGGCCAACGTCAGCGCTACTTGGTCAAGACGTCAGGTACTTAAAAAGTGTTTACATACTTATATTAGTTCTTGTGTTTCTTTCTGATCAGAAATTCTATAGCAGTATGCAGTCTGTAAACATGCTAAGCAAACGACGATACTTATGGCCATAGTAATACGAGGCCAAATACAAAACATTCTTTTTGCCTTTCCATTTAAGAAAAGAAAATTGTAATATATTTTGTTTCGAAATAAATGTTAATTTACCGTCACTGTAATCGGGTGGTAACAATCTCTCATATCCTGTATGGACTGCTCCCCAAGTAGGAGAGGTCAGGCTGTTGCACTCCCCTCCAATACTTCTGTAGCGAGTGTTAGGCTGGCAAACTGGTTGTGGAGGGCAGAATGGACCTGAAACAATTCTTTAAACTTTTAGCACTCGACGGTAATTCCTCTTCGGCGTCAGAACGGATAACGCGCACAATGCGCGATTGATCGGTCGCTCCGTCGCGTATAACATGTATTGGCGTTCCGACACCGAAGAAAAGCGACGGAATTTCCTCCGAGTGTAGTGCTAGACTATTAGGTTCAAGAGCTAGCTAAAAGAGCCTGTCTCGAACCTTGAAGTACCATCCTGTAACTTAAGATAAAAAGCTGTACAGTCATAAATATGATTGGTGAAATGGTCTGACATAATATGTTTCCGTCTTCCTGTTCGCTAAGTGATCGACAAATGATTGTGAGGACAGGGCCGCGTTTCGAACCGGTTTTCCATTTGCCAAACATTCGTTTAATTATTTTTTTTGACGTTTTGTAAGTGGCGTATTAATGGTCTATACAGAATAAATGATTTTTGACTTTGAATTTGACAAAAAAGTATCTATAGAGGCTGTTAAAGTAAGGACCACTATTTTAGAATTCATAGCATCTGGAATGTAGGCTTTTCTTTTTGTTCAGCCAAGCTTATAATTAGCCGGTACACACAAAAAATATACCCTTTGTATATGTGTGTGCGTGTGCGTGTGTGTATGTGTGTTGAGGGCCCGACCAAGATCTTCGGAGCCCAAGCCAACCTCAACTAGCCGATTAACGGACGAGACTCGGGCGCTGGTTTTCCTCTCGGAATTGGGGGGGGGGAGGCCGTAGTCGCTCCCGTAAAAGTCAGGGTTAGACTATTTCATAAGGAAATGAAGAGTAGGAGGAAGTACCTCGGATTCAATCGAAGTCCTGGACATCTCTAACATGAGGATGCCGTGTAGCAGAGGTCTGCGATGAGCTGATTTATGGTTGAGCTTACCGTCAGTATGTCCAGTGAGCCCCAAATCCAGTTCCTCATCCGAGATCGCTTGACGAGACTTCAAGTCTTGTGTAGTAAATAAGTTCATCAGTCCTCCACGGCCTAGTGCAGCAGCTCGACTATCATAAGTCACCGTCGACTATGAAAATACAAACCAGGTTTAAACTAGAACTAGTGACCCCCAAAATTCGACCTTTTTTGAGATTGTCAGAAATTAAACTTCCTTGCATTTCTTTTATATTTATATGCTTTTATTTAGCTTCATCTGTTCCGATGTATTTTATCAAATTTTGAAAATTAAATTTGATTCACTAACTTCCTGATCTGATGATGGAGCAGGAAGGTGGCCATAGGAACTTCGCAATGAATAGACACAACTTTACCGAATTTGGGCTCGTTTGAATTTTCTTAACGAGTAGTTTGTCTTAAAATGGTAATCAGGGTCTGATGCTGAAGCTGGAAGGTGTTCATAAGAAGTTCAACCACAATTGGGACTCGGGTGAAGAAGAGAAGAGAAGAAGAGAACTCGGAAGAACTCGTCGAAACTCGGAGAAAATTAACTAATTGTTAAGTATATACTTACCAAATGATGTCCAAAACTTGGTGCACTGGTGTTAACAATGGTATGTATAGAATGTTCCAGAAGTTTATCAGCCCTGGTCATCCACTGCGCGAGTTTCTTACGAGAGTGATGGTGCGAGGCTTTTATGTCTTCTATGCTGATGGAAGACGACACTCGGGAAGTGCGTTCATGTTCAGCTACGGAAGAAAAAAACAGTGGCACTCCGGATATGAAATCACGAAAAAATGTTTACAGAGCCATCTATGTTGTTTATTATGAATCAGTTCAAAACTTCATCGAGGTCAGAACAAAATAGTTCTCACCTCGATCAGCTGCATCAGCTGCAATAAAGATGCATTTATTAAAAAAAAAACTGGAAAGCGTCACAGTGACGATGACGCGAGTACCATGCTGTTTGTTCACCCACAAGGTCCTCAATGCACGTGAAGAAGTTTTAACCTCAAAATTATGTCATATATTTTGTTGCATATCCCACATTACTACACCCTAGGTGTTCAGAGCCCTGTAAACCCATTCGTTGCCCAAGTAAATCTCACCTGTTAGTCGATGCACGTGCTAAACGACAGAGCAGGTTCTGGCGCTGGCTTTCCCCTTGGGGGGCTGGGAGGTCAGATGGCAGTCTCCCTATAAGTCAACAAACCAATCAAAAATATTAAGCAGACCCCGGACTCCAAAGTGTTATTTTTTTTTTTTTTAAAGAATATTAGTAACCGAAATTACTAATATTCCCCCTAAGCCCTCCAGCTAAGCTAAATTGCTTGTGTTAGGAGTGGGTTCACGTCGGTAGTGTAATGGCCAGGATAAGAACCCGGGACCTCTCGATCGTAAGGTCGACTCCTTAACCACTAAGCTACCGACGCTGATGCCGACAATGATGATGATTTGTTATATATCCCCCAAGGATAGTCCTTTTTAGGGTTCCGTGATCAAAGGATAAATGGGACCCTATTACTAAGGCTCCGCTTTCCGTCCGTATGTCTGTCAGCAGGCTTTATCTCATAAACCGTGATAGCTAGACAGTTGAAATTTTCACAGATGATGTATTTCTGTTGCCGTGATAACAACAAATACAAGAAACTAAATAAAATTATTTTTTAAGAAGGACTCCCATGCAAGATCCGTGAATATTTTCTGTTTTTTTGTTCGATATTAATAACGGCAATATCCAGGCTGTATCTCATGAACCGTTATAGCTAGATAAGATGAAATTTTCACAGATGATGTATTTCTGTTGCCGTTATAACAACGAATGGTGGTAGAAATTTGATGACACAAATTTGTCACAAAATTCGGCCGGGTTGGTACCACCGTGCACTATTGTGAAAAACCCTCCATAGTAATCAAATTTCGGTTTAATTGCGTTCAGGGGTCAGCAAGTGCATAGCCGGGCAGGGGGATTGTGGTCGCAGCACTAGTGGGACCTGTGGGTGTCACGCGGTGCTGCGACGACAATCCTCTTCTGATGAGGCCGTCAAGCTGAGTGCCATCATTGTTAACATGGTATGTGACCCTCTTTCTTGGACTTTACCTTCAGCTTACCATCAGGCAAGGTGAAGTCAAATTGACGTGTCCTAAATATAAAAAAAAAAAAATTTGGGGCGCCCATACAACAAACGTGATTTTTTTTGCTCGTTTTTACTCAATATTGATAACGGCAACAGGTACCTAGATAATGGTACGACACCCTTCATGCGCGGGATGTGTCAGATATTTACCGGACACGGGTGCTTCGGTAAGTATCTATGGTGCATCCACCGGGAGACAACGCCGCAGTGCCAGCACTGCGAGGATCCTGGCGAAGACACGGCGCTCCACACGTTGGTGGAGTGCCCTGCGTGGGCGAGTCAACGCCGGGATCTCGTTGCGGTCCTGGGCGAGGACTTTCTCTCGCTGGAGACCATGGTGACGGCCGTGGTCTCCGACGGGAGCAAGTGGCACGTCGCCGCCTCTTTCTGCGAGCAGGTATTGCGCGCGAAAGAGACGGCGGTGAGGGAGCGGGAGAGTACCCTGCCCCCCGAGTTCCGTAGTCTGCACCGAGGGCGCCGCAGAGTCGCCTACGCCCGGGACTACCGACCTCCATGATCGGGGCCTGAGGACGGCAGTGGGCCGACTCACAGTCCTTACAGAAGCAGGTCGTGGCGAAGGCGTATCGTGTGGTCCTATACACGCCTGCCAACTCACCGACGCAGGATAAAACCCGACCCCACCAGGCGAGGCCGCGGTGGCGGCCAAAGGCCAAAGTCCTCCGGTAACCCTTATCCTTTCGAGGGCTTACCCGGGGTGCCCGGCAATGGACACTTTGGGAGGACACCGTGTGGTTTTAGTCGGTCAGATTCCGACACGCCCACCCCATCGTCGGCACCGATGGGGTGAAGCCCGTGGCGGTTTCCACATGTACAAAAAAAAAACCCTTCATGCGCGAGTCCGACTCGCACTTGGCCAGTTTATCTTATAAATTTATTAATAACCGAAATTAGTAGAGATTCTGTGAATAAATCGCAATTTTTCGGTTTCTTAAAATTTTTTTTAGTGTCGTCGAATATATTAATAGCTAATTATATAATTCGACATTCGGCGAATGAGATTAGAATGAATAAACTGTTGATCAACAAAAAAAACTACCAACTTAGAAGTATTGAAAAATTTTCTATTAAATTTAAAAAAAAATGGCCAGAAACACTGGTTTTTGGCCAAAATGTGAAAGTGGAAGTTAATAAGTTAGGCATTTTTTCATTCGGCAAGTTTTTTTTAGATTAAGGTATCTCATTAAAATAATAATTGGTGAGCCATGAGGTGACCTATGAAATTGCCGAAATTTTCTTACAAATTCATAAGTTCGTTATTCCTGTAATTTAATAGCTATTTCCATTATTTATATTTTGTTTGAAAGTCGATTTCAAGATTTTACAAGTCTGTATTAAATTTTGTTTTTATTGGCCGCTTGATAGATTAATTCGATCTTCAAAAACCTTCCTAAATGCTATCCATTTTGATGATAAATTTCGTATTACTTAACAGCTGTCACTTTTCAAAAATGTAATAAAAGTTACTGTTTGTTAGCTTAATGTTGTCTCATTCATTCACAAAAAAAATCATAAAATTTGGATTTGTCATTCCTAAAAAAAATGCAAAAATGTTAGTACTGAAAATTGGGTTTCCTCCAATTTCTTAAAGAAAAACGGCAATTTCATATGTAACGACCTAATATAATGATGACCCACATTCCAGAGATTTACCATCAAATAAAGCTAATTCAAATTGACGCATCCTACATAAAAAAAAACATTACAAGACCACCTCACCAGCATGATGGCTCCCAGTGAAGCAGCAAACCCCTATGAAGTTTCCCAAGTGACATGAAGGGTTATTGGAACCAGGACGCAGGTGCGCTGGACACTGCACCTTCGGGACGCACTTGCCATTACGGGGACAACTTGCGCACGGAGGATCTTGCTTGTGAAGATGTTCTGAAAATAATATAATAGCTATTACCAGCAGCTCCACACGCGTTACATACTGATGCGAGAGGAACAGTCACCTTTGGTATTAGTCTAACACATTCCAGGTTGCCGAGCTCTAAAACTTTACATAAAATAATCAACAAAAATTTGAAAATGTTAAAATTGAACTCTGAAGATTACAAAGTCAAAGTCAAAAACCATTTATTCTGTATAGACCATTAATACGGCACTTACAAAACGTCAAAAAAAATTAATCTAATGTTTGGCAAATGGACCACCGGCCCTGTCCTGAGAAGACTCCGGCAAGAAACTGTTTTTTTTTTGGTCTATTTACAAACATATTTACTTAACCTAGGTGAGGCCGCGGTGGCGGCTAAAGTCCGCTGGCAACTCTGGGGTTATCCTTTCGAGGGCTTACCCGGGGTGCCCGGCAACGGACACTTGGGGAGGACACCGTGCGGTTTTAGTCGAGACACGACATAACCAACCCCGGTGGCCAGCGGGGGGGGGGGGGGGGTATCCGAAGGGATTTCCGCACGTAAAAAAAAAAAGTACAATATTTCGTTTGAGTAGCATAAAGAGAGAGAGCAAACAGTTCATATCCAAGCTTGTTTGTCGTCTAAATAGTCTTGAATTTTATAGTAGCCTTTTTGGCAGAGTTTACTTTTAATTTGGCTTTTAAATTTATGAAGAGGTAGATTCTTCATTTCACTAGGAAGCTTGTTGTAGAAGCGTATACAGTTACCCTGAAAGGAATTACTAATCTTGTAGAGTCGACTATTACAAACCACAAGATTGTTTTTATGTCTAGTATTTACGTTATGTATATCACAAAGCCTTAAAAAATTGGAAATGTTTCTTCTAACATACAAAAGATTTTCAAAAATATATTGGGAAACTACAGTTAGAATTTTTACTTCTTTGAACTTTTCTCGGAGGGAGACTCTTGGGCCCAACTTATAAATTGCCCAAAAATAATTATATATAGGTAAGTACAGTCAACGACAAAAGTAGCTTAACGAATTCAAATTTATTAATCGCCTTAGCTATTAAACCTTTCATAAAATAATAAATAAAACATGAAACATATTAAGTTTGTCCTCTGAGAATAATAAAATTACTTATACAGCTATCATTGGTAGGTACATGTAATCCATTATAAAAAAGTTTTGTAAATATTTTAGTGTTAATCAACTTTTGTCGTTGAAAGTACATCAATTTATGTTTAGATTTAGCACCACATATTATAAAACAAAGTCTGTCTTTCGGGCTGTTCGCAATCAATTCAGAAACGACTTCACCGATTTTCATGCTGTTTTCACCAATGAATAGAGTGGTTCTCGAGGAAGGTTTTAGTTTTTCGATATGTCGAAAAACAATAAGCCGTCTGGGAGCTATCAACGAAAACGCTGCCTAAACCCTTTGAGATATATCAAAATGATGTATGATGGAATTGTGTATCTTATATAGGTTGTGGTGGTGGAATAGGGTTCCATGGGTAGCGGTAACGGGATCAGAATTCTACGCGGGTGAAGCAACAACTAGTTTCAATCTAAAAAACAACATAACATAACATAACTTCACGCCTGTATCCCCGAAGGGGTAGGCAGAGATGTGTATTACATACCCACGATTCGCCAGTTATGTTAAGGTCCCAATGTAATAGGGGGCGAGTCTATTGCAGCAAAAGCAAATTTGGAGCTATAGCTGAAAAACGAGGGGACATTTTTAAACCTATGCTAGTATTTTCTTTAAATCTGCAATTAGTTTGTCATATATCAGTTGATGGATATTTTTTGAGCTTTCACGAGAATAAAGTTGCTATTGATTAATATTAATATTTGTTTAAAATTAAAATGTGAAAATTAATCAGATTTTGGCCTTTTAGCTTGAGGATGGCTGAATGATATTGAAGATTTCTCATACCTCCGGCAATGGACACTTGGGGAGGACACCGTGTGGTTTTAGTTTGTTCGATTCCAACCCACCCCATCGTTGGCACCGATGGGATGAAGCCGGTGTGGGTTTCAACACGTTAAAAATAAAATACCTTGTCTACTAGTCACATGGCTCGTACCAGCACGTGCATGGCACCGTATAACGGGACAGACGATCACTACATACACAAAAACACTTAAAATAAATTTAAAATTATTCATATCATAGTCTTTTCTATTAAAATTCTTATAAATATACTACTAGTAAGTACCAGTATGAAAGAAAGTACGCGATAGTTTAATAAAATGACCGAATGCTACTTCCGTGAGAATGGTATTGTAGGGTAGTCTTACATAAGAGACGAGAGTAAATTTAAATATACCCACCAAAGAGTATATAAGAGGTAAGAGTTGACACATCTAACAAATTAGAACATTCTAACCTTCCTCGAGAACCATTCTATCCATTGGTGAAAACAGCATGAGAATCGGTGTAGTAGTTTTTGAGTTTATCGCGAACAGACAGACAGATGCGGCGGAGGACTTTGTTTTATAATATGTAGTATGATACATCTTATCGCACTAATATTACAGACTAGCTGTTACCTGCGGCTCCGTCCGCGTGGAATTCCGATCCCGTTCCCGCAAGGTATCCCAGGGATAAAAAGTAGCCTATATTTCATTCCAGACTATCCATAATCTACCGTTCTTCTGCTTAAGTGGGAGTGTTTCTAACAAACATTTAAACATCCAAACATCATTTTTTGCTGTTTGGAAACCCTCACGGGCTTCACCCCATCGGTGCCAACGACGGGATGGGCGATTCCCAATCAGACCGACTAAAACCACACGGAGTCTTCCCCATGTGTTCATTACCGGGCACCACGGGAAAGCCCTCGAAAGGATAACCCCAGGGTTGCCGGCGGAACATCCAAACATCTAAACAAACTTTCACAATTTTAGTATTAGTAGGATAGGATGTGTAAGTTCGTGTTTGTGACTCAATCACGCTCAAACGGCTGAACAGATCTGGTTGAAATTTGGTACAGGATAAATAATGATAATAAAAAATTCTTTATTTCCAGCAACTTTGACTCATATTGGGGTTTGTAACAATTTTTACTTACAACTATGTTACACTTACTGAAAACTGCAGCCCGAGTTCGCCTAAAAAGCCGAAAAAGCTTCATTGAGGCCACAAATAGCATAACAGTCCACCCCAAAGAAGCAAGGAAGCAGCTCTGGAGCTTAAATTGCCCCGTCCCTCCTGATTTCATCCAACCAGCGGAGAAACTGCCAGCGGGTCACAAATTGCAGTGGGCTACCTGGCTTACACTGAATCGTCTCCGGACAGGTGTGGGTCGCTGCAGGTCGAACCTGGGCAAGTGGGGCTACTCCACGGAGTCGGAGTGTGACTGCGGTGCTCCAACACAGGACATGGCCCATCTATTGTCCTGTCCTCTGTGCCCGTCCAATTGCACTAGGGAAGACCTAATGGAGGTCACAGATGCTGCCCTTTCATTAGTCGCATTTTGGATTGGTAAAATTTAATATCAAAATATCTATTATAATTATTATATAGAGACCGATATTCTAAGCAATCCATGGATTCGCCATGCGGGTGCCGGGTCCATCGCGTTGCTGAGTTGGGAACTCGGGACAGTGCCTTGGACTTGCGACCCAAGTGTAGGTTTAGAAGTTGCCCCTTTTGTTGATGTACATCAACACTCACCTTCACTACCCAAGTTCCCCTCCCTGTATAACCAAATTTGATACGAACCTACTAGTGCCGCTTTAGACATTCGTCCTAGTAATGAGCTTATTGTAGCTCTCGATAGGCCTAGATCTTTAATAGATAGATATATATATATATATAATGAAAATGAAAATGAAAAATGCGGATAAATATACTTAAATACTTTTTTTTTTTTTTTTGTAAATAAATACATATTATACATAGAAACATCCAGACCAATGCAAATATACATATTTGCACTGAGCGGGAATCGAACCCGCGACCTTTGGCTTAGCAGTCGAATGCACTACCGCTACGCCACAGATATATATATCTATTATAGTCTATTATGTATAAATTACTTCGGGCCACCAAAATACTGCAACAAAAATATCTAAGTTTGGCCCGAAGTTTGACAATCACTGTGTGATTTCCGCCCCACTAGATTTTTAATTATGTAATCTATTGTATCTACTTAAAATCTCGTGGCCGTTGAAACGAAGAAAAAGAAGAAGACTGAAATCATTACTATTTGAATCAAAATTAAAATCAAAATCATAAGTATATAATAACAGGAAGACAAAATAAAGGAATCGTTATTTTTAAATAACCCAAGTTTTTTTTATAGCTCCAATGTAAAGATACGACTAGTTTACAATCATAACATAACATAACATAAACTCACGCCTTTATCCCCGAAGGGGTAGGCAGAGGTGCTAGCACCCACATTTCGCCAGTTTATGTTTAGGTCCCAATGTAATAGGTGGCGAGCCTATTGCCATTAACCGGGCACTTATAAACCTGCGATAAATACACACATAACTTCGAAAAGCATCGAAAAGTCATTGGTGTGTGCCATGGTAAAACCTGGGATCGAACCTAAGACATCGTCTCAGCAGTCCATTACCCATACCACTAGGCTACCGCGTTAGTAGTTTACAATCTTCCTAATTTTATTCTGTGGTGTTTTTTTTATTGAACTCCTTTGAAACGGCTTGACGAATTCTTTTTTTTTTTGTGAAATTTGGTAGATATACGGAATTACAATTTCACGCGGGCGGAGCCGTGGGCAACAGGTAGTAATGATATTGATTAGATAACCCGTCAGATACGGCTGTGAATCCGGATGCTACTTTAATATTTTTTTACACTTAGAGTAATTTTTTCTTAAAGCGCCACCTATCCAAAAAATATGGAATCACTTTCAATCTGACATATTTGCTAGCAACTTGTTCTTGAAGTTGCAGCTTCATTGAATAGACGGCGCTAGTGTCCTCTTGATTGTAAGGCTCAAGTTTATTTTACTTATGCCTATGTAGGGATTGGCAGAGATATATTCAAATCCGCTGCTGTCAAAAGTTAAATAAATGGTTGGACAGACAAGGTACCTTTTTTTTTTGCGGAAATCCTTTCGGATACCCACCCGCCGGCCAGCAGAGGCGGTTATGTCGCGTTTGCACCGACTAAAACCGCACGCCGTCTCGGGTCTTAAAACGCCGGGGTGTAAGGTTGCCCATAGAGCATATCCCTCGCGCCCCGACTGACCCTGGGCCATCTCCGGTTTCGAGATGGCCCCCTCGGGTTTGGGAACCACGGTGTCCCCATCTTGACCCGGTTTAGGGAGGGGCGCTAGTCGCCCCACCGTTCCGTTCTGCTTCTGCTGGGGTGACAGGCGGCATCACCTGCCACCCGAGGACGGAGGTCGTTAAGCGGCCTGCGGCGCCTGAGTCGCCTGCGACGTGCGGCGAGCATGTTGCGGGCTCGGTGGGCCGGGAGAGTTCTAAATCTCACCCGGGCGCGCTCCGCCATCTGCTTCGCGAGCATTACATGCTTGCAGAAGGAGGTGGCGGCGGCCCACGCGCTCGCGCTCCGCACCATTGCCGCAATCATGCTGCCGAGCGAGAGGACTCCCACTCCGATGGCTGCCACGAGGTCACGCCTCACACAAGATACAGACAAGGTACCTATAGTTGTGTCGTTAATTGTTAACAGTTTCATTTCGATGATGCAGAAGCCGTGAACGACTCAACGCTATCAGTTAGTCAGTCAGGACTTTGATTTTATAATAGGTATTAGAATTCCCTGCAGGGTATGAGGGGCGGTCGTACCCTTCAGGGAAAAGAGGAATCTTATAACAGGGGGATGTCATTCACTTGCGGAGAATGTTAAATTGTAATTTCATTTGTTTGTTAAGGAAATAGTATTTTTTTAAATTATATTCAGTGCAATTGAATGCATCCCGCTGTGCTAGGGTGAAATCCAGAAGATATGGGCCACCATCCCAGATGATGACTATCCCAAAATGGTGGTCCGTTTGAAGAACCCGGGATTGTAGGAAAAAGGAGACACGTTCGCGGGTAGAACATACCAGCTCTTTATGGTGCGACAAAGGAAGAAAGCACCGAACTGCTGAGTTCGGGACGGTATTGTTTGTACCGAGTGCGGGTGGCATCGCAGTCCAGCACGTGTTGTCCTGGATCGGAAGGGAGACGGTGGGATTAGTTGAAAAAGCTCATCAGAACACTCGTCGTTGTAGAAGTGATAAAATACAGCCAGAGATACAGTATCTCTATGCAATTGCAGAGGTTCTAAGGTATTAGTAACCTCAGGACTCCGAATAATACGAATGGTACACCACTGCAATCTTTCGAGAGCGTATAATAGGTACACTGCGGAGCAACCCCAGAGCACAGAATAAATAATAGTACAAGTACCCAGAGATGAGAGCAGTATTTCACGCAGGGGTGACTTTGTGTTTTATACAAGAGACACTGGCGTTAAAAACCGTCTCACCTTGTTCAGAACTTTGAATTTTTCGTGAAACTGTTTTGATGACGCTGTAGTTTTTATTATTCACTTTGCATTGAACATCCATTCCGAGCATGTAAATGTGGTCCTGTAGCGGTAGTGGTGTGTTCTGAAGAGTTGGGAGAGAAAAAAAGGAGGATCGCTGTATATGCCCACGCCTGTGTTTTCT
This sequence comes from Cybosia mesomella, assembly GCA_946251805.1. Classification (NCBI taxonomy): domain Eukaryota; kingdom Metazoa; phylum Arthropoda; class Insecta; order Lepidoptera; family Erebidae; genus Cybosia; species Cybosia mesomella. The sequence continues at coordinate 3,649,710 of OX276400.1, forward strand.
TGGCATTGAACTCGACGAAGTTCGCTAATCCCCATTGGGAAAAACGGGCCAGGACCCTGGTCGAGCTCAGTGACAAGTTGATGTCTGTTTTCCTCAATGAGAATATAAACGATACACTCATGAGAATATCCACTTAAAATGTATTGTGAGGGTAACTATAAAAATGATAGTCTTGTATTAAGATCGTTTCTGGAGATTTTATTTGTTGATACATTGTAAAGATATCTAGGTATTGTTTTCTTCAAAAAATCAGTAAAATAATTTAATATCTACTTATTAACATAATATACAAAATAGATCTACATTAAACTTACAATAACAATACTTGAATCTACTTATTAAAATAAATCACGATAAAATATTTTTATTTTGTTTGATTTCATAAAAGAAATTAAACTAGGTACTTATATGATAGATAAGCCATCGGCCCACTTAATTGCAAGTGGTTACCGATACTCAGAAACGCTCACAACATCAGAGCACTGCCAATACTATCCGGTTCGTCCGCCTGAAATACCGAAAGACAGCATGTCTTCCCGGACGAGCAATGGCTGTACTAATAATAAGCATGGAGTGCTAACCAAGTAGTGTTTTAACCGTAGCTTCATCTTGGAGTGACGGCCTCTGTGGCGTAGCGGTAGTGCATTCGACTGCTACGACAGGGGGCGTGGGTTCGATTCCCGCTCAGTGCAAATATTTTTATGAATGAATATGTCTATTTGCATTGATCTGGGTGTTTCTATGTATAATATGTATGTATTTCCAAAAAAAGTATATAAGTATATTTATCCGCATTCTGGAACCCATAACACAAGGTAGTTTTACTATGCTTACTTTGGGTCTAGAAAGCGTTGAATGTCATAGAATATTTATTATATTTATTTAATATTACCCGGTTCGTCCGCCTGAAATACTGAAAGACAGCATATGTCTTCCCGGACGAGCAATGGCTGTACTAATAATGAGCATGTAATGCTCTAACCAAGTAGTGATTTAACCGTAATTTTCTCTTGGAGGGATTTCCGCACAAAAAAATGTATTTCCCCAATCGGGTTGAATTCAAATGGGACTTCCCATAATACTCTTTCCCTCCAAGAAATATTTCTCGTCCTTTCTAACCTAAGTCGTCATCAAATTTAGGGTATTCGTTTTCATTTCAGCGAACTTACTAAGATTAACTATGTTTCTGGGTATAATACCCTTTCAACATTGACAAATCAATAGCTCGCTTCCATTACCCGTAAAGTAGTCGTTATATAGTTATTAATATAATATGTTATATAGTCGCGAATAAGAAGGTATACGTCCCGCCTGACGAATAATTATATTTAGCCTAGATGTTTACAATAACTGGGTTGACATACGCATGCTTTACCGACTCTGCTCATACCATTTTGAAGAAACCCTTTGTTAAAACCAATATGGGATTCTGTGAAAATTGCTTGGCTTTCCATAGCAAGCAGATCATTCCTTAATTTGAGCGGAATAGGAACCATGGAGGAAGTGCCTTAAACGCGCTCTGGTTTTAGAATGTGAGAAAGAAACTCCTTGCCAATGGCGACAAATAGAAAGAAACCACTGAAATTATTTTCAACAATTTATTCCTCAAACAACGTATAGTTTACCGCAAAAATCTTGAACAAACGTCAAAAAGTTCACGCATGTGCGCTAATTGGCCAACTAAAAAACTAATACATTATATTTTTTTTTTTTTTTTTTTTTTATATTTAGGACACGTCAATTTGACTTCACCTCGCCTGATGGTAAGCTGAAGGTAAAGTCTTAGGAAAGAGGGTCACCATTACATACATGTATCATGTTAACAATGGTGGCACTCAGCTTGACGGCCTCATCAGAAGAGGATTGTCGTCGCAGCACCGCGTGACACCCACCGGTCCCACCAGTGCTGCGACCACAATCCCCCTGCCCGGCTATGCACTTGCTGACCCCTGAACGCAATCAAACCGAAATTTGATTACTATGGAGAGTTTTTCGCAATCGTGCACGGTGGTACCTACCCGGCCGAATTTTGTGACAAATTTGTGTCATCAAATTTCTACCACCAGTAGAACGCGAGATCCGAGCGTGAATAGTATAATATAATTTATGATTGGTTGTCCCAACATCAAAGAGACCTAAAAAATGCATTTTGCGTATCTACAAACCGCCTCGCGCCTACATACTGCCCTAGCAGTTTGGCGAAATAACATAATGTAAAAAAGTGTATTTGCTGAATAAATAAATAAATAAAATGTAAAAAAACAGTACACTGTCAAGAATTATGGCGGTAACTATAGGTACAAACGGTAGGAGATAAAACTTCTTTGACGGCTTCAATCCCGCTTGTGGATATGAGATCGTTGACAATTCTCAAGGCTAACCTCGTTGACATCTAGGCTTTCTAGTCCATATAAGGCTGGACTTACGACTTATAAGTCACAAAGGTTTTAGTACCAAGGATCCCGATAACTTGGCGGTATTCAGTATTTCAATGAAAAGTGCGACGTTGAAAACACTGACTGAAATGAATCTATCATGCAGTTTTCAATGAAATCATATCATAAGCACATGGAAGTGTATTTGTAAAAAATAATGATGAAGATTCGCTCTTTCATTGACCATTGTCTGCAAATGCCCAAGGATTTGTGAGACTTATGTGAAGATATTTACGTGAAAGGCTTAAATTTGAAGACAAATCATGCGATAGATCGTGTCGTCAATTCGAATGCGTGCCGAGGCTGGATCTGTGAGCAAAAGGCTTTGATAAAAATTCTCATAATTTGGTGCCAAGAGCGTCCATGGCATCCCACGGTCATGGGAGTAGAAGTTGACGGTGATGTTTTTCTTCATTTTACTCTCGATGTTAAACGATGAAATAAAAATTTCACTCAATAGTAATCCTTAATATATGGACTTAAAGTAGGAATTTGAATTCAAGTAAAAGGAAATACTGCTTCGAGTGCCCCTTCGAAATGAACTCTGAAGATAGAATACCATTGGAAATACAGACAGCGAATCACAATCGCTGACCGCGGTTGGTAAAATCCCGTGGTGGGTAATACTGCTGGAAACAATATTTTTCCTACATCATAACTTCACAGTTTGGAGACTGTTTTCTTTCCAAAAATCTGTTCATCCGACGGTAAGAGAAAGCCGACTAGTCCACCAACTGAAATTAAAATTTACATTTATTATTCTAGAAAAACATGCTTTTATTGAAATACGATGATCTGTAGCCCTACCATGAAACGTACATCCGCAATTAAGGACCGAAATGTCGCACAATCGGTACCATGCAACGTATATATCCCGCAATCGGACCCGAAGACGGCAAATTACAGTTCATTTGGCAAAATTCGGCATTTTGGCAACTCGCCAAAGAAAAATTAAAACACGATACGAATTATTTAAATAGGTCGAAAGGTTATCATAACAAAGATATGTATTTTTAAATATGTTAGTTTATAATAGTTCATTTTTAATAGAAATATAATGTAGACGAGAATAATTATGTTGATTCACTCCCAAACATAGTTTATGGTCCCGACTGAAAGAACTTCATTGTGCCTTCGAGCGGGCCCGCAATTGCGGATGTACGTTTCATGGTAGGCCCATGGCTGTCAAAGGTTGGCTCTCGTTCAAATGGATGGATTTCATAAAAAGGAGTACCAGGATCTACCGGGATTTTAAGGACCCACAAAGAACATGCAATTTTTCTCATACACAGGTTCAATATTTTTCTATATTATGAAACATAGCGTTTTCGTTATATTTTTTTAGTGTCTAATTTATTTTCAATTTGAAGATAGTGATTTTTTTTTTTTTTTTAGGACACGTCAATTTGACTTCACCTCGCCTGATGGTAAGCTGAAGGTAAAGTCTCAGGAAAGAGGGTCACCATTACATACATGTACCATGTTAACAATGGTGGCACTCAGCTTGACGGCCTCATCAGAAGAGGATTGTCGTCGCAGCACCGCGTGACACCCACCGGTCCCACTAGTGCTGCGACCACAATCCACCTGCCCGGCTATGCACTTGCTGACCCCTGAACGCAATCAAACCGAAATTGGATTACTATGGAGGGTTTTTCGCAATTCATAAAACATAAACATAACTTCAAGCCTGTAGCCCCGAAGGGGTAGGCAGAGGTGTATTACACACCCACGATTCGCCAGTTATGTTTATGTCCCAATGTAATAGGGGGCGAGCCTATTGCCATCTACCGGGCACATGACTAAGCGAGCGATAATTAACATTTTTAATACACGCATAACCACGAAAGTCAAAGGTGTGTGCCCGGGGCGACTAGGGATCGAACTCGAGACCTCGCCTCGGCAGTCCGTTACGTACACAACTGGGCTATCGCCGCTTTTCCTTTTCCATAAGGCTGTTGCATGAAATAATGTTTTCAACTCCAGTTGTAAAAATATAACTTACTGCATGAAAGGCTTCCAGCAATGTAAAAAATATATTCGCAGTTGTGATCCATTAATTGCTTGAGGATGTTGATCCCAGCCATTGAACTGCCCCGACCCACCATCAATGTCAGACATACTGCCGTAGCTCTGAAATTGATGATAGCAATTAATGATTCAAAGAACTATCTCAGGGTCAAACTAGAAATAACCCAAATGAGAATTGAAATATTACTCAAAACTATAAGAATAAGACAGAGATTAAAATTAGAAGACAGACAGACATATTTAGTAATCCTAACTAATTTCATGAATAGAAAGTGAGTTTGTTTTACGAGTCTGTGTTTCCGGAAAGCTATAACCTCGGAAACTTCAAGTCTCGAGTGAATAGGTTCCTTCTAGGCAAACGTGATCCATCGTAGACCACATCGTCACTTACGACCAGGTGAGATAGAGGCCAAACGTGAACCTATCATCCATAAAAAAAGTATTACCGGTAACAAATGTTTGTGTAAATTGTGGTAAATTGCTTGTCTTAGGAGTGGGTTCCCGTCTATCGGTAGAGTAATGGCCAGGATTCGAACCCGGGACTTCTCGGTCGGAAGGCCGACTCGTTAGTCACTAAGCTACGACGATATTTAGCAGCCATGGTCACGGGGAGTCTCCCCGTGACCATGGCTGCTGAAAAGCAACCGAAACCGCGACAGAATCCGTTAAAAATAGTTTTATTTCAATGTGTAACATTCGCGTTAATTGAATATATTATTTGGTAATTGGAGTGCAATATATACTAACCTGACATAAGTAGGGAAGATATCAACGGAGTAGGTGCTAAGGAATCCGAAGTTAAATGCACCAGAGACAAAGAGCAGAAGAAGTATAGACGACAATATCCAATATGGAGAGCCATTAATGCTTAACGCAGCAATACCAGATATGAACTACAACCAAAAAGGCACATTTCAGAATATAAGTATTTAAACTATCATGGTCACTAACATAAGTATTGGAGATAACGGGATATTTACCATGTGTTTTTAAGAGTGTCCGATATTTCGGCACTATTGCAAGCGCCATGATCACGGAGGATTTTTCAAGAGTGTCCGATATTTCGGCACTGTTGCAAACGCCATCGCCATGATCACGGAGGAACTCATCCTCCGTGATCATGGCGCTTGCAACAGCGAAATATCGGTTATCCCGTTATCTCGAATACTCACATTTCAGAATTTAAAAAGTATAGCTTTTTTTTACAAAAGAATATTAGTAACCGAAATTTAAATCTTAAGGCTTTCACGGCCGGCGTTGCATAAAGAATATACTGCTTCCAGGCTGTTTGGCCGTGGTCCATCGGAAACTTGTATTCCAGACGTTTCATCGATCACTGCGGTCGACATCTTCAGTAGTACACGTCGGGACGCCGTCGAGTGCGGAGAACCTTCCTCGGCGGCGAACTCGGTGCGACTGATGTAAAGGCCCGAGTCACTGGCGTATTTATAGGCGCAGTTGGAGGGGGCAAACGACGTGATCGCTCCTGATTGGTCGAGGCTAAGCAAGGGGGATACCAGGGTAACGGCGATACCGGCTATTCCTAATATTCCCCCGGACCCCTCCAGCTAAGCTTAATTGCTCCTGTTAGTTGTGGGTTTACGTCGGTAGTGTAATGGCCAGGGTTCGAACCCGGGACCTCTCGATCGTAGGGTCGACTCCTTAACCACTAAGCTACCGACGCGCGCTTCAATGCTGCAGCTGTTATAAGCACAATGTTTCCTTAGTTCTAGAAACATTGCTAGAAATAACTAAACATCTAGTAACAATTAAAATTTTGGGAGTATAAAATTGAATGAATAAATTGTCTTAACATGAAAATTACTCAAGCGACATCATAACCGTTGTCAAATTAGCGGTCCCGGTTCCATCTAAGGCTTTAATCTGGAATTCCGGAGTCCAGTTCCCTTATCTAACCATCATTTGGGCTATTTCGTCAATTAAATAAATAAATAAATATTCTACGACATTCCACAAGTAAGCATAGTTTAACTAGCTTGTTTAATGGGTTCCAGAATGCGGATAAACATACTTATATACTTTTTTTTGTACATACATACATATTACACATAGAAACACCCAGACCAATGCAAATAAACATGTTCATGCATACAAATATTTGCAGTGAGCGGGAATCGAACCCGCGCCCTTTGTCGTAGCAGTCGAATGCACTTCCGCTACACCACAGAGACCGTCAATTATACGAACACTGCAGTCTGGTCTTCCAACCCCGAGAGGGAAAACCGCACGCCGTCGCGGGTCTTAAGACACCGGGGTGTAAGGTTGCCCATAGAGCATATCCCTTGCACCCCGAGTGTACCTAATTAGCTAGAGCCTCAACGTCGAAACTAGACATAAAAAAAAGTTATACACATTATAGTTTTACCCGAAAAAAAATTTGATTATCCCTCGCTTAGTCATGTACCCGGTAGATGGTAATAGGCTCGCCCCCTATTAGATTGGGACCTTAACATAACTGGCGAATCGTGGGTGTGTAATACACCTCTACCTACCCCGTCGGGGATACAGGCGTGAAGTTATGTATGTATATATGTATGTTTTTACTCGACTGCACCAGAAGCAGGGTTATATTTTTCAAGAGTATGCAAACAAACAATTATACAAATATACATACAAATATACACTAAATAGATAAAAAGCCGACTCTGCAGCTTGAACGGCTCGATAGATTTTAGCTTGAGGGGTGTCGTTAGATTTGTATTTACTAGAGAGTGCTACATACTGGGTATATCACATAAAATAAAAATAAAAATGGCGGATTTTTAGCGCCAAAATTTTTGTTGTTAAAAAAAAATATTTTCACTCGAACTTATCGAGAAGGGTACTTATTTTTTACTTATAATTGAAAGTAACCTTTACCTGTATCCCAATAAAGAGTTTCTTTCGTCCAATACAATTGATGACTCCGCTCATAATGATATTCGCAACAGCCAGGACCATTAGAATTCCAAAAACCATTGTCATTGCAAAAGCGTTCATCGAGCAATCATTATTCTGAAATAAATAAAATTTTAATAAGCTATAATTTTTCCATCAAATTTCTTTCGAAGAACTATAACTTTTTAGGGTTCCGTTGCCAAATGGCAAAAAACGGAACCCTTATAGATTCATCATGTCTGTCTGTCTGTCCGTCCGTCTATCACAACCACTTTTTTCGGAAACTATAATGAACTACGCTGTTGAAACTTGGTAAGTAGATGTATTCTGTGAACCGTATTAAGATTTTCACACAAAAATAGAAAAAAACAATACATTTTCGTCAAATCCATACCTGTGTGGTATTTATGGATAGGTCTTCAAAAATGATATTGAGGTTTCTAATATCATTTTTTTCTAAACTGAATAGTTTGCGCGAGAGACACTTCCAAAGTGGTAAAATGTGCCCCCCCCCCCCCTGTAACTTCTAAAATAAGAGAATGATAAAACTAAAAAAATATATCATGTACATTACCATGAAAACTTCTACCGAAAATTAGTTTGAACGAGATCTAGTAAGTAGTTTTTTTTAATACCTCATAAATCGTAAAACACAATTTACCTTTAATTCAATCAACTCAAATATAAAATTTAAAGAAAAGCATTAGTATATTACTTGCTGCTACGGAACCCTTCATGGGCGAGTCCGACTCGCACTTGGCCGCTTTTTAAATTGAACCCCGAGCTAATTTGCAATAAACGATCCAAAGATGTGATGAAACAATGGAAAGGTTATTTTAAATGAATCCATGATAGAAGTAACAAATATAGCGGAAGACAACGGCTGTGGCGATGAAAATGCTGCTTAAATGCTGAATGACGGTTGCGTGATCAAATCATATCGGGGTCACCACTGTGGAGGAACGAGGTGAGATGTTCCTTCGAGATCACGCCTGACGTGCCACGCAACCTTCATAAAATCAGACCCCGTACCTCCAAACAGGGAAACTGAAGGAGTTAGTAAACAATGTATGGTAGACATTGTAAAACAATCTAATGTGCTACCTCATCATCATCATCATCAACCTATTTTAGTCCACTGCTGGACTACCTTTTTTTTTTTTTTTTTTCGTGCGGAAATCCCCTCGGATACCCCCCCGCCGGCCAGCGGGGGCGGTTATGTCGGGCTTGAACCGACTAAAACCGCACGCCATCTCGGGTCTGCAGACGCCGGGGTGTAAGGTTGCCCATAGAGCATATCCCTCGCACCCCGACTGACCCTGGGCCATCTCCGGTTTCGAGATGGCCCCCTCGGGTTTGGGAACCACGATGTCCCCGTCTTGCCCCGGTTTGGGGGAGGGGCGCTAGTCGCCCCACCGTCCCGGCCTGCTTCTGCTGGGGTGACAGGTGGCCTCACCTGCCACCTCCAGGCCTGCGCTCATGGAGGACGGAGGTCGTTAAGTGACCTCCGGCGCCTGAGTCGCCTGCGACGCGCGGCGAGCATGTTGCTGGCTCGGCGGGCCGGGAGAGTTCTTAACCTCTCCCGGGCGCGCTCCGCCATCTCCTTCGCGAGCATCACATGCTCGCAGAAGGAGGTGGCGGCGGCCCACGCGCTCGCGCTCCGCACCATTGCCGCAATTATGCTGCCGAGCGAGAGGACTCCCACCCCGATGGCTGCCACGAGGTCACGCCTCGACACCTCCCACGTCGGGCAGTCCGCCAGCGTGTGCAGCCCTGAGTCCTCGCTCGCGTCACAGTGATGACACTCAGGCGTTGGCTCCTTCCTGATCCGGTGCAGGTGGTCCCCGAAGCACCCCTTCCCGGAGATCACCTGCGTCAGTCGGTACGAGAGGCTTTCGTGTCGCCTCTCTAGCCAATCCTCCATGATGGGCCTTACCGCCGCTATTGCGGCGTGCCCTGCGCTTGGTCGCCCAAGTCGTTCCTTCCACTCCACCACGATGGCCTGGCGGAGCTGGGACTGCACGGCCTCGATTTCTCGATGCTCGGGGTTCAGTCCCTGCTCCCGCGCCTCCTTTCGCCACTGGTACAGTTGCGAAAGGGCTCTCGCCTCCAGGTCCCATGGCGGAGTTCCGGCAAGGAGACTCGCCGCCTCGATTGAGATCGTGCGGTACCCGCGGATGACCCTGATGGCCATCACTCGCTGCGGAGCGCGCAGCATCCGCACACTTCCGGCCTTCAGGGCCTCCGCCCATATTGGGCACCCATACAGGGCCATGGACCGCACGATCCCCGCGTAGAGTCTCCTGCAGGAGTCATCGGGCCCCTTCATGTTGGGCAGCAGCCGCGCCAGAGCGAGAGCTGTGCCCTTCAGTTTGGGGGCCAGACTTCGGATGTGCTCTCCGAAGTCCCATCGGCCGTCGAGCACGAGCCCCAAATATTTCATTTGGGGCTTGATGCCGATGCGATTACCTCCCACGATGAGACTGGATCCCTCAGGTGGCTTGCTCCGAGACTGCTAGACTACCTATCGTTACAATATAGAGCATCGAATTGCAAGAAAAGATTCGCGAAGTTTGAATTATGTGCTTTGCAAATGCTTTCTAAAAGCGTTCTTAAAGCTTTCAAAGTATCAAATATAAAGAAAAACTGATTTTTTCCTCATTATGAGTCTACATAAATTATGATCAATTGCACAATGAACTTACTGATCTAACCTAGGATCAATAAGCTCATTGTTTCTGAATGTAGAATTTAGTGTTTGATAACCTTATGTTGTAAAATTGAATTACAAATTATGTTTGATTACAGATCCATTTCGGACGTTTATAGTTAAGCTTTAGTAATTATAGCCAGATATAATAGGTAGTCTAAATTTGATAAGAGTTAGATTTGTCAATGATGTGTCAGAAAGAAATGTACAAGTCATTGATAGGATCGCGTCCAATGTCACGGTCATGTTGATTACGTGTCATAATAACTAAAGTTGTTTTAACTATTTCCAAAATAACTACATACGGTTGATTCACATATGCTCGTAACGTATATTGGTTGACTCGACTACTGTTTAATTACCCTAAGTTTGATTAAACTATGTTATTTAAAGATATTGGTTATTTCAACTATTTTTTAAATACTTATTGGACGACTCGCCTACGATTCATTGAACCTGCGCGCTGGATTCATTTTAAAAGTGGTCGGTATAGATATTGAAACTTTATTATTTGTAGCGTGTAATGTCGAACGTAATCCAAAAGGTGCCTAGGCCGTAACTTTCACCAGAAACTTGGCAGCTCCAAGCTCCAAGCTAGAGCAGGCCAAAACGGAACCCTTATAGATTCGTCATGTCTGTCTGTCTGTCCGTCCGTATGTCACAGCCACTTTTTTCCGAAACTATAAGAACTATGTTGTTAAAATTTGGTAAGTAGATGTATTCTGTGAACCGTATTAAGATTTTCACACAAAAATAGTAAACAAAAAAAAAATTTTGGGGGTCAATACTTAAAACTGAAACTCAAAAAAATCCGTTCCCGCAGGGGGAACGCACAGGTAGATTTCGTGAAGCAATTAATATTATTTTATTAACATGTTTAATTTTTTTTTCTCGAAAACGGTAACTTTTAGCGAAAAACTTTTCAGACATTTATTTTAGACTTAAAAATGGCCTATCAATTAAAAATGTTTCCGACGGCAAGAATGTTCACCGGTTAGAAGTTATGATTTTTTTCCCGAAAAAATTTGATTTTTCCCCCCTCCACTTTTAGTTAAAGTTTTAATCTTATAGTTTTATAATTAAAAGTTGTTGGTATTCATGTTTACTATGGGATAAAATTAGAACAGTTCGAATATCTTTCATGGAACGTGAAATTTTGAGGAAAAACTGATTTCACAAAAAGTGAGGCCCTACCGTCCCCTTAGGCCGGATTCCACCCGTTCACGAACTTAAACTAAGTTTACACCCAAGCAATTTTTGACCGCAGTTTGAAAGCGATCGGGGCAAAAATTGCGACCGTGAGAGTGCCGCAAATTTTGGGAAGTGGAACCATACATACATATATACTTACATATATATATATATATATATAAACTTTTTGACCAGTGGTCATTTCGGACTCAGGGGGTCATAACTAGACCTCCTATGATAAAAATTTTTTTGACTTATATTATGTATGCCACAAACTCTCAATAATTTTTAAATACTTTGTGAAAATAATACTCACGCCTTGTATAATCGTTGAATTTTGGTATGCCCTTATCATTTGACAAACTGTAAGATGCCTGTGGCCGTCAATAACGGACGTCATGAACACATTCACGATAAAAGGTAGCCAAATCATGAAGGAGTTTACACTGAAAACGAAATCAAAATACGATTACAGTACAAATCAAATAATGTAAAAGAGCATGATTTTATATTGTCTAAGGATTTGTAGAATATACTGCTTGTTAGTTTCCTATGGACCACGGCCAAACAGCCCGGAAGCAGTATATTGTACACGCGACACCGGCCGTGAAAGCCTTAAGATTTATATATCTAAGTATTTTTTTATTTTTTTTTATTTTTATTTTTTGCAATCAGCTAAATGCTATAAGCAAATGTGTGGCGAGTAGTTTGCTCATGTAGAGTGTGTCCTCCAGTGAGGTCATCTACTCATCTTTATATTTTAGTGTCTACTTACGGCCAGCCTCAATAATCTACCTACAGTTAAAGGTAGAAGCTATCCCAGATAAACATGTCAACATTAGTCTATCTGTGACTGCGGTTTCAATATTATCAAAGTCATTTTCTGCTTATCTTTGTTTATTGAAACAGAAAAAATCCCCGATGGATACTAATGGTAGCTATTTTAACTGCTGGTAAAGTATAGATGGATTATTAAAACCGGCCGTTAGACACTAGTAGTAGTAGCTTTGCATAGCTGCGTGTTGTCAGGTTAGCTGCCAGTTCATTAGGATGTCTTTCGAGCCTCCGTTGGTATGTCTCCGTGGTTTTAAAAAGTATTTATGATAAAGAATTATGAATATACCCACGTGGAATTTTACATATACGTGGTTAACATGGCTAACTCCGTCGGGCCCGGTAAAACTGGTAGACCCAAGAGCTTGACATCGTTGAAAATGACATACGTGTTTCAGTTTATATAATAGTTTCAGTACCAAAGATTCCCTGGACGGTGTGAAGTTGAGGACCATGGTCTCCGAGGTGTGAGCTCTAAATACGACCCGGACTTATGAGAAGATGATACATATCTATTTGTAATGTGTAAATATTTGTATGCATGAATATATCTATTTGCATTTTTCTAGGTATATATTATATAATAAGTGTGTATAAGTATGTTTATCGGCATTCTAGAACCCATAACACAAGCTAATTTAACTATGCTTGCTTTGGGTATAGAAAGCGCTGTGTAGAATGTCGTAGAATATTTATTTATTTATTTTTATTTAACTTACCAGATATAACTTATTACAAAGAGAGAAGATACTAGGATAGTATGCTTCATAAGTGGTGGCTTCAACAAAGATACAGCCTGAGCCATTAAGGATCTGAAAAAGCCTTTTGCTATCGATGATGACAAATCTTCATCCAAAAATACTTCATCTACCTAGAACAAAGAAAAGTAGTTATGAGCCAGAAGTAGTTTGGACATTAATACTCGATTGTACATTTTAACCAAGCAAACCAGGGGCCCGATTCAGTAACGTTTTCAAAACGCGTGATTTCGATTCGATTAGTAAGAAAAAATGTAAAAAATATTTTACTATTCAGTATGATCTGTCAAAACAAAACCTACCTTCACTTTAGTGACATTATAAAACATTTAGAACCAGTCATAGTTGATTTCGTTTTCAATTAGATTTAGAGATTTTAATGTTCGTTAGTTTTGAAATCATACGTTTAAAAAAGCAGCCAAGTGCGAGTCGGACTCGCCCATGAAGGGTTCCATAGAAGCAAGTAAAATTTTTATGTGTGACTTTTTTTTTTATATAGGACACTTCAATTTGACTTCACCTCGGCTGATGGTAAGCTAAATAAATAAATAAATAAATATTCTACGACATTCTACACAGCGCTTTCTAGACCCAAAGTAAGCATAGTTTAACTAGCTTGTGTTATGGGTTCCAGAATGCGGATTAACATACTTATATACTTTTTTTTTTGTAAATACATACATATTATGCATAAGCTACTACTACTACACTACTACATAAGCTGAAGGTAAAGTCTCTGGAAAGAGGGTCACCATTACATACACGTATCATGTTAACAATGGTGGCACTCAGCTTGACGGCCTCATCAAAAGAAGATTGTCGTCGCAGCACCGCGTGACACCCACCGGTCCCACTAGTGCTGCGACCACAATCACCCTGCCCTGAGTAGATTGAATAAAAGGTAGATTGCGGTTTACGATTTATGACGTATTAAAAAAAACTACTTACTAGATCTTGTTCAAACCAATTTCCGTTGGAAGTTTATATGGTAATATACATCATACATTTTTTTTTAGTTTTATCATTCCTTATTTTAGAAGTTACAGGGGGGAAAGCACATTTTGGTACTTTGGAAGTGTCTCTCGCGCAAACTATTCAGTTTAGAAAAAAATATATTAGAAACTTCAATATAATTTTTGTAAACCTATCCATAGACACATATATGGGTTTGATGAAAAAAAAATTTTTGGGTTTCAGTTCTAAGTATGGGGACCCGTCAAAATTTATTGTTTTTTTTTTCTATTTTGTGTGAAAATCTTAATGCGGTTCACAGAATACATTTATTTACCAAGTTTCAACAGCATGGTTCTTATAGTTTCGGAAAAAAGTGGCTGTGACATACGGACGGACAGACAGACAGACATGACGAATCTATAAGGGTTCCGTTTTTTGCCATTTGGCAACGGAACCCTAATTAAAAACGTAATTTTACTGAATCCAGCCCCTGATTTAGATAGGAGGTTTGTTAATTAAACTTGAAGCTTGAGTACTGAACGCGAATACGTTCGAACTATTCCACATGTCATCATCTTCCTCTTAGCCTGGGGCCCGGTTGCATCTAAGACTTTCATCCCGGAGCCCGGAATTCGCTTAATCCTTCTACTACTTTTGGTTTAGCTTATTCGGCTTCTATGGGAGTGTCTACCGTCTGAACTCCAAAATATCAACCTCAGAGCCAGGAGCCTCATCCTTTGTTTAGCAGTTGCAATGACTAGCAGATAAGGTTCCCTTGGGCCTCAAAGATATTGGTAGCACCTTGATAACCCTATTTTTTTGTTTTCACATGTTTCATGTAAAATGAACTAAATCTGGTTTTGTGATATTGATAATACAATGCATTCCACAGGCTTTTTCGATAATTCTTTTACTGTTACAGCAGTTCGCTTGTGGAATAAATTACCAGTTGAAATGAGAGGAGCTGAGACTTTAATGAAATTAAAAAAAATGATCAAGGAGCATTATTTGTCTACTGTATCATGTGTAACATAGACAATATCCTATGTATAAGTATGTATATTTTGTTATTATACTTGTTTAAGTGTGTATATATCTAAGTACCTTTTTTTTCGTGCGGAAATCCCTTCGGATACCCCCCGCCGGGTAGCGGGGGCGGTTATGTCGGGCTTGAACCGACTAAAACCGCACGCCGTCTTGGGTCTTTAGACGCCGGGGTGTAAGGGTGCCCATAGAGCATATCCCTCGCACCCCGACTATATCTGAGTACCTTTTTTTTCGTGCGGAAATCCCTTCGGATACCCCCCCGCCGGCCAGCGGGGGCGGTTATGTCGGGCTTGAACCGACTAAAACCGCACGCCGTCTCGGGTCTACTAAATATATTATTTTATCTGTGTTACTAACTAATTTAAATATTTAAAAAAGATACGAATAAAATAAATATGGTTATGTAACTAACCTCATAAGAACCAGCACTTTTCCCAGTATTTATAGTATATATTCCTCTTAAAACCTCAAGCGCTTCTTTATTCTTGCCAACAGTGAGGAGGAATTTTGGGCTCTCGTAAGCAAAACTTGCTCCAAGAGCACTAATGGCACTAGGAAACGAGTAAATCAAGCCGAGCACTCTCCAGGAATTAAATTGAATACCCAAAATAGGAATGTAGTAGGAAAATTTGAGTGGCAGAATCGGGATCGCGATTACTGAAAAATAAAAAGTAAAAATAACTAGGTCTGCAAGGCGAATCGCGGCTTGCAATGTTGAGCTGAGTGAGACATTTGCGGAATCAGATTTTGAAAATTTTGAACAGTGATCATTCCTCCGTGGCAAGTCCGATTTTGAAAATTCTTTTTGAAAGTCACAACTCTGGACATGCTTTCTGAGCGTGTAAAGTTTGGTCACAGTGTCTCCAGCGGTTATTATGTAATTCCATCTGGAATTTTTTTGGTGATCATTCCTCTGTGGTAGCATTAATTTTTTCAAAGTATATCCATAAACCTTACTCTGATTGACCTCTTTAATCATGACAAATTTGGTTCTGATTGGATTAGTAGTTTAGGAGGAGACCTGTGACAATGAAAATCCTGAAGTCTGGTATGAGGAGCTTTCGCTCGACTTCGTCTCACTCAGCTCAATTATCATTATATTACCATTGACCTAAACTTTCTATAATTTAAAACGTTAAATTTTAGTATAAATAGTGAGGCCATAGAAAGTGGCCTTTGACCACTGTGGCGTTGCGGTAGTCCGTAGAACTACGAAGCCAGAGGTCGCGGATTCGATTCGGTCGGAAATATTAGGTCACATATTAAATTGCCGTTTTTCTTGAAGAAATTGGAGAAAACCCAATTTTCAGTACCAACACTTTTGCATTTTTTTAGGAATGACAAATCCAAATTTTATGATTTTTTTTTGTGTATGAATTAGCAGCATTACGCTAACAAACAGTAACTTTTATTACATTTTTGAAAAGTGACAGCTGTTAAGTAATACGAAATTTATCATCAAAATGGATAGCATTTAGCAAGTACTGTTTTTGAAGATCGAATTAATTTATCAAGCGGCCAATAACAAAAAAAAATAATACAGTGTTGTAAAATCTTGAAATCAACTTTCAAATATAAATAATGGAAATAGCCATTAAATAGGTATTTTGACTATATTTAAAATATTGTGCGAATTGTTGTCATCGTAATAAAATGTACCGTAAAAAACATATTTTATTAATTTTCTGGATAAATCTTTTTAATGGATAAAATAAGTTTATTTTTTGTTAAAAAGTCAAGATTAAAATCTCACTTTTTTAAAACGCTCTGTGACGTCACACATAAGTAAACAGAGTTTTTCAATACAGGCTATCTGCATTTCCTAGTGTTAATCGACTGGTTCAATTATTAATTACTTACTAATAATATTTCACTTTTATCTTATATATCATATATATATATATCTTATATATCTCAAAATAAACCATTATTTTTGCAACTAATTTCAATAATTATATAAACGTGCTTTAAGTCGCTTACTGTTTACTTTGGTGTGACGTCACATGTCACGGAATCCGTTATGGCGCGTACTTTTTTTAAATCAAACTTTAATATCGACTTTTATCGTAAATAAAACAGTTCTCCAAAAAATATTGATGCCATCTGCATTTTTATGTTGTAATACATAATACAGAACTATTTTTTAGCAGTAGTCAAATACCCTATTAAAGGAATAACGAACTCATGAATTTGTAAGAAAATTTCGGCAATTTTATAGGTAGAGTCCTATTATGTATATTTGCATTGGTCTGGATGTTTCTATGTATAATATGTATTTGTTTACAAAAATAAAGTATTTAAGTATGTTTATCCGCATTCTAGAACCCATATGACAAGCTCTGCTTATTTCGGTTTTTTTTTTTGTGCGGAAATACCTTCGGATACCCCCCCGCCAGCCAGCGGGGGCGGTTATGTCGGGCTTGAACCGACTAAAACCGCACGCCGTCTCGGGTCTACAGACGCCGGGGTGTAAGGTTACCCATAGAGCATATCCCTCGCACTCCGACTGATCCTGGGCCATTCGCAGTGTCCCCTCTAATAACAGCAGAGGGGTACCAAGAGCGGCCACCACCCCCGCGGGCCTTGCAGGCCCGCCATGCCCCGACCCCGTCGTGCAATGGGGTCAGCTGGCCCTGAAAAGGGCCGGTTGGTCAGACTCTTGGCCGTTGACGTTGACGCCAGCTACTCCAGGAGGAGCAATCAATGATGCGTCATCGCCCACGTTGCCCAGGGTGCACCAAACTTGGAGGTGATTCAACCAGTCGCACCCCGCCAACCATTCGCACCCCTACTACCTTATACCTATTTATTAAAGAGGCGGCTGAGAGGGAGCGGGAGAGAACCCTGCCCCTCGATTTGCGCAGTATTGTCAACTCCCAGGACTACCGACCTCCATGATCGGGGCCTGAGGATGGCAGTCGGCCGACTCACCGTCCTTACAGAAACAGAGTGCCTAGTGCGAGTTGCACAATAATATTATGAGTGACGTTGTCACCGAGTTTAGCGAGTCGTTCAATCAAAGTGAGTACCGAAAGCTTGCGAGTGTGGGTTACAGTGAAATAAAACGTTAGGCCAAGACGGAGGCGTGTCGTGTGTGTCCTACACACGCCTGCTTACTCTCTGACGCGGGATCAAACCCGACCTAACAGACAAGGCCGCGACCACAGTCCGCCAGTATCAATTGGATTATCCTTTCGAGGGCTTACCCGGGGTGTCCAGCAATGGACACTTGGGGAGGAAACCATGTGGTTTTAGTTGGTCCGATTTTGATACACCCATCGCTGGCACCGATGGGGCGGAGCCCGAGGGGGTTTCCACACGTAAAAAAAAAGTAGTGAGCCATTATAATTTTTTGAGGGTCCGAGATAGAATTCACCTCCTATCACATTCAATTGACTTCTTGAGCAGGGTAGTTCATTAAACATTATTAAAATGACTTATTTGTGACTTGCTTACGATGTCAGATAATTGATGATTATAAAGTGACAGTGATAACTTACCAGCCATCAAACCGGAATTCAGCAAAAATACACTGGTGCACAAAATGACTAAACCGCTTCTTTTAGCCATCGGAGTACATTCGCCCAGTATGGTGATACACAATGCAAACGCGCCAGCCAAACTAGAAGTTTAAAATATTTTTTTAGACACTTGAAAAAAAATAAGAATACTAGTAGATATTCAATGAAATTAATAAGCATTTAGCAGCAAAATCTGCCTTATTTTTTATTGCAATTGGTTAAGTAGAACCGGAGATATGACCAAAAAACTATTACAGACCGTTATAATCGCGTAACTTGCCGATAACCGGGTATCAACAAGTTTCCTTTAAATTTAGATCGCCCCAAGACGTATGTATAGGAGAATTTTGAATACACAGGACGTGTCTGGGTAGCTCAGTACTTCAGAATATTTCCCCTAGACAGGGTCTTGGGTTGAATATCCGTCCTGGATGTTGTTTTTTTTTTCGTTTTAAATTTATTGGAGCATCAGTTCAAATCTCATACCGACGTCAGAAAATGATTAAATTAAAATTACTTACGAAGCTGAAGAGATCAATTTTAAGAAGCTCAGAACAATCCAATGAGGTGAGAAGGCGGAGCAAGATCCAGCAACAAAACCCATCGTCATTGAAATAATTAATATCTTCTTCCTGCCTCGAGTATCAGCCAAATAACCCCAGATAGTGGAGGTTAGAATAATACCTAAATGTGAAACCATCATCATTTATAATTGACTTAATAATGAGTTGATATTGTCGGAAGCTTATGCGAATGTCACACATTGAAATAAAATTATTTTTAACGGCTCTATCGCGATTTATTTGATGTTATTTTATATTTTACATTGATCCCGACGTTTCGGTTGCTTTTCAGCAGCCATGGTCACGGGGAGACTAAAGATGGTTGTTGTCTTGTAGTTTGAAGTGTAAGTTATCTCAAAGTGCCCGAATTATGTTGAATTGTTGGTGTTACTATTTACGCAGAATGATACAACAACCATCTTTAGTCTCCCCGTGACCATGGCTGCTGAAAAACAACCGAAACGTCGGGATCAATGTAAAATATAAAATAACATCAAATAAATCGCGATAGAATCCGTTAAAAATAGTTTTATTTCATTATAAAATTAGTATTAGAGTCAACAGGATATTTACCATGTTTTGAAATCATGGCGCTTGCTACATTACGAAATATCGGACACTCACAACAACACATGCTAAATATACCGTTGACTCTGATACTAATGTTAGTGATCATAATAGTTTCAATGACTAACTGTATTAGCAAAGCACATTAACAAAATATGTAGATTTGTTTGAATTTTTTTCTTTTGCAAAGGAGAACCAGGGCAAAATGTCGTAGTTTGAGTCGTAAATCTGTTCAAAATTTAGACAGTTCAATGTTATTAATTTGTATTAATGAACATTATATTAATAAATAATGGAAATAGCTATTAAATTACAGGAATAACGAAATCATGAATTTGTAAGAAAGTTTCGGCAATTTCATAGGTAAAGACCTATTATATATCTTATACATAATATTCCCGTCTGATACATACTCATTACAAATTGTCGGAAAGTGAAATACAGGAATGAATATATTCGCCATCAATATTTTTTTAAATATTTTTATAAATTACTTTCGCCCGCGGCTAAACCCGTAACTCTGATGGATTGGATCCCTGGCCCTTGAGCTGCAGGGGAACCCTGGCCCTTGAGCTGCAGGAGAAAGCATATTTGCTGGTTAGTCTCTATGCAGCTAACTCCCGAATCGATGATTGCAGTATGTAACCTACACTGCCCAGCTGTGACCGCGTAATGAGTGATTTTCATATCAGGCAACGCGATGTTCGTGCAGTGCTGCAATCTTTCGACGTCCGGAAGGTCAGCCTTATTCCAGCGATGGTTGAAATAACGCGCAGCGGAATCTTAAACGTCTGTACCACATCTCACTTTTATGTTCCGATCTTATACCGAGTTATTGTGTGCTTACCTGCCAGTGGCACACAGGCAATCAGACCCTGCTGAGTATTCGTAGTGTGGAGCTCACAAACGCTGGCAGGAACAATGTAAGAAACGCTGAAGAGTTCAAAACACATGCCTGTTATTATGCTGGAGCTGAGCAAGAACATATACAGGTTAAACCGAGAATAACCTGAAAAAGAAAACATAATATCATGAGATAGGCTTGCGATAGCCCAGTGGCGTACGTAATAGACTGCCGAGAGGAGGTCTCGAGTTCGGTCCCCAATCGACCGAGCACACACCTCTGGCTATTCGTAGTTATTCAATTCAATCAATTTATTTCGATCAACATTTGATCATACACTATCATTATATTAAAAATAAATTCAAAATATAATACATAATGAATAATGGTACAACACAACACACAATCTCAATAGAATTATTATTCTGCTGCTTCTGCGGAGACTCTCAAACGGCGCAAATACTCAAACTTAATTGGAGATTATGAATTTGTGCCGTTTGGAGTCGAAACGTTAGGGGCATGGGGTCCGAGTGCTCGCAGTCTCTTCAGGGAGATTGCAACACGCATGATCGACGCTTCTTGTGACCAGAAGGCTGGCTTCTTTTTAGCACAGAGAATAAGTATTGCCATACAACGTGGCAATGCTGCCAGTCTTCTGGGCACGTTACCACAGGAGGCATGCGATGCGGAGGAATTCCACGATGCATTTTAGGTTTAAGTTTCTTTTAATTATTTATTTTATTTTAGTTTTATTTAGTTTAAATAGATATAAAATTTGTTACCACATTTGTAAATTTACTAATAAAGGCAAATTATCCTTCAGGCCCAAATCTCAATAGATAAAATCATATGTCAGAAAAATAAAAATTTCATTTCAATGTCAACATAGTTGAATAAATTGTTATGTGTGTATTAAAAATGCTAATTAACGCTCACTTAGTAATGTGCCCGGTAGATGGCAATAGACTCGCCCCCTATTACATTTGGACTTAAACATAACTGGCGAATCGTGGGTGTATAATTCACCTCTGCCTACCCCTTAAGTTATGCATGTTATGGTATGTAATATTAGGTCGTTACATATGAAATTGCCGTTTTTCTTGAAGAAATTGGAGGAAACCCAGTTTTTAGTACTAACATTTTTGCATTTTTTTTAGGAATGACAAATCCAAATTTTATGATTTTTTTTGTGTATGAATGAAACAACATTAATGTAACAAGCAGCAACTTTTATTACATTTTTGAAAATTGACAGCTGTTAAGTAATACAAAATTTATCATCAAAATGGATAGCATTTAGGAAGAACTGTTTTTGAAGATCGAATTAATCTATCAAGAGGCCAATAAAAACAAAATTTAATACAGACTTGTAAAATCTTCAAATCGACTTTCAAACAAAATATTAATAATGGAAATAGCTATTAAATTACAGGAATAACGAACTCATGAATTTGTAAGAAAATTTCAGCAATTTCATAGGTAAAGACCTATTATTATGAGAATTGAAATGACGATTGTAATAGAAGCCAGAAAGATTTGAAAAGCAGAAAGAAATAAATAATAAGTTTATTGTTAAAAAGTGTGGGGTGCTCCATGATGATTGTTGTAAGCACCCCACGCTTTTTAACAATAAAATCAAACTAATTAAAATAAAATTAAAATTAAAATTAACAATAAAAAAAATCAAAATAATTTTTACATTTTAGCTTGGTCTTCTATTAAAGAGTGTTTTTTAGTTTTTGTAAACTATTATTTAATTTATTTTAAATAATTTAAAGCGGCGATAGTCTAGTGGCATACGTAACGGACTGCTGAGACGAGGTATCGAGTTCGATCCCAAGTCGCCCTGGACACACACCTGTGACTTTTCGTAGTTATGTGTGCATTAATAAATGTTAATTATCGCACGCTTAATAATGTGCCCGGTAGATGGCAATAGGCTCGCCCCCTATTACATTGGGACCTTAACATAACTGGCGAATCGTGGGTGTGTAATACACCTCTGCCTACCCCTTCGGGGCAGGCGTGAAGTTATGTTATGTTATTTAATTTAGCTTTTTGGTTATTTTTATAATACATTATTGTATTGTTATCGGTCCTTGACAAGTGTACGAATAAATCCGACCTTTGGAAGTGCTCTAAAACCTAGCTTTTCAACCGTGCTATTCATGCATACAAATATTTGCAACTGAGCGGGAATCGAACCCGCGCCCCCCGTCATAGCAGTAGAATGCAATACTGCTACACCACAGAGGCCGTCAAGCTCACTATGAAACAAAAAAAAGCGGCCAAGTGCAAGTCGGACTCGCTCATGAAGGGTTCCGTAGCAGCAAGTAACATAATAATGCTTTTTTTTTAAATTTTATATTTGAGTTAATTGAGTGAAAGGTAAATTGCGGTTATGATTTATGACGTTTTAAAAAAAAACTACTTAGTAGATCTAGATCAAACCAATTTTCGGTGGAAGTTTACATCACATTTTTTTTTTAGTTTTATCATTTTTCAGTTTCAGTTTCAAATTTATTGTTTTTTCTCTATTTTTGTGTGAAAATCTTAATGCGGTTCACAGAATACATCTACTTACCAAGTTTCAACAGCATAGTTTTTATAGTTTCGGAAAAAAGTGGCTGTGACATACGGACGGACAGACAGACAGACATGACGAATCTCTAAGGGTTCCGTTTTTTGCCATTTGGCACCGGAACCCTAAAAAATGAATATTCTCATATGAGGCCGACTAAAAATACCGTTTAACTTAATGCAGTATTCCTATAGTTTTTCAAGGGTTAGCTTTTTTTTCTGTAGTGGACCTGTCTCTTGAATCTCTTCAACCAATGCAATGCATCGTTTTGGTCACGTGACTGAATTTTCTACGATTTCAGTGGACCTGAAGATACGATGCCGTACTACGAATCTGTTCTGTGTACTATTTTATGCCTGACAAGGGACTTATGCAGCGTAAATATATGCCTTTGAGATAACGTGTGATATAATGAGCTACCGATGAAGTATGTAAACAACAACCGTACTACGAATCCGTTCTGTGTACTATTTTTATGCCTGACAAAGGACTTATGCAGTGTAAATATATGCCTTTGAGATAATAGGTCTTTACCTATGAAATTGCTGAAATTTTCTTACAAATTCATGAGTTCGTTATTCCTGTAATTTAATAGCTATTTCCATTATTTATATTTTGTTTGATGATTTCAAGATTTTACAACTCTGTATTAAATTTTGTTTTTATTGGCCGCTTGATAAATTAATTCGATCTTCAAAAACAGTACTTCCTAAATGCTATCCATTTTGATGATAAATTTCGTATTACTTAACAGCTGTCACTTTTCAAAAATGTAATAAAAGTTGCTGTTTGTTAGCTTAATGTTGTCTAATTCATACACAAAAAAAATCATAAAATTTGAATTTGTCATTCCTAAAAAAAATGCTAAAATGTTAGTACTGAAAATTGGGCTTCCTCCAATTTCTTCAAGAAAAACGGCAATTTCATAGGTAACGACCTAATATAATACTGTGAGCTAAGGATGGAGGGTGTAAACAACAACATGCTTCTTCCATTCTTATCGCAACGTGTACGACGTTTACATTTCCTCAAGTTAGTCATCATCGTCCGTGCCTTCTCCCAACTCAGGTCAGCTTTTCAGTCTAACTACAAAGCAGCTGAACTTCAATATTTGAAGACTGACCTCCACAGCCCATTTTTTTTATTTGTTTATTTATTTAGAAACAAACAGTCATAATACAAGTATGGAAATATAGAAACAAATTTAAAAATTGTAGACCTACAGTTTCCTGCATTTTTAAAACTACAGTATAAAATTTTATTTTAATAACAACCAAAAACATATTTTAAACTTAAAGTTAACAAAATACCTACCTACATACCTGTGTTTTGTAATTACACATAAAACACATACAATTATTCATTGAGACATTCCGAAGCCAATCTCTTAAAACGTCCAAGAGATTCGCTAAACAAGTCTACATGTAATAGTCTATCATTGTACAATCTGCAAGCACGTCTTACGAAAGCATTTTGTGCGTAACTAGTGCGACTACGGGGTATCACCAAGAGTGGTTTGTTCCGGCAACTTCGTTCGCGACGCTGAGGTACTCTAAAAGATCTCTTATAATTTTTTCTGTACTTTTTCTATTTTATTTATGTGAATTTAAAAATGGATTCCAAATGGGGCTAGCAAACTCAAGACGACTGCGAACATAACTATTATATAGCACCTTGTAAGGTAAAGCTCTTTTAAAGGGTTTTCCTACACGAAGCATGAAACCTAATAGTTTAGAAATTCTATAGTTAGACCGGTTATTAGTATGGCATAAAAGCTTAGCAAAAAATTTTGTAGGAAACTTTTAAAATAATTTTACGTAGATATTTTTCGGTATCTTAAAAGTGCAATTTTTAACAATTATTAACAGTTATTGAACCCTTAGATTCTATTCACTTATAAACCTGCCTAAAAACCTTTTAATTTGAAATTCATTTTTAGATCGAAAAGAATAAAAACCTTGACCTTTATTACCCCAACTGGTAAATGACAATGTGGTCTACGATAAAACACGTTTGCCTAGAAGGAACCTATTTTGTTATATATGCACTGAAGCAAAATCTGTGCAATGGATTTGTCTGAAATTTTACACACAAATAGAGTTAGGTTAGGCGGAATAATATGAATTTTTAGTCTATCCAAAGTCTTAAAAATAAAAGTAGAAACTACAACCGTGAGTAGGACATTGGCAACTTTAGTAATTCCTGCACACACTTCGCACGATTTTGAGCTTCCATGGCAGTGAGACCTTTGACTCGCATGGAATCCTTTACGACGTTAAACCAGAACTTCTTGGGTCTCGGGGAAGTGGTATGTATGGTCAGACATTTGTTATCTACGTAGATAGACGATTGTCACAAAACATGGCCGCACCAGCGACGCTCCTGCATTTTATCAGCAATGTCACGAACATGAAGGCGGTCATGGATGCGGGAGTTTCTCGCATGTTTTTTACACAAGACTCCGCACATCCACCGAAGCATATCAACGGTAGAAAGTTAAAAGGATTTAAGCGACAACTATATTTCACCAGATTCGTCAATTTTCTTTGAATCTTCGGTGTCACTTGTGCCTTACAACCGTCGATATTCATCTCCATGACATGCAGCTCCTGTGTGTGACGCTCTAGCAATAGAAACGTTTCAGAGTCGTGTAAAAAAAACAATGTGACTTTTTGTGGGGACGACTATCGTTCGACTCTCCAATCATGAAAGGAACGGAAACTTCTTTATGTGTCTCTCTGATTGCCAAAAATCTTGTAGAGACCTTTGAATTATTTTATGCTTTCTAATTTCATATATTTTTTACGCTTGTTTATAGGAGTATATTAGATATTGCCCGCGGCTTCACCCGCGTGGAAATCTGATCCTGTTGCCGCTTCCAATGGGATCCTATTCCAGGTATAAAAAGTAGCTTAGGTATATATTATTGCTTACGTTACTCCTCGTTCTCGCCAGAACCGTTCAGCCGTTACAGCGTGATTGAGTACAAACATCGAAACATTCAAACATCTTCACAAACGTTCATTTATAATATTATACAATGATTACTATGTACACTAGACTGGCTGTTCATAAAAAAAAAATTGGTACAGATTTTTGGACGCTACTGTACACAACTTTCGTGCCACTTTTTGTTGCTGTCATAGCCACTTTTTGTTGTTGTCATAGCCACAGAGTGTATTAAATTTATTGTATACGATTTCATATGAGATCATCACATCTGTAAAGTAGTGTAAGGGCTTCAAAATTATGAATCTATGGTTAGGCGTCCCGCACCCTTCCCCCGTTCACGCCTTACCCGAAAAAGATAGTAGGATAGGATATTATTACCTAAAACTTCACAAAAATATTTTATAATTGTGTGACAACTTTATAATGTTCACTTTATTTGCTAAATAATTACGTAAATTGAAAAGTGAACATTGGTCAGAGTAAGGAACTGTAAGGGTCTGGTCGCGGCTTCAAATCCCGTCCTGAGTTTTCACTATTGCCGATTTAAATCAATAGCAAAATCTAGTGTACTAATAGCTTCAAAAATTTCATTCAATTAAACATAACATAACATAAATAACTTCAGGCCTGTATCCCCGATGGGCTAGGCAGAGGTGTATTACACACCCACGATTCGCCAGTTATGTTAAGGTCCCAATGTAATAGGGGGCGAGCCTATTGCCATCTACCGGGCACATTAATAAGCGAGCGAAAATTAACATTTATCAATGCACACATAACTACGAAAACTCAGAGGTGTGTGCCCGGGGCGACTGGGGATCGAACTCGAGACCTCGTTTCAGCAGTCCGTTACGTATGCCACTGGTCTATTACTATTATTTTATTTTTATACTTATTTTGATTTTTATATTATTAAATTAAAATGATAGTCTATCATTTCACCTGTCATATTCAGCGCTTCCTCAAAAGCAACTCGGTTTATTTTCGACGTCATTTCCACTATTCACACGTTCCCTCACTTTATATTTCCGATCACATTTCCTGTTAGACTGCTACTGACTTCGTCTTTCAATATTCGCATTTTATAATCAAAAATATAATCAGTCAAGCGCGCTGTACTTGCGGAGACTGGGTTCCGCATGTGACGCGTGCATATTGTTAGAGGTAAAAAAAATTGTTTTTTTGGGAACAAAAACAATAATACACTGATATTTTAAACACAAAACGTGTAAAGGGTGGTATGGGTAGTCAGCAATTACTTCTTTGGACATATAAGAAAGTACAATACTAAATCTTATATTCAAGACAGCAAGGCCCAAATATCTATACCTACTTAAGCCACATTTTTACATTTGTGTCCAAAAATTAAAATTGTATAACTTTGTCTTTCCATGCAAATATGTTAACCTATTTTATGTATTAAAATAGTAAATAAAAAAATAAAATAAAAATATCTTATTAGCATTATGCATCTTAAAACACTAAATTATTAAATATAAATAATTAAAACAACCAACCAACCAACAAACCAAGTGGCGGGGGGTTTGGGGGTTCGAAGGGATTATCGCACGAAAAAAAAAACGGTTGAATATATAATGCATACAAACGCAAAAAAATATGTGATTAATGAAATTAAAATATTTCGAAGTTTTGACGATTGCCATGACTACAATCTGTGCATATATAATTATTTGTCTATGCTATATAATGCATTGTCTTCACTGATTGCCGTTTGGCCGACCGTTAGGGTTACAAAGGTGTTATATCGCTTACCTCACCCGCAAGCATTCGTGAATCAGCGCGTATACTGACGTGCTTATTGACGGACTTTTGCGCTGGTTTTCCTCTTGGGGATAGTTGATAAGACTGTAGCCGCAGTAAAAATCAAGATAAACCAATAATGAAAGAGCAGGGATGCATAGAGATTTTCGTAAATATCTGCCAAAAGAGGATAAAATACGACATTTTGACCGTATATACGTACATTACCGTATATTAAATGATACTAACAGGCCTTGTATTAATCGTAACGGAAATAAAAAATGAACGTTAAAAAATTAATTAATTCGATTAGTTTTACACACCTAACGTAGAACTGATCCTTATTAATTAATTACAAACGTTACGGGCATTATCTATACTATTAAATTTTAAGTTAGTTGCTTCTGTACATTGGAGATATTAAAAAAAAATTAGGTTATGTTGAATGAATGATTCTGAGTACATTTTTTTTGTTTTTGGAATTCTTGCCTGTTTGTTCGCGATGGACGCAATAACTACAGAACGGATTTTGTTGCAGTTTTTCTATTAGAAAGGTCTTGATCAGAATTTAAATCTGCCGAATGTTTAATTGCAATAGGTTAGGTTGAACCGGAGTTATGACGGAAAAACGATAACCAACTACCGCGCGGGCATTGAAAAATAAATTATTTCGATTAGTTTTCGACCCATTTTAATTAATTACTATCGTTACGGATATTTTTCCAAAATAAATACATAAGTAATTATAAAAATGATGTAGGCATAAATATTATAATCGTATATTTACAGTACTTAAAGTTCTACGTAAAGCAGGGCGTGAAAAATATTTGATGAGGCCATCAAATTGAGTGCCACCTTTTCGTATTATTTGTCTTGTATATTACTACTCATATTTATTTTGTTTGTGGTTACCTACATGCCTGAAGCCCCTTTATCCGATTGACAAAACCGACACATTACTATAGTTTTACACCAGTTCTTTCTTCTAAGTTAACCAATACGGAGAATTTCTCCGATTCAAAGACCTTGATGTTAACTAAGTAATCTCTGCTTATGCACCTAAATGCAGCATACTGCAATTTTTAAGATACGCTTTATATATATAGGTAAGCTAACTGCGATAGTAAACCATAATTTTTTGTCTATTCCAGTACTGCTTCTGAAATAACATGGCATCATCGATGCTTCGATTGGAGATGATGCGCTGCTTGGAACCACTTCTGAATGACTGATTCATCATAGATTTAAACCTAGACTATAAACTTGAATTTTATCTTTTTTTTTGTTGTATAAAGTATACTAAGGATGGAATTTCGGAGTGGAGTGGAGACCGCGACTCGGCAAACGTAGTGTAGGACGCCGTCCGGCCAGGTGGGATGACGATCTGCGAAAGACTGCAAGCAGATGCTGGATGCAGCAATCTGAAGACAGGGCGCTATGGCGCTCATTAGGGGAGACCTATTTCCAGCAGTGGATTAGCATGTGTTGATGATGATGATGATGAAGTGGTAAAATGAAAGAAGGACGGTCATTTTCAGAGTCAGAAGCACAATAATCCAGATAAATACCTTTCAAAATGTTACTCCTAGAAAATGTATAAATGTGGAACGTTCTCTATTTTTAAAAAGCACGGAATTCAATAGTACTGTTTCTTATACTTTACATTCACAATTGAAGTCGGTAGGTGGCAACTACAATGAATTTATAAGATGTATTCAACTGAATTTAAAAAAAAACTTAAAAAAAAACACGTTTTCAACACTAAAAAACGTGGAGCGGGCGCTTTGAAATTTTTAAATTATTGAATATCTAAGGAAAACGATACATTAAAGGATTAAAGCGCCCGCCCCACGTTTTTTAGTGTTGAAAACGTGGTTTTTAAAAAGCCTTTTTTATTTTTTTTATTAACCACTGACTATTTCTGATGATTAAATATGAAACTGTAAGGTGGCATTAGCCTACATAAAAAAATTCAGAGCGTTAGGGTGATCAGAAGTGGTCAGAAATTAAGTGTCAATTTTTGGCTTCAGAGGGAAAGCATCACAGAAACACGACACGAAGTGAAACTAAGAAAAACGTGGTAAAAAAAATGGTTCCCACATAAGGAACCCTAGTCTTGGAATCGGTTATCATTAAAATAACAGTGTTAAAACATTATAACATTTGTTTGCATAATATTATGCTGATAATATATTATTATGTACATAACTTATATTGATATAATATATGATGGTAAAAGAGGTTCGATCGTTTAAATTTTAGGTAATCGTAAGAATATGTAGTTGAAGTCTACTACTATTATAGTTGGCAACATATACGATATTGTCGGAAGTTTACGCGAATGTTACACATTGAAATAAAACTCATGACACTGTGAGCTCATTCTGCGTAAATAGTAACACCAACAATTCAACATAGTTCGGGTACTTTGAGATAACTTTCACTTCAAACTTCAAGACAACAACCATCTTTAGTCTACCCGTGACCATGGCTGCTGAAAAGGAACCGAAACGTCGGGTTCAATGTAAAATATAAAATAACATCAAATAAACCGCGATAGAATCCGTTAAAAATAGTTTTATTTCAATGGCAACATATACCTTTTTTTTTCGTGCGGAAATAACCGCCCCCGCCGGGCTTGAACCGACTAAAACCGCACGCCGTCTCAGGTCTTAAGTAAGGTACGGGGTGTAAGGTAACCAATCATAATATTCAAAACGCTCTTTACAAGCTTTCATTCAACTTACTCTGTAAGTTTGTTACTTAATCTGCGAAGTCCAATTATAACCACTTACTGACGTTAGAACGGACTAAAATTTGGTATACTTGCGTTTCTTCGGTGACAATGCGATAATATGGTACTATCTTCATCGTGACGATGGCAATTTCTTTTCCTTTGTAGAACTGTTTATTGCCATCGTGGTGAGAGGATTAGTCACCTAGACTCTACGTTATTGAGTGCTAGGTGTCCAGGGTGCGCCGAACGTTGGGAATCGGGTTCACTTTATTGACGTCGCTCGGGGAGGCTCCTCTCATGCACTATGAACTAAATAATGAACATGGTACTATGAAGCTGATCTAATGAGTCGGAAGAAACAAGATAAACCAATCGAATTTGAGCTCATTTGTTTTGTCTTGGCAAATACTCTGATGCTACATGATTTTCAGAGACGGTAGGTTGTCATAAGAACTTCTGAACTAAACAAGTTAAAACCGCCATGTTTGGGCTCTTGAGATTTGTATTGTTATGAACTTACTAGAAAGTTTATTTTCCTTCAAGTCTTTTTGAATTAATAATTTTACCATTGCTAGAAACATTGCGTTGTCGACAATTTTGCTACAAACTAAACATAACATAACATAACTTCACGCCTGTGTCCCCGAAGGGGTAGGCAGAGGTGTATTACACACCCACGATTCGCCAGTTATGTTTAGGTCCCAATGTAATAGGGGTCGAGCCTATTACCATCTACTGGGCACATTATTAAGCGAGCGATAATTAACATTTATTAATGCACACATAACTACGAAAAGTCAGAGGTGTGTGCCCTTGGCGACTGGGGATCGAACTCGAGACCTCGTCTCAGCAGTCCGTTACGTACGCCACTGGACTATCGCCGCTTATTTACTACACTGCTACAACTGCTCCTTAAACCCTCGCCTTCTTTGCTAATAACCTATAAAGAAAAAAATATAGTTTTGTTGATATATTAAGCAGATAAAGTAATAGCAGCTTCATGCAGTGTCTATTTTTCTAGTATTTCCGATTCCTTTTTTTTCTTTAATGTAAACATTTAAGTAAAATTGCAAAAATTGTCATTACACAATATATTCTGTGGATTACGCTGTGAGTGCACATTTAGTCATTGTTAATTTATCCATTCGTTGTAATTATATTTAGTGTGTAACTGTTTGTAAATCCCTAATAAATAAACAAATAAATAAAATATGTGAGTATTAATACACCTTTACTGAAAAGGTACCTGTCTCTTCATAAATATACAGTCGTAAATATACGTATGTGTATTTTTATATCATTCCTGCTAGGTATATCAAAAATAAATAGAACATCGTCAATACAAATATTTAAGTGTTACATATTGCATTAGAAAACACATGTGAGTTGAAACATCTCGACGGTGGTACCGTCATACAATTACTCATGATCATTGTATGACGTTATGTTACTGTATTGGTATTGACTCAACTGTTGTTGATACTTATAACTTTCCATTACATTGCTGTACTATCAAATGAGCAGAAAGTAGTATACAGTATTACTGCTATCTCGTAAACTCAGAGGCCAACTTCCGACGATTGAGAGATTTTGCGCACGCCTGGTGCTTATAAGATGCAGGCTCGAATAGAATGAACGGACTCAGGAAGAATTGGTAGCGTATATCTGCCCCACAAAAGTGGAGGGCTCGGGACAATTCTAGAAAGAGGAGGAAACAGCTATCGCAAGTACGACGCGCATCTCCCGCGATTCAATCCTCATAACAAGGATGACTGGAAGGACCACGGGTGGAAGGTGGGTTATACTATCAAATGTAAAAATATAAATTTAAAGATGTCAACATACAGGATGGGATTCAATTAAATTTTTAAGCATTTTACTTCGGGCCACCAACCAGGTGGACACCGAAGTCTTAAAATATAAACCTGTAACGTAACGTTATCCTATGCAGGATAGCGTAAGCCAGATTAAAAAGAAAGGAATGCAGGAGGAGAGAAAATGAAGACTTTAAGGGGGTATTAATATATATAATGTCCACAATTCACATCACAATACACAAACTTAAATAATATCACTTAAAGTTTATAAACAGTTCACAGTGATTTCAAATCTTCAAATTATTAAGAGAGATTGCAATCTCATTAATCCAATTGTGGGTTCGCCAACAGTGAGGAAACGCGCAACAGTTGAGGAAATGTGTTAAGAACTGCAGTAGCCTCTTGTTATAGATTTGCTAGAACAGAAGAGATATTAAGACTTAAAAAATCAAAATCTTACACCCGCTTTTTATCACTTTTCTCGACGTTTCACATGATTTTAAGTCTAATTAAGCAAAAAAAAATGTTGTGTCAGTCTGTCTGTGGGTCTGGATGTCTGGACGTCTGTTTACGCAATAACTCAAGAACCACTTATTCGATTTAAAACATTCTTTCGCCAATAATCTTGTTTGGTTAATGGACTGATTAGATTTTGGATTTTATACGTTCAAGGTTTCGGGTACCTACCATACAAATTGTCCATAAAAAATATTTTTTTTGTGTTTTTGACGTCGAAGACGTTTGATTTGATTTCATTTTCTTCATATTTATTGCTCAATATATAAAGACGCATCGAATAATATGCATAAAGCCTAAGGTCTGTAATTTTGAATAAAAATACTGCAACAAAAATATCTAAGTTTGGCCCGAAGTTTGACAATCACTGTGTGATTTCTGCCCCACTAGATTTTATGGTTACTTTTTGTAAAGATTTAGATCGGATATTTTTTGTAAGGGACAGTTGTTCTGTAAGGGACTGGTCGCGGGTTCAAGTCCCGTTCTAGATATTCTCTTTTTCCGATCTAAATCTTTAGAAAAAATACAGGATGGGACTTGAACCTGTAACACATTCTGGATAACGGTTTTCTTTGCATACATTTTAGAAAGACGTAGGAACATACTACATAGGTACTTAAATAAAGTCACGCGTCTTTCCCGGTAGAGTAGGCAGTTCAACATCTTTCTACTTATGTTCCTGGCATACGCCTTTCCATTCTTTTACTTCATAATCTATACATATAATAAAATCGTAACGAGGTAAAAACTGTACATTGAATATTAATTTAAAAAAAATAATTGCTATATAGTCTGGAACGATACCGATGCCAAAAAAGTGATTTTTCGAATTTTTGTCTGCTTTTTATTATCGATGTCCGAGCATCACTTGAGAACCGCATGTTGTTCAGTTGAAATTTTGCATGAATATTCTTCTAGGGTATGGTCATAAACTGCGCTATATCATCACGCTATTATCAGTGTGATAGGAGCAGTAGGGTGAAATCGACAAAACCTATTATTGATCATTCCTTTATAATTACAAAGCAGATCATTACGAAATTTTGCAGTTCGATAGAACTCAAACCTGGTCAACGTTCGGATTATAAATCATCACGCTATGGCTAATAGGTGATGAGCAGTAAAATATGAAATCAGGAAACTACAGAGTTACCTTTTTTTTTTTTTTTTTTTTATCGTGCGGAAATCCCTTCGGATACCCCCCCGCGTGCCAGCGGGGGCGGTTATGTCGGGCTTGCACCGACTAAAACCGCACGCCGTCTCGGGTCTTCAGACGCCGGGGTGTAAGGTTACCCATAAAGCATATCCCTCGCACCCCGACTGACCCTGGGCCATCTCACCACTAACAGCATCGCTCATCCTGTCTCCTCTGAAAGCAGAGGAGTACGGAGAGCGATGTGTTCCCGCCACGTTGGGTATTGGCCGACGATCAATGCCAACCCTATGAAGGGGTGAAGGGGAAGCCATTGACCGCCACCCAGGGTGTACCGGCCGCTCCGATTCCGTTCCCCCCGGACTGCAGCGGGATCGGAATCGGAGCGACACTCGAGGAGGTTACCCAACACACACCCCACTACAGAGTTACCTACGTGTAAAAGATAGTTGATTAGAGACTCAACTTTTGATAATAAATATCATCACGCTATTATATTAGGGAGCCGGGTAGAATTAATTATATTACATGTAAACATCTATTTCATCATCATCATCATCAACCTATGTTAGTCCACTGCTGGACATAGGTCTCCCCTAATGAACGCCATTGCGCCCTGTCTTCAAATGATTAAAAATATAACGATGAAATAGGTAACGTAATACATGTTGGGTTCGAAACTGCAGAAGTAAACATACCGTGATCTATTCAGATCTATACTTAGAACTGAAACTCAAAAATTTTTTTTTCTAGGTTCTTTTTTTTTAGGTCTTCAAAAATGATATTGAGGTTTCTAATATAATTTTTTTCTAAACTTTGCGCGAGAGACACATCCAAAGTGGTAAAATGTGTGTCTGTAACTTCTAAAATAAGAGAATTATAAAACTAAAAAAAATATATGCAGTGTATTTTCAAAATTGGATCTTAAACTGGAAATACTGGGAAAAGTATGTTATGCCAAACCATATTTGACTACCTAATACTTGGTAAAATGAAACTTTGCCATGCAATTATTTGTTAAACAATAAATTGCCAAAAATAGTATTGCTAACTGTAAAATTGCGAAAAGATACAAAATACAAATTTGGGAAACATACTTTGGCATAAATGACACTTTGGGGAACGTTTTTTGCCAAACATTTAGTAAACCGCATGGTGTAATATTTATCAATAATATTTACATTCCATTTAGCAGATACGGCATTACTTGCACATTCTTGTCAGGACACACAAAGTGATATTTAAAGTCAAGATGATAGCAACTGATAACAGCAGCTTCTTTCTTTCTTTCCACATCCAGTCTGACCTAGCGACCTTTATCAGGTCATCCGTCCCTTTCGTTGACGGATTCGCAGTCTCCACTCTAGGACTCGCTTGCTCGTTAGAGCATCAACCCTCTGGCAGAAAGCCTCATTCAGTCAATGCAATCAGTATTTCATCCATTTTCTTAAGAAAGGAACGAAATAAAAACAATGAACACTTTAGAAATCAAATAAGTATAATTTATTTACACAAAATAATTACAATATCTAAAACATAATAAATAAAAATAAATTACATTACATTACAAAAATAAATTACATTACATTACAAAAATCTATTACATTACATTACAAAAATAAATTACCATTGCTAATGCAGAGAAAATTACGACTATAAGTAGTGATGACATTTTTGAAACAATTAGTATGCTTAATTATAGAGCGGAAGCTCAGTTCGTCAGAGTATTCCCACTGTAAGGGACTAGTCGCGGGTTCAAATCCCGTCCTAGATTGTTTATACTGGAGATTGATGGCACTTGGTGGAACTTGCTACACATATTGAATAAATCACTTGTACTTTTCCACAATTATTTATTTATTTGAACCTTACCGGT
Organism: Cybosia mesomella; assembly: GCA_946251805.1. Classification (NCBI taxonomy): domain Eukaryota; kingdom Metazoa; phylum Arthropoda; class Insecta; order Lepidoptera; family Erebidae; genus Cybosia; species Cybosia mesomella. The sequence continues at coordinate 3,685,456 of OX276400.1, forward strand.
TTCACCTTACGGCATTATCAAAGGTCTACAATGTTTTCGGCATTATCAAAGGTCTACAATGTTTTCGGCATTATCAAAGGTCTACAATGTTTTCGGCATTATCAAAGGTCTACAATGTTTTAAAACATTGTAGTCCTTTGATAATGCCGTAAGGTGAAACCGGTAAGGTTCAAATAAATAAATAATTGTGGAAAAGTACAAGTGATTTATTCAATACCCGTCCTAGATGTTGTGTTCTTCCGATATAAATCTATAAGTAGGTACCAAGTTATACATTTTTACGTCTTTTTATCTTTAATACAAAACGCAATAAACCTAACTGGTGATGGTACAAGCAAAGATTACCTGGTCCAGGTAAATTATGAAGTAATACCAATGACTGCTATGATATCTAGGTACTACTAGACTGACTAGCGACAAAACGGAGCAAGACAATTTTTGTTCTAGAAGCTGTTCTATAAGTAAACGGCTTATCTAGTCTTGTAGTATATAGAAGTCAATGGGTTCGACTGCAATGTCCAACTGGTTGTACGAAAGGGATTTTTACCGTGGACCAACTGTTTAGCTCGACTAAGGAAATTAACAAGTTCCGTTAAATAATTAAGAATTAATTAATTAAGAAGTCTGGGTAGTCGAATCTGCACTGTTATTATCATACTAAACTGTCAAATGTCATACCTGTAATGACATTGCGAGTATGAGTGAGTCAATCAAACAACTAATTCGAAAACCAGAATTCAAAACATGATAGTTATATTCGATTTATTTCGAATTTAACTATAAGTTCGAATTTTAACGAATTTCATCTCAATTTTTTTTATCTATACTGTTTACAAAGTTCCAATTGCTATTCAATAGTCATGGTAAACACAAACTGAATCGCTATAAAATGCAAAATATTTAGTTGTTTACGCGAATATCACATATTGAAATAGAACTATTTTTAACGGATGCTATCGCGGTTTATTTGAAGTTATTTTATTATTTACATTGAACCAATTTTTTTTTTTATATATAGGACACGTCAATTTGACTTTACCTTGCCTGATGGTAAGCTGAAGGTAAAGTCTCAGGAAAGAGGGTCACCATTACATACACGTACCATGTTAACAATGGTGCCACTCAGCTTGACGGCCTCATCAAAAGAGGATTGTCATCGCAGCACCGCGTGACATCCACCGGTCCCACTAGTGCTGCAACCACAATCCCCCTGCCCGGCTATGCACTTGCTGACCCCTGAACGCAATCAAACCAAAATTGGATTACTATGGAGGATTTTTCGCAATCGTGCACGGTGGTACCCACCCGGCCGAATTTTGTGACAAATTTGTGTCATCAAATTTCTACTACCAGTTTTACCTAACTTTTAGGTTGCTTTTCAGCAGCCATGGTCCCGGGGAGACCGAAGGTGGTGGTTGTCTTATAGTTTGTAGTTTAAGTAATCTCAATCTTTTTAAAAATAGTTTTATTTCAATTAATTAGTGTTATTTCCGCTCCAAAAAGCAATTAGAAATTTGCGTAAACTGCATTTTTATAATCCATTGTATATAATCCATGAAGTTGTGTCGTCTTCAATTGTTTTTATAACAGACAAATAATAGTATCTCTTCGACATGCTACGTCTCCTCGTCATCTTGTGGTACTGGCTTTTCTAATACTTTTCTATTTTCGAAAATAGTCTCATCCGAGGGCAAGAAAACGATGATTAACACGCAAACTGCAATTAAAAAAAAAAGAATTAAATACATACTTATTGGGTTCGACAAATTTGCAGTAGCTGCACTTAGTCTAGAAATGTTCCTGGTAGATGACAAAAGGCATAACATAACATAACATAACATAACATAACATAACATAAACTCACGCCTATATCCCCGAAGGGGTAGGCAGAGGTGCTAGCACCCACGTTTCGCCAGTTTATGTTTTAGGTCCCAATGTAATAGGTGGCGAGCCTATTGCCATTAACCGGGCACTTATAAACCTGCGATAAATACACACATTACTTCGAAAAGCATCGAAAAGTCATTGGTGTGTGCCATGGTAATACCTGGGATCGAACCCGAGACCTCGTCTCAGCAGTCCTTTACCCATACCACTAGGCTACCGCGGCTACCCGTATCTTGGGTTATGTTTAATGAGCAATTCTGAACACAAAAAATGTATTTTTTAGGAATTCTTATCTGTTTGTCTATTTATCTGTTTGTCTATTTGTTCGCGATGGACACAAAAACTACTAAGCGGATTTTGATGCGGTTTTTTCTGTTAGTCTTGGTCAGGCTTAAAATCTGCCGTATTGCCGGATTGCAATTGGTTAAGTAGAACCGGAGATATGGTCAAAAACGAAAACCGACATCCGCAAGGGTGGAGCCGCGGGCATCAGCTAGTAGACTCATATAATCATACATCCATATAGTCATACACCCACACATTAATTCTTCCCTCTAGTATAAACAGGATGAGCATAAAAAGTAACATCTATAATATTATAATGCTAAGCGCAAATCTCGAGAGCAGCTAAACCGATTTTGCTATTTCTTTTTTTATAATATACCTTGAAATACGAGGATGGGACTGTCATACTGAATTTCGAAGTTCAAAATAGCGATGAACTGTAGCCCTAAAGTACCGAAACGCGACTCACGATGCGAAAGTGCGCTACATCGATACCCATAATTTCAAATGTTTTCCACCGCGAAACACGGTAGTGCGAAAGTATTCCACATCGATTAAAGGGGGTTTTCATTTTTTTCTTCATGTTATTTGTGTTATTTATCTGGCCACAGCTTGTTGTGGTCACAGTTTTAACCTAACCTAACCCTGCCGATTTCAGTGATGTAAGAAATCACAAAAACTCAAACGAAAAGTGAGTGCAAGTCCAAGAGAGTACCAAGAATGACAACCCCCTTTAATCGATGTTGAATACTTTCGCACTACCATGCTTCGCGGTGGAAAACATTCGAAATTATGGGTATCGATGTGGCGCACTTTCGCACTACCGTGAGTCGCGTTTCAGTACTTTAGGGCTACAATTACTCGCTATTTCGAACTTCGAAATTCAGTATGACCGCGCGAGGATGGTTCTTACGGAGAGATACAATTAAAAAAATGCCTGAAATAAAAAAAGTTTACAGGCATGTTTGGTATAAAACAATGCCACAGGGCAAAGTATGCCACAGGCGAAGCCGCGGGGGACAGCTAGTAGGTAATAAATAATTTTCATTCAAATTATCAATATTTACTTAGGAGGGGTATTACAGCGGACGTTTTGCTCTCAGTGCCATCTGAGCATAATTATATTTAAAAGTATTTCGTATCAATGTTTATCTTGTTTCAACTGTATTTGTTCAAGATTCAGTGAATACACAACTGTTAAATGTGTATCGTTGTTTAAATAACTACTTACTTTGTTTAATTAGTTGTAAAATTAATAAACATAATTTGTCATAAAATAATATATATATCTGTTACATGAACAAAAAGTTTGAAACTACAATATTTACATTGTAAAAGTTATAATGAAATATTAAACAGAATTATTATCAACATGTTGGTCTATATCTGGTATGTTAAATCAAAAATAGTGTGATCTTAGCTTATACAATATAATTCAAAGTTTATAATAGAATTTGTTTTCGGAATTGTTCCGTATTCATCCCATTCCAAAATCATCCCAAATACGTATCCCTTACTAAACCAACCTTAAAAATGTACCTATATATATTATTATTTTTTTATCTAGAGTGTTCTTAATTCATTCCTATATAAATATATTCTTAAGTCATCCCAATGCATGGCAAAGAGTATGAATAGTACTATTATGCATTCAACAAACAATCTAATGAATGGAACGTCAATAAAACAAACCAAATATTAAAAAGTTCAATTGCTTAATGTTAAGAGTTCTACCATCTAAAACTTTTGTAAGTGACTGAATTTTAATAATTAAACGTCCCTGGTATTTACTTACCAACTTTTCTGTGAAATGGTAAAAGTCGGAACTACATGTGTCACTGTCAAATTACATACAATTACACTACAGATTACGACAGATTAGCGTTCGCAGATCGACGGTGGCGCCACCCTTTAGTTCATTGAACGGATGGTACGATAATACCAAGGACGTTTTGTTATTAAAATATAATCTAAAGTACACTCTTTTTGACGTAATTGTATGTCAAATAGAGTCCTTCGGTGTTTCATAACACGTTATGAATCGTCGCAAGTTTGCGCGAATGTCACACATTGAAATAAAACTATTTTAACTATTTGATGTTATTTTATATTTTACATTGATCCCGACGTTTTGGTTGCTCTTCAGCAGCCATGGTCACGGAGAGACTCCACATCAAATAAATCGCGATAGAATCCTTTAGAAATAGTTTTATTTCAACGTTATGAATCGATCCAGTACAAAAGGCTTATTAGGCGATTTATACAATAGTCCGTATCGTCGAACGCAAAAAGTGTCTTTGTTCCATTCGAACCGTGGTACGAATAACTCGGCCTCTACCATCTGATCATTTTACGATAAAAGCAAAGTATACTTGCCTAAAGAAACGCCCGTCACTATATAAAAAACAACTTCACAATTGCTTTTCAGAAATCTTTTCATGAAAGTAGCGGCAAGTGACGCCGGTCCAAGCCCAGCCACTGCTGTTAAACATACCGCCATAGACCTGTAAACATTGACATTAGAACATAAATAATAGTACTAGTCTAAATGTTATATGATGCCACGATTTCTCATTCAAGAGTCTTCAAAGGAATGATGCTTGAAAAAGCAACTCTGAAACAACACAATAAAATACAAATTCTAACCGTTCGTTATTACGGCTGATATTACAATCTCATACAAGTAATGATACACACGCAATTAGACAGGGAATCAGACCCAGTTATAAAAAGAAATTTCCAAGCAGACAGCTTAAAAATGTAAATGTGTATCGTTGCAGTAGCTATCTATAATATTGTAGAGAGAGAAAACTCAAAAATAATTTACTCACATGACAAAAGAAGGGAAAATATCGACCACATATGTGTAAAGAAGACCTAGGTTGAAGACACCAGATAAAACGAACATGAAGAGGATAGCAGTCAGCACACCATATGGGCTGAAGTTGATGCACAATGCTGCAATAGTGACCAGAATCTGAAAACCAAATTATATGAAAAAATATTAGAAATATACAAAGAGAATGATTTAATTCTAACCTGGGGCCCGATTCAATAAAATCACGTGTTTATAAAGTAGTGAAACGTTAAAAAAATCTAAATCTAATTGACAACACAATCAAACTATGAGTGATTCTAAAGGTTCAATAACCTCGAGAAAAAGTAGAATAGGGTGTTGATTTGACAGATCACAGATATGAGAAAAAAATAACATTTTTCTGTCTAATCTAGTTGAATTCACGAATTTTGAAAACGTAGCGTTACTGAAGCGGTCCCCTGACCCGACAACCTTACTTGGTATCGGTGTTTATAATGCATTAATAGGTACACGGTCACTGCCCGCAACATCAGTAAATAAAAAATTGAGGTGTTTTAATTTCCTACATACATGCGTCGATATAACTTCACCACACCTGATGATAAGCTAAAGGAGAAGTCTCAGGAATGAGGGTCACCATTACAGATACAATTGATGCTACAATGGTAGCCCTCAGTTCGACAGCCACATTAGATGCTTCTTCGCGCCATGCTTGAAATACCCGGGATTGTAGAAAGTAGGAAACACATTGGCAAAGAATTCCAAGTCTAACTACGATTCTGGCCTATGCCTTCTGTTCCTGCTACTGTCATAATTCGTTTCATGTCATACGTGCATGCCGGTTGCGAGTACCTCCGACTTGGCCTTTCCTTGTAATTTCCTCGATCTGATTGACTTACGTATGTCTAGGCTGACCTTTACCGGATTGTCCGTTCACCCTCGCCTTATAAATCTGTTTCATCCATCCTCTCATCCTTCTCAGTTTCACATTATACAAAAATAATGCAATACTGTCTATAAATAATAATGTTTTACATAGTAATTTTACCTGAACTCCAAGTATAATCCTTTTTCTACTAATATAATTGACCAGACCATTCATGATCACGTTTAAGACCGCTAGGGCTATGCCAACAGCAAACATCATTGTCATGGCAAAGCCGTTTTTTAGACTATCGTTATTCTGAAATAAATAATTTAAACGGAATTCAAATTAATCGTTATTCGTTAATATCCAACAACAATGAAACGCCTGGATAGCATTACATAGAAAAATAAAATTGCACTGGTAAATATTTAGTTTCTTTTCAATGTGCTTTAGAGATAATAATAATATCGTTAGTAATAATGGTATCGTATAACGAAATCCTTTATACTGTTCTTCAAGAGGCTTTTGTTTGTTTTGGGATAACTCTTTGGAATTATCCCAAAAAGTAGCATCCGTCTGTACCCCGTCTGGAAACGTAAGATTCCTGTAATCCTGTAATCTCTGGGACTGAGTACCATCAGATATAATTAATTGGGTAACAATAAAAAAAAATTATAATGCATGCTATATATAGTGGTTATCCAGTGAACGATTGCCTCTTAGCCAAATCTGTTTAAAAAATGTACAATACATACATACTAGAGAACAAGTAGTTTAAGACAGATTTCCCTTTTTTTTTTTTTTCGTGCGGAATTCCCTTCGGATACCCCCCCGCCGGCCAGCGGGGGCGGTTATGTCGGGCTTGCACCGACTAAAACCGCACGCCGTCTCGGGTCTTCAGACGCCGGGGTGTAAGGTTACCCATAGAGCATATCCCTCGCACCCCGGCTGACCCTGGGCCATCTCACCACTAACAGCATCGCTCATCCTGTCTCCTCTGAAAGCAGAGGAGTACGGAGAGCGATGTGTTCCTGCCACGTTGGGTATTGGCCGACGATCAATGCCAACCCTATGAAGGGGTGAAGGGGAAGCCATTGACCGCCGCCCAGGGTGTACCGGCCGCTCCGATTCCGTTCCCCCCGGACTGCAGCGGGATCGGAATCGGAGCGACACTCGAGGAGGTTACCCAACACACACCCCAAGACAGATGTCCCTAATCTGGTGAAACCATGTCTCTTACTAAATTCATTAGCTTTGTTTTTGGTCTTCGTCACATAACCGCAATAGACCAATGGTGGCATAAGATTACGGCCTTCCGCTACTGAACACGATGCACCACTCACGCGTACTTATGTTTAAATGTAGTTCGTACTTACTTGTAATTTCTTACTTTGCTATTATACGCTAGCTATACAGTCAATTGTTTTTTTACGGCCGAGCTATCAACATTTTGGTCCTTCGAGCCGAACCTCCGCTACCGTTACCGACGCGTTAGTGGTAAGTCGTGTTCGATATATAACGAATACGCCCGAACTTGTAAAATAAATAATTACTCTTACTTTCTCTAAGCTGGTTGTGTTGTGGTGCGCTCTGATCATCTCGCATACAGTAAGATGTGTATTGCCACCAGCCCTTGATGTCATGAAGGCACTTGCAATAGTTGGTGTAAGTTCAATGTAACAGTATATGCTGGAAGTAATAAAATAACTAAATTAACACATTATCGGCTAGATATTTTCCACGTTTTCACATCAATGTCAGTCATTAGAAATTTTACTGTAATTTTTATCAATTTAATGAAAATATTTTGTTTTGCTACTATGGAATGATTTAATTTTATTCAAAGTCAGTTTGGTATAAGTCATTTCGTTGCTAAAATTTTAGAAAAATATTGAGGGGACTTACAATAGATACTTTAAAACATGGAACCAAAAATATGCAAGTTTTATTTTCAAATACGTATGTACAGCTGGAGCATCTGTATTCAGCCTTATTTGTTTTCATAAATGCTCGCCCGGACGGTTATTCTAATTTCGTTTTTGCCTAACCAATAGAACAGAAGTGTGACTATATACCGATGTATATATTACCGCTTATTGCAAAGAGACTAGAATTTTTAGTTCGGCTTATACATTTTTAACAATAACTCACCTAATGTAGCTGCCAATGAGAGCTTTCATCACAAACGAGAAATACGTGAGACGTGGCTTCTTCAACATGGTAACCAGGCGTCTCCAAAAAGCTTTCAAGCAGTTCAAATGCACCGTTGACACGTTATCTTCATCCAAGATTAGTATGTCAACCTGTAACAATAAATAGTACCTGAGACCATATTTGATTCCTTTAAGCATTCTCTGTGGTCTAGTATTTCTATCGTGTTTGGATTAAATGAGTATTGACTTTTTTGCCAATGCCAGAAAAGAAGAGACCAACCAAATCTTTTTAACCTCAATCAATCAGTCAACCAATTAGCCTAGTGCGATCAATTTTTTCAATACATCTTAGGGGGCAGACAAGCACATGGCCCACTTGACGGGAAGCTGTTACTGCGGCCTATAGACGTGTCTAATACCAGAGGCGTCCCACTCTCGCTGCCAATCTTGTAAGAACCTTCTAATGCCCTTCTTGAAGAAGTCCATATTATAGCCGTTCGGGACCACAGCAGGCAGATCATTCCAGTCTAAACGTTGTTTGATATCTCTCTGATGTTTTTCTATAATTTTCTTAAATAATTATGGTCATATTTCGACCAACTGACGAGCACCAATAAATTGAGATAGTAAAATAATAAATAATCTACCTGTAAGCTCTCAGCACTCCTTCTAGTATTTATTTCATATATCCCTCTTACAACCTCGAGAGCTTCTTTATTCTTGTCTAAAGTAAGAAGGTACTTGGGGCTCTCAAAGACATAGTTAACTCCAAATGCACCGATAATACCAGGCAGTGCATAGAGTATACACAGCAGTCTCCAAGAGTTGAAGTAAATACCCAGACCTGGGATGTAGCCAGAGAACTTGAGGGATAAAATCGGAAGAGATAAAACTGAAAGAAGAAATCAAAAATATTAATTTACGCTATCTAGTGAAAACTTAGCGAACTGCTTCTAAACTACCGACCCCTGCATTGGAATATAAAAGTTCTTTCACTGAATGATAATATATTGTTTGCAATGTCCCTGTCCAGATAATAACCCAACAGTTATATAAAACGTGTACAATAGTTAAACATTTATTAAGTATCATTAGTGTTCGATTTGGAACTAGATGGCGTTGTATATCGCGCTATGGTTTCGTTACAGGTCGGTGTATAATTAGTAATTAATACATTTTTTGGTGTGAATCGTTTACTGGAATAAATACGTTATTTACATTGTTTGTTGAGTGTATTATTTCGTCGCCTGAGGACCTCGACTTTCGTCCAGTGTCAAAAACACTATCTGGTCAGTTGCTCCCTCTTTGTGTCAGAATCACTTCAGACCCCTTCCTCCACACAATTAAAATGGTGGTCAATAGCGAAAAATAATTATTATCTATTCATTTTACCGCAAGTAAGATGGCAACATCATTCGAAACAAATATTTAGTGTGACGCAGAGACACACTGAACCTACACTTGCCTATTATACCACCAAGTTTTTGGCCCCAGCCTAATCACCATGAAATATACAACAAAAAACAAAACCAAATACTGCAGTATTTTTACTTCAGACAAAATCCTTGAAGAATTACGAAATTTTGTATTGCGCATATTATTAAACATATAGTTAACAGAAATAAAATAGATTCAGACAAAGAATAAGTTGAATTACCTGCCATAGTTCCCAAAGCTACCAAAAATGTGCTGGTAGTTAAAATAACAACTGTACCTCTTCTCGATAGTGGAGTACATTCAGTAAGCAATGGAAAAGATGCTGCAAATATACCGGCCACACTATAAAAATAACTGTTATTGTGACAAGTATTGATAATAAATAAAATTTTAGCAAGAAAATATTAAACCGACTTCAAAGTACAAAAGAAGAGACTGAAAGGAGATAAATAACTAAATTTACATATTTAACAAGCGACAAAAGCGCGTGTAAGGCTCTTTATTTACATCTTCTACCTACTAATCTGTTAGATTAAAAGTCGGTGCTAAGACAAACAGGTTGTAGATATATCGGGTAGGTCCCTCTTGCCACATCATATCTAAGTTGAATGCATCATAGATGTTTAATGTTATCGGCTATCATATTTCGGGCGTGACACGGATTTCTACAGTTTATGAATATAAAAGCGTCTGTTGTTAACTTATTACATCTTCAATTTAGCAATCTAGCATGTCGGATCTAGAATATACTAATATACTGGAATCAAGTTCTCTGTATTGGGGATATTTCAAATATAACAATTTACTTACGCAGCAGCAGATACAAATTTAAAAATAGCAAGGACAATCCAGTGAGGTGAAAAAGCGGCGGTAATACCGAATGAGAAACACATAAACAAGGCTATCTTCAGTACTTTTTTTCGACCTCGAGTGTCAGCTAAGTAACACCATATATTGGAAGAGCCGAAGAGACCTAGAACATTAAAATTACAATATTAGAAATAGTATTTACAAGTTTCTGACAAATTAATAAATCTTGATTTTTTGCTCCTTACGTTGTCTTTATCATTACCTGACTGCGGAGTAGACAATAAAAAAGGGTTATGTGTACACACAGCCAAAGAAATTGCTGTACAGGTTTTTTATGTTTATTTGTTACTGGTCTTGCCAAGGTAACTCTTTGGTTGCATCCATGTAAGTATAATTACAAATTCCTATATTTCCTATATACCCTCGTAAGTACTAAATAGCTGAATCAATTCTGATGTCGTTAGATTTGCCCGGAAGCGAGAGTGTCACTGGACAATCGGTTGCCGGATTTTTTACTCAAAATAGCAATTTTCAAAAAGGACCACAGTCGGGCTCTTTTACTTCAATATCTATTACCACAGATTACCTAACTATTACTTCAATTGACGTCATGGAAATCGATAATTAAACTTTTATTTCTTACCTGCAGTTAGTAATTGAGTGATGATCTCTTGCTGAAATTCGGTGGGGCCGAGCTCTTTTGCCATACCTGGCATCAGGTAGAACGTGCTGAACATCTCGAAGGTCATGATAATAACAATCCAGCCATAAAACAAGAATAGGTACAAGTTGTAGTGTGCGAAGCCTAGAAGAAGACAGATATAACAATTATAATTATTTTACCAATAATTGGTAAAATATTGGTAATATCAAATATGTTAAATAATGTTAATGTTAAATATTGTTATAATTGGTAATTGGTAGACAAGAATAAAGTTAGAAAAACTGTAACCAGATACAGTAAGAGTGAAAATATAGAACTGAAAGAGTATTTTTGTAAGAATAGTAAAATATAGACCCAGCTCTCCACCGATAGATGGCGCTAGTAGTATTTTAAATCGCTGAAATATACTATAAAATTGTATTTTTATCTCTTGGTATATTCCCTAATATTACACTATAGTTTATATTTTTGAACTCGGTAGTTTCTCTTCTTTCGTTTGATATCACACTCGACACGATACCAAAGACAAGAATTACATGGGGTCCCATATTTTTGAATGTAACATCTGCTATGTTGATGTTATTCATAAAAAAATCGATTGACGCCTCATTCATTACTACCAGTTCAGTATCTTAGAACATTTGAAATTACTAAACACCATGTAGGTACGCGCGCACCGTAGTCCGGTTACCAAATAAGAATGTCAACGCGTACCATTCCAAATTTAAAATTCATGCCTGCTTCACCCAGGAACCGCGACACAATTTTTGTTCTAAACAGTTGCAGCCTCAGCGTGGCGATATAGACATATGTCTTCATTTCTCTTCGACCAATGATATCGCTGAAAAAACGTGTCATGTGACCAATATGTCATCTTGATACGTTTTTTCAGCGATTTCATTGGTCGAAGAGAAACGAAGACGTATGTCTATGTCGCCATGCCGAAGCTGCTGATCTAATATACATAGGAGTCAATGGTTATCAGAAAGGTGTAGAGCTAAACCGACTCCGGTCAGGTAACGGGAATAAAAGAGTGTTATCTTTGTATATATATTTCTTGTGTGCGTGTGTATGTCACTGAACTCCTCCTAGACGGCTGGACCGATTTTGATGTATTTTATTGTGTGAGTTCAAGGGATTCGAGGATGGTTTAGATTCACAATTTAGTCCACAAAAAAATAGGGTTCCGCGCAAAAGAACTAAAACCATAAAAATCGAAATCCACGCGGACGAAGTCGCAGGCACAGCTAGTGAATTTATAAATCTTGCAATAAAAGAATATATAGGTTTTAATTAATGGATGTTTCATTCATGACATATTATATCATAACATAACATAACATAACATAACATAACATAACATAACATAACATAACATAACATAACATAACATAACATAACATAACATAACATAACATAACATAACATAACATAACATAACATAACATAACATAACATAACATAACATAACATAACATAACATAACATAACATAACATAACATAACATAACATAACATAACATAACATAACATAACATAACATAACATAACATAACATAACATAACATAACATAACATAACATAACATAACATAACATAACATAACATAACATAACATAACATAACAACACAACACAACACAACACAACACAACATAACATAACATAACATAACATAACATAACATAACATAACATAACATAACATAACATAACATAACATAACATAACATAACATAACATAACATAACATAACATAACATAACATAACATAACATAACATAACATAACATAACATAACATAACATAACATAACATAACATAACATAACATAACATAACATAACATAACATAACATAACATAACATAACATAACATAACATAACATAACATAACATAACATAACATAACATAACATAACATAACATAACATAACATAACATAACATAACATAACATAACATAACATAACATAACATAACATAACATAACATAACATAACATAACATAACATAACATAATGGGCGAGCCTATTGCCATCTACCGGGCACATTACTAAGTGAGTGATAATTAATATTTTTAATACACACATAACTACGAAAAGTCAGAGGTGTGTGCTCGGGGCGACTGGGGATCGAACTCGAGACCTCGTCTCGGCAGTCCGCCACTGGGCTATCGACGCTTTTTTATATCTTATCTATCAATATGTAACCATGACGTGGTATAATATATCTAATGTACCTGAATGTACCTGGTAATAAATACATAAAAAATCCACTTAACCCGATTGCAGCCCATCTAAAAATAAACGAAAAATAGATAAACCATCTTTGAAGCGTGTTTGTTATTATCGTGTCAAAATTTGACTTCAATCGATGCAAAACTTTTTAAGTTTTTGAAGCGTACACTAAGCAACTTAACATTTTTATATAAGGATATAGATATATATATATATATATATATATATATATACAGCGGCGATAGCGCGGTGGCGTACGTAACGGACTGCTGAGACGAGGTCTCGAGTTCGATCCTCAGTCGCCCCGGGCACACACCTCTGACTTTTCGTAGTTATGTGTACATTATTAAATGTAAGCCGCGGTAGCCTAGTGGTATAGGTAATGGACTGCTGAGACGAGGTCTCGGGTTCGATCCCAGGTTTTACCATGGCACACACCAATGACTTTTCGATGCTTTTCGAAGTTATGTGTGTATTTATCGCAGGTTTATAAGTGCCCGGTTAATGGAAATAGGCTCGCCACCTCTTACATTGGGACCTAAACATAAACTGGCGAAATGTGGGTGCTAGCACCTCTGCCTACCCCTTCGGGGATATAGGCGTGAGTTTATGTTATGTTATGTTTATGTAATAAATGTTAATTATCGCTCGCTTAATAATGTGCCCGGTAGATGGCAATAGGCTCGCCCCCTATTACATTGGGACCTCAACGTAACTGGCAAATCGTGGGTGTGTAATACACCTCTGCCTACCCCTTCGGGGATACAGGCGTGAAGAAGAAGTGAAGTTATATAGATAGATTTATAAGATTTTTTTTAAACTTAAATAAAGATGAGTTTATATCATACGAAATTAGGAGATTGTTGAATTTACTTAATAATTGAATAAATATGATTAAATTATTATAAATAACTAAAATAAACCTAAAATTAAATTAAAAATTAAAAGAAACCTAAACCTAAAACGCATTGTGGAATTCCTCCGTACCGCAAACCTCCTTTGGTAATGTTCCTAGAAGACTGGCAGCATTGCCACGTTGTATGGTAATACTAATTCTTTTTGCTAAAAAGAAGCCAGCTTTCGGGTCATGAGACGTATCGATCATACGTGTCGCAATCTCCCTGAAGACATTTATTTATTTATTTATTTATTTATTTACTATCTATTTATTTACATTGCGAGTACTCGGACCCCATGTCCCTAACGTTTCGACTCCAAACGGCACAAATTCATAATCTCCAATTAGATTCGAGTATTTGCGTCGTTAGAGTCTCTGCAGAAGCAGCGGCAGCACCGGCACATCCAGCCATGGTGGCTTTATAGGTAAGAGCAATGGTGTTGACGCATGTTGCGTCCCAAACCAGAGTCCTACCCATTTTCATGGCATACATGACATGGACGGTATGGTCTCTTGCAATCAATTTTTTGTCAAAATTTTTGCTCATACTCATATTAATATGAGTTTGTAAGATGATGTAAAATAGTGATTAAGTAAATGATTTCAACTGTACTTTTATAGACTTTTAGTAGTGTGGGGACACAGCTTTACGTACTGTGAGGACACAGCTGTACTGTACCTGCTAAGTAAGCAAATATTGTATTGAATTGCAACGAAGACCCAGTCTCGGGCTTGTCGGGCTGCGTGTCGGTCATACACTCTAATAAATTACCTTGTTCACAAATCTTAGTTTACTCATTGGTTCCTCTAGTTACAGTCCGACCCCGGGCCTCTACATTGGTGACCCCGACGTGATCAAGGTCGAGATCATCGCATGACGGAAATCGCGGCGGAAAATCGCAGTCTAGGAAGAGGAGCAATCCTAATTGGCAATGTTTTTATCATTTTCGCTATAAGGAAAAAGCCACTAAATGTTTGAAACCGTGTGCATACAAACCTAAGGCACAAGAAAAAAACTAGGATTCGTGCAGACAGCGACGGGTGTCTGCGCAGTTTCACCTGCAAACCGTCTGTGCATTACTGACTGTAATAGTGGTATGCGATTTTTGGTGGACACTGGTGCAAACGTCTCTGTTATACCTGTATCTAAGGTGAAGCGGAATATTTGTGGTGATAGCGATTACAAACTGTATGCGGCAAATGGTACAGAAATTCGAACATTCGGACTTAAAACGCTGAAATTGAATATAAATTTACGTAGACCGTATACGTGGTCATTTGTGATAGCGGACATTACACAACCGATATTAGGTGCAGATTTTTTGGCTCATCACGGTATTGTAGTGGACTTGGCCTCACGTAAGTTAATTGATAGTTTAACTAAGATGAATTCTATAGCCTCTATTGTGAAATCATGTCAACCTACTGTGAAATCTGTGAATGATAATCATCCTTATCATGATTTATTGTGTAAATATAAAGACCTAACAAAACTTGTATCCTATAAGGAAGTACCAAGTCATGGAATTTTTCATCACATTGAGACATTTGGACCTCCAGTATATGCTCGGGCTAGACCACTAGCACCGGATAGGTATAGGAAGGTTAGGGATGAATTTTGTATGATGCAGGAACTCGGCATATGCAGACCGTCCAAAAGTCCATGGGCCAGTCCTCTGCACGTCGTTCCCAAAAAGAACGGAGAGATACGTCCATGCGGTGACTACAGGAAGTTGAACGCGGTTACGAAGCCAGACAGGTACCCAATCCCTCGAATGACGGATTTCACCTACAATCTGGCAGGTAAGAAAGTGTTTTCTAAGATAGATATTAACAAAGCATATTTTTGTATTCCTGTGCATCCGGACGACGTTGAAAAGACTGCAATAATAACAAGTTTTGGGCTATGGGAATTTCCTCGAATGTCCATGGGTTTGCGGAATTCATCGGCGACTTTTTCCAGATTCATGCAACATACAATATTGCAAGGCTTAGATGACGATTGTAGGGACAGCATATTCAGTTTCGTCGATGACGTAATCATAGCAAGTTTAGACGATATAAGTCATCGGAAACACCTTGAAGCATTATTTCAGCAATTTAGTAAATATGGCATAACCATTAATATAGCTAAATGCTCTTTCGGTAAACCGGAAATAGACTTTGTAGGGTATCATGTCACATCAGAAGGAATTTGTCCTTTGGATGACAAGGTGGAAGCGATAGTAAACTTTCCGAAACCCCAAACCATCGAGCAACTAAGACGATTTTTGGGCATGGTAAACTTTTATCGTTCACATATTCCTAATGCAACTATTTCACAGTCAATTTTAAATAGTTATATACATAACTCGAAAAAGAAAGATAAGACACCTATAGTCTGGGACTCGAACGCTGACGAAGCTTTCGAGAATTGTAAGTTGAGCTTGCGCAATGCAGCGACGCTTGCCCACCCAGTACCGGATGCAGAGATAGCATTAATGACGGACGCCTCGGACACGTGTGTTGGTGCAGTATTACAGCAATTTATAAACAACACGTGGACACCGTTAGGCTATTTTTCCAAAAGTTTGTCAAAAACTGAGCGCAAATACAGCACGTACGATCGCGAATTATTGGCAATCTATTTAGCAATTCGGCATTTTAAATATATGGTAGAAGGACGGCAATTGATTGTATATTCTGACCACAAGCCTTTAGCTTTCGCATACTCAAAAGGTAACAACGAAAATGAAACGCCTAGGAGAACACGTCAATTAGTTTATATCAGTGAATTCACAACCGACATAAGACACATCAACGGCAAAGATAACATTGTTGCTGACACCTTATCCCGCGTAGCGACCGTAGAATGTCCCACAGTTATTAATTACGAGGAGCTCGCCCACGCGCAAGAAGTCGATACTTATATTTTAGGACTAACAAACACTAACGATGATAAGGTTAGACTTAAGAAGATCTTGATTCCCGGTTGTCAAAAATATATATACTGTAACATTACTAATGATAAGGTTAGACCGTATTTAACTGAGAGTTTTAGACGCATTGCTTTTAACTCTATTCATAATTTAAGCCATCCCGGTATAAGAACTTCACGTAAATTAGTGCAGGATCGTTTTTATTGGCCTAGCATGAATCGCGATGTAGGACAATGGGCAAAGAGATGCATAGAATGTCAACGTGCTAAGGTTAGCCGGCATACCACATCTGCATTAAGCTCTTTTCCACCATGTGACAGATTTGAACAAATTCATGTCGATATAATTGGACCTTTACGGACTTCGGAAGAAGGGTTTAGATATTGTGTCACTATGATAGATAGAGGCACACGTTGGCCTGAATGTTTTCCTACGATAGACATGACCGCGGAAACGGTAGCTAAAGTCATATACGAAGGTTGGAAATTGTGAACTTAATTGTCATATTTAATATGGAAATCCAGTGAAACTATAATAACATTTTGCTACAATAGTAGTACACAATTTAACATAGCTTATTTTAGTTCATACGACTGTGTATTTCATCAAATGCGTAGCATCAGCACATTCTTTTGACTAACTGTATAAAAGTACAACGAACAATGCATTGCAAAATAAATGTAATGATAGGGTGACCATAATTTTTTCAGGACAAATTGTAAATGTATCATAACCGAATAGGGTGACCATGATTTTGGTAGGAAATTTATAATTAAGATAATTGTTGTGTATTATGAAATAGCTAACTAAATAATAATATTTTTACCTTTGTAATGTAAAAATTTTTAAAGGGGGGAATACTGTGGGGACACAGCTTTACGTACTGTGAGGACACAGCTGTACTGTACCTGCTAAGTAAGCAAATATTGTATTGAATTGCAACGAAGACCCAGTCTCGGGCTTGTCGGGCTGCGTGTCGGTCATACACTCTAATAAATTACCTTGTTCACAAATCTTAGTTTACTCATTGGTTCCTCTAGTTACAGTCCGACCCCGGGACTCTACAGTAGTATAAATTAATTTTTGTAATAAATATTTTTTTCACTTATAACCTTTTATGTAGTAAACAGTAATACTACTTATTGAATTTTAGGTATGTTATTTTAATAATCTTTTCTTAATCATTAATTATCTTTTAATAATCTGACGGCCTCTGTAGCGTAGCGGTAGTGCATTCGACTGCTACGACATGGGGCGCGGGTTCGATTCCCGCTCATTGCCAATATATGTATGCATGAATATGTCTATTAGCATTGGTCTGGGTGTTTCTATATATAATATGTATGCATTTACAAAAAAAAAGTATATAAGTATATTTATCCGCATTCTAGAACCCATAACACAAGCTAGTTAAACTATGCTTACTTCAGGTCTAGAAAGCGCTGTGTAGAATGTCGTAGAATATTTAATACATAACATAACTTCACGCCTGTATCCCCGAAGGGGTAGGCAGGGGTGTATTACACACCCACGATTCGCCAGTTATGTTTAGGATCCAATGTGATAGGTGGCGAGCCAATTGCCATCTACCGGGCACATTACTAAGCAAGCGATACTAAAATAATTAAATTATTATTATTTAATAAAATATATAAAAATCTCGTCTTTACGACACTTTTTTTTTTTTTTCGTGCGGAAATCCCTTCGGATACCCCCCCCCGCGTGCCAGCGGGGGCGGTTATGTCGGGCTTGAACCGACTAAAACCACCAACTGTTTTGGCGTCCAAGCCAAGCTCACCTGCTAGTGACTCTGGCGCAAGCTATTCTCTCTGGGTTGGGAGGTCTGACAACAGTCGTTCCCGGAAATCCGATATTCCAGTCAAAACAATAAGCGGACCCCGGGCTCCAAAGTGCAAACTCTGGACGCACCGGGAAATCGCTTTGAGGATGATGATATACAAATTGCCTGTCACGGTGTTTGTATATCAATCTAACTTAGGGCCAATTCTGATTGTGGCGATACCACATATACCCAGCGCCATCTAGCGACAACAAGGTGAACTACTTGGATACTACTACATCAATACCAATCCTGAATCGCGAAAGTGAAGTTCGCGCGCTGGTATAGCATATATACAACATCACAACGACAACCGTTGGGCCGCGGCCCGCCAGGCGTGATCACCTTGCCTGGTCGGAGGATCCTCCCTTTGTGTTGGAGGAACATCACACCACGTTCCTCCACATGATAATAAACAGAAGTTCAAAAATCGACCTCCCAAATGTCAAAAAAGTGGTGACATCACAAAATTTTGGTAAAAATATTGAAAATTTTACGACAACACCTTCATTTTAAGGAAAAGGTGTTCTCGTAACAAAATTTTGTTGAAAATATTTTGATATTTGGGAGTTCGAGACCAGATTGAGACTGAATCTTGAACATATTTTTATTACCTGAAGCCATCCGGTCATATAAGTTTGAAACAAAATACCTCACCTGCCAAATCCAAGGCTTGCTCAATAGTTTTCACTCTCCCCGCCATTTCACACTATTTACACTTTATGTTTTCAACACAACGTTGTCCATATGAGTTGTCAAATCGTGACTTATGTTTGATTCATTCGCTGATATGAGTTATAATATAAAGCATTTTATAACGTCAAGCGTTCGTATAGACAAAAATATTTGGTTCACTACCAAAATAACGAAATTTATTACATGTCATGTTAACCTCATTTACAGTTGAAGTAAACTACGTCAAGTAAAATTGTCGATATTTTACAAATGTATGTATTATCTTATCTTGCTTAATCGTAGTAAATTACATGGCTATCAATTATGTTAAAAGTGAGTGAAGTCAGACTGAATTGTATTTCATTTTAGAGTAAGATACCGCTTTCGGCAGAATACACTTATTTTTTACACGCCTGCCAACTCACCGAAGCGGGATAAAACCCGACCCCACCAGGCGAGGCCGTGGTGACGGCCAAAGTCCGCCGGCAACCCTGGGGTTATCCTTTCGAGGGCTTACCCGGGGTGCCCGGCAACGGACACTTGGGGAGGACACCGTGCGGTTTTAGTCGATACACGACATAACCACCCCCGCTGGCCGGCGGGGGGGGGTATCCGAAGGGGAAAAAAAAAAAATGGATGCGATAAACTAGTCAAGGTATCCTTAAGCGTATGCATATTTTCTAGCCTGTCGCGGCGGCCATTTGTCAGTAAACAGGTGCTAAAGGTAGGTAAAAATAGTACAAAGTTCAATTTCATTTGCAGTGCTGATTTTTACATTTGTGCTAGAAAATATTGTTAAAAATTAATTATGAGCATTGC
Source organism: Cybosia mesomella (assembly GCA_946251805.1). NCBI lineage: Eukaryota > Metazoa > Arthropoda > Insecta > Lepidoptera > Erebidae > Cybosia > Cybosia mesomella. Next base: position 3,705,764 of record OX276400.1, read on the forward strand.
CAACAACGTTCCGACGGTCCTAAGTTTTACCAGAACCCTGGAAGCTCCGAAAAAGTATTTTGCTGAAAATTAGATCTTTCTTTAAGTTTGCCGTATGTTATTACGTAATTCGTTCTTATCAGCAGCACTATCGAATAGTGTACTAATACGGGCTGCGTTTTTTTTTAATCAAGGTATTTGATTCCTGGCGAGCACGATTTTGATCAAAACTAAAACTTCATCATTTGGATTTGGGAAAATCAATATTTCTAGACAGGAATCAAACCTGTTGATTTTGGAGAAAAAATTACACCATTCGATAGTGCAGCTACGGCAAACTTAAGAAAACATCTCATTTTTAACAAAATACCTACCTAACCTAACCTTTTTTTTTAGCGTGTTGAAACTCCCACAGGCTTCACCCTATCGGTGCCGACGATGGGGTGGGCGTGTTGGAACCGGACCGACTAAAACCACACGGTGTCCTACCCAAGCGTCCATTGCCGGGCACCCCGGGTAAGCCCTCGAAAGGATAACCCCAGGATTGCCGGCGGACTTTGGCCGCCACCGCGGCCTCGCCTGGTGGGGTCGGGTTTTATCCCGCTTCGGTGAGTTGGCAGGCGTGTGACACACGACACGCCTCCGCCACGGCCTGCTTCTGTAAAGACGGCGAGTCGGCCAATTGCCGTCCTCAGGCCCCGATCATGGAGGTCGGTAGTCCCGGGCGTAGATGAGTCTGCGGCGTCCTCGCCGCAGACTGCGAAACTCGAGGGGCAGGGTTCTCTCCCGCTCCCTCTCCGCCGTCTCTTTCGCGCGCATTACCTGCTTGCAGAAAGAAGCGGCGACGTGCCACTTGCTCCCGTCGGAGACCACGGCCCTCACCATGGTCTCTAACGAGAGAACGTCCACGCCCAGGACCGCAACGAGATTTTTTTGCGGCGTTGGACTCGCCCACGCAGGGCACTACACCAACGTGTGGAGCGCCGTATCTTTGCCAGGATCCTCGCAGTGCTGGCACTGCGGCGTTGTCTCCCGGTGGATGCGCCATAGATACAAACCGAAACACCCGTGTCCATTAAATATCTGGCACATCCGGTAGGAGAGGTCCCCATGGTCCCTCTCCAACCACTTCTTCATAATCGGTCTCACCGCCGTATTTGTGGATTCCCCCCACCGTGGATGCTCATGTCGCACCCTCCATGTCTCCATGAGTTCCTGGCGGAGCAGGGATCGCTGAGCCCTGATCTCTCTGGGCTCCAGGCTATGACCCCGCTCCAGCACCTCCTCGCGCCACGCCGACGACGACGTAGGCACCCCCCCCCCCCTGCGGCACAAGAGCCCTCGGGTGGTCCGCCACGTCCTGGGCTCTTGGGGCCTTCTGGGCCTCCGTGGATCCCCTTACCATCTGGGTCAGTTGCCTGACCTCCTCCCGGAGGAGCCACTGTTGCTCCAAGGAGTTGGGGAGCTCAGTTTCCAGGCTTGTGACCTGGGCCCTGAGCTTCGCCTCCTCCTCGGAGACGCTCCTACCAAGGAGCTCCTCCAACGCCGTCCTGGTGAGGGCGACGTTTTCCGCCACCGTCTTCTTCTTGCCCGACACATTTTAGGCACCTTTTATGGTGTCAGTAATGCGGGCAAGTGCTTCCTCAGGAGCTTCCTCGCCGCGGGGATGCCTTGGTCCCTGCCACTGGGTAGTGGAGAGACGTGCACCGGCTGCTTCAGCGTTCTAGCCGCCACGGTGGCCAAAATTTTGGCCGGCCGATCGTCCTCGCTCGAGAAGACCGTCCGTTGCCCGGAGCTTCTGGTCCACCCGAGCGAGTCCACTTCCGTCGGAGACTCTCCGCAGTCTCCATGCGGCTGAGAGCTGATTCGTTGTCAGTCCCAGCCGTAGACGGATTCTTCGCGTCCGTATCCCCTCCTACTGGTAGCAGAGTAGCGTGTCTGGTGAAGATGGCCTTAATTGACCGCGAGTGAGGCCACCGCCTCACCTCCTCTTCACCCCCGACTACTTCCACTCCATCATTTCGAATGCCGTTGTTCGAGCCAAGTTCATCGTTAAAATTTCCATCCAGTTTGTTATTATTTTTTTGTGAATCAGTATTATTCATAATAAATCCCACGAGTATGGGGGAAAGATGGTCCATCCATGCGGAGCCCCCTGCACCTGGATAAGCCTATATACTATGGAGGTCGGCTGGTATCCATAGGTTTTAACGACTTCGCTGTCAGGTGTTATAGACTTTTCCTTGTCGTGGGCCGGAAAATGAAGGCAAGCCCTCCGGTCAGCAAGTTCACAGCGTACCTTTCTGGACCACCAGTCAGGTCGTTGCTGATCACCTACCGATTACGGAATGCAAGAGGATGGCTAGTCCTCTCTCACCGGCGGCGGCACAAGTGCCCGTCGGCCCCTGCGTTAGCAGTGGGCCAACCCGCCCCTGGATCCCCCAGGACTCTATGGTGGCCTCCACCACTCCACCATCGCTCGTCCTGTCTCCTGTGAAAGCAGAGGAGTACGGAGAGCGATGTGTTTCCGCCACGTTGGGTATTTGCCGACGATCAATGCCAACCCCATGAAGGGGAAGCCATTGACCGCCACCCAGGGTGTACTGGCCGCTCCGATTCCGTTCCCCCCGGACTGCAGCGGGATCGGAATCGGAATGACACTCGAGGAGGTTACCCAACACACACCCCGAGGATAACCCTTAACCTACCTTTAGCACCTAATAACTGACAAACGGCCGCTCAGACAAGCAAGCAGGTATACATACACTCAAGGGACCTACACCATATTATCCCATACATTTTATCCTTGTAAAATTAAGTGGGCTCTGGCAAAAGTGGGATCTTGGACCATTTTAAAAAGGGGATGAGGTGATTTAATGTCAGCGTTTTCATTGTCATAAAGCGGCGACAGCCCAGTGGCGTACGTAACGGACTGCTGAGACGAGGTCTCGAGTTGGATCCCCAGTCACCCCGGGCACACACCTCTGACTTTTCGTAGTTATGTGTGATGTGCACTAATAAATGTTAATTATCGCTCGCTTAATAAAATGCCCGGAAGATGGCGATAGGCTCGCCCCCTATTAACATAACTGGCGAATCGTGGGTGTGTAATACACCTGTGCCTACCCCTTCGGAGATACAGGCATGAAGTTATATTATGTTATCATTGTCATCTGCTTGCCTTGGTTCCAATCATTTGTCATTCTTTATTTATACATTCCTGTCAGACAGTCTTTCATTTGCTTCGTATCTGCCATGTCTTGTTCCACATATTATCTTCGCGTTAGTCCCGGTCGTATTCCAGGCTTTCACTTCGGAGTCCAGGGTTCGTTTTCCGGCTTTTACTTCTCGACTTCGCACGGTCCATTGTGTGTGTGACGTCAAGCCAGTACTTCTTGGGTTTACCACTTCTACCATTTTTTAGCTTTCACTTACCGCTTCTTACCATCAAGCGGGGTTATATCCACATGCCATATATAAAGAGGCAGCGGTACTCTGGGAGTGCCGACAGAAGAGAAAACTTGAACAATTATGTATGTATTTAGAATTTTGAATCGTCATAATCATCCCTCCTCCCTCCATCGATCCATCCATCCATCCATCCAGCTACAACAAACATGGCGTTGTTAAAACATATAAATGTAAAGCGTCTCAGTGACGTAGGCGTCTCGTTGACCAATAGTGTGATTAAAAAAAACCGCGAGTTTCATGATTTTTGTCCACCCAAAAGTGCTCATATAGAAAGTGCTCAGCGTATCTTTTTTTTATTTTTATTTTTTTCGTGCGGAAATCCCTTCGGATACCCCCCCGCGTGCCAGCGGGGGCGGTTATGTCGGGCTTGAACCGACTAAAACCTCACGCCATCTCGGGTCTACAGACGCCGGGGTGTAAGGTTGCCCATAGAGCATATCCCTCGCACCCCGACTGACCCTGGGCCATCTCCGGTTTCGAGATGGCCCCCTCGGGTTTGGGAACCACGGTGTCCCCGTCTTGCCCCGGTTACGGGGAGGGGCGCTAGTCGCCCCACCGTCCCGGCCTGCTTCTGCTGGGGTGACAGGCGGCTCATGGAGGACGGAGGTCGTTAAGCGACCTCCGGCGCCTGAGTCGCCTGCGACGCGCGGCGAGCAAGTTGCGGGCTCGGCGGGCCGGGAGAGTTCTAAATCTCTCCCGGGCGCGCTCCGCCATCTCCTTCGCGAGCATTACATGCTCGCAGAAGGAGGTGGCGGCGGCCCACGCGCTCGCGCTCCGCACCATTGTACTCAGCGTATCTAAAGAAAGTTTCACTTCAAAAAAATCTATGGTTTTGTTGGATACGGTGCCCTATTATATGAACCGCGTTTATCACTAAGATAAATCTAATCATATAATATTGCACTACTCCATATGACTAATGTTGATAATAACGCCATTCACGCGCGTAGTCATTTTGTTTCTACTAACCATCAACTTCAAAGCGATTACCCATTTGGATCCACAACTTAATCTTTGGATTCCAGGGTCCGTTTATTGCACAGCCTGTGTCAGAGCCTCATCCGTTCTTTTTAGGGTTCCGTTGCCAAATGGCAAAAACCGGAACCCTTATAGATTCGTCATGTCAGTCTGTCTGTCCGTCCGTATGCCACAGCCACTTTTTTCCGAAACTATAAGAACTATGCTGTTGAAACTTGGTAAGTAGATGTATTCTGTGAACCGCATTAAGATTTTCACACAAAAATAAAAAAAAAAACAAATTTTGGGGGCTCCCCATACTTAGAACTGAAACTCAAAAATTTTTTTTTCATCTAACCCATTTGTATAGGTCTTCAAAAATGATATTGAGGTTTCTAATATAATTTTCTCTAAACTGAATAATTTGCGCGAGAGATACTTCCAAAGTGGTAAAATGTGTGTCCCCCCCCCCCCCCGTTACTTCTAAAATAAGAGAATGATAAAACTAAAAAAAATATATAATGTACATTACCATGTAAACTTCTGAAAATTGGTTTGAACAAGATCTAGTAAATAGTTTTTTTAATACGTCATAAATCGTAAAACGCAATTTACCTTTCATTCAATCAACTCAAATATAAAATTTAAAAAAATGCATTATTATGTTACTTACTGCTACAGAACCCTTCATGGGCGAGTCCGACTCGCACTTGGCCGCTTTTTTAGGGTTTTTCTTTAGAAAAACCCTATTGCTAAGGAGTTGTCGTCGACGTCGTCGTCGTTGCCAATTTTCTGTCACGGTTTTGGGTATGAAGGAGATGAGCTATCCAGTTGCTGTTTTCGGTAATAGATTCGTGCTGGGGTGAACCATTGCAAGATAAAAAAAAATCGCAAAAAATCGCAAAAAAAAAAACGCAAAATCGAAAATCCCTTGTATTCGGCTGAGCTCGTCTCAGGAATTCAACTTGTTTTTATTTCGATTTTATTTAATATTGAATATCTAAATATTCTAGGACAAATTACACAACACCAACTTTGTTTTTTATATATATTTAGGACATGTCAATTTGACTTCACCTCGCCTGATGGTAAGCTGAAGGTAAAGTCTCGGGAAAGAGGGTCACCATTACATACACGTACCATGTTAACAATGGTGGCACTCAGCTTGACGGCCTCATCAGAAGAGGATTGTCGTCGCAGCACCGCGTGACCCCCACCGGTCCCACTAGTGCTGCGACCACAATCCCCCTGCCCGGCTATGCACTTGCTGACCACTGAACGCAATCAAACCGAAATTGGATTACTATGGAGGGTTTCTCGCAATCGTGCACGGTGGTACCTACCCGGCCGAATTTTGTGACAAATTTGTGTCATCAAATTTCTATCAACAGACCCAAACTAAGCAGAACTTGTCATATGCGTTCTAGAATGCGGATAAACATACTTAAATACATATTTTTTTTGTAAATACATACATATTATACATAGAAACACCCAGACCAATGCAAATATACATATTTGCACTGAACGGGAATCAAACCCGCGACCTCTGACTTAGCAGCCGAACGCACTACCGCTATGCCACAGAGTATTTGTGTCCGATGTTTATACTTAGTCTCGAATCTTCTTCTCCTTCTTCAAAGGGGATCGTGGTTAAGTGGTACCGGTGTAGGTTAGCACATTGCAAAGTTGAGCAGCACTAGCCAAGGCTAAGTGACCATAATGCGACTGGTTGGATCACCTCCAAGTAGTGTTGCCCAAAATCGGACTGCAAGAACAAGAGTCTTGCAGTCTTGGTCTTGGTCTTGCAGTTTTGCAAGACCAAGACCAAGACCAAGACCACCTATTTTTTGCAAGACCAAGACCAAGACTGACCCTTGCAAGACTTGCGCAAGACAAGACTACGTCTGCAAGACTCTTGCAGTCTTGCAGTGAAGTCAAACTGAGATTTGAGCATTTTTAATACCTTTTTTTTTTTTTTTTTTTTTTTTTTTTTTTTTTTTTTCGTGCGGAAATCCCTTCGGATACCCCCCCGCGTGCCAGCGGGGGCGGTTATGTCGGGCTTGAACCGGAGTATGTAGGTACTAGGTATTTAGTTTCTATACCACAGAATAAATAATAGTACCTAGGTACCTACTACGTCTATACCTACTGATAGAATGATAGACGGAGGCTGTGGTAGGTACCTTACCTATTCCGTGGCGTAGTGGTAGTGAACGCGACCGGTACGCAGGAGGCGCGGGTTTGATCCCCGCTCAGTGCAAATATTTGTGTGCATGAAAATGGGTATTTGCATTGGTCTGGTCGTGCCTCGGAGAGCACGTTAAGCCGTCGGTCCCGGTTGCCATACGAACATCTGTGACAGTCGTTACGGGTAGTTGGAGCCCTCAAAAGTCCGACTAGTCTAACTACAGAACTTCGATATCGCCAATTAATTGGTTGTGGAGGTCCGACGTCAGTCGCTTCACGGAAAATATCGTAGTTAGCCGCAACTTAGACTAGAAAGCCGACCCTAACTGAGTTGGGAAAAGGCTCAGAGAATGATGATGAGATAAGGTACTTACCACCATACTTACCTGTTGCTTTTTTGTAGTATGTTTTTATACCTACCTATGTTTAGCGTAGGTAAATAGAAAGGAAACTTCACTGACCTTGAACCTAAAGCCCTAGTTAATGAAGAGCACAGGCGGTAATTAGTACCTATTCCATTTTCCCTTAGAGACAAATTGCCACATGTTGTTATACCTATGTATCATACCACTGGCAGCCGTACGACCCGATGTCTGACGTGCGTGCCAATATAGACGTGGCACAAGCCGCGCTAGCCAACGACTGAAGTTCTTTTCATCGTAGGCAGGTAGGTACACTAGGTACTTAATCGCGCTCATTGTCGGTAGTTACTAGTTACCGACAATCAGCGCGAGCGGCGACTTGCGCAGTGTCAATGTGAAAGTTTGTGAAGATGTTTGTATGTTTGTTTGTTACTCAATCACGCTCTAACGGCTAACGGCTCTGGATTTGGTACAGAGTTACATTAGAGCCTCGATCCTAGAATAACACATAGGTTACCTACTTTTTATCCCGAGAATAAGTAGATACACACACACACACGATTTTTTAATTCATAATCTGTAATAGGCGCGTGTCCCTCAATTGTTTTAAATTACTGTGTAATATGAATGGTTTGTGTTTTAATATTTTTAGAAGTAGGTAGGCCACTAGCCACTATCATTCGGCAGAGGAACGAACGTTTTTTAAAGACACTCGGTTCTGTTCTGGCGACGCCGCCGCCGACGACGTGACGCTTATTATGAGAATATGCAGTTTCAATGTAAAGTAGGTACCTACCTACTTACTTATGTGACACAAGACTCGAAGTCCTTTATATTTATTTAAGCTTCATGTAGATACAAAGAGGACTTGCACTTATTTGCACTTATCGATCTATGCATTTGTTGTAGGTACCTTTTTTTTTTTTTTTGTTGTAGGTACCTATTATTTCATTGACAGCCCCTATTAAAGGTCTCAAGATTCATCAACTATCACTGACTGTAGGTACGTATACCATTATACCGCCGATTTTTGCCTATTTGGCACATGGAAATGTATGTACTTGCCACGCTAAAGCTTTATGCCTACTCTCCACGTGTAACATTTGTCAAAGAGATACCGCTTTAAAATAAAGATTTTAATATAGAGATAAAACGACATTATGGCTGCCGTCAAAGGACACCGGCGAAAGGGGACGGATTGGGCGCGTTTTTACTGATTAATCAGAATCGAATAAGACGATTATAAATATATTTATTTTTTCATTAATTGCTATTTGTGTAAATAGTGTTGAAATACAAGGTAGGTTACTAGGTAGGTACCTACTAATTCATTATCAAATTGAATATTGTTACTATTTACTGCACTGAACGTGTACGTTGGTTATTGCAAAAAATCTAGCCTATGTAGGTGGGTAGGTAGGTAGGTACCTAATATTACTGTAAAGTTTCATCAAAATCAGTTTACGTCTGTTTTTTTTTTTTATGTTTCTACGGCGGTAAACATGCCTACGGCCCACCTGATGGAAAGTGGTCACCGTAGCCTATAGACGTTTGCAACACCAAGGCTGCTACTAACGCGTTACCGCCTGAAGGAGACGGTGGAAAGAGAAAGGCAGGATAAAGGAGGCGGAAGGGGAGAGAGGAAGAGGAGGGATGGGAGTTTGGGCCTCCGGAACTGACACTCACCGAACGAAACACAACAGTAGATCTGTTATTTTACGTCGATATTCTGTGCCAGGGTGGTAACTACCCGGTCGAGCCGGCCCATTCATGCTGACACCTAACGGTTCCAGCGGGGCTCTACCACCAGTAATATAAGTATATTACTGTATACGTAATACACATTCCTACATACATATGCTCACGCCCGTAATTCCCAAAGGGGTAGGCAGAGGAGTATTTAACACCAACATTTTGTCGATTGGGCACTTTGTCTTGGGCTGTGTGTTTATTGTCGGATGTAGAACAGCCCCTATCCCATAGTCGCCTTCTACGACACCCATGAAAAGAGATGGGGTGGTCCTATTCTACTCCACCGGGAACCAAACCAGCACGGCAAATACTTACGTTACGTAAAATTAAACAGCCCAATTGTAGAGGTGACCAATGAATGTGATGATGAGTTTACTTCTCAGAAATTATTTATCACTAAAATAAAATCGATACATAAATGCTTTAAAAATAAATAGAGTTTTGTGTGAGAATCAAAGTTATGCTTTATGTGATCCAATTATTCTATTTCCATGAATTTAATGGATTTAAATCGGAAAAAGTGAATATCCAGATTCTATTTCCGCCTGAATTCACCCCTGTACAGCTAATACATATAATACAATAAATCTACGATATTTTTGATATTTACCGACAAAGACGTGGCGGTATATTAAAAGAGTTTGCGACAAGTGAATTTCTTTTTTGATTTTGCCGCTCTGAAGTCAAAGGTATCCGACATTTCAAAGACTAATTAAATTAAGTTTCTGGGTGCTCAAAAGTGTCATAACTCATAACGAACGGACACGATAACCTGCAAGTTGTCATGCAACCTGCAAATCCTGCAATAGTCCTTGCAATGAATATTGTAGCCACACCATAAAGATAGATAGATGTTATAGTATTATACCTACTTGATCACAGGGATAGTACCTAACCTACCTAATAGGGTTAGTGCTTAGTGCAATAGTCTTAAAAAAACTTAAAAAAAGGTGGGTTGAAGTCAATTAATAATAATTTCGTTCCTCTTTTGATAGAATTCACTTAGTTACCTCCGTCACTTTTTTGTTTTGCTCGGATTGCAGAGATTGGATTTGAGGAATTTGATACTACGTTAAGATTACGTTTCTGTTTTTATAGTCTTTGGAAGGATATTATTTTTGTCAATAGATGCCGAACGTAGGTTATGTAGGTATCTTTTGGCCTTTCGGCATGTGCTGTATATAAGGGCGTTCATCATGATAAAAATGCATTTTGGTTTTGATTAAGCTGCGCTTAGAGTCAACCGGGTTTTAAAATGAGTGACATAGATTCCAATAGTTCTAGTCAGAGTAGTGAGAGTTGGACTAGGTCTAAAAGACTAAAAAGTAAATTTGATGAGTTTTTCGATATAATTCATGCCACTGAAACTGCTACATGTAAGTTATGCCACCATAAGAAAGTTGAAATCAAAATGAAGAACAGAAATACTTCAGGAGGAAGCATCTACTGTCTTTTCACGAGAAGGAATCGCGACTATTACTTCCTGCAAGTCAACTAATCAAGCAAAAGCCAACAAAGGGGCCCATATCAAAGTTTTTAATGAGTGATGGAGAAAATAGACAGGTAAGAAAAAATACCTACCTAAGTGTTAATATACGTAATTATAGTTAGGTACCTACCTAATTACCAACAACAAAACATATAAAAGTATGGCAATTCTGGTAACAAGTAGGTAGATACCTATTTAACATTTTTTTCCGCCCCATGTCATTGGTTGTGCGTGGGAGATTGTCGTGCACATTTCTCTCCCCGGCTGACCCAGAGCCGTATATCTCGCCATGCATTACAAATTGCGTTGGTGCGCCAACAAAACAATTTGTAATGCATAAATATCGATGTAGATAAAAAAGTGGTCTATGCAGATAAATGAATCATAATTATGACCGATTAATTACTAATATTCCCGGTAACCCCTGCAACTAAGCTAAATTGCTTGTGCTAGGAGTGGGTTCACATTCGGTAGTGTAATGGCTAGAATTCGAGCCCGGGACCTCTCAATAGTAAGGGACTCCTTAACCACTAAGCTATCGACGCTTCTCACAATAATAACGAAAATAACTGAATTTGTTTACAGAGACTTCGACCGGGTTCGATTCCCGGTTACCTATGTATGAAAGTTAGTAGAAAAGTTTGAATGTCATTATTATTAACTGAATTTGTTTACAGAGACTTCGACCGGGTTCGATTCCCGGTTATGTATGAAAGTTAGTAGAAAAGTTTGAATGTCATTATTATTAACTGAATTTGTTTACAGAGACTTCGACCGGGTTCGATTCCCGGTTATGTATGAAAGTTAGTAGAAAAGTTTGAATGTCATTATTATTAACTGAATTTGTTTACAGAGACTTCGACCGGGTTCGATTCCCGGTTATGTATGAAAGTTAGAAGAAAAGTTTGACTGTCATTATTATTATATCCAAAATCGAAGCCATGGTTGCTAATAACAAATCTCGCTATATCTCATAGTTTCTAACTTCTCCCCACTGACCCATTTGGGTTGATCACTCTGTATACTATCATAATACATTTAGTGAAAAGCTGTTAATTAATAATAATTAAACGACGAACAAACAAAATATTCATAGTATTGATGTTGTATTGTATCATATAATTATCATAATATGTTTTATTATTTTATTTCAGCCAGCACTTTCTAGAAACCGCAGTGAAAACTTTGTGGCAGCTACAGTTGATTGGATTGTGAAAAAATATCTTCCTTTCTCATTTTTTGATGATGAAGATACACAAGAATATTTTCGATCCATTTGCCCGAACCCGATGATGGTATTTCCTAAAAGGTCAACTCTCAGACGGAAGATTAAAGAGCGATTTGAAGAACTACAATCTCATGTTAAGAACCGACTACAACATTACTCGTGCAAAATGTCATTTACCATAGATGGATGGACCTCTATTGCTGGTAGGAGTTACTATGGCGTCACTGTGCACTATATAGACAACGAGTGGAAATATCGATCTATAGTCCTTGATTTTATGCCTTCACACGGTCGACATACTGGGGAAGATATTGCAACTATTTTCCACGAATGTTTAGTTGAATATGATTTGGTTGATAAAATACAGGGTATTACGGTCGACAACGCTAGTGCAAATACGCAATTTATGTTTGAACTTGGCAAACAAATGCCACATTTTGACTCAGACAATCAACATTTCCGGTGCTTTGCTCACATTTTGAACCTTGGTGTACAAGATTTATTAAAAACTTTAGCATTACATAGTGACACTGAAAATGCAGAAAGAGAACAGCAGTATGAAGAGGAAAGTGAAGAAGATGAAGAACATATTCCAAATATTGCTGACTCACGTACAGCGATTACAAAATTACGCAGTATTTGTTGTAAAATAAAAAGAAGTGAGATCTTAAAAAGAAAGTTCCACTCTGCTTGTGAAGCATCTGGTGTGCCAGCTGATCTTAATCCCATACTTGACTGTCCAACAAGATGGAATTCTACACATGATATGATTGGATTTGGTATAAAAGTCCGAATGGGTATTAACATATTGTGTACTTCTGTCAGCGAATTAAACGATTTTCAAATCACGGAAATTGAATGGCGAATACTCGACAAAATATATAAGTTTCTAATAAACTTTAAAGTTTTATCAACTAAACTTGGTGGAGAAAAATATGTTACAATACCGCTAGTCGTTGTGTCATTCAATCTTTTACTGGATAAAATTGAATCCATGGCAAAACAATTAGACGAGAAACCAAATCGAACCGAAGTGGACGAAAAGCTCGTTCTGGGTTTTCAAGCAGCCCGAGATTAAATGCTTAAGCATTATAAGAAGAGCAACTGGATTTACTGTACAAGTTTAATTTTAGACCCTAGGCACAAAGCTGAGACTTTCGAAATGACTACGTGGGGACAGCAAATAAAAACAGAAAGCCTGCGCAAATTCAATGAAATTTATACGCAATATAAAAGTAGAATAAACCTTATGTCTAAGTCTCCACAGAACAATGAAAATATTGAAAATATTCTTCACGATCATGATGAAGATATTGAAGATGAAGACATAATAGATTTCGAGAAGCTATACACAGGTCCCTCTACGTCTTCAGGATCTGGCTGTGGCTTAATGAAAACTGACGAGTTGGAGGAGTATTTAAGTAAGCCGAGAGCCACCAGCTCGGAAGACATTTTAGAGTGGTGGAGGACGCATGAAACGGAATATCCGATTTTATCCAAGATGGCTCGTGATTTTCTTTCAATACCTGCAACTTCAGTACCCGCTGAAAGATTATTTTCTAAAGCATCACTAGTAATAAGAAAACACAGAAATAGGTTAAGTGATGAGTCAGCCAGGTGGTTACTTTGCATTAATTCTTGGTCAAAAGAATTATTCTACCTGATAAAAAATCTACCTGATATTTACCATGTTTATTGTTTCTTGAGCTTAAAATTGATAATTTCAATAAATAGTATTTTGCATACTTTGTCTTTATTATGTTTCCTTCCATATATGGTGATTACGATTACTATCACTATTTATCTTGACAATATTTAAAAAATGATGTCAAGTCATTGACATAGGAATCTATGTCAATGTAATCTCAAGTTTCCATACTTCATTACGATGTTTCATATCTTACTAAATCACACTAAGCAATTGATAAGTGCGAGACTTGCAAGACTCGCAAGACTCTTGCTGCAAGACCAAGACCAAGACCGAGACTGAGCGTGCAAGACCAAGACCAAGACCAAGACCAGGGGTATCGGTGCAAGACCAAGACCAAGACTGGCTCAAGTCTCGTCTTGGTCTTGCAATGGGCAACACTACCTCCAAGTTTGGTGCACCCTGGGCAACTTGGGCGATGACGCATCATTGATTGCTCCTCTGGAGTAGCTGGCGTCAACGTCAACGGCCAAGAGTCTGACCAAACGGCCCTTTTCAGGGCCAGCTGACCCCATTGCACGAGTGGGTCGTGGCATGGCGGGCCTGCAAGGCCCGCGGGGGTGGTCGCTCCAGGTACCCCTCTGCTGTTATCAGAGGGGACACTGCGAATGGCCCAGAGTCAGTCGGAGTGCGAGGGATATGCTCTATGGGTAACCGTACACCCCGGCGTCTGTAGACCCGAGACGGCGTGCGGTTTTAGTCGGTTCAAGCCCGACATAACCGCCCCCGCTAGCCGGCGGGGGGTATCCGAAGGGATTTCCGCACAATAAAAAAAAAACAAGGGTAAGTGACCATTCTTCTAACACATTGAGATGCCTCCGTACCCCGGAGACCACGTTAAGCCGTCGGTCCCGGTTGCCATACGAACATCTGTGTCAGTCGTTATGGGCAGTTGGAGCCCTAAAATGTCTGACAACTGGTTTAACTACAAAATCTCGATATCACCAGTGGATTGTGGAGTTCACATGGCAATCGTTAAACGGAAAATATAGAAATCCAGACGCTTCGCAGTCAGACTGAGAAGCCGAACCCTACTGAGTTGAGAAAGGCTTTGCTGATGAGGATGATAATCTCTTTTTTGTGCTTCTATCTTAAAATACTTCACACGTGTCACTCTAAAATAATCTTATAGGTTTGTACACTTATGAAAGTGTAGCTTCATTTCAATATAAGTCACATTTATTTCAATATGAGTCATAGTTGAAATAAAACTATTTTTAACGGCTTCTATCGCGATTTACTTTGATGTTATTTTTTATTTTACATTGATCCCGACGTTTCGGTTGCTTTTCAGCAGCCATGGTCACGGGGAGACTCGTGGTCCGTTAAAAATAGTTTTATTTCAATGTGTGACGTTCGCGTAAACGTCCGAAAATATCATGAGTCATTGTATTATTCCTCAATCACTCAACTTTCATTTTACAAGTCACTGGTTGTACAGTTAGATAACGACATTTTTTTTCTTATTTTATAATGTATACATAAGCATACATATATATAAATACTTACTATAGATATTACTTGCTGGGAGAAAACTCAATACTGAGTTAAGCTTGTCTTTGTTCACATAAAAATTTTTTTTCGTTAAATAGTTAAGTACCTATATTGATAACTGGCTGTTGCCCGCGACTTCGTACGCGTTAAGTTCGGAATAGATCAAGGTATGTTTATTTCTGTAGTCTCGATACTAACATGTAAATATAAGTTATTTTATTTAATGGACCGGATGAGGTGATGTAGTACACTCGTATTACATTGACAATTCATTCAAAATTGACAGAGAAATATGTAACTTCGAAATCAATTCTGCCCGATTCCTTAATATAATAGCGTGATCATATTCATTATGATATACCTACGTGTGTAACTCTGTGGCGTTTCGAGATATTACATTTTACTGCTATTTACCTTTAAGGTATAGCGTGATGAGTACCTAATAGTCCAGATTTTGACCCTTGTGGTGCTCTTTAGCGCATGCCTCGAAAGGGGCCAGTTTCCAAAAGCTTGGAAGACGGGGAAACTGGTCCTTATCCGGAAGGCGGGGCGGCCGGCGGACCAGCCATCCGGTTACCGGCCGATCGTGTTGCTCGACGAGGTGTGCAAGCTCTTTGAGCGGATTATTGCAGAGCGCCTCGTCGAGCATCTCACGAACGTGGGGCCAGATCTGGCGGACAACCAGTTCGGTTTCCGACGGGGGCGCTCCACCGTGGAAGCGATCATGCGCGTTAGGCGCCTGGCGGAGGAAGTAGTCTCGCGGGGTGGGGTGGTGGTGGCGGGGTCTCTCGACATCGCCAACGCCTTCAACACCCTACCCTGGAGCTGCGTTAGGGAGGCGCTCGCGTATCACGGAGTGCCTCCTTACCTCCGCCGCATTGTCGAGGCATACCTATCCGAGAGGGCCATAGTTTACCCGAGCTGGCTAGGGCCAGGGCGGCGAGAAGTGTCGTGCGGTGTTCCGCAGGGGTCGGTCCTAGGGCCACTCCTGTGGAACATCGGATACGACTGGGTGCTGCGCGGTTCGTTGCTCGAGGGTGTCAGCATAACGTGTTATGCTGACGACACCCTCGTGTCTACGCCGATATGCGTATATTTTAGTATAATAATTTGATTGTAGAATTTATTCCTAATTGACTAAATATTTTAATTAATGCTAACACCTATTAGTTTTATATAATATTTTTAATACATATCATTCTATTCTATAACGTGATCTGTAAACGACACGCAATTAGTTATTGCTAAATCATCGTTAACATCATTCGTTACAGACTACCTACCTTAAGATCATCCAATTTGCACTAGCGCTCTCAATACCAAAAATTGTAAAAGGAATAAATTTTCATTATATTTCAAGTTCAAGCACTTATTTTATTTGTCTTTGTTCTGTATTGAACACCTCGTTATGGCGCGGGGAGCAACGCACCGCAGTGCGGCACTAAAGGCCACGGCAGGGGTTGCTCAAGTCGTGGGTCGAATACGGCGGCTGGGACTCGAGGTGGCTCTCCACAAATCCGAGGCTATGTGTTTCCACGGGCCTCGGAGGGGGCCACCTGCGGGAACCAGCATAACCGTAGGGGGCGTAAGCATCGGCATCGAGCCCACGATGAAGTACCTTGGGCTCGTACTCGATAGCCGATGGGACTTCGGACCTCATCTCCGAAGTCTGGTTCCGAAACTGAGGGGGGCTGAGCCGCGCTATCGCGGCTGATGCCCAACGTTAAGGGACCCAACGGCCCCACTAGGAGACTGTACCTGGGGATCGTGCGAAGCATGGCCCTGTACGGGGCCCCAGTATGGGCGGAGACTCTGGCGGCCCGCAACGTGGCTGTATTAAACAGCCCGTTAAAAGCGATGGCCGTCAGAGTCATCAGGGGGTATCGCACGATCTCCGTCGAGGCGGCATGCCTTCTAGCCGGGACCCCTCCATGGGACCTGGAAGCGAGAGCCCTTGCGCTGCTGTACCAGTGGCGCAAGGAGGCGCTGGAGCGGGGCCATAGGCCGGAGCCCCGAGAAATCAGGGCTCAGCGGTCCCTGCTCCGCCAGGAACTAATGGGGACATGGATGGTGCGACTTGAGCACCCAAGGTGGGGGGAATCCACCATTGCGGCGGTGAGACCGATCATGAAGGAGTGGTTGGAGAGGGAACATGGGGACCTCTCCTACCGGATGTGCCAGATGGTTACCGGACACGGGTGCTTCGGTAAGTATCTGTGGCGCATCCACCGGGAGACAACGCCGCAGTGCCAGCACTGCGAGGATCCTGGCGAAGACACGGCGCTCCACACGTTGGTGGAGTGCCCTGCGTGGGCGAGTCAACGCCGGGATCTCGTTGCGGTCCTGGGCGTGGACGTTCTCTCGTTGGAGACCATGGTGAGGGCCGTGGTCTCCGACGGGAGCAAGTGGCACGCCGCCGCCTCTTTCTGCGAGCAGGTAATGCGCGCGAAAGAGACGGCGGAGAGGGAGCGGGAGAGAACCCTGCCCCCCGAGTTTCGCAGTCTGCGGCGAGGACGCCGCAGACTCATCTACGCCCGGGACTTCCGACCTCCATGATCGGGGCCTGAGGACGGCAGTTGGCCGACTCGCCGTCCTTACAGAAGCAGGCCGTGGCGGAGGCGTGTCGTGTGTGCCCTACACACGCCTGCCAACTCACCGAAGCGGGATAAAACCCGACCCCACCAGGCGAGGCCGCGGTGGCGGCCAAAGTCCGCCGGCAACCCTGGGGTTATCCTTTCGAGGGCTTACCCGGGGTGCCCGGCAACGGACACTTGGGGAGGACACCGTGCGGTTTTAGTCGCGACACGACATAACCACCCCCGCTGGCCGGCGGGGGGGGTATCCGAAGGGATTTCCGCACGTTAAAAAAAAAAAAAAAAAAAAAGATTTTGACCCTGTCTGAGTTCTGCTGAACTGTAAAACAAATTTCGTAAAGACCTCTTCTTAGTCGTGCACTCTTGACAGAGTGGTCGTGGTTATGATGGGGGGTCCTGATGAACGGCTGCTCGTGCAATGCGCCGCCATCGCTCTCTGTTGGTTGCGTTGTGGGAGCAGTCGGTCATGGTGGATTGTGTTAGGGAGGTGATGAGGTCCGACCATCTAGTTGGAGAGCGACCACGGGACCTTTTGCCCTCCATTCTGCCCTGTACCACGAGACGCTCCATCGAGTCTTCATTCCGTGTCAGGTGCCCAAAGAACTTGAGTATTCGTATTTGCACAGTCGACGATAATCTCTCCTTTATGTGAAGTTCTTTGAGGATGGAGACATTAGTCCTATGCGCGGTCCACGGAATCCTGAGGAGACGTCTCCAGCACCACATTTCCAGTGCATCTATTTTTCTCCGCTCTTTTTGTCTCAGAGTCCATGTCTCAGCTCCGTACAGAAGAATTGGAAAGACCAGACTCCGCATCAGACGAACCTTGGTGGTTTTGGTTATCCGGCGGTCCTTCCAAATCCTGGAGAGCCTTTCAGCAGCTGATCGTGTAATAGCGCAACGTCTCCTGATTTCCTCCTCGCAGCCTCCGCTGTTGGTGATGTTAGAACCCAAGTAGATGTAGTTCTGCACAACGTAAAGACCTACCTTGTGATAATAAAGTTGTCATCAATACTAGTTAAGACCGATTTCACTCTACTGCTTGTATCGTACCTATAATAACGTGATGATATATGTCGCAGTCTATGACCATGCCCTAAAAGAATGTCTATCAAAATTTCAGCTAAATCTGTTAAGCGGTATTCAAGTGATGCTCGGACATCGATAATTAAAAGCTGCCAAACTGACAAAAAACCTAAAAATCTATCACAATACGTGCGCCTGATGTAATTATTATAAGTCAGCGATTAATGTTATATTTGACTTGCTGTACCTTTTTTACTAGGCGCGACCGAACAATAAAATTGTCTTCTTCAAGCCAACGGCAATCTCGATATGTTATGATTATATACACAATATACATATTAAACTAAATAATATTTTGCATATCAGTTAAAATAGACCAATAGTTCAAAGAAAATGTACCTACTTACAGAATAATTAGTAAATAATAGACATACCTTTTTTTTTTTTTTTTTTTTTTTCGTGCGGAAATCCCTTCGGATACCGCCCCCGCTGGAGAGCGGGGGGTCTCCAGCGAGGGCGGTTATGTCGGGCTTGCACCGACTAAAACCGCACGCCGTCTCGGGTCTTAAGACGCCGGGGTGTAAGGTTACCCATAGAGCATATCCCTCGCACCCCTACTGACCCTGGGTCATCTCCGGTTTCGAGATGGCCCCCTTACTTGCTCTCCACTGTGCCCTCTGCTAATCAGAGGGACACGTGGAAAGCTTCCGATCAGCCCTCAACAGGGCCGTCCTCGCCTCGGTCGGAGTTGGCCGTAGGCGGCAGCGTCTCTCCCACCCTAGGAGAGAGGCGCTGCCGTCTCCGTTGCCCAGGGTGCACCGCGTGGAGGTCCCCAACCAAGCACCCCAAATAATAGACATACCTAATAAACTACTATTTTATGATGTATCTGGATATGAGAAGAGGTCTTCTGACACAGGTATCTTTTTACTTAAAAGAAGTCCTCAACAAATATATTTTATGTAAATGTTTATTGGTGAAGAAATGAAATAAAATATTATTAAAATATTATTATACAAAGTTTTGGAAATAGTACATTATTGCGATGGCCTTGAAATGGGCAATTGCAGGTCGAGTATGAGTTTGAAGGTCGAGCCGTGGGCGAGGACTTCACTTATACGAGACAAGCAACCGCCATTTCCGCCGAGGCATATTTTCTGCTTTTCACGAAAGTTTAATTTAATTAATATTAAAGACTACATTTAATATCACAGCACGCCGTTTCATACTACATTGCTGGAGCGATGTAATGTTCCATTTTCAAAAAACGTCAAAGTCGATACCTCGCGTGTTCTTTTTTTCGATAATAAAGACAATATTTACATGCATGTTTGAGAAAAGTAAATTTATTCCTTATATTTTTGATTTCTACATTCACCCTCAAAAGTTGCTGAACAGTATCAATATAAATAAATTTTACATTGAATGATCATTATCTTAGCGATGATCCCGGTGGCATTCGAGGCTTGTACTAAAACCGCACGCCGTCTCGGGTCTTCAGACGCTGGGGTGTAAGGTTGCCCATAAAGCATTTCCCTCGCACCCCGACTAACCCTGGGCCATATCCGGTTTCGAGATGCCTCCTTCGGTTTTGGGAACCACGGTGTCCCCGTCTTGCTTGGAGAGGGGGGAGGGCTGCTTCTGCTGGGGTGACAGGTGGCCTCACCTGCAAAGTCAAAGTCAAAAAGCATTTATTCTGTATAGACCATTAATACGGAACTTACAAAACGTCATAAAATAATAAATAATCTAATGTTTGGCAAATGGACCACGGGTTCGAAACGCGGCCCTGTCCTGAGAAGACTCCGGCAAGAAACTCAGCGGGCTGGTTTTTTTTTGGTTTATTTACAAACATATTTACTTAACCTAAGTACAATATTTCATTTGAGTAGCATAGAGAGAGAGCAAACAGTTCATATCCAAGCTTGTTTGTCGTCTAAATAGTCTTGAATTTTATAGTAGCCTTTTTGGCAGAGTTTACTTTTAATTTGGCTTTTAAATTTATGAAGAGGTAGATTCTTCATTTCACTAGGAAGCTTGTTGTAGAAGCGTATACAGTTACCCTGAAAGGAATGACTAATCTTGTGGAGTCGACTATTACAAACCACAAGATTGTTTTTATTTCTAGTATTTACGTTATGTATATCACAAAGCCTTAAAAAATTGGAAATGTTTCTTCTAACATACAAAAGATTTTCAAAAATATATTGGGAAACTACAGTTAGAATGTTTATTTCTTTGAACTTTTCTCGGAGGGAGACTCTTGGGCCCAACTTATAAATTGCCCGCACCGCCCGCTTTTGCAGTACAAAGATTGTATTTAAATCTGCGGCATTACCCCAAAGGAGAATGCCGTAGCTCATAATACTATGGAAATAACTGAAATAAACTATTCTAGCGGTATCTATGTCTGTTAAAGTCCTAATCTTTTTCACAGCGTAGGAAGCAGAACTTAACCTACTAGCTATTTTTTCAATATGTGATCCCCACTGTAATTTAGCATCGATACTTAAACCTAAGAACATGGTTGATTCCACAAGGCTCAACAACTGTCCATTAAGTTGTACATTGGTTTCCACCTGTGTAACATTAGGTAAGGTGAATTTAATACATTTGGTTTTTTTTCATTAAGGCAAAGATTATTTATATTAAACCAATGAACCACTCGTGAGATTGCGTTGTTCACTTCGTCATAATTATCTAATTGTCTTTTAATTTTTAATATTAAGGAAGTATCATCAGCAAACAAAACAATACTATTTTTATCCCTTACGTAGTAAGGGAGGTCATTTATATAAATTAAAAATAAAAATGGTCCAAGTATCGAACCCTGTGGAACGCCCATCGAAACCAAAGATCCCACCGAACGTGTACCGTTCACATCGACCCTCTGAATTCTATTGTTTAAATAAGAAGTCAAAAGGTCGAGAGCCTTGTTCCTTATTACGTAATGATCTAATTTCCTGACCAATGTATCATGGTGGACGCAATCGAAGGCTCTGGATAGATCGCAGAAAACACCTAATGCATCCTGCTTATCCTCCCAGGCCTCGTAAATACATTTCAATAACTAAACCTGCCACCCCCAGGCCTGCGCTCATGGAGGACGTAGTCGCCTGCGACGTGCGGCGAGCATGTAGGCTTGTACATCAGAGCCCGGGGTCTGTTTGACATTTTGTTTACCTTATTTTGGCTATTATAGAAGCCAAGGGCGTCGCCAGCCCTTGGCCCAGGGAGAGGCAAAATTAATACACACAAATAATGATTTATTAAATTCATATTAAAAATTGTGTTAATAATAATAACTTTTTCTCTTTGTTTTTTTTTTGTTTTTATTTTGAATTTTTTTATTCATTTTAAATTAATTACCTACTTAAAAGGATATTCTTTTCATTCAACTAATAATAACATACATTTTCAATATCGAATTAAACTATTTATTTATGAACACTTTTTAATTGTATGGCAAAATGTAACAAATATAAGCAAAAAGAAATAAAAAGAAATAAGTTTGACTCAAAGTGAAATAGAAACTAATTTTGAAGCGTCGGTAGCTTAGTGGTTAAGGAGTCGACCCTATGATCGAGAGGTCCCGGGTTCGAATCCTGGCCATTACACTACCGACGTGAACCCACTCCTAACACAAGCAATTAAGCTTAGCTGGAGGGGTTGGGGGGAATATTACTAATTTCGGTTACTAATATTCCTTAACTAACTTACAGGTTCATAATCTACAACTCTACTATGACATTCATATTATAAATGTCCTCATTCCGGGCGAGAAAAAGTGGTGGATCCTTCTTTCTCGCCTGGCACCTGGAACGTCATAGTAAGCCCTCCGTACATAAGTTTCTACTGGGGTTACCCTTTCGAGGGCGTACCCGGGGTACCTAGCAATGGGTGCTTGGGATAGACACCATGTGGTTTTAGTCGGTCCGATTCCGACATACCCACGTCATTGCTGGCGCCGATGGGGTGAAGCCAGTGGAGATTTCCATACACAAAAAAAAACAACCTCAGAAATAAGCCCTAAGAAATTAAATAATTTTTTTAATTATTTTTTTTCTTTAATATTGTAGGACAAAGTACACAACGCCATCTAGACCCAAACTAAGCAGAGCTTGTCATATGGGATCTAGAATGCGGATAAACATACTTAAATACTTTTTTTTGTAAATAAATACATACCTATTATACATAGAAACACCCAGACCAATGCAATTATACATGTTTGCACTGAGCGGGAATCGAACCCGCAACCTTTGGCTTAGCAGTCGAATGCACTACCGCTACGCCACAGAGGTCAGAGGAATTAAAGCATAAATAATTTGCAATGTTCAGAAGAAGTTTAATTAATATATTTCATGTTTTGTTGAATGTATAAAAATGGTGATTGTTATTTCCAGCTAAGTCGATCGATAACTTGGTATGTATTAAGCTCCCTCGGTTGGTCTCCCCGTGACCATGGCTGCTGATAAGCAACCGAATTATTTATTATTTCCAACGGGGACGCCGGTGACCTGGCGGGTGATCAACTCTACCTTAGTGGGTCATTTCACCCAGTTCCCCTGATCCTCCCTTTTGGGAAGAATGTGGTTATCCGGCAATTACGGCGTTCCGTCGAACCTACCTGTATCCTTGCAAAATCTTACGATCTGGACCACCTTTATTAGATCCTCCAGGTCTTCTGTGTCCAGTGTATCCAACCCCATTGTCTCCCATCTTATCATTGAGTACATGGGGCATTCGGCGAGCAGGTGGAAGCTGGTCTCGTCACCATCCATGCACTCCGGGCATTTGAGGTCGGTTTTCATGCCTATCAGTGTCAGGTGCCTGTGTCCTGTTAACACTTCTATGACGAGCCTCATGCTTACTCTAGAGAGTTTTATCAGCTGGCTCGTCCTTTTTTTGTCTATGCCTTTTATGAATATCTTCAACTGTCTTATGCCTGTCGATGATTTCCATCTCCGATAAGCAACCGAAACGTCGGGATCAATGTGAAATATAAAATAACATCAAATAAGTCGCAATAGAAGCCGTTAAAAATAGTTTTATTTCAATGTATTAAGCTACTTTTGAGGGCGATTGTACATTATACATGAATTCTTATTCTAAATCTTGATGCAGAGATTTTGTTTTCACGAGGAACTTGATTGTACATCATTTAGGTTTAGTTTAAGGTAGGGCTACGATTTTTGTTTTTCTATCTGGCGGTAGAAATAAGCAGACCACTGCGGCACCTGTAAACGTAACACATGCTGGGCATAAATCAATTTTCATTTTAACCTATGTAAACCTAAAAATGTAGCGAGAATGGATGAAAGAAGATTGACAAAACAGATTTATCAGGTCCATACAACCTCGTATGAGGAACTCGGTAAAGGTCATCTGTTTTTTTTTTCATGTATGAAGTCCCTCTAGGGTACCACCTCACCGGGACTAGCGGTGAAATGGCTATGTCGGAATCAAACCGACTAAAATATTATTGGTACATTTTTATTTTCTTGCGGAAATCCCTTTGGATCCCCGCAAGCCAGCGGGGGCGGTTATGTCGGGCTGTGTCACATTGCACATTGTTCTATTAAGTGATATTGGTGGAATATGTAGTCGATTCTTTCATTTGATATCGATTCATAGTGTACTAATATTATCTGTATCTTTCATCGACTCTGTCTATGGTTAGCTGTGGTCAACCCTATCGGCAGAGTGCAATATTCTCTATGGGTAGGCAGGATTATTTAGTAGATTGTTGATACATTTTGATCCCCAATAACAGTCACAGAGTGTTGGCTAAGGATTGAAAGGGCCTGTGATCCCCACTAAATTACTAGTCCGCAAAGGTTATAAATGTGAGTGCAGCGGTTTTGCAAACCCCTAATTTTCTGCATCGCTTACACAAGCACTGGCTAGCCCTCTGGTACTGAGCCGTGGGTGAGAATTTAACAATTTATACATTATGTGTGCTAATCGTTTTTATTACAGACTGCGAGAGGGAGCTGAGAGATGGTGCACTAAAACAGCTACCCCTACATGCAAACCAGCACGCATACAGCTCCGGTAAGTCTACGGAATCAGCCCTCCATCTGGTAGTCAGCCGGATAGAGGAAGCGATCGAACAAAAAGGCTTCTGCCTAGGAACGTTCATTGACATCGAAGGAGCTTTCGACAAAACCAGATTCACCAGTATTAAGGCCGCCCTGTCAAAACATGGAGCGGAACCGGTACTAACAGACTGGATAACAAACATGCTCAGCAAAAGAGTAGTTCGCCTTGGGGAAGAAGATCAGACAGCTTTGATAGCCAAAGGCTGCCCGCAGGGTGGAGTTATCTCTCCCCTTCTGTGGAATTTAGTGATAGATGACCTAATCACAAGGCTGAACAAAAACCGCGACTACACAATAGGCTACGCCGACGACCTAACAATCCTTATCTCAGGGAAGGTAGCGGGAACGGTCTGTAACCTAACCCAACAAGCCTTACGCATCGTAGAAAAATGGTGCAGGGAATTCGAACTATCGGTGAATCCGAACATAACCGAGTTAGTAATGTTTACGAACAAAAGGGTATTAGGCGAATACCGATTACCCAAACTCTTTGACACGGAACTCCAACTGTCAAAAGAGGTAAAATACCTTGGCGTTATTCTTGACAGCAAGTTAAAATGGAGTAGCCACCTAGACAATAAATTACAAAAGGCCGGCATTACCTTCTGGCAGTGCAGAAGAATGATTGGTAAAAAATGGGGGCTATCACCGAAAATCATCCTGTGGCTTTACGAAACAGTAATCCGCCCCATGATAGCGTATGGCGCTATCGTCTGGTGGCCAAGGACCGAAAAAAGCACAATAGCGGCTAAACTACAACGGACACAAAGACTAGCCTGCATGGCAACCACTGGATGCATGAAATCTACCCCCACCGCGGCAATGGAAGCCATGCTCGGACTCCTACCCTTGGATCTGTTCATCCGCCAAGAAGCAACAGCTGCGGCTATACGCCTGAGGGCACTCAACCTATGGAGCGAGAGAAACACACGACACACCTCACTGCTCACAGATCTCATAAAGGAGATACCCGTGATAGGAGCAATGAATGATCGTGTACCCAAACAATACGTTTTCGACAAAAAATACAAGATCCAACTTCATGAGGACCACCGCTGTGAGGCTTTATGCCCAACGGAATTACGCATTTTCACAGATGGATCAAAAACTGGAACAGGCACCGGGGCCGGCGTTTTCTCGGAGGACCTTAATGTATCCATTTCAACACCGCTGGGGACCCATAACACAGTATTTCAAGCTGAATGCATGGGGATTACCCTGGCAGCTTCAGCGGTAATGGCCAGGAGAGTGGAAGGCCACTCAATACGCATACTCTCCGACAGCATGGCCGTGCTGCAAGCTTTAAACAGCCACACTATAAACTCGGGACTAATTTTGGAGTGCCATCGTAAACTGAACCAAATAGGCCATTCCAACAACATAACGTTGCAATGGATTAAGGGCCACAGCGGCTCGCGCGGCAATGATGCAGCAGATGAGCTTGCCAGGAGAGGATCTGACATGGTGGTAATGGGACCTGAGCCCATAATACCGATCCCCTTTGCATACCTACGAACTATAGTAAACAAACGAACGAGAGATCAACACAACAGCTATTGGACAAATCTGGAAGTTTGCAGACAGGCGAGGGAAGCACTCCCCGTGCTTGAAAATAGACTGACCAGGCGTCTTCGACAACTGACCAAACGGCAACTGCGCACGGCCACAGCTGCCATCACGGGGCACGGCTCCTTCAATAAACACCTTTTTATTTTAGGAATCACCGACAGCCCTCTCTGCAGAGCCTGCATGAGAGAGGAAGAAACAGCGGCACACGTGCTCCTACACTGCCCTGCAACCGCCACATATAGGGTTAAGTACTTCGGAAATACAGGTACGCTCCGGGAGATTGCCAGCAGCGTGAATAGCCTGCTGGCGTTCTTCAATGAGTTGGGGTGGATCGAGTGAAATGCCCAACCTCACGCAAAAACCGCGCCTTGTCGTGGAGTTGCGGATACCAGCTCGCGAAACCATACCATACCATACCATACAGACTGCTCATTAGTGTTGGAAGGTGACGTGGTACCAATGGCCCGCCAGGGATATTCCCCGTGGCCTCGTCGTCATCTTCACCAATGGTGCCACGCCAGGTTCCCACTGCTATGCTAAGCTACTCCAGGCATAGTCTTGTTTTTTACGTGAACGAGGCTTGCCACAATTCATCCATGTATTGGAATTATATGGAATGTTTTCATACCACACTACAGCTCTGTAGTCGTGGCAAAGTTTTCTATTTGGGATGCTGCTTTTTACGTGAGCAGTATCTATTTGTTTAAATTGTGTAGCTTATACGCAAGGCATGCTTTTTCTCTTTACGCTTGTCAAAAGGACAATAACCTATGCGGCCACGCGGTCAGTGACCGCATGGTGAACAATCCTTCCTTGTTTATCTATGTTTCTGTGCATCTGTTCCTGCTGCTTGCAAAGGCTGTAACCTGCCTGCTTTATAATAATGACCATAAGAATCACGTGTCTGGGGAAGCTTGCTACCTTTCTTACGCCTCCGGTATGCCCGGCCTGCACTAGCAGTATATCACCACATACTGAAACTTTCCTTCTCCTTTCAGATCCGCCGAGAGGAGTCCCGCTGCGGTCGGTGCCAGCACGACACGCCTGGCGGATAAATGCTGAAAGCTAAGGGCTGACTCCTGGCTGCCGCGGGTCGTCCTTTCACCTTCACGTTCACCTCCACTTTCACTCTATTCCATTGAAATTCAATTAGCTGTGCGTACTCATCCCATGAGACCACTTTTGTGGTACATGACATATTCTTATACTAAAATAATCTATGAAAGGTAAAACTGTTTTCATGTTTAATTTTATTATAACTACCTTTAACTACCTACAACTTTTAATAACTGTATATAACTACACTGTTACAAATGGCGCCCAACGTGGGGCGCCGACCGGGGGGTGTGAACCGACTAAAACCGCATGCCGTCTTGGGTTTTAAGACGCCGCCCGGGGTGTAAGGTTGCTCATAGAGCATATCCCTCGCACCCCGACTGACCCTAGGCCATCTCCGGTTTCGAGATGGCCCCAAGGGCGGATCCAGGGGGAGGGTCATGGGGGTCATGACCACCCCCTGGGCTGGGTTCAGGACCTAGGTGGACCACTAATTAAAATTGTTAAACATAATGTTTTTATATATTTTTTGTCACAATATAGATTTTATGTAAGCACCTTCAATATTTAATTATGTAATTTAATATAATATTTTGTATACTGGTTGTATAGGTACCTTTTTTTTTCTTTTTCCCTTCCTTTCCCTTCGGATACCCCCCCGCCGTCTCGGGTCTAAAGACGCCGGGGTGTAAGGTTGCCCATAGAGCATATCCCTCGCACCCCGACTGACCCTGGGCCATCTCCAATTTCGAGATGGCCCACTCGGGTTTGGGAACCACGGTGTCCCCGGTTTGGGGGAGAGGTGCTATTCGCCCCACCGTCCCGGCCTGCTTCTGCTGGGGTGACAGGCGGCCGCACCTGCCACCCCCAGGCCTACGCTCATGGAGGACGGAGGTCGTTAAGTGACATCCGACGCTCGCGCTCCGCACCATTGCCGCAATCATGCTGCCGAGCGAGAGGACTCCCACCCCGATGGCTGCCACGAGGTCACGCCTCGGCGCCTCCCACTCCGGGCAGTCCGCCAGCGTGTGCAGCCCTGAGTCCTCGCTCGCATCGCCGTG
Organism: Cybosia mesomella; assembly: GCA_946251805.1. Taxonomy (NCBI): domain Eukaryota; kingdom Metazoa; phylum Arthropoda; class Insecta; order Lepidoptera; family Erebidae; genus Cybosia; species Cybosia mesomella. The sequence continues at coordinate 3,733,804 of OX276400.1, forward strand.
ATGGCACTCAGGTGTTGGCTCCTTTCTGATCCGATGCAGGTGGTCCCCGAAGCACCCCTTCCCGGAGACCACCTGCGTCAGTCGGTACGAGAGGCTTCCGTATCGCCTCTCTAGCCAATCCTCCATGATGGCCCTTACCGCCGCTGTTGCGGCGGCGGCGTGCCCTAGATAAGTAGGTTACTACCTACTTACTGAAAGAGTGTGTGTGTGACTTATGTACCTACTTATACCTATATAATTTCTTTGTCGAGGGAGTTTGAAGAGCCTAAGCTTACTAACCAACTTACCTAACCTAAAACCTCAGATAAATTCACACAATGAAAATAAGTGTATCGTCGTGAGCGTGACACAACTTGCAATTGCTTGCAAATTACGATATTCAGATGTATCCTAATACAAGATTTTTTTTAATGTATTATGGCTACACTACACTACTGTTAGTGTAGCGACAGCGGAAAGGTCTTTCTCTACGTTGCGAAGAATCAAATCGTGGCTAAGAGCTTCAATGATTGAAGAACGTCTAACCGGACTGGCACTTCTCCACGGCCATAAAAACGTACCCATTGAAGTAGATGAAGTGATAACGCGTTTCGGGAGAAGACGCAAAAGAAACATTGATTTTGTTATTTAAATATAGCTATTTTTAAGTACATACATTACATAAGTTACATACAATAATAAAATACCTACTTTTTACTTGTATCTATGATTATAAAAATTAAATTATAACTTGTGACTTGACCACGACTATGTGACCTCCCCCTGGCACCAAAGCTGGATCCGCCCTTGGATGGCCCCCTCGGGTCCGTCACGAGTACCAATTGTGGGAGTAACTTAGGTAAACCCCATGAACCCCACCAGGCTTAGGCCATTTATCGTGCAACAGGCGGCATCGCCATGGAGTGTAGGAGCCTTCATAAATAATAGATCATATTATAAAGAAAACTTTTCCTTACCAAACACGAGCACCGACCACGCGTAGAAAATGACTTCACAATGCTGGGTGATAATGGACCCCACGAAGCTTATGCTGACCAGCACACATAGACGACCCATCATCAAGCCTAAGCTTGTCACCTGGCCCCTGATAACAAAATACTGGTGGTAGAAATTTGATGACACAAAATTGTCACCATTTTCGGCCGGGTAGGTACCACCGTGCACGATTGCGAAAAACCCTCCATAGTAATCCAATTTCGGTTTGATTGCGTTCAGGGGTCAGCAAGTGCATAGCCGGGCAGGGGGATTGTGGTCGCAGCACTAGTGGGACCGGTGGGTGTCACCCGGTGCTGTGACGACAATCCTCTTCTGATGAGGCCGTCAAGCTGAGTGCCACCATTGTTAACATGGTACGTGTATGTAATGGTGACCCTCTTTCCTGAGACTTTAGCTTCAGCTTATCATCAGGCGAGGTGAAGTCAAATTGACGTGTCCTAAATATAAAAAAAAAAAAATACATTTTAATAATAATACCTTCACATCACCAGATATATGAAAACAAAATTCAACAAAAAAATTAAACCGACTTCAAAGATCAAAAAAGGCGTTGACAAGTGAAAAAGCCTTATAGATTAATTTATTTTGCAAATGTAGGTAGCAGGTTGGAGGTAGACAAAAATGCGCGCAAGAATTTTCTGTTGAAGTCGGTGCCAAAATGCGAAACACAACGTTGTAAAGAATTAAAAATTCAGTATCAATCAAAACTTTTGACCATGCAGTTATTCCACACATGTATCCTTTAGATCCCACACACGGTTTTAAATTTTAACCTTTTTTGCAGGGAGACTTATGATTATGATGTTGCGGGACTGTGGGTGTACCTGTGAATAATTATTTGGCTGATCACCGACTTCAACAGAAAAGTCTAAAGCACATATTAGTCTTTTGAATTAAATCTTGTCTTTTTATTACTTTTATCCCTATATCACATGTCCAAACCAGGGGCCCAGTAAAATTAAATTTTTAAAACGTGTGATTTAAAAACTTAACAGTTCTTATAAAATTAATGTTTCAAGATGTAAGTAATTGAAAAATCAATTATGAGCGATTCTGAAGGTTTAATAGCCTCACGAAAACGAAGGTAGGTTTTGTTTTGACAGATCATAATGAAATACCAAATGTTTTTATGTTTTAGGCAGATTTCGATGAGGGGTGTGTGTTGGGTAACCTCCTCGAGTGTCGCTCCGATTCCGATCCCGCTGCAGTCCGGGGGGAACGGAATCAGAGCGGCCGGTACACCCTGGGCGGCGGTCAATGGCTTCCCCTTCACCCCTTCATAGGGTTGGCATTGATCGTCGGCCAATACCCAACGTGGCGGGAACACATCGCTCTCCGTACTCCTCTGCTTTCAGAGGAGACAGGATGAGCGATGCTGTTAGTGGTGAGATGGCCCAGGGTCAGCCGGGGTGCGAGGGATATGCTCTATGGGTAACCTTACACCCCGGCGTCTGAAGACCCGAGACGGCGTGCGGTTTTAGTCGGTGCAAGCCCGACATAACCGCATAACCGCCCCCGCTGGCCGGCGGGGGGGTATCCGAAGGGATTTCCGCACGATAAAAAAAAAAAAAAAAAAGGTAGATTTCGATAAAATCGATCTACCTATTGGTTTCTTGACTACTGTCAGATTTTAAAAAAAATTCTTCATAGGAGGTCTAGTTATGACCCCCTGAGTCCGAAATGACCATTGGTCTAAAAGTTTATATATATATATATGTATGTATGGTTCCACTTCCCAAAATTTGCGACACTCTCACGGTCGCATTTTTGCCCCGATCGCTTTCAAACTGCGGTCAAAAATTGCTTGGATGTAAACTTAGTTTAAGTTCGTGAACGGGTGGAATCCGGCCTATGGGGACGGTAGGGCCTCACTTTTTGTGAAATCAGTTTTTCCTCAAAATTTCACGTTCCATGAAAGATATTCGAACCGTTCTAATTTTATCCCATAGTATACATGAATACCAACAACTTTTAATTATAAACCTATAAGATTAAAACTTTAACTAAAAGTGGAGGGGGGAAAAACCAAAATTTTTCGGGAAAAAATCATAACTTCTAACCGGTGAACATTCTTGCGTCGGAAACATTTTTAATCGATAGGCCATTTTTAAGTCTAAAATAAATGTCTGAAAAGTTTTTCGCTAAAAGTTACCGTTTTCGAGAAAAAAAAATTAAACATGTTAAAAAATAATATTAATTGCTTCACGAAATCTACCTGTGCGTTCCCCTTGCGGGAACGGATTTTTTTTGTAATCAAATTGGCGCTAATGAATCGGGCCCCAGGACAACCGATTTTCTCGTAACTTTTCTATGATGGCGTTATGACTCATTCCTAATCTTATCCATTCTTGTCAGACCACAGATCCATCTCAGCATTCACATCTTGACTACATATCAGATATAAACATTTACATACATAACTTCACGCCTGTATCCTCGAAGGGGTAGGCAGAGATGTGTAGTTCACAGTTCACACCCACGATTCGCCAGTTATGTTAAGGTCCCTATGTAATAGGGGGCGAGCCTATTGCCATCTACCGGACACATTATTAAGCGAGCAATAATTAACATTCATTAATGCACACATAACTACAAAAAGTCAGACCTCGTCTCAGCAATCCGTTACGTAAGCCACTGGGCTATCGCAGCTATCAGATAAAAATCGCTTAGTATAATATTCAGTAAAAATAATAAATAGCAAATAATACGTACCTATGAATAGTTGGATATAAATTCACAAAATATGTAGAAATGCCTCCCGTTCCCAAAGAAGTGCATTGAAACAGCGTGAAAAATACTATATTTATGATAGGGTTCTTCAGGTTAACTAGCAGCAAACTAACTCCTGATATGAGGAATACCACTGTTAACAAAAATCTTGGTCGAGAGGCCACCATGATTACAGCCAAGCTCACGAGCAGATAAAAGAGGCCATACAATATCCCAGAGTATATAGTGTTCAGAGAGATTTCATCGGTGCACTGGAATCAAAGATAAACAAAACAACATAACATAACATAACATAAACTCACGCCTATATCCCCGAAGGGGTAGGCAGAGGCGCTAGCACCCACATTTCGCCAGTTTATGTTTAGGTCCCAATGTAATAGATGGCGAGCCTATTGCCATTAACCGGGCACTTATAAACTTGCGATAAATACACACATAACTTCGAAAAGAATCGAAAAGTCATTGGTGTGTGCCATGGTAAAACCTGGGATCGAACCCGAGACCTCGTCTCAGCAGTCCATTACCCATACCACTAGGCTACCGCATTATTATTGTAAAAAAATGTTGATAAAGTGTTGATAGTACAGTACACATATTAGAAAACGCTCGACAAATTTCAATAAGAAAAATTGTATTAGCTGCTATAAATATATAGAGTAACCGTTTGTAGTAACTTATTTTTTCGTTCGGAAGCATACTACAATGCAGGGGAACCGAGGGCATTTCCGAACGCAAAAAAACGTTACTTGATTGTCAATAATGAGTTACTTTTCATTAAACTTCAAACGGTAAGTATAGTTGTACCAACTTTTCTGTGAAATCGTGAAAATCGGAACTACGGTTGTCACTGTCAAATTTCATATAATTACACTTCAGATTATGATAGATAAGTAGATGTATTCCATGAACCGCATGAAGATTTTTACACAAAAATAGAAAAAAAAATGTTGAGGGTCCACATACATAGAACTGAACTCAATTTTTTTTTTTATCCAATATATAATATACGTGTTTGGTATCTATAGATAGGTATTCAAAAATGATATTGAGGTTTCTAATATCATTTTTTTCAAAACTGAATAGTTTGCGCAAGAGATACTTCCAAAGTGGTAAAATGTGTCCCCCCCCCCCTGTAACTTCTAAAATAAAAGAACGATAAAATTAAAAAAATATATGATGTACACTACCAATGAAAATTGGTTTGAACGAGATCTAGTAAGTAGTTTTTTTTTTAACGTCTTAAATCGTTAACCGCAATTTACCTTTCATTCAATCAACTAAAATATAAAAATTAAAAAAAAAACATTATGTTACCCTTCAGATCACAGACTGGTTGGTACGACTATACTATGGTATTCTATGACGGCTTTTATGAAATAACGAGGTATGACGTCACACTTCGTTATTATCAAATAATTGAATGGTTGAATAGATGATCAAACATATAACGATAAAATAAGAACAGCCGTAACTTTTGCTGCTAATTTACTACTCTTTATTCAATAAGCTCCGTTAATTAATTTATTTGAACTATTGGAAAGTACAGTCGCCGTCAAAAGTTCGGCGACATCAAAATAAATAAGTAAATAATTGATGTATAATTATTTTTATGAAATTAAACATTTTTAATTTTTAATCATTATTTTATGTAAAGTTGTAGAGCTAAGATTTTCGGTAACTTTCAATGTGTTATATTACAGATAGCGACTGAACCCTGTATAATATCTCTTTATTGTTATAAACAGATATTATTAGTTAATTTGTTTTTAAATCAACTTTTTATGCAAGGAATCAAAACTAAAAAGCGGCCTAGTGCGAGTCGGTACGCCCATTAAGGGTTCCGAAGCATCAAGTAATATAATAATGTTTTTTTTAAAATTTTTATATTTTAGTTGATTGAATGAAAGGTAAATTGCGGTTTACGATTTAAGACGTTTTAAAAAAAAACTACTTACTAGATCTTGTTCAAACCAATTTTCGTTGGTAGTTTATATGATAATGTACATCATATATTTTTTTATTTTGTCGTTCTCTTATTTTAGAGGGGGGGGGACACACATTTTACCCATTTGGAAGTATCTCTCGCGCAGACTATTCAGTTTAGAAAAAAATGATATTAGAAACCTCAATATCATTTTTGAATACCTATCTATAGATACTAAACCCGTATGGGTTGGATGAAAAAAAAAAAATTGAGTTTCAGTTCTACCCTCAAATATATTTTTTTTCTATTTTTGTGTAAAAATCTTTATGCGGTTCACGGAATACATCTACTTACCAAGTATCAACAGCATAGTTCTTATAGTTTCGGAACAAAGTGGCTGTGACATACGGACGGAAAGACAGACAGACATGACGAATCTATAAGGGTAATGGGTAAGGGTAAAAATCTATAAAGGAAAGGAATAATTTTGTGCCATTTGGCAACGGAACCCTAAAAATGATATCAAATTAAAATAACACACCGCTTGTGTTTCAGACCTCGAATTGTCATCTCTAAACATTCTCTGGCAGAAGGTTTGCGTGGAGCCGTCCTCTATATTAAACGACGTGAAGAATAAGTTCACCATCGTCGGATACCACATGACGAATGTGTTATTTCTGAAAGATTAATTTAGGCATTATTGCAATAAAGATTAATTTATTGCCCTTAAGGCAATAATAATATTCTAAGACATTAGTCATTATTTATTATACACAGCGCTTTCTAGACCCAAAGTAAGCATAGCCTAACCAGCTTGTGTTATTTGTTCCAGAATGTGGACAAACATACTTATATACTTTTTTGTAAATACATATATATTATACATAGAAACACCCAGACTTATGCAACTAGACATATTCATGCATACAAATATTTGCACTGAGCGAGAATTGAACCCGCGCCCCCTGTCGTAGAAGTCGAATGCACTACCTACAGAATCACTTAAATCCCGTATCACTTGAGGTTAAGTATTACGTTGTTCTTTTTTAATGAAATGGATTTTTGAAGGACTTTGGCAAGATGGATAGACTTACTATGGCGTAATCAGGTACAATAACAGGTTGGGGTGTGTGTTGGGTAACGTCCTCGAGTGTCGCTCCGATTCTGATTCCGCTGCAGTCCGGGGGGAACGGAATCGGAGTGGCCGGTACACCCTGGGCGGCGGTCAATGGCTACCCCTTCATAGGGTTGGCATTGATCGTCGGCCAATACCCAACGTGGCGGGAACACATCGCTCACCGTACTCCTCTGTTTTCAGAGGAGACAGGATGAGCGATGCTGTTAGTGGTGAGATGGCCCAGGGTCAGTCGGGGTGCGAGGGATATGCTCTATGGGTAACCTTACACCCCGGCGTCTGAAGACCCGAGACGGCGTGCGGTTTTAGTCGGTGCAAGCCCGACATAACCGCCCCCGCTGGCCGGCGGGGGGGTATCCGAAGGGATTTCCGCACCTGCAAGTCAATGCACCTGTTAAATAACGGACGAGGCTCTGGCGCAGGCGCACCTCTCAATGTTAGGAGGTCAGACGGCAGTTGTTCCTGGAAAAGCCGACTCACTGAATGATTGGTAATCAAAAACAATTAGCGGATCTCGGGCTCCAAAGTACAAAGATAGATTTAGATACAACTGGACAATCGCTATGCGGATGTTGATGGTCAATCATGGGATTTTTCATACCCAACACCAAGTATCTCTTTTCCCCCCTCAAGACCTTAGGGGTTTAATAAGATATCTGCCCGCGTGAAGTTACTAACTCAGCAGGGGGCTCAATGATGTCTGTCCTGTCAGTCGACATTCGTCCTGTACACTGTTTTATTATTATAAACGAGTTAAGTTTTCCCAAGCAAATACAATATGGGGTTCTTCAAGAAGCCCATTAGAAGGTATTTACAGGATCGGCAGCGCGAGTGTGACACTCCTGGTGTTGTACACGTCCATAGGCCACGGTAACCGCTTCCCTTCAGGCGGGCCGTGTGCTTGTCTGCCATGGAAGTGATATAAAAAAAAAGTTTGCTCCACAGTGAGAGAGGCAGCGAGGTTGAGGCTTACGTGGTCATGCAGACGATAACCAGGAAGAACAGTTGAATGGTCCTCCATAGTAAAGGTGGTTTAAATATTGGTAGACTCTGTTTTTTTAATGTTTCACAGAAAGATTGCCCTTCTGGAGATGTTTCTGAATCTATTATGTGTTTCACCTGGAATGTAAAAACATGTCGTATAAATGTTACGAAGAAAATCTAGCAATTTGATTTAATAGCTCAATAACTAAACAACAACAACAACAACTCAATAACTTAATAACTGGGGCAATTCCACTAATAAAGAAATAGCCTTTAAGTGTCAAAAGCGATGTGGCAGAGCTATGTCTGGTCTTCGGGTAACGGACAGTTGTATACCATATTTTAAAAGACACAGAATTCTGACAGTTCTGTCTCTATACATTTTTGAAGCAGCTCTCTTTGTAAAATTGAACACTCATCTATTTCCACAACTGTCTGATGTTCTAAACCGTAATAGACGTAGAAATGCACTATGTATTCGAAAAGCTAAGACAAGTCTTATGTGGAGTAGTATATTTTGTTTAGCTCCAAAAATATACAATAAGATACCAACACTTGGAAAAATTTAAGTATTGACATGTTTAAAAATAATTTAAAGGACATGCTACATGAGGAATGCTATGAAGAATTTTTTAATGAAACTTCTTAATACTGATTTGAATTATTTTATGTTGTATTGCAAGTATTGGATAATTATTTAATTTAATCAAAATGTAAAATTTGTACGTCAGAACCGGCAGAATATAAGATCCTACCCGACATAACCGCCCCCGCTGGCACGCGGGGGGGTATCCGAAGGGATTTCCGCACGATAAAAAAAAAAAAAAAAAAAAGGTACATTATAATGTAAACATCACTTTTTGCACCATATTCAATAAATAAAGAACTTTGACAAAACTCAAATCATATCAAAAACATGGATAACTCGGGCCAAACTACCGACTCGAGTCTATTTATAGACAGGAGTTAATCTACAAACCCGGGTTCGTAAAAATGTTACGAAGAAAATCTAGCACTTATATTTGATAACTCAAATCATACCAAAGATATGGATAACTCGGGCCAAACTATAGACTCAAGTTAATTTATAACATAACACATAACATAACTTCACGCCTCTCGGAGACGGCCTCACTAGCATGAGCATCGGAGAAACAAGCTCCAAACAGGCTGAAGGCGCGTGGATCACCAAATCCAAAAAGAGGAGGGAGAGAACGCGCCGACAGCAGGAGAGGACCAGCCAAACCAAACTCGGTGCGTCAACCAGCAGGGAGACGGCCACACCGAGTGGAGAGGTAAATAGGTCAAGAGCCACAAAAATGAAAAGGCAGGGCACCGACCCTGAGGAGCGAACGCAGCAGCGTCCACCGAAGCGCCCGAAGCCACAACCCACCCCACGCAACGAGGGGCCACGACGACCCACCGCGGGCCAAAGTGACCTCTCGGTTATCATTCACCGGGGAGATGGCACGGCAATGGACGATGCTACGGCCGCCGAAATAAGAATACGACTAGTCGACAAGATCGAGGAAGCTGCTCTAGACGGGGTAAGTGGCAAAAGCCTATCATTCGCGGCATCGGGACTGGTAGCCGAGGGGTACTTCCTCGTGAGCCCAAACACCGAGGTGGCGATGACTTGGCTGCTTTGCTGCGACTTCGGCGAGTGGAACGGCGTCCCGTTAAAGCCCAGAACTGATCAGGATCCAGAATAACTAGGGAGGAATTAAAGCTGTCGGACTGGACTCTCATCCGCAAGGAAATTCTGCCTCTGGGAGTACGACTTGTGGTGGGAGTCCCGGAAGACGTAGCGAAAGCCCACGTGTGACTCAACTATCGAGCCACACAAGTGTATGCCCGGGTCCTGGGAAAAGGACCAACTCAAGTCCCCGAAAAGGGCACATGCCCAGTACATCCCACCAACCTCCACACCAAGACACAGGGAGAAGAACCTGTCGAAAGCGGCAGTAACGCTCAGTCTGCAGCCCCGCAGAGGGGAGCCACTGACGAAGGCAGACCGCACCGACTGTGCTCGATCCCAAACAGCACACAACAGGCGCCAGACACACACCGCTCTGGGCCTGAAGGAGGGGAAGACGGAGCGCGGACGGGAGCCTCAAAGGGGGTGACGACCGCAAACCAAACGCCTCACCAACAGATACGCCCAGAACAACACACAGCACACCCCCTCCCTACGACACGGAGTGACCGGACTCCCCCACCAAGCGTTGCATTACTGCAACCGTCTGGGCTGGGCAAGAGTCCACCGATGTGACGAAAATAGGGAGGGAGCATTAACACTCACAGACACACAGGCACAATAACACTAAACATGCACAAAAACAATAACACACCACAAACAAACACACAAAAAATAAGAATAGTTCAAGTAAATCTACACCACTGCCGCGACGCCATGATCGAGCTTTGCAGACACGTGGTGGATGAGAAAATAGACATTGCTCTACTGCAAGAACCATACGTCGTTAAAGGACGTGTGTCAGGGCTCAGCTCCCTGGGAGGAGAAATCATCTACCACGAAATGGGTGAGTCAACTCCTAGGGAATGCATACCAGGCCACTCAGAAAGTATTGCGAAAAAAAGTTTTTATACATGAGAGACTGGTCAGTTATAATCTATTTCTAAAATATGATTATTTATGAGTAAAAATAAGTACGTTCCAATTTCAAAATTACTCTCTGCATTTTTTGCAAGATAATTTCAATTATTGTGTCTCATTGAAAAATGGATCTGCGTCGGGAACATTTTCGCGCTATGATTTTCTACGATTTCAACTGTCGCCTGAAACCAGACGAATCGTACGATAGACTTCAAATGGCATTCATGGATGAAGGCCCTTCCAAGACGACCGTGTATCGTTGGTATAACGAATTCAAGCGCGGTCGACTGACTTTGGAGGATGAAGAAAGAAGTGGTCGCCCTTTGACGGCTGTTACGGAAGAAAACGTGCTAGCAGTGAAAAATTTAATCCAAGATAATAGACGAGTCACATATCAAGAGATTCAGCACATTCTTCAGATTGGATCGGGAAGTTCACGAGATTCTACACGTGCATCTTCGTGTGAGAAGGATAGTTTCACGCTGGGTGCCGCACAATCTCACCGATGCTCAGAAGCAGGCCCGGGTGGAATGGTGTCGTGATATGATAAACAAGTTTGAAGCAGGCGCGTTACGGCATGTTTATGACATCATTACAGGTGATGAGTCGTGGATTTATCAGTATGATCCAGAAACAAAACGCCAGTCGACGGTTTGGGTGTTTCAAAACAAATCAACACCCACCAAAGTGAAGCGATCTAGAAGCGGAGGGAAGATTTTGATCGCGAGTTTTTTCAATTTGTCTGGCTACTTGTTATCAATCCCTTTACGAAATCAAAGAAGCATCAACGCTGAATGGTACACTACCAAATGCTTGGCAGAAGTTTTCTCTGTAGTGAGCTACAAGCGACCAAACACAGGGCTCCGCGGGATACTACTCCACCATGACAACGCGCCCGCACACACCGCGCTTAAAACGAGGGACTTCCTGGACAGCACTCCGGTTAAACTCCTAGGTCACCCTCCTTACAGCCCTGACCTTGCATCGTGCGACTTCTTTTTATTCCCGAAAATAAAAAATCAGCTCAAAGGGATACAATTTTCGTCGCCGGAAGATGCGCTGACAACGTTTGAGCAGGCTGTAAACGAGGTATCTGCGGCGGATTGTAAAAAGTGTTTTGAAAACTGGTTCAAACGCATGAAACTTTGTATAGAGGCTGGTGGAGAGTACTTTGAAAAGATTTAATAAAAAAATATTTACCTATAGAACACTTTTTTTTATTTTCGCAAAACTTTCTGAGTGTCCCACGTATATGCCAGCAGGTAGGGTAAGATCATTAGGAATAATAAAGACAGATTGTTACAGTGACCTTGCTAGTGCCACAGTGATAATACTGACGAACACAGGCAACAAAGAGAGGGTGCTTTTAGTCTCCGCATATCTACCCAGTGAGGCAGACTTCAAACCACCATCACAAGAAATGGAAGATATAATAAGAAAATACCAAGGTAAGAACATTCCGATTATTCTAGGTTGTGATGCCAATGCCCATCATGTGGTATAGGGCAGCACAGACTGCAATACTAAAGGTGACTTACTATTAGACTTTATAAGCGCAACAGGTTTTGACATAATAAACGAAGGCAACACACCAACATTCGTTACCAAAACTAGAAGAGAAGTACTGGATATCACAATCGCCACAGACAGGATAAGCCGGTACATAACAGACTGGAAAGTAGACGAAAGCGACTTGAAATCGGACCACAGACGAATAACTTTTAGTCTGGGAACCAAAATTGAGAAAACCTTAGTTAGGAATGCGAGGAAAACTGACTGGACTACATATGAACTTCACATAAAAAAGTGGAGCCCAGGTAACCAGACCTCGCTAAAAGACAGCAGAGAAATAGAAAAAGAGGCCAACAGACTGGATGAAGCTCTAAGAGAAGCATACCATAAGGCATGCCCACTCAAAGAGATCAAACCAGGTAAAGGACAATCCTGGTAGACAAGGGCACTAAAGAAGAAAAGGAAAATGACCAGACGAGCTCTCGGAAAGGCCCAAAAAAAGAACGATGAGGAAAGCTGGCTCATATACAAAAGAGAAAGAAACATATTTAAGAAAGAATGCAGAAGGGAGAACAGAAACAGCTGGAAAGCTTTCTGCGAAGGAGTAGAGAAATACCCCGACGCAGCGCGTCTAGTAAAAATGTTCTCAAAAACCAACACCTGCAAACTAGGAAGTATCAAGAACGGAGACGAACTAATAACCGACTCGGAAAAGATCTTCACATTCTGGAAACACACACAGGTGATGAAACGCCAGCTGATACGAATCCCACAGTGGAGACGATGGGAAAAGGCACTAATCACAAAAGAGCACATAATGTGGAGTGTCCGGTCATTCCAGCACTATAAAGCCGCTGGACCGGACGAGATCTTCCCAAAAATGCTGCAATAGCCATCAAGTACATAAGTGACGATCTTCTGGCTCTATACAATAGCAGCATCAGAATGAAATACATCCCAAAGAAATGGAGAGAAGTAAGAGCGTCTTTATACCTAAACCTGGAAAGGCTACGTACCAAGAGGCAAAAGCCTTCAGATGTATTAGTCTTTCCTCATTCTTACTTAAGACATTAGAGAAAATATTAGACAGAATAATAAGAGAACAAATAGTCAAAAGCGGATCTCCACTTCACCATAACCAACATGCGTATATGGAAGGCAAGTCAACTGAGACAGCACTCAACAACTTGGTAAACAAAGTGCAAAGATCCATAAGCACCAAAGAATATGCACTGGTTGCTTCTACGATTCGAGGGTGCCTTTGACAAGGCAACTCCGGTCTCAATAGAGGATACCCTAAACCGCGAAGGCATAGATAAAGACATTCAGATGGGTGAAAAACATGCTAAAACACCGATTGATACAAGCAGAGATAGCAGGAACAAGGCGCACGGTGATAGCTAGGAGAGGCGGGGGAAGCGGGAAGGTGGATGTTTATCGCCACTACTGTGGTGCCTGCTAATAGACGAGCTAGTCAACAAGATAAACAGGATGCACAATATACACAGGTATATTCTGATGACGGTGTGCTCCTAATCACAGGCAAAGTTCTCAGTGTCATGTGCAATATCATGAACAGAGGTCTGAAAGAAGCACTAGGATGGTGCAGGAGCAAAGGCCTCAACCTCAACCCTGACAAAACCAAACTAGTTCTTTTCACCAACAAAAGGAAAATTGGAAGTGCTGAACCAGTACGACTAGATAATCATGACTTGGAAGTAGTGAAAGAAGTCAAGTATCTGGGTGTCACACTGGACAGCAAGCTGACCTTCAAGACTCATATAAGCAACACATGCTCAAAGCCGAAAATGGCCATGATGCAATGCAAAAGTGCAATAGGAAGAAGCTGGGGAATAAAGCCAGCCACAGTACTCTGGATCTATAAGGCAATCATCATGCCGAGAATCCTACACGGCGCCCTAGTATGGTGGCATAAAGCCAACATAGGAAGGAACAAACAAGAATTAGACAAAGTCCAAAGACTGGCGGCCCTGATGACCACCGGCGCGATGAGGACTACACCCACGGCCGCGCTTGAGATCATACTGGTCCTGAACCCCCTAGATTTGGAAACGAAAAAAGAGAGCGATTGAACAATGGTTCAAACTGAAAAGTACTGGCCTATGGACTGGCAACACATTTTATGAGGGCCATGCCATGATCAGTCAAGACTACGAAGAAAAACTATCAATGATCCTTTCAAACAATGATCTGATAAAGAAAGAAAGGACCTTTGATAAGAAGTACAGAATACACATAGGACCGAGAGACGACTGGCAGATGAACACCAATGGCACATCTGCTACACAGACGGCTCCAGAAAGGAAGGCCACCTAAACAACATGGGAAAGGTCACCATCTACAGCGATAGCCAGGCAGCGCTGAAGGCACTTGGCAAAGTAGAGACAACATCAGCTGTTGTCAAAGAGTGCAAAAAGTCATTGGAAAAGTTGTCCAGAACAGCTGACGTGACGATTGCCTGGGTACCCGGACACGAGGGCAACACGGGCAACGAAATAGCAGATGAACTGGCCAGGAAAGGAGCTGATGAAAACCAGGTTGGCCCGGAGCCCGGCTGCCAATCGCCCACAAAATAACCAAGGGAGTCATCAGCCGAAGCATTGAAGCAGAGACCAACAGGAGATGGAAATCATCGACAGGCATGAGATAGTCGAAGATATTCATAAAAGGCCTAGACAAAAAAAGGACGAGCCCACTAATAAAACTCTCAAGAGTAAGCATGAGGCTCGTCATAGAAGTGTTAACAGGACACAGCCGACTGAACAGGCACCTGACACTGATAGGCGTGAAAACCGACCCCAGATGCCCAGAGTGCATGGGACGGTGACGAGACCAGCTTCCACCTGCTCGCCGAATGCCCCATGTACTCACTTATAAGATGGGAGACAATTGGGTTGGATACATTGGATACAGAAGACTTGGAGGATCTGAAGGTGGACCAGATCGTAAGATTTTGCAAGGACATAGGTAGGTTCGACGGAACGCCGTGATTGCCGGGTAACCACATCCTTCCCAGAAGGAAGGATCAGGGGAAATGGGGTGAAATGACCCACTGAAGAAGGGTTGATCACCCGCCAGGTCATCGGCATCCCCGTTGGAAATAATAAAAACTTCACGCCTGTATCCCCGAAGGGGTAGGCAGAGGTGTATTACACACCCACGATTCGCCAGTTATGTTTAGGTCCCAATGTAATAGGGGGCGAGCCTATTGCCATCTACCGGGCACATTACTAAGCGAGCGATAATCAACATTTTTAATACACACATAACTACGAAAAGTCAGAGGTGTGTGCCCGGGGCGACTGGGGATCGAACTCGAGATCTCGTCTCGGCAGTCCGTTACGTAGACCACTAGGCTATCGCCCGCTTTATCAATATCAATTTATGGACTGGAATAATCTTCAAACTCGGCTTCAAAATGGAACACAAATCTAAAATACATGCCGTACATATTCTAGCAAACCTTTGGACTGTTTGAACACGCTAATCTCTGTAACTATATGCATGCTTTGGAAAACATTTATGTATTTGCTAGCCCAGTTCTTAAGGAAGGTTATGGAGTATATATAAACATCTCTCTCTCTCTCTCTTAGGAGCTGAGCAATAACAAAAAAGAACGATGCGACACATTAGAATAGAATAGGCGCGGCCCTTAAACCACGGCGCTAGTGTTTTTTAATACCTTTTGTAGTAGGGGAGACTGAGATATCTATACTTACCGAATATTCCCCTCTCTTTCCTCCATTCTTTTCATAGATATTCCTCAATACTTCTAATGCTTTTTCACGGCGACCATTACTGGCTAAGAACTTCGGACTCTCGTATAGATAGAACATAAAAAATGCCCCCATACCCATGGGTAAAGCCAAGAATATGGTGAATAGCCTCCACGGTCGGAAGGTGGTATTTAAAAGTTTAGAGGAACTTTAAGTTAAGGGGAAGAAACAACCACGCCAGACCTAAAAAAATGTAGTTGATTACAAATTTTGATTTTTAGTTATTTTCGATCAATCTATACTGTTCTAAAATTGTAAATTAGTTGTGTCTGTATGTTGGAAATATAAAAAAACTTGGGTTGTGTTAAATGAATGATTCTGAACAAAAAATATATTTAGATTTGAAAAGAAAACATCTAGGACGGGACTTGAACCCCCGACCAGTCCCTTACAGGGGGAATGCTCTGACCAACTGAGCCACCCTAGACACGTCCCAGATATTCGAAATTCTCCGATACATTAATACGTCTTAAGGCGACGTTGGAGCCATCTACCGTAATTCTTGCGAACTACGGAACAATGAATAACTTTAGTATTTTTAAACATTGTTTTTTGATGACTCGGCTAATTAATTAATTAAATTTTTAAACATTTTGTATGCTTACTTTTTTCTAAAGATCTAGATCGGAAAAGAGAAAAGAGAACATCTAGGACGGGATTTGAACCCGGCGACCTGTCCCTTACAGGGGGAATGCTCTGACCATTGGTATTGTACAAAATGCTAAAAAATTTAATTGAATGAACAAAAATATTTTTTTTGAAATTCTTGTCTGTTTCTTTGTGATGGACGCAAAAACTACTGAACGGATTGTAATGTGGTTTTTCTTTTAGAAAGGTCTAAAATCCCGTATGTTTAATTGCAATTGGTTAAGTAGAACTGGAGATATGGCCAAAATACGATAACGGAGCCACGTGCACCAGCTAGTACTATTATAAAATTGTAAAATAGTTGTTTTTTTTGAGCTGAGTGAGACGAAGTTGAGCGAAAGCTCCTCATACCAGACTTCAGGATTTCTTTGTCACAGGTCTCCTCCTAAACTACTAATCCAATCAGAACCAAATTTGGCATGATTAAAGAGGAATGATCACCGTTAAAAAAATTCCAGATGGAATTACATAATAACCGCTCGAGATACTGTGACCAAACTTTACACGCTCAGAAAGCATGTCCAGAGTTGTGGCTTTCAAAAAGAATTTTCAAATCGGACTTGCCACGGAGGAATGATCTCTGTTCAAAATTTTCAAAATCTGATTCACGATGTCTCACTCCGCTCAACATTGCAAGCAGCGATTCGCCTTGCAGACCTAGTATATATTGCACCACGTCTATTTGAATTCACCTCGCCTGATGGTAAGCTGAAGGTAAAGTCTCAGGAAAGAGGGTCACCATTAGAATACATTCTGTACATTGAAGATACAAAAAAAATACTTGGGTTATGTTAAATGAGCGATTCTGACGAAAACTTTTTTTTGTGAATTCTTGTCGGTTCGCGTTGACGCAAAAACTACTGATTTTAATACGGTTTTTAGGTTCCGTTGCAAATGGCAAAAACGGAACCCTTATAGATTCGTCATGTCTGTCTGTCTGTCGTCCGTATGTCACAGCAACTTTTTTCCGAAACTACAAGAACTATGCTATTGAACTTGGTAAGTAGATGTATTCTGTTAACCGCATTAAGATTTTCACACAAAAATAGAAAATTAAACAATAACTTTTGGGGGTCCCCATACTTAGAACTGAAACTCAAAAATTTAAAATTTTGTACCTACACGTGTGTGGTTATCTATGGATAGGTCTTCAAAAATGATATTGAGGTTTCTAATAAAAAAAAAATCTAACTGAATAGTTTACGCGAGAGACACTCCAAAGTGGTAAAATGCCCCCCCCCCCCCGTAACTTCTAAAATCAGAGAATGATAAAACTAAAAAAATATATGATGGTAAACTTCCAACGATAATTGGATTGAACGAGATCTAGTAAGTAGGTTTTTTTTTAATACGTCATAAATCGTAAACAGCAATTTACCTTCATCAATCAACTCAATATAAAAGTTTAAAAAAAAACATTAGTATGTTACTTGCTGTCACGGAACCCTTAAAGAGCGAGTCCGACTCGCACTTGACCGCTTTTTTTTTCTATTAGAAACGTGTTGGGTAGACTTAAAATCTGCCCTATGTTTGATTGAATTGGTCATGATACTGTCGGAAGTTGACGCGATTGTCACGTCACATATTGAAATAAAACCATCTCCGTGACCATGGCTGCTGAAAAGCAACTGAAACGTCGGGGTCAATGTAAATATTGAAATAACATCAAATAATCGCGATAGAATCCGTTAAAAATTGTTTTATTTCAATGAAATTGGTTAAGCAGAACCGAAGGACTACCGACCTCCATGTTCGGGGCCTGAGGATGGCAGTTGGCCGACTCACCGTCCTTACAGAAGCAGGCCAAGACGGAGGCGTGTCGTGTGTTCCACACACGCCTGCCAACCTCAACGAAGACGCGGGATAAAACCCGACCCCACCAGGGAAGGCTGCAGTGGCGGCCAACGTCCCCCGGTAACCCTGGGGTTATCCTTTCAAGGGCTTACCCGGGATGCCCGGCAATGGACACTTGGGGAGGACACCGTGTGGTTTTAGTCGGTCCGATTCCGGCACGCCCACCCCATCGTTGGCACGAAAGGAAAAACATGAATGTATGTATGATTACCCCACCGAGACTATTGGGGTCAGAGACCTCACCTGCAAGCTGGTTCCCCGCTGATTGACTCACGAGGCTCAAGCGTAGGCTTCCCTCTCTTAGTTGGGAGGTCAGATGATAGTCACTCCCGTAAAAACCAAAATAAATTAATGTTACAGGAGTAGGACGGTTTCACCCAGGTTTCAAAGTGCAAACAGCTGGCGTTCGGATGATGGATTTGTGTTGGTTGATAGTTAACTGTAACCGTAGTTTTTAGGGTTCCCTACCCAATGGATAAAAACTGTCCGTATTTCTCTCACAGATGATGTATTTCTGTTGCCGCTAAAACAACAATACAAAAAGCAGAATAAAATAAATATCTAAGTGGGGCTCCAATACTATGTTGTATAAATAATGGTACGGAATCCATCGTGTGCGAGTTCGACTCGCACTTAGCCGGCTTTTAGTCTTGTCATCCATCAAAACCTCTGAAGGAAGTAGACCAATGGCAGTAGTTCCGCTTAAGCTTTTCGAATCATAGCACGAAAAGCTTAAGCGGAACTACTGCCATTTCACCCTCCCCTCCCCCCTCCACAAGAGGACTGTCTGTGCCACAGCTTCGTCTGTCAATCAGCAGGTGTACAGCCTTGCTCGTGAGGCTGGGTGGAGCCACACAAGCAAGGGTAGCATCCACATACACTCATAAAAACATACTCACAAAATATGACTAGCTCGGCTGCTAGATTACAGCTATGCATGAGGAACAGATACTGGCTCCTGCGTTTCGACCCTGTGCACTCTCCCAGCAGTGCCATCGTCAGTGAGAAACTGGCTGTAGAACTGGAAAGGTTAAGTTTAATTCGTCACCAGCTGTGCCCAAACGTAACGACAAAAGTGTCTTAACAAATTTTAATTTATTAGGCAACTTAGCTTTAAGCATTTCATAAAAAAAATATACAAAACATGAAATATTATATAATATTTCATGTAATATAATATTAATAATACAAACTTTGTCCTCTATAGACAATAAAACTATTTATACACTTTCATTATTAGGTTCATGTTGATTCCAATGTAAAAACGTTGTCAATATTCAGGTGTTAATCCAGTTTTGTCCTTGACTGTAATTAGATCTAGGTTTCAATTTTCTTTGCACGGAACCCTAGTTATTTTACTATAATAAAAGTAGCCTCGTAACATAACTTATCTGCCGGCTAAAGTCCCGTCAAAATCGGCCCAACCGTTTCTGAGGTTACCCAATTCAATCAGAGAGAAAGACAGACAGACGAAATTTTTATAACTTGTTTTTTTTGTTGAAAGTACTGTGTATAGGTACCTACATTCATTTCACGGAGTGAGGAAAGATTCCTTACTCCATGATTCATATGAATTCGAATTCATTAAAAAACTGTAAATTTATCGTAACAAACAAACCCTTCAATTTTATTTATTTAGATAAACTTAAACATAATAATAGAAAGAAGAAAGAACGAAAGAAATAAACTTTTATTTGGTGCAAGTAGGGCACATAATAAAAGTACATATTCATTAAATATATATCAGTGTGTGCCTAACGGTTACAGCAAATGGGTGTACAGTTCAGCATATGCCAGGATTCAGAATGAAGCTTGGCGCTGGTTTTCGACTGGAACCCATCTGTCCACACGGCGCAAACATCTGTTTGCGGCGTGTGGACGCCGAAATGTGTGTACCTATGTCTAATGTGAATATGTGTGAGTGTATGGTAAGGATGTATGTGTGAGAGTATAATACCATATTATGTATTATAGATACAATAATACTACGAGTATATATTTATTATAGAGATATAGATTTTTGATACATTTATATTATTATATTAGGTCGTTACATATGAAATTGACGTTTGTCTTGAAGAAATTGGAGGAAACCCAATTTTCAGTAAGTACTAACATTTTTGAATTTTTTTAGGAATGACAAATTCAAATTTTATGTTTTTTTTTGTGTATGAATGAGACAACATTAAGCTAACAAACAGCAACTTTTATTACATTTTTGAAAAGCGACAGCTGTTAAGTAATATGAAATTTATCATCAAAGTGGATAGCATTTAATGAAGTTCTGTTTTTGAAGATCGAATTAATTTATCAAGCGGCCAATAAAAACAAAATTTAATACAGAGTTGTAAAATCTTGAAATCAACTTTCAAACAAAATATAAATAATGGAAATAGCTATTAAATTACAGGAATAACGAACTCATGAATTTCATAGGTAAGTAAATAATGAAATTGCCGAATTTTTTTTTTTTTTTTTATCGTGCGGAAATCCCTTCGGATACTCCCCGCGTGCCAGCGGTGGCGGTTATGTCGGGCTTGAACCGACTAAAACCGCACGCCGTCTCGGGTCTACAGACGCCGGGGTGTAAGGTTGCCCATAGAGCATATCTCTCTCACCCCGACTGACCCTGGGCCATCTCCGGTTTCGAGATGGCCCCCTCGGGTTTGGGAACAAGGTGTCCCCTTCTTTCCCCGGAAGGGGGGGGGGGCTAGTACTTTTTTTTTATATTTAAGACAAGTCAATTTGACTTCACCTCGCCTGATGGTAAGCTGAAGGTAAAGTCTCAGGAAAGAGGGGATTGTCGTCGCAGCACCGCGTGACACCCCCCGGTCCCACTAGTGCTGCGACCACAATCCCCCTGCCCGGCTATGCACTTTCTGACCCCTGAACGCAATCAAACCGAAATTGGATTACTATGGAGGGTTTTTCGCAATCGTGCACGGTGGTACCCACCCGGCCGAATATTGTGACAAATTTGTGTCATCAAATTTCTACCACCAGTAAGTAGTCGCCCCGCCGTCCCGGCCCGCTACTGCAGGGTTGGCAGGGGCTCACCTGCTACCCCCAGGCCTGCGCTCATGGAGGACGGAGGTCTTTGAGTGACCTCCGGAGGCGGCGGCGGCCCACGCGCTCGCGGTCCCGTGCTGAGAGCACGTTAAGCTTCGGTCCCAGTTGTCATACGCTCATCTGTGACCGTTGTTGACCTAAAAAAGACAACGACAACCCGCTCATTTCACCAGTGGGTTGTGGAGATAAGGGGCAGCCGCTTCGCGGAAAAACTTCGAAGCTTGAACGTTTCTCGAAAGCTGCCCCAAATGAGATGAAAAAGGCTCGGAAGAAAAAGAGAGACATAATAATCAATAATACTAACTGGGCCTCACGATTTCACCCGCTGTTCTCAATCCTAACGCGCTGCCGCGTTATTTAATCTCTTTTTCGTTTTGCTCGGCTCCTAAGTATCATAGCGTGATGCTATATAGCCTAACCTTTCCCAAGAACTAGGCTATCAAATACTAAAAGAATCTCTCACCGCTCGCTTTATCATCAGTACATACACTGGGACAAAAGACACAGTGGTATCTAGACTTAAACAAAGCTTAGCATGTAATATGGGTTCTAGAACATATTCTAGAACCCATATGTAATATGTAATGTATATATAAATATGTGTATTAGATACATAATTTTTGTAAATACATGCATAATATACGAGTATGTATGTATTAGAGAAACAACCAGCTTGGCAAAAAACTGCTAAATAGGTGCCCAAAAACTTCACGTGAATTTTATAGAAAAAAAAAAGGTACGTAGCTTGGATAACTATTTATCTATTGTTCAAAGCGTAATGGTAGAGTGGAAGTGTGCGCATATTTCAGTGAATACGACTTTCCTACGGTCTGGGGCTTCGTAGGGAAAAAAGGCAAACATACATTTTTTTGTAGAAAATTTCACAATCTACAGAACCGTCTAACACGTTTACGGTCAGTTCGTCGAGAGACGTAAGTTGGTACCCTCATAATATGGCACTACGGCTGTGGCCGGTGATTTAAAATACGTTAAAACTCGAATTACGTCCATAGCCGGACACATTTCCCATTACATTTATAGGAAAGATAAGACTCTGTGCCATTTTAGGCTGTAATACAGATCGCTAGTGTCACGTCAAACACTCTTGTGCTAGCACACAAGTTACGTCTGTCACGCACACATTGAAGAACATCGTGTTGTGATACGTCTGTGGCCGGACAATCTACCTACACATTCAACCGATCAGTCGCCCCGCGCCACAGCGGTAGGAAGTACGTCCAATAAGGTGCGCTTCCCAACAGGTGGGCCGTGTGCTTGTCTGCCACCTTAGTGGTATAAAAAAACCACGAAGACAGTCTTCTAACCTAACCCATCCAAGTCGGATTGCTCTGAGTCGGGGTATTAACCAAAATTGATTTGGACCTTACAATATTATGTATTATTTTCATTTTAATTTAAAATCCAATTTAATGGTTGGCAGGTGTATAGGGTATAAACGTTTAAAATTGTATCAGATTTTCTAAATAATATTAAATGTTACTTAGAGATTATGAGTATTATAGTAAATGAATAATATTCTGAATTAATATTATGTCAAATGTGCATTAAAGGAAAGGTTCATTATATCATAAGAAATTAGATAAAATGAAATTATATCAACAATTCATTATCTCACGCGGTTCGATTCCGACATACCCACGTCATCACTGGCACAGGCTAAAAAAAAAAAAAGGTGGGGCCTATCGCTTGCTGTAAGTGTACCATGAAAAATGTTAAAAACATTATTTCAATAAACAAGGTTTTAAATATTATGTTATCTAAAGCCATTAAATCCAATTGATAAATACAAAGTCAGTACTGTACCTACAAGTATTGTTTTTAGTAACTCGGAGACAATAACATGTTGTGTTATCATGTCAAATAGAAAATCTAATTTTATACCAGTACTGGGGCCTTATTCTATTTGACATCTAGTTGTAATCACAGTCCTAACGTGAGAAGTATGTGGATTTCAATTGTTTAACATAGAAGAAAGAACTGGCATAAAACTAAACGAACGTAAATGCGTCGGCTAATACGATACGGTTCAGTTAGCGCCAAACGTGTCGAATAGTCTATTTGACATCGAGTTGTAATCACAGTCATAGCATGAGAAGTCTGTGGATTTCAATTGGTTAACTTAGAAGAAAAAACTGTCGCAGAACTAAACCAACGTTACTGCGTCGGATAATACAAAACGGTTCGGTTAGCGCCAAACGTGTCAAATAGAACAAGAGGCCTCGGCTGGGGGCTAACCATGACCGCTCATAGCAATTCAATTGCAGAACTGAACTGAATTGTTTCGTACTCATACCATGACGTTCCACGTTCCAAATCTCAACGAATGAACCAAACGCGAACGCGTTTCAGTTTAAGCATCTCATAGCACGGATCCTTGCAATTCAGTTTTCAAACTAGTATTGAATTGCTCCGAAACTGTACTGCTTATAAGTCATCATGGAGATACCACTGTACTTAATACATCATCTTCATCCTCCAACCAGTTGGATTGGCTTTCAGTCTAAATACGAAACGGCAAAACTTTGATATTTGCCAGGAAGCGAGTGTCACCAGACCACCACAACTCTCTGGCGAAATCTAAGTTGTGTTTTTTTTTTATATTACTGGCACCTCCGATTTTAAATTTTCAGAGACTTTATATGTCTTATTCCTTTCATGACACTTCTATCTTTAACATAATTATTCTTCCTAGTATTCATCCACGATCATTCCTCTATTCCTTAACGTGCGGACACCCTTTGCTTCTAATTATTTATTTTTCTACTTTACTTGTGGAATTACTTGACACTACGTATTTTTACTGAAGGTATAACATATTCTTTCCAAAGGTCTTGTTTTGTATTTCCATTATACATAATGTCTTCTCATTTGTGTTGACCTTAATTCTATCTTATTAAAACTATTTATTTATTTATATCTATTTCCTTCTTATTTGTCTAGGGGAGTGGGTTCTTATTTCTACTAAAGTTGTGTAGTTAGACCAGATTTTCAGACTTTTTAGGCTCCAAGTATCCGTAACGAATGCCACAGATATTCGTATGGCAACCGGGACCGACGGCTTAATGTGGTCTCCGAGGCACGATCCATGATCCAAGAATTAAGTAAACATAATTAGAAATAAAAAAAATCATACAAACTACACCCAATTATCTTGATAATCAGCATAAACAGCCAGTTCGTGGAGAAGGCACTGATCAATGCAAAGATGAAGCCTGCAGAAGTAGAGAGCATCATTGCTCGCTTTCTACCTTTAGTGTCTGCGTAATAACCCCATGGAAATGCGAACAGTACACCTAGAAAATCACAAAAAAAAAGAATATAAATCTTTAGGCTTTCACGGCAGGCGTTGCAGGCGTAGAGAGTTCTACGCACTCGTCGGCGCCCGGATCTATACCACTGAAGATGTCGACCGCAGTAATCGACGCAACGTTTGGAACACAAGTTTCCTATGGACCACGGCCAAACAGCCCGGAATCAGAATATTCTACACACAAAAAGAGTTAGATCGGAAAAAGAGAACATCTAGAACGGGACTTGAACCCGCCACCAGTCGCTTACAGGGGAAATGCTCTGACCAGCTGAGCTATCTAGACACGTCCCAGATATTCGAAACTCTCCGATATATTATATACGTCTTAAGGCGATGCTTGAGCCATCTACCGTAATTGTTGCGAACTACGGAAACAATGAATAACTTTACAGTCATTTTTAAACTTTGTTTTTTGACGACTCCACCTAATTAATTCAATTAAATTTTTAAGCATTTTGTATTTTTTTTCGATCTAAATGTTTATAAAAAGGTGACCATACAAAATGCTTAAACATTTAATTGAACAAAAAAGAGTTCTAAAATTACAGTTGATACCACTGTAGTTGTATCACCAGCATCTGAATGGTTTCCGGTTGCATCTTAGGCTTTCACCTCGAAACCAGGGTCTGAGTACTCCTAGTCCTCCTTTAGATTCGATTTATGCAGCTTTTATTGGAGCGACTACTGTCTGACCTCCTGACCCAAGAGCAAAGCCTGCGCCGGAGCATCGATGCTCGGTTACCTCCTTCCGCACATTATAAACAATAGCTATCAGTAGCTACTATTGACCAACCTGCAAATGGAGCTGAAGCCAGTAATCCAATCTGTGTGAAGTCTAGATTTAAGTCACAACTGGCTGCGGCTACGACGGCCCCGAAACCATACATATCTATGGCACAGGCATTAGTGATGAGGCAGCAAGCAATGAGCAACCGGTAGTTGTACCACCCATGACCTGGCAACAACAAAAAATAAACTTAATAAGGAACTTGAGGCGAAAATCTTGAACAAACGTCGGAAACTTGCACATGTGCCCTAATTGGCCAACCAAAGAACCAATAAAAGAATTGATTCTTTGAACCCGTGATTAGTTTTACATCGGTCACGTCAGTAAGACTTCACCTCGTCTAATGGGAAGCTAAAGGTAAAGTTTCAGGAGCGAGGATCACCATGACAGATACCAATAACGCTACAATGGTGGCCCTCAGCCTGACGGTCTCATCAGATGCCTCGCTTCCTCTATTGTAGCAAGAAGGAAACACATGTGTGGGCAAAGAATTCCCATTCTTCATAGTGCAGCATAGAAAAGAGGTGCCGAGCAGCTCGGGATGGCGAAACGACTAGCGCCCCTCCCCCAAACCGGGGCAAGACGGGGACACCGTGGTTCCCAAACCCGAGGGGGCCATCTCGAAACCGGAGATGGCCCAGGGTCAGTCGGGGTGCGAGGGATATGCTCTATGGGCAACCTTACACTCCGGCGTCTGTAGACCCGAGACGTCGTGCGGTTTTAGTCGGTTCAAGTCCGACATAACCGCCCCCGCTGGCACGCGGGGGGGTATCCGAAGGGATTTCCGCACGATAAAAAAAAAACAGGTACATTTAAAGGGACTGGCCGTCAGTATGCACACTCTTTCCCTGCCATGCAGTGGAGGTGTGGACTGTATCTTTCGACCGAGGTCAGGGAAAGTAGAATTACTCGTCCCTGTGCGTCTCTCTAAGCGAAAGGATAAACCGACCGTGAACGGTACGGTTCCGAATTGGATTGAATAGGACATAACCGCCCTCACTGACTGACGGGGGGGGGGGGGGTATTCGAGGGGATTTCCGCACGCAAAAAAATAAATAATGGCACTGTTAATATATCAAAAGTCAACAAATATTTACCTGTTAATTCTACCGCTTCATCGTAGGTATAAGTGTCCGCACTTCTAACATCTTCCGTATTATTTGCTAAATGGTTCATTATAAACGTTATTTTTTCATGTCACTAACCTAATACTGAAGTCATCTCATATCTTGTATATCTGAATCTTGTATATCTATATATAAATATCTGTATATATGAATCTTGTATATCTTATCAATTTTTCCACATGTATCTTTCATGAATAACTGATTTAATCTTTAGATCTGAATGACTAGGTCTGTTACAGAAATTATGTAACCTGTTTACTAGTTACGATGTTACCAAGGGTACCGAGAAGTAAGCCTTGGAAGGGACTATGACTCAACTGCACTGAGATGATAAAGAATATGGAAGGGATTGCCGTCTGATCTCCCAACCATCAATCCGCAGGTGCACCTGGCTTGTAGGTAAGGTTGACTTGGCACTTCAACACATACAAACCACTCACAAACACGTCACTCACTAACGAACAAAATAATCGTGACATCGGAGACGTTATCTACGAAAGTCACATGACACCCGCTTAACGACCTCCGTCCTCCATGAGCGCAGGCCTGGAGGTGGCAGGTGAGGCCGCCTGTCACCCCAGCAGAAGCACGCTGGGACGGTGGGGCGACTAGCGCAACTCCCCCAAACCGGGACAAGACGGAGACACCGTGGTTCCCAAACCCGAGGGGGCCATATCGAAACCGGCGATGGCCGAGGGTCAGTCGGGGTGTGCGGGATATACTTTATAGGCAATCTTACACCCCGGCGTCTGGCGACCCGAGACGGCGTGCGGTTTTAGTCGTGTCAAGCCCGACATAACCGCGCCCGCTAGCCGGCGGGGGGGTATCCGAGGGGAATTCCCAAGAAAAAGTAACCTGACACCACTTTTCCATTAATTTCTAAAAATTTACTGTACTGTACGATTCTGACCCGAAAACCTTAGGTTAGAAACTTGAAAAAAAATCTAATATTCGTTCCGAACGTAACCCTCTTCCTAACCTGACCCGACGAGACGTCTCGTTTCTATCATAACCCGAATTGCGCAGATACGTTTAATTACTTGTCTAGCTATTTAATCAAACAGCTTAGAAAATGACTTATTTCTGCATGGTTATAAAAAAATAACCACTAAGGCTCCGCTCCGCTCCCGCATTAATTAATGTCGTTTGCACAAATGAGAACTCGTGGTAGCTCCTTTCAATGATGTACGCGCCTCTTTCCCGCCTCGCGCCCTCTTCAGTTGCGCGGTTGCCGCGTTATGTGAATGTCTGTGCGGTTTGTGCCGGTATCAATAACGATCAATTATTAGGGTCCTTCAGCTGTGGAGATCATCTCACTGGTAGTTCGTATCTAGTAATGGTATGTAGGTACAGTAATATCAGAATTATTACAGGATATGCCTCTATTGGGAGGTACTGCATGTGACGTCTGGGGTCTGACCTCACAGCTTCTTTTGACGATAAAATTATAACACGTATTTCAAGGAAATATATTATTTATTTAAATCAAGCACTTTTATTTAGATTATTTAGGGGACTTCTGCGCGGGGTTATTTATCTTTAATATACGGACTGGGGAAGGAACGCGGACTCTGCCCAGGGATAGGGCTTACAGTGGAACTCTCCTCAGGATACTTTTTCACAGCTCGATTCAAGGACGGGTCCTCAGGTACCCGTTCCAACTTGATCTCTCATCCGCTCCTTTGTTTTTTCCTAACTTCTATCTATTTTAAATATTTAAACAAATTTATTTTTAATACCGCTGACGCTTGATGGCCAGGCAACTAACTATAGTGTTCGAAGGAGTCCGAACACTACAGTACCTACGAGTTGCCTATCCGGTTTATTAGGCATACGCAGTGCGTTAATATCTAAATAATCAACAATCATGTCAATAATCAATAATAATCATGGATACGCTGCGGTAGCAATGACTTGGCCCTAGACTTTTATTTGTGATGAAACGACTTGTTTATACTCGTGAATACGAAACTCGTGATGAGTTATGCAGTGGTGGTCGTACGTCTTCAAATTCTTGAAAAGTGATAGAGGCAGACACACATTAAATACGCTAAAAGACAATAGCATAAAACCATAAAAAGTGCACGATGTGTATCGAACGTGGAGGACCCGCTCGATTTCGAGCAGTTACTTTGTTCAGAGGAGTGTAAACTTAAAAGATACCTATGTAATAATAATAATAATAAATGTTTATTTGACTCAAAAATCAATACAATATTTTTACAAACAAATAACTGTGCGCTATAACTTTCATACAATTAATGTTGATACTGATTCCCAAACTAGGCCAACACCTGTATCTTGGGAAACAGTGCTCTTTTGACTATTCGTTACAATTGAGTGACACAGTGACTTTTAATTACAAGAATTATTGTACAAGGTTAGTTTTAAACATTCATTTTATTAGATAAGATGTTACAAATTACTATAACTTCGTGTTGGGTAAGTAGCGTAGTATAATAATGTAAGTCAATATGGATGTATGTGGGATGTTGTAATGTATGTATGTATGCCTGTATGCATATATGTATGTATATTGTGTGAATGTGAGTGTGTGTGTGTATTTGTGTGTGTATGTGTATTTGTGTGGGTATGTGTATTTGTGGGTGTGAGTATGTGTATTTGTGTGTGTGTGCGCATGTGTGTGTGTGTGTGTGTGTATTGGTGTGCGTCTGTTTGTGTGTTCGTATGTGCGTACGTTGAAGAGAGTTAGTCATCAAAAGTGTTCACTCCAGAAATTTCAGTATTGCTTCTGTACCGTCATAGTCATATTGAAGTAACCAACTTGTTGCTATATTTTTTACGTCATGACGATTCAGACCCACTATGTTTTTATTTTTGTGAAGCAAGTTGTATACTTTACAGCCCAGACTTTTGAATTGGCGCCTAGCGAATGCTGTCCTACTGTGAACTACCGGACACACTGACCTCTTGCTACGCTTTTTACCAGGTTCTGGAGGAGGTACGTTTTGGTGAATCTTAATTATTGTTTTGAGCACAAAGAGTTGTCTCACAGTTAGAACTTGATTGTCAGCGTATAGTTGAGCAGTGGGGTACCTAATTGGCTTCTTATTTAAGACTTTGAGTACGGCTCTCTGCGCTCTCTCAAGTTCCAGAAGTTGCGTCTTACCTGCAACCCCCCACACTGGGATACAATATTGAATAACAGATTGACAGAGAGCGATATATACCATTTTTAGTTTTTGTAGAGAGGCTGTGTCACGCAGGGCTCTAAAAAAGTAAATTAGCTTTCTAGTTCGGGCTTTAACCGTAGCAACCTGGATGTCCCACGAGAGCCTACTATCTATTTGCACTCCTAGATACTTTGCACAAGAGGCTCGAGCTATTTCCTGGCAACCACAATCTATATCCCGGGCACATGTATGGGCTTTTAAAGCGTAGTTGTTAGGTGGAGTATTAAGTTTAGATAGGGAGAAAGGGACGAAGAGAGTTTTACTCAGGTTGATTGTAAGTAAGTTCTCAGAAAGCCAGATCATTACCAGTCTTAGAGAGTTTTCCGCTCTTTCCTTCACTATCTGCCAGTTTGGACCCCATACTACAAGTGCAGTGTCGTCCGCATAGGTGAAAGTGCTGGTATAAGGGAGAGGCATGGTACAGAGATCATTTACATAAAGCTGGAACAATGTGGGGCCTAAAATACTCCCTTGCGGGACGCCAGTAGTAGCATTAACCTCATCGCTAAGCTCATTCCCAATTTTTACTCTCTGATTCCTTTTTTCTAAGTAGTTCCTGAAAATATTGAGGGGCAGACCACGTATCCCCAATTTTTCCATTTTGTCCAGCAAGACTGACGCAGAGACTGTGTCGACCGCTCTGGAAAGGTCCAAAAAGATGCACAGACATCTGTTGTTCGAGTCTAAGTTTTTGACAACGTTGCTAGTCAGATCTATCACGGCGTCTTCGGTGGAAATACCTGAACGAAATCCATACTGGTTTTTGGCTAAAATATCAAATGTTCCTAGATAATGTTTAAGTGCGTTATTCAGGATTCTTTCCAGAATTTTCGACATTGCAGAGAGTATTGAGATAGGTCTATAGTTGTCAACGCAGTCCCTGTTGCCACTCTTGTGGACCGGATGAATAATGGCTTTCTTCAAAGCTTCCGGAAATATACCCGAGTTTATAGCAAGGTTGCAGATGTGGGTTATTGGAGGGACAAGTTCCTTGCAGAGCTTTAGAACGCGAGCTGGTATACCATCCCACCCTGTGGCACAATCTTGCCGTAATTGAGAAATTATGGTATTAACGTCAGTCTCAGTCACTTCCAATAGGACCATAGATGAAAGTGAGTTCGCTGGTGGAGAGGCAGGCAAGGGGCTGCTGTTACCCGGGTCAAGAGGTGTAATTTTTTCGGCTAACTTCATTCCAACAGAAGCAAAGAAGACGTTTATGTCGTTTACGGATTGTTTAGGGTCACAGTTAGTGCTTAGGAGCTCCAGGGGACAATCGTGGTTCTTCAGAGTACCCATGATGCTTTTAATTGCTGTCCAGAGGGCTTTTATATTAGAACCAGCCTCGTCAATCAAATTTTTTAGTAATGTCTCGGGTCTACAGACACCGGGGTGTAAGGTTGCCCATAGAGCATATCCCTCGCACCCCGACTGACCCTGGGCCATCTCCGGTTTCGAGATAGCCCCCTCGGGTTTGGGAACCACGGTGTCCTCGTCTTGCCTTGCATGTTAAAATTCCAGGTACCTATATGAGACACAATGAAAATGCAGATTACTGCCGAATGTCAATACAGAAATTTAAAAATATAAAGACAATGAAAATTTTAGTATTCCCAAGGAAAATCGTCGCAAAAATATTTGATTCGTGTAGGGTTCAGCCGTACGAGTAAAACGATATATATATAAGTCGGTATATGCAACAGATTTCAAAAAAAAAAATCAGTCCGGCCCCCTCATGTTGGGTAACAGCCGAGCCAGAGCGAGAGCTGTGCCCTTCAATTTGGGGGCCAGACTTCGGATGTGCTCTCCGAAGTCCCATCGGCCGTCGAACACCAGCCCCAAATATTTCGTTTGGGGCTTGATGCCGATGCGATTTCCTCCCACGATGAGACTGGATCCCTGAGGTGGCTTGCTCCGAGGCCCATGAAAGAACAGGGCCTCGGTTTTATGCAGAGCCACCTCGAGACCCAGCCGCCGGATCCGCTCAACGACTTGAGCAACCGCGGTCGTGGCCTTTAGGGTCGCTTCGCGGTACGTCGCCCCGCACGCCGTCACGAGCGTGTCGTCCGCGTAGCACGTGACGGCGGCAATAGTGGAGTACCTAAAGTGCAGGGGCGTAGCTACCGCCGTATTTGCCATATCAATTATACGGGGCCCCCGGGCCACGGGGGCCCCCAAAGTGTGTGTGCACGACACAAATAGACTATAGACACATGTGCCAGTGACATGTAGATTAGTAAGCGTGAATATAACAAATGAATTGTGAAAATGTTAGGTTTACGTAAATTAAAAACGTAATTATGTAATTACTTTGATATTAAGCTAAGATAAATAGCTTACTACTGTTAGGAGTTAGTTTTCTGAGTAATTAAGTATGTTAGAGCCAAAATTAATAAAGAAAGTACACTCCCTGAAAAGCATAATTGCAAATATAATTACGAAAATGCATTACTCAGAATCTAACATAACTTCGTATAAATAGGAAATACGACTTTGTATACTAGTATGTAAGTTTAATTACACCCCGCGACTGCCTCCCACGCCGTAAGAAGCGAATATGCGCTCCCCCGGCTGGTGCCATTTTATTATATAGTAGCTCGCGGGAGGCAGGGCCCATATATAAGTCTGAGGGGTCAATCCGCCCGTCATTCAGTAGCCCGACGTCGCACGGTACAGGTGTAAGTACCTATCGTCGTGCAACTCTTATTGCTACCTATATACATATATGCTATGTGATTAATATGTATAACATGAGATTTGTAAATAAATGGAAATGCGGAGGTGAGGTAATTTGGATCGCGGGCCAGCACTACAAAAGACTATAAAAGCAGGGACCATTTGGTAGGAAATATTCGGCAACAAGTAGACAACAAGAGTCTCTCAAGGAACAAGGAAGCTCAACAGGAAGTAGTACATCAAGGGTAGTGCTGGGCCAAGTACATCCAATGCCTCACTGACGTCAATCAAGTCCACCCATCCAAGTGTTTCATTCTTCGACTCAACATCCTCAAAATACAGTCCACTGAAGGCGACCGCGAAGTGGCAGTCAATTCGGAACCTTATTAGGTCATAGTCTGTCATGAACAACGGTCCTTAACAGTGTGTAAGGAAAAAGAATAAAAACTTTCTAATTTATTTTATTTTACAATGACAAAATTCTATAAAGCAATTCCTTTTTTTCCCGCCTTAAGCGTGCGTTCAAAAGTTGGCAACACTCTACATCGTTATGGTGGGCTGCGGGACTTCCCCGTTTTACCTTCTTCATCTTCAACTCAGCGGGGAATCCTTCATCGATATCGCGATGTACGTGTACGTTGTTGTACTTTGCATTGGATGTTAAACCACGGCGTGCAGTGCACTGTTTATTTACGCGCTTAATATAAATGTGCATTACATTGTAATTCAGTACAAACAATATTGTTCTTCTGGTTTAGCAGTATTAGTAGCGATTTGTAAAAGAAATGAGTGAAAGGAAAAGAGATTATCCCAGCGGCGCTGAGAAAAGAAAAATTAAACAGAAAAGGGACGAGGTTATAAAAAAAGTGCCCAAAATTTCTTCATTTTTTCAGAGACAAGATACTGTGAGTGATTTAGATTGGAAAGGTAAGTACTACCCAACCCATTTATTAGGGGCTCGTAGTGATAAACAAGGAAATCTTTTAATTTCGGTCTGTCCATCTGTCCGTCACAAAAAGTTGTCTCCCCCCTCGATTTTCACAATTATACTGTTTTCAGGGTTCCGAGCCTTGATTAAAAAAAAAAAAAATTCTAACTTATCTATAGGATCGATTTGTTTTGTTGTTTGTCTGTTTGTCTATCAGTCTCAGTCCGTATCGTATCGTTAATTGCGTGTTGAGAACTTCAGATGTGCAGACTCGCTTTCGGGTTCTCGTTTTGTATGGCCACTACACTACGCGCTGCGTTTAAATAGCACGCAGGTGTATAGTAATGCACGGACGGGCTGCAGGTGATTCTGTATCTACTAATAGGTACGACCACAATCCGCGTAGAGTCTGTGTGCGTCTGAACTGAACACTCTCTAAAAGTGACCCTTAGTAACGTTATTTATTTATATATAACTCTTTTTAGTTTAGTATCAAAGCATTCGTATTTATTTTTTAACAATTACTCGTTTATTTTTAGATTCTTCTGAAGCATGTTCTTCGTCACATAAAAGGAGCACGGGAGACAAACTGAATACCACCCTTATTCAAATAGAAGGACCCTCAAAACCGATCTTTATATCGGAGAGCTTGCCGGCAAAGGCCCAGCGGCTGTACTACCTAGCCCGAAATTTTGCCAGGAACAACGGTTACAAATTTTGCTGGACTTCACTTGGTAAAGTTATTCTCCGAAAGGTTGAAGGAGGAAAGCAGATATTGATTAAGAACGAAGCAGACATCAACAATCTTAACCAGAACATATGACTAGTTAAACACTACTGCACTTTTATCATCTGTGAGAATATCACGCATTCTGTGGACATAAGCGTCTTCTTGTCAATTTGCCCTAACTTTAAGCTACACATGCCTCCCCACTCATCACCATCACAATCGAACACCTCAAATTACATAACACATACACACATCATACAAAATACACAAAAATATTTCCTAAGACTGAATATTTGTGCTTGGCATAATACTTTGGAACCGCCTCTCAAACTCCTATATTGTTATGTGCATATTTGCGGTATCCCCAATCCGTACCTAATTTCCCAACTGTTATTTTTATGGCTAATAAGGGAAATGATATTTTGAATGTAGATGATATTATCCCTATGGGTAATAGTTATTTATGTGAACCGGAAGCGTGTAATGAAATATTAGCAAACTCTCCTACATCGTTAAAAATTATAATACAAAACATTCGTAGTATTTATAAAAATCTGGATGGTTTTCAAGCACAGCTAGCTAGATTTACTTTCGAGACTGACATAATTATACTAACCGAATGCTGGCTAAGTGAAAACAAACCAATCCCAACTATGGAAAATTATGAAGCTTATTCTTCTAAAACCTGGCTTAATCAAAATGACGGCATCGTAATTTACGTTAAGAAATATATAAAATGCACAGTAGTAGAACCCAAACCCATCGGTGCTAACTTTTTACTGGTGAAAATCTATCCAGATATATTTCTACTGGCTGTATACAGGTCCCCCTCTGACAACTGCACCAGCAGCTTTTTGGGTTCCTTGGAGAGTATTTTACGACCAATCAGGGCGAAGCATGTTATTCTTGCTGGAGATATAAACATAGACATAAAATTAAATAGTGATAACAAGAAGAGTGCACCCTATTTGAATCTGACTGCTGAATTAGGATTATTGCCGGCACATTTATATCCAACACGCCTGGAAAACTGTTTAGACCATATATTGTTAAATACAGTAAATATTGCTGAAACTTTCGTCATAAAATCTACAGTAACAGACCATGCATCGGTGTTACTGAGTATATGTTCAGCAGATCTGAAGGGTGATGAATTGTATAATTGTACTAGGGTTAATTATGACGCTGCTGTCAACCACCTAGAAATGACTGACTTTTCATTTATAGACGACAATGCTCTAGATGCAAATGAAGTCTCTTCGCTTTTTGTTGAGACCATTTCTAAAGCCTTAAAAATACATTCAAAATCAGTTATAACACCCTGTCGGAAAAGATTGCTTAAACCTTGGCTAACCCCTGGCTTGTTGCGATGCATCCGCCAAAGGGACAGGCTTCATAAAAATTGTACGAAAGACCCACTAAACTACATAGCAGAAGTCACATATAAAAGATACCGCAACTTTTGTAACTCCTTATTAAGAAAGCTAAAACTAACCTATGAACAATCTCTACTACAAAACTCAAAAACAAATAAAGAAAGATGGAATGCCATCAAGACTATAACTGAACTAAGAAAAAGTAAAACGATGGCCGACCAGCTTCTACTTCCAACAAAGAGAAGCGCCAGTGCGGTGAACGAGGTTAATAACTACTTTTCAGGTATAGGCAAACGGCTGGCAGACGCTATAACACAAAAATCGTCCTGCAGTACTTTCACCGTACCCTCCATCCTAAATTCTATCGTTCTACTCCCACCGGATGAATATGAAATTGAAAAATTAATAATGAACTTGAAAAGTGATTGTGCCGTAGGATGGGACTCTATATCTGCCAAATTTCTTAAGCTTGCTAAACATGTTGTGGTACCACACTTAACTAAGCTTATTGACAAGTGTCTTACGCAAGGTATCTTTCCTAAAGTATTTAAAAAATCTCTTATTATTCCCATTCACAAGGGTGGGAGGAAAGACGATGCTGCAAACTATCGCCCTATCTCGGTGCTTCCCACATTATCAAAAATTCTAGAGAAAGTTTTGAATGCTAGACTAGTAAACTTCTTAGAACATCACAATATACTGTCAGACGCCCAGTTTGGCTTTAGGGCAGGGAAGAGCACCGAGGATGCTGTTACTAATCTGGTAGATTACGTCACGCTAAATACAGATGCAAAACGCAAATGTCTCGCTATATTTCTAGACCTAACAAAGGCGTTTGACATTGTCTCGATTCCTGCCCTCATAATCAAATTAAGTAATATAGGTATTCGCGGTAATGCTCTCAAAATATTTAAGGATTTCCTCTCTGACCGCACACAAAGAGTTAAAATCAGAAACCACATTAGCCAAGATGCTGCGGTCACTTATGGCGTGCCACAAGGAAGCATTTTAGGCCCGAGTCTCTTCTTGATCTATATTAATGACTTGTGTCAACTAACTCTTCAGAACGGCAAAGCCTTTACATATGCTGACGACACAGCTTTGGTGTTTCATGGAGAGACTTGGGCCGATGCTAAGAAACAAGCGGAAACAGGCCTGCATAAAGTAAGCCTCTGGCTTAGCGCTAATACTTTAACTCTGAACCTTGTGAAGTCCACCTTCCTTCAATTCTACTTTTCAAACAACAAACCTGCCCATATCAACATTAAATTGCACACTTGTAACCTAATCAAAGTAGATGGTACACCTGCAGATAGACAATGCACATGCTTGACTATTGGTAAATCCACTGAAGTTAAATATCTCGGTGTGATGCTGGATGAGAGGCTGAGTTGGAGGCAGCATATTGATCTCACAGTTTCACGTATCAGAAAGCTCATTTGGGCGTTCAAGAAGCTGAGAAACGTGGCCGATTTTGAGTTGTTACGAAGAGTGTATTATGCATTGGTTCAATCGGTCATAGGCTATTGTGTTGTGGTCTGGGGTGGTGCATGCAAGACGTCCATGATTCGTCTTGAGAGGGCTCAGAGATCCATACTTAAGGTAATGACTTTTAAACCTTTCGATTTTCCGACGGTGACGTTATATGAGGTAAGTGGAGTTTTGACGGTTAGGCAGATATATGTCTTACAACTCCTTACTAAACAGCACAGTAGCACACCTTATAATAAAAACAACATGGATAAGCGCTCTATAAGAAACGTCTGCCTACCTTTGCGTTGTCACACTGCATCAGCTAAGCGACAACACGCCTACCTGTCCATACATCTTTACAACAAAGTAAATAAGGTTCTAAATATAAACCCGCTATCACTCCACGAGGCGAAAGGAAAAATCAGGTCCTGGTTGCTAGCACAGGACTATCAACAAACTGAAGGTTTATTGCTTAAATAGCTTTAATAGCACTACACACACACACCCACACATGCATCCACACACAATCATACACACACCGGCACAAACATTATTCACCAACACAAACACTCCTACTTTTCTTGCACTAATTTTATATCTTGACTTTGATTAATAATCTTGAAGTTTTATTTAATTGTTTTTAACTTATGTTTGTTTGATTTTTGATATAAGTAATTTAATTTTTAAATTGGATTTTAGTTTATAAAAATATATTTTAATTTCTATTTGATTATTTTTATTTGATTGTATCTCTAATTTTATTGAAGTTGTGATTCTATTTAATTATTATTTTATTTTCAATTTATTTAATTGTATCTCTAATTTTATTGAATTTGTGAATCTATTTAATTAATATTTTATTCTCAATTTGATTTAATGACTCTTTAATTTTAATTTACAGATTGTCATTTTTAATGTATAATACATAAAATTTGTCGTTTTTGAATTATTACTGTTTTACTTTTAATTTGTAATCTAACATGCTTTCCTACTCCATAATTCGTATGTAAATCGATGGTTGTAATTAATTTTGTACCTAACTCATTATTGGTAATTGCAATTCCTAAATTGTTATTTGTAATGGTAAACACTGATTGTTGATTTTAGTAATGATTTGAATTTTTTGTTTTTAACTTTATTATTAATATGTATTATTATTCTATTTTTGTTTAATCTTTATTCTTTTTTTTCTTTTTTATTATTGATTTTAAATTGCTTAGTTTTAAATTTTAATCCATAACTATTATTATGTTTTGTTGATATTCAATCTATAATAATGATTTTGATTGTATTTTTTTCCTATCAATAATTCAATTGTGATTCTATTGTGTTTATTTAACTGTTGCATAAAAATGTATGGATCTTGGAATAGACACTGACTTCTGAAATACAGGTTATTAATACCTAGCTCTGGAGTCAGGGCAAAACATGTTTGTTACCTAATTTTATGCTAATAAAGAATTATTATTATTATTATTATTATCTGTGGCATTCGTTACGGGTGTGGCGATACAAAAAAAAAAAAAAACATATCCATCCGGAAATAGAAGAAAGCCAAGCACATACTTTATCGGATGTCCATCCAGAAATCGAGGAACCCCAAGTCAACGATTCTGATATATCTGCAGATTGTAATATAATTTCATCAGATAGAGGAAATTTTGGTGACAATTTAACTGAATGCGAACGAAAAATAATTTTTAAATTGGGTCCATTTAAACCACAATGACCATTTCCAAAAGTTTCAGAAAATAACCGACCTTTTTCGGCTTATTATTATTCATATTTCAATCAGGCAGGCATAAAAATTATAAGACCATGGTTATGTTATTCTAACGTTTTAAACAAACCGTACTGTCACTTCTGTTGGTTATTAGCAGATCGTCAAAACAAATCGTACTCCTCTGCTTGGGTTAACGGTGTTTCGGTTAGAAGCAATTTCACACAAACTATTCTTGACCATGAAAAGTCACAGCAGCATATTAGTGCCTCACTCTCTTATAATAATTGGTTGCAAGGAAATACCATCGATACTCTATTGAAAAGTGAAATCGATAGTAAAATTACATTCTGGAGAGATGTACTGCATCGTATAATTAATGTTATAATTACTTTAGTATCTTGTAATCTACCTTTGAGGGGGCATGATTCTGATTCTGGCAATTTTATGGCAATTTCACGTCTGCTATCTAACTATGATGCAACTTTAAAAGAACTTCTTCTAAAACCGAAAGGTGAAATAAATTATTTAAGCCCTACGATTCAAAACGAAATTATTAGTTTGCTTGGTACCACCGTTAGGAACAATATTATCTCAGAAATTAAAAAAGCTCCATTTCTGACAATAATTCTGGATACAACACAAGACTTGTCAAAAATTGACTAACTATCTGTAGTTTTTCGATATATCTCGGTTACAGAAAATGATGATAATGTGCCTAAAGAAATAAAAATCTGTGAGTCCTTTTTAGGATTTATAGCAGTAACCGATTGCAGTGCTGCAGGTCTGAAAACTGTCATTTTAAATTTGACTAAAGAATATGGAATTGATTTGACTAAATGTAGAGGACAGGGATACGATGGAGCAAATGTTATGTCGGGTGTGTATGGAGGATTACAAACTCTAATAAAAGAGCATGCTCCAAATGCCGATTATGTTCATTGTGCTGCGCACGCTTTAAACTTGGTTTTGAACGATGCTGCGAGACATGTTCGTGAAGTATCGACTTTTTTCGATAATTTAGAAAAAATATATACTTTTTTTGGCAATAGTATAAAACGCTGGGCTATGCTAAGTGACGATTCATCTGAAAAATATTTGATTACCCTTAAAAAGGTATGTCCTACCAGATGGTCTTATAGGAACGACGCTTTATTAGCAGTAAAGAAAAATGTTTTACTAATCATGAAAACTTTGTACCAACTAAATTTAATTTCAAATAAAAAAGATGAACGTGAAGAATGTAAAAGTATAATTAATATTTTAGAGAGTTTTGATTTCTTAGTGCTCGTTACATTTTTTTCTTCACTATTTGAAATTATTAATCCTGTTTCTAAAGCTCTACAGCATGAAAATAATGGCTTACAGAAATCTAGTATTTTATTAAGTAATCTTTTAAATAGACTGTGCCAATTAAGAAATCAGAATTAATTTAATAGTTTGCTAAATGAATCCAAAGATTTAGCAAAAGAGTGGGGGGTAACAACTGTTTTTAAAAACAGTAGGCGAAAGATAACGAAGCGTTTTTTTGATGAGTTATCACAAGATGAGAGAATTTCCGACCCGGAATCCTATTTCAAAGTCAATGTATACTATTGCTGCTTAGATATATTAATTTCTCAAACTAAAGAAAGATTTCAGAGCCTTTGCAACCTGAGTAGTATATTCGAAATATTACAACCGGAGAAACTCCTATCTTCTTCAAGCGAAGAAGCGAAGAAGCTAAATACAGTAAAGACATCTCACTTAATCTTTGTGACCAATTAAAGGCTCTAAAAACATGCTTAAATTCTGAAATTAAAAAAATTTATTCCATTAAAGAACTCATTGAATTATTGCTAGTAAAATTCAATAGTCTTGCATCCAGTTTTCCCGAGGTAATCACAGCATGCTTTTTATTCTTGACCCTTCCAGTTACAACCGCAAGGGCAGAAAGAAGTTTTTCAAAATTAAAACTAATAAAAAATTACTTTAGAACTTCGATGGGACAAGAACGGCTGTCAGACATCTCACTATTGTCCATAGAGGCAGAAACTTTAGAAAAACTAAAATCATCATCAGCCATAAATGATTTAATAAATCAGTTTGCCGAAAAAAAGGCAAGGAGAGTGAATATTTAAATAACAGTTTGTTGGATAGACCTAGAAAACGCTTTTGGCTCAGTACAACACGAGCTTATGTTGTTTGCATTAAAATGGTATCACTTTCCGTCCATCATTTGGTAAATAATATCCTCTTATTATGGTAAATTAAAGTTTGTGATTAATACCAAAGATGGATACACGCAACCTTTAAATTATAATGTGGGTTTGTTCCAAGGTTGCTGTTTATCACCTATAGTTTTCAATATAGTAATAAATATTTTAATAGACAACATTTCCACACACGACAAGAAGTGGGGCTATCGGTTTAAGCTAAACGGTAAATATACGGAGTCTATCCTCGCATTCGCGGACGATTTGGCAATACTGACTCGTAACCCAAAGCAGTGCCAGGACCTACTGCGTAGAGTAGACGATTTCTGTACATGGACAGATGGAATGAGAGCAAAACCTAGCAAATGCTACTGTCTATGTCTGGGTAGGCGGGGTACCAGGTATACTTCATATGACCCAGGGCTTAGTATAGGCGGGGAAAACGTTTCAACTATATCTGAAACCGTGCCTTTTAAATTCCTCGGAAGAAAGATTGACAACAGAGGTTGCACTCCAGCTTTGGACGAATTAATTGATAGTTTCATTATCGATTTAAAAAAGGTAGACCAACAACCAATAAGTAATGTTAAAAAAGCTTGGATCTATGACAATTATTTAACCTCGCGTCTTAACTGGCCGTTTCTTATATATGATATAAACCAGAGCCTCCTCAAAAAACTAGATGCGAGTGTCACGAAGACACTGAAGTCGTGGCTAGGGCTAGCTCAGTCGGCCGACCCGTCGGCACTATATAGATCCGCGAATAATTTTGGAATGACGCTTAAGAAGCCATCAGAACTCTATAAACACCTAAGAGTAACTAAAATGCACGTCTTATCGGAATCTAAAGACGAAATAGTAAAAGTCCTTCCAAAAGATAAAAATGCATCGGAGCTCGAATCACGCCTCCAGTTCCATAAAAGATTCATGATAGGCTCGCAGACTGGTAGAGTAGGTCTAGGTAATATTCAGAGACAAACAGATAAAGAAATAACAAAATCTTTTCTTCAAGCAGACGAAAACAACACCTATAAGGTGCACGCAATGAACCTAGAAATGCAAAACGAATGGTTGACCCTAGGTGAATTTTGTATTCCCATAGCCTTAAAATGGCGTACCATAATATACGACTGGTCACCGGCCTTACTTAAATTTTACCTAAATGCATTCCAGTTGACCCTCCCCGACCAAAGCAATCTGGTCAGATGGGGAATAGCCACAGATAAAACATGTAACTCATGTGGTGAAGCAACTGGTACGGCTAGGCACCTACTAGTGGGTTGTAAAACGCTATTAGACCGGGGTCATTACTCGCGCCGTCATGATAAGGTATTAGAAATCATACGTGAGGCTGTAAGTTTGGCGGTAGCTAGAGCGAAAAAAGGATTAACCACAAACCAAAGAAATGACATTGCGTTTGTAAAGGAAGGCTGCTCAAAGAAATCACCTCAAAAGCTATATTCAATTTTGATAGCTGCCGTTGACTGGACAATACTCGTAGACACGTATGAGAAGCACTATAGGATACCGGAGGATATCTGTGCCTCATCATCCAGACCCGACATATTCATTTTTTCACGATCGCATAAGCGTGCAGTGCTTGTAGAACTCACAGTACCGTGGGAAACTAATATACCTAAAGACCACGCTATAAAGACAAACAAATACTTTGATTTGACAAACGAGTTAACCAAAAACGGCTACGTGGTTAAACTCTATGCCGTAGAAGTAGGAGCAAGGGGAATTCCAGCTAAATCCCTGTACAACTTACTTAAAGACCTCGGATTGCCAAGACCATCAGTAAGCTCTTTATTAAAACGTATATCAAAAGCGGCATTGTTAGGATCTTACCAAATTTGGATAGGTAGGGGGGGGGAACACTACTGACGGTGGAGGTGAGCGCTGATGCATCACAAGGTGGCCACCCTAAACCTACATCTAGGTCGCAAGTCCCAGTCGCCGTCATGGTGTTCCTCTCTGTACCACGCTATGGACCCGGCGACCGCACGGTGAATCCATGGAGTGCTGAGAATCGGATCTCTTCGATTTTTATTTGTAAAATGGGTAAATTATGTGATAAATAAATATTTCTTCTCACAATATTTTTTTTCTTGTGTGAAAAATCTTTACCTCCATATAAGGGCCTCCAAAAAAATTTTTATACGGGGCCCCGACAAGGCACGCTACGCCACTGCTAAAGTGGTCAATGTCCTCTTATAAGACGCGCCAGACGGCGCGTGTTATACCTATTCTCGCGCAGTTATGAACAAGG
Organism: Cybosia mesomella; assembly: GCA_946251805.1. NCBI lineage: Eukaryota > Metazoa > Arthropoda > Insecta > Lepidoptera > Erebidae > Cybosia > Cybosia mesomella. The sequence goes on from OX276400.1 coordinate 3,776,876, forward strand.
ACGAACCTTCATTCATTAACAAACTGTCAATGAATTACCGAAGCGCTAATAATGTTTCTACTCGAACGAGTCAAAAAGATTTTAGAAAAGTAAACTTTTTTATTAAAACCGGTATAGCAATTTGGACATCTCAAAATGCTATCATAGATTGAAATAAAACTATTTTTAACGGATTCTATCGCGATTTATTTTGATGTTATTTTATATTTGCAGCCATGGTCATCTCCCCATCGAGAGTTTCCCCGTGACCATGGCTGCTGAAAAGCAACCGAAACGTCGGGATCAATGTAAAATATAAAATAACATCAAAATAAATCGCGATAGAATCCGTTAAAAATAGTTTTATTTCAATAACATAAATAAAATTTTAAAAAGGCTATCACGCATCATCACGCTATTATATTAAGTAATCGGGCAGAATTGATTTCCATGTTACATATAAACCTCTATTTCGAACGAATTGCCAATGTAACTCGGGCGCACAACACCAACTTATCCGGCCCGTTAATAAATTGATAGCAGGAATCTTTTGTTCTAATTTCATAGTTCTAGCTTTAGTAATTTTGCTCTACATTGATATAAATAATTGCAAATATAACGATAAAATAACTTCAATACGTGTTGGGATCGAGACTGCAGAAGTTACATTAGACATAAATATACATATATAACTTCACGCCTGTATCCCCGAAGGGGTAGGCAGAGGTGTATTACACACCCACGATTCGCCAGTTATGTTAAGGTCCCAATGTAATAGGGGGCGAGCCTATTGCCATCTACCGGGCACATTATTAAGCGTGCGATAATTAACATTTATTAATGCACACATAACTACGAAAAGTCAGAGGTGTGTGTCCAGGGCGACTTGGGATCGAACTCCAGACCTCGTCTCAGCAGTCCGTTACGTATGCCACTGGACTATCGCCGCTTATACACATACATTATACACATACATATATACATAGTAGGTGGTAGAGTCAAGCAACAGTCATTTTGGCCGTTGCATGAATGGGCCGAATCGACCGGGGAAGCACCACCCTCTCACAGAATATCGACGCCAAGTAACAGAATTTGAACTGTTGCGTTCCGTTTGGTGAGAGAGAGTGCCGGAGCCCAAACTCCTTTCCCATCCCCTCCCAAACTCCTTTCCTTTTCTTTACAGGGTCGGCAACGCGAGTGTAACGCCACTGGTGTTGCACACGTCCATAGGCCGCGGTAACCGCTTCCCATCAGGTGGGCCGTGTGCTTGTCTGCATCTGCAAAACATATACTTTGATGTATTAAGAACTTAACGCGTACGAAATCGCGGGCAACAGCAAGTTCTCTAATATTGAATCACAAATTTTGGTTGTACGTTTTCAGGAAGGTGAGATGTTCGCACACAGAGGGAGTCGTACAGTTAACGACAAAAGTTGATTAACGCTAAAATGTTCACAAATCTTTTCTACATTGGAATACATTACCGACGATTGATGTATAAGCAGTTTTATTATCCCTAGAGGATAAAGTTAATATATTTATCTACACTCAAATCGAAAAATTCGAAATACGAATTCAAAGACGATTCTATAAATACACACTTTATAAACGCATATACATAAAATTTAAAATAAAACTTATTATAGTACCGCCAACTGTATTATAATAGTAGTTTATGCAACTGTCATATAAGAAGTCATATTAAAACAGGATAGTCTGATAATAGGTTGACTCGAGTGTTTTAATACCTAATTTATATGCAGTTTCATACACTACTTTATCTTCACTCATAGGAAAAATTGAAATTAAACAAAGTAGGTAGTTTACTCCTAGTAGGTAGGTTCCAATTTCGGTTTGATTGCGTTCAGGGTTCAGCAAGTGCATAGCCGGGCAGGGGATTGTGGTCGCAGCACTAGTGGGACCGGTGGGTGTCACGCGGTGCTGCGAATACAATTCTCTTCTGATGAGGCCATCAAGCTGAGTGCCACCATTGTTAACATGGTACATGTATGTAATGGTGACCCTCTTTCTTGAGACTTTACCTTCAGCTTACCATCAGGTGAGGTGAAGTCAAATTGACGTGTCCAAAATTAAAAAAAAAATTTTTAATTAGGTAGGTTTCGATGAAATCGATCTAGGTACCTATTGGTTCGCCGCCGCCTCCTTCTGCGAGCATGTAATGCTCGCGAAGGAGGTGGCGGAGCGCGCCCGGGAGAGACTTAGAACTCTCCCGGTCCGCCGAGCCCGCAACTTGCTCGCCGCGCGTCGCAGGCGACTCAGGCGCCGGAGGTCGCTTAACGACCTCCGTCCTCCATGAGCGCAGGCCTGGGGGTGGCGGGTGAGGCCACCTGTCACCCCAGCAGAAGCAGGCCTGGACGGTGGGGCGACCAGCGCCCCTCCCCCAAACCGGGGCAAGACGGGGACACCGTGGTTCCCAAACCCGAGGGGGCCATCTCGAAACCGGAGATGGCCCAGGGTCAGTCGGGGTGCGAGGGATATGCTCTATGGGCAACCTTACTCCCCGGCGTCTGTAGACCCGAGACGGCGTGCGGTTTTAGTCGGGTCAAGCCCGACATAACCGCCCCCGCTGGCACGCGGGGGGGTTTCCGAAGGGATTTCCGCACGATAAAAAAAAAAAGGTACCTATTGGTTTCTTGACTACTGTCGAATTTAAAAAAAAAATCTTCATAGGAGGTCTAGTTATGACCCCCTGAGTCCGAAATGACCACTGGTCAAAAAGTTTATATTTATAAATATATGTATGTATGGTTCCACTTCCCAAAATTTGCAGCACTCTCACGGTCGCATTTTTGCCACGATCACTTTCAAACTGCGATCAAAAATTGCTTGGGTGTAAACTTAGTTTAAGTTCGTGAACGGGTGGAATCCGGCCTAAGGGGACGGTAGGGCCTCACTTTTTGTGAAATCAGTTTTTCCTCAAAATTTCACGTTCCATGAAAGATATTCGAACCGTTCTAATTTTATCCCATAGTATACATGAATACCAACAACTTTTAATTACAAACCTATAACATTAAAACTTTAACTAGAAGTGGGGAGGGGGGGGGGGGGGACAAAAACCAAAATTTTTCGGGAAAAAAATCATAACTTCTAACCGGTGAACATTCTTGCAGTCGGAAACATTTTTAATCGATAGGCCATTTTTAAGTCTAAAATAAATGTCTGAAAAGTTTTTCGCTAAAATTTACCGTTTTCGAGAAAAAAAAATAAACATGTTACAAAAAATTAAAAGTCCGTAGTTCTCTATATAAAATAATATTAATTGCTTCACGAAATCTACCTGTGCGTTCCCCCTGCGGGAACGGAGTTTTTTGTGGATAGCGCTGTTAGTTACACATATGAGACCGTAATCTTAGCAATCCATGGATTCTCCGTGCGGGTGCCGGGTCCATCGCGTTGCTGAGTTGGGAACTCGGGACAGTGCCTGGGACTTGCGACCCAAGTGTAGGTTTAGAAGGGGCCCCTTTTGTTGATGTACATCAACACTCACCTTCACTACCCAAGTTCCCCTCCCTGTCTAACCAAATTTGATATGAACCTACTAGTGCCGCTTTAGACATTCGTCCTAGTAGTGAGCTTATTGTAGCTCTCGATAGGCCTAGATCTTTAAGTAGGTTATAGAGAGATTTTGCTGGTATACCTCTCGCTCCCACTTCCACTGCATACAAATTAACCACGTAACCGTTTTTGATTAATTCGTTTGTGAGATCATAGTATTTATTTTTCTTTATTGTGTGGTCCTTCGGTATATTTGTTAGACTATTGTTTGTAATTTAATTGTGTATCTGTCTGTTGTCCTGAAAATAAACAAATGCCTATGTGTAAAATACAAAGCTGATATGTTAAATTTAACTTATATATTTTCACTTAAACTAAATAACTATTTAAGTTCCGATGAATCTTGAGTAACAGTTTGGCTTTTCGTTTTTCTATCTGGCGGTAAAAATAAACAGACTGCCACGCCACCTGCGAACGTAAACACGTATTTTAAGAATCAATTAGCCCATTGCAGACATAGGCACAGTATACTAAGAACAACAGTATTGTGTATCGGCCCTGTCCTTTAAGAAGTGCTTACGCTGCGCGGTATGTGAACACTCGATAGGGCTGCCTACCTGCAGTATTTTTATTTCATCTACTATATTTTATATTAATATTACATTTTTTACTAGTTGTACCCGCAACTTCACCCGTCGTAAATCTTGCTAGGTAGGTATTTTCCAATATTTTTTTACTTTTGGTCAAATAAAATGATATGTAAGTGATATACGTAAGCTAAGTACATTATAAGAATATAGCCTAGCCTAGGAAACTACCTACCTACGCGCGTACCTACTCGTTTGTCACTTTTTTCATCCTATTCAGGTATTTTATTTTTGGTGGAAAATGTAAAAACCTTTCAAAACAGAATCAAATTACAAACTACGTAGTTGGTAACTAACAATTATTTTGTTGCGTTTCCTTTCAGAGGTTCCCTAATCTAAAAAATGTTATCTCTGGGTGCATTATTGAAAAATTCAAGCAACCATTAACAGTACCTACACTATTGTCTATATAAGGTGTCACCAAATCAGGTCTCTGAATTTGGTGAGATGACTTGGTATCGACAAAATATGTATTTGAAACAAAAAAAATTTCGGTAAAATAAAAAAAATATATAAAATATAGAAAAATAAAAGAAACACCACCAGTGTGCATTGTGAATATTAAACAAGCCCACTCTTGTAAAAGTGGACTCGTCTGTCCACAAATTTTTTATGGTAGGATCTTCCACTAAACACCTACAAAAGCTTAACCGCGGATTAAAATCTGTGGTAAGCAGCTCTTGCACCCGCAGAAACTGGTAAGCGTGCAGTCCTTCTCCTCGCAGTATGCTCCAAGCGAATGTGTGAGAAATACCTAAATCGCGACCAGCGTCACGTGTGCTCGACGCGTCACGTGACGCTGGTCGCCGGTGGTGTTTTTTTTTAATTTTATTTTTTTACCCGATTTTTTTTTGTTAAAAATACATATTTTGTCGATACCAAGTCATCTCACCAAATTCAGAGATCTAATTTGGTGACACCTTATGCACTTTGCCATAATTATTATGAAACTACATGTACTTATTACAAACAAATATCGACAAATCACACGCGTACTGTTTACAAAACCATCACACCGTCCGTTCTTCTGTGCAGCGCATTCGCAACTGCTTGTGTGCTGAGCGTTGGCCGAATTCGAGGCGCTTAGGTAAACTCGCGCTCTGACCATTTCTATGAAGATAGAATACTGTTGTTCTTAGTATACTATGGCATAAGCCTCTTTTAATATGCGCCATTGCATCTGATCCTCCATCTTTCGCATTCAAGTTATCCCAGCTACCATTTTCAGGTCGTCCGACTTGCCTTCCTTCCTTCAGAAAGACATACGTAGTGTAATAAAAATGGTTTTCATTTTTATTACGACACTAGCTTTTACCGAAGGCTTCACCTGCGTGAAATTCTGTTCCCGTACCCGCTTACAATGGGAACCTATTCCAGGGATATAAAGTAGCCTATGTGTTATTCCAAACTATAATCTATGCCTGTAGATACTAAATTTCAGCCAAATCCGTTCAGCCGTTTTTGCGTGAAAGTGTAACAAACATTCATACTCACAACCTCGCGTTTATAATATTAGTGGGAGGATATATATACTCACGCCATTATCCTCTGGGATGGGCAGAGACAACAGCCCGACATCTGTTTCTATCCTCTTAACGAAATTCCTCTACTGTAAAAGCCTGTCAAAAATTTGACTGAAAATGACATCAAGTACTTATTTCCAAGTAGCATATGGCAAGACCAATATACCTACATACATACATATGCTAATCTATCTTCTATACAAAAAAATAATTAAAAAATATATTTGGGTTATGTGAAATAAACGATTATGAAACCAAAAATATTATTTTTGGAATTCTTGTCTGTTTGTACGCGATGGATGCAAAAACGACTAAATGGATTTTGATGCGGTTTTTCTATTCGAAAGGTCTTGGCCAGACTTCAAATCTGCCGTATGTTTGATTGCAATTGGTTGAGTAGAACCGGAGATATGGCCAAAAGTCGCGATATCCGATATCCACGCGGGCGGAGTTGGCTAGTTTTTAAACGAGTATATCATCAACTTGATCAGTATATTAAAATTTCAATAAAAAAAGCGTCGGTAGCTTAGTGGTTAAGGAGTCGACCTCACGATCGAGAGGTCCCGGGTTCGAATCCTGGCCATTACACTACTGACGTGAACCCACTCCTAACAAAAGCGATTTAACTTAGCTGGAGAGGTTAGGGGGAATATTAGTAATTTCGGTTACTAATATTCTTTAAAAAAAAAAAATAGCTTACCAAATACAATTACCGACCAAGCGTAGAATGTGACCTCACAATGCTGGGTGATGACTGCTCCAACGACGATCACCCCGATTAGTGCGGACAGACGAGCTACCATCATACTCAAACTGGCTACCAGGCCCCTGATGACAGAAATACGATTTTATCTCATCACCTTAACTTCGGTCCAGGTTGCATCTGAGGCTTTAATTTACTACCTCTACTTTATGCCCTCTCCGGTGAGGGCCGTGGTCTCCGACGGGAGTCAGTGGCACGCCACCGCCTCTTTCTGCGAGCAGTTAATGCGCGCGAAAGAGACGGCGGAGAGGGAGCGGGAGAGAACCCTGCCCCCCGAGTTTCGCAGTCTGCGGCGAGGACGCCGCAGACTCATCTACGCCCGGGACTAGCGACCTCCATGATCGGGGCCTGAGGACGGCAGTTGGCCGACTCGCCTTCCTTACAGAAGCAGGCCGTGGCGGAGGCGTGTCGTGTGTCACACGTGTACACACGCCTGCCAACTCACCGAAGCGGGATAAAACCCGACCCCACCAGGCGAGGCCGCGGAGGCGGCCATAGTCCGCCTTTTTTACGAGCGGAAATCCCTTCGGATACCCCCCCGCCGGCCAGCGGGGGTGGTTATGTCGTGTCTCGACTACTTGGGTTATCCTTTCGAGGGCTTACCCGGGGTGCCCGGCAACGGACACTTGGGGAGGACACCGTGCGGTTTTAGTCGATCTCCGTTTTTCTGGGAGTTACTGCCATCTGACTTTTCAGAGGAAAACCTGCGCCAGGTCCTCGGCCATCCATCAGAAGGTGTACCGGTGTGCATGTGAGGTTGGGTTGAAGAAGACCTTATCTATTCTATCACCATTGTCAAGAAAAAAAAAATCGGTTAAATAAAAAAAAATGTATTATTCTCTCGTTAAAATACAAAATGTGCGAATCGCGTATCTAGAGGTGTTGATTCGCACATTAATAAAGAAATGGAAAAAAGAATGGACTACTAAAAAACCGGCCAAGTGCGAGTTGGACTAGCCCATGAAGGGTTCCGTAGCAGCAAGTAAAATTTTTATATTTGAGTTGATTATATGAAAGGTGAATTGTGGTTTACGATTTATGACGTATTAAAAAAAAATACTTACTAGATCTCGTTCGAACCACTTTTCGGTGGAAGTTTACATGATACATTTTTTTTAGTTTTATCATTCTCTTAATTTAGAAGTTACAGGGTGGGGCGGGACACACATTTTACCACTTTGGAAGTGTCTCTCGCACAAACTATTCAGTTTAGAAAAAAATAATATTAGAAACCTCAATATCATTTTTGAAGATCTATCCATAGATAGTATGGGTCTGATGAAAAAGTTTATTTTAGGAACCCCCAAAATGTATTGTTTTTTTTTTTCTATTTTTGTGTGAAAATCTTAATGCGGCTCACAGAATACATATACTTACCAAGTTTCAACAGCATAGTTTTTATAGTTTTGGAAAAAGTGGCTATGACATACGGACGGACAGACAGACAGACATGACGAATCTGTAAGGGTTCTGTTTTTTGCCATTTGACCCACCACAAATCCACATATTGATATGATATTAATATTGCATTTTTACTGCAAAACACCGCAGTCTTTATAATCTATATACTTACTAATACGTGTAGGGAAAACATTCCCCTCCCTTTTTACTAAAATTGTGCGGACGAAGGAGTGTTATATTTGGCATAGTTATAATTGATATAAAGGAGAAGTTCAGAATGCCATTTTTTTTTTTAATTTTGCATAAAAATCTTTAAATCATTAAAAAAACCATTACACACACTACCCTACTTTTGGAACACACACACCCATGTTAGTTTATATCGCCAATATCAAACGTATTATGACATAATATTATGTTCACGGCTGACGTGTAAAACTAAATTAAAATATATAACTGTGACCACCTGCCTGAACATTATTTTCTTTATTAAGAATCAATTAATTTTTTTTTTTTTTTCATACCACTTAGGTGGCAGACAAGCTCACGGCCCACCTGATGGGAAGCGGTCACCGTGGCCTATGGACGTGTGCAACACCAGGGGCGTCACACTTGCGCTGCCGACCCTTTTTTTTTTTTTTTTTTTTTTTATCGTGCGGAAATCCCTTCGGATACCCCCCCGCCGGCCAGCGGGGGCGGTTATGTCGGGCTTGCACCGACTAAAACCGCACGCCGTCTCGGGTCTTCAGACGCCGGGGTGTAAGGTTACCCATAGAGCATATCCCTCGCACCCCGGCTGACCCTGGGCCATCTCACCACTAACAGCATCGCTCATTCTGTCTCCTCTGAAAGCAGAGGAGTACGGAGAGCGATGTGTTCCCGCCACGTTGGGTATTGGCCGACGATCAATGCCAACCCTATGAAGGGGTGAAGGGGAAGCCATTGACCGCCGCCCAGGGTGTACCGGCCGCTCCGATTCCGTTCCCCCCGGACTGCAGCGGGATCGGAATCGGAGCGACACTCGTGGAGGTTACCCAACACACACCCCTTACCCAACACACACCCCGCGCTGCCGACCCTAAAAAAAAAGAAATTGCAAAGCAGGAATAGCCTTTAGTCTTCCGGGAAGACCAAAGGCTACTCCCGCCTCTCCCTTCTTTTTTTAGTTTTTGTGCTGTCAGAAGGAAGACTCTTCCCTCTGACAGCACAAAACCTCTCAGTGAGCTCTGGCTACCCTACTCACCGACGGGAACACAACACGAGGTTATTATGGCCGCGGTATTCTGTAGGGCGCTCCTACCTCTCTTAAAAATTAAGAAAACTTCAAATGCCAAATTTAAAAATAATGCAATGAAGTTTAGTTTTCTGACAACCTCAAAAAAGGTCGAATTTCGGACATCCTACGAGGATTTATTAATCAAGTTACATACCTATGCGTGGTAGGATAGAAGTCCAGAAAATATGATGATATAGATCCGTAAGCTAATGGCGTGTCTTGCATCACCGTAAAGAATATTATGTTGGCTATAGGGTTCTTCAAGTTCACTAGTAGCTGGCTGACCCCGGACACGAGCAGTACCAATATTATCAGGAGACGTGGACGAGAAGCCACCTTGACGATAACCAGGCTTACAACGATGTAGAAAGCACTATACGCCATTCCGGCGTATAAGGTATTCGGAGAGATATCTTCATTACACTGGTACTAAAAATAAAAAAATCTGAATAAATTACTCATTAGTAATTTATTCAGATTTTTAGTACCAGTTAGATTTTAAGATTTTAATGTTCGTTAATTTTTAAATGATACGTTTTAAAACGTAATGTTACTGAAACGTAATGTTACGTAATGTTACCGAATAATGATTCGGTAACATTACGTTTTAAAACGTATCATTTAAAAATTAACGAACATTAAAATCTTAAAATCTAACTGGTACTAAAAATAAAAAAAACTGAATAAATTACTAATGATTCGGTAACATTACGTAACATTACGTTTTAGTAACATTACGTTTTTAAACGTATCATTTAAAAATTAACGAACATTAAAATCTTAAAATCTAACTGGTACTAAAAATAAAAAAATCTGAATAAATTACTAATGATTCGGTAACATTACGTAACATTACGTTTCAGTAACATTACGTTTTTAAACGTATCATTTAAAAATTAACGAACATTAAAATCTTAAAATCTAACTGGTACTAAAAATAAAAAAATCTGAATAAATTACTAATGATTCGGTAACATTACGTAACAATACGTTTCAGTAACATTACGTTTTTAAACGTATCATTTATAAATTAACGAACATTAAAATCTTAAAATGTAATTGAAGGTAAACTAAGATTGGAGGTCACTAAAGTGAAGGGTAGGTTTTGTATTGACAGATCATACTGAATACTAAAATATTTTTTACAGATTTTCTTACTAATCGAATCGAAATCACGCGTTTTGAAAACGTGGCGTTATTGAATCAGGCCCCAGTCCCGGTTAGTTCGAAAAATTTTCAGCGCGTCGCCCCAAGACGTATAGAGATCCGATTCTCAGCACTCCATGGATTCACCGTGCGGTCGCCGGGTCCATAGCGTGGTACAGAGAGGAACACCATGACGGCGACTGGGACTTGCGACCCAGATGTAGGTTTAGGGTGGCCACCTTGTGATGCATCAGCGCTCACCTCCACCGTCAGTAGTGTTCCCCCCCGTACCTATCCAAATTTGGTAAGATCCTAACAATGCCGCTTTTGATATACGTTTTAATAAAGAGCTTACTGAAGCTCTTGGCAATCCGAGGTCTTTAAGTAAGTTGTACAGGGATTTAGCTGGAATTCCCCTTGCTCCTACTTCTACGGCATAGAGTTTAACCACGTAGCCGTTTTTGGTTAACTCGTTAGTCAAATCAAAGTATTTGTTTGTCTTTATAGCGTGGTCTTTAGGTATATTAGTTTCCCACGGTACTGTGAGTTCTACAAGCACTGCACGCTTATGCGATCGTGAAAAAAGGAATATGTCGGGTCTGGATGATGAGGCACAGACATCCTCCGGTATCCTATAGTGCTTCTCATACGTGTCTACGAGTATTAATAGAATTTCGAAACTTCCACGTATCCAGGTAGCTCAGTTGTTTAGAATATTCCCCCTGAACTGGCTTCAACTCCTGTCGTGGATGTTGACTTTTTCCGATATAAATCTAAAGGAAAATTTGGCATACTAATTGCTTTAAATTTCGTTAACATACTTACTAATGCTCTGAACAAAGGTCTGATATGAGGCCGCATCAAGAGCTTCAGGTCTCAAGCGAACCTCATCTACTAGCCTCTTCTGATTGATGGACGAGGCGGTGGTGCAGGGTTTCTTTCGGGGTTGGTACAGACAGAACCGAAAATAAACCAAGTTACGGGAAGAGGTACTTATAGAAGAGCTGACCCCAAGGTCCAAAGTGCATGCTATGGATGCAATCGGGATTAGCACTTTTTTTAAATGTTTGATCCGTCATTTAGACTGCACCCCGCCTGATAGTAAGTTGAAGTGAAGTTAAAACTAGTTGAATTCCTGAGACGAGCTCAGCCGAATACAAGGGATTTTCGATTTTGCGTTTTGTTTTTTTTTTGCGATATTTTGCGATTTTTTTTTATCTTGCAATGGTTCACCCCAGCACGAATCTATTACCGAAAACAGCAACTCGATAGCTCATCTCCTTCATACCCAAAACCGTGACAGAAAATTGGCAACGACGGCTCGATAGCAATAGGGCTTTTCTAAAGAAAATCCCTAAAAATAGTAGCCAATTCCAGATGTTATTGTCTCTAGAATGGTGGTCTTTACTTTATCTCGATAGATACTTTGTCACCCCCTCCCCCAATATAGAACCCACTATTATGGAAGGGAACACGTGTGTAGTTAAAGATTTTAAGTTCTTTATGGTACGACAAAGTATTTGAGTATAAAATAAACTCACCTCAATTGTATCGACCGACGAATTGGTCTCCTTAAACATTCTTTGGCAAAATGTTTGCTGAGTGCTCTCCTCAGTGTTGAACGAGTTGAAGAAGTAGTTTACCAACGTTGGGTACCAAATGAAAAACGCGTTGTTTCTGAAAGAAAACCTGAATTTTTATATTTCCAATTACTTCTGTGTATACTGACAAGCAGAAAAATTGTAGCAGCAAACAAGCAAAATTGTAAAGGCTTCAGTCAAAATATAATAAAGTCAACACATTCATTGCGTTACGGCAAGTATTTTGCCCTATTTGACTTTCAGCCAGTGTGGCAGCTCATTGTCCTTATTTTTCTTACGCTCGGTGCGGGGGAGATTTAACTGTGTTTTCTTGCGTGTAGAAAAGAGACAGTGATCTTTTCAATATTGTTGCTTTTGATATAATAATAGGGTACTCTAATAATGTACGGTAAAACAGAAATAGAGGTCGTAACGCATATCAGGAAAGTTTTATACGGGCAATATTTGTCTCGTAACGCACTGGCAGAAAATTTAGTTCCTTCGTTGCCACAGCGAACGTGTTAACTGATATTTTCTCAACTAACATATAGTTGTACAAACCAAACCAAAAAGAGAAGGAGTAACTGTACCCTGGGCCGTCCATTCTAAGTTTGCTTAAAGTTGCCTGGAAGAAATCGCTTTCAGCGATAAGGCTATTTAGGTAGCCGGGAACCCTGGGGGAATCCTTTCAAGGGCGTACCCGGAGTTCTCGGTAATGAATGCTTGGGAAGGAAACCGTGTGGTTTTAGTCGGTTCGATTCCGACATACCCACCTCATGGCACCGATGGGGTGAAGCCCTGTGTTGGTTGTTTGGTATAGAATAAAGAGTTATCTATCTATCCCTGAGATGGAAACCTCGGATGGAGCCGAGAACAGCGCTAAGAAGATATTCTTACGTGGTACTGCACAAGGACATCAGAAAGTACAGTTGTATGGTCCTCCATAACAGAGGTGGCTTGAATATTGGTACTGTCTGTTCCTTTAAGCTCACCCAAAAAGATTGTCCGCTTGAATGTGTCTCTGCATCTGTCTTTGTTATAGACGTCACCTGAAATAGTATCCATGAATTACGTACAGTTAAATCTTAATACATCTTTCAAACCTTCTCCCAACTCAGTATTCTGGTCAAATCAGGCTTTGCTGTCTAATTACGAATTTTCGTGTTTGCATACAAAATGTACGAAAGCGATGAAGCTTCACAAATTACACAGAAATGGCATGGCGGAAGTATGCGTTGTGGTTACGTCTTCCGCGTCACTGTCAGGCGAGACTGGAGCGACATACAAGAGGCGTGCTAGAGGCGAGGAAGAAGTGCGCTGGAGGTATACAAGAGACATGATATCGCGATAGAGTCAGCCTGTATAATGGCGTATCGTACCGTCGCATTAAGCTCGTCTTTTCTAAAAAGTCTGAAAGCTACAGGCAACGACATATTATAATATACAACGGATACATTTTTGTTGCAGTGACAAAACATTCAGGCACTTGTTTCGAACACCGCCGAAGATCCTTTAAACAAAATTCAAAATAAATCACATTATGGAAAGAGGGAACGCCATCTTTTTTGTGGCTGGATGGACGGTTGGATGGATGGATGGAGGGAGGGAGGGATGGAGGAAGTTAGGGAGGGAGGGACGGAGGGATGGGGATGACGATTAAAAAAATACACATGTAATTGTTCAAGTTTTTACTTACTCCGGGAGTGCCGACAAAAGTGAAATTGAAATAGTGTTAACCCCTGCAGCCAATCTAAATTGCTTGTGTTAGGAATGAATTCACGTCGCGTTGGTTGTGTAATGTCTAGGATTCGAGCCCGAGACCTCTCGTTCGTAAGGCTGACTCCTGAACCACTTAGCTAGGTACTTTTAAATGGTACAAGGTTACATAATTATCAACTTACCGGATAAATTTGGTTTTTCCCTCCGTTGCTTTGATAGATTCTTCTTAATACCTCTAAAGCTTTTTCACTGCTCCCATTACTAAATAAGTATTTTGGACTTTCATGGAGAAATAACAGTAGAATTGTGCCGATGGCCAAAGGCAGGGCTATAATAATGGCATAGAGCCGCCATGCTCGAAAAGTGGTTTGTAACAAAGGCAGCGCGATTTTAAAATCCATCGGAAGAATGAACAAACCTATACCTGAATAACAAAGAAAAGTATACTTGTTAATGTAAAATTTTTGAGCGGAGTGAGACGAAGTCGAGCGAAAGCTCCTCATACCAGACTTCAGGATTTTCTTTGTCACAGGTCTCCTTCTAAACTACTAATCCAATCAGAACCAAATTTGGCATGATTAAAGAGGTCAATCGGAGGAAGGTTTATGGATATATTTTGAAAAAATTAATGCTACCACAGAGGAATGATCACCGTTAAAAAAATTCCACATGGAATTACATAATAACCGCTCGAGACACTGTGACCAAACTTTACACGCTCAGAAAGCATGTCCAGAGTTGTGACTTTCAAAGAGAATTTTCAAAATCGGACTTGCCACGGACGAATGATCACTGTTCAAAATTTTCTAAATCTGATTTTCAAATCACGATGTCTCACTCAGCTCAACATTGCAAGCAGCGATTCGCCTTGCAGACCTAGTAATATTATGAACTAGCCGATGCCCGCGGCTCCGCCCTCGTGGATGTTGGTTTTCGCGACTTTTGTCCATATCTCCGGTTCCACTCAATCAATTGCAATCAAATATACGGCAGATTTTAAGTCTGACCAAGAACTTTCTAATAAAAAAACTGTATCAAAATCCATTCAGTAGTTTTTGCGTCTATTGCGAATAAATACACACAGACAAGAATTCAAAAAAAAAAAATTGTATTCTGAATCGTTCATTTAATATAACCCAAGTTATTTTTTTTTTAGGTTTAGGTTTAAAGACATTTATTTCTCATAAAAACATAAAGTTCACTTAAAATGAGATTACAATAATTTAGAAATTTACAATAAATATTTTCCTCTATTCTGCCTACTTTAAATGATTACATTTTGTTGTACATAGTTTTTGAGTTTACCCTTATACACATTCAAATTATCAATATTTTTAATGTTGTTAGGTAGTTTATTATAAAGCTGTGCTCCATCGAGTAATATCGTTTTTTTACCATAGTTAGTACGTGGACAAATTAACTGAATATTGTCTCTGTTTCTTAGCAAGTGAATTGATTCGCTCTTAGATAACTGTATATTAGTTTGGATCGAATTTGTTGTAATTTTTTTAACTAAATTTTTTATATCTGCAATATACAGTGATTTACAATTTTATAATAGTAGAAATGTGATCGTACTTAAAACTATCTGTTACGATTTCGCGATGATGACAGTGATAGACTATAGCTTGGGAATCCTTTCCCAATACATAGGCTATCTTTTATCGCGAAAAAAAAACGATGGGTTGCACTACGGGAGTGCCGGCAGAAGTGAAAACTTGAATATTAACGTAGTGCATTTTTGATATTTTGGAATGGTTAGGGAATAATTTTGCACGAATTGCTTTTTTAATTATCAGTATAAAAGTACTATCATTTATGTGGTAACACACAATTTTCATTTATTGCGCTATCGTACACAAACATGACAAATTATTTAAATAATATAATATAATAATATAATTAAAAAATGAATACTTCAGACCTATTTAAACTAACTATTATAATAATTATTATACATTAAAAAGTTTATCTCTCAGAAAAATCAACTTCCACCCATAATTTAACCGACTTTAGCCTAGTGGTATGGGTAATGGACTTCTGAGACGAGGTCTCGGGTTCGATCCCAGGTTTTACCATGGCACACACCAATGACTTTTCGATGCTTTTCGAAGTTATGTGTGTATTTATCGCAGGTTTATAAGTGCCCGGTTAATGGCAATAGGCTCGCCACCTATTACATTGGGACCTAAACATAAACTGGCGAAATGTGGGTGCTAGCACCTCTGCCTACCCCTTCGGGGATATAGGCGTGAGTTTATGTTATGTTATGTTATGTTATGTTTTTTCACTTTCACACACCAAAGTACTCAGTCATTTTCTTTCGCTATTTCTTCATCACTTTTTTCATTAATAGATGCATTTTGTTTAATTTCCATTTTATATCAATAGATTTATGGCACAAAATAAAATAAATATCACAAAAAGTTATATGATGACAAAAAGTGTTTCTTGGGCCTCAGTCGGAATTGATCTCTGTCTTGACGAAGTCAACGACCACTCATTAGACGAACGCGCTACCAAGGTTGTTAAGTACAGTGTGAAATTACATACATAACATAACTTTACGCCTGTATCCCCGAAGGGGTAGGCAGGGGTGTATTACACACCCACAATTCGACATTTATGTTAAGGTCCCAATGTAATAGGGGGCGAGCCTATTGCCATCTACCTGGCACATTATTAAGCGAGCGATAATCTTCATTTTTAATACACACATAACTACGAAAAGTCAGAGGTGTGTGCCCGGGGTGACTGGGGATCGAACTCGAGACCTCGTCTCGGCAGTCCGTTACATACACCACTGGGCTATCACCGTGTGAAATTAGCGCTTCTATATTTGTTGTCTTACGATCAGGTCACGTGTTTACTGACGCGAGTTTAATTTTTCTTTACCCATTACAAAAAGAAAACAACATGAAACTTTGTATTAGTATAGGCACTTGATAATAAATATTTTTCATTATAGATACATAGACACACCCGGACCAATGCAAATATACATATTCATACACACAAATATTTGCACTGAGTAGAAATAGAAGCCGCGACCTCGGACGTCGGAGGTCGTCAGAGGTGTATTTATGTGTAAGTATTACTCACCAAAAGAAAATATTTCGGCTGAGACATTAAAAACGTTCATGATAAATAGGTACTCGCTCCTATGTTTCACTCCTGTGCTCTCACCCAGCAGCGTACTTGACAATGAGAAGCTGGCTTGAGCGCTGGAACAGATTACGATTGATCCTGTTGTAGTTAATAATTTAAATACATTTTGATTAAGATCGGAAAAAGAGAACACCTAGGATGGGACTTGAACCCGCGACCAGTCCCTTACAATTAAAAATCAAACAAGTTGAATTCTTGAGACGAGCTCAGCCGAATACAAGGGTTTTTCGATTTTGCGTTTTTTTTTTGCGATTTTTTGCGATTTTTTTTTTATCTTGCACTCACCCCAGCACAAATCTATTACCAAAAACAGCAACTCGATAGCTCATCTCCTTCATACCCAAAACCGTGACAGAAAATTGGCAACGACGACGACGTCGACGACAACTCCATAGCAATAGGGCTTTCCTAAAGAAAATCCCTAAAAACAATGTTTAAAAACGATTGTAAAGTCATACATTGTTTCGGTAGTTTGCAAGAATTACGGTAGTTGGCTCCAGCGTCGTCGTGAGACGTATATAATTTACTGGAGAATTTCGAATATCTGGGACGTGTCTAGGTGGCTCTGTTGGTCAGAGCAGGGCATTCCCCCTGTAAGGGGCTGGTCGCAGGTTCAAGTCCCGTCCTAGATGTTCTCTTTTTCCGATCTAAATCTATAGGAAAAGGTTTACTATTGTTTGGCAAAAAAAGTTCCCCAAAGTTTCACATGCCAAAGTATGTTTCCCAAATTTTCATTTGGCAAAAAAAACATTATTGGCAAAACAGCTTCTCGCAATTTTACAGTTAGCAATACTATTTTTGGCAATTTATTGTTTAATGGCAAAGTTTCATTTTACCAAGTATTAGGTAGTCAAATATGGTTTGACATAACATACTTTTCCCTGGCATGGCTGGCAACATACATGACAAAAAAATACACTGCTGCATGGTTGTTTGTTTCACCTTGGACAAATAATTTTTGAGCAAGTAAAAAGTTGCCAAATGAACATTTGACGAAGTGATTAAAATGCGAAATATAAATTTGCTAAAGATTCTTTTGGGAAATGAAACTATGCCAGGGGGGGTCACTCCGCCGATCTGCGAGAAATTATAAGTACATGCCGGCGGCAACCCCGGGGCTGCTTATTGAGTGGTTGCCCCGCCGTGGGCCGCGACACTCGCGCGAGTGTCTCCCGCATACCAACGTCGCAAGCGCATATTGTATACGATGTATAAAATAAGGGCAACGAAATATTACATTGCTGCGGGTTGCAGAAACAATGACCAAAATTCGGATTGCACGTTTTTATAGATGAAATTTCAAATCATTTAATAGATGAAATTTCAAGATCAGTTGCAAGCTTAGACGAGACTAATCTATTTACTAGATACAAAGCATTCAATAACCAATCTAGTTTTTATGGTGGCATAAAAATGCCACCAAAAGGTTTTATAGAGTATGTACAAAATATAGAAACCACTTTCATAGAAAATTTTGAAAATTGTGTTCAAAGTAATCCAGGCAACAAACTTATAGAACTTTTTAGAAACCTCCACAATCGCCATGTGCATGTTTCCCAGTGGAACATTTATTAAAATTATTTTGTAGGTTTCACATATATGCAACAATGAAATTTAACAACCGGCAATTTAAAGATGGTAAAAAAAAGTATATAAAAGTATGGCATTTGTAGTTAAGTAAGCAATAAATACAGGTCACGCCCGCGTTACCTTTAGTATTTACTTACGTAAACCAATAAAAAGTAATCAGTAAGTAAATATATTGTTTTTTCTTTTTTAATGAATTTGGTAGCTAGCTCCAAGACTATAAACTGCGAATGGCACAGGGTCAGTCGGGGTGCGAGGAATATGCTCTATGGGTAACCTTACACCCCGGCGTCTGTAGACCCGAGACGGCGTGCGGTTTTAGTCGGTTCAACCCCGACATAACCGCCCCCGCTGGCCGTTGGGGTGGTATCCGAAGGGATTTCCGCACATATAAAAAAAAAAGGTACCTATCTCTTTTTGTGCACTACTGTGAAAAAGTGACGGGTGTCGTTGTCCTGCAACGAGAGTTGCCAAGCAATAAGCATAGTTGTGCTAGACGGGTACCTTATTCTGACATAGTCGAAAGCTACCGTATCCGCTTACGATCAGGCGGACCGTATGCTCGTTTGCCACCGACGAAGTTTAAAAAAATGACAACCCTATCTTCGGCAAGGTGCGGAGTAATGTCGACCTTCGCGCCGGGTAATAGAACTCAATGACGGCGCGGCTGGCGTGCGGTCCGTTGCTAATAATAATTAATAGGCACGTAAAAAGGCGGCATTCGTGAACATCAAAACAGAGGGTCTTCTGTACTTGTACTATTATATATTCTGTGACTATGCGATAAGTTTTTTGGGAAGTGAAATTTGACGAAACATATTCCCGAAAAGTAAGCATACTAATTGCTTAAAAATTTAATTGAATTAAATACCTTTATTTTAAAGTTGATGATGTATTAGACCCCTCTAAGATCTTAAATACCCAAACCAACCTCAACTGCTACCCGGTTCACCTTCTGTTTAACGGACGAGGCTCTGGCACAGGTTTCCCTCTCAGGGTTTTAGCGGGGATTGGGCGGTAGGTGCTTCCGTTAAAGCTTAGTTAAACCAGGAGAACTTAGAGAGTGGAGTCCGAGCTCCAAAGTGCAAACTTTGCGTGCAAATTTTCGACTGCCATTACTCAGTGTTTTCACAGGATCACCACACTAATCTTGATTCTGGTGTACAGGTGATACAGTAGTGAGAATGTGGCCGGGATTAATTCCATTAAAAATACTACAAATATAGAATAGATACATACAAACTGCTGCCAATAAATTTGATGATCAGCATAAATATCCAATGCGTGGAGAAGGCGCTTATCACTGAGAAGACGAACCCCACAGATGTAGACAGTAACATCGCTCGCTTTCTACCTTGAGTATCCGCATAATAGCCCCACGGGAAAGCGAAAATCACTCCTGTATCATGATAAAAAGAAACACTATATAAGTAATTGATGGTCTGGAATGACTATTATAATAATTAACGGGATATTTACCATGTTTCGAGTTTCCTATACCTCTGGCATCCCGTGTTCCGTATGTTGACAAGACTAAAACAAAGTGCATCAACGAAAACCGCGCGAGTTGATGCTGTTAGTGTAGTGTGCGAAAACGGGTTGCACTCCGGGAGTGCCGGCAGAAGTGAAAACTTGAATATTGCCTTTGTGCATTTTTGATATTTTGGAATGGTTAGGGAATAATTTTGCACGAATTTATTTATTTATTTATTTATTTTCTTACAATTGCAAATACAGGTATATGGGATCTTAAGTTCATACGTTTAGGTACACTATATTTAGCCTTGCGGCGTGCAATATTATGTCAATAGAAGTTAATTAAGGAAATACAAATTTCAAATAATACAGTATTCAATGTGGGAGTCAATACAAGATCAATAGTACCTACATGTCAATAAACTAATTCTACTATACGTTTCATAACATGTCAGTATATTTGTCTACACCATATTTAGTCTTGCAGCGTGCAATATTTTGTTCTGTTAAAGGTTAAGTAATATTAAATTAGAATAATGCAATGTCAATATGGGAGTCAATACAAAATACATAGTAACATGTCAGTAAAACGAAGTCCAATATAAGTCAACACAAAATAAACAGTGACATGTCAGCAAACTAAGTCTAATATAAGTCATATAGAATGTCAGTACACTAGACTATCACAGCTGATCACGTAAATAATCCTCCACAGAATAATAGCACTTCTCCAACAGTATTTTCTTAAGTGTAATTTTAACAATATTATTATTAGGTTCCTCTAAAATTGACTTAGGTAAGTGGTTATATATTCTAGGAGCCATGCAGAAAATACTTTTATTTAAGTAAGCTGTGGAGTTGGAAGGTATACATATTTTTAAATTATGTCTAATGCTTCTCAATTTCTCGAACATATGAGCATTCCTCTTCACAAATAGTATGGTTTCTAAAATATAGACACATGGCAGAGTCAGAATGTTCAATCTTACAAAGTAGGGTCGACAACTATCTGTTGATTTCATATTACAAATGGCCCTTACGCATTTCTTTTGAGCTTTAAATGCATATTCTACATCTGTAGCATTGCCCCAGAAAATTATACCAAACCTTATGATTGAAGCAACATAACCATGGTAGGCGGTTAGGACTGTAGACGTACTTGAAGTTTTTGAAAGCCTATAGAGAGCGTAAGAGTACTGGTTTATTTTTGAACACAAACTTTCAATATGATTCTTCCAGTTCAAGTTCTCATCGATATTTAAACCTAAAAAACGAATTGCTTTAATTATCCATAGAAAAGTACTATCATTTATGTGGTAACACACAATATTCATCTATCGTACACAAACATGACAATTTATATTACTTACATTAAAAATTTAACACTTCAGAACTATTACAATTATTTTACATTAAAAAGTTTATCTCAGAAAAATCAACTTCCATCCATAATTTCTATGACTTTTTCACCATCATTATTACCAGAAACATCATGGCCAATATAT
Source organism: Cybosia mesomella (assembly GCA_946251805.1). Taxonomy (NCBI): domain Eukaryota; kingdom Metazoa; phylum Arthropoda; class Insecta; order Lepidoptera; family Erebidae; genus Cybosia; species Cybosia mesomella. Next base: position 3,798,165 of record OX276400.1, read on the forward strand.
TTATAAAGTGCCCACTTATTTTCTTTCGCTATTTCTGTCTCTTTTTTCATTAATAGATGCACTTTGTTTAATTTCCATTTTATATCAATAGATTTATGGCACAAAATAGAATAAATATTACAAAAAGTTATATGATGACGTATCATGATTAAAAGAAGCATGATTCCGTATGTTGACAAGACTAAAACAACGTGCATCAACGAAAACCGCGCGAGTTGATGCTGTGAGTGTAGTGTGCGAAAGCGTGAAAGTGCGAAGTGAGAACGCGGACAGTGGTAGTGGTGACGTAACAAACGAGTGACTAGGAAGTGGGAAGAGACTAGACCAATACGGTAACAAATAACGGTCAGAACTGCAGTACATCAGTGATCATGGCGCCGAAATATTGGAAACTCGATATAACAAATAAACGTGATAAATATCCCGATTATAATTATAATAGTGATTTAAATGAGCATGTCAATCTGAAATCATGCGATGGTCTGGAAGTTACTGGTGGTAGTGATAGTGACAGAGACAGCATCACAAAAGTACACATGGATTCATTACTTCTGGGCAATACTTCAGAAGAACACTCTCCATTACTGAAAAAAAAATGGAATAAATTTTCCTCATTGATATTAGATTACTAGCTGATGCCCGTGGCTCCGCCCGCGCGGAGGTCGGCTATCGTTTTTTGATCACATCTCCAGTTCTACTAAACCAATTGCAATCAAACATTCGGCCGATTTTAAGTCTGACTAAGACCTTTCTAATAGAAAAAATCGTTTAGTAGTTTTGCGTCCATCGCCCATTTTGTACAAGCCAAACCAAAAGGTGGAGAATGAATAAGTGGACTGTATTGACGACGCGTATAGAACCTTGTTACAAGTGTCCATACGCTTCAGCGATCACTTACCATCAGGTGGAGCCCTGTTTGCCACTTTAGTAACCAACTATAAAGCGAAACTGCGTGGTGACCTAAATATTTACTAAAATATTTATAGACCTACCTTGAACATATTTATATTATGTTGGTACCTGTGTGTGTTTAATAAGCGCGGTATAGGGGCAGCGCGTATGTGTGCTCGCGTATGTGTGCTCGCGTCTTTGTTAAAATATTCAGCGGCGGGTGGTTGACCGATGCCACAGTATAAGCAGTAGGTTATCTTCATAGAAATGGGCCGCTGCCGGTTTAGATGTGTGAGTGCGCGCCGGGCGCCGTGTAGGCAGGCGCTGCCACGCACACATTAGCATAATATAAGGGAGAATACGTCAGTCGCAGTATGGGCCGTACCGTGAGTGAGATCGCGCGCGTTCACGTAGTGTAGGTAGGTACTGCAGGGCTAGGCGCCAAGACGAGACCTCGTGGCAGCCATCGGGGTGGGAGTCCTCTCGCTCGGCAGCATGATTGCGGCAATGGTGCGGAGCGCGAGCGCGTGGGCCGCCGCCACCTCCTTCTGCGAACATGTAATGCTCGCGAAGGAGATGGCGGAGCGCGCCCGGGAGAGATTTAGAACTTTCCGGGCACGCCGAGCCCGCAACATGAGATCGCTTAACGACCTCCGTCCTCCATGAGCGCAGAGCGGGGGGGGGTATCCGAAGGGATTTCTGCACGATTTTTTTTATTTCATTTCTATATTTTATTAGTCAAGCCCTTTCACTCAATATCCATTTTGAGGGAGTTGTGAAAAAATTTGTTATCCGCCGTTTCGTGGCGGCAGCCATTTTGGATTTGAAATCTGTTATAGTGTACATTATTCTTACTGCTCAAAACCTTTCATTTGATACCCATATTGGGAGAGTTGTGAAAAAAAAGATAATTCGGCATTTTGCGGTGGCGGCCAACTTGGATTTAAAATTTGTTTTAGTGTACGGTATTCTACTAGCGAAGCCCTTTCATTAGATACCCACATTGAGGGAGTTGTGAAAAAATAAATGTAATCTGCCATCCGACTAATTCTTCTTTAAAATAAAAAATAAAACAGTCGGTTCATCCATTCAGGAGTTACAATGCCATAGGCAGACACACACACAGAAAGACACGTCGGTTTGGCGTCGGGGCCTAAAAAAATCTAGTACGTATAAATATATATATTTAACGAAAAATAAACGTGACAACCCTAAGCGCCAACGTAGACTAGGTAATTAACTTGCCGAGGGGCTTTAGCTTTAGATAACCTACTGATCTCTTATTATATATACCGATACGAGCCGACACGACCACACGAAATTTTGCGACCTCGAAACCGACAAAAGTCATCTTTAAGTTTTATTTGCGTATTTACTGGATCCAGCGCCGCCTACACTGACCCCAGGCTCTGAATAACAGGCCTCAGATGCCACCGGGAATAACGCTAAAATGATGATTATGTGTCAAAGCAGAAGTTGCTGAACACTATCAAATTTACGAAACCTCTTTACATTGAAATAAATCAATAAAGAAAATTGATGTATAATCTTTTTTGTAATCTTCAGAGGACAAATTACTTAACATTCTACAGTTTTTATTTATTATTAACCAACTTCCAAAAAGGAGGAAGGGATATAATTTTAAATTCTCTGAATTCATCGGGATATACAATATTTTTAAATTTTGTATGTAGGTATGTTCTCCGATTACCCGAAGACGCCTGAATCAGCGAAAATTATTTTTTTTGAAAAATTATTCTCTTGGTCATGAAAATCTGTTTTTTTTTTAATATTTAGGACACGTCAATTTGACTTCACCTCGCCTGATGGTAAGCTGAAGGTAAAGTCTCAGGAAAAAGGGTCACCATTACATACACGTACCATATTAACAATGGTGGCACTCAGCTTGACGGCCTCATCAGAAGAGGATTGTCGTCGCAGCACCGCGTGACACCCACCGGTCCCACTAGTGCTGCGACCACAATCCCCCTGCCCGGCTATGCACTTGCTGACCCCTGAACGCAATCAAACCGAAGTTGGATTACTATGGAGGGCTTTTCGCAATCGTGCACGGTGGTACTACCCGGTCGAATTTTGTGACAAATTTGTGTCATCAAATTTCTACCACCAGGTTTCGGAGCCAGACACGGAACTCTTTACTAAAAGCTAGCAAATCAACCGTGATTACTTCTATTGCATATGCTATTGCTGTGTAAGTCGGTGCCAAGCCAAATAGGTACCTACCTATTAGGAAGGATGTCTCCCCGCGCAAGCGATGATGTTGAAAGTGTAGGTAGAGTCTCTACGTTTCCAACAACACAACCCCAACGGGAATGTCTCGAATGACATTGAATTTTTACGTTGTGTTTCGGGGTTGGCACCGACTTCAACAGAAAAGTCTTACGCGTATTTTTATCTTTTGAATTAAATCTGCAATTCGGTTATTTTTTCTTTTTTCAGTGCCTGTTGGTGGGATGACGATCTGCGAAAGACTGCGGGCAGATGCTGGATGCGGCAAGCTGAAGACAGGGCGCTATGGCGCTCATTAGGGGAGATCTATGTCCAGCAGTGGACTAGAATAGGTTGATGATGATGATGAGTGCCTGTTTTACTTCTATTTTTGCAGTAGGTATTTTTTTGTTAAAATTTTACTTAATATATGTAAAAATGTGGAAGGTGTGGTGTTCGGTAACTTGGAATGTAAATCTTAAGGCTTTCACGGCCGGCGTTGCATGTTGAATATACTGCTTCCAGGCTGTTTGGCCGTGGTCCATAGAAAACTTGTGTTCCAAACGTTTCGTCGGTCACTGCGGTCGACATCTTCTGTGGTCCGGGCGCCAACGAGTGCGGAGAACTTCGTTGTTTTCCCCCTCTAACTGCGAGTATAGATTATACGCCAGTGACTCGGGCCTCTACATCAGTCGCAGAGAAGTCACCGCCGAGGAGGGTTCTCCGCACACGTCGGCGCCCGGACCACTGAAGATGTCGACCGCAGTGATCGACGAAACGTTTGGAACACAAGTTTCCTATGGACTACGGCCAAACAGCCCGGAAGCAGTATATTCAACAAACTTGGAATATGTTTAGCTAATACCGATGGCGACTGTACCAAAACTTACCTGCAAATGGTACCGACGCTAGTATCCCAAGTTTTGTAAAATCCAGGTTTAAGTCACAGCTTGAAGCAGCTACTACAATCGTGAAGCTGAACATGTCCAAGGCACAAGCGCTGGTGATTATACTGCACGTAAGAAGCACCAGATAGTTATAACGCCCATGACCTGAAAACAGTCAGAGTAAAACTTAAATCTTCATCATAAAGCAACAAACAACATCATATATCCTCTTTTTTTGTTCAATATATTACTTGAGCCTTATCCACGCAGTGTATGCTTCCCCCCTCCCTTAGGAATACAAGTCAAACCTACCTGCAAGCCGGTAGACCTGCTAATGGGCGGATATTGTGCAGACTTTCGTCTTTGGGTTGGGGGGTCAGATGGCAATGGCTCCCCTACTATGCGGTGCCGGACAGGGTTACAGGTAGGTTCAAGTGGAATCTGTATGTGAATATGTACACCAACTTCGACAAAACCCACTGGCAGTGAACTCGCTTGTAATCCTTTGTTTGCTCATCGGCAATATGTGTGGACAAACAGAACATCAGTAAAGGTGAGCCAGTTTTACCTCGGTAGGACACTACCCGAAAGTAGCAAAGTCAAATAGAAGAAAGACATTTCTATTTAAATCGTGAGGGATACGCCAGGCCATGGAGCTTTTATTGTCAAGGTTCACTTCGTATGGTTTGTGACGAAAGCCTAATCGGCCTAAATTTTCCTTGTCGTTCTTTAGGTGGCAACAGGAATACCTGCGGTGTTGCTAGCGTGCATAGGAAACTGTCTTCTTCGTTATCATCATCCAAACTCCAATCCTGATTGTATCCCAAAGCTTACACGTTAGAATACAGGGTTTGTTCTCCTACTTCTGATTTAGTAACCACCGCGCCGTCTGACCTTGAGAGTAAAAGGCTTTCCTCTCGACCAGAGCCTCGTCCGTCAATAAGTAGATGTACCAGCCTGCAGCCATGGCTTAAACTCCGAAGATCGTGGTGGGGCAACTGTCATCTTGATCTGACGGTAAAACAACCAAATGTACATCAAAATCTTAAATTTACCAGTTAGTTCCTCTGCTTCTTCGTAAGTATGAGTCTTCGGATCCTTGATTTCCATTTTTTTGTCGATTACATTCTCCATTTTAGGTGCTACTAACTACAGGTATAGTTAAATAATACATTATATAATACTGATTTTTTACTACTCTTATGAAATCTGATGTAATGAACACGATGAGATGAAAGTTTGTTATAAATTTTATCTCTTATTTGTAACAGAACAGTTATTAATTAAAATACTTAAGTACAGTCAACGGCAAAAGTGGCTTAACAAATTCCAATTTATTAATCACTTTAGCTCCTACACCTACACCTACACTAAAACATGAAATATATTAACTTTGTCAGTTTGTCCTCTGGGGATTATAAAACTACATATATTTTCATTAATAGGTTCATGTATTCCAATGTAAAAAAAAACGTTTGTAAATATTTGAATGAATGAATATTTGAGTGTTAATCCAGTTTTATTGTTAACTGTACCTTTTTTTATAAATAAATGTTTAAACAAACAGTTTGTCTAAGAAGAAACTGTTTGATTTAGGATTACTTATCGGTTATCTCAAAGTATACCTAAATGTTTCTGAACTAACAGGAGGAAACATAAGCCTCCATAAGGCGCGGGATGTGTTTGTTTAAAACCGATAGAACCACTTCATTTACGCAGCCTCTTTTAGCGCAGCTCTAGTGGAACCTGCTCAGCAAAGCGAGGTTTTTGTACATGCAAAACAAGGAAAGAAAGTGTACCTACTATGCTACGCATGTATTACGAGACATGTGCTATACATCCTCGGACATCTCTAGTGGAAACACTCACACCTCGCTACGCATCCTCCCGCTATCCACCTTCCTCGCACATCTCTGGTGGAAACGCAGCTTAATACTGTGAGCACGACACGGCTGCCGCATCGGGCTGCCATTTTTTTTTCATTAAGTGCAATTCTGACAGCAGGCATTCTTGACATTTCAGATGAAGTAAATGAATTTCAAAAATTTTCAAATGAACTAAATATCAACGATAGTTTTAATATAAGTACCTACTTAGTAAGGATTCAAGTTAAAAATGAAGAATTATTACCGCAGAGTTGAGGAAATGAGAGTGAACTTGTATAATGAGTATATAATTGAGCGCAATAAAACACCAACATTGCCATAAGGAAAAGATAAACTGGATAGAAGCACAAACGTTACTGTTGGCAAACTGCTGTCCCCATATATCGACAAAGGTGGCGGTCAGTTTACCAACTGCAAATAAATTTCTACCATCAGTGTCTCCTGCCTGTTATGATTTACCTATGGAGTCAAAACGTGGACACAGAAAGTGGGGCTAGCTCATACACAGGTGTCAAGCAGGCTAAGAGCACGATGTCCTTTTGGCATCCAACATAAAACTAAACTTGCCGACATAGCTCGTAGAATAAACGAACTTATTTGACCGTTGGAGCAAGTGAGTCCTAGAGTAGACGCCGCGAATCAGCGAATGGATGGTGGACGCCTCCATCCCGATGCATTGAATTGAAATTCTAATAGGATTTTTTGTGACGTAAATCGACATCGAGGATAGTGATCGTCGACGTCCTTGTAACTGTCGTATTGCCATACCTACTATTACTATAAATGTAAAAGTAACTCTGTCCGACTGTTCCATTTCACGCCTGTCAGTGTACCAGTGCAGTGTTGCAATAAGCTAAATTTGGAAATACTTAGAGATGTAGATAGCATTAAAAATACATTGGATAAATAGGGATCCTATATTCTATGGTGAATTCTAAAATACTAAATTCTAAAGTAAATATTAAGATCAAGGGTCGCGAAAAATTTATCGTGATTGAGGTTCTACTAGAGGATCCAGGGGCAGCAGCTTTTTATCTTTGACACATTAATATGGCTTTTCCTCTTCTGATCGTAAGCTACAGGTAAAGTCTCAGGAATGGGGACCACCATTACAGACACTGATGATGCTACAATGGTGGCCCTCAGCCTGACGGCCTTATCAGATGCTTTTTTCACGCCCCGCTTAAAGGACCCGGGACTGTAGAAAGAAAGAAACACGTGTGCTGGTAAAGAATTCAAAGTCTTTGAACTTTTGAACCTTTGACTGAACCGCTTGGTTCTTGATGGACTGTTTGAACTGTGTGAGGGTGATACCTCAGCCTTGCACGTGTTGTTCTCTATAAGAAAGGAGATGGTGAGACTAATTTGAAGAGCTCATCGGAACACACGGCGTGGTAGAGGCGGTAAAAACTGCCAGAGACAATGCTCTACGCATCTGCAAGGACTCGAGGGTATTGGTGAACTCACGACTCCCAATAATACGCTCCGCACGTCGCTGCAACCTGTCGAGAGCGTCTAGTAAGTACTGAGCAGAGCGATCCCAGAGCATTATTCCACGCCAGAACGAATATTTGTCTTGTACAGAAGACGCCGCTGCTCCGGTGTGACAAACCATCACATCTTGTTCAGGACTCCGAGTTTACGCGAGGCCATTCTGATGATACTCTCGATGTAGTTTTTGTTGTTCAGTTTGCAGCGAATATCCATACCTAGTATATTCAGGTTGTCTTGCAATGGAAGAGGTGTGTTCCGAAGAGTATGAAGGGGAAGGAAAGAGATACTTTTACTGTTAACGCACATGCCTGCGTCTTCTTAGCATTGAACTTGTCCAGGTTATCAGAGCCCCCTTGTGAAATGCGATTCAAGACCCGGTGAAGATCATTGACAAGAAGTTTCATTTTTTCCTCGATGTCAGCCTGCTTGACCGCAGGGTGATTGTGATATCGCCCGTACAAAGTGTTATTATTTGCATAGTAATGAATGCTGCCGGCTGACAGCATGTCATTGAGATGCAGAAGAAAGAGAGTGGGTGACAAAACGAATCCCTGCGGCATGCCAGCATTTACCTGCAAGAACTCCGAAGCTCGCCCATCACAAAGCACTGTAATACGGCACTCCTGCAGGAAGTTATCGACCCAGCTTCACAATCTAGGAGTCAGACCTAAGGCAGGCAATTTGGAAAGAAGCGACCTGTACCAGACTATCGGAAGCTTTGGCGATGTCAAGACTATTTCGAATCTTTCCTATTTGGGGTAACCCACGTTGGGCAATCCACCAGCGTGTGTAGCGAGTCCTCGCTCGCGTCGCAGTGATGGCACTCAGACGTTCCGATTCTTCCTGATCCGATGCAGGTGGTCCCCGAAGCTCCCCTTACCGGAGATCACCTGCGTCAGTCGGTACCAGAGGCTTCCGTGTCGCCTCTATATTCTCTATATCTATATCCTCCATGATGGGCCTTACCGCCGCTATTGCGGCGTACCCTCGGCGTGTTCCTGAGATGTAAGAAGTGCAATTCAGATGCATAAGCTTTGGAGACAATTAACTCCGTTGCGCACTTTGTACCCACAGATAATTGGTTCAAAGCGGTTCGTCCCCTAAGCGAACTGGTTTTTCCCCCGAATCCTCGGTCCTGTCCCCGCGCCACTTATCGGTGACATGTCACGCACACATAGCTTTGTGTGTAGATGTGTTCCCGCGCAACGACTTTGTTTGAAGATATTACTTATTTATTCATGTGATGCCTGCTACCGCTTGATTTTGACTTGATTTCAGCCACGAACATTGCACGTGAATTCGTAAGTGTATACGTGTAATGTTTGTGTTCGATTCTAGCAATGTACTACAAAAATTAACAGTAAATTAAGTACTTTTTCTTATTATCTTAGTATGGTACTCCATCCTATTTGATTTAATCGGTTAGGTATTTAAGCTGACTTCATGTAGTTGATCTATATTGATGAATTCAACTCATAACACTGAACGCGATAGCAATTTATGAGGTGAACAAACTGCTATGTCTGTGATCGGAGCCAATGAATTGTGATTGTATCTACATAATTTCAATATTTGTCTCATGTTTGCTGTCCCGAAGGGGATGCCAGTACCAGAGCCTCGTCCGTTATCCGGCGGGTATACCGGCTGGAAGGTGAGGTTAAAGACCTTGATCTAAAATGACCATCCTTGATTATGGAACATGGTTTAACGAAATTTTTAAGCAATTGTGAAGCAACTTTGCCTTTAGATTTATATGGAAAAAGAGAATCAGAGGATCTAAAAATGTGGTGGAGTTTTTTTTTTACGTGCGGAAAACCCTTCTGCAGCCCGCCGGGCAGCGGGGGCGGTTATGTTGTGCATGAACCGACTAAAACCGCAGGGTGTCCTGCCCAAATGTCCATTGCCGGGCAACCCAAAAAATTGCGGTTTACGATTTCTGACGTATTATAAAAAACTACTTACTAACCAGTTTTCGGTGGAAGTTTACATGGTAATGTACATCATATATTTTTTTAGTTTTATCATTCTCTTATCTTAGAAGTTACATTTCAGTTTAGAAAAAATTATATCAGAAACCTCAATATCATTTTTGAAGATCTATCTATAGATACAGCTCTTGATGAAAAAAAATGTTATGTTTCACTTCTAAGTAGGTATTATTATACCCCTAATTTCTTTTTCTATTTTTATGTGAAAATCTTAATGCGGTTCACAGAATACATCTACTTACCAAGTTTCAACATCATAGTTCTTATAGTTTCGGGAAAAAAGTGGCTGTGATATACGAACGGACAGACAGACAGACATGACGAATCTATAAGGGTTCTGTTTTTAGCCATTTGGCTACGGAACCCTAAAAACAATGTTTAAAAATGATTGTAACATCATTAAATAGTTCCGTAGTTCGCAAGAATTACGGTAGATGGCTCCAGCGTTGCCTCGAAACGTATAATATATCGGAGATTTTCGAATACCTAGGACGTGACCAGGTAACTTAGTTGGTCAGAGTATTCCATAACATAACATAACTTAACGCCCGTATCCCCGAAGGGGTAGGCAGAGGTGTATTACACACCCACGATTCGCCAGTATTCCCTCCGTAAGAAACTGATCACGGTCTCAAGTCCTATCCTGGATGTTCTCTTTTTTCGATTTAAATGGTAATGGAAAATGGTGTAGGCAGGGCACAAAGCTCGGAGAATCAGAAAGGTTCTTGAGTGGAGACCACGTGACGGCAAGCGCAGCGTAATAAGGCCTCCCGCAAGGTGGACAGACGATCTGGTAAAGAGCGCAGGAACTCGGTGGATGCAGGCCGCTACAGACCGGTCAAAATGGAAGTCAATGGGGGAGGTCTATGTTCAGCAGTGGACAGTGGCCTGACTTCCTACGGCTGATATGATGATGATGATGATGGAACATGGTGTTGTTTACAGTCTTAACTACCTTCTCGGGAATCGAATCTTGATACACCTGAGCCATTACTTTGACACTTATACCAAAAAAATATGGCTCTGTCACTCCTATATATAGCTTACAGCCCACCAAAATCGTAACTGAAATCGGTTAAAGCCAACGTTCTACTCTGCTGACTGTTTAAAAATCTTTCATAGGCCTTTCAGCATAAAAAAAAACATTGTGCTCATTAAAATACTACCCGATAAAATTCTCGTCAGATTTTTATTTTGAGAAAGAAATTAATGTTTTGATTTTACCTCCCTATTCATTTCTAATAATTATTATCAGTTAAATAATGACCTGTACGTCTTTGTAAGTTATAAAAGCAGTTTAGATCGAGCAATGAACAAACGCTACGGTGTTTGCGTTCAATCTAAGAACCACTGTTATACTGCATTTAGCACAACAGTTTATTTATTCTGATTCTTGCTTGTTACATTTATCAATTACTGATTACTCTGGGAAGCTACTACGAAACGTATAACTTAAAGCCCGCACGAAACACGAACGAAAAACGTAGCATTTACATACCATGAAGTTAATCCCGATTGCCCGAAAATTCAACCCGCTCTACCTTGGGTGTACTTTTGATGGTAGCCCTACTGTAAAATAATGACCAATCTTCAATACATCTATCTATACAGTGTAGTAAAGTATTCACTCAGCGTGGGCGCAGCAGCGCCACGAGCGACCTCGGGACAGCCATCGGCACGGGAAACCTCTTGCTTGAGACCATGGTTTTGCCGATGATACGGATGCGAGAGCGCGTGGAATTCTGCTGCTTCGTTTTGTGAGGCGGTAATGAATGCAAACTTCAAAATCAAAATCGGCTTTTACGGAAGAAGTTCCCAACAAAAGAGGAAAAAAACATTAGGAACACGAGAAATGAACAACACTCTCACTCTAGAAAGTCTGCAAGAAAATAGATAGATTGGTATTTAAGCATTATATATTTGTTGTTACCATATAATTTGTCATTAGTCTGTAAGCCTTCTTCAAAAGTAAATAAATAAATTAAATAAATAAATAAATTGCCCTGCAGGGCTGGCTGGACTCTGACTGAGCTGGATCAGTTACAATATCCAAGGGAATCCTACCAGAAGACAATACGTTACAAGCTAAAGTAAATACTGTATTAAGCTATACCGTTGTGGTGAATTGAATTGTATGTAGTACCTACCGAATTCTATTGTTATCTCTCTACTATAACATGTATGCAGATGCAGATGTGGGTATTTGAATAATAAATCAGTCTTGGTCTAACTAGCCTTTCATTTACAACAATCACGATACGACATTTTGAGCTGTCGCAACAGCTCGAAAAATTGTATTTTCTATATCCGTGAGACTGTCAATCTGTAACGCAGTAAAGTTATTATATTAAATAATAAATAAATATCCTACGACATTCTACAAAGCGCAATCTAGATCCAATGTAAGCATGGCTTAACTACCTTGTGTTATGGGTTCTACAATGCGGATAAACAACTTAGATACATTTTCTTTCGTAAATATATACATTTTATACATAGAAATACCCAAACCAATGCAAATAGACGTATTCATGCATACAAATATTTGTTCTGAGCGGGAATGGAGCCCGCGACCTCTTGAATGACCACTGTGGGGTAGCGGTAATGCGTTCGACTGCTAAGTCAGATTAGCAGTCGAACGCATTACCGCTACCCCACAGTGGTCATTATCATCATCTGAGCTTCAAACTGCTTCGTATTCACGTTCTATTGATTTGAATTATCTTGGTTTTCAAGGTAGCGACTAAGGTGTCGTCTGACTCCTCAAACTCGAAAGAGCCTTATCCTGCGCCCGCGTCAGAGCCTTATCCATTAATTAGCAGGTGATGTTGGATTGAGCCCTAAGGATCTTAGTGGTCCATCATACACTCAACCACTACTTGCCTACCTTTGTCCCAATCGTTGTGAGCAGGCGCAACATAGTGTTATAGCATTGTCTACCATACATCCTTGTCAAACATCATCGATGTGAACAGTCATTATTATGCTTATAACGATTTCGCAGTTGCGACCAAAGTTTGTACTTTGGACCCCGTTGATTAGTATGTGGGCTTTTTCGGAAGGGGCTGCTGTCTGACCTTCCAACACTTTTTTTTATGCGGAATTCCCCCGGAGGCCAAACAAGAGGCTAGTCAACAGATGATGCAAGCCAACCAGAAGCTGTCATGGTTAAAATCGATGCAGGCATCCACGCACTGGGGGATAAAGTGAAGAATCTTGAAGACGGCTTGCAAATGCTGAGTAAGGAAGTGGCTTTGAAGACTGGGACCATGGACGACCGCTTACAAGAGCTTGAAAAAGAGATCGGACCTGTTGACGACCGCTTGCAAAAGCTTGTAAAACAGATTGTCAGGCTAAGAACCAGCGGACCTGTTGCCGCGACCTCACCATCATCAGCGAAGTTCGACCTACCACACTTCGATGGAACTTCCTCGTGGACAGCCTTCAAGTACCAATTTGAGATATTGGCAAAAACTAAAGCCTGATGCAACGAGGAGTCCTTTATGGCCTTGACACTTGCATTACGAGGAGATGCCTTAGTAATACTGGAAAACTTGCCGCCTGAAGGAAAGACACTGGAGTCCCTGATGGAAGCATTAGACACACGCTACGGTGACAAGCACCACAGAGGAACGAAGTCCGAGAAGAAATTAAAGTCATAAAGGTGAATGGACTTGACGACGAATGGACTGGAAGCAAAATGAAAAAATCGCAAGAAGATGACGATGAGCTACAACCTATACTGCACTGGAAACAGCTTGGAAGCAAACCCCAATGGAGTGATGTATCTGCTTACAGTTCTACGACCAAAAGCTATTGGGCCCAGTGGGACAGCTTAGCTCTGGTAGACGATGTCCTATATAGAAACTGGGAGTCTAACGACGGCAAGGAAGTAACCATGCAAGTAGTGGTACCACGAAGCAAGGTGGCTCCACTCTTACGGCACATCCACGGTGGTGTTTCTGGCGGACATCTCGGAGTCAAGAAAACTCTTAAAGTGCGACAGCGGTTTTACTAGCTTCGTTGTCGGGAAGATGTCGAGGATTGGTGCCGTAAATGCACTGTATGTGCCTCGGTTAAAGGACCACAGACAAGAAGCAAAGGAAAATTGAAGCTATACAACGTTGGAGCACCATGGGAACGTATCGCCATTGATGTTGCCGGACCTTTTCCAACGACTGATGAGGGTAACAAATACATCATAGTAGTGCAAGATTACTTCACTAAGTGGCCGGAAGTATTTGCGACACCCAACCAGGAGGCAGTCACTGTAGCCAAGAAACTGGTTCAGGAAGTCGTCAGTCGATACGGCGCACCTTTGGAGATCCACTCCGACCAAGGACGGAACTTCGAGAAATGTGCAAACTCCTCGGAATGAACAAGACCCGTACGACTCCAGCGCACCCGTAGTCAGACGGAATGGTCGAGAGGTTTATCCAGACGTTGGAAATCACTTGGCTAAAGTTGTCAACGAACACCAAAGAGAATGGGATCAGTACATCCCACTGTTCCTGATGTCCTATCGATCTGCGGTGCATGACAGTACGGGACACACTCCAGCTAAAGTAAATTTTGGTCGAGAGATAAGGCTACCAGTGGATGCAATAGTCTAGTTTGTGGTGAGCGAATAAGCCTCTTTGTTGTATAAACGGCATTTAATTTGTACCCCGCGCACGTAACACGATTATAAAATTGTAAATTAGTTGTGACTGTACATTAGAGATATTTAAAAAAAACTTGGATCATGTTAAATGAACGAATCTGAACACAAAAATATTTTTTTTTTGGAATTCTTGTCTGTTAGTCTGTTTGTTCGCGATGGACACAAAAACTACAAAACAAATTTGGATGCGGTTTTCGGTCTTAGTCATACTTAAATTTGTCGTATGTTTGATTGCGATTGGTTAAGTAGAACCGGAGATATGGCCAAAAACCGATAACTGACCTAAAAGCGGACGGAGCCACGGGCATCAGCTAGCTTGTAATATGAAAGTTATCGTTTATAGTAAGTATTAATTCATAGCGCGGGGCTATGTCAACAAATGGCGAACCAATTGCTCCATCAATTTATTTCAATTTGTTATTATTCTTGTCGACGAGTCAAGTACGTATTTATGCCCCAAATATTTGCACTGAGCGGGAATCAAACCCGCGACCTCTGACTTAACAGCCGAGCGCTTTACTGGGTCGTCAAATTATTCATTTGTTACAGGATTTTACAAATCAGTAATAGGAATAAGCGAATCAAATATCCAAAATCAAATAACGCTGCAACTTGTCAACGTGTGAAGTTTTCTATTTTAGCAGTAGGTAATCTAACCGAAGCATGCAACACGCACTCACTCATGCGTAGACAGTTAAGACGACCTCGGCAGCTGATTTTTTTTCTTAAAAACGTCTCTAACCTAACCGGTGTACCTTATCCGACCCTTTTTTTTTTTACGTGCGGAAATCCCTTCGGATACCCCCCCCCCCCCGCCGGCCAGCGGGGGTGGTTATGTCGTGTCTCGACTAAAACCGCACGGTGTCCTCCCCAAGTGTCCGTTGCCGGGCACCCCGGGTAAGTCCTCGAAAGGATAACCCCAGGGTTGCCGGCGGACCTTGGCCGCCACCGCGGCCTCGCCTGGTGGGGTCGGGTTTTATCCCGCTTCGGTGAGTTGGCAGGCGTGTGTAGGGCACACACGACACGCCTCCGCCACGGCCTGCTTCTGTAAGGACGGCGAGCCGGCCAACTGCCGTCCTCAGGCCCCGATCATGGAGGTCGGTAGTCACGGGCGTAGATGGGTCTGCGGCGTCCTCGCCGCAGACTGCGAAACTCGGGGGGCAGGGTTCTCTCCCGCTCCCTCTCCGCCGTCTCTTTCGCGTGCATTACCTGCATTAATTAAAAAGTGTCAATTCGGACAAGTTTTCCTAGAAATTTGTGTCCCTAGCGTCGGCTAGCCTTTTGAACCTGTCTGTGACGCTTGTCTGCTTGACGCTGTCTCGGATCTCAAAGTGTAATATGGTCAAATAAAGCAATTCATTCACACCCTGGCTGATGCTGGACCATTTACGGCTTTGAGATGGCCCCCTCGGGATACTGTGCCTATGCTAGCAACTAGGATTAAAGCTGTGAGACATTCACGAAATAAGTTCAGCTCATAAGTAATAACTTGGTTCTAAGACGGAACGAAATTTGCCGGGTCAGCCAGTTCATTATAAATAAAAATGCCTTAAATAGAAAAACCGGCCAAGTACGAGTCGGACTCGCCCATGAAGGATTCCGTAGTAGCAAGTAAAATTTTTATATTTGAGTTGACTGAATGAAAGTTAATAGCGGTTTACGATTTATGACGTATTAAAAAAAAGGTACTTAATAGATCTCGTTCAAACCAATATTCGGTGGAAGTTTACATGGTAATGTACATCATATATTTTTTTTAGTTTTATCATTCTCTTATATTAGAAGTTACGGGGGGGGAGGGGGGACACACACATTTTTAGGGTTCCGTTGCCAAAGGCAAAAAACGGAACCCTTATAGATTCGTCACTTCTGTCTGTCTGTCCGTCCGTATGTCACAGTCACTTTTTTCCGAAACTATAAGAACTATGCTATTGAAACTTGGTAAGTAGATGTATTCTGTGAACCGCATTAAGATTTTCACACAAAAATAGAACTTAAACTCAAACATTTTTTTTCATCTAACCCATACGTGTGAGGTATCTATGGATAGTTCTTCAAAAATGATATTGAGGTTTCTAATATAATTTTTCTCTAAACTGAATACTTTGCGCGAGAGATACTACCAAAGTGGTAAAATGTGTCTCCCCCCCCCCCCCTGTAACTTCTAAAATAAGAGAATGATAAAACTAAAAAAAATATATGATGTACCTTAACATGTAAACTTCCACCGATAATTGGTTTGAACGAGATCGAGCAAGTAGTTTTTTTTAATAGATACGTCATAAATCGTAAAACGCAATTTACCGTTCATTCAATCAACTCAAATGTAAAATTTAAAAAAAGCATTATTATGTTACTTACTGCTACAGAACCCTTCATGGGCGAGTCCGACTCACACTTGGCCGCTTTTTATCACTTTGGAAGTGTCTCTCGCGCAAACTATTCGGTTTAGTAAAAAATGATATTAGAAAACTCAATATCATTTTTGAAGACATATCCATAGACGTATGTGTTTGATGAAAAAAAATTGTTGAGAATCTGTTCTAAGTATGGGGAAACCCCCAAAATTTACTGTTTTCTTTTTCTTTTTTTGTGTGAAAATCTAAAAGCGGTTCACAGAATACACTACTTACTAAGTTTCAACAGCATAGTTCTTATTGTTTCGGAAAAAAATTGGCTGTGACATACGGACGGACAGACAGACATGACGAATCTATAAGGGTTTCGTTTTTTGCCATTTGGCAACGGAAGCCTAAAAAAATATAATTCGTACTGGCTATTCCAGATATGGTTACTGTTATAGGAACGTAAGTTTCATTATGAATTAATACTGGTGCTGAAGTTTTATGACACTTTTATTTATCACCGCGTTAAGTCAGCGAGTTGACAGTAAAAACGTGGCAGACAGTGAAAAGAATCTACATGCAATCACTGAACTTCATTCGTGTAACGAGCACGCAACACTCAACAGCGTAAACAGTATTAGGGCGACCTCGCAAGCAGAAACAGTTTTCTTAGTTATGTCTCTCGTGTATTTTTATCAAAAGCGCGGTTTGGTTTCTGAAGACATATACTATTAAACGTGTAAACAAAAATCTTTGCTCACTGTTTATATCTTGTTAAAAAAAATTGTCGGGATAAAAAAACAGGATTACATTTTTTCTTTTTTTTTTAAATTGCTTTCAATAGTGACAACTGCCAAAGAAGAGATAGATTTAGATTAGATAGTAAAATATTGATACTTAAACCGGAGGCACACTACAAGTGGTAAATATGAAATACAGTGATAATAAAGAAAATATTAGAGATTCTTATACGTATACTGAAGTCGCAAGTGAAATAGGAAAATTGAAGGAAAATGAAGATGACGTCTGTAGACGTGGCACTTACACTTATAAAGAAGCTTTGGAGTTGACAGGTGATTATAATATCTCAACATCATCATCTTTCTGCCCTTGTCCCATTTTTTGTGGATCGGTGAATGCTTTTGCAGACATGATTGCATCATCCAATCTTTTTTTAACCAATCATTTGGTAGACAAGCAAACAGCCCACCTCATTTTTTTTTCTTACGGAAATATCCTCGGATAAAGGGCCAGCGGGGGTGGTTATGTCGCGTTTGAACCGACTTCAGACTTCGGGTTATAAGGTTGCCCATAAAGCATATCCCTCGCACCCTGACTGACCCTGGGCCATCTCCGGTTTCAAGATGGCCCCCTCGGGATTGGGAACCACGGTGTCCCCGTCTTGCCCCGGTTTGGAGAAGGGGCGCTAGTCGCTCCACCGTCCCGGCCTGCTTCTGCTGGGATGACAGGCAGCCTCACCCGCCTGCGCTCATGGAGGACGTAGGTCGTGAAGCGACCTCCGGCGCCTGAGCCGCATGCGACGCACGCACACAGCCCTCCTGATGGGAAGTGGTTACCGCATCCTATGAACGTGTGCAACACCAGAGGTACTCGCACTGCCGACCCTGTAAAAACCTTCTAATGCTCTTCTTGAAGAACCCCATATTGAAGTCGCTTGGGAAAACCACAGCAGGGAAATCATTCCACAGCCTGAGGATGCGCGGAATAAAGGTCCTCTCATACCTCACTGTACGCACCGTTTCCGGTCGCAACGTGTGAGTATGAATTCCCTGTCTATGGCGACCGGTACGATGATAGAATGTGGCCGTGGGTATCATATCAAACAATTATTCTGAACACACATTGTATAGGCGGTAGAAAACGCACAGAGAGGCAAAATCTCTCCTAAGGCTGAGAGGTTCTACACTGCCTGTAAGTATGGGATTGTCGACGATCCTCAGTCATACAGTCATCACAATATTCACTCATTACCCGGTCATATCATCTTTCATACAGTTCATCCATCTTCTCTTGGGGCTTCCTCTCCCTTTATGACCGTCTACTTCCATACATATTACCATTACCTATCTTTTTAAAATTAATGAAACAGTTACTGCACGACTTCATAGAAGAGGCCAATAAATTATGTGGGCAATTGGGCACCACAGCTTCCTCTGCTTAGAAGGTCTAGAGACAGACCCAATACAAGATGGAAAGGTGTTATCAAGTTTCTGATGAAGATTCCAGAATAATATAGTGGAATAAAAAAAGTAGGAAACTTTGTTCCGTCCCTTGGTGACAAAGCCAGTGACCATAACTGAGAAAGTATGCGTTGTATGTCGCCACATGCCACTAGGTATACTCGACTAAATGGTGGCCTGTGCCTCGACAGATGCTTATACACGTCCCTTATTTATTACCTACTAGCTTTTACCCGGTAAACGGAAGGTGGGACGTCCCCCAGCAAAATGGACGGACGACCTGAAAAAGGTAGCTGAGATAGACTGGATGCGCAAAGCGGAGGATCGGGGGCTATGGCGTAAAATGGGAGAGGCCTATGTCCAGCAGTGGACTGCAATAGGCTAATTGATAGCTTTTACCCAGGGCTTCGCCCATGTGGTATTCTGATCCCGTTCCCGCTACCCATGGGACCCTATTCCACTACCATAACCTATATGAGACACATAATTCTACCATACATCATTTTGTTATATCTCAAAGGGCTTAGGCAGCGTTATCATTGAAAAAGACGTTTTTTTGTCCGACACCTTTTTCAAATATTAGCCAATGTATACAAAAACTTGATAAATTATGTACTGAAACCTTCTTCGAGAACCACTCTATCCATTGACGAAAACAGCATGGAAACCAGTGCAGTAGTTTTTGTGTTTATCGTGAACAGAAGACAGACGCGGCGGAAAACTTTGTTTTATGATATGTACTGATTTACAATAGACTGTTTTCCCTTCAAGGAAATGGGCGTTACAATTATCTGTTGCTGGTGACCTGCAGTCTCATTACCAACGCCTGTGCTTTGGACATGTTCGGATATGGGACTGTAGTGGCAGCCGCAAGCTGTGACTTGAACCTCAACCTCAAGCAGCTTGGTATTCTGGCATCAGCACCATTCGCAGGTAAGACAGCTCTTTTTCCATGTCTCGGTGACCACGTTAAGTGACGGTCCCGGTTGCCATACAAACAGCTATGGTAGTCAAGGCTAGTTGAAGCCCTAATAAGTCCGACAATTGGTTTAACTACAGAATTTTGCTATCGCCAATGGGTTCTAGAGGTTTATTTTATTTTACAAATTTATTGATTCATTGATTATGAATTATTGATTGACTTGTTGTAAATGATATTATTGGGCATTGCATTGGGTTTACCTAGTTTTAATTTTATTGTATTTCTTAACGATATTAATGTAATTTGTGATCTGAATAGGTACGCAGATTTTCGGAGATTGCCCAGGGTCAGTCAGGGTGCGAGGGATATGCTCTTTGGCAAACCTTACACCCCGGCGTCTTAAGACCCGAGACGGCGTGCGATTTTAGTCGGTTCAAGCCCGACAGCCTCGGAGGATGATCAGAGCTCTTTTTAAAGATTAAGTACTAACGTGGACCACATATTACGTTAGAGGTGCGATCACCTCTTAATTGCAAGTCCAATGCCATTTCATTCTACTACTGTAACTCCTATTCATTAGGATCAACCCACCCACAAAAACTTCAACACAAATGACATTCGGGAAGTCTCAGGGATGGTTAGACCTCCATCCTCCGTCCTACGTGAGCGCAGGCCTAGGAGTGGCAGGTGAGCCCGCCTGTCACCCCAGCTGAAGCAGGCCGGGAGGGCGGGGCGACTAGTGGCCTTCCCCCAAACCGGGGCAAGATGGGGACAACGTGGTTCCCAAACCCGAGGGGGCCATCTCGAAACCGGAGATGGCCCAGGGTCAGTCGGGGTGCGAGAGATATGCTTTATGGGCAACCTTACACCCCGGTCTGAAGACCCGAAACGGCGCGGCGTGCAGTTTCATGTCGGTTCAAGCCCGACATAACCGCACCCGCCAGCAGGCCGGAAAAAAAAGTACATAAACTATAACAGAGACTAAAAAGACCACGGGCATAAAAAAATTACGCTGTATTTGACTTCAGTAAGATGTAGGTATGGCAAAACTTCTAAAACAAATTTAAGCGCTTTCGCATTTTGGCGATTTTGAATTTTTGGTTGCAAAAAAACCTCACCTATTAAGCGATCTAGCCTGGATGTTCGAACCATTTGGGCTACTCAAGATAAACGTAAAGATTATTCCTGCGCAGCAGAAAACTTTGGTTCTAACTGGTACCAAAATGAAACACGAAATTAGTATCGAAAAACTTTTCTAGTAGTGATAGAGAAGGTAATTTCAATGTACCCAGTATAATACGATCTTCTTGTTTCCGAGCGTCATATCCCGGTTGTATCCTTGCACTTTGCAGCTCGAGATCTCGTCCTTCAATCAGAAGGTGTACAGGCTTGCAAGTCTGGACCTAGTACATTTAACTGATATAGATTAAATAAATAGCGAAGATCAGACGACCAAACGTACTACGGTCTGTTTCCTCAGCGATACGTGCCCGATTATACTGGCAAGTAATCAAAAATGTTACGCATCATTACGTGCAAGATAATCCAAGAGTCTATGAACCACCGGTCTACGTCATAGTACAAAGACTGATTTCTTTTTGTGCGTTATCTACCAAAGTAACTGTGAGTTACTTTGGTAGATAACAAGCGACAAAGACGTATGAAATGCCTGCCAAAAACGTTACATAAAGTGTAATTGTCATATATTTTCTACAGGACACTATGTGTATTAATTATAAACAACGTCATTCATTGCCAGATACTTAGAAATTACAATCTTCAGAGCCCCAATGGGCTTGATGGGCTGTCCCAACCGCTTCTTCGTACAATCCCGGGTTCTTTTAATAGGGCGTGAAAAAGTATTTACCGAGGCCGTCAAGGTGGGGACCACCACTTTAGGCTCGTCAGCATCTGGAATGGAGGCCCATATCTTCTGGACTTCTCCTTAGCTCCTTACCATACAGCAGCGTGCAGTCAGTAAACGAACTGAATTTATGAAAAAAGTCTTAAATCTGTACTTCAAGGCATTTTCAACCAATTCTCGCCGAATTGTTCCGCCAGTTATTAGGGAGTTATTCAGGTATCGTTTGCACGCGTTCGATGTAGTTAAAGTAACCTTACTAGTCAATGTCATAACGATACTGCCTGTTGCCTGTGTTGGAGCAAGAGCCCGTGACGTTCACATTATGAAGCTTGGATCACTGTCGGGTTTGAAGTTAGAATGTAGCAAAGGTGTAAAAAAAATGAACCTTAATTACGTTAAAGTATAAAGCTTAGTTTTTATATAATTTATTTAGAATAATATTAGAAATCACGTCGTCCACTGTCGAACACCTAGTCCAGTCGGAGCCCCCTTTCAGACGGGACGCGACGGCAGTCGGTACAATGAAACGAACTTGACGAAGACGGCAAATGAAAGTTCATTCGGCCTAAACCCTACTATGAAACGACCTACGACCAAATTCGGAATTTTGGCAGCCCGATACTATACGACTTATTTCAAAAGTTCGAAAGGCTATCATAATCCAATACAAAGGAATGTACTTTTTTAAATGTTGGTTTATAATAGTTAATCTTATAGAAATATATTATTAACGAAAACCTCCTTGAGATGTTTAATTCAGTCCCGAACTAACTTTATGCTCCGAAGGAACAGGATTCGAAGTAACTTCATGGTAACTTGTTTTTTTTTCGTGCGGAAATCCCCTCGGATACCCCCCCCCCCCCGCCGGCCAGCGGGGGCGGTTATGTCGGGCTTGAACTGACTAAAACCGCACGCCGACTCGGGTCTTCAGACGTCGGGGTGTGGAAGGTTGCCCATAAAGCATTTCCCTCGCACCCCGACTGATGACGAGATGTCCCCCTCGGGTTTGGGAACCACGGTGTCCCCGTCTTGCCCCGGTTGCCCCCCCGGGGTGACAGTCACCCATCCGTCCCGGCCTGCTTCTGCTGGGGTGACAGGCGGCCTCACCTGCCAGCCCCAGGCCCGCGTTCATGGAGGACGGACGTCGTTTAGCGACCTCCGGCGCCTGAGTCACCTGCGAAACTTCATGGTACCTTAATGACGCTTCTTTTATTCGTGTTTCGAGCGGGCCCGCAGTGTCCATTTCATGGTAGGTGTTTAGTTTTAGTATCAAATTACTAACCTTATAGCAAGATAAACGTTTGTGTTACTTAGCGCCTATTATTATTAATCCGCAATATGTAAACGGATATGGGCATGAACCATTTATGCTAGGTGCTGTCTGTCAACTGTTAATTGTCTAATACTAACCACTGGGTGCATTACACGCTTCTGTATAAATTCAAGAATTTTTATTAAGATACTACCTAAACCTCCTCTTCATGGTCCTTTGAAGACGGATTAAGCAAGTTTCCAGCTATTCGTGAAGTTATTCAGGAGAAACCCGTGTTGTGAAGACGAAATAATTGAAAATTAAAAATTGCTACGTGCCATAGTACCTTTTTTTTTTTTTTTTTTTATCGTGCGGAAATCCCTTCGGATTCCCCCCCGCGTGCCAGCGGGGGCGGTTATGTCGGGCTTGAACCGACTAAAACCGCACGCCGTCTCGGGTCTACAGACGCCGGGGTGTAAGGTTGCCCATAGAGCATATCCCTCGCACCCCAACTGACCCTGGGCCATCTCCGGTTTCGAGATGGCCCCCTCGGGTTTGAAAACCACGGTGTCCCCGTCTTGCCCCGGTTTGGGGGAGGGGCGATAGTCGCCCCACCGTCCCGGCCTGCTTCTGCTGGGGTGACAGGTGGCCTCACCCGCCACCCCCAGGCCTGCGCTCATGGAGGACGGAGGTCGTTAAGCGACCTCCGGCGCCTGAGTTGAATGTCTAAAGCGGCACTAGTAGGTTCGTATCAAATTTGGTTATACAGGGAGGGGAACTTGGGTAGTGAAGGTGAGTGTTGATGTACATCAACAAAAGGGGCCCCTTCTAAACCTACACTTGGGTCGCAAGTCCCAGGCACTGTCCCGAGTTCCCAACTCAGCAACGCGATGGACCCGGCACCCGCACGGAGAATCCATGGATTGCTAAGATTACGGTCTCATTTATCCGCATTCTGGAACCCATAACACAAGCTAGTTAAACTATGCTTACTTTGGGTCTAGAAAGCGCTGTGTAGAATGTCGTAGAGTATTTATTTATTATTATTTATTACTTTGTTTAAGTATACATACCTAATTAGTTAGCTATTTTTAACTAAACATTACTGTAATTCTTATAATTTTTACTTCTCCACTCCACACGGTCTTGGACAGCGATGGTAGTGGCACATTGGCACGCATATCATCTTCAACGACACTCAGCCAGACCTTCTTGGGTCTACCCCTCCGACTACATTTGTATTTGTATTTTGTATTTTTACTGAATGTTTCAGGCGTACTATTCGCGTTCCCTTGGGGCTATTATGCGGACACTCGTGGAAGGAAACGAGCGATGTTGGTCTCTACTTCTGTGGGCTTCACCCTCGCCGTGATCAGTGCCTTCTCCACGCACTGGCTCTTCATGTTGGTCGTCAAGATTATTTGTTGTTCTTTGTAAGTTTTGTATTTGTTATATACACTGTGATTTTATAGTCCTTTCGAGACCGAATACGTCGGAAAAAAAAATTGTGACACATTAAAATATCACTAGCGCTACATATTATAAAACAAAGTCCTCTGTCGTGTCTGTCTGTTCGCGATAAACTCTAAAACTACTACACCAATTTTCATACTGTTTTCACCAATAGATAGAGTGGTTCTCGAGGAAGATTTTAGAATATTAATTCTCAAGTTTTTGTATACAATGGCTAAAATATAATAATATTTGTTGGAGTTGTCAAAAAAAGCCGGGCCGGGGGATTGTGGTCGCAGCACTAGTGGGACCGGTGGGTGTCACGCGGTGCTGCGACGACAATCCTCTTCTGATGAGGCCGTCAAGCTGAGTGCCACCATTGTTAACATGGTACGTGTATGTAATGGTGATCCTCTTTCCTGAGACTTTACCTTCAGCTTACCATCAGGCGAGGTGAAGTCAAATTGACGTGTCCTAAATATATTTAAAAAAAAAAGAAAACCTGCGCCAGAGTCTCGTCCGTCAATCAGCAGGTGTATTGGCTTGCAAGTGAGGTTGATTCGGGCCCGAGGGTCTTAGTGGGCCCCATACATATGGTAAAATTAGGTGCAAAAGATAACTTCACGCCTGTATCCCCGAAGGGGTAGGCAGAGGTGTATTATACACCCACGATTCACTTGTTATGTTTAGGTCCCAATGTAATAGGGGGCGAGCCTATTGCCATATATCGGGCACATTAATAAGCGAGCGACTATTAACATTTATTAATACACACATAACTACGAAAAGTCAGAGGTGTGTGCCCGGGGTGATTGGGGATCGAACTCGAGACCTCGTCTCGGCGTTACGTACGCCACTGGGCTACCGCCGCTTATAAGATTCGGTGGAGCCTCATAAAATAAAGGTATCATTACCACAGGGTGTGTGTTGGGTAACCTCCTCGAGTGTCGCTCCGATTCCGATCCCGCTGCAGTCCGGGGTGAACGGAATCGGAGCGGCCGGTACACAATGGGCGGCGGTCAATGGCTTCCCCTTCACTCCTTCATAGGGTTGGCATTGATCGTCGGCCAATACCCAACGTGGCGGGAACACATCGCTCTCCGTACTCCTCTGCTTTCAGAGGAGACAGGATGAGCGATGCTGTTAGTGGTGAGATGGCCCAGGGTCAGCCGGGGTGCGAGGGATATGCTCTATGGGTAACCTTACACCCCGGCGTCTGAAGACCTGAGACGGCGTGCGGTTTTAGTCGGTGCAAGCCCGACATAACCGCCCCTGCTGGCCGGCGGGGGGGGTATCCGAAGGGATTTCCGCACGATAAAAAAAAAAAAGGTATCATTACCACATAACTTTAAAATGGCACTTAAATTAAATAGAATTTTGTATATGTTTCCTAATTTTAACGTATAAAGTCCAAATGAGAACAAGGGTGACGATATGAGAAACTGTACCAATTCAGGTTAATTAATATCCAAATTGTAATACAATAAAATTTTGGTAGAAATTTGATGACACAAATTTGTCACAAAATTCGGCCGGGTAAGGTACCACCGTGCACGATTGCGAAAAACCCTTCATAGTAATCTAATTTCGGTTTGATTGCGTTCAGGGGTCAGCAAGTGCATAGCCGGGCAGGGGGATTGTGGTCGCAGCACTAGTGGGACCTGTGGGTGTCCAAGCAGTGCTGCGACGACAATCCTCTTCTGATGAGGCCGTCAAGCTGAGTGCCACCATTGTTAACATGATACGTGTATGTAATGGTGACCCTCTTTCCTGAGACTTTACTTTCAGCTTACCATCAGGCGAGGTGAAGTCAAATTGACGTGTCCTAAATATAAAAAAAAAAAAAACAACGGTTGAGCAATTAAATTATCACTTGAATTTTCTTCTAACGGTTTCAAAACATGATATACAAATATATGGTAATTAACATTTTCAAATAGAATGCTTATCTAAACTATGTACGTGAAGGTCTGGAGATAAAAAACATTTTAACAACAATGACCTAGAAAGCCTCAACTGCTCTTATCATTAACAGGTTTGATATCTCTGTTTTGAGGTACCCCGTGGGTAGCGCGAGCGCGTGGGCCGCCGCCACCTCCTTCTGCGAGCATGTGATGCTCGCGAAGGAGATGGCGGAGCGCGCCCGGGAGAGGTTCAGAACTCTCCCGGCCCGCCGAGCCCGCAACATGCTCGCCGCGCGTCCCAGGCGACTCAGGCACCGGAGGTCGCTCAACGACCTCCGTCCTCCATGAGCGCAGGCCTGGGGGTGGCAGGTGAGGCCGCCTGTCACCCCAGCAGAAGCAGGCCGGGACGATGGGGCGACTAGCGCCCCTCCCCCAAACCGGGGCAAGACGGGGACACCGTGGTTCCCAAACCCGAGGGGGCCATCTCGAAACCGGAGATGGCCCAGGGTCAGTCGGGGTGCGAGGGATATACTCTATGGGCAACCTTACACCCCGGCGTCTGAAGACCCGAGACGGCGTGCGGTTTTAGTCGGTTCAAGCCCGACATAACCGCCCCCGCTGGCCGGTATCCGAAGGGATTTCCGCACGGAAAAATAAATAAAAAAGGTACCCCGTGGGGGTACACATCATGGGGGCAAGCGTAGACCTGAAGGTCTATTCTTGTAATTTTAAATTAACACAGAACGAAAAGTGATCGAACTGAGATTGAATTAGGAATTGACTGAAAATATGTATTCTGTGGATTCAAAATAAACAGGGGAATGCTCTGACTAACTGAGCCACCTAGATACGTAAGAACACCTAGAAAAGTTAGCATACTAATTGTTTGGAAATTTAATTGAATTAATATGTATTCTGGTCATAAAAAATGCAATGGCGTACTGGTATGCTATGGTTTTAGTTCAATAATCTTAATTTCACTTCAGTCTCATGACGGTCGCATAAAAATGTCAAACTTGACGTATAAACACGGACGAGAATACGAATTATGTTTCGTTCGCTTTAAAATATCAAAGTCTAGAATACCGATTTTCATTTTTAGGGTTCCGTTGCCAAATGGCAAGAAACGGAACCCTTATAGATTCGTCATGTCTGTCTGTCTGTACGTCCGTATGTCACAGCCACTTTTTTCCGAAACTATAAGATCTATGCTGTTGAAACTTGGTAAGTAGATGTATTCTGTGAACCGCAATAAGATTTTCATACAAAAATAGAAAAAAAACAATAAATTTTGGGGGTCCCCGTACTTAGAAAAATTTAAAATTTATTTTTCATCAAACCCACAGGCATGTGTGATATATTTATGGATAGGTCTTTAAAAATGATATTGAGGTTAATAACATAATTTTTTTCTAAACTGAATAGTTTGCGCGAGAGACACCTCCAAAGTGGTAAAATGTGTGTGTGTGTCCCTGTAACTTCTAAAATAAGAGAACGATAAAACTAAAAAAAATATATGATGTACATTACGATGGATACATTGGAAGTTTATCCAACGAAAATTGGTTTGAACGAGGTCTAGTAAGTAGTTTTTTTTTTAAAACGTCTTATATCGTAAACCGCAATTTACCTTTCATTCATTCAATCAACTCAAATATAAAAATTTAAAAAAAACATCATTACTTGCTGCTACGGAACCCTTAATGCGCGAGTCCGACTCGCACTTGGCCGCTTTTTATTTCAACTCTATGTACTGTCCACTTCAACTGTCTGTAAATTATAGACAACTGTTCGGTTCATAATCGGTATAGTAATGTCATAAATACATGCGTAGAGTTACAAGGTGAAACCGCACACTTCATCTCGGTCACAATTCGGTATAATCACATGCTACAGTCAATGTAGGCTGCTGAAAACTTTGTTACGAGAATACCTTTTAGGACATTAAATTTGTGAGATCAAGATGGGATCGGAACTGAATTTTGACTATATTTTTATTACGAGAAACCCTTAGTTAATATAAATATAAATATTCTACAACATTCCACACAGCGCTTTCTAGACCCAAAGTAAGCATAGTTTAAATAGCTTGTGTTATGGGTTCCAGTATGCGGATAAACATACTTATATACTTTTTTTTGGAAATATATACATATTCTACATAGAAACACCCAGACGAATGCAAATAGACATATTCATACATACAAATATTTGCACTGAGCGGGAATCGAACCCGCACCCCATGTCGTAGCCGTCGAATGCTCTACCGCTACGCCACAGAGGCCATCAAGTTGTACAGTCTGTATTTCGCAGTCTGTGCAACTTCTATGAAGTTCACAAAAACCCCAGCGAGCATTGGCTTCCGATCTGTATGTCGGATCAGGCAGTCATGTTTTGAATCGCAGGGCCTTCGTTTGGAAAGGTGCGGTCATATCAGTTTCTCAAACCTGGAACCTCAGGCAAACAGACGCAGGCTCATGGAGGCTTGAGATTGGTTCTTTCTCCAGCTACCGATACATGCTCTGTGGGACGGAGGAGTGCCAGTCCTCTCCCATTCCATTTCCGCCGCCGGTTTTACTAACATTACCTCCTGTAGCGTATTATGTTCAAGCTACATAGATGTAATAAATAATAATAAAAAATGCGACTTAAAATCATTAAGCTTTTAATTCGACCTATATGTGTCCTTATGGTACAATTGCTTAACGACAAGTAAAAGTTTCTTGTCATGCCTACATATTAAAATTATACATAAAAATAAAACGCCTGATTAAAATATACAAGCAATCGACAAAGTATACATAATGAGAGTAAGCCAAGCTTAGGCGTTAACATATTCCCCCCCGCTGAAAGGCCCACCTTTCAGAAAAGCTCGTTAGACTAAAGCAGTGGACAAAGCCTGACAAGAGGCCTGCGGATGCAGCCCCTGATGGTGTTCACGTCTGCCACTCTGGAGATCCCATCAGCGCCTGGCAGTAATTTACTAATGCGTCCTAGACGCCAGCATAGTGGAGGAGTGTAGTCCTCTTGTATGAGAACGAGGTCTCCGACTGCAGGTTCTCTGTTTTCCTTCTTCCATTTTCTCCTATGCTGTAGTTCCGCGATGTACTCCTTCTGCCATCGAGCCCAGAAGTGTTGACGCATCCTTTCTACTCGTGCATAACGTGAAAGAGCTGAATCACTTCGGTCGTCCAGTGAGGGGCCTGGCAAAGCCATCAGCGGACGCCCTACGAGGAAGTGCCCTGGAGTGAGTGAGAGGAAGTCATTGGGAGAATCGGATAATGGACATATTGGACGACTATTTAATACGGCCTCCACTTGTGCAAACAAAGTACCTATCTCTTCGAACGTCAAATGAGTTTGTCCTATCACACGCTTTAAGTGGTGCTTGGCTGACTTCACGCCAGCCTCCCATAAGCCGCCAAAATGAGGCGCGTAGCTTGGAATAAACCTAAATTGCATGTTCTCTTGAGCCGCAAACTCGGATAGAGCTTCATGATTAATTTTAAAGAAATTACTCAGGTCCTTTGAGGCTGCCACAAAGTTGCGCCCATTATCACACAAAATTTCTGATGGTCGGCCTCTACGGGATACAAACCGACGAAGAGTCATTATAAAGGCATCTTTCGAGAGATCAGAGACT
The DNA here is from genome assembly GCA_946251805.1 of Cybosia mesomella. Classification (NCBI taxonomy): domain Eukaryota; kingdom Metazoa; phylum Arthropoda; class Insecta; order Lepidoptera; family Erebidae; genus Cybosia; species Cybosia mesomella. The sequence goes on from OX276400.1 coordinate 3,827,786, forward strand.
GCCTCTAAATGAATACATTTGTATCGTAGGCACACAAATAAACAAAGATAGCATTTAATGACCCTAGCACCGCGACCCTTCCTATTAATAATCTGGAATGGACCCGCAAAGTCTAACCCCACACTCGCGAAAGGGATACCCGGCGTTACGCGCTGTGCGGGAAGATTGCCCATCTTTGGACACATAGTTTTACCTACTACACGCGTGCATCTTACACATCGGCGTACAGTTCGACGCGCGAGACACCTACCATTAATAGCCCATACATACTCACGTACTGAAGCTAATAACAATTGTGGTCCTGCATGTAAACTACGTACATGCTCACGTTCGAAAATCAGCCTTGTGAGATGATGTGCTGCATCTAACAATATGGGATGCTTCTTTTCATACTCATATTTTGAAGCATCAATTCGTCCTCCTACCCTTATAACACTACCCTCAAGAAAGGGAGATAAAGAAAGAATTTTGGATTTTGTTTTCAAAGACTGTTGTTGTGAAAGAGCCTTGAACTCTAATGGAAAAGACTCCCCTTGTGCCATTGAACACAGGTAAGTAAATGACTCACTTAGCTCTTTATGTGTCAAAGCACCAGTTAATTTTTGAGCCTTATTTTTTAAATTGAAAATAAATCGTTTTACATATGCAACGGTTCTTTGTACTCTATTGAGATTGGAAAAATTATTAATGTTTATTATAGGTTCCGAATGACAAGAAGATATGAGTACATTTATTGGGATATTATTACTTAATTGCCTTTTACTGCCTTTACATTCAATAAGACTAGATTTAGTTCGTAAGCTCTTTATTTCAGGTAATTCATCGGAAGCCTTGAGCTGTGCAGATTTTGGCCAACGCGATTCATCATTTAACAGGAAACTGGGACCTGACCACCATAAATCTAAGCTACCAAGGTGACAGGGATTTACGCCTCTTGAAATAAGATCAGCTGGATTAGAAGCAGTTGGTACGTATCGCCAATCTTCTTGTTTCGTTAACTCAAGAATAGCCCCTACACGATTCGCTACGAAAGTTTTAAGCTTAGTGGGGTCAGCATTCAACCAACTAAGAACAATACTTGAATCGCACCAATGCGTAATTGAATTGGGTTGAAACCTCACAGAGTCTGTCACTGATTTACATAAATCTGCGGCCAATAATGCGCCACACAGTTCCAATCGTGGAATAGTAATCAACGGCTTGCGCTTCGCAACCTTTGATTTTGCGCATAATAACTTTACAGTGATTTCACCATTCTTATCTACGGAACGAACAAATATAGCTGCACCATATGCACACTCCGACGCATCACTAAAAGTGTGCAGCTCTATTGAGACAGGTTTATTACATATGACATGCCGCGGAATGCGAATACTAGACAAACAGCTTATATTATTGTAGAACTGTTCCCACATCTTTATTATATGTAAGGGTAAGGGTTCATCCCATCCCACATTTTCGGCACATATTTTCTGAAAAATCATTTTAGGAACTATTATACAAGGGCTTAAAAGTCCTAAAGGATCATAAATTCTTAGTGATTGTGACATAATAAAACGCTTTGTAGCGGGTTTCACTTGGACGGGCTTGAAGGGAAAGAACAACAAATCATTCAAAAAATCCCAACCTAGGCCTAAAGTGTTAGCCGAGCTACTAAACAACAAATCCGGATTTTCATCGGACTGCATACTCTTTACAATAGTAGGTGAATTACCTTTAAACTTTCTTAGAATCATACCCGCGGATTCCAGAGCTGACGATATGGACTCCTTAATTGATAATAATTGACCTTCATCATCAGCGCCTGTGGCTAAATCGTCGACCCAAAAATCGTTCTGAATGATCTCCTTCACGGTTGAGTCCTCAAGATCCTCCCCAATCTGCCACAAACATCTAGTGCTAAGGTAACTAGCACTGGCTGTGCCATACGTGAGAGTACCCAGACGCAATGTCCTTATAGGTTGTGACTCATGCTCTCTCCAAAGTATCAGTTGTAGGTTCTGATCCTGTTCATGCACTGCTACTTGACGGTACATTTTTTCAATGTCACCGCAGAGCAAGTACTTGTATTGACGAGCTCTAATCAATATAGAAAAAATCGAATTTTGAACATTGGGACCAACCATAAGAATATCATTCAAAGAGTAACCCGAAGTCGTTGGATTTGACCCATCAAACACGACGCGTAGTTTAGTGGTCTCACTACCATGCTTGAACACGGCATGATGGCATAAAAAATATGCTGGATTGGGAACAAGCACTGGAGACTCTGATAAATGGCCCAACTCAGTGTATTCACGAATAAACTCAGTGTATTGTTTCTTCAACTCTGGATCCCTACGGAAGCGCCTTTCCAAAGCTAGTAATCTAGTTTTGGCTGCTCGAAAAGAGTCACCCAAACAGTCTGGAGATTCCTTAAGTGGTAATCTTACCATAAACCGCCCTGAGTCTAGGCGTAAGCTGTTTTGTTTAAAATGTTGTTCACACAACCGATCATTTTCACTGAGAATAGGTTTCTTAGGAACCTCCTCTAACTCCCAAAATTTGGGCAAGAATGTCTTAATGTCATCCTCAGTATTAATACATTCAACACTGGCTACGTGAGAATGACTGATTCTTTTAGGTGCGAGACTATTAAAAATTGAACCTGCAATAACCCAACCAAATTGAGTATTATGTAACTTTACGCTAGACGAACCTAATGACAGCTGACTGGGTAACAAAATGTCCCAAAATAGGTCCGCGCCAATTATAATTTCAATAGGACTTGATTCATTATATGTTGGATCCGCCAACTGTATATTACTCGGTAGCTGTATTTGTGAAACATCTACAGAGACGTTCGGTATTGAGCCTGTTAACTGTTTCATAAGTAAACACGAGATTGTAACATGATACGGTTTATGCATCGAACTCAGTTTTACAACACATGTCTCGTGAACGCTGCCTGCCGGGGTGTTGCCTATACCTAAAATGTTTATAATATCTATGCTCTTAGTGTCAAGTGACAATCTTTCCTTTTTTTTTTTTTTTTTTTGTTTTCTTCGCCCTATTGGGCAGGCTAAAGTCATGAGACCATACCGCCTAGTCTGACGTGGATTTCTTTCTTGAAAGATAGGAAAATAATTTCATTCGTTCCTTCAGCGAGTTATTATGGAATGTAGAATGACTGCCACTGTCAAGTAAGGCGCGCGCTTTGACAGATCTATTATTCTGCGGGTTCGTGACATTTATGACAGCAGTTGATAAGAGTGTTTGTTTACCAGTGCGACAGTGAGTTGAAATCTGTGTACTATTATTATTAATATCAGAGTTGTTATTTGCGCTGTCGAGTAGACTATTATCTTGATGCAGTAATGTATTATGACGCTGCTTGCATATGCGACATGGTGACATTCTACATTTCTTAGTGGGATGTCCGGGCCGCAGACAGTTTGAACACAAATGATACTTAGTTACATCGAATAATTTTGATTCGATAGTCTTAGACTTAAATATCGGACAGTCATAAATTTTATGCAACTCTGAACAAATTATGCATGTTTTAATGGGTGTGACCACTCCATCACTACTGGCAAGTGATAGCTGAGTTTTACCATGAGACTTATTTGTACTTGACACATCTTTAGGAGTGTTTGTGCTAGACGGGGCGAGTTTATTGCGATTTATCGCGGCCAGAATATTTGCACGCTCAGTAAGAAAATCACAAAAGATTTTAAGTGTTGGTATCTCACTTTCTAAGGAGTTCCTTAACTCTTCCCACTTTATAAGTGTCTTAACATCGAGTTTCTTACAAATTATAAAAATGAGAAGTACATCCCATGCCTCTGTAGGTAACCCCAAATTGCATAAAGCACGAAGATTTTTATTCAAGTGGTCAACAATAAATCTAAGTGACCTCTCAGACTCACGGGTTACAGGCTGAATGTTGAACAAGGAGTTGAGGTGTTGATCCATCAATAATCGCTTATTGTTGAAACAATCATTCAGTAACCTCCAAGCTGTTTCATAGTTTGCAGAAGACACTTCCAAATTTGAGATTACTCTAGCCGCATCACCCTCCAAATAACTATTAAGGTAATAGAATTTCTGAATTGAAGCCATGTTAGTGTTTTCATGCACCATTGTTTGGAATGTATCACGAAACTCCTGCCAACGGAAATATGACCCATCAAATTTAGCTATTTGAATGCGAGGCAACTTAATACCAGCATCGTGACCATGGTGATAAGTATTTCCACAAGTACTGTGAAGTTCTAGGTAATTTTTTGCTATTGAAATTACAGATACAATATCAGACTCAATAATTTCACGCTGTTCAAGCTCATAATTTAAATTTTTAGAATTTAACACCTCTATGTCAGTTTGCAGCTCATCAAACCTTAATGAAATATTTTCAAACTTAGTGAGTTTCAATTTCAACTCTGTAAGCTCAATGTTTGTAGGCTGCCCAGAAAGTCTATCAAGATAACCTTTAAACTTTGTGACTTGGCCCTTGATGGAACTTCGTCTGACAGTGGCTTTAGTAAGCTCATCAGATGATTTTGGTAGATCTGTTGCACTTGTTTCAGGCATATTTGATAATAATAAAAATGATATAAAGTAAAAGTTCTGAGTATGAAACTAGCTTTGCTTACAAAATTGAATGGGATGGATATAGCCCTAAACACTCACCAAATTTTAAAGTAATATCAAAATGTATAAGCTAAGGATATTAATTGATTAATATTAAGCTCACACTCCCCAGATTGACCGCTACTGCAGTGGACAGGAAAGACTGCTGGGCATAGAACACCTGATCTAGACACCAACACTCTATGTACAGCCCCAACAATAAGCCTTACTAGGTACACTACTTTAACTTTAGTTGTTAATTTTAACTTAATTAACATAAATAACTACTATTTGCACTAGGTAGGTTGATACATCATGTGAAGAATGTATTAACTTATATTGGATTTCATGCCAAAAAAACAAAGTTAAACTTTAAATTATTAAATTATTGTTATACTTTAAAGCACTGAAATACAAAGTTCTAGATTTTAATTTTAACTTTCAAAACTTATCTAAGTGGGTAATTAAAGATTCTGTTTGCAAAAGTTTTAACTATGTTGGACTACAAATTAGTCCTTAATTATGCTGATGCAAGAAGAAAGTACTGTTTTAAATGCTTAGGAAAGGATAAAAATGGATTGTTACAGGTTCTGAGGGGGATGGTGAGAGAAAATGGTTTGGACACTTAGCTCGAGTGACGACACACGGCGGCGTCTGCCAGACCCTTCTGGCAGCAGTGTTGCATGTGCAGGTCTTCAGCGATGCTAATGTGAACTGCCTGGCTCCTCGCAGATGTCCCTCGCTCAATTGTGGCCGTTGTTGTGTAGCAAGCTTCGGTTGAAGTGTTGCCCGTTGCCTGGAGTTCTGATGTCTCCAAGTCTCCAAGTGGCTTCTCGACGGCTGGCTTCCTCAGAAGTGGCTTCGCTACTCGTTGGATGCGCCTTGCTGCGTCTTCTATCTACACATTGTCCTGTCACGGTCGCCAAATTATGTAGCGTATTATGTTCAAGCTACATAGATGTAATAAATAATAATAAAAAATGCGACTTAAAATCATTAAGCTTTTAATTCGACCTATATGTGTCCTTATGGTACAATTGCTTAACGACAAGTAAAAGTTTCTTGTCATGCCTACTTATTAAAATTATACATAAAAATAAAACGCCTGATTAAAATATACAAGCAATCGACAAAGTATACATAATGAGAGTAAGCCAAGCTTAGGCGTTAACACCTCCTTTTAAAGCGAGGTGTTAAGGTTAAATCTATTATGTTAAGAGCTGTAGGTCTATCTAGAGCTCTTCAAACAAATTTACTTACATGAGCACGACAGAGACACACTACATACAACCAAACACCTCACACATACACCTTCACGCACACGCTCACACATACACACTCACCCTATTTTTCTCGCATTGTATAATATATAGACGAATTCCGTATTTCTATGTCTGACTGCTGTCTTCCATAATACAGGCATTAGCCTAGTGTAGTGTGAAGAAGCACTTAGCTGAAGTAATATTTAAAAAAAAAAAAATTGTTCTTTGGAAGAGGGAAAGTTTAATAGTGTACACAAAAGCACAAGAGTTATAGAAGTTACACGGACACACAAGAGAAAGAAGGAGAGAAAGTCTTAGAGTACAAATAGAAAATAACATTAGAAACTAATAGTAGAAGGTACTCGTATATATATGCTTAAATGTAGTGCGCGTACGCAAGCGGGGAGCCGTGGCCGCGCGTCGGAGAGCTCACAGCGACTGGCGGCTGGCCGCGAGTCTATAGACGTTACTAGACGGCTGACCGCGCTCGGATGCGCGGTGCGGCGGCTCACTAATAAAAACATCGCGCTGTCTATATGTTTAAGACATATTTAATTTTAAACTATTTTTAATAAACAAATATGAAATACTATTACTAATACTACATTAAAATATTTATCATAACACTACTATTGAGAGCTACGCCACTCTGGACTAGTATCAGTATGTTCAATGTCCCTTTCTGTTTGATTTTAGAGTTGTAACCATCTGTTTAAAATGTGTACTTGAGTCAAATACGTCATACATAACTTCTTCACGCCTGTATCCCCGAAGGGGTAGGCAGAGGTGTATTACACAACCACGATTCGCCAGTTATGTTTAGGTCCCAATGTAATAGGGGGCGAGCCTATTGCCATTTACCAGGCACATTATTAAGCGTGTTTGGAGCGGGGCCAGTTTCCGAAATTGTGGAAGACGGGGAAACTGGTCCTCATCCGAAAGGAGGGGCGCCCGGCGGACTCGCCGTCCGCCTACCGGCCCATAGTGTTGCTCGACGAGGTGTGCAAGCTCTTTGAAAGAGTAATTGCGAAGCGCCTCGTCGAGCACCTCTCAAGAGTGGGGCCGGACCTGGCGGATGGCCAATATGGCTTCCGCCAGAGGCGCTCCACCGTGGATGCCATCATGCGCGTGAGGGCTCTGGCGGAGGATGCAGTAGCCCGGGGTGAGGTGATGTTGGCGGTGTCCCTGGACATCGCCAACGCGTTCAACACCTTGCCCTGGAGTTGCATTAGGGAGGCGCTCGTGTATCACGAAGTGCCTCTCTACCTCCGCCGCATAGTCGGGGCGTATTTGTATTTGTATATCGAAAAACTGATTTCACAAAAAGTGAGGTCCTACCGTCCCCTTTGGCCGGATTCCACCCGTTCACGAACTTAAACTAAGTTTACACCCAAGCAATTTTTGACCGCAGTTTGAAAGCGATTGAGGCAAAAATGCGACCGTGAGAGTGGCGCAAATTTTGGGAAGTGGAAATGTACATACACATATATATATATATATATATATATATATATATATATATATATATATATATATAAACTTTTTGACCAGTGGTCATTTCGGACTCAGGGGGTCATAACTAGACCTCCTATGAAGAATTTTTTTTTAAATTCGACAGTAGTCAAGAAACCAATAGGTAGATCGATTTCATCGAAATCTACCTAAAACACGTATTTCCTAGAACATCTTTTATGAGATTTGTTAAGAAAGACCGACCGGGAAGTATTATAAGTCCAGTACAGTGAATCAATGTGATTATAGCGACATGGCATGTCAATGTCGCATTAAATGTAGTAGTTCCTTTTGTTACGAGAGAATTAAGAGATTTAGTACGGAAAAAGTGAACATCCAGGACAGGACTGTCTTACTGACTTACGGACTTACAGATCTATTGGAAAAGTCAGCACATAATTCCTTCAAAATTTCATTGCGAGAAATAATATCCGTTAATACACAGCCAACGAGTTAATTGAAAGCAGTGTCAATGACTAATATTTGCTAATAATTGAGCTGAGAGTGAGACGAAGTCGAGCGAAAAGATCTCTATACTCCACTCGGTGTATTTCGGTTGTGACGCTACTCCTTCTAAAATAATCGACCAATTTTGACCAATCTTGGCATGTAAATACAACTTGATACCCGGAAGGTATAGAAAAAATTCAATTGAAAACCGAACATACCGTAGAGGAAATATCACCCTTCAAAAATTTCAAAATCTGATTTCTCCAAAATGATCAATGTTGAGACCACGATTTTGGCGCCAAAATGTGTAACTTAACTATTGGCTTAAGACAAAAAAAGAGAATTGAAAAAACGGTCGAGCCATGAAGGAATAATCACCGAAAAAAACAATTCAATGGTGTTCAATTGAAAAAAAAATTGCGCGTGAATTGTAGGTAATCACTCTCAGCTTAACATTGCAACAGCAGAATACATTGCGCCCCTAATCAATTTTTATTCATGAATTTATAAAAAACGTGAATGTGCTGAAAATTCCAGAATATCACGAAGATTACTAAAAACCACTTTTTAAACAGTTTAAATAGGAATTCATAAATGTTCTTCCCTTTTCAGCTCAACGGCCAGCTTCACATTGACGATGTCATTGCTTGGAGAGAGCACAGGCGACAACCACAGGAGGCAGTACCTGTTCATCATGAACAGCTTGAATTTATGTTCTGATGTTTTAGCTTTTGGTGAGTACCTTTTTTTTTAATTTCTCCAGCGGAAACCGTCTCATTGATGGGCATGTCTCATAATTTAAAACAAAATACTGCTTCGTTTGTCCAATTTTTTTATTGCGGTAACCTCCACAGGCTTCACCCCACCGGAGCTAACAATGAGATGGGCATGTCTCATAACTTATAAAAAATACTGCATTTGTCACTTTTTTTTTACTTGCGGTAACCTCCACAGACTTCACCCCACCGGAGCTAACATTGAAGTGGGTATGTTGGACGGCACGACTTAACCCGCACGGTGTCTCTTCCATCAGCCATGTGTGTTGTTGGTCCTTTGACGTAATTTTTTCTTCTTAATTCTTGAATAAAAAGTATCTTACCATCATCATCATCTTAGCCTTGTCCTTGGTTACATCCGAGGCTTTCACCTCAGAGCCTGGGCTCCACTTAACCATCTCCTTCTCTTGTTTTTTTTACTTACACCTCTGGGCTTGAGCCAGAGCCTATTCTTATGCAATAAGGTGTTAATCTACTCTTTTTTAAAACCAGCTTAGTGTTCATTTCTCGCTATTTTTATATATAATATAAAAATAGCGATATACGATATATATTTTTACACTAAATCATATTTGAACTACTATTCTATATTTGCTATATTTAAACTACTATATTATTTTTAATCCAATATCACGCTTGCATTCTGAATCTTTTTTACCATACTTCCTGTTGGTTTAGATTAAATGGGAGCGTCTACAATCTGACCTACCAATTCTGAGAGGAAAACCTACGCCAGAACCTTGTCCGTCAATGAACAGCACCGGCAGGTGAGGTTAGCTTAACCTCGAAGATCTTGGTGAGGCCAATACCCCACCAATGGCTATATAAATATTATTAAAGTGAAACTTTTTAAAGTGAAACTTTGATTACATTGTCTCAAACTTTTTCGTCTGTATGTTGCATGTCGCGTGACGGTCGGCCGCGGAATAGGGATAAAGTAAAAGGCGCTCGTCATAGCAGCCAAGGCCAATATGGCGGCGCCTATAGTTCGCAGCAGATGACCGTGTAGTGTATAGACTATTACTCATTTGTGCCAGTGCTCCACGCTATTTTGTTTGTTTTTGTCATTATTTTTTATGTTTTTCAACAGAGCAGTCGTGCTTGTAATTGCATGTAATTAATAATTTTTCTATCTATTTAGGTTTAGCCTGGTTAATTCTACCTCTGGACTTCAAAATCCCTCTGCCGTTTCTGGACACGACCTTCCGACCCTGGAGGCTTTACACAATAGCCCTAGCCCTTCCACTGGGTATAGGGACAGCCCTCCTGTTCTGCGTCCATGAAAGTCCCGAATTCTTAGCTTGTAAGGGAGACTCTAAAAAAGCTTTAGAGTTGTTGATGAGGATCTCTGAAAAGAATGGAGGCAACAAAAAAGATTATCCGGTAAGTGGTTACTTGTACTGAGAATTACCAAGTTTATTATGCTAACTTTTTAACTGCTTCCTTTAAAAAACCTATTTACTGTGTCGAAATATAATACCCTTACCAACACACGTGCTCCCGTCCTCCTATGACTCCGAGTTTGCGATATCCTTTTCCTTTAATCCCAAATTGCGTAATATTAATGTGTCTACCATCACTTTTTACGGAGCATTCAGATATCCACAGGCATGTAACGCCTGATAAATTTCGAATAGCAATAACGCATACCTACCACACAATCCATTACTTTAAAAGGGTCCTTAAAAGAAACCGAGGTCCTGATGAGGCCTTCAAGCTGAGTGCCACCTTTGTAGCATTATTCGTACATGTAATGGTGTCCCTCATTCCTGAGACTTCCCCTTTAAATTACTTTATTTAGAGAATTTGTGTGTCATAAGAATCTATTTATATAAAACCGGCCACGAGTCGGACTTGCCCATGAAGGGTTCCGTAGTAGCAAGTAAATTTTTTATATTTGAGTTGATTGAATGAAAGGTAAATTGCGATTTACAATTTATGACGTATTAAAAAAAACTACTTACTAGATCTCGTTCAAACCTATTTTCGGTGGAAGTTCACATGGTAATATACATCATTTTTTTTAGTTTTATCATTCTCTCAACCCTAAAAATTAATCCCATTTCCCTTGGTCACGGCATCACGCGTGAACCGCGAATTTTCTTTTTTGTTGTGTTTATTTTTGTCTGAAGGTTACTATGAAAGAAAAAGTTAAGAAAGTTACGCGGAAAATTAGAATTTTAAAAACTTAACAACCAAATTAACTTTTATAATGTAACCTTATGGCTTTTGACATACCTGTCAGTCGTTTGTGAATTGGCGCGATTGACATATTGACTGACACATTAACAGATGCATCGCTCTTAAGACAAAACAACGTCTGTTGCATCAGCTGGTTTTATAATAAATATTTTCAGGTGAGGCATATAATCCAAGCAGATTCAAAAACATCAAAGAATGGATCTTTTTGGATGAACCTGAAAAATCAGACTGTACCTATATTCAAACCTCCTCTGCTGTGGAGGACGATACAGCTGTACTTCTTGTTGGCACTGTGTTGTGTGACGTAAGTTCATAAACATCTTAACTGTTTCCAGTTACCTCCGAGGCTTTCACTTTCAAACCCGGGGTCCGCTTACTTGTACGGTTATTATGGGAGCGACTGATATCTGACCTTTCAAACCCTAGAAAGGGCCTGCGCCAGCGTCTTGTCCATCAATCAACAGGTTTATCTGCGTGCAGATGTGGTTGACTTGGACCTTAAGGATGTTAGTTGGACCCTGTAAACCCAGCGTAGCACTACAGAACATATGTTTTTGTTTTTCAGAAACAACGCTTTTACCATGTGGTATCCAACGATGGTTAATTACTTTTTTAAATCCTTCAATGCTGAAGACAGTTCGATGCAATCTTTTTGTCATAGAATGTTTGGGAACGCCAACTTGACAGATACTACACAAACGGTGAGGTACATATTTTTTCTATATTATCTATCGCCCGCATGGAATTCTGATCCCATTACCGCAACAAATGGGAACCTATTCCAGGGATAAAAAGTAGCCTACAAAAATAAAAGTTGTATGCGTTATGCCAGGCTATAATTTATCTTTGCGCCAATTTACAGCCAGATCGGTTCAAACGTTTGAGCGTGACTCAAAAAACATCCACACATCTTCACAAACTTTCACATTTATAATATCAGTAGGTATTTTTATTGTATAGCAAGAAGATTTATGTGATCTCTGCCTACCACAATGGGAAAGAGGCGTGTATTTACGCATTACGATAGAAAGTTTCGATAGTACCTACTGTAAACAATAGGTCTTTACCTATGAAATAGCCGAAATTTTCTTACAAATTCATGAGTTCGTTATTCCTGTAATTTAATAGCTATTTCCATTATTAATATTTTGTTTGAAAGTAGATTTCAAGATTTTACAACTCTGTATTAAATTTTGTTTTTATTGGTCGCTTGATAAATTAATTCGATCTTCAAAAACAGTACTTCCTAAATGCTATCCATTTTGATGATAAATTTCGTATTACTTAACAGCTGTCACTTTTCAAAAATGTAATAAAATAGCTTAATGTTGTCTCATTCATACACAAAAAAAAACTTAAAATTTGGATTTGTCATTCCTAAAAAAAATGCAAAATTGTTAGTACTGAAAATTGGGTTTCCTCCAATTTCTTCAAGAAAACGGCAATTTCAAATGTAACGACCTATTATCTGGGGGCCAAGTCATATTTAAAACATAAAAAATGTTTAATATACTACATATATCTGATAACTTTTTACGGTACAAAACGAGACTTCGTTTTTTTACAAGTTTTCTTTTTGATGGCATTTAAATTTTTCTACCCTCAGTCTGAATGCAACGATGAAATCTCACTTAACACTATGTACTCTGGCATCCTCTACGGCTTGTTCTATTGGTTGCTGAGCATGGCTGTGATCAAGGTGTCTTCCCGTCCCCGCCTGCTATTAATCGTGGTACTTCTCGTGTCTGGAGTCAGTCTGCTCCTGGTGAACGTGAAGAATCCTATCGCGAATATGGTGTTTTTCACGCTTCTGCAGGCCACTTCGCTGGGGGTCGGCTGTATGTCCTCGTATTTCGTGGACTTATATCCTGCTACGCATAGGTGAGTAATTATCTATCCTAATTTATCTTCTGCACCCAATGACTTCTATGCAGAGGTAAAGATAGGTGCAAAATTAATCCCATTTTGTATATCTACTTATTTTTTACTTAGTACTTATAATAATAATAATAAATATTGTAGGCCAAAGTACACAACGCCATCTAGACCCAAACTAAGCAGAGCTTGTCATATGAGTTCTAGAATGCGGATAAACATACTTTAATACGTTTTTTAGGGTTCCGTACCTCAAAAGGAAAAAACGAAACCCTTATAGGATCACTTCGTTGTCCGTCCGTCCGTCTGTCAAGACCGTTTTTCTCAGGAACGTGTCATCATCAAACATAAATTATACAGATATACATCCAAACCAATACTAATAGACATATTCATGTATACAAATATTTACACTAAGCGGGAATGGAACATTCCACCTCTGACGTAGCAGTGGAACTTCAATTATTTCTCCATCCTTATTATTTTAGGGCCCTGGTGACCAGCTTGGGTATGATGGTAGCTCGCTTGTGCTCGCTGACTGGTGTGACTCTGGTGGGGGCTGTCATCGTCCAATACTGTGAGGTCACTTTCTACACGTGGGCTGCATTTGTGCTAGGTAAGAGAGAAGAGGAATTAAATACTAGATACAGTTGCTATCCGTATAAAATTAACACATTCCAAGTTACCGAACACCATAGCTCTAAAACTTTACATAAAATTATAAAAAAAAATTGAAAAATGTCTAATTTGGCCTCTTAAGATTAGAAAAATGAATATAGGTACATCGGTCACAAGTCGGTTAGGTATAGCTTTTTGAACATATTACCCGCTCTACTTAACCAATTGCAATCAAACCTACGGCAGATTTTAAGTGTGACGAAGACCATTCTAATACAAAAACCACATCAAAATCCGTTCAGTAGTTTTCGCGTCCATTGACAGACAAGAATTCCAAAAAAAAATATTTTTGTGTTCAGAATCGAGCTTTTTTAATGTAATGTAATGTACAGACACAGTAATTTTTTTTTTATTTAATTCAATGTAAAGATCGTTTGTAATATTGTGGGTGTTCAGCAACTTCTGAGGGCGACGGTACAATGACCTATGTGTATACCATTATACTAGACATTAGACAAGATGTTAGGAACAAATAATGTGTCACGATTTCTGGGTGAGGCTGGAATGAATTTGGAATAGGCATTTTGACTATATTTAAAATATTGTACGAATTGATGTCATCCTAATAAAATGTACCGTAAAAAACATATTTTATTAATTTTCAGTATAAAATAAGTTTCTTTTTTGTTAAAAAAATAAAGATTAAAATCTCACTTTTTTTGAGATTTAATCACGTGCTTATAAACGCTCTGTGACGTCACACATAAGCAAACAGAGTTTTTCAATACAGGCTGTCTGCATTTCCTAGTGTTAATCGACTGGTTCAATTATTAATTACTAATAATGTTTCACTTTTATCTTATATATCTCAAAATAAACCATTATTTTTGCAACTAATTTCAATAATTATATAAACGTGCTTTAAGTCGCTTACTGTTTACTTTGGTGTGATGTCACATGTCACGGGATCCGTTATGGCACATACTTTTTTAAATCAAACTTTAATATCGATTTTTATCACCTAGCCCTGGTACATACGTCCTTTGTAAAAATTCTTGCCAACTTTATAAAAATTAACTTACTAAAACAGTAAATTCATGTCGAGTCTGCTGGAAGTAACTACGAACTTGAGCCAACCGGTCAAATTCTGGCCCACTTCATCTCCTTCGGTAATAGCTCTGCTACGGAACTTTGGTGAAATTGACGCTGAAAACACAGTGCTATTCATTAAAAAAAACAGACTAGATAGGTATTTCATCGCAGTGGTGCGACTGGTTGGATCACCTTCAAGTTTGGTGCACCCCTGGCAACGTGGGCGATGACGCATCATTAATAATAATAATAATAACAAAGTACAACCTTGTGGAATCAGAGGTACCGTACTATAGGTATGTGCCCGACGCAGTTCTCGAAAATGGGCACATCACGTTGTACTGGGATCGATCTATCATCACTGATAGGACTATTGTAGCTAATAAACCTGATATAGTGTTGATAGATCGGTCAGAGCGCCGCGCAATAATTATCGATATCACCATTCCACATGACGAGAATCTTGTGAAAGCCGAAAAAGAAAAACAAATTAAATATTTGGATTTGGCTCACGAGGTTGTCGACATGTGGTGTGTGGATTCGGCGATTATTGTTCCGATAGTTGTATCGGTTCACGGACTGATTGCCAAGAGCCTCGAACAACATCTCCAGAGGCTCGCGTTAGGCAGTTGGGTCAAGGGCTTGATGCAGAAGGCAGTGCTCCTTGACACGGCACGTATTGTGAGGAGATTCCTCTGTCTGGAGCCCTAACCACCGGTAGCTTGGTCCCTGTACCCGATGCCGGTGGGTTACTATTTTTTATATTTTTAAATATATTTGTTTTTTTTTATATATATGGAATGTATTTAAAAATATAATTTATATGTGTTTAAAATGTAATAAAGGAAATAATAATAATATATAAATATATTTGTTTTTTTTATATATATAGAATGTATTTAAAAATATAATTGATAAGTATTTAAAGTTAAATAAAGGAAATAATAATAATAAACCCCATTGCACGAGGGGGTCGGGGTATGGCGGGCCTGCAAGGCCCGCGGGGGTGGCGTGGTTCCTCCAGGTACCCCTCTGCTGTTATCAGAGGGGACACTGCGAATGGCCCAGGGTCAGTCGGAGTGCGAGGGATATGCTCTATGGGTAACCTTACACCCCGGCGTCTGTAGACCCGAGACGGCGTGCGGTTTTAGTCGGTTCAAGCCCGACATAACCGCCCCCGCTGGCGGGCCGGGGGGGTATTCGAAGGAATTTCCGCACAAAAAAAAAAGGTATCTCATCACAGACAAAATTTTGTATCATCAATTTGGACCCCAACATTCACTCTCTGACTCCTCTTTTTGTGATAGTGTGATAGTGATAGTGATTCATATTACGAGTGCGAGTGCCGTCTGAGACTCCCAATACCGAAAGGAAACCATGCGCCAAAGATTTATCCGTCTATAAACAGCTGTACCGATTTGCAGATGAGTTTAGGGGCTCCTGATGTTATTCAAGCACTTTTTTTTTATTTACAGGTAGCGTGCTTCTCTGCCTGTTCCTGCCAGCAGACAGGAAAACGGAAAAGTCTGATAGTATCGAAATTCCTTCATAACTATGATAAATAACATTTGTTTTCTCATTCCTCATTGAGAAAACCTACGGATATTTTTCTTTTTATTTTATTAAGGATGGGAAAAAGTATCTTCCAAATAAGCATAAAAAGAACAGCTCTTATCACAACAAAAACAAATTGTGGAACGTCAGAAAAAATCAAACAGCTGTAAATTAGTCAAAAATAATAAAAATAAAGTTTTAACAAAATGACGCATTTTTATGGAGAGCTTGACTATTCATTATGTATGCTTAAATTGAAAAATTTTATGAAAAAAAGCTAATATTTCTTAAGACAATTTCCTTGTATCTCCAATGGTTTCGGATCTCCCCATACAGACCCAATTAAAAAAAGGCTGTGGCACTCCGGGAGTGCCAACAAAAGTGAAAACTTGTCATTTTTTGAATCGTCATCATACATCCCTCACTCCCTATTTCCCTTCCTCCCTCTGTCCATCCATCCATACAGCTACAACAAAGATTGCGTTGTTATAAAAAAAAAAATATAGAAACCGTCTTGGTGACGATTCCGGGTGACGTAATGATTTGTAGTTATTTTTTCTTCACCCAAAAATTGCTCATATGGAAAGTGCTCAACGCACCTAAAGAAGTTTTCACTTCAACAACATTCTGTATAAAGGTAATAAACAGTTAATTCAAAATGCGATTAAGAGAACGCTCTACAAAACCAAAGCAAGCCGATGTTAGCCCAACGCTCACACCTCAGCTCAACGGCGCCCGGCGACGCGACGTGCGAAATTAAAAGTTGGCTGTGGTCTATGTTTTAATTAACCATCTTTTAAATACACTTTGATTAGCTTACATAGTTCAACATAACACCGATATCGTGCCAATGTTGCTGTTAATTAGCCTGGCACTAACTTAAGATAATATCTTATAGTTTTATGTTATAACACAGGCTTTAAGTGATCAATAGATCGAACCTACCGAGGGCATTTCCTGGACTGTGTCGGAACTGTCGTTATTATAATGTATGGCTAATCGAGAAATCACCTCTCCGTTAGTGATAAATTCTTGCTACATACAATAAAGGTCTGTCTAAACCGGCGGACGGGACGGTAGAGAATATTAAATTTATCAATGGATATTTTTGACCATATCAATTTAAAATAAGGCATAAATTTCAATGCTCTGAAATCAACCTCGGAGAATTTCCGCGGCATCCACTGGTATGCGTCGCAGTCCACCAGGAGGAGGCCATCTCGAAACCGGAAATCGCCCTGGATCAGTCGGGGTGCGACGGGACGGAGTGCCGTTTTAGTCGATTCGAGTCCGACATAACCTCCCCTGCTGGCAGGCGCGCTGCGGGACGGTATCTGAGGGGATTTCCGCACGGATCGTAAGGCTTTTCAAATTCAAATTCATTTTATTTAGGATAAATAACAGTTTTATACAGTACAATGTAACGATGATATCTACAGAAGTATAAACTGTGACGCAGATATCAACGCCCTCTCCCAAGTAACAATAAGATGATCAAATTAAAAGAATTGCAAGCACAATTACGAATCTTAAAATAATAATAATCATAAATATATATATATATGTATGTAGGGGTATTTGAGGGTGATGATGTGTGTATGAAGGGTGTGTGGGTGTGTTTGTCCCTCGTCAGTGTGCGCTGTGGCGGAGAAAATCCTCTTGCATACCCGCCCCTGCCGTCTGCCGTTTTGCATAGACCTTAATAGTTACTGAGTTACACACCTCTTTCTAAAGACAACATCTTTCCTTCGGCATGCGCCTTTCACTTTTAGTCATTTTTTTTTTCATACATACGATTCCTATCACTCGACCTAGTGTTTAATCAACCCTAGGTATTGCCCGCGGCTTCACCGGCGTGGAATTGTGATCCTGTTCCTGAAAACCTATACCGGGGATAAAAGTAGCTTATGTGTTATTCCATACTATCTATCCCTGTAGCAAATTTCAACCAGATCTGTTGAGCCATTTGCGCGTGATGAGGTGAGTAGAAGCGTCAATAGCTTAGTGGTTAGGGAATCGGTTTTAGGATCGAGAGGTCCTGGGTTCGAATCCTGGCCATTTCACTACTGACGAGGTGCACCCACTCCTAACATGAACAATTTAGCCAAGCTGGAGAGGATAGGGGAGCCTAGCTGAAGGGCAATACTTCAAAATATTCGTATTTCTAACATGTAAATATTCAACACTTACGGGGTCTGTGTGCTGTTGAATTGACCCTTACCCACTAAGTTAAGAAGGGCGGAAGTTCTATTTGTAGCTAATATATTATATAAAGTGATAAAATTAATGCAATATTGCAGACGGGACCTTCTGAGCTCGCTATTAGAAGTCATTGATCCACATTCTCAGGTGATGTGCCAATGATTTTGACAACAGATGTGGCAATAGGCAGAATAGTATACAATACCCTGTTTTTGATTTGACACATCAGAAAGAAGTGTGAGAGCTAGCTAACATCGGCTTCCTTTAATTTTGTAATGTACTCTCTGTAGGTACTGTAGCGTCCGGGGGTTGGATGCCACAATACCTCGTGTTGATGAAAAGATAAACACAAGGATTAAACTTTATATTATCATTTATTTAAACAACAAAGCTTCCTATATCGAGTTTAGGGAGGTTCTACGCGAATATATTTATATTTAAACGAACTGTAGGGAATCGCGGATTCTGCTCAGGGATTGAGCCTACATTCAGTACACTTGTATCTTCTCTTCGGACGGCGGGCGAGGGCGGCGCCCCAAGTCGCCCGCTGTCAGCAGCTTAGTCCGCCAAGCAATTGTTTTTCTTCCCTAGACTTATTTCAAAATAATAATATTTATTTTTAAACTCTGACACATGATGGCCAGGTCAATGAACTGTAGTGATCGAACGAGGTCGAAACACTACAGTACCTACTATAAGTACATAAAATATACAAACTGTATTAACAGAACAATTATGTGATTGCTAAAATGTTGAAATTCGTTCGCATTTACTGATAAGTGCATGTCTTGTTGGGGTTTATACACTTAGTTATACGATATAACAAAATGGACTGATAAAGTCCAAATAGTTATACTGCTCAGTATAACTATATGGATTCGATTAATTTGGGTTGTTTTAGTCCAAATAGTTATACTGCCTAGTATAACTACATGCATCCGATGAATTTTGATCGGATTCATCCATTTAGTTATATTCGTAAATAAACAATCACTTTATAATATTTATGGGCATTTTATGTTCCAACACATTTGTATTCGAGTTGAAAATAATTACTTTCATCCAGGCACAAGCATTACAGAAAAAGTAAATAGTGAGTAAAATGCTATCGCACTGTTTCTAGAAAAGTGTCTATTGTGATATCACCGTTAACTAATTGCATTTGTGCGTCCATTATCATCATGTCGTTGACTAAACTGCTTTCTTTTCGGTTCTCTTTACTTTCCCCAATATCGATAATAACATCTGCGGCATCTTCCAGAATCGCTTTAAAAAATTGCATAATGCTTACATGTTTCCTGGTTTTGCATGCTTGATTTAAGTTCATATGCCATGCCTCAACTTGGTTAGTACTACGATGCCTCTCTCCAAACACACACCACGATTTTATGAATTCATGACTCTTGAGCCAGTAATTATGAAATTATTTCATAAAGGTATCTTTTTTTAAATATTTATTGTATTTTTGCAGTCTTATCTTTAATAAATTCCTATCCTACGCGAATATGGATATTTGAGAGAAGTGGTAACACAGTACAAAGCCCTAGAATTCTTTTTAACCATTCGTACCTTTTTTTAATTAAGTAAATCTAATTGTTTAGCTTTTCTCCAAATACTATCGGAATAATACGTATAACATCCTTTTATCTGAACATTTGGGAATTCTATCCCAAATGTATTTGCGGCTTTGCATGACGCTTTCTCAAAGTCGAACATAAACTTATTTGGTTTCCAATTTGAAATTTGTGACAAAATTATTCTGAACAAGATTATGTACGATTCAGTTGACATGTCCGACATCAAAGCATACACCACAGGCAAAATACGCGACTCTGTCTGAGTACTGGAGAAGTCACCATGCAGAGAATAGATTTGGGCGAAAGGTTTCGGACAACTTTTGTAAGTTCCGTCGCCGTAATATTCTTTTACATCCGTTAAGTGCTGTCTCATATCTGGTGGATCAAATACTTAAAATTCGACTCCCATCAGAAATGTAGTAGTCACCTAAGAGTAGTGATGAATATTGTCTGGGTACAATTACTTCTTCTGGTCTTTCGCAATGCAATTTGTACACTCCTGCCGCTTCATTCCTTTTTTTATATAATAAACTTTTTACATTCTTATATTTTGGTATCTTAGTAACCAAATGATATCCTAAGGACTGAATTTATCTTCTTGTCTGCTTGTAAATATTAGGAATCGAACTTGTGAAGTCGGTAGATGCCTTGTTTTGGCATGCAATCAGTTTTAACTCTACTTCATTCTTGGTATAATTAGGTTCACAGTCTTTACTGTACGTTATCGATTTTGTAATTTCTTCCGTAATTGTAAAATACCCTCATTTTTACATTTCATTCAAGTTCTTTCTTTATACTATAATTTACTTTCGCTATCTCGTACGTATTAGATTAAAAACTATACTGGTTACTAATACAAAAAAATAAGTAAACCTTATCAGTAGTAGATAGTACTTAGCAGTCAAATAAACAATTACTTTAACGGTCAGCGAACCCGTGCAATATTGTTTACCAGACTTATCTTTAGATGAGCATCTCCAGATAAACGCACCATCGCTGTACCGTCGATTTTTATAATATTGATGTCCGTTAAAAAATAATACTAAGCTCCGTCCTCTTTTGACAAATAGCATTTTACTCACTATTTACTTTTTCCGATCAAAATTAATCGGATCCATGTAGTTATACTAAGCAGTATAACTATTTGGACTAAAACAAACCAAATTAATCTAATCCATATAGTTATACTGAGCAGTATAACTATTTGGACTAAAACAACCCAAATTAATCGAATCCATATAGTTATACTGAGCAGTATAACTATTTGGACTTTTTCAGTCCATTTTGTTATATCGTATAACTAATAGTATAACTAAGTGGATAAACCCGTTTTGTTGCACTAAATAAATGAATAAATATTCTACGACATTCTACAAAGCGCTTTCTAGACCCAAAGTAAGCATAGGTTAACTAGTTTGTGTTATGGGTTCCAGAATGCGAATAAACATACTTATATACATTTTTGTAAATACATACATATTATACATATGAGCTCTGAAGGAGTAGAATCCGACCCCTCCATCGTTCCAATCAGATATGTGGAGTGGGGTAGGTAGACGAAATAATAATTAAGTGTCCAATCAACTAATGTATAATGATCCACTCGAAATATATTCACAATCAGGTGTCTTATAAATTATCACAACTATAATCACTATTCTATTCACAAAATATAATAGGATTCTACCGATACGCTGCGATTCGTCGGGGACGTGCAATGTCGGTCACAGTTCAAAACAGAATGTGGCCGCCATCTTACGAACCAACTGACGTTCCGCCTGGGTAGTGGTGTTGCCACCCCAATATCGGCAGTTTCCACACAATTTAATTCTACTCAGAAATATAAAACTAGATGGCGCTATGACGCGCCGTCACGGCCGGACTGACATACGACCGTCCTCGGGCGTCTGTATCATCATGGGGTCCTTCTGCAAGATCAAAATAAACTTCAATTACTTTATGACATTAAGCTCGTCCAACCTGACCACTACTCATAGAACTGTACAGCCAACTTTAGTTAATCTCAAACGTAACTGCAACACAGCTGCACGATTTCACGAACTGACACTCCATTTTCTGAATATTAACATTTCATCACACCTATGACGTGGACCGGACGAGTGTTATTCATCTACTTGCTAGCAAGCATGAAAACTGAAAAACACTGCCCTTTCGATAGCCATATATCGACATTTAGAACATCTTTCAATGAGTCCTTTCGACCAGCTAAGTAAGCGTGGACCGGACGTCATTTACATTAACATAAAATACACAACTAGCTATTCGCATCACGAAGCAATGTGTCCATTCAATCAGCCTCCAAGAGACATGACCCGGACAGCACTCTTCCAAACATCAGAACAACATTTAGAACTTCTTTCAATGCGTCCTTTCGACCAGCTAAGCAAGCGTGGACCGGACGACATTTACAGTAACATAAAATACACAACTAGCTATTCACATCACAAAGCAATGTGTCCTTTCAATCAGCCTTCAAAAGACATGACCCGGACAACACTCTTCCAAACCTCATTTATAATGTTTTATTATGTCCTTTCGACTAGCCTAACAGACTTAGCCCGGACAGTACGTACATATACACAGTACAGTGGATGTCACCTAGTGTGCCAAAAAGCATTAAAACTAATTACTACAACATATTACGCACCTTTATTGTATGGATCCTCCAGCTCATTACAATTCATAGGCATAAGATCTGAGTTCATACTAATTGTATCTGACCCAACGGTAAGAGTGTCTGACCCAGCGGTAACTGTGTCTGAATCTGCAGTCAAAGTGTCGTGACTATTTAGGGACATTCGGTCACAGTCTTCGTTTTGGTTGGAATCGAAAGGGACAATTTCTGACGCTGCCGTCACGGTATCCTCCTCATTTATTAAATTTGAAGCAATTTCAAACAGACCTTCATTGCCGCGAGGAATAAGACGCAAATTTTCGTGGGAATATTTATAGGTGCGGTTTGAACCAGTGAGACTTTTCAAATTGTAACGATCGTTCTCTAGTACTTCAATAATTTCAAAAGGACCCTTATACTTTCTATCTAATTTCGTCTGATTGCGTTCACTGTTTTTAATAAATACGAAGTCCCCTTTAGAAAATGGTTTAACGGTTGCCCGGTGCAGATTAAAACGTTGAGTATCAGACGCGGCTGCTAGTTCTATATTATTTGAGGCATCTTTTCGTACGTACTCTAAGTCCAATCGCGTTTCTTGATCAGGTACTTCTGAGCTTATTTTCGCCATGCCTAACGATTGCGCACGGATTCCGAACATAAGCTCAGTAGGAGTATATTTGGTAATAGCCGATCTTGTGCTGTTAAGTGCTAACTGTACGTTACATAATTCGTCACGCCAGGTTTTATTAGGGTCATTTTCAATTATTGTCAATAGACTCTTTAGTGTGCGCATGACTCTCTCTACTTGGCCATTTGCCCTACTAGAACCAGTTGCAATGAAATGTAGTTCAATTTTGTGTTCTGAACAAAAGTCTTTAAACTCGGTACTTATATAACAACGTCCTTGGTCAGCTATAATTCGCTTTGGCGATCCAAAAAGGCAAACGGCTTTTTTGAGAGCTTCAACTGCGCTAGCTGCGTTGACCGACAGTGTATGTTCGAGTAGAATGTATTTAGTGAAAGAGTCAATAATCACTGAGCAATATTCTTTACGGTCACTTTTACCACTTAACTTTCCGGAAAAGTCAATATGGATCGTGTGCCACGGGACTGGAATTTTCGGAATGGGGTGAAGTCTTATAGGTTGAGCACCTGATGGACCTTTGGAGGCTTTGCAAATAATGCAAGAACTGACAAATTTCCTAACGCTTTTGGACATTTCGGGAAACCAGTACTGCTCATACAGCTTGTCTAGGGTTTTATCACTACCTAGATGCTGTATTTCAGAATGCACGTGATTAATAAGAGTCCAGACTAAGGAGCGCGGCACTACTGGTAACCAGGTAGTAATCTTGTTCCGTTCAATTTTCCTATACAGAATTCCGTCTCTGACATCATACGTATGAGCTATTGATTCGGGAAGGTCATTATTATGGTGTTTTGAAATGAGATCCTGTATTTCGCTATTACGTTTCTGTTCAACAGAAAGCCAGCCTTGGTGCAGCTCAACAAACTGAACTTCTTCACTACCAGTGTTTGAGGATACGGATGGTCTGTCAGTAATTTGGTCAGTCAGGTTCCTAGACAGATAATCTGCAT
The DNA here is from genome assembly GCA_946251805.1 of Cybosia mesomella. Classification (NCBI taxonomy): domain Eukaryota; kingdom Metazoa; phylum Arthropoda; class Insecta; order Lepidoptera; family Erebidae; genus Cybosia; species Cybosia mesomella. The sequence continues at coordinate 3,851,754 of OX276400.1, forward strand.
GTTCCATACCACGGCCCTCACGATATACTATATCGAAGTCGTAAGCCTGCAAGCAAGCCCACCAACGATGAACTCGCGGGCTAAGATCAATTTTAGATTTTGATGCTTTCAACGAATTGCAATCAGTAAATACAGTAAACCGGCGCCCATATAAATAATGGCGGAAATGTTCAACAGCTCGCACTACTGCCAATGTCTCGAGCTCATACGAGTGATAGCGAGACTCTACCTCAGTCGTACGATGGCTGAAGTATTCCACAACATGTGGCATTCCATTTCTTTTCTGAATTAGGATTGCTCCGTAACCCTCACAGCTGGCATCAGTATGCAATTCTACAGGTAATTCTGGATCAAATATCGTGAGGACTGGTTCGGATGTTAATGTTTTAATAATAGTTTTACGAATTTCCTCGTATTTTTCAGACCATTTAATAGGGCCTTTTAATTTGGTAAGTGGGTACAGCGGTCCGACAATATGTGTGAAACCAGGGATAAATTTTCTAAAGTAAGATACTAGGCCAAGAAATTGTCGGACCTGAGTCGCTGTTTTAGGAGCAGAGGCTTTTTTAAGGGCATGTATTTTTCGGGTATTTGGTCTAACTTCACCGGACTGTATGGAGTAGCCAAGATAATTTACGTTTTCCTTCATAAACGTACACTTTTGAAGGTTAAAAGAGAAACCAGCCTCTGACAATGCCTTCAAAACATCATCTAGGCGCTGCAAGCCCTCAGAAATCTTTTTCGAATAACAGAGGACGTCATCCATATACACTAAGGGTTTGACTTTAACATCTCGAAGAGCCTTAGTAATGCATCTTTGATACACAGACGGTGCATTGCGTAGACCGAAGGGCATAGTAAGATATTCATACTGCCCTTCAGGCGTCACAAATGCTGTCTTTTCTATCGAATCAGGGTGCACAGGGATCTGATGGAACCCTGATGCCATATCGAGAGATGTAAAGTAGTGTGCGCCGCAAAGCTGGTCTATTTGCTCTTCAATACGGGGTAAGGGGTAGTGTTCGGGACGGGTATTAGAGTTAAGCTCGCGGTAATCGACGCACATTCTATCCGTGTTATCTTTTTTCTTAACAAGTAAAATAGGGCTAGCGAAAGGCGATGAACTTTCCCGTATTACACCCGCGTCTAGTAACTCTGATACCTTTTCCCTGACAACTTCTTTTTCAGAAGGTGCTAACCTATACGGATGCCTGTGAACAGTTTTATAAGGGTCTATTAACTGTATTTGTAACTCGCCAGTCTGTACGCGTCGAGTTGGAGTCCCGTCAGTAAAGTAATCTGCATACCTACTAAGTATTTGCAAAAGTGCCTCTCTATCTTCACCTAACAAATCGGAGTCTATTTGTGTGAAGTCAGCATGCCCCTTTTTACGCTCACAAACGTTTGATTCCATATTTGATGAGAATATCAAATTGCGATCATTTATACTAACATTAATGCCCTGGCTGAAAATATCTCTACCAATAATAGCAGGGTCAGAGATGTTAGCATCAGGAACTATATGGAAAACCAAAGGTATCGACAGGTCCCCCATTACGACTGAACTAAGGACCTGGGAAGTGCATCTCAAATTTTCGCCCCCTATACCCGTAAGAAAAACGAGATTATTATGAACAGTACCAGAAAAATGTTTAGCAAAACTTTCTTTTAACAGCGAGCAAGAGGATCCACTATCAAATAAAAATGAAATGACCTCACCAGATGACGTCCTAAATGTACCTCTGGAAGACCGATGTTCAACCAAGTTGACCTCTTTGACCGCAGCTCCATTTCCAGATCTTTTATCTGGGCAGACTGTAGCAAGGTGACCTGGTTTGCCACAGCTATAGCAGGTCACTAGATTTAGTTTCTCTGAAGTTCGAGAAGAGCTTGCGAAGTCTTGATGTTTTGACGGTCCTTGGTCTGCACGGCGTTTTCTACAGTCAGCTTGTCTATGTCCGAGGATTCCACACCAATGACATCTTCCAGCAAATGTCGATTCCGAGGGTCGTGTTCGTTTCGCTTCAAATTCCGGATGATCACTATTCTCAGAGCGCCGCTTCAGTGAAACTCCACCCAAAATGCGAAAAAGTTGTGTTCTAGTCGTAATAACATGTCCATTTAACTCCCGTCGTAACAGTCCATCTTTTTGACACAAAACTGACATCACAAATCCAGTAATTGTTTCTTCAGGCATCGTAGTGTTAGGTATTTGTTCAATCAAATTCCACAATCGCATGGCTGACTCAGAAGCAGTTTCTTTTGTTCCAATTTGAAATCGTAAAATGTCATCGAAGAAATCTTGAACCAACTTAGGTTTAGAAAATTTGGCCAATAGAGTTTGCATGACCACTTCCCATTTTAATTCATTCAAATTTAATTTCGTCAAGCAGGAAGCTGCTCTGCCTTTGAGTGCACCAGTCAAGGCAAGCAGTAAATCTACACCCTCCAGACTTTTACTTTTCACTATTAGTTCGGTAATCCTGCACCAACCTTCTATATCGGCCTCCGGTTCATCCGGATTGAATGGTATAAGTTGAGCTGAATAGGTACTCACGGTTGGTGTTTGCGAGTTTGAAAGTACTCGAGCTAATAGCGACTCCATATTGCCAAGCAAATTCCCAGCAACGTAATTTTCTGGCGGTTTATCGATAATCGATGGCCTGTCGTATCCCACTTCTGATATGAGCTCTGAAGGAGTAGAATCCGACCCCTCCATCGTTCCAATCAGATATGTGGCGTGGGGTAGGTAGACGAAATAATAATTAAGTGTCCAATCAACTAATGTATAATGATCCACTCGAAATATATTCACAATCAGGTGTCTTATAAATTATCACAACTATAATCACTATTCTATTCACAAAATATAATAGGATTCTACCGATACGCTGCGATTCGTCGGGGACGTGCAATGTCGGTCACAGTTCAAAACAGAATGTGGCCGCCATCTTACGAACCAACTGACGTTCCGCCTGGGTAGTGGTGTTGCCACCCCAATATCGGCAGTTTCCACACAATTTAATTCTACTCAGAAATATAAAACCTGATGGCGCTATGACGCGCCGTCATACATAAAAACACCCAGACCTATGCAAATAGACATACAACATACAACAAATATGTGCACTGAGCGGGAATCAAACCCGCGCCCTCTGTCGTAGCAGTCGAATGCAGAACCGCTACGCCACAGAGGCCGTCCGTTATTTTACCCGTGCTTGTGTTGGGGTAAGGTTTATTTGCAAGCCTCGTTTTGAGTAACCGTTATATAACCAAAATAATAATCAATTAATTAGCGTATTACAGTCCACTGCTGGACATAGGCTACTCCCAATGTACGCCATAGCACCCGGTCCTCCGCCTTCCACATCCAGTCTATGCCAGCTACCTATTTCAAGTCGTCCGAACATGTACGTGGACTTCCTATAAATAACAGATTTTCAATAAAGTCCTCCACCGCATCTATCTGTCTGTCTGTCTCTTCTTGATAAACTAAAAAACTACTGCACCAATTTTGATGCTGTTTTCACCAATGGATAGAGTGGTTCTCGAGGAAGGTTTTAGTAAATAATTTGTCAAGTATTTGTTTACATTTTCTAAAATATAATAGTGTTAATATAATATTAGGAGTATCGGAAAAAAGAAGCCGTCTGGGAGCTTTCAAGGAAAACGCTGCCTAAATAAAACCTTTGAGGTATAACAAAATTATGTATTTATTAATTATTCAAAAATTTTTTTTTTATACCACTAAGGTGGCAGACAAGCACACGGCCCACCTGATGGGAAGCGGTTACCCCGGCCTATGGCCGTGTGCAACACCAGTGGCGTCACACTCGCGCTGCCGACCCTGTAAAGGAAAGGATGGGAAAGGAGTTTGGGAGGGGATGGGAAAGGAGTTTGGGCTCCGGCACTCTCACTCACCAAACGGAACGCAACAGTTCAAATACTGTTACTTGGCGTCGATATTCTGTGAGAGGGTGGTGCTTCCCCGGTCGAGTCGGCCCATTCATGCAACGGCCAAAATGACTGTTGCCTGACTCTACCACTCTAGAACTCTAGAACTCTGGTGGAATTGTGTATCTTTTATAGGTTTTGGTGGTGAAATAGAGTCCCAAGGGTAGCGGGCACGGGATCAGAATTCCACGCGGGTAAAGCCGAACAGCTAGTAAGGCATAAAACTCATCAACGCAGGGCAAAAATTGACGGCCTCTGTGGCGTAGGGGTAGTGCATTCGACTGCTACGACAGGGGGCGTGGGTTCGATTCCCGCTCAGTGCAAATACTTGTATGCATGACTATATCTATTTGCATTGGTCTGGGTGTTTCTATGTATAATATGTATGTATTTACAAAAAAAAAAATATAAGTATGTTTATCCGCATTCTGGAACCCATAACACAAGCTAGTTAAACTATGCTTACTTTGGGTCTAGAAAGCGCCGTGTAGAATGTCGTAGAATATTTATATTTATTTATAACGTATATTATCTAAAACATCGCATGCGTCATATTACTTAATCTATGCCTAGCCCTAGGAGTGGCCGCTATTGTAAGGAACTGTGCCACTGTCTGCGACGTCACAATGTCCCTATCAACGACAGCGAGCGTTACACGTCACCTGGTAGTGATTTGTGAGTTCCACGGTGTTTATTTACGCGCTGTTTATCTAATAACAAGAAAGGACTGGGATTATGTATATTTTTATGAATGATACACTTGTTTGCTAGTATACTAATTATATACATATATATATATATGTATATACTAGCTGTTACCGCGTAGAATTCTGATCCCATTCCCGCAACTGATGAGGACCTATTCCCGGGATAAAAAGTAGCCTATGTGTTATTCCGGACTATAATCTATCCCTGTGATAAATTACAGCCAGATCCGTTCAGCCGTTTTTGCGTGAAAGAGCAACAAAGATACATACTACATAGTTTCAAATATTCGCGTTTAAAATACTAATAGGATATAATGATAATTAATGTTCACGAATACGTTAGCAGGTGGTTCATGATACATGAAAATACGTGAGTTCCGTAAAGGACCATTAAATATTATAACATTACCAAGTTGCAATGTTTGTTAAATGCAACCATTACTTATTTCCTTTATATTAGGTCGTTACATATGAAATTGCCGTTTTTCTTGAAGAAATTAGAGGAAACCCAATTTTCAGTACTAACATTTTTGCATTCTTTTTAGGAATAACAAATCCAAATTTTATGTTTTGTTTTGTGTATGAATGAGACAACATTAAGCTAACAAACAGCAACTTTTATTACATTTTTGAAAAGTGACAGCTGTTAAGTAATACGAAATTTATCATCAAAATGGATAGCATTTAGCAAATACTGTTTTTTAATTTTTTATTTTTTATTTATCAAGCGGCCAATAAAAACAAAATTTAATACAGAGTTGTAAAACCTTGAAATCAACTTTCAAACAAAATATAAATAATGGAAATAGCTATTAAATTACAGGAATAACGAACTCATGAATTTGTAAGAAAATTTCGGCAATTTCATAGGTAAAGACCTATTATTATATCTTAGAAACAACAGTTCCGCGAAACAGGCGTGATATTAGACTTCGTTTGCACAGGGCAAAAATTGCTCTAATGCGCAGGAGCATTTTTTGTAATGGCTCCTAAAATTTTAAATAAATTGCCTAATGATTGGAAGGACCTAATGGTAATGCATTTAAAATACACCTGAATAATTTCCTTTAGTAAAGGGCGTAGGTATTATAGTGTTGCGAATTTTCTGGATGAATGGATTGTTTGCGAATTTTCTCTGAATACCAGTTATCTTGGTTTTGTCTCCAACAATGTGATGTTTATTATAAGCTTGACATTATATCCTGACATTATAACCAAATCTATAACTTGTATTATCTGACATATTCATAGACATTTAATTAGCAATTTTAAATTCAAAAAATGTTAACCTCAATTATTTTGTATTTAATATAAATTTACTCTTCAAATAAATTTACGCCGCTATATAAAACGGCTAAACTCGATTGGACACTACAAACCTATGGCTAGCCGACATAAGGGCCACTAAGTCCACTAACCACTAGATCCACTTGTCCTATTGACTCTTTTTAATTTTAATATTTTTTGAAACTTTCGAAACAATGTCTAACGTCGGCATTTTTTTTAGAATGTGGAAACCCCCACGATCTTCACCCCATCGGTGCCAACGATGGGGTGGGCGTGTCGGAATCGGACCGACTAAAACCACACGGTGTCCTCCCCAAGTGTCCATTGCCGGGCACCCTGGTAAGCCCTCGAAAGGATAACCCTAGGGTTACCGGCGGACTCTGGCCGCCACCGCGGTCTCGCCTGTTGGGGTCGGGTTTTATCCCGCGTCGGTGAGTTGGCAGGCGTGTGTGGACACACACGACACGCCTCTCCGCCACGGCCTGCTTCTGTAACTTAATGCCTTGCATACCTGTGTATGTATACACGTGTTTACACAAATAAATAATTTTCTTATCTTATCAAATAAAAGAAAAATGTTAAGTTAAAAATATTTTTTCCTCGAATATGATGATGCGTAAGAAATCCTTAAATGAATATCCTTTATATTACACAGCGCTATTCATAGTTCTGTGGGATAAAAATGCTTAGATAAGTACCTTTTTTTTTCTTTTTTCTTGCGGAAATCCCTTCGGATACCCCCCGCCGGCCAGCGGGGGCGGTTATGTCGGGATTGAACCGACTAAAACCGCACGCCGTCTCGGGTCTACAGACGGTAAGGTTACCCATAGGGTGTAGACGGGTGTAAGGTTACCCATAGGGTCCCTCGCACCCCGACGCTTAGATAAGTACCTACTTTTTATTAAATATCACATATATGTTATATACACCCAGATAAATTGACGACCTTTGTGGCGAAGCGGTAGTGCATTCGAATGCTAAGTCAGAGGTCGGAGGTTCGATTCCCGCTCAGTGCAAATATGTATAATTGCATTGGTCTGGGTGTTTCTATGTATATATTGTATTTATTTACAAAAAAAAAGTATCTAAAAAAAAAGTTTCCGCATTCCACAGCCCATATGACAAGCTCTGCTTAGTTTGGGTCTAGATGTCGTTGCATAATTTGGCCTAGAAATTCAAATAGATAAATTCATGGATATTGGCACTGAACAGGAATCGAACTCGAGACCGCTAACGAAGCTTACTCTATGAGTTAAATGACATGTGTTGTATTTAAACACATGACCAAGTTCAATTTGCCGTTTGCTGACAAAACATTCATCACCTTTCATACCGACATGTCTACCGGTATCAGTTGATTTTAATCTGCTTAGGCACATTAATGTAAAACGGTACAAACGAATTTATTCATGATTGATTTCTAAGTAATTATGTTATTTATACATATTTTATCTTATTTTTATTCATATGCAGTCTAAGGGGGTATGACAACACGTGCGATTGCTATGCGTGAGTGAGTGAGTCATTGCAGTAAAAGTGATATTGAGGTTTTCTGTTACAAAAAGCTCAAAAAGTGCCCGGTTAAAAGCAATAGTTCCGCTTCCTACCACTTGACAACAAAACATGGTCGGTATATATTTTTCATATATTTCCAGACCAGGGTCTGGCATTGTTGAACAAAAACAAAAACGGCATGAACACGGACATCGAGAATGACGGAGTCTGCGCGGAAGTCGCGCAGCACTCAGGCGTGGAGGGGACGCCAAACACCTCGGCGGTGTCGGAGAAATTCGACACCGCCAACGAGCGTAGCCGGGCGAGTAGCCCGGCGGGTCTTGCTGTAAAGCGGACCCGTAAGCGCAGACGGCGCGCAAAGGCCCGGTTGGGGGAGGACGTGTCGGATGAGGAATGCACCCCCACCGGGACGACCTCCTCCAGCAGTGACGAGGCGTCAAAGCCTGCGTCAAAGGTGGCAGCAGGCCGCCGAAGGGCGCGAGGTGGAACGAGGGCTGGGCAATCCACCCGAGTCCCCTCGGCCCCTGAGAGGGCCGCGGGCAAGTCACCGCCGAGGCCTTCCACCTCGGCGGTGTCGGAACCAGGCGGGAAGACGCGGTCTCTGATGGAGAAACTCCAGCAAGTGACCGCGTCTTTCCGGGGGTCTCCGAACCCCGATCAGGAGGCGATGCTGCACATTGTGCTCGGCATCGCCTCCGAAAATGAGGCCCTCGCGGCGCAGCTGGCCGAGTCCCGTCGGGAGACGGCTCGACTAGCTGCAGCCGTCGAGGAGCTGAGGAGCGGGATGGTACACCCGACTCAACCGGCGCAGCCAGTGCAGCGAGCGCAACCGGCAGAGCCAGCGCGCATGACTCGCTCGTCTGCGAGACAGTCGGCGCAGCAGGCGCTGTCGGCGCAGCTGGAGCGGCCGGTGCAACCGGTGCAGCAGCCGGCACAGCCGGCTCGGCCACCAGCACCGCAGAAAGTACCACCGGCGGAGCCTTGGTTCTCGTACGTGGAGGCGCTAGAGGAGCGTATGATGAGTCGGATGGAGGCCCTAATGGACTCCATCCGCCGTCCGCCTCTGGCGCCACCAGTGGCCGGCTACGCGACTGCAGCCCGGAAGGGTAATACCCGCCCGGCTGCAGTAGAGGCTCTGCCGGAGCCGGCTCGTCGCCCCGCTCCCGCTCAGGGCCCCGCTCCCACTCAGGGGAAGGGTAAGGGGAAGGGCAAGGGCAAGGGGAAGACGTCCCCAGCCCTGGCCCCAGCCCCAGCCCCAGCCGTGGTTCCGGCGAGGAGCTTAGGCTCACCGTGGCGGAGGCCGGGGACTGCTCCCCGGACACAGTGAAGGCCGGAGCTATACGCTTCGGCCGCGGTGGACAGGGGGCAGCAGTTGTCGGCTGCCCTATCGCGGCGGCCCAAAAGGTCGCTGACGGGCGGAGCCTCCTGGTAGGAGGCTTCCTGAGGGCGCAGGTACGGCTCCTGCAGGCCCGACCGGCTAGGTGCTTTAGGTGCCTGTCGGTGGGCCATGTGGGGGTGCACTGCACGGCGGAAGTGACGGCGGGTGACCGTTGCTTCCGCTGTGGCCAACCCGGTCACAAGGCCGGCACGTGCGATGCCCCGCTGCACTGTTTTAGGTGTGCAGCGGGAGGCAAGCCGGCCGACCACAGAGTTGGAAGCAAGGCCTGCGCCGGAGGGGAGCCGAAGCCGGGAGGCCGGCCTTCCGCCTCCAGTTCAAAGCGGGATGCGGAGATGGGGGTTCCATAATGGATCCTCAACTCCGCATCCTGCAGGTGAACGTTGGCCACGGTGCTTATGCTCAGGCACTTCTGCGCCAGAGCATGGCACAGTGGGCCATAAATGTCGCCGCTGTCGCCGACCCATACACCCACCGGTTCCTCGGGCCTGCCTGGGAAACCACGCTGGATGGGTCGGTGGCACTGGTGCACAACCCTGCCGCCGGCAGCCCCCCTCTTGCCGTCGTTGCAAGGGACCCGGCTGCGTGGCGGCGGCGGTTGGCGACATAGCGGTCGTGGCCGCTTATATGACGCCGAACCGAGACCAAGCTGCATATGAGCAATGGCTCCGTCAGCTGGCCGTCGTCGTCAATGCCTGTCAGTCCCGTCCGGTCCTTGTGCTCGGGGACTTCAACGCCTGGTCGTATGCCTGGGGTTCCCGACAGAAAAGGGGCGTGACGTGTCCCCCCCCTGCGACCGACGCGCCGGCTGCACCGGCTCCACCCGAGCCACGTTGGGCACTTAAGCGACTTGATCGGGAGCTCCTCCTGGAAGCCGCCATCGTACAGGCCTGGGCCCCTGCGCCGTACAGGCCTGTCAGCATAGATGATGAGGCGGAGTGGTTCCGGGAGGCCATGACCCGTTTCTGTGACGCGGCGATGCCTAGGGCTCCGCCCTATAATCCGAGGGGTCAGGTCTACTGGTGGTCGTCGGAGATCGCGCAGCTCAGACGGGCCTGCGTGATCACGCACCGCCGGTGGGCCCGATTCCGTAGGAGGCGTCGCCGCCCCGCAGATGCGGAGGCCCGAGAGGCGGAGTTGTACGAGGGATACAGGGAGGCCAGACGAGCCCTCCGAGCGGAGATAAGGCGTTCCAAACGGGACGCCTTCCGCGAGCTGCTGGAGACGCTGGAGCGGGACCCTTGGGGGCGGCCCTACCGGATGGTGAGGGGCAAGCTGCGCCCCAAGGCCCCGCCGTTAACCCGGTGTCTCCAGCCGGATCTGCTCGGAGGAGTGGTTGGCTCCCTGTTCCCAGCGCGGGCGGTGGAACATGTTCCACCGCATATGACTCCGCCTCGGTTGCGCATGGCGCCCGACGTGGAAGACGACGACGTGCCCGCACGAGTAGCCGTCACCCAGGGCTCCTCCGGTGATTGGGCCGGCAGCCGCACCGATCGCGCCGGCTGCTCCGCCTGCGACGACTGCGCTGACTGTGCCGGCTGCGTCGACCGTGTCGAGCGCGTCACCCGCGCCGGCTGCTCCGGTTGCGCCAATTGCGCTGGTGGCACCGGTTGCGCCGACCTCGCCACCACCCTCTTCAGCTCCTCTAGGGCTGCAGCAAGCCGGGCCGTCTCCCGCCGGGACTCGGCCAGCTGTTCCGCGAGGGCCTCATTCTCGGAGGCGATGTTGAACACTATATTCAACATCGCCTCCTGTTCGGGGCTTGGGGACCCCCGGAACGACGCGGTCACCCTCTGGAGTTTCTCCAAGAGAAACCGCGTCCCACCGCCCGGCTCCGGCTCCGGAACCGCCGAGGTGGAAGGCCTCGACGGTGAATCTCGCACCACCCTACCAGGGGCTGAGGGCGCTCGGGTGGATGGCCCAGCCCTCGTTCCCCCTCGCGCCCCTCGGCGGCCTGCAGCGACCTTGGACGCCGGCTTCGACGTCTCGTCACTGATGGAGGAGGAGGAGGTCGTCCCGGTGAGGGTATAATCCTCATCCGAGACGTCCTCCCCCGCCCGAGCCTTTGCTCGCCTCCTGTGCTTTCGGGTCCTCTGTACCCCCAGACCCAACGGGCTACTCGCCCGGCTTCGCTCGTTGGCGGTGTCGAAACTCTCCGACACCGTCGAGGAATTTAGCGTCACCTCCACGCTTGCCTGCTGCGCGAGCTCCGCGCAGACTTCGTCATTTCCATTGTTCGTTGCCTGATTGTCGTTAGATTTTCCGTCCGGTTTATTATATTTTTTAGGGTTGATTAAGTCCATATCATATCCCACGAGTATGGGGGAAAGGTGGTCCATCCAGGCGGAGCCCCCTGCACCTGGATAAGCCTATGTACTATGGAGGTCGGCTGGTATCCATAGGTTTTTACGACTTCGCTGTCGGGTGTTCTAGACTTTTCCTTGTCGTGGGCCGGCCAATAAAGGCAAGCCCTCCGGTCAGCAAGTTCACAGCGTACCCTTCTGGAGCCACCAGTCAGGTCGTTGCTGATCACCTGCCGATTACGGAACGCGAGAGGATGGCTAGTCCTCTCTCACCGGCGGCGGCACAAGTGCCCGTCGGCCCCTGCAATAGCAGTGGGCCAACCCGCCCCTGGATCCCCCAGGACCCTATGGTGGCCTCAGCCACAAACACCATCGCTCATCCTGTCTCCTCTGAAAGCAAAGGAGTACGGAGAGCGATGTGTTCCCGCCACGTTGGGTATTAGCCGACGATCAATGCCAACCCCATGAAGGGGGAAGCCATTGACCGCCGCCCAGGGTGTACCGGCTTCTCCGATTCCACTCCCCCCGGACTGCAGCGGGATCGGAATCGGAACGACACTCGAGGAGGTTACCCAACACACACCCCATGCTTTCTACCCTATGGATGAAATAAGCTACATTCCACCCGGCTATCTATCCATGAAAATTAAACTTTCCGAACAGGAGGGATGAAATAGTAGATTGTTACACAAGGGTTGAAAGTCAGCCATTTCACCCGAGATATTTCTTGAAATTTAAATTTTATCGAGGGTGAAATGGGTGATATTCCCCCGAGTTAAACACTCTACTTCTCATTTCGACTATGTGAGGAAATTAAAATACTAGACACACATTTAATGAAACAGGTATATTGATAATCAGTTAAAATTGAAAGTAAAATTGGAAAAATTGGAAATAGATTATTAACAACAGCTTTTCCCTGTTCTTTAATCTCATCGGGAGTTAAATTGTCACTGGAATCACTTTCCGAAATCATTTTTAACCACAATTAACACAAGGTATTTATTTATATTGAATTTCGTCTTCCCGCTAATTATTTAGCAAACTTAAATTGTTTTTTTTTTAATTCTGAAAAAAGAAGTTATACTTCACGTACTGCCAATATTAGAAAAGTTTTGAAAATAGCTACTTTCCACCCGGCTATCGACCCATGAAAATTAAACTTTCCGAACAGGAGAGATGAAAAATTAATTTACTCGTTTAACTAGTTTCTGCGTCTCATTCCAAACTCGAAATTCATTCCCGCCTCACCCAGGAACCGTGACGTAACACATTTTTAGGGATTTTCTTTAGAAAAGCCCTATTGCTATCGAGTTGTCGACGTCGTCGTTGCCAATTTTCTGTCACGGTTTTGGGTATGAAGGAGTTGAGCTATCGAGTTGCTGTTTTCGGTAATAGATTCGTGCTGGGGTGAACCATTGCAAGATAAAAAAAAACGCAAAATATCGCAAAAAAAAAAAAACACTAAATCTAAAATCCCTTGTATTCGGCTGAGCTCGTCTCAGGAATTCAACTTGTTTTGTTCTAAACAGCTTAAATAGCAGTATCGATATTGTTCGATTCGTTCAAAGTTATTGCCTTTCATGCAATTTCATACATTGCTTTACTGCAAAATAAACATATATGTTATCATTATAGTCAGTTCATAATTTAAAACCAACTGACGCTCTGCTAGTTCCCAATTAACAAGGTGCTCCGTCTACAAATCCACTTACAGAGATCATTCACACCCGGCTACATTTAATTAAGCCTCGCATCGACGTAATGGTGTGGTTTTATTGTGATGAACGACAGCGGACGGGACTAAATGAGTTTACGTATGGAGAATATTAAATTGCAAAGGTGCTATGAGGTCGCTAAAGAAGCAGCGAAAAAGGAATGGAAGCGACCTAGCACTCCCGTACCTCAGAAGGCAGAGATCGCAGAACGATCTCAGTCCCTCATATGCACGGGCCTGGGGGTGACGGTGGAGACCTTCCGTCACTCTAGGAGAAGCAGACCCAAGGTGGCAGTTGTGTTTCCGCACGTGTTATCTACAGGAGAGGGGGGATTAAATCCCCAACAACAGATCGGACTAGCCAACATTGGCGGCCAAGGCCGGTCGGGGTCTCAGTGGTTTCATTTCTAAGATACGTCTAGTCCCCCGTATCACATGGCTGACGCGAGAGGCTTCATGCGGTTTCAGTCGACATCCTCCTCAACGTTTCTCTGGCGAGACGATGCACCTTTGGGTTTCACCTCGTATAGTAGGAAACCTTGTTGTTGTACTTCATATACTAATTGTGAGGAGCCGATCTTATAGACGTTGCCTCTCTGACTGTATTTTACAGCCTCTGCCACGATGAGTGTTCTGATTAGGTCTTTCAACTAATTCCACCGTCTCCTTTCATATCCAGAACAACACCTACTGAAGCGCGATGCCACCCGCACACAGTAGACAATACGGTGCTGAACTTAGCGGTTCGGTGCATCCTTTCGCAAGATAAAGAACCGGAATGCTCTACCCGCAAATGAGTTTTCTTCTCCGCAGGCGTGAAAATGCAACTGTCGAGGCCGTCAAGTTAGGGAGCACCGTTTGGGACAGCGTCTTGAATGGTGGCCCGTATATTTTGGACTTCACCTTAGCATACCCGTAAGCGAGGTGTAGTCAAATTGAGAAATCAAAAGAAGACTTTTGCTTTACTTCTACTTTAAAAGATTTAAACGAGCAGTTCTTGTATATAAATGCATATATACTAGGACGGTTACCAGCTTCGCAATCAACCCAAACTTAAGCGTAGCGAGATTTGCCTATCCAACAATAGGTCAACGTGACCGGTCGACTTTTTCCATTGATTTGGTTTTTGGTGATTATTCCTCGATGGTAAGACCGATCTGGACATTCGACCCCTTACGACACTCAGTAATGTCTACTTGATCACCGTGGCAAATTTGGTCGAGATCGGTGAAACGGTCTCGGAGGAGTATCATTTGTTTGAAATGCAACTTTGAAACCAAAGACGCTTCGCTCGCCTTCGGCTCGCTACGCTTAATAATCTGAATCTCGGCAACGGCTCGAACGATTATCAAATTTACTATGCAGGGGGTTTCGGAGGCAATAAATCGATCTAGCTAGGTTTTATTTCTAAATAACATCGATACATAAATGTGTCGTCCAGATACTACATTATATATTATAGACGCGCCCTAACTATGCCTTAATAGCTAAATACTAGTAAGACAAAGGCTAAAAAGTCGATATACTGTTGCATAGATAAATAATCTAATCACAGAACTAATAAATAATATTATTTCAGTGACAATCTTATCACTCTAATGACTTTGTCTGATGTCATCACACTATTGCAGACTGATTTCTAATCATTCATCGATTTCCTATCACATTTTAAATGGTAGTAGTTTACCAGTTTTATATATGTGAAAGTTTGGATAGATGGCTATTTGTTACCTACTTATGGATGGATGAATGGATGTGGTATTTTTGGCAAACAATCAAAATCTTCGGGGCTCAATCCAACCTCGCCTGCAGGCCAATCCACAACGGGAGATACGAACGAGGCTCTGTCGCAGTCTTAGGTACCTTTTTTTTTTTTTTCGTGCGGAAATCTCCTCGTGTACCCCCCCCCCCCGCTAGCTAGCGGGGGCAGTTATGTCGGGCTTGAACCGACTAAAACCGCACGCCGTCTCGGGTCTACAGACGCCGGGGTGTAAGGTTGCCCATAGAGCATATCCCTCGCACCCCGACTGACCCTGGGCCATCTCCGGTTTCGAGATGGCCCCCTCGGGTTCGAGATGGCCCCCTCGGGTAGGCTTAGGTACCTCTCGGCGTTGGGAGATCAGGCGGCACTGCTGCCATAAAATCGTATAGGCCAAACCAAAAGATAGAGAAGGAGTAAGTCGATCCCGGGCTCCGAGGCGAAGGTCTTGACTGCGACCGGATACAACGCCAAAATGATGATGATGATGCTGATGTTTGTTACTAAACCACGTCAGAACGGCCAGGAATGTGGCACAGAAATAGATCATAGTTAATTTTACACACAGAATGCTTTTACCCAGGGAATGTGTCACTGTGTGTCGTGGGAACAGGACCAGGGTTTCACAGTGAGTCACGATCAACGACTAGTATTATTTATATTAGCTAAAACCTGGCAGACATTATATTCTATCCAATTACAACATTTTGTTAAAAAGTACCTTTTTTTTCGTGCGGAAATAACTTCGGAACTGCCCCCGCCGGCCAGCGGGGGCGGTTATGTCGGGCTTGAACTGACTAAAACCGCACGCCGTCTCGGGTCTACAGACGCCGGGGTGTAAGGTTGCCCATAGAGCATATCCCTCACACCCCGACTGACCCTGGGCCATCTCCGGTTTCGAGATGGCCCCCTCGGGTTTGGGAACCACGGTGTCCCCGTCTTGCCCCGGTTTGGCGGAGGTCTTCCGGTGTGCTTCTGTTGGGGTGACAAGCGGCCTCACCTGCCACCCCCAGGCCTGCGCTCATGAAGGACGGAGGTTACCTAATGACGTTCTATTTGAACTTACTTTCCAAAAATATAATTATGGTGGGTTGGTGTGGTATTCGTCAAAGGGTTGTCTAGATACATCCTGATTCCTTCATCAGATCATGTCGATGATTCCATTGATTTAGATCGGAAAAAGAGAACATCTAGGGCGGGACCTGAACCCGCGACCAGTCCCTTTCAGGGGGAACGCTCTGACCAGCTGAGCCACCTAGACACTTAGATCCTAATCGAAAAGTAAGCATACAAATTGCTTAAAAAATTAATTGAATCATGTCGCTGATGTTTATCTAATATATTGTCATTTGCGTGTCAGATACGAGCAAAGTTTCACATTAATACAAAATTAAAAGTTGATCAAAATCAATTTCCAAAATTGCTTACATAGGTACGTGAAAGGAGGGGTGTGTGTTGGGTAACCTCCTCGAGTGTCGCTCCGATTCCGATCCCGCTGCAGTCCGGGGGGAACGGAATCGGAGCGGCCGGTACACCCTGGGCGGCGGTCAATGGCTTCCCCTTCACCCCTTCATAGGGTTGGCATTGATCGTCGGCCAATACCCAACGTGGCGGGAACACATCGCTCTCCGTACTCCTCTGCTTTCAGAGGAGACAGGATGAGCGATGCTGTTAGTGGTGAGATGGCTCAGGGTCAGCCGGGGTGCGAGGGATATGCTCTATGGGTAACCTTACACCCCGGCGTCTGAAGACCCGAGACGGCGTGCGGTTTTAGTCGGTGCAAGCCCGACATAACCGCCCCCGCTAGCCGGCGGGGGGGTATCCGAAGGGATTTCCGCACGATAAAAAAAAAAAAAAAAAAAGGTACGTGAAAGGATTATTTTCTTTTACATGAGTGAAAGATAAAGACAAAGAAAGCGACACAAAAGGATTTAATTACAAACAACAATCACTCATACATTCAAATACTCTTTACTGCTCGTAAATTATGATTATCTAGAAAAAACTAACGTGACCAGAAGGCTGGACTTTATCTTGCACAAATAATTAGCATTGCCATTCAACGTGGCAATGCCGCCAGCCTTCTGGGAACATTACCAGTCGTTGATGATGCGGAGGAATTCTATGATGCATGTATGTAAATATTTATCTGGTTTATTTTTCTTTTGATTTATTTATAAATAGTTGTAAATAATCTTTTTAAGTTAGTGTGTGTATAGTCTTGAACATATATATCAAATTCTCACTCGACATGACATACACACACACACACACACACACACACACAGAGAGACTCAACATCATCCATTCACATCACTAATCTAGCAGTTAAGTTAATTTATTATATAATAGATATTGGCACACATTTTTTAACCGACCTATAAAAGGAGGTTCCCAACTCGGATGTTCATATACTTCGTATTCCATTCTTTATGTGTAAGTTAACTTAACTCCGTTATTCATTGACGGTTTTGCAGAACTCTTTTTGTTTCAGAAGATGTTTATTAAATGCGGATTCTACATAATTTCCTTGCCCATCTAGCCATAGTTACGTCTAATAGTTTAGTGATGTCGTGGTATTGAATACATGATTAGGATTTTGGGGCTAAAGGTTCTATCTGCTGAAATACAGGTGACAAACCTAGCTCAGCATCAGATGTATAACTATATGTATGTGAAGAACTTTAAATATCTTTGTATCTTAGCATTGTTTCTTGTTGCAATTCTCACCCGGGTACAACTGGCCCGGGGTCCGCCCACAACTGCCCCTCTTTTAGTTTGGCTTAAACTGCTTTTATAGGAGCGACTACCGTCTGACTCCTCTAGCCCAACAGAAAAGACGATCAGCGACCCTAATATTAGGTAGTTACATATGAAATTGCCGTTTTTCTTGAAGAAATTGGAGGAATCCCGATTTTCGGTACTAACATTTTTGCATTTTTTTAGGAATTACAAATCCAAATTTTATGTATTTTTTTTTGTGTATGAATGAGACAACATTAAGCTAACAAACAGCAACTTTTATTACATTTTTGAAAAGTGACAGCTGTTAAGTAATACGAAATTTATCATCAAAATGGATAGCATTTAGGAAGTACTGTTTTTGAAGATCGAATTAATTTATCAAGCGACCAATAAAAACAAAATTTAATACAGAGTTGTAAAATCTTGAAATCAACTTTCAAATAAAATACAAATAATGGAAATAGCTATTAAATTACAGGAATAACGAACTCTTGAATTTGTAAGAAAATTTTGGGCAATTTCATAGGTAAAGACCTATTATATATATCGCTAGCCCCGGGCAATAAA
This sequence comes from Cybosia mesomella, assembly GCA_946251805.1. Lineage (NCBI taxonomy): Eukaryota > Metazoa > Arthropoda > Insecta > Lepidoptera > Erebidae > Cybosia > Cybosia mesomella. The sequence goes on from OX276400.1 coordinate 3,869,704, forward strand.
GCTGTAATTTCAAAAATCTTATTTTACACGAAAATTAAATTAGCCAGAAGAAATAATTTATTTACTGTTCAACGTACAAAAGTCCAAAATAAGAGTTCAATATGTGAAATGAAAGCATTTTATTTTCAGCAATTTAATCTTTTAAAAATAATTGTTATTCAATTCAAATTCATTTATTGATGACAACTAGGCCAAATTGGTTAGTAACAATTTGACTTAAACCTACTGTTAGTAACAATATTATGTCAAATGAATTACTAAATTATAACATAACATAAACTCACGCCTATATCCCCGAAGGGGTAGGCAGAGGTGCTAGCACCCACGTTTCGCCAGTTTATGTTTTAGGTCCCAATGTAATAGGTGGCGAGCCTATTGCCATTAACCGGGCACTTATAAACCTGCGATAAATACACACATAACTTTGAAAAGCATCGAAAAGTCATTGGTGTGTGCCATGGTAATACCTGGGATCGAACCCGAGACCTCGTCTCAGAAGTCCTTTACCCATACCACTAGACTACCGCGGTTTGTCTACACTACTACATTACTACTAAATTATAAACTGTTGTTATTGAAATAAAACGGATTCTATCGCGATTTATTTGATGTTGTTTTATATTTTACATTGATCCCGACGTTTCGGTTGCTTTTCAGCAGCGGGGAGAATATAGGTCGCGATAGAATCCGTTAAAAAATAGTTTTATTTCAATGTGTGACGTGACATTCGCGTAAACTTCCGACAATATCAAATAATTGTTATGATAGATATATTTAATGAAATAATTGATAAATTGGTCTGTTTAAATTTTAACAACATTTACGATTTTATAAACACACTGACCACCGAGATTCAGGAATGTAAGTATATAATACGACGTAATATCCACTTGAGATCTTGAGCGTACCGGCCCATTACCACCTTCTTCGGGGAAATTTTAATAGCTTCTTCAGATAAATTCCTAGGGATGACTTCATACGAAGTGCTACAGATTATTTATTTATTATAAGACTAGCTGTTGGACCGCGTATAATTCTGATACCGTACCCGCTTCCCATGGAAGCTTAACATCCATCCAAAAAAAAAAAAAAACAATGTTTAAAAATGACTGTAAAGTTATTCATTGTTTCCATAGTTCGCAAGAATTACGGTAGATGGCTCCAATGTCGCCTTAAGACGTATTAATGTATCGGAGAATTTCGAATATCTGGGACGTGTCTAGGTGGCTCAGTTGGTCAGAGCATTCCCCCTGTAAGGGATTGGTCGCGGGTTCGAGTCCCGTCCTAGATATTCTCTTTTTCCGATCTAAACCTTTAGAAAAAAGTAAGCATACAAAATGCTTAAAAATTTAATTGAATCCATCCATACTTACAAACTTTCGAGTTTATAATATTTGTATCCAGTTATGTGTTATGTTCCAATGTAATAGGGGGCGAGCATATTGCCATCTACCGAGCACATTACTAAGCGAGTGATAATTAACACATAACTACGAAAAGTCAGAGGTGTGTGTCCGGGGCGACTGGGGATCGAACTCAAGACCTCGTCTCGACAGTCCATTACGTAAGCCACTGGGCTATTCATGCTATATTAATTAAAAAGAATAGAAGTGATAGATTTATAATAGGAGAAGCTAAAAATCAAGTACTTAACAAAAAAGCGGCCAAGTGCGAGTTGGACTCGCCCATGAAGGGTTCCGTAGCAGTGTATATTTGAGTTTATTGAATGAAAGGTAAATTCCGGTTTACTATTTATGACGTAAAAAAAACTACTTACTAGTTCTCGTTCAAACCAATTTTCGGTGGGAGTTTACATGGAAACATCATATATTTTTTTTAGTTTTATCATTCTCTTATTTTAGAAGTTACAAGGGACACGTTTTGTCACTTTGGAGGTGTCTCTCACGCAAACTAGTCAGTTTAGATTTTTTTTTATTAGAAACCTCAATATCATTTTTGAAGACCTATCCATAGATATCTCAAACGTATGAAATAGATGAAAAAAATTTTTTTGAGTTTTAGTTCTAAGTATGGGGAGCCCCCAAAATTTGTTTTTTTTTCAATTTTTGTGTGAAAATCTTAATGCAGTTCAGAGAATACATCTACTTACCAAGTAACCAACAGAATAGTTCTTATAGTTTCGGAAAAAAGTGGCTGTGACATACGGACGGACAGACAGACAGACATGACGAATCTATAAGGGTTCCGTTTTTACCATTTGGCAACGGAACCCTAAAAAGTAGGTGTGATAGATAGAAAGATAGATAAGATAAGAAAAGCCAAAAATCAAATAACAATAAAAAGAACGTAACTAGCGCTTACCGCTTAATTGCCCGGAGCCAGCGATATGTCGCGTCACCCGTGGACATTGACCTATCATAGTTGTATGTGTGCTATTCTCATGGTCCAAACGCGTGGTTCAGATCACATGTACAACAACTTTCAGATATAAATAAGAATCATAAACAACGTAAATGACATTATAAATTATGTACTAAAAACTATATTGCTATGATCTAGCAATTCAGTTTTATTATATTACCAAATTACCTAAATTACAAACAAAATGATTCCTAACATATTATACTCGCGGCTTTCTCCCTCCGGGGTCGGCAGAGGGCGTGAAAAAGCATCTGTAGAAGCCGTTAAAGTGGGGACCACCAGTCTCCCTAGACTGGTGGTCCCCACTTTAACGGCTGAAATGGTAGCTACTACACTTTGGGTTTCGCCTCAGCTTACCATCAAGCGGGGTGCAGTCAATGGAGCTAGGGGACCACATTCCAGCTTTTAATCCTCGGCATCCCTGGCAGTGAGAGCATTGACACGCATGTTATCAAGTCAGTATTTCTTGAGTCTTCCCCTCCTACCGGGTCCGGTGGACCTACCATAGCCAGCCTCTCCTGGTGGTAGAAATTTGATGACACAAATTTGTCACGAAATTCGGCCGGGTGGGTACCACCGTGCACGATTGCGAAAAACCTTCCATAGTAATCCAATTACGGTTTGATTGCGTTCAGGGGTCAGCAAGTGCATAGCCGGGCAGGGGGATTGTGGTCGCAGCACTAGTGGGACCAGCCATTTGCTGTCCACATAGCCAGGTGGTTAACACGACTCTTCTGTATTTTATCTGCAATGTCAAGGACATGAAGTATGCCGCGGATGAAGAAGATCCTCACACGATTTTACCCGTGACTTCACACCTCCAGAATTTATATAGATACTAGTAGTCCCCCGCGGCATCCCCTGTGGCATACTTCGCTCCCGTGTCAACCTTTTATCTCATACATAAACTATTATTATTTCTACAATACTGAATGGAAATTTGTGCGATTTGTTGACATTTATGATTACTGCTCCGCTATTCTGGGTAGTAGCGTGATGATTTATAGAATTCCTCGATACATGGGCTATCTAACACAAAAATATTTTTTCAATTCGGACTAGTAGTTCCTGAGATTAGCGCGTTCAATATAATAGTATAGATTTAGTTTTTTTGGCATTAAATAAGGTGTCACAAAATTAGGTCTTTGAATTTGGTGAGATGATTTTGGTAGGTATCGACAAAATAAGTATTTGAAACAAAAAAAAATATCGGGTACAATAAAAAAAAAAAAATTAATATCTAATATAATAATAATATAATAATATAATAATAATATCTATAATAAAAATCTCACCAAATTCAGACCTAATTTTGTGACACCTTATATTATGCATGGGCTCTGGCCTCTTTTAATTATAATTGTTAAATTGTTTTTCAAATATACATTGGTCTATCCATCTAAGGATACACGGCAATATATTATGTAGAAATATGACTGCCAATAGAAAAAAGTGTCGTCAATTAAATCGCTTTAACTATTAATGCACCATCTGCCTTACATTGGAATCCTTTGTCCGATTAGCAATGGCCACCTGAAGTCCAGCTTACGCCGATACACGATAGGGATAATACGCAATGATATGTGATACTTTGCAATAAGGGACTTGGATTCCCTTTAAACCGAAATAGATTCTATTTTTTACCTGACTGCGCCAGAAGGAGGGTTATGTTCTTCGAGAGTATGTATGTAGGTATAATTGTTTTTCACGCTCTGCAGCTTGAACCGGCTTGACGGTTCTAGCGTGAGAGGTGTCGTTAGATTCGTATTTACTGTGACAGTGCTACTGGGTAAATGAAAATAAATATATAAGGTGTCACAAAATTAGGTCTCTGAATTTGGTGAGATGACTTGGTATCGAAAAAATATGTATTTGAAACCAAAAAAAAAAATCGGGTAAAAAAAAAAAAAAAATGAAAAAAAACACCACCAGCGACCAGCGTCAAGTGACGCGACGAGCACACGTGACGCTGGTCGCGATTTACGTATTTCCCACACATCCGCTTTTAGCATACTGCGAGGAGAAAGGACTGCACGCCTACCACTTTCTGCGGGTGTAAGAGCTCCTTGTGCTTTTGAGAGAGCCCGTGGTTTTTTTTTTAGTTATTTTTTTTATTTTTTTATTTTACCCGATATTTTTTTTTGTTTCAAATACATATTTTGACGATACCAAGTCATCTCACCAAATTCAGAGACCTAATTTTGTGACACCTTATATATACATATATACATATATATCATAAGTAAAAATTAGACACTGAAATTTTCATTGAAAAATTAAAAACCCGCCTGCCCTAAAAAGACCGAAACAGATTTGATAGCCGGCGGATACAAGAAAATACTATTTTTTAGTCTTTTGTCTGTCTGTCTGTCTTTCTATCTGTTTTAACCCTGGGGCTAACCTTTCGACGGCGTACCCGGGGTGTCCGGCAATGGACGCTTAGGTAGGACACTGAGTAGTTTTAGTCGGTTCGATTCTGACATACCCACCTCATCGCTGACACCGGTGGGTTGAAGCCCGTAAAAAATAAATAATAGAAAAGAGATAGATGACAATTTTTGCCACTACAATTTTTGCCCCACAATAATGACAATTAGCCGCGGTAGCCTAGTGGAATGGGTAATGGACTGCTGAGACGAGGTCTCGGTTCGATCCCAGGTTTTACCATGGCACACACCAATGACTTTTCGATGCTTTTCGAAGTTATGTGTGTATTTATCGCAGGCTTATAAATGCCCGGTTAATGGCAATAGGCTCGCTACCTAGTACATTGGGACCTAAATATAAACTAGCGAAATGTGGGTGCTAGCACCTCTGCCTACCCCTTCGGGAATATAGGCGTGAGTTTATGTTATGTTATGTTGAAAATTTTTGACTATCCGTCGTGACTATCGTGAGAATTTAAAAAATAATTTGCCGATGGCAATTTTTTATCACTCTGTCTAAAGGTAGTCCATTACTATCTGTCTACGTGAGCATCATAAAATTAGCACTTCACTTTTATCATTTAACTTATGATACAGTATAGTTTATTCAATTTTTATTGCATTAAGTAGCTTTCAGTGATAAGATTCGTCGTGTCAATACAGGTGACGTTTAGATTACCTATTGTGATTTTAAGGCTAGATTTCACTGCTTATTATTTTTGATTGATTCTTGTTGGCTTTTACGAGAGCGGTGTCTCAGTAATAATAATTAATAGTAATAGTAATAGTAATTTTGTGAGGAGATTCCTCTCTCTGGAGCCCTAACCACCGGTAGCTTGGTCTCTGTACCCGTTGCCGGTGGGCCACTATTTTTTATTTTTTAAATATATCTCTTTTTTTTTAAATTTAATTTATATGTATTTTAAAGTTAATAAAGGTAATAATAATAATAATCGAGCTATCATCACTGACAGGGCTATTGTAGCTAATAAACCTGATATAGTGTTACTTTTCTAAAGATTTTAGATCGGTAAAAGAGAACATCTAGGACGGGGCTTGAACCCGCGACCAGTCCCTTACAGGGGGAATGCTCTGACCAACTGAGCCACCTAGACACGTCCCAGATATTCGAAATTCTCCGATACATTATACGTCTTAAGGCGAAGTTGGAGCCATCTCCCGTAATTCTTGCGAACTACGGAAACAATGAATAACTTTACAGTCATTTTTAAACATTGTTTTTTGATGACTCCGCCTAATTAATTCAATTAAATTTTTAAGCATTTTGTTTGCTTACTTAAGATTACTTTTCTAAAGATTTTAGATCGGAAAAAGAGAACATCTAGGACGGGACTTGAACCCGCGACCAGTCCCTTACAGGGGGAATGCTCTGACCAACTGAGCCACCTAGACACGTCCCAGATATTCGAAATTCTCCGATACATTATACGTCTTAAGGCGACGTTGGAGCCATCTCCCGTAATTCTTGCGAACTACGGAAACAATGAATAACTTTACAGTCATTTTTAAACATTGTTTTTTGATGACTCCGCCTAATTAATTCAATTAAATTTTTAAGCATTTTGTTTGCTTACTTAAGATTACTTTTCTAAAGATTTTAGATCGGAAAAAGAGAACATCTAGGACGGGACTTGAACCCGCGACCAGTCCCTTACAGGGGGAATGCTCTGACCAACTGAGCCACCTAGACACGTCCCAGATATTCGAAATTCTCCGATACATTATACGTCTTAAGGCGACGTTGGAGCCATCTCCCGTAATTCTTGCGAACTACGGAAACAATGAATAACTTTACAGTCATTTTTAAACATTGTTTTTTGATGACTCCGCCTAATTAATTCAATTAAATTTTTAAGCCTGTAAGGGACTGGTCGCGGGTTCAAGTCCCGTCCTAGATGTTCTCTTTTTCCGATCTAAAATCTTTAGAAGCAAACAAAATGCTTAAAAATTTAATTGAATTAATTAGGCGGAGTCATCAAAAAACAATGTTTAAAAATGACTGTAAAGTTATTCATTGTTTCCGTAGTTCGCAAGAATTACGGGAGATGGCTCCAACGTCGCCTTAAGACGTATAATGTATCGGAGAATTTCGAATATCTGGGACGTGTCTAGGTGGCTCAGTTGGTCAGAGCATTCCCCCTGTAAGGGACTGGTCGCGGGTTCAAGTCCCGTCCTAGATGTTCTCTTTTTCCGATCTAAAATCTTTAGAAAAGTAATCTTAAGTAAGCAAACAAAATGCTTAAAAATTTAATTGAATTAATCAGGCGGAGTCATCAAAAAACAATGTTTAAAAATGACTGTAAAGTTATTCATTGTTTCCGTAGTTCGCAAGAATTACGGGAGATGGCTCCAACGTCGCCTTAAGACGTATAATGTATCGGAGAATTTCGAATATCTGGGACGTGTCTAGGTGGCTCAGTTGGTCAGAGCATTCCCCCTGTAAGGGACTGGTCGCGGGTTCAAGTCCCGTCCTAGATGTTCTCTTTTTCCGATCTAAAATCTTTAGAAAAGTAATCTTAAGTAAGCAAACAAAATGCTTAAAAATTTAATTGAATTAATTAGGCGGAGTCATCAAAAAACAATGTTTAAAAATGACTGTAAAGTTATTCATTGTTTCCGTAGTTCGCAAGAATTACGGGAGATGGCTCCAACGTCGCCTTAAGACGTATAATGTATCGGAGAATTTCGAATATCTGGGACGTGTCTAGGTGGCTCAGTTGGTCAGAGCATTCCCCCTGTAAGGGACTGGTCGCGGGTTCAAGTCCCGTCCTAGATGTTCTCTTTTTCCGATCTAAAATCTTTAGAAAAGTAATCTTAAGTAAGCAAACAAAATGCTTAAAAATTTAATTGAATTAATTAGGCGGAGTCATCAAAAAACAATGTTTAAAAATGACTGTAAAGTTATTCATTGTTTCCGTAGTTCGCAAGAATTACGGGAGATGGCTCCAACGTCGCCTTAAGACGTATAATGTATCGGAGAATTTCGAATATCTGGGAAGTGTCTAGGTGGCTCAGTTGGTCAGAGCATTCCCCCTGTAAGGGACTGGTCGCGGGTTCAAGTCCCGTCCTAGATGTTCTCTTTTTCCGATCTAAAATCTTTAGAAAAGTAATCTTAAGTAAGCAAACAAAATGCTTAAAAATTTAATTGAACTGATATAGTGTTGATAGATCGGTCAGAGCGCCGCGCAATAATTATCGATATCACCATTCCACATGACGAGAATCTTGTGAAAGCCGAAAAAGAAAAACAAATAAAATATTTGGATTTGGCTCTCGAGGTTGAGTGCTCATGTGGAGTGTGGGTTCGGCAATTATTGTTCCAATAGTTGTATCGGTTCACGGACTGATTGCCAAGAGACTCGATCAACATCTCAAGAGGCTCGCGTTAGGCAGTTGGGTCAAGGGTTTGATGCAGAAGGCAGTGCTCCTCGACACGGCACGTATTAGTAAGTAAGTAAGTAAGTAAGTAAGTTCTTTATTTGTTGAATATCGTACAAAAAAGTGATGTTTACAATATAATGTAGGATCTCATATTCTGCCGGTTCTGGCGTACAAATTTTACATTTTGATTTAATTAAATAATTATCCAATATTCGCAATACAATACAAAATAATTCAAATCAGTATAAAGTTTCATTAAAAAAATCGTCAATATTATAATAGCATTTCTCATATAGCATGTCTTTTAAATTCTTTTTAAACAAGTCAGTAATTAAATTTTTCCAAGTGTTAGGTATCTTATTGTATATTTTTGGAGCTAAACAAAATATACTACTCCACATAAGACTTGTCTTAGCTTTTCGAATACATAGTGCATTTCTACGTCTGTTACGGTTTACAACATCAGACAGTTGTGGAAATAGATGAGCGTTCAACTTTACAAAGAGAGCTGCTTCAAAAATGTATAGAGACGGAAGTGTCAGAATTCTGTGTCTTTTAAAATATGGTACACAACTGTCCGTTACCCGAAGACCAAACATAGCTCTGATACACCGCTTTTGAGACTTAAAGGCTATTTCTTTATTAGTGGAATTTCCCCAGAATATCACACCATATCTTAGCACTGATGCAACAAGACCATGATACGCAGTTAGTATAGCATCTGTATTAACTACCTTAGAGAGTTTACGTAGTGCGTATGATGAACTATTCAGTCTATTTACTAGGCTATCGATATGACTTTTCCAATTGAGTTTTCTGTCAATTATTAATCCTAAAAATTTTGCGATATCTGTGTCAAGAATTATATTATTGTTATAGTGTATGTCCATTATATTTGAGGGATGTCTTTGACTGAAGTACATTATTTTTGTTTTAATTAAATTAGCTTTTAAGTTATTATTATTCATCCACGGGATGATCTGAGATAAGGTTTTATTGATTTCAAGTTCATATGACCCTATATTAGTGCATGGTATCGTTACTGTACTGTCATCAGCGAAAAGCGTTATTTTATGGTCAGTTGCTTTTGGTAAATCGTTAATATATATAATAAACAATAAGGGGCCCAGTACACTACCCTGTGGAACGCCAAAAGATACAGTGCGTTTTTCTGATACATATGTAGTCTCTTGATTAGTTTTTAAATTTAATTTTGTTACCGCAGTCAATTGTATTCTTTTAGTCAGATATGCTTTAAGTAAGTCCAAAATGTTTCCCCTTATACCATAGCAATCCAGTTTATTTATCAAAATATTATGATCTACGTAGTCAAATGCCTGTGTCATATCACAGTAGACAGCACATGTCGGTGTTCTATTATCTACATTTGTCATTATGGTATTTAGAAAGTCATATATAGCTTGGTTAATTGTCATATTTTTACGAAACCCTTTTTGTTCCTTACAAAGAATGTTACATTTCTCTAGATATACGTAGATCTGATTGTAAATATACTTTTCATATATTTTTGAGAAGACTGATAGTAATGCAATAGGTCTATAATTTTGCATTTGCTGCTTGTCGTCTTTCTTAAACAAGGGTTTTAAAATGGCAACCTTAAGATTTTCAGGATAGACTCCATTACTTATACATAAATTTAAAATATGGCACATATGACCACATATCAAATCTCCTACCTGTTTTACTACATTTGTTGCTATTTCATCGTGCCCTACACTTTTAGTATTTTTTAGACCTCTTATTATCCGGAAAATATCTATCGGTATACAAGGATCCATGAACATAGAATTCTGTCGAGTCATTATGTTAGCAGTTACATTATTATCTCTATCTGCTATTGCTACAATTTTGTCAATAAAATAATCATTAAATTTATTTGCTATAAGCTCTGGTTTTTCAATAACATCGTTCTTTATTCGAATCTTACCTATCGAGTTCTCAGGCAGATTGAAATTACGCTTATTTATTATTTGCCAGGTAGTTTTATTTTTGTTGTCTGAAGTTTTTATGTGGTAGTCATTTTGAGAGCGCTTAGTCAGATTTATAATTTTTTTATACAGCTTTGTGTAGTTTTTATATTTAAGTTTATTGAGTTGCGTAGGTTCCAGTCGAGATTTCCAAAGCAATTGTCTTTTTTTTATACTACACATTTTTAGTCCACGCGATACCCATTTCGGCTTTCTGTTTACCGTTATTCTAATACGTTTAGTAGGAAAACACAGATCGTAGAATAGCTTGAACTGGTCATAAAATATATTATACGCCTCGTTTGGATCCTCTGTCTGGTATACTTCTGAAAATGTTAGTTTTTCAATATGGCTTCTAAACCTTAAAATATTCTCATATGCATAATCCCTTTGTAGCTTGTACCAGTATTTAAGCAAACATTTTCCATCTATCGGGCACCTCAGCAACTGTGCAGTGTGATCCGATAAACCAAATTCCATCACATCCGCCCTACACACCTTGTTAAAATTATGCGCAAAATTATCTATACAGGTCTGACTTTGTAACCTAGTTGGTTTGTTTAAAGCTAATATTAAGTTATAGCGTCTCAAGAGACATTTCAGCTGCCGTGTCTCCACTTTATTGACCATTGCATTAATGTTTAGATCACCCGCTACAATAATATGCCTGTAATTTCTCCGGGATAGTAACAATAATATTTCTTCTAGTTTATCAAAAAACATTTTTAGATTCCCGTTCCTGTATATACACATTATTACAATTTTGTATACAGATAATTCAATAGCACAACATTCAATGACATTAGGTAAAGAAAACTGTAGTACCTCGGTTAATTCTTTCCAAGAATAGCCAGCTCTTACTAAAATACATGAACCGCCTCGCTTGATATGCTCTCTACTGTAACATGCAGCCAAGACATAGTTAGGTACATCAAGGTGAGTTTCGTTATGTGACATAAAGTGCTCAGTTATGCACAGAACATCCACTGTTTGTTTTTTGTCATACAATTCATTAAGACAAACAGAGAGCTCGTCTGATTTATTTATTAAGCCTGCTATATTTTGATGTAAAATATACAAATGTCTATTCACGAAAAAACGCATTATCTATTCTTTCACTGTCATGTATATCTTGGTCACAAGTTTGAGTAGCACTTGAGCAGTAAGATTTACTTTTGTCAACTAAAGTTTTACAGATGTGTGATTCCTTTTGTTTATGTTTTATATATTTATTATACTTTTGCAAATAGTGTATTTTTAAAACTTCTTTTAGTATATACCTATTAATACAATGCGGTAAGTTACGCCTATAAGGCATGTAGGTTTCATAATTCATATTTACAAATGTAACGTGGCTATGTTTGTCACATATGAATTTGACTTCGTAGTTCAACTTTTTAACATTTAATGAATTATTATAAGGAATCTGAGCTACCAGTATATTAGTATTAGTTACAGACCTAAAAAAATAGAGGAGGCTGGATAGACACTCATATGGGTTATTATCATTTGTACCCCCTAATATTACTACATAGTCACTCATTGTTAAGCACGAAATTTGACTCTTTAAAGTATTTAACACCTGTGGTAATCCAGCACCTGACTTCCAAAAGCATGTTACGATATAGTCACTCCCCACCAATTTCTGTAGATCTTTTTGTAATTCTCTGCCTTGTTCATCAGCAATTAATAATATCCTTTTCTTTTCTAGCCTTTCAATCATACCATCCTTTCTTTCCTCAATAAAAGTATTTGGGCACGGTGTGTTTTTGTCGGAAATTTTAGGTGTAATTTCTGCTGTAGATGGTTCACTAGAGATCTGAATTACTGATGTCGTTCTCTGATTGAACAGTTCCTTTTTTGAGAAATTGGGCGAAATTGCCCCCACTGTCACCGCTTTAAGACGTCGTTGATATTGGGGTGAGAAGAACTTCTTTGGTGTGGTATTTGGTTTATTTGATCGCTCCTCTATACAAACTTGCTTATACATTTTTATTTTACTTTTATATTCTAGTAATTTATCTTTTAAAGTTTGATTTTCTATGTTTAAGTTATCTATTTCTGAGTGTGCCGCCTGTAACTCTAATTTTAATTTTGTTATTTCATCCTTCATTGTAGAAATATCTTCCGTATAATTCGGTAGACTTTGATAGGAAATGTCCAGGTCTAACTCATCGGCGTCGTCGCTGTAGTTACTTATGTTACTTTTTTGTCTTTTTCTCTGGGTAATATTTATATAATCGTCTTCCATCTTTCTTTATTTATTCTGTAGCGTTTTATTTAATTTAAGTATAGTGAACTGAAATTAAAACCAAATTGAACACAAAAAGTGTATGGTAGATGCCTGGCAGGATCGATCTGGCGACGCATAAATGTACAGTCGCCACATTTCCGCTTACACCACGGGTAACATTAACTGTCTAGCCCAATTAACAAGATGCTTTCAAAACTGCACGCCTATTGATTTTCTGTTTTATCGACTTGTATGTTTGATGGCCAGAAACAAAGATGTCACTAGTTATATGTAGAAATTCGAATTTTTTTTTTGCAAGTAACGGTGTTTTGATTTTACAAAAACACGGAAATCACAAAATGTTGCACTTTTTTTGTGTTTCTAGCACTTTTACGTGTTTAAATTATCAGTTTATGGCACTACTACTATTAGGTGATTTACACTTCTGAGTTACTTAAGGTTCCATAGCACTGACCTTTCCACATGAATAACTTTTTTTTGGCGCAGTAAATTATTTAGATAACACTGTCACTGTATATTTGGGGTATTAGAAGGCATTTAAATATATTTTCACTTCGTAATAAACTTTCCAACTAATTTTACTACAAATATTATACACAGAGCTGTTGTTGTTCGTGGCACTAGATTCCTATCTCTGGAGCCCTAACCACCGGTAGCTTGGTCCCTGTACCCGATGTCGGTGGGTCACTATTTTTTATATTTTTAAATATATTTGTTTTTTTATATAGAATGTATTTAAAAATATAATTTAATATGTATTAAGTTTAATAAAGGGAATAATAATAAAGAATTTATTGTGTCAAAAACATGGTTTACAGAGTTAGTATTTGGAAGCTCCTTTTAAGCATCTGATGCCTGTGTCAGGAGCCTCCGCTCTTCCATTACATAACTTAAATATTAACACAATACTTATGTAAGCTAGCATGAAAAAAAAACAATTAAACTTATTAACTAATTTTTTATGCGTTTTTTATTTTAAAATATTCATATAAGTACACAAACAATATAGCGCTCTGAGGGTTTATGAGTGAGGGTGTGTGTGTATATCAGAGGGTGTGTTTGCATGTGTGAGGGTGTGTTTGATGTGTTGTGAGAGTGTGTTTATGTGTGTCGTCTGTTTGTCTGAATTTTTTAAGTAGTAAGTTGTAAATATTAATAGTAGTGTGTTTCCGTGTTTGATGTGTTGTGACGATGAGTGATGAGTGAGAGGTCAGACGGCACTGACCTCTCACTGAGACACCTGAGAGGAAAGCCTGCTCCAGAGCCTCCGTTGTTTAGTGTAGAGGTTGACTTGGGCCCCAAAGGTTTTGGTGGGCCGAAGATACCAATAGGGCCCCATACACCGGGAATGTTCATATGCATCCTACTAATATTAAGCATAAATGTAAATTTTGTGAGGATGGATGGATGTTCGTCTTTCACGCAAAAACTGCTGGACGACTGAATAGATCTGTATGAAATTTGACACAGAGGGAATAATAGCTTAAACATAGGCTACGTTTTATCGCGGTAATAGTTTCTGTTGTTTCTGTTGTTGTTCGTGGCACTAGATTCCTATCTCTGGAGCCCTAACCACCGGTAGCTTGGTCCCTGTACCCGATGTCGGTGGGTCACTATTTTTTATATTTTTAAATATATTTGTTTTTTTATATAGAATGTATTTAAAAATATAATTTAATATGTATTAAGTTTAATAAAGGGAATAATAATAAAGAATTTATTGTGTCAAAAACATGGTTTACAGAGTTAGTATTTGGAAGCTCCTTTTAAGCATCTGATGCCTGTGTCAGGAGCCTCCGCTCTTCCATTACATAACTTAAATATTAACACAATACTTATGTAAGCTAGCATGAAAAAAAACCAATTAAACTTATTAACCAATTTTTTATGCGTTTTTTATTTTAAAATATTCATATAAGTACACAAACAATATAGCGCTCTGAGGGTTTATGAGTGAGGGTGTGTGTGTATATCAGAGGGTGTGTTTGCATGTGTGAGGGTGTGTTTGATGTGTTGTGAGAGTGTGTTTATGTGTGTCGTCTGTTTGTCTGAATTTTTTAAGTAGTAAGTTGTAAATATTAATAGTAGTGTGTTTCCGTGTTTGATGTGTTATGACGATGAGTGATGAATGAGAGGTCAGACGGCACTGACCTCTCACTGAGACACCTGAGAGGAAAGCCTGCTCCAGAGCCTCCGTTGTTTAGTGTTGAGGTTGACTTGGGCCCCAAAGGTTTTGGTGGGCCGAAGATACCAATAGGGCCCCATACACCGGGAATGTTCATATGCATCCTACTAATATTAAGCATAAATGTAAATTTTGTGAGGATGGATGGATGTTCGTCTTTCACGCAAAAACTGCTGGACGACTGAATAGATCTGTATGAAATTTGACACAGAGGGAATAATAGCTTAAACATAGGGTACGTTTTATCGCGGTAATAGTTTCCTGTGAGTCGCGGGAACGGGATCAGAATCTCACGAGGGCGGAGCCGCGGGCATGACTAAGTTACCATATAATTACGTATTAAGTCGGCTCAGGATATTCATTAATTTAATCTTTTATACACATTGATAAAAATCGGTTTAAATATCAGTAAATATCAGTCCGCCATATGCAGGTATTCAATCATTTTATCTATGAATCTTGCATGAGACCATCGTAGAAACGCCGAACGTAAAAAGTGTCTTGGGTCGATTCGAACCGCGGTCCGAATAACTCGTGGTATGAATCGCCTAAACACCCGAATAAGTCAAGTATAAGTATATAAGCTATGAATAAAAAACCTTTTTTTTTAAACTAGCTTTCTAGTAACTAGTAACAAGACAAATTAAACGAGCCCAAACTCGATTGGTTTATCTTGTTTAGTTCAGAAGTTCTTATCACCAGCTACCGTCTCCATCTTCAGACCCTGGATACCATTTAGCATTAGAGTATATGCAAAGACAAAACAAATGAGCCCAAACTCGATTGGTTTATCTTGTTTAGTTCAGAAGTTCCTATGGACAGCTTCCGCTCCATCATCAGAACGGCTTCATAGTACGATATCGCATTGTCACCTACAAATTTGAGTTCATTCTTACGTCAGGAATTGCTTCTAATTGGGCTTCCAAGATTTGACCCATACTAACTAACAAACTCGCAGAGCAAGTTAATTAAAAAAGTGTAAAAATATATAACATAACATAACATAAACTCACGCCTATATCCCCGAACGGGTAGTCAGAGGTGCTAGCACCCACGTTTCGCCAGTTTATGTTTTAGGTCCCAATGTAATAGGTGGCGAGCCTATTGCCATTAACCGGGCACTTATAAACCTGCGATAAATACACACATAACTTCGAAAAGCATCGAAAAGTCAGGTGTATCTGGGATCGAACCCGAGACCTCGTCTCAGCAGTCCTTTACCCATATCACTAGGCTACCGCGGTTTTCTTAAAATATATAAACAAACCATTTTAACGTTTTTTCAGGACGAAATATTACCGGCAGTACACTTTATACAAAGTAGAGATACCAAATGTTTTTTTAATAGAATACTAGTAACCAATCCAAAAATTTTTGTGTTAGGAGTGGGTTCACGTCGATCGTGTAATGTTCAGGATTCGAACCCGGGACCTCTCGATCGTAAGGCCGAAGAAATGTTGTCAACAGAATAAAGACAATGATATCTAGAGTTCTCGTAAGTCAGTTTGCGATTAAGCATTTACCAAATAATACGTAACACGAAGACTTATATATCACATAGATAAAATTTTAACAGAAAAAATAGTAGTGGCACTCCGGGAGTGCCGAAAGAAGTGAAAACTTGAACAATTACGTGTGTATTTTTGAATCGTCATCATCCCTCCCTAATTTCCCACTCGTCCCTCAAGAATTGCTCCGATAACCGTGTCTGATACAAGGCCCGGTCAGCAAAATTGCGTTGAAATATTAGATGTTATTTTATATTTTACAATGATCCCGACGTTTCAGTTGCTTTTCAGCAGCCATGGTCACGGGGAGACTAAAGATGGTTGTTGTCTTGTAGTTTAAAGTGTAAGTTATCTCAAAGTACCCGAACTATGTTGAATTGTTGGTGTTACTATTTACGCAGAATGAGCTCAAAAAAAAATAACATCAAATAATTCGCGATAGAATCCGTTAAAAATAGTTTTATTTCAATGTGTGACAATCGCGTAAACTTCCGATAAAATTACGTTTTTAAAACGTGTGACTAAGAAAAATGTAAAAGAAACTTTTAGTATTCAGTATGATCATCTGTCAAAGCCACTTACTGAATCGGGTCCCAGTACGGTCACGCTTTCAAAACGTACAAGAACTTAGGTTTTATACAACCTACGTCAGGAAACACTCACAGTTTGCATTATTATATTTTACATTTTCAGTATCCACTACAGAAAAAGTCTAAGAGTAACATTATTATAGCTAATTCTACATTCATCAACCAACCATCTTATGCTACTATCACCATTTTCTATTGGCCAAGATGCAAAATTTATAGCTGCAAGACGTTTTGCATTATTTTTGTTGCGGAGGCTGGTGCAGTGTCTACTTCCCTAGTCAGATTTTATTAATAAATTAGGTGACATGCGCACGACGTGAGGCCGCGCTGCTATTCAAGTGGCGACACACGGACACAAAAACCGTCAACAATAATCGTACTATGTTTGCCATCTTGAAATATCGGAAGTTTTCATTTCATTTTTATAAGAAGCTAGGGTGATGTCCAGAAGATACTTGATTTCATTGCTTAACGTCCTCGACAGATGCTTTTTACACCTTTCTTAAAGAACTAAAAGTTTCTTTTACGTTTTGACGATCTCAGTGGCGTAGCGGTAGTGCATTCGACTGCTAAGCCAAAGGTCGCGGGTTCGATTCCCGCTCAGTGCAAATATGTATATTTGCATTGGTCTGGATGTTTCTTTGTATAATATGTATTTATTTACAAAAAAAAAGTATTTAAGTATGTTTATCTGCATTCTAGAACCCATATGACAAGTTCTGCTTAGTTTGGGTCTAGATGGCGTTGTGTACTTTGTCGTACAATATTTATATTTATATATTTAACTCAGTTTTAAGAAGGGAACATTTGTGCGGGTAGAGCATTCGAGTTTTTTATCGTGTGACAAAGAAAGAAAGTACCGAACTGCTTGGTTCGAGATGGTATTGTTTTGTACCGAATGTATGACTGCCACCGCAGCCCTCCATGTGTTGTTCTAGATAGGAAGGGAAACAGGGAGATTAGTTGAAAGAGCTCACGAAATGTTATTTTTAGGTAAGTTTACTTTCGAGTGCAAGTAGATGTGAAGGCCCGAAATCTTCGATGCTCAAACCAACCTTAGCCGGTACAACTGTTGATTGAACAACTAAGCTCTGAAGCAGGCTTCTTTCGGGAAGATGAGACGTCAATCGGTCCATTTAAACAAAGTAAACCAAATTATGGAATGGATGAGCAAGAAAGCAGACCCCGGGGTACAAGGTGCAGGCTTTGGATGACACTGGGATTGGCGCTCAGATGAAGAAGACTATACTTTTTTGTATCTATCCTAATATTATAAAAAGGAAAGATTTGATTCTTTGTTTGTGTTGAATAGGGTCCGAAACTACTGGACCGATTTCAAAAAATTTTTCACCATTAGAATGCTACATTATAGTAATATAGGCTATTCTCACGGGATCAGGACTTACTCGGGTGAAACCGCGCGGCGATGCTTCTTGTATATAAATATATAACCTCACTAATAAAAGGGCGGTGTATCCTGGCACAGATATAATGAACAATAATTTTTAGTAAAAGAAGTCATTTTACAATTGTCATCATCTTAGCGCGGTTCCTTTTTCCTACCAGATCTTACCAAGGAAATACATCTTACTCTTATCATATTTAAAAAAAGTTATGAAAACGAAAATTTTAAGACTAAGTAACTGTCCTTGAATTATTACGGAGTAACATATAAATCGCTTCAGCGCTAATACTGAGAAAGATAAACTTCTGTGTAAGTACATCGCTTACTCAATTTACAATAGTTACTTTTTATTTTTTCAACTACTTATAATAATAAATATTGGACCACGTATTTAATTTACGGCATCGTTAAAATTCAGACATCCCCCCATCCTGTCACGTCTGTCTGTCCGCGGTCCGTTCTACTAATCAAAGAGATACGTGGGGAAACTTCCCTCGCGCCATTGCCCATGTTGGACCACGATGAAGAATTCCAGCCCAGCCGCCCGCACATAACTGCCCCTGGAAAAGGAGTTTATAGCTTTCTGTATTCTTAGTATTAATAGTCTTAAAAATGACTTAAAACTTTCACTCTTACACGCGAAATGTGTATAAATATTGCAAAATTAATTCCTAAATACACACACCCACTGCGAACAACACGCATAAAAAAACAAATCAACTGTTCAAACTTTCGAGCCGTATATCACGGACATACCTATTATCACACAAAAGTAAGGTACGAGCGTCTGTTAGTGTAGGCTGTACGGGTGTACAACAGTGCACGCCACTGATAAAAAAAATAAAACAAAAATGTATAAAAAGTGTTTTTTTTTACGATCAAGTGTTAGAACCGTGGCGTGTGTGTGACAGTGAACTACTTTTTGAGTAATATTTATTTAATAATAATAAATAAATAACGAAAGTTCAAATATAAAGAAAGCGACACTGAAACTTTTTTAAAATAAAAATGAAGATATTTATTGTGTTTCTTCTAGTCAGTTTAATGGGTAAGTAAAGCGTACTTTTGAATTAAATAGATGTGGTAAATATTTAGTTACTAAAAGTATGAGTAAACAATTTTAAAGATTTGCAACTCCATTACATTAATTAAAAAGTTGACTTAGGTTTCTGTCGAGTGTAGGTACACAAACGATATGGTGATGTTTGTTTTCACGTTATCTAAATTAAGTTAAAATATATTCTTCAATTTAGATGAACGTTAATTTCTTTTTCTAAATGAATATAGCTGAATAGGTTTTTACCGGGTATCTATACGCATAATTATGGCGGGAAAATCTTTACGAACTATATTAACCAAACCTATTAAACCAATATAAAAACCAAACCAATCCTATTATCTTTATGAATAACAGAAAATTGTGCCAGTATTTCACTTGAAAATATCTTTTAACCACGTAAAATATTAATAACATTCGATATTCACAAAAGCACAGATGAAAAAGAATTCAACATAGGTGTACCAACCTACTCCTTATCAGTCTTTTAAACGGGGTATAGACTGTCAAGACAAACCAGCTTTTTTTTTCAAAATAGTACTTAAGTTCTACGTAAACTTGTAAGCATTGCTCAACTATGATGTCATAGTTTTTCGTCAAATCATTTACTTATAGTGTTTGATTAAGTAATAAAAATAACGAAAGTGAGAAAATAACAATAAAGGAAATATTTAAACCTATTTCAATGTCTTTTATTCAATGAACTCTGTTAAATTCCATGCCGCGACCATGGTTAAAAAGTATAAAGTAAGTAATGTAAATAATAAAATAATATCAAATAAATCGCAATAGAATCCGTTAAAATAGTTTTATTTCAATGTGTGATATTCGCGTAAACTACCGATAATAAACGATTTATTCTGATTATAGAAAACTAGGTACGCAATTTTATGCTTATTTATGGTTACCATTTGTAACTAATGCAAATAAATACCTTCTAAAGCAATACTTCGTGTTGAAACAATAACTGATACTCAATTTTAGTGACAATCACATGAATTTTCTTACACATCTTGAAGTTTTGTTCGTCAGAACATTTTACTAATATTACTAGTTTGTCTTTATGTATGGATGATTGTTACTCTTTCATGCAAAAACGGCTGAACGGATCTAGTTGAAATTCGGTACAGGAATAGAATAAAGTCTGCAATAACACATACACACATACTTTTCTGGAATAGTTTCCTTTCGATGGTGAAAGTAGACAAAAATTTCAGAACAACGCCATAATGTATTCAATGTTTTTCCTTTTTGTTTAAATCAAAATCCGAATTTCAATATATATCTATAGCATTACTTTCTTATTGAAAGTAAAAGTATAAATGATTAAACAAAAAAGAAAAATAGTAATTCATCACCATTTTTTTTACGTAAAGAAGAACCGTCAAGTAGAACGTAAAAAGAATGAATAAAAAAAGCCGGTAACCCTGGCGTTATTCTTTCGATGGCTTACCCGGGGTGCCCGGCAGTGGACACTTGGGCAGGACACCGTGCGGTTTTAGTCGGTTCATGCCCGACATAGCCACCCCCGCTGGCCGGCGCCGGGGGGGTATCCGAAGGGATTTCCACGCGTAAACAAAAAAGGACTGGAAGCGATATTGCGGAGTTTGTAAAGAACTCTAACAGTAAGATACCGAATTACGTTATTTACTTTTAAATCTTTTTGCAGATTCATCATTATAAATTTTTTTTTTTTCAAAATTTACAAAAAATAAATAAAAAAAAAACAAAATCTAATTGAAAACGAAATCAAAGTATGAGTGATTCTAAGTACGTTTTTCTTTCTACTCGAAATGAAAGCATGCGTTTTGAATATGTAGTGTTACAGAATACGGCCCCTAGTTTCAAAATTCTTAAAAGCAAAAAAAAATCTGGGTGACCGAACATTGCTTGGTTTTTTTCAGACGTTTTCAAAAAATCCTAAGCTAGATCGATTTATCACCCCCGAAATACTAAATTACTACTACTAAATTTCAAGAAAATAATAATTTTAAAAAAATATACAAGAATTGCTCGTTTAATGTGCTTACTACTTGTACTTAACCTAACATAGACCTGTAAGCACGATATGATAGCAATTCAAATCAAAAAAAAAAAACAACAAATCTTTTCTTCCTTCCTTCAGTTCATTACTCTAGCCATATTCTTTACTTGTCGCCGAACTTATTGCGTCCACCAGATACTTTTATAGACTGCTACTATTTCCTACCTACTGGATATTTCCTGAACCATATATCAAAACCTCTTCTATATTACCAAAAGAGTGAAGTTCAAAATAAATAAAAATGAATCGCTGTTTGTAAACGTAAGCGTGTTTTCTTTTAAATTATTAATTATTATTGATTTGGTACTTTTTTTTAATATTTATTACATTATCATCGATCCTTGATAAGCGTGCAAGATTTCAAATCAATCTCTCAATTTGAAATGCTCAAAAATTGAGTTCAAATATTCCGTTACATACAAAGCTAATAAAACCGTGATAATAACAAAAAAAATATCATCGTGCAAAATTTCAAATCAATCCGACGCGCGTTTTAAAGTGTTCCAAAATTCGAGTTCAAATTTAAAACGTTACTTACAAACATACCAAGCTAATATTTTTTTATAATCTTGTTTCAGATCTCAGTCTACAAGCAGAATGGTCGTACGACTGTAAGTTTTTTTTTTTCACTTATCTCACATTTTACATCACTAATAGACGAAGGCATTTACACACGGCCAAAAAATATCTGTGCATGTTTACGTGTTTATTCGTTGGTGCACCTCCCCAGGTAACTCTATGGTCATGTATACATGTAGTCACGCCCGTTACCATAGAAAAGTTAGACAGAGGTGAATAAACGGCTTAGTATCAGTAGTCCGATTAAATAGTCCGATGATCGAACTACTGAGACTTTTTCGGCTCAGTAGTCCGATGATGCAGATGATTATAAATCATCGGACTACTGAGTCTTTTAGTCCGATTCGACATTCCGAAATAAGAAATGGATGCAGTAGTATTAACAAACGCTCTGTTGGGGTCACAGTTCTAACCTAACTTAACCCAGAAGCGCCGAAACCACTAGTTCGGAAAGTTGGATTTCGATAACGTGACTTGTTAATACTACTGCATCCATTTCTTATTTCGGAATGTCGAATCGGAAGACTCAGTAGTCCGATGATTTATAATAATCTGCATCATCGGACTACTGAGCTGAAAAAGACTCAGTAGTTCGATTATCGGACTATTTAATCGGACTACTGTTACTAAGTTGAAACCCACATTTCACCTATCTCTAGATTAGAACCCACACAGGGGGTGGGCCCCTAGGGTATTATCATGTTGATACAGCTAAATACAAAAATTAAACACGATCAAATCCAGACTCAAACCTGGATTTTAACTGAGAAAGCAGGTGGTGAACACTATAATTAAAAAAATACAAAATCTATTCGATTCTATAGATGGAGACGAACAAAGTTGAGAGGAGAGATGCAAAGCATAGTTTTAATAAATCCACACCGTTTCTTTTTAATCAGTAATCAGTTTAGTTCATTAACAGATAATACAAAAGACAATACCTAAATGATTATGCTCTACCATAGAGTATTATAGAGTATATGAGTACTAATAACCTAAATTACTAGTAGGTATTCCCCCTTACTACTGTGTTAGGAGTCGGTTCACGTCAGTAGTGAAATGGCCAGGATTCAAACCCTGGACCACTCGATCGTAGATTCCTTATCCTTAAACACCAAGCTACCTATACTTACACACCGGTAATTAGTAAAAAAACAGTCAATAAAAAAAGTTAAAATGTAAATAAGAATGTCAGTGAATTATTAGACGATTTCTGCATATACCCACTTCAATTCATTCCTTTTCGCTTTAATGGAATCGCACCCCACACAGCACACTTCTGTGGGTCCGACGTGAGTGAGGGACAGTTAAGAACTCCTCCTTATCTATGTCCATTGACAGTCAAAATAATTTATGCTAAGGATAGATCCTTCTCTTGTCATCTTATTATCCTTACAATTCAAATATTATACGGCAAATTAAAGACGGCCTTTGTGGTGTAGCGGTAGTGCATTCGACTGCTTCATCAGGAGGCGTATCTTCGATTACCGTTCAGTGCAAATATTTGTATGCATGAATATGTCTATTTGCATTGGTCTGGGTGTTTATATGTATAATATGTATGCATTTGCAAAAAAAGGGATATATGCGGCTAAATAGTATATTTAGCCGCATATATCCCTTTTTTCTGGAACCCATAACACAAGCTAGTTAAACTATGCTTGTTTTGGGTCTAAAAAGCGCTGTGTAGAATGTCGTAATAATTACCGTTAATATTATGATACGACATAGGTTTAAATATTACTCAGCGTCAAAAGTAAAATATCTATATATATTATATATATAATTATTATATATATTGTGAGCCTACTATGTAGTTAAAGAGCATTTTCATTGCTAAATATATATATATATATATTCAGACGCACTTCTTCTAACATACGGCCGTGTTGGTAGCAATTAATATCGGTTTTAATAAGAAATCCAATAGCTCTCAAAGTTTTCTCGTACCCTGCTGTGTATCTTTTAGTTGTTTTTTTTTGCGAACTTGATACACTGATAATAGATACGTACAAATGCGGTGTCTGTAGTGAGTTATTAACGGAGGGGGCACACAGCGCATCATGTAACTTTACGATGCATTTTCACTGTGGTGGTGTCAACGAAAGCAGCTACAGGAGGTTGGGTGACCGTAAGCAATCATGGCGCTGCGTCGAATGCAAACAGGCAGGTAATATCATACCTGTCTCACTAAGATTACCCATGTCAGAATCGGACTCCGCAGTCCTACAGGAAATACGTGCACTGTCCTTGAAGTTTGCTGGGTTAGAAAATATGAAGGAAGAAATCATGGCTCTGAGGAATGAATTCGCGGAACTCAAAACCTCCCTGACTAGTCAGTACAAAGAAGTTATGAAGGAAGTTACTGGCAAAATGAAGGCCATGGAACAACGCCTAGTCCAAGTTGAGAAGGTTCAAGGCCAAGTTGAACAAATGCAACTTGAATGGACAAATTGGAGGATGAGAACAACAATAAAGATCAATGGTCACGGATGAATAATGTTGATGTTAAGGGAATACCACACACTAGTAATGAGAACTTATCCGAAATATTAACCAAAATTAGTAGTCAAATCAATTATCCTATCTTGAAAAATCAAGTAAACATCATCACTCGGGTACCAAACGAAAAAAACCGCATAAAAACCATCATAATCTGTTTCAGCCAGCGTTACGTAAAGGAAGACTTTATAGCAGCCGCCAGGCATGAACTCAAAACCTTACTTCTGACGCCAGCTAAAATTGAATTAAGTGGCAACCATAAAATATTTATCAATGACCACCCAACGATTAGAAACAAGATATTATTGTCCAAAACTAAGAAAGTTGCAGCTGAAATGGATTTTCGTTACGTCTGGGTCAAGAATGCGAAGATATACGCAAGGAAAAACGATACCTCGCCGATAATGATGGTCAAAACCGACAAAGATGTAACAAAGATAATTTAAAGTACTTGCTAATGATATTCTTTACAAATGTTACTGCATACTCCCCAGTTAAATTATTATATTTCCAATCCGAAGCAAAAAAGTTTGAGAATCATAGTAACATGTGTGCTAGTTGCGTTTTCCTATTGGTTTTGTGTCACTGAACTGTGCTCTCAGTTAAACTAATGAATTCTAATATTTTCAATAATACAACTTGTCACAGGTATTTCAACTCAAATACGGTATATTTTTCCGAGTACACGGTATCCACTTATGATTATTTGCTCTGAGCTTTATCTCAATACCGGTCGTTGCCTATTGTGTCCTTTCGCAACATATGTTTTTATGCAGTAATTTCTATCGAACACTGTGTATTGCTGTGCCTTTTTTTTTTTTTTTTCGTGCGGAAATCCCTTCCGATACCCCCCCGCCTGCCAGCGGTTATGTCGGGCTTGAACCGACTAAAACCGCACGCCGTCTCGGGTCTTCAGACGCCGGGGTGTAAGGTTACCCATAGAGCATATCCCTCGCACCCGACTGACCCTGGGCCATCTCACCACTAACAGCATCGCTCATCCTGTCTCCTCTGAAAGCAGAGGAGTACGGAGAGCGAT
Source organism: Cybosia mesomella (assembly GCA_946251805.1). Lineage (NCBI taxonomy): Eukaryota > Metazoa > Arthropoda > Insecta > Lepidoptera > Erebidae > Cybosia > Cybosia mesomella. The sequence goes on from OX276400.1 coordinate 3,895,065, forward strand.
GTGTTCCCGCCACGTTGGGTATTGGCCGACGATCAATGCCAACCCTATGAAGGGGAAGCCATTGACCGCCGCCCAGGGTGTACCGGCCGCTCCGATTCCTTTCCCCCCGGACTGCAGCGGGATCGGAATCGGAAAGACACTCGAGGAGGTTACCCAACACACACCCCTGTATTGCTGTGCCTATTATTTAATTCGTCTACTACCTACCTTAAGCATTTTCAAAGTCACAATAATGATTTAAATATGATTTTTTTCTTTTTTCTACTTATATCTAAATTATTTTTGCTCCATTTTAATACACTCAATAATTATTTGACTATAGTTACAAATGGTTATGGCTGCGCTTAGAATTTAGTACCAGAATGTGCGTGGCTTGCGTACGAAAACGGATAAATTATTACGAGGTGTGTGTCTTAGTTCTTACGATGTTATTATAATTACGGAAACGTGGCTGGACGATAGTTTTTATAGCAGTGAAATGTTCGATGGACGATATCTTGTATGGAGACGTGATCGTGACTATTCCCGAACCGGTCAAAAATATGGTGGTGGTGTTATAATAGCGGTGAAACATGAACTCTCAATTGTTGAGAGGCGGGACTGGCGAAGTTCTGCTGCGGATATTTGGGTATCATTAATCCTCAAAAGGTCCAAATCACAGGTAAGTTATAACTTACATATATGTGCACTTTACTTGTGTAGGGAGAATCTAGGTAATTCATATAGTACTCAGTTATGTAATTTCACAGATAACCTCAATAATTTAGTTTTAACCCATCCACTTGACAATTTTTTCTTAGTAGGTGATTTTAACTTCGCTGACGAAGTTGAGTGGTCTCATGGGGACATAAATAGTAACTTTTTAATCCCTCAAAATATTTCATCCCCATAAACCCATTGGTACAGCCTATTGATTCGTATCACAAGCCGGTAATTATTGATATGCTCAAACTCACTGACAAATGATAAACCTACGCAACGCTATATCTTCTCGAAGGGCGATTATGAGGCTATAAAATGTGAGCTTGATTTGGTAAACTGGACTCAATTATTAATGACATCTAGTTTAGAGGATACTGTGTCTTAATTCTATAGTTTATTGTACGGGTTACGAGATAAACACATCCCTGTTAAATCTTTTAAAAAGTCCTCTTATCCTCCTTGGTACACCCGTGCACTAGTGAAAGTTATTAAAGAAAAACATAAATTTCACAAAAAATATAAACTAGGACGGTTACCAACTTCGCAATCAACCCAAACAATAGGTCAACGTGACCGGTCGACTTTTTCCATTGATTTTGTTTTTCGGTGATTATTCCTCGATGGTAAGACCGATCTGGACATTCGACCCCTTACGACACTCAGTAATGTCTACTTGATCACCGTGGCACATTTGGTCGAGATCGGTCAAACGGTCTCGGAGAAGTATCATTTCTTTGAAATGCAACTTTGAAACCAAAGACGCTTCGCTCGCCTTCGACTCGCTACTCTTAACAATACAATAATATAGCAGATTATAATTCGTTCTCTGTACTTCGTCGCAGAGCTGTTGACTTACAAAAACGTGTCATGATAAATATATGGAAAATATTGAAACTTCCATTGTAAAAAATCCGAAATTCCACGTTTCCCAAGGTGATGCACTACCGCGATACTACTGTGAACACCAGCGAGGATATTAGCAACCTATTTGCCAGTTATTTTCAATCCACCTTCTTAGTACCTGAACCAACAGCTGGTGACATATGCACTGCCGGTGAAAAAGTTAATAATACTGCTGTGTCGGTTAGCACAGTTGACATAAATCATTCCCGCATATTGAAGCTACTCAAATCATTGGATATCACTAAATCTGGTGGACCTGACCTAATACCTCCAATATTTATAGTCAGCTGTGCTGCCAGTCTTGCTGAACCTATATGTATTCTATTTATGCGTTCTCTCTCTGAAGGCATAGTTCCACAGATCTGGAAGTCTGCATTCGTAACCCCGGTGAATAAAAAAGGTGAACAAGCTAATATAGAAAATTATCGACCTATATCGAAAATATGCCTATTTTCTAAAGTACTGGAGCGTATTGTTCACACTGACCTGTACACGGCCCTCAAGTCCAGTATTGGAGACGAGCAGCACGGCTTTGTTAGAAACCGCTCAACTACGTCTAACTTACTTCTGTCACATGAATTTATCACAAATGGCATGACTCAAGGACAGACTGATGTAGTTTACACGGACTACAGCAAGTGTTTTGATCGTATTCCAGTAACCATCGAGTGCTTCTAGATAAGTTAATGCTTGCTGGAATACACGGAGACCTGTACCGATGGTTTGCTTCTTACATAGAGAACAGAACACAGGCTGTAGTTCTTCATGGTTACACTTCCGGTTGGAGCTCTGTCCCATCAGGTGTTCCCCAGGGCTCCATTCTCGGTCCCTTATTATTCACTCTGTTCATTGCAGATATTAAACAGTGTTTCCATCATTCTTACGTTTTACTTTATGCCGACGATATGAAAATTCATAAAGTCGTGCGAGACATTTCAGATGCGCATGAGTTGCAAAGTGGCCTGCATACGTTTGAGAGGTACTGTAATCGAAATATGCTTCAATTAAATGTGTCTAAATGCTTTCTCATAACATTTTCGCGTCGCACATCTCTCATAGATTATAAATACACCCTAAATAATGAAATAATTAGTAAGGTGAACAGCACTCGAGATTTAGGGATCATACTAGACAGCAAGCTGCTTTTCGATGAACACATCAGCAACATCGTCAAAAAGCTTCTAAAGCTCTAGGATTTATACTACGAGCCACGGCTTGCTTTAAAACACTTAAACCAGTTAAAATATTGTATTGTTCTTTCGTACGTAGCCATTTGGAGTACGCATCCCAGGTCTGGAATCCTCAGTATGAGATCTCTAAGTCTCGTATTGAAAGAGTTCAAAGAAAATTTCTTCATTGTCTTGACTATAGGGCACAGCAATACTCAGTTGACTACGAACATTGTTGTAGAAGATACCACTTCTTACCGCTGGAAATAAGATGCGATATTGGTGGCATATGCTTGCTTTTTAATATAGCAAACAACAAAATTGACTGTCCGCAGCTCTTGGCCAATATGTCATTACGCACCAACCTATTAGGCCTTCATCAGCGGCCGATATTAGATGTTCCGTTGGCTTCTACCAACTACAGGTCAAATACCTTCTCTATAAGAAGTGCAAGTAGTTTTAATAAACTACCACGGTACCTTGATATTGACTTGTTCAGCACTAGTGTAGCGACAGTTAGGCGGCTCTTAGCCAACTCATATTTCGACAGCAAAGGCACCGACCGTTTGGTAAGGATTACACAATTAAATTAATTAACACTCTTACTGGTTATTGTTTTGCTTCTTTACTTACTAATTACTCAGGTACCTAATTTTGTACCGATATTCTTTTTGTTTTTTTACCTATATGTGGAGGCTTGTAAATAGCAATTTGGTAATATTTATTGCTTGAAATTAAGTTGTTAATTAGCCTGTAAGCCTTCTATAAAATAAAATAAATAAAAATAAATATTTAGCAATGAAAATGCCCATTTAACTACTTAGTAGGCTCAAAATATAAATAATACAAATACAATTTAAATAATCTTATAAATAATTTGTACTATCGTCATCTAATTTTGATGCTGACTGTACGCGAGTGGTGTGGTTGGAAAATTGATATAATAACGCAAAAGCTTAAAGGGTGATACACCATCCGACAGTAAATATTAACTTATGACTTTGACCAGCGCATATTAGAGTGCCCGGTTGTCGACGTGCTTACGTGTGACCGATCGACGTTATCTTCTTCTTCTTTAGCCTTAATCGACCAAATATTTGCTGTAGGCCTCTTTTTTTTAATATTCGTTTCGTCAATTGACTGCACCCCGCTGGATGGTGAGAAGGTTGAGTGAAGTCCAGAAGATATGGTCCACCATCCCAGATGCTGGCGATCCTAAAGTTGTAGCCCCCTACCTTGACGGCCTGAAAATATGCTTTTTTACGCCCCACTTGAAGAACCCGGGATTGTAAGAAGAAGGAAACACTTGCGCGGGCAGAGCATTCCAGCTATCTTTATCGTGCGACAAAGGAAGGTAGCACCGAACCGCTGAGTTCGGGACCGTATGGTTTCCACCGTGTGCGGATGGCATCGCAGTCCAGCACGTGTTGTTCTGGATCGAAATGGAGAAGGTGGGATTAGTTGAAAGATCTCCTCAGAACACTCGCCGTAGTAGAGGCGGTAAAATACAGCCAGAAAGGCAATGTCTCTACGCAGCCGCAGAGGTTCTAAGCTATTAGTAATCTCAGGACTCCCAATGATACGGATGGCACGCCGCGCGCCGCTGCAATCTGTTGAGAGCGTCTAACAATGATCAACGGAATATTGATGTTAATACCTGTACACTAAAAAATTCACTACAGAGGCACTATTCCATATTAGGTATAAGAATTAAAATTTATTGATTTTAACGGGTGATATTTTAAGCTTTTGGTTTTTAATTTACAAGAAAAACACAGGAGAATTGTAAAAAATGTAAAAAAATATTGGGTGTTCAACAATAATATATATAGCAAATAATGCAAATAATTCAGACATGATAATAATTAATATGATGATGCTAATTTATAGACATAATAATATAAGACATATATAATATTAATAACAATGATATATTTATAGACATTTACATTTATTAAAGATATTATCTATTTAGTATTATTGACAGTGCATGATATTTTTTATTTTTACTATTTTATTTTTTATGAAGAATTGTGAATTATTCATTTTAAAAGTGTAATATGTGTGCATATAGTCTCACTTACCAGCAATTGCGAATATGAGGATGCGATTTAATGTCAACTATCACCAATATGTAACCATATTCTTTTGTGAGCCAATAAATGATATGATTTGATTTGATTTGAACAGAAAACAAAAGAATAATTTTGAACTAAAATGCTTTTTATATTTCATATTCATTGGAGAAATAAGTTGGAGAAACGTTTCAAAAGTTTGACAGATAAATTACCGCTCACGGGCTAAAGTTCGTCTATTATTCTAAATATTAATTTTAAATGCAAAAGTTTGTTTGTTCGCTACTAAATCTCGCGAAAACGGCTGGATATATAGAGATATATACCCTATAGAGAAGCATTTTACAACACTTAATTTTACTTCAAAACACTCCTAGGTGCGCTCATTACTAATTCTAAATGTAGCCTATATTAAGCCTTATAATGTTACCTGTCTGCCAGTGAAAGTCACGGCAAAATTGGCCCAGCTGTAATAAATAAATAAATAATAAATATCCTACGACATTCTACACAGCGCTTTCTAGACCCAAAGTAAGCATAGTTATAAGCATAACACAAGCTTGTTAAGCTTGTGTTATGGGTTCTAGAACGCGGATAAACATACTTACATATTTTTTTTTTTGTAAATACATACAAATTATACAAAGAAACACCCAGACCAATGCAAATAGGCATACAAATATTTGCACTGAGCGGGAATCGAACCCGCGCCCTCTGTCGTAGCAGTCGAATGCACTACCGCTACGCCACAGAGGCCGTCAAAGATTAGAAAAAAAATAAAGATTACTTAATTCAAACAGAAAGACAGGCAGACAATAATTTTAATAATCGCTTTTTTGTTACTTGTATCTGTCTTACATACGAGCTCATACGCATTAATTCTGTTATTTTAATATTACAAACAGACACTTTAATTTTATTTATTTGTGTAGATGGGATGTTATTTTATTGATTTTAAATAATAAAAGAAAATATACGGCTATTTTTATTAACTATTTTATTATACTGAAGAACGAAACATTAGTGTTTCGAGTAGGTCACTTCTAGATGGTGCTGTCCAAGGGCTCAGCCAAGTTTTTGTTTTGGGTGTTAAGAAAATAAAACCGGCCAAGTGCGAGTTGGACTCGCCCATGAAGGGTTCCGTAGCAGCAAGTAAAATTTTTATATGTGAGTTGAATAAATGAAAGGTAAATTGCGGTTTACGATTTATGACGTATTAAAAAAAAACACAAAAACTTCTAACTAGATCTCGTTCAAACCAAATTTCGATGGAAGTTTACATGGTAATGTACATCATATATTTTTTTTAGTTTTATCATTCTCTTATTTTAGAAGTTACAGGGGGGGGGGCACATTTTACCACTTTGGAAGTGTCTCTCGCGCAAACTATTCAGTTTAGAAAAAAATGACATTAGAAATCTAAATATCATTTTTGAAGACCTATCCATAGATACCCGACAAGTATGGGTTTGAAGAAAAAACATTTTTGAGTTTCAGTTATACGTGGGGCGCACTATAAGTTTCCGGAATGAATATGAAAAAATACTATTAAAGGTACAAAATTAATTTATTGTTTTTCAAAATAATCTCCCTTGGCGTATGCACTTTTTCATTCGATCAAACCAGTTTTGAAAACTTTTGTGCCACTCCTCTGTGGTGACCTCTGAAACGTGTTTTTCATACTCCTCGACAGCCTCTTCTGGTGATGAAAATCGTTGGCCACGTAATTGGTTCTTAATTTTTGGGAACAGATAAAAGTCACAAGGTGCCAGGTCGGGACTGTATGCAGGATGACTCATGAGTTCTACATTTTTCGCCTTCAAAAAGTCGTTTGTCTGTCTGGCCGTGTGAGAACTAGCATTGTCGTGGTGCAGGATGATACGGCGTTTACGGTTATTTTTACGGAGTTCGTCAATAACTTCCGGCAAACAAATGGTCGTGTACCAGTCACTATTCACAGTACGACGATTTTCTAAAGCAACAGTAGCCACGTGTCCAGTTTTATTAAAAAAAGAAGCAATCATCCGCTTAGATGCACTTTTCACGCGCGCCACTTTGGTTGGTTTCGGCTCATCTTGAAAGACCCATACGCTCGATTGCTGCTTTGTTTTGGGATCGTAGCAATAAATCCATGTTTCGTCACCTGTTACTATGTCCCACACCAAATTTGACGCACCTTCGTTGAATCTGGTAAGCATGGCACTGCACCAAGTGACGCGGTCCGTTTTTTGATCCTCGGTCAAGTTATGTGGGATCCACCGCGAGCACAGCTTTCTCACACCCAAATGTTTGTGTAGGATTGATTGTATTTGACTCATGCCTATTTCTAAGGATGCGCGAATTTCATGGTAGGTCACATGCCTGTCTGTTTCAATCATACGGCGCACAGCATCGATGTTTTTGTTGGTCACAGCGGTGGACGGCCGACCATCGCGAGATTCGTCACTGAGATTGATACGACCACGCTTGAATTCTGCAAACCAGCTATAAACAGTTGTCTTGCATGGAGCTTCATCGCCAAAAGCTGTTTCAAGCCGAGCGATGCTCTGTTGAGCCGTCAAATTACACTTAAAATCGTAGAAAATCATACTACGAAAATTTTCCCGAGTTAAATCCATGTTGATGCAGACACACAATTTTTTAAATGGCGCCACAAGGTAAAAACAAAAGACAGTCAGATGAAACAAACTGTATTCTACAGCCAAAGAGTTCTATTTTCAAATGTTGTAATAAATTTTTAAATATTGTTTATGTAAGTGGCCAGTTCCGGAAACTTTTAGTGTAACCTATGTAAGTATGGGGAACCCCCAAAACTTATTGTTTTTCTTTCTATTTTTTGCCATTTGGCAACGGAACCCTAAAAACAACAACATGTGAATAAAAACAAAAGGTTGATTTGTAGGCAGGTAGGTATAAAAAAGTTAAGAAATCCAACGGCAGTCGCCCCTGCAAATATAATAGTTCTGGAGGACCTAGAAGACACAACGCTAAAATAACCTGCCGTGCTTCTCATGGACTCTCAATGGCGTCCGAGCACCAATATACAGTCGCAATCAAAGCTCACAATTAGAAACCCGTGCGGAGCGCGAACGTGTGGGCCGCCACCGCCTCCTTCTGCGAGCAAGTACTGCTCGAGAAGTAGGCGGCGGAGTGGCGGAGCTCATGGACGACCTCCGTCCTCCATGAACGCAGGCCTGCGGGTGGCAGGTGAGGCCGCCTGACACTCCAGCAGAGTCAGGTCCTTCCCGGAGCAAGATGGGGACCGGGGACGGAAACCGGAGATGGCCCTGGGTCAGTCGGGGTGCGAGGAAATGCCTTATGGGCCACCTTACACCCCTTACATCTGAAGACCCCAGATTTACGTGCGGTTTTAGTCGTTTAGAATCCGACATAACCATCCCCGCTGGCCGGCAGAGAGGTATACGGGGGATTTCTGCACGAACAAAAAAAGGGTACGCTCTCCTAGTCGTACTTTTATTAGTTTATTTTGCCTTTGATAGGAGCGACTGCCGTCTAAAGCCTCTAAAGCCTGCATCAGGGCCTCGTCCGCCAATCAGCATGTACGGTTGGCCTGGGCCCCAAAGATTTCGGTGGGGTCTTGTTTTTTGAAAGTGAGGCCACAAATCTGTTGTGGCTTACCTAATATGAACATGTGATAGGTCTTCTCCTAATAGATAGAACGGCACGTTCTTAACCGCCCGATTAAGAAAGTGGCCTCAAAATGAAATTAAACAACTGAGGGTCAATTCTCGTAAAAAATACAGTCTAGATTCGATTAAAACTCAGTTCAGTCGTCAGTATGTATGTAAATACTAATTCTAGAAACATGTCGGATATCTATTCACTTATCAGGTATAGGTGTGGTTCTATCAAACATTCTATTAGTCAACGAAAGTTTACTATGGAATTATCAAGACTGCACAGTATTCTAATTATTATAGTCCTTAAAATATAGCTTGATCTCTGTGACAGTTAAAGTATATTAGAAACCGAAATTTTTTAATATTCCCCCTAACCCATCCAGCTAAGCTTAATTGCTTGTGTTAGGAGTGGGTTCACGTCGGTAGTGTAACGGCCAGGATTCGAACCCGCGACCTCTCTATCGTAGGCCAGGTTAACCACTAAGCTACCGACGCTTTAAGTTATCACTAGTGCTGTGACGTTACGACGTAGTCCGTATTTTTTGTCGATAAAACTCTTTATTTTTCGTGTAACGTGAATTTTTGACGACCTAATTAGTTCAATCTTCCCTGTGAGTGAGGCCCATTTTTTTTTTAAATATTGAATACATCAATATGGCTTTACCTCACCTGATGGTAAGCTAAAGGTAAAGTCTCTGGAATGGGGGTCACCACTACAGACACCGACAAGGCTACAATGGTGGCCCTCAGCTTGACGCCTCATCCGATGCTTTGGGAACTTTGCAGACCCGGGACTGTAGAAAGAAGGAACCACAAAATACAAAATGCAAATCAACACATTGCATTAGAGGAAGTTTAAAAGTTCTGGTGGTAGAAATTTGATGACACAATTTGTAACAAAATTCGGCCGGATGAGTTCCACCGTGCACGATTGCGAAAAACCCTCCATAGTAGGTAATCCAATTTCGGTTTCATTGCGTTCAGGGGTCAGCAAGTGCATAGCCGGGCAGGGGGGTTGTGGTCGCAGCACTAGTGGAACCGGTGGGTGTCACGCGGTGCTGCGACGACTATCCTCTTCTGATGAGGCCGTCAAGCTGAGTGCCACCATTGTTAACATGGTACGTGTATGTAATGGTGACACTCTTTCCTGAGACTTTACCTTCAGCTTACCATCAGGCGAGGTGAAGTCAAATTGACGTGTCCTAAATATTAAAAAAAAAAAGTTGCAGCAGTGAATGAAAAGTTCAGTAGCGAGCGGATGTCATTGTGTGAAAATATTATAATCATACCAAAGCCTTCGCGGCGGCGATTATTCATTTAGGCAAAGAGCGCCAATAGACGTTTCGAAAGAAAAATAACAAAAGTGGGATCTAATTTGAATTGCGGACGCGCTTAATTAGAAGTTTACGACTGCAGTAATTGAATTATGGTCATTAACATCCTGTATTCGCGTACAAGGTTCGTGAATCTCATTTTAAAGTAGTACTTGATCGTCGTTAACAAAATCATAATCACAGCGTTAGCCCAAGTTTTATCCACAACGGACACTTGGGGAGGACACCGTGCGGTTTTAGTCGATACACGACATAACCACCCCCGCTGGCGGGCGGGGGGGTACCCGAAGGGATTTCCGCACGTTAAAAAAAAAAAGAAGCTTGCACATTTTTACTTTTTGCAGAAAAGACTGCCGTTTGACATTGTTGTGCTGACCCGGGATTAAGGGATTACAAAAATGTGTGTGTGTGTGTACTTATTCTTATGCACACATAAGAAGTTATACTTCTTGAATGCAACATTTCTGACATTTTGGATTAAGTATATGAAATAATACTTTTTTGTGAATACGTTCTACTCTTTTGATAGTACTTTTCATTAAAAAAAAACATCTTTTTTTTTATGTCGTACGTAATTTTTTAACGGATGAATATAATTAACTAAAATAGTTATCAATAATTTTAGGTTTTCAGATTTTTTCCTTTTTAAACGCCTCATAGTCTACCTTGGTGTCAAATATCAACTTTCTAGGTCTTCTGGAAGTGGTTTAGGTTATATGGTGATGGTTTTTCGTGACGTGTGTGTGTGTGTGTGTGTGTGTGTTGTGTTAAAGAAGGGTACGTGACTTGTATCCACAATATTAGTCTGCCCAAAAGCTTCTTAAGCCCAAAAATATAGAAGTGTTGGGCTATATATAGGTATACAATATAGGTGTACATACATACATAAAGTCACGCCTCTTACATATTGACGTAGGCAGAGTTAACTAGATAACTAAAGTGCTGAATGTATCGTACACAGATGAAACGCAATGGCCAGGTATCTGCAGAACGGGCGTCCAGCAATCGCCCATCAACATCATGACACAAACAGCTGTACTGGATTTTAACCACGACCACATCAAAGGACCCCTTGTATTCCGAGGCTATGGGAACGTTAAACTTCAGGGAGAAAATAATGGACACACCCGTAAGTTCATAGACTTTAATCTATGCCAACTAATATTATAAAGAGAGAGGTCGAATTTTCATGGTTTATATGTTTGGGTTACCCCAAACATATAAACCACACCTAATACATGTTGGGTTCGAAACTGCAGAAGTAAACATAACTTGATCTATTCCGAATTTAACGCGGGCGAAGACACGGGCAACAGCTAGTTGTAAGCTAAAGCTGAATTTTTCTGAAGAAGTCTTTTGACGTAACCTACATAGTAAAAACCCTAGAAAACATTAATACCTTTTTTTTTGTGCGGAAATCCCTTCGGATACCCCCCCCCCCCCGCCGACCAGCGTGGGCGGTGATGTCGGGATTGAACCGACTAAAACCGCACGCCGTCTCGGGTCTACAAACGCCGGGGTGTATGGTTACCCATAGAGCATATCCCTCGCACTCCGACTAACCCTGCGCCATTCACAGTGTCCCCTCTGATAACAGCAGAGGAGCGACCACTCCCGCGGGCCTTGCAGGCTCGCCATACTCCGACCCCCTCGTGCAATGGGGTCAGCTGGCCCTGAAAAGGGCCGGTTGGTCAGACTCTTGGCCGTTGACGTTGACGCCAGCTACTCCAGAGGAGCAATCAATGATGCGTCATCGCCTACGTTGCCCAAAAAAACATTAATACCTAAAAAAAGAGCAGAGAACTACAGTCTTTCTATGATACTAATAGGTTCCTTTTAACAGTGGAATGGGGTGGAGATGACTCTGATGTGCAGCCGGTGCTGTCTGGTGGTCCTTTGAGTGGTAACTACACGTTCTTGCAGTTCCATCTTCACTGGTTGTCGGAACACGCCATAGACGGAATGAAGTAAGTAAACGCAATACTAAAGTCCCAACGTCATTCTCTGTCCCTGCCCTTTTTTCTTTCCTGCGGAAGTCCCCTCGACACCAGCCCGCGGGGGTGGTTAGGTCGGATTCGAACCGACTAAAACCGCACGCCGTTTCGGGTCTTTAGACGCTGGGGTGTAAGTTCATACCTGGCCCTGATAACGAGTTAGCAAAACTTCGTGATAATCGGCTGAAATATATAATCAAATTTACAATTCCGGCTTCTTTAAGCGGAGCGTGAAAAATCATCTGCCTAGACCGTCAAGATAGGGACCATCATTTGAGGATCGAAAGTATCTAGAATGGTGGACTTCACCCTAGATTCTTACCATCCAGCGGGGTGAAGTCGATTGACGGGCTGAATATTTAAATAAAAACAGTTATTTATCTTTGTATATTATTGCTTCTTCATTTACCATTACTGCCAGATTCGGAAAGCAATAGATAAAGTTTATGAGAAAAGAACCTGGCAATAAAACTTAGTCACTCACACTTTCGTTATTTTTTTTATACCACTTAGGTGGCAGACTAGCATACGGCCCACATGATGGGAAGCGCTTACTACCATGGAAATCGGAAAACATCCAGGGACGGGACTTGAATATCGGTCCCTTTCTAGAGTGACTACTCTGACCTATTGAGATACCTTGGCCTGCCCTGGATAGCTGAAATTGCTGTCTACATACATATGTCCTAGGTCTACGTCAGAACCATCTACCGAAGACTTTTTCTTTTATTTATTTTTTTGTACGATGATGGCCGCGGCTTCGCCCGCGTGGAGGTCCGGTATTGTTTTTTGGTCATATCTCCAGTTTTTCTTGACCAATTGCCATTAAACATACCGCAGGTTTTAAATCTGACCAAGAACTTTCTAATAGAAAAAACCACATCAAAATGCGTTCAGTAGTTTTAGCGTAAATCGCGAACAATATTTTTGTGTTCAGTATCGTTCATTTAACATAACCCAAGTATTTCTTTTAACTATTTCCAATGTACAGACATAACTAATTTACAATTTTATAATAGTACAGATGTGAAAGTTTGGATGTATGAATGTTTGTTATTCTTTACGCAGAAACGGCTGAACGGATCTGGCTGAAATTTGATACAAGGAAAGATTATAGTCTGGAAAAACACATAGGCCTACATATTATTGAGCTGAGTGAGACGAAGTCGAGCGAAAGCTCCTCATACCAGACTTCAGGATTTTCTTTGTCTCAGGTCTCCTCCTAAAAACTACTAATCCAATCAGAACCAAATTTGGCATGATTAAAGAGGTCAATCAGAGAAAGGTTTATGGATATATTTTGAAAAAAATTATGCTACCACAGAGGAATGATCACCGTTAAAAAAATTCCAGATGGAATTACATAATAACCGCTCGAGACACTGTGACCAAACTTTACACACTCAGAAAGCATGTCCAGAGTTGTGACTTTCAAAAAGAATTTTCAAAATCGGACCTGCCACGGATGAATGATCACTGTTCAAAATTTTCAAAATCTGATTCACGATGTCTCACTCAGCTCAACATTGCAAGCAGCGATTCGCCTTGCAGACCTAGTTACATATACTTGTTATCGCTAAGCTATTCTCCCATGGGATGCGAGAACGGGAACAGAATTTCATGCGGGCGAAGCCACGTGCAAAAGCTAGTTTATAATAAGTACGTTAGAAAATGTCCCAAATTAATTGGACAATATTGAAAGACCACGTTGCAAAAATTTCATCCGCGCTGAGGCCACAGAAATGTATTTATGTTATATCCTACCCGAAGTTTGCTGAGCAGTCTTTTATGAGACCTTTTCATTGCTGAAACGAACCGTGAATTTGCATATTATTTTGAGTGTAAGCAATATGACTTGCAGTATTAAGGTCCTTAGATATAGAGAATGCTGATTGCATTAGTAGAATCATTGAGATGGGCTATGATATTAATCTTATCTGTACTTTATACTAATATTATAAAACCGGCCAAGTGCGAGTCGAACTCACGCACGAATTGTTCCGTACCATTATCGAGCAAAAAAACAGCAAAGAAATCACGTATGTTGTGTGGGGGGTGCTTGGTTGGGGACCGGGGTGCTTGGTTGGGGACCGGGGTGCTTGGTTGGGGACCTCCACGCGGTGCACCCTGGGCAACGGAGACAGCAGCGCCTCTCTCCTAGGGCGGGAGAGACGCTGCCGCCTACGGCCAACTCCGACCGAGGCGAGGACGGCCCTGTTGAGGGCTGTTCGGAAGCTTTCCACGTGTCCCTCTGCTTAGCAGATGGCACAGTGGAGAGCAAGTAAGGGGGCCATCTCGAAACCGGAGATGGCCCAGGGTCAGTCGGGGTGCGAGGGATATGCTCTATGGGTAACCTTACACCCCGGCGTCTTAAGACCCGAGACGGCGTGTGGTTTTAGTCGGTTCAAGCCCGACATAACCGCCCCCGCTGGAGTCCCCCGCTCTCCAGCGGGGGCGGTATCCGAAGGGATTTCCGCACGAAAAAAAAAAAAAAGGTATGTTGTGTGGAAGCCCTACTAAAATATTTATTTTATTCTGTTTTGGGTATTTGTTGTTGTAGCGGCAACAGAAATACATTACCTGTGAAAATGTTAACTGTCTAGCTATCTCGATTCCAGACAGACAGTGGAGTCTCAGTAATAGGTTTTTATCCTTTAAACATAACATAACATAAACTCACGCATATATCCCCGAAGGGGTAGGCCTCTGCCTACCCCTTCGGGCTAGCACCCACATTTCGCCAGTTTATGTTTAGGTCCCAATGTAATAGGTGGCGAGCCATTAACCGGGCACTTATAAGCCTGCGAAAATACACACATAACTTCGAAAAGCATCGAAAAGTCATTGGTGTGTGCCATGGTAAAACCTGGGATCGAACCCGAGACCTCGTCTCAGCAGTCCATTACCCATACCACTAGGCTACCGCGGCTTTTATGCTTTATAGGTAATGAAAAATTTGTTTGTAATCGACCAATTACAAAAATTCTTTCACCATTAGTTTGCTACATTATTCGTGAGTTAAATAGCCTTTTTATCCCGATACTCCCACGGGATCCGGACGGGTGAAACCGCGTGACGTATCTATTAAAAATAATAAAAAAATGTTCTTATTTGTACCTAAGCCAATACCGAGTTAAACTGATTAGTATTTCATAGCACTGGGTGTAAGGACTTACCTAGGTCTTCAGGACCCAATCCAAACTTACCCGCAAATTGGTACACCTGCTGATTGAAGAACCCAGTGGGGGGGGGGGATTAGACGATAGTCGTTCCCCTAATAGAAACCAAATGAAATCATGAGATGGAGTAGGAGCGTGGCGTGCAACCGTGATACTCAGATGAATAAGAGTATCTGATAGTACCGGCCCTGCGTATGTAGGACTCATCGGTCGGCCGGGGACGAGCGAGAAAAGAACGACTCGACCGATTTAGATGATTTCTTTATGTTGGGTTCGTAATTACCCTCATGGGCAACCTTACACCCTGGCGTCTAAAGACCCGAGATAGGGGATACCCGCGCAAAAAAAAAGTGTTCGTTATCATTAGGACAAAGTTTATATTTTACTAGCGGGCCCACCCCCGCTTCACCCGTCGCGTAATTCGAACCCCCGTTGCTCCTCTTTAACCCATATTATCCCGTAATTTATCAGTTTTCATATAATGTATGAAAATCTGCCGGATTTTTGACATTTATGATTACTGTTCTGCTCCCATTGGTGAATAAATATAGCCTATGACACACAAATAATGTGGCTTTCTATTGGTAAGAGAATTTTCAAAATCGGTTCCATAGATCCAGAGTTTGCTCCCTACAAACTCACAAACTTTCTCCCCTACAAACTCTTTAAAATATTAATACAGATAGTAAATATTGATAACCATAACCTTTCCTTGGGAGGACTCTGGCGTTATCCTTTCGAGGGCGTGGCCGTAGTGCCCAGCAATGGACGCTTGGGTTCAGATTTCGAAGTTAGATTTCAGAGGTTCGATTCCGACATACACACCACATCGCAGGCACCGGTGTGGTGAAGCTTGTGGGGGTTTCCACACGAAAAAAAGAACAACCCTTGGCAGTCGGGTAAAAAAACACTTGAAACTTGATAATAAAATTGATTGAAATAAAACTACTTTTAACGGATTCTATCGCGGTTTATTTGATGTTATTTTATATTTTACATTGAACCCGACGTTTCGGTTGCTTTTCAGCAGCCATGGTCACGGGTAGACTAAAGATAGTTGTTGTCTTGAAGTTTGAAGTGAAAGTTATCTCAAAGATAAAATAGTTTTATTTCAATGTGTAACATTCGCGTAAACTTCCGACCATATCAAATAAAATTGATTTTACAGTTCTAGTAACTGAACGAATTACAAGCAACAACTCCAAAATTGGAAATGCCGTGTCACTGATACATTTTTAGAAATTAGTCATCATTGGTAATGAAATTTCTTCGACAAAAGCGTTCGTTACTGAATTAGCTGATAGTATATTATATAAGGTGTCACCAAATTAGGTATCTGAATTTGGTGAGATGACTTGTTATCGACAAAATATGTATTTGAAACAAAAAAAAAATATCGGGTAAAATAAAAAAATATAACAAAAAAAAACACCAGCGACCAGCGACACGTGACGTTACGAGCACACGTGACGCTGGTCGCGATTTAGGTATTTTCCATACATCCGCTTGGAGAATACTGCGAGGAGAAGGACTGCACGGCTACCACTTTCTACGGGTGCAAGAGCTCCTTACCACAGATTTTGATCCGCGGTTAAGATTTTGTAGGTGGTTAGTGGAAGATTTATTAGTCTCTGGCTGCCAGGTTAAGTTTGCATACAAAGTTATTTTTTACACTGGCGTATTCCTCCGCTGAGTCTTTTCCTAACTCATTTGGCGTCGGCTTTCAGTCTGGTCACTTCAATATTTTCCTTGCAGCCACTGTCATATTCTGACCTCCATAACCCACTGAGCATACAAGTAGGACGAATGCAGAAAAGTCAACTTGCATATACTAGACATGCACGTCACAAAAAAACAGTAGCACTTCGGAAGTGCCGACAGAAGTGAAAACAGAGCCATCTTTGTTGTTCATTATGAATCAGTTCGAAACTTCATGGAGGTCAAAACTAAATAGTTAATTAGCCACGACAAAGATGGCGTTGTTATAAAAACTACTCTTACGAATTTTCCATCAGGACACGTGTCCTGACGCGAGTTTAACCTTTTTTACCCATTACAAAAAAGTGCACAAAACCGCTAAAGAAGTTTTCACTTCAAAAATTGCACGCAGAATGCAGTTCCTCTACCTTCACATGGTGTGTGCCAGCTGGCAGGTGCTTCCACCTGCCAGCTGGTACATCTGCTGACTAACGGATGAAGATCAGTAGGCCTACCATGAAATGTACATCCGCAATTGTGAGCCTGCACGGAACATAAATGAAATAAGTGTCATTTAGGTACCGTGAAGTTCCGAGGCGAGACCTCGTGGCGCCGAGGCGAGACCTCGTGGCAGCCATCGGGGTGGGAGTTCTCTCGCTCGGCAGCATGATTGCGGCAATGGTGCGGAGCGCGAGCGTGTGGGCCGCCGCCACCTCCTTCTGCGAGCATATAATGTTCGCGAAGGAGATGGCGGAGCGCGCCCGGGAGAGGTTCAGAACTCTCCCGGCCCGCCGAGCCCGCAACATGCGCGTCGCAGGCGACTCAGGCGCCGGAGGTCGCTTAACGACCTCCGTTCTCCATGAGCGCAGGTCTGGCAGCAGCAGAAGCAGGCCGGGACGGTGGGGCGACTAGCGCCCCTCCCCCAAACCGGGGCAAGACGGAGACACCGTGGTTTCCAAACCCGAGGGGGCCATCTCGAAACCGGAGATGGCCCAGGGTCAGTCGGGGTGTGAGGGATATGCTCTATGGGCAACCTTACACCCCGGCGTCTGAAGACCCGAGACGGCGTGCGGTTTTAGTCGGTTCAAGCCCGACATAACCGCCCCCGCTGTCCGGCGGGGGGTATCCGAAGGGATTTCCGCACGAAAAAAAAAACAGAAAAAGGTACCGTGAAGTTACTTCGAATTTCGGTCTTTCGGTCGGGACCATAAAGTATGTTTGGGACAAAATCAAACATATCATAGACGTTTTCGTTTACAATATATTTCTATTAAATAATGAACTAGGTATTACAAACCAACATATTAAAATATAAATTCCTTTGTATTGGATTATTTTGAATACAATAAATAAATAAATAAAAATAAGAAAATAAGTTTTTGGCGGGCTCGTATAGTTTGTTTTCATTTAAATATTTTTTTAAGATGCCGCATTTTGCGGTTTCGGGTCGTTTTATGACGGCTTAGGCCGAATGGACTGTCATGTGCCGTCTTCGGGCCCGATTGCGGGACAAGTGCGATACCGAATTAATGATACCGATTACCGGAAATTGCAGTCCGCAATTGCGGATATAAGTTTCATGGTAGGCCTGCTGGTGCAAGCTTTACTGTCAGGACTGAGGTGTCAGGTGGCATTCGCTCCCGTAAAAGAAAGGTGCAGCTTTGGACAACCTGACACTCTGATAATGATGCAATTTACTCTTACAGTTAACGTAAATACAGTTACAGTACGCAGTTCCGCAGACCATACAATAGAAGGTACCCCACACCAGGAAACCGACCTTGAACGTACTCAAACAGTCAATTTTTCCACTTCCTACTGAAAAAGGAATGTTAATCCAAATGCGACAGTTTACAAAATAAAAATATAATCACTGTACAAATCAGAGTATTTAATGTTATGTCACTTTGCGATAATATTATCAACTGTGTGTACAGTAGATTAGCAGTGTACAATAGTAGTGACAGAGTGACATTCATTTGACTAATTATCAAGTAATAGTGCTACTTTATTTGTAGGGACAGTCGGGGTTAGAACTCTCCCGGCCCGCCGAGCCCGCAACTTGCTCGTCGCGCGTCGCAGGCGACGCAGGCGCCGGAGGTCGCTTAACGACCTCCGTCCTCCATGAGCGCAGGCCTGGGGGTGGCGGGTGAGGCCGCCTGTCACCCCAGCAGAAGCAGGCCGGGACGGTGGGGTGACTAGCGCCCCTCCCCCAAACCGGGGTAAGACGGGGACACCGTGGTTCCCAACGTGGGGGCCATCTCGAAACCGGAGATGGCCCAGGGTCAGTCGGGGTGCGAGGGATATGCTCTATGGGCAACCTTACACCCCGGCGTCTGTAGACCCGAGACGGCGTGCGGTTTTAGTCGGTTCAAGCCCGACATAACCGCCCCCGCTGGCACGCGGGGGGTATCCGAAGGGATTTCCGCACGATAAAAAAAAAAGAAAAGTACTCGTCCCTAGCATGATAGGCTCACGTTTTATCTCTATCTCAGCTGGTCGTAAGTGACGATGTGGTCTACGATGAATCACGTTTGCCTAGAAGGAACCTATTCACTCGAACTGAACTGTATTGCTTTTGAATTGCTCTATAAGCGTCAAGGTAAGGTCCCTGGTCTGTTATTTGTTTTAAAATCATTTATAAGTAGTATGTCAAAAAAGCCATTTTTAAATTTTTTGTCTGTCTTGTACTTAATTCAAACAGACAGACCTGTTTGAATTAAGTAATCACTAGAAAGGCTGGGCTGATTTTGACGTAACTTTCACTGGCAGATAGGTATTATAATAAGGCGTAATATAGGCTACTTTTTTTTTTAAGTAATTAGGGTGCCGTGCGTAACAATTGAAACCTTAAATATTTATATCCACGTAGACGAAAGTGAACTGAACGAGAACAATTTTTCCTCAGATATCCATTGGAGATTCACATGGTCCACGTCAAGAGTGGTATCCCTATTGAGGAGGCGTTGCAGCGACCAGATGGCTTAGCAGTAGTTGGGACCTTCGGTTTGGTGAGTATTTTCATTGTAACTGGTCTTCGGGGACCAAGCCAACTCATCTGCAACTCTACTCCTGCTCCTGCTGATTGATGAATGAGGCTGGTCACAGTTAGACAGCTGTCTCTACCGTAAAAGTCACCTAAAAATGAATTATAGATGGTATAGGAGACCACGATACATCATTTTGTTATATCTCAAAGGGTTCGTTGCAAGCTGCCAGACGGCTTATTAGGTAGATTTCGATGAAATCGATCTACCTATTGGTTTCTTGACTACTGTCGAATTTAAAAAAAAAATCTTCTTAGAAGGTCTAGTTATGACCCCCTGAGTCCGAAATGACCACTGGTCAAAAAGTTTATGTATATATATATATGTATGTATGGTTCCACTTCCCAAAATTTGCGGCACTCTCACGGTCGCATTTTTGCTCCGATCGATTTCAAACTGCGGTCAAAAATTGCTTGGGTGTAAACTTAGTTTAAGTTCGTGAACGGGTGGAATCTGGCCTAAGGGGACGGTAGGGCCTCACTTTTTGTGAAATCAGTTTTTCCTCAAAATTTCACGTTCCATGAAAGATATTCGAACCGTTCTAATTTTATCCCATAGTATACATGAATACCAACAACTTTTAATAATAAACCTATAAGATTAAAACTTTAACTAAAAGTGGAGGGGGGGAAAACCAAAATTTTTCGGGAAAAAAATCATAACTTCTAACCGTTGAAAATTCTTGCTCGGAAACATTTTTAATCGATAGGCCATTTTTAAGTCTAAAATAAATGTTTGAAAAGTTTTTCGCTAAAAGTTACCGTGTTCGAGAAAAAAAAATTAAACTGTTTAAAGTTCGTAGTTCTCTATATAAAATAATATTAATTGCTTCACGAAATCTACCTGTGCGTTCCCCCTGCGGGAACGGATAAAGTATATACTAAAACCTTCCCCGAGAACCACTCTATACAATGAAAATAACATGAAAATCGGCCGTAGTAGTTTTTGAGTTTATCGCCAAAGAGAGACAGTCACAGTAATGGACTTTGTTTCATAATATGTAGTGATTATTTGTACAGGTATCTGGAGGCAGCTACGCAGGTCCAGCTCTGGAACAAATCATGTCGGAGGTGCCGAACCTGGTCGACCAATCTGAAAACAGAACTCAAGCTACTGAGATTGACCTCACGTGAGTATGAAATGATTTTTTTTCTAATTCTTCTCTTAAGCACACGTGCACACGATCTCTTTGGAGAAGCGAAGCGAGAAGAAGAAAAGTGGAGAGTGAAGGAATAAGGGAAGAAACGTGTGTGGCTGTTAAATTGTATCTACACCTAGTAAATGTAAATTAACATATTGGTTCTCAAAATACCGAAAACAAATAAAAATAACGTTAAAACCGTATACTTACGATGGTTTTTATACTGTTATTAGACTTTAAGTAACCATGAATAACATGTCAACATTGTAAATGTCGTTTTAAGGTAGGTACTCACTGGCGTGAGGCCTGGGGGTGACAGGTGAGGCCGCCTGTCACCCCAGCAGAAGCAGGCCCCTCATTCACCGTGGTTCCCAAACCCGAGGGGGCCATCTCGAAACCGGAGATGGCCCAGGGTCAGTCGAGGTGCGAGGGATATGCTCTATGGGCAACCTTACACCCCGGCGTCTGAAGACCCGAGACGGCGTGCGGTTTTAGTCGGTTCAAGCCCGACATAACCGCCCCCGCTGGCCGGCCCCCCGCCGGCCGCCGTGCGGAAACTCCAAAGGGATTTCCGCACGAAAAAAAAGGTACTTATTAGATTAGATATTACTAAGCGAGCATTCATACAGCCAGTACGGTAAAATAAAACAAGCGAGCCACGAATCGCATTTTTCGTAACTGCATGTTCACTCAGAATCACACATTACGTCCTGTAACGTCGCCGGTGAGTACCCACCTTTATAAGTGTCAAATTCGTTCCAAGTATATACTAATTTAGGGAGATAATACTTGTGCAGCTAATCTTAAGTGTAGGTAACGATGGTGAACACGTACATTTAGACATGCATGACTTGTAATAACTAAACGCCGAACATATAAACTTACAAATAATTTTTTAAGTACGGACTTAGCTGTTACTAAAATAGCAGCAATAACTAAACGGTAGTCATAGTCATCAAATATTCATAACTCTAGGACGTACTACATAGCGCTATCTAGATCCAAAGTATGCATAGCTTAACTAGCTAGTGTTATGGGTTCTAGAATGCGAGTAAACATATATGGGTTTTTTTTTTTAAATAATACATAATATACATAGAAACATGTAATATCATGCACACTACATATTTGGAACCGAACTTGTAATCAGGACTCAGTAGTCGAACGCTCTAATAACGCTCTACCGCCAAGCCACAGAGGTTGACTAATTCTAATTACGAGTATGAAACATTAAAAATTATTCAAGTTCAAAATGAAAAATAATATAAAATAATTTTTACGAATTCTATAGCTAGTTTTTTTTTATTTTATTATTTGCTCTTGACCTGACGTTCAAGCCGCTTCGCAGCAGCCATGGTCATGGTCTGACTATTTCCCCGTGACCAAAATATTGGAAAAATAATTGCATGGAATCCGTTAAAAATAATTTTATTAAGCGAGCCGAAGGCGAGCGAAGCGTCTTTGGTTTCAAAGTTGCATTTCAAACAAATGATACTCCTCCAAGACCGTTTGACCGATCTCGACCAAATTTGCCACGGTGATCAAGTAGACATTACTGAGTGTCGTAAGGGGTCGAATGTCCAGATCGGTCTTACCATCGAGGAATAATCACCGAAAAACCAAATCAATGGAAAAAGTCGACCGGTCACGTTGACCTATTGTTGGATAGGCAAATCTCGCTACGCTTAAGTTTGGGTTGATTGCGAAGCTGGTAACCGTCCTAGTTTTAATATGTAATATTCGCATAAACTGCCCACAATATCATAATTCTGTATATTTTGTAGATCGTAATTCTGTATAGAATACTTAAACGGCACTTTTACAAAACGTCAAAGAAAAAAAAATTACTAATAAAATTGTACCAAAATGACTACTGGTTAACACTCACAACGCGGCCCCGTCCTGAGAAAACTCCGGCAAGAGACTCAGTGGGCTGTCTTTTGTTATATATTTACAAACATGTTTACATATGTTATTTTTCAAGCCGTGACCACGGGTGCTGCAACGCATCCGAAACGTCGGCAAAAGTAAGTTCCATATTAATCGCGATAGGTCCCGAGACGTTATAAAAAGTACATATGTTTACATAATTGAATTACAATGTTTTACTTGAGTTGCCTAGCACACCACACATAGTTGTCATTTACAAACATGTTTACAAAATTGAATTACAATGTTTTACTTGAGTTGCCTAGCACCACACTTAGTTGTCATTTTCTAAATAAATCAAATATTCGTTTCACTCGTTCGTTCGTTTTGACAAAGTTTTGTTTTGTTTAAAAAAAAAAAAAAAAAAAAAAGTTTATTTTCAAATTTATTAATGGACTAATTGTGGCCGGCACTTCGTCCACGGGGATTTAGTTTTTAAAGTATTAAATTTTATTGCGCGGGGCCTAACTCTATTTCCAAAATAAAAGTAGCCTATGTTACTTCTTATAATATTACCTATATGCCAGAAAAAGTCCAAACAGACGGAAAGACAGATAGACAAAAATCGAAAAATAGCTTTTTTTCATTATGTATTGCAATATACTCAATGCATTTATTTAAAACCTGTTATTTAAATGTTACAAACAGCCACTTCAATTTTTTTTTTTTTTGTATAGATTAATCAAATAAACTAAGTCATGGAGCCGTAAGAGAGCAGATCCTGGGCTCCAAAACACAAGCTTTGGATGCAACCGAGATTGGTTCTCGTATTTAGAAGATTATAGTAACAGTCATGTCATAACATGTCAACATTTTAATAATCCGTGTAGTCATTATATCAGATGTAAAGACTGATCATAATTTTGCAGCCATGTCATGATTATGCACGTAAATTATTGTCGTTAATAATACCTTTATCTTTTATAAGTACACTGGTTTTAATATTACTGATAGAACTGCCTCGAGTTGCGCGACCTGAGCCTAATAGGCGTGGTCATTTATTTTGAAATCATCAAAATGTTATCTTAATCCTAAGGTGTGTGACGATGGCGATAGAGGGAAGTTGTTTTGTGTGTATGTGTGTGTATATGTTGTTACTCTTAAGGTGAGTCCAGATTAAGTAACATGTTATATAAGTTATGCTATATATAGAAGTTATGCTATATAATGTGTGCTATATAACATTATGTTATATAACTTGCTTTATTAACGCATATCATCCACACTAATAAAACATGTTCTATAACTTTGTTTTATATAACATGTTTTGTTATACAGTCTGGATTCACCTTTACACGCAAAACCGGTTTCATTTATGAAGGAAATTTGGCACAGATATCGCACATAGATTACTTTTTATCCCGAGGTCCCCCCCCACCTACCTCCCCCCCGATAAATCCGCAGGTATAAGGATGTAATATAATAAAGGACTCTAAATGACATAAATGTTCTAAATGATATATTTTTTGTAGGAGGATGTTCAGCCCTGATCTTCAGTCATACTACACATACAAAGGGTCCCTCACCACACCCAACTGCCAGGAAGCCGTCACATGGATTGTTATGGACCAGCCTATCTACATAACTCATGACCAGGTAAGAATCTCCATCAATTTTGCATTATTCCTAGTTGCATCCGAAGTTTTCATCTCGGAGTCAGGAGTCCGATTACTCCTTCTCTTCCTGATTTCGCTTATACGACGAGCGTTAAGAGAGTGACTAGGTACCGTCTGACCTTCCAAGCTCAATGGTGAAGCCTGCGACAGAGCCTCGTCAATCAATTAACAGTACCGGCTTACAGGTGAGATTGCCTTGGCCGCGAAATCCCAAACACCTAGGTAAGGATAGAACATAATAAAGTCGGTACTTCAGTTTCCTGCTATTACTATTCTTGAAAGCCCTCTTCTTTATTTATGAATTTAGACGATCCCAAGAAGAATAATTTTAAGTATTCTGTACTATATCACTAATTTAACCAACACACCCTACGGCCAGTTTCTATTTAACATTAAACTGAGACTTTTTCTACCAGTACAAAGCATTCTACAGCGTCAATGTGGGCAGTGCCTACAACTATCGCAGCCTGCAGCCGTCAAACGACCGTGTGGTCTACCGATCTGGCGCCATCTGCAACGCAATCTTCCTACCAACCTTTGCGGGCACCATTCTTAGCTTACTAGGTTGTCTGTCCAGTATCTTGGCTTCAGGTGTCAATAAAAGTGTTTGTGCTCTTATGAAAGCCAAGAAAAAGTTTTTCGGAGACAGCAAGTATGTCAAACAGTGTAGTAAGTTACTTTAGAACTTTGAAGTGTGGATTAGAACTGTAATTGTGAGCAGTGTATAACCCCTGACAAGAGCTGATAATCTTGGAACATCTGATCTATGTAAATTATACTTAAGAACCATTATCAGCTTTGAAACAGAAAAACCATGTTAAATCGATCAATTCGTTAGGTAGCTTTAACGCTTTTTAGTTTGTTAGGATGCAAACATCCGGGGTTAAACATTTACAAACCCCTGTCCCCGGCAGAAAATAAACCTTAAAAAGGATAAATATATCAGATCAAAGCGTTTTGGCAATATCATTGAAGTGATATAATATCAAATTTCGATTTAATTATGATTTCGTAGTTCAATCTAGGGGTCAAACTAAAAAAGACTTGATGCTTGATAATTTTGAAACGGATGAACAGATTTTCTTGAGAAATCGGATCATTTTTTAGAAGGCACCCACTGATACACCATGTTTGCGTCGGGGGTTAAAAAATATTTTTTAAAATGCTTTTGGTGCCATAGATATATTGCTTTTAGAGTTTAATCGTCAACTAGATATCATTTCTCTATTTTATATAATATAGTGTATGAAAAGTTTACTAAATATTATAAATTTTACGCTGTACTTACGAGTATAGCGTAGAAAGTAATATAGCAGAAAGAACTTGACTACTGTTCGTAGGTTCGTTTGGAAGTGAAATGAGGGATGAACAATTGTATGGAAGTCCCATCATTTTTGAAGTAAGAAGCACAAAATTTCAATAACTACTTCTAATTTGAAATAAATTTAAGTACCGCCCTACATGTAGATCGGGAATTTAAAAATTTACCCCTCGAACGATGACTTCGAGGAAGAAGCATGAAATTCATTATTGAAGCTGATTAAATTTTGTGTGTATGCTTTAGTGATCTACTTAATGTACCTGGAGCACCTGGTGCCGATTCACAATTGATCACCTATTAGTGGCGTTTCAACTGGGTTCTAACAATTATTATTATTAATTGACCAAATTCATAGAACTTTTTTTAAACTTTTCACATACCAAACTGGGATGAATAACAACTAGTGGAATGTTTCATGTAAGAAATAAATATCTAAGGTTGATTTCTTTCTGCTAAAATACTTAAGTCTAAATGTGCTTCACATTATATAGTTTCTATGAAACCTAAATATAGTAAATTATTTCGTAGTAAACTTATGGTCATAACTAAGTAGCTAATTTTATGTCTTCAAATCTATTAAGTATCTAGCTAGTATCTAGCTTAGATATTTATCAAACGGATGCATTTTATCATTGAACATCTAGACGGTTAATGACATCAAATAAATTATAGAGATATGATCAATTAATCAATCAGATATTAACATAAAATTAACCGCCTTTTCTAGTCTATTTTAAAAATCTAGATGGTTGATGGTATCCAGTATGATAAGAACATAATGAATTAATGCAATGTGGGGGTGTTCACTATTTGCGGAAAACCGACGTGGCGGTGAACGGTGACGGTGTCATTTTGAAGCGACGGTAGCTTAGTGGTTAAGGAGTCGATCTACGATCGAGAGGTCCCGTGTTCGATACCTGGCCATTACACTACCGACGTGAACCCACTCCTAACACAAGCAATTTAGCTTAGCTGGAGGGGTTAGGGGGAATATTAGTAATTTCGGTTACTAATATTCTTTAAAAAAAAAAACCAGGAAAAAATGAAAAAATACCACCAATTTCTAGTCAGTCAAATCAGTGTTGTAAAATGATAACCTGTGTGACGCGGCGGTAAAAAGTTCGATTCCTGTTTAATGAAAAAAGTCGGTTAAAAAATTATCTAAGCATGTTTATCGTGTTCTAAACTTCATAGTACAGTCGCCATCGGTATTAACTTAACACATTCCAAGTTACCGACCACTTTAGCTCTAAAACTTCACTTAAATAATAAACAAAAATTCCGGAATGTTAAAATTTGTCCTCTGAATATAAGAAATTGAAGTATTCATCAATTATTTATGGATTTATTGCAATGTTAAAGATCGTTACTTTGTAAATTTGTTGGTGTTCAGCAACTTTATGGCGACTGTACAAGCTATGCTTAGTTTAGGCCTAGATCCAAGCTCAGCATAGCTTTTGCTGCTAAAAATACGAGTATGTCTCAGAATATTATATTAATATAATGTTTCGAGAGGCCATTTATACTCAATATGATGTTTATAATTTAAAAAATATGTACAATATAGAAAGATTCTTACTCTATTGTTAACATGAAATATTTTGATTTTAGTAACTTAAGTCAATGAAATTCTAAGAAAACATGATTAACTTAAGCTCAAATTGATTGAAGACATCTTAGCTAATCTAAGATTTTAATAAAAATGTCACCCCTAGTATCTTTTTTTTTTTCGTGCGGAAATCCCTTCGGATACCCCCAGCCGGCCAGCGGGGCGGCTATGTCGGGCTTGAACCGACTAAAACCATTTTTTATTCATACAACAAGATGTTATTGACAGTTTTCAAGAACTGATAATTAAACATGAATTTTGTATATCAGTGATAGAAGAACGCTTTTGATATTAGCTGACCCTTTAATTCCTTCAATTCATTAACTATAAGAAAATTATTTAAAAAAATATATACCAACATGGGTCATAACTATAGATACATTAATTTTTTAATCATTAACTAACGAACAAACTAACAAAATTTCTAGCAATCGTCAAATGTCCAAATTGTAGATGTACGTTCAAATCGTAGAATGTCCAACTCGCAAAATGTTAAATTAGCCAATTAAGTAGTGGTCGCATCATAAGAGGACAACTTAATTGATTTACCTGACTCCATGATGTTGTTCAATTTATAGTAACAATAGATCTCCTTTTGCGATTAAACAATATATGACGGCCTCTGTGGCGTAGCCGTAGTGCATTCGACTGCTACGACATGGAGTGCGGGTTCGATTCCCGCTCAGTGCAAATATTTCTATTCATGAATATGTCTATTTGCATTAGTCTGGGTGTATCTATGTATAATATGTATGTATTTACAAAAAAAGGATATAAGTATGTTTATCCGCATTGTAGAACCCACAACATAAGCTAGTTAAACTATGCTTACTCTGGGTCTAGAAACCGCTGTATAGAATGTCGTAGAATATTTATTTATTTCTATAAATAATGATGAAGAGCTACTTTCAGATTGCCGTAATATTGTAATTGGTCATAATCTCAAATGTAGTCTAACAAGTAATATACTTTTAATTTCATAACCCTGTTTAAAATGTAGATACGTCCAATAAAAGTTAATCTTATCGGTAACTATATTCATGACGCGATCACTACTTATTACCAATTAAGAAACAATTGTTGTATAATATTAGATTATTCTTATCATATTTATTAGACAGATTCGGAGTAGTAAATGATTATTTAGATTTATCAGCTCAGCTATTACACTTTTTATAAATATAAGTCACAAATAATTAATTACAAAATACTAATTTTTGAAATTAAACTATTTTTAACGGATTCTATCGTGATTTTTATTTCATGAATAGTTTTATTTCAATGTATGACATTCGCGTAAACTTCCAACAATATCATGCTTAACCTTTTGTTCATTTTAGAATTACCGTATTCTAAAATGAACAAAAGGTCGCAATTTTTTTACAAAAAAAAACAAGAGGTTACTTTCACAACTGATATTCACTTGAAATAATACAGATTATTAATTAAAATGTGTTTTGATTTGAAATAGTTCCGTAGAAAATAAAAAGATGGCGTTATTATCATAATCGATGTATCAGTTCGCTAGCAGGGTGCATTGGAAGTCATGAAGAAATTTTGGGTCGAAACCGACCCCCTGGGCATATATGGGTTAAAGCATTTTTTATGCATACGCATTTTATGAAGGTAAATATTTATCACGTATTAGGTACAGCTGAGGGATATGCTCTATGGGCAACCTTACACCCCGGCGTCTGTAGACCCGAGACGGCGTGCGGTTTTAGTCGGTTCAAGCCCGACATAACCGCCCCCGCTGGCACGCGGGGGGGTATCCGAAGGGATTTCCGCACGATAAAAAAAAAAAAAAAAAAAAAAAAAAAGGTACAGCTCTCATTAAAATCGTGTTAACAGTTGTAAGACACCGAGCAAGCGATTCTTTTAATAGCCCATGTTATAAAAAAAATATTAACAATGTGCTGACATAATAATTATACAAAAAATATTCTCCAGCCGCTTTTCAGAGAAACATGTTTTGGTATAACTCTCGAAAACTGTTATACTATCTTATTATGAAAATTTATACCAACAGAGTTGAATACCAATTTTTAGATCTTTAAAAATGTCCTAATAGCTACACTATCAGGTTAAACGAGAAAATATTAATATACAAAAAGGTTTCCCGAAAGGCGTCTAGTGCGAGTAAAACACCTATTCGATCGATTTATTCAATATTGGACACAGCGCCACATGGTGGTATATTAGTGAAACCTTTTTTGTATATTGATATTGGTATTTGAAGCCCAGTTTAGGTATTAGTGATTTTGTATACTGCCTATAAAACATAATTTACAACATTTTGTGTACATTCTTATTCGCTCGACACATTTTACTAACTGTTACGTTCAGAATATTATTATCAGATATATTTTTATGGAACTTACACTAGGCACTTTGACCACCACCGATTGTAAATTTGTTTATCTGTAAAACTAGTGTAAATGTAAAACTATATTATTATGTGTATGTTTTTATTGTACATTTATTTTTATTATCTTAATAAAAGTATGTAGGGATTAACATGATATTAAAATATGACACGACAGTCAGATACGAATTATTTAATGAATTATTATTATTGCATATCATATTGTTTTATTGTAATGTGACTATTATTATTGTTATGTTTTGTAAATATTTGAAATGGGCTGTGAAAAATTTGTGAAAAGTGTCAAAATAATTTGTAAATAGTGTGTAATTGTGTTATATTGTTTTAGTTATTAAACTACTATCCAATATATTTATTTTTATATTAACTGTAAATGTTATGAACCCATTCAAAATTCATTCCTTCCTCTCTCCCGAATCGTGACACATGTTTCGTTCTAAATAGCTTACCTATACATAAAAGTCAAACGAAACAAATAGGTATGAAAATGATGTTATGATCATAGCAAGTGGGAAGATGTTGTCTCTGGCTACCCCAACGGTATAGAACCGTTATGTATTTAATAAATAAATAGCGCATTAATAAATGTTAATTATCGCTCGCTTAATAATGTGCCCGGTAGACGGCAATAGGCTCGCCCCCTATTACATTGGGACCTTAACATAACTGGCGAATCGTGGGTGTGTAATACACCTCTGCCTACCCCTTCTGGGATACAGGTGTGAAGTTATGTTTATGTATGTATGATAAGTACTCAGACCGTAAAGCTATGCTATAATTTACTTACAAAGCGGACTTAGGCCATTTTTCTATGAGATTGTCTCGCCGGGGCTAGGCCCGGCGAATCATATCCGGTCATCATCCTCCGAGCCTTCTCATAATTCTGTTGGATTCTAACCACAAAGCAGCTGAACTTCTTTATTTTCTGTGAACCGACTGCCAGCTGACGTCCACACCCCACAGGCGATATCAAAATTTTGTAGTTAGACCTTTTCTCGGACTTTTTAGGGCTCCAACGACTGCTATAGATATTTGTATGGGAGGGCACGCCGCAATCGCGGCGGTAAGGCCCATCATGGAGGATTGGCTAGAGAGGCGACACGGAAGCCTCTCGTACCGACTGACGCAGGTGATCTCTGGGAAGGAAAGCTTCGGGGACCACCTGCATCGGATCAGGAAGGAGCCAACGCCTGAGTGCGATCATTGCGATGCGAGCGAGGACTCAGGGCTGCACACGCTGGCGGACTGCCCGGCGTGGGAGGCGCCGAGGCGTGACCTCGTGGCAGCCATCGGGGTGGGAGTCCTCTTGCTCGGCAGTTTGATTGCGGCAATGGTGCGGAGCGCGAGCGCGTGGGCCGCCACCACCTCCTTCTGAGAGCATGTAATACTTCCGAAGGAGATGGCGGAGCGCGCCCGGGAGAGAACTCTCCCGGCCCGCCGAGCCCGCAAAATGCTCGCCGCGCGTCGCAGGCGACTCAGGCGCCGGAGGTCGCTTAACGACCTCCATCCTCTATGAGCCCATGCCTGGGGGTGGCAGGTAAGGCCGCCTGTCACCCCAGCAGAAGCAGGCCGGGACGGTGGGGCGACTAGCGCACCTTCCCCAAACCGGGGCAAAACGGGGACACCGAGGTTCCCAAACCCGAGGGGGCCATCTCGAAACCGGAGATGGTCCAGAGTCAGTCGGGGTGCGAGGGATATGCTCTATGGGCAACCTTACACCCCGGCGTCAAAAGACCCGAGACGGTGTGCGGTTTTAGTCGGTTCAAGCTCGACATAACCGCCCCCGCTGGTCGGCGGGGGGGTATCCGAAGGGATTTCCGCACGAAAAAAATAAATAAAAGATATTTGTATGGGAAACGGGACCGACGGCGTAACGTGCTCTCCGAAGCACAGAATTCGGTCATCATTCTTATATGTATGGTACATTCTAGAACTATATATATTTCTACGATGCCAGCCCTGCATCAAGCTCAATATAACTAGTAAAACGAATCATTAAAAACCTTAAAAAAAAATTTAAAGCAAAAGTTGTTCAACCAGGGCGTGTGACGTCAAAAATCAGCCGATCTCATCGCTGATTACATCGCAGAGTATCAATAAAATTACTAGCGATGGGATTATGACTTGTCGCATTTTATTGTTTAACTGATAATATCAATATTCGGGTTCCTTAACCTTTTTTTATTTGACTTTGGGGTCACAAGATTACCTCCTAAAAGAAGCTAGCGGTGAAGTGGCTATGTGAATAGAACCTACTAAAATCACACCGAGTCCAATCACGGGAGCCAATTACCAAGGGTCCTGGTTATGCAAAAAGTCCCCAGGAATCCCGGAAGCGTCACGTCACTTTCTCGGGCCTGCTTCTGCTTCACCAGGGCGACAGCCTTATCCTTCGCCATCAGGTCCATGCTCAAGGACGGGATCTAGTAAACCGGCTGCTACTTCTAGTAGTAGAATTACCGCCCTCCTCCAACGGGCTATTTGAGATCAAATAAGATCTAAAGTCGCCCGTCCCTTTCTATATGCCTTTCGGTGATATACAGGAATTAAAAAATAAAAAATATTATTATTTAGTTTCGGATATTAGTTCCTACCGATGTATGGAATCCCTTTACAAGAGGTAGCACTAAAATTAATGTTACCTGAAAGAAAGGAAGAGAAAAACATTGGCCTAAATGATGTATTATTATAAGGACAACACTATCAGTCAAGTTAATCGGTAATTACTTGATACTCCTATCTGTAAATATTTAATTCGATCTTTATTTGGATTGAAGTATTAATTAAGAAGTATAAACAATAGATAACTTCAAAAGGAAAGCATAAAAATAAATTTTATCTGTGCTACGTCATGACTGATTGCTTCAGAAAGGGTGCAGTCTAGATAAGTAGTATGGTGTTTTACCTTATCAGTGGACATACTTCCGCAAATAACTGTGTATGATATCACAAGAACGCATTAGAAAAAGGACATTAGAAGGGTTCTACAGGGTCGGCAGCGCGAGTTTGACGTGACGACCCTGGTGCTGCACACGTCCATAGGCCACGGTAACAGCTTCCCATAAGGAGGGTCTTGTGCTTGTCTGCCATATAAGTGGTATTAAAAAAAACGGTGTACGGGTCCCCCCACCTTGAGCTTCGGGGTTTGGGGTCAGGTGGCATTCGCAATTCGCAGTCCCTAATGGTCATTTTGAAAATCGCCAGGAGCTTTACGTAGCGGCTATGTTTCTGAACACAAAAATATATTTTTTGAATTCTTGTCTGATTTGTTTGTTCACGATGGACGCAAAAACTACTGAACCAATTTTGATGCGGTTTTTTCTAATAGAAAGGTCTTGGTCAGACTTAAAATCTGCCAAATGTTTGATTGCAATTGGTTAAGTAGAACCAAAGATATGACCAAAAACGAAAACCGTCTTCCGCGCGGGCGGAGCCGCAGGCATCAGCTAGTGGGTCATAAATAGATATTATGGTCGATGATAAGATGCAGGACTTGCGATCAAGGGGTCCAGGGTTCTGCCCCTGCCAGTACACTACCGACGTGAATGCATTCCTAACACAAGCAATTTAGCTTAGCGGGATATACTTTTTATTTTTTTTGTACGGAAATCCCTCCGTTAACCCAAATGCGGGGATGGTTATTTTAAATTCGAACCAATTAAAACCGCACGCCGTCTCGGGTCTTTAGACATCGGGGTGTAAGGTGGCCCATAAGGTTTTTCCCTCGCAGCCCGGCTGACCCAGGGCGATCTCCGGTTTTGAGATGGCCCCCTCGGGTTTGGGAACCACGGTGTGCCCGTCTCGTCCCTGGAATGAGGGGGGGAGGGATAGTACCTAATTTCGGTAACTAATATTCTTAAAAAAAAACTATGATTCGTGATTCTGATTGACTCTAAATGCTTTTCTATTCATTATATTTATACATAAATGTAGCAAAAAGCATTAAGCCTATCTGATTGTTTCACACGTGTCCTTACACGTGGCACACGTGCATACCGGACGTGATAGTATAGTGGTCTATCTGATCAGATATCTATCTGTTATATATATATTATTATATTATTATTATTATTATATATATATGGTCTATCTGTTATTATATTATGTCGGGCATGTCACCGTCCTGAAGAACCCCTAAAGCATGTTTTCTCTGGTTGTTCTCGTCTTGCCAATGGAGAGTATCGTGTTGCAATTTGCTAGAATCGTTCATCAGCAACTTGCTATGAAGTGATTCGGAGGTACCACAGGAGGTATTACAGGTATGTGCCCGACCCGGTTCTTGATAATGGTCATGTCACGTTGTACTGGGATCTAACAATCGTCACTGACAGGACTATTGTAGCCAAAAAGCCTGATATAGTGGTGATTGATTGATCAGAGCGTCTAGCAATAATTGTTGACATCACCATCCCCCATGATGACAATCTCGTGAAAGCCGAATAAAACAAACAAATAAATCATTTGGACTTGGCTCACGCGATTGTCGACATGTGGCATGTGGATTCAGCAATTATTGTTCCGATAGTCGTATTGGCTCACGAACTGATTGCCAAGAGCCTCTACCAACATCTAAAGAGGCTCTCGTTAGGCAGTTGGGGCAAGGGCTTGATGCAGAAAGCGGTACTCCTCGACAAGACACGTATTGTGAGGAGGTTCCTCTCTCTGAAGCCCTAACCACCGGTAGCTTGGTCCCTGTACCCGGTTCTGGCCCACAAATTGCCCGCTACCACCTTCATCTCATCGGCCCAACGAATGAATGGTCTTCCACGTTTTCTCACTCTACTGTTAGGAAACCAATTCATTATTGCTTTGCTCAATTTATCTATGCCTCTGATTGTGCGTCCTGACCTATTCCATTTCAGCTTCCTAACCGAGTTTGTAACGTCTTCTAATCTGGTATACTCCTTTATAGTTTCCATTCTTACTTTAGCGGATATTATCTTGCCCAACATACTTTTCTCCATCGCGTTTCGACACACTTCTAGTTTCTTTATGTGCTCCTTTGTAAGGGCCCATGTTTAACAACCATACGTCAGCACTGGCAAAATACATCAGATATTAGAATCCTAAATATCTAATATCGGATCTGATAGCCTATTTCCTTTAGGCACCATTCTCATTAGACGGTTTTACGCCGTTTTTACACGATACCTGCGCAAGCATCGGTCCCCTCTTGGCAAGAATAACGAGACATCGTGTGGTGTTCCCCAGGACCCAGTGTTGGGTTATTACCACTTGTCCTCGCCGACTTTGTCCCCACTGGTGACAACTGGGAATTCATTTAGATTAATGCACAATTATCCCCACGGGGTGACAACAGGGAATTTAATTTTAAAACTTCCCAGGTTTGACCAATTAGCATTTTATAGATATCGAATAGTATAGTTTGGATATGACTGAGAATGTCTAATGAGAAATAGAAAAACTCAGTACCTAGCTAATAAGGGTTAATCACAACAGAAACGTTGGGCCATCGGTAACTATTGGGAGCTACGCGGTGTGCTTTTGGAAGATGTCTTCTTAGCGTGTTACGACGACGATACTTTAGTTACAGCACAAAGCCAGAAACAACTAAGTTGGGAGAAGGCTCGGAGTATGATGATGTGAATACGAACAAACATAGTCACGTTAGAGCGTTTACACACTATGGCCGCAGCGAAAGTGGCAGCACCGGCGCTGCATCTACGTTGGATTTGAATGAAGTCTTACGCCTTGTACGGACTAATGGTTCCGATGTACGCGTAATAAAGTTATGTTGAATACGCGTACAGGGAACAATGCACTGCTGGATAATGAACGTATTGTTGAGAGTCGGCCAGCCAACTGGCGACGACTAAAAATCAAAAATTATGAAAATCGGTCCTCCCTTTCTTGACTTTATCAGGTCCCGATCTTCACTAACACGACGCTGTTTTATATAAATAGAATATAGATTATTGCAGTATGATCCTAAAGATAGGCAGCGTTAATCCACAGTACTTTGATACACGAGTGAGATATGACTTAACACACCTGTAAATATTATATACTAAGGAATAATCGTTCCGATAAAAGCATATTTGCAAAGATATTAACTTTGATTATGCTATTTCCGCCATTCGGAATTGAAACGTGTGCTAATGCTTTAACGTTTGTGTATTCCGCACATAATAAGCTACGCCAGAGCTTATTTTATATTCAGTCCGTCTTGGCTGCACCCTGCTGGTGGGTAAGAGTTAAAAGCTAGGTTCATCCTGAATTACAGATGCTGACGATCCCAAATTAGTGTGGCTATCTTGATAGCTTCGACAGATGCTTGACAATCAGCATAATGTACTGTGGAGTCTGGGGTTTGACTACACAGCTTCTTGTTGACCACTAATGGTATTTAAATTATAACACAATGATTTTTATATGATTAATATATTTATTCATAAATATAACTCTACTCAACGTGTTTTAGGGGCTTTACGCGATATTCTTTATATTTACTGAACGAACTATAGAGGATCGCGAGCTCTGCTAAGTGTTTGAGTCTAATGCACTTTTTACTTCTTGATATTCTCTTCGTACGGGCGGGTCAAGGCCGGAGCCCCTCGTCCCCCGCTGACTCGAACTGTCCGCAAACTTTTTGTTTTTTCCTATCCTCTAAATTCAAAACCATTTATACATTTTTATTTTAATATCGCTGACGCATGATGGCCAGGCAACTAACTATAGTGTTCGAAGGAGTCCGAACACTACAGTACCGGCTACTCCGGTCAACAGATATCCGAAGATGTTTCCATAAACATACAGGCAAGCTAGTAACTTTTAAATACAGTTCATTACAGGTGCAGAAGTCAGAACAACTTCTTCATCATTATCTTAGGTATGGTCCCGCTGCATCCGAAGTTTTCTCATCGAAGCCAAAGTTCCGCATTCTATTTTGTTTAGCGTATTTTAGCTATTACGGTAGCGACTGCCGCCTAACCTAACAACCTTCTTTTTTTCGTTCGGAAACCCCCTCGGATACCCTCCCGCCGGCCAGCGGGGGAAGTTATGTCGGGCTCGAACCGACTAAAACCGGATGCCGTCTCAGGTCTTCAGACCCCAGAGCGTAAGGTGGCCCAAAAGGCATTTCCCTCGCACCCCGACTGACACAGGCGATCTCCGGCTTCGAGATGGCCCCCTCGGGTTTGGGAACCACGGTGTCCCTGTGTTGCCCTCGGTAAGGCGGTGGACAGCCAGTCCACCATGATTGGTCTTACCGCCGCTACTACGGCGTGTCCTGCGCTTGGTCGCGCAAGTCGTTCTTTCCACTCCACCATGATGACCCGGCGGAGCGGCTCTCGTGTCCAGACCCCATGGCGGAGTTCCGGCAAGGAGACTCACCGCCTCGAAGGAGATGATCTCCCAATCCTAAGAGAAAAGCCTGCGCCAGAGTACCGGCTTGCAGTTGAGGTTGGCTTGGGCCCAAAGATCGTAATAGGACTCAATACACCCCAATCGAGGTGCGAGGTGTATGCTCTATGGGCAACCTTACACCTGGCTTTTTAAGACCCGAGACGGCGTGCGGTTTTAGTTGGTTCAAGCCCGACATAACCGCCCCTGCTGGCCGGCGGGGGGGTTTCCGAAGGGATTTCCGCACGAAAAAAAAAAAGGACTCAAAACACCCAACGAATGCATCGACGATTCTAAAGATAAAACAATTATTGATAAACATTAGATAATCGATGATTTATAATTGACACTAATAATATAATTGATTGATATCGAATATAATATAAAACGCATAAAATGATGTAACGTTGTATTATGACAATAAATCACTGATTTAGTATAATCACTTTCCCTCGTAAATATATAAATTTATTCGAGCTTTATATATGGTATGTTTTTTTTTATATACCACTGATAGGAAGCGGTTACCGTGGCCTATGAGAGTGTGCAACACCAGGAGCGTCACACGCCGTAGTATGGCACACCGTAGTAGCGCCGGTTAGACACATCATGGAGGACTGCTAGAGTGGCAGGCGGCTGCACCTGTCACCCCCAAGCCTGCACTCATGGAGGACGGTCCTCCATGAGTGCAGGCTTGGCTACGTCGTTGAGGGCGGAGATGCCCTTGGATCAGTCGGGGTGCAGGGAAAATTTCTTATGGGCCACCTTATATACCTCACTGTGCACACCCTTTTGGGTTGTTCTTAGTACAAACTTGCTACTACAACATTAGGTAATTCTTAATATCATAGATGCTTAAATCTAGAGCTTTTCCGTTGGCACCAATATGTCCGAATCAAGGCGGCTTTTCATACCTTAGTCCCAGTCGCATCCAAAGCTTGGACTTTGGAGCCTGGGGTCGGCTCTCGTACTCTTTCTGTTTGATTTGGCTTATCTTTACATTTGCAGAAGCAACTGCCGTCTGACATAAACCCATAGGACCCGAAGATATTGGTGGGCCCACAAACACTCAGATAGAGCAGAGCGCTATATTTTGTTCATTATTTTATACAACACTTTGTTCTCTAGGGATTCAAAATTCATGTATTATTCATAGTCCAACGTAAAAAAGGTGTTAAAATATTTTAGTGCTAAGCAATTTTTGTCGTTGACTGTACGCATGCGTATGCACACAACAATACCAGTTTAAGCAATCGTATAAATGATTCCTATATCTCAATGTCATCAAATCATTTGACACACTTAACAAATCGTGTCTCAAAAGGCACAGCTGAAATCTCTGGATGTCAGACTAGATTGTATAATAATTTCCGACGTGTTGATAGCTCCAAATGGTATGTATTTGATTTGGTGCTATCAAAGGAAGTTCCACATACATGCAGCCACGGCTCTTTCCCATTATGGCATATACTTTTCGCTTTTAAAGCATATTTCACAATTACTTTCCTACATTCTTCCCGGTAGCGGATACTCTTGACTCGATTGGGCTTGACCAAGCCTTTACTTGTAAATACTTCAACTCTTACTGGATTGGCTATTCACTCACATCATATTAGTGATGGGATCGGGGTCTCCCTCGGTGTAGGGGATGTTCCTAGTGGCAGTAGCTCCCCTGGGCGGAGGAGACAATAGGTACATCTGTATCGTCAAACATTTTTGTCCATCCTCTCTACGTGGCCAACATCCTAACAATGTAAGCATCCCTTTCTCTTGAACTTGGTCGCTACGTCTACCATACCACAACGTTCCCTAATCAAGCTGTCCCACTCGGTCCATGAACGTCACTTGAAGGAACTCCTATTAGGGTTATTCTATTTATATAACTTGGGTCATATTACTAATAGGTCGTGAGCAGTGAACACTGGCCATTGTCTGCAAGGAAATTGCATAACGACGCTCAAATCTAAAGTGATACATCCTCTGTAAAATATTATATAACTTTCTGTGTACCTGCACCAGTTGAGTAACCTTGCATTACCTCAAACTATCGATAAAAATAAGTATTATTTTAAAAATTATAATAAAATGTACCTTCCTGATACTATTTCGCCACTCATAGAATTTTTTGTCGGAAATTTTAAAATCCAAATAAGATTAGATTATATGTTTGCCTATTATTTTTGAGGTATAAATAGGTAAGTCGATATAGGTAGCTACACTGATCTAATAACCAATCGAAAGTAGTATTATAAGAAAGAAAATCTAATTACAAACTTATCGAGTCATATTTTCTATAAACTATCAGTTGGAATAAAAAATATCCAGTTATCAAAAAAATATTTTATTTTATTTAATTTTAAACAACCATCAACACATTTTGATATGCAAGTCATCATTGGCATGTTAATCGATGGATAATTCGACCTCCGTCCTCCATGAGCGCAGGCCTGAGGGTGGTAGGTGAGGTTGCCTGTCACCGCAGCAGAAGCAGGCCCGGACGTCAGTCGGGGTGTGAGGGAAATGCCTTAAAGCCACCTTATACCCCGACGTCTGAAGACCCGAGACGGCGGCGTGCGGTTTTAGTCGGTCCAAGCCCGAGGCTATCTAACACAAAAATATTTTTTCAATTCGAACCAGTCGTTACTGAGATTAGCGCGTGGAACCGAACAAACAAACTCTGCAGCTTTATAATATTAAGTGTAGATGTATCTTAAAGCTTTCTAAATAAACTCTTCTAAACTCTCATATAAACAGACAGAAATTGTGATTTACAGCTATCACTCCCATCAAAGCCTGCCAATTAAATCTGAAGAATTTGTATAACACATAATAAGATAAGTAAATTAAATCGTCGAACACGCACACGTAAAATAATGTAACATCGTAAAATTAACGTTAAATAAACTATTTTTTACTTTAACTATATTCCATAAACAACTCTGTAAAAATTCATAAAATTGCCGTTCGGAATTCGGTGAATGAAGTTATTTTTCGTTCTGTATTCACCGCCGTAATTCTAAATGTAGGACAAGAATGTACGTAAATATTGAAATATAGAATAATAAAATTTACTTCGCAGATAAGAATACGCATAAATTACTTTATTGTTCACTGTCTTAATATTTTAAATCGTTTTATCATGCTTAACCATGCTTAACCTAGTGACCACTTAATAGTTTATTACAGGTGTTTTTTTACGACTTTCGTCCGCGGCTTCCTCCTTGATATTTTTTCCTTTATTCCTCCGAACTTGTCCTAACTCTGTTGGGTATTATCGGTAAACGGAAGGTAGGACGTCTGCTAGCAAGATGGACGGACGACCTGAAAAAGGTAGCTGGGATAGACTGGATGCGTAAGGCAGAGGATCGGATGCTATGGCGTACAATGGGAGAGGCCTATGTCCAGCAATGGACTGCATTAGGCTAATTGATTGATTGATTGAGTTGGGGATGTTGGGGTCAGCTTTCAGTCTAACTGCGAAACGGCTGAACTTCAATAGTGTCCCTGAAGCTACTGCCATTTGACTTCTAAAACTTACTGGCGAGAACTTAGTTCTGTAGATAGACGTTGTCGGACTTTTTAGGGCTCAAACTACCCGTAACGAATACCACAGATTTTCGCATGGCAATCGAGACCGATGGTTTAACATGCTCTCCTAGACACGGTGGTGTCTCAATTACTTTCTTTCTTTCAGTTTGTTAAAAATGGTCACCCATTCTAAGACTGGCCTGGCTAGTATTACTTATGAGTACCTTTTTTTTTTATCGTGCGGAAATCCCCTCGGATACCGCCGGCCAGCGGGGGCGGTTATGTCGGGCTTGAACCGACTAAAACCGCACGTCGTCTCGGGTCTTCAGACGCCGGGGTGAAAGGTTGCCAATTGAGCATATCCCTCGCACCCCGACTGACCCCGGGCCACCTCCGGTTTCGAGATGGCCCCTCGGGTTTGGCAACCACGGTGTCCCAATCTTGCCCCGGTTTGAGGGAGGAGCGCTAGTTGCAATGCGCTAACCTATTTGGTTATCACTGGCCACGATACCTTCTTAGCCCCGAGTCCCTTTTCCGTTATGTACCGGCTGCGATCCCAGACACCCATTATTATTATTATTACAATTGGGACACCGGAAGCCGGACGGACGATCCACCCACGAAGCTTGTGGGTCACTTCATCCATTTCCCCAGCCCTCCCGTTGGGGAGAGCGTGGTTATTCCAGCATTCACGGCGCCCCTACAAACCTTTTAGTGTCCTTGCAGAATCTTAAGATCTGTTCCACCTTCAGATCATTCAACTCCTCCGTGTCCAGTGTGTCCGATCCCAGAAGTTCCCATCTAATTAGTGAGTACATGGGACACTCGGCCAGCAGGTGGAAACTGGTCTCTTCTGTCTCCATGCACTCCGGACAGTTGGGGTCAGTCTTGACTCCGATCACTGTTAGGTGTCTGTTCAGTTTGCAGTGTCCTGTTATTACTTCTATGATGAGCCTCGTGTTCCCTCTTGAGAGTTTGGTCAGTTGGCTTGCCCAGACACCCATATACCTACTCTTAATTTTCATATTTACCGGGCGTAATAACGCATCTGATGAGTCCACAGAACTAAGAATGTCCGAACGAAAAAAAAAAAAAAAAGGTATCTATGTATTATTATTCTCTGACTAGCTGATGCCCGCAGCACCGCCCGCGGGAAGATTGGTTTTCGTTTTTTGGTCATACATCCGGTTCTACTTAACCAACTGTAATCAAATATACGGCAGATTTTAAGACGTTTTTGCGTCCATCGCGAACCAACAGACAAGAATCCAAAAAAAGTATATAATATCACAATCGTTTCTTTAACATAACCAAAGTATTTTCATTTCAAAATCTCCAATGTAACAACTAATTTACAATTTTATAATAGTATAGACTAGCAGATCCCGCAGCTCCGCCCGCGCGGAAGTCGGTTACCATTTTTGGTCATATCTCCGGTTCTACTTAACCAATTGCAATCAAACCTACGGCAGATTTTAAGTCTGACCAAGACCTTTTTAATAGAAAAACTGCATCAAAATCCGTTCAGTTGTTTTTCGCCCATCATGAACAATCAGACAAACAGACAAGAATTCAAAAAAAAATAGTTTTATGTTCAGAATCGTACATTTAACATAACACAAGTAATTTTTTTTATATATCTTCAATGTTCAGACACAACTTATTTACTATTTTATAATTGTATCCGGCAAGCTAAAAGCCACCATTCCATCTTCCGTAAAAAAATATCTAGACGATAATTAACGGAAGAATAGACGCGAACGTAACTTTATTGTTGCTTAAAATGTGGTAAGTATAAAGGTGACAAATTATAATTTATGAGCATAAGACACATTATACCATTTGTCGTGGCATGTAAACATTAAATTATTAAATTGGATTGAATTTAACAATTAATTATAAAATACAAAATACAATAAGCACTTAAGTAAAACTGACAGCCCAAAAAAACTATAAATTATCCAATTCCTAATAATCAATAATCACATACATAGTTCAATAGCCAATCAAATATTACATTACATTACAAGAATTATATAGAAATAGTGAAGGTGAGTGTTGATGTACATCAACAAAAGGGGCCCCTTCTAAACCTACACTTGGGTCGCAAGTCCCAGGCACTGTCCCGAGTTCCCAATTCAGCAACGCGATGGACCCAGCACGCGCACGGAGAATCCATGGATTGATAAGAATATCGTTTATTGATGGAGTAGTAGCTCTCGTCTATGAACCATTTCCGTAAAGCCAGACAGAATTTACGATATGTTAGATTAATTATATGCTCAGGTAACGCATTATTGATAAGCGTTGCCATATAGACACAACTCGCTCTAAACATCTCAAGTCGAGGTACTGGCATTTTTAGTTGCATTTGTGTAACTTTCCGCTTATTTATATTATTGTACATTTCAAATACCTAGTTCCTTGTTAGATTTTACAAATTTTTCTAATAATTGAGCTGAGCGAGTCGAAGGCGAGCGAAGCTCTTATACACGGGATAGCCGCTTACAAACTCGGATACTCCTTTGCAACCACAAATTTGATTTCAACCAAATTGTCATAGGCAGATTGTCATAACGACATGTTTTGAGACCATAAAATTAAAAATCAGACATACCATTGAGGAATTATCACCGAAAAACAAATTTACCATTGAAACTAATAGAAAAAGTTCACGCGCGCAAAAATTGAATTTTTCAGATTTTGAAATAAAAAAATAAATGCTGGCTCAGCTCAATTTTCTTGCCATCGGCTAACTGCATCGCATCCCTAGTATACTATGTAATGATAAATGAAAAAGATTACGGTTTAGAGCACGACTTCTATGTAGACGATGACATGACTAGACTAGTGGTTTAGAACAAAAACTGTGTTACGGTTCCTGGGTGAGGCGGGAATGATTTTTTTATTTCGAATTTGGAATTCAATTTTGTTTTATGGCAAGGTACCTATGCCGATATCGACAATTCTGCCAATGTCAGACATGCAATGGAGTGGAGTCTTAACTCATGAAGAATAAGGAGCATATTAGGAAAAAGGGGGAAATTTTGACATTTCGAATTCAGAACGGGACGCAGGAACTAGATAAATTATAGACTTGTGTTCAGTGCAGCAATGACATGTTGTTTAATTTACTAATGTCTCACAAATACCTAGAAACCTCAATAAACGATTAAATCTACTCTCGACTTTGATATTGGCAGAATCATCGGTACTTTTTTTTTTTTTTCTTCGTGCGGGAATCCCTTCAGAAACCCCCCCACCGCCGGCCAGCGGGGGCGGTTATGTCGGGCTTGAACCGACTAAAACCGCACACCGTCTCGGGTCTTAAGGCGCCGGGGTGTAAGGTTACCCATAGAGCATATCCCTCGCACCCCGACTGACCCTGGGCCATCTCCGGTTTCGAGATGGCCCCCTTACTTGCTCTCCACTGTGCTATCTGCTAATCAGAGGGACACGTGGAAAGCTTCCGAACAGCCCTCAACAGGGCCGTCCTCGCCTCGGTCGGAGTTGGCCGTAGGCGGCAGAGTCTCTCCCGCCCTAGGAGAGAGGCGCTGCTGTCTCCGTTGCCCAGGGTGCACCGCGCGGAGGTCCCCAACCAAGCACCCCGAGAATCATCGATACCTAAACTAGGACGGTTACCAGCTTCGCAATCAAACCAAACTTAAGCGTAGCGAGATTTGCCTATCCAACAATAGGTCAACGTGACCGGTCGACTTTTTCCATTGATTTTGTTTTTCGGTGATTATTCCTCGATGGTAAGACCGATCTGGACATTCGACCCCTTACGACACTGTAATGTCTACTTGATCACCGTGGCAAATTTGGTCGAGATCGGTCAAACGGTCTCGGAGGAGTATCATTTGTTTGAAATGCAACTTTAAAACCAAAGACGCTTCGCTCGCCTTCGGCTCGCTACGCTTAACAACCGATGCAAGGTGCCACCCTAATACAAAAACCAGCCAAGTGCGAGTCGGACTCGCACACCGAGGGTTCCGTAAAAATTTTCTAAAATATTTTTTATTATTTTGATGTAACTAAAAATTTACGGTTTTCGCAATTTTTCCTTTATCTGTAATAAGACGTTACTTCGTACCAAATTTCAAGATTCTAAGTTCACGGTTTTGATTCCCGTGCGAGTTTCGAAAATTTACGGAAATTTGCGGCATAAACGACTGTATCTTTTGATTGCTTTGGATTAGTTTGATTTTTTCACAGCTCCAAGGGAAAGTAGACCTGAGTATTA
Organism: Cybosia mesomella; assembly: GCA_946251805.1. Taxonomy (NCBI): domain Eukaryota; kingdom Metazoa; phylum Arthropoda; class Insecta; order Lepidoptera; family Erebidae; genus Cybosia; species Cybosia mesomella. The sequence continues at coordinate 3,939,945 of OX276400.1, forward strand.
GCTATAAATTTCAGTTTGATATCTCCACGCGTTCTTGAGAAAAATGGTCTTGACAGACGGACGGACGGACGAAGGGTTCCGTTTTTTCCTTTTGAGGTACGGAACCCTAAAAAGAAAAGAAGATAAATTATAATATTGAATTTCGACACCGATCTGTATAGAATAGTGCGCCCTTTTAGGGTTCCGTTGCCAAATGGCAAAAAACGGCACCCTTATAGATTCGTCATGTCTGTCTGTCTGTCCGTCCGCATGCCACAGCCAATTTTTTCCGAAACTTTAAGAACTATGCTATTGAAACTTGGTAGGCAGATGTATTCTGTGAACCGTATTAAGATTTTCCCACAAAAATAGAAAAAAACATTAAATTTTGGGGGTTCCCCATACTTAGAACTGAAACTCAAGACTAGGCATTTTAGCTAAAATAAGCTTTAATTTATGACTAGGTAGCTTTTTTTTTTTTTTTCGTGCGGAAATCCCATCGGATACCCCCCCGCTCGCAAGCTGGGGGCTGGGGGCGGTTATGTCGGGCTTGAACCGACTATAACCGTACGCCGTCTCGGGTCTACAGACGCCGGGGTGTAAGGTTGCCCATAGAGCATATCCCTCGCACCCCGACTGACCCTGGGCCGGGTTCCGGGCCTCCGGTTTCGAGATGGCCCCCTCGGGTTTGGGAACCTAGGTACCTCTACCAACATCGGACATAAGACGCAATTTATGAGTGAAAATAGACCATGGTTGTAAGGCCCTATTCTGACCTAGGAGCCTAGATAAAGTCACATATAACGCCAGTTGAAAAGTCCGAAATGTATGGGAGTGACATCATTTTGTCGATATGTCACGTGTAAACAAATAATGTCACTCTCATACATTTCAGACTTTGAGAATTCGCTTTGAAGCGATTCCACTAATAGAATGTCACTTTTTTCTACCTACAGGCCCAGGGGGCCTAGACAAAGTGATATTCTACTAATAATCGCTTCGAAGCGAACCTTCGAAATTCCGAAATGAAAGGGAGTGACATTATTTGTCGACATGTCACATGTAACAAATAATGTCACTCTCATACATTTCAGACTTTGAGAAATCGCTTTGAAGCGATTTCACTAATAGAATATCACTTTTTTTCTACCTACAGGCCCAGGGGGCCTAGACAAAGTGATATTCTACTAATAATCGCTTCGAAGCGAACCTTCAAAATTCCGAAATGAAAGGGAGTGACATTATTTGTCGACATGTCACATGTAACAAATAATGTCACTCCCTTACATTTCGGACTTTTACAAGGTCGCTCCGAATCGATTCCACTAGTAGAATGTCACTTTGTCTACAAGCGGTGTTTGCTGTTGCTGTGGATAGAGGTACCTTTTTTTCGTGCGGAAATCCCTTCGGGTACCCCCGCCGCCGGCCAACGGGGGCGGTTATGTCGGGCTTGAACTGACTGAAACCGCACGCCGTCTCGGGTCTTAAGACGCCGGGATGTAAGGTTGCCCATAGAGCATATCCCTCGCACCCCGACTGACCCTGGGCCATCTCCGGTTTCGAGATGGCCCCCTCGGGTTTGGGAACCACGGTGTCCCCGTCTTGCCCTGGTTTGAGGGAGGGGCGCTAGTCGCTCCGCCGTCTCGGCCTGCTTCTACTGGGGTGACAGGCGGCCTCATCTGCCGGGTGACAGGTGAGGCCGCCAGGCGTGTGCTCATGGAGAACGGAGGTCGTTAAGCGTGGTAGAGGTACCTAGATAAAGCGCGGGTTTCGCGCAAGACACAAATTACGTAGGTAATGAACAGAAGTGGGGTGCTTGGTTGGGGACCTCCACGCGGTGCACCCTGGGTAACGGAGACAGCAGCGCCTCTCTCCTAGGGCGGGAGAGACGCTGCCGCCTACGGCCAACTCCGACCGAGGCGAGGACGGCCCTGTTGAGGGCTGTTCAGAAGCTTTCCACGTGTCGCTCTGATTAGCAGATGGCACAGTGGAGAGCAAGTAAGGGGGGCATTTCAAAACCGGAGATGGCCCGGGGTCAGTTGGGGTGCGAGGGATATGCTCTATGAGTAACCTTACACCCCCGGCGTCTTAAGACCCGAGACGGCGTGCGGTTTTAGTTGGTTCAAGCCTGACATAACCGCCCTCGCTGGGCGGCGGGGGGGTATCCGAAGGGATTTCCGCACGAAAAAAAAAAAAGGTAATGAACAGAAGTATTAACGCATTCCCACTCGGTTTTCTCTACCGCAGACGGTAGCGATTACCGCTTTGGTATTGAAGGCCCTAAAGGTTTCAGTGTTCTAATAATATGAAGTGGTGTCAAGCGGCTCGTGTCGTATCTCGATCCAGGCAAATAGATAATGTCTTGTCCCCTCTTGCTGTCTAGTATAAGTACATGAATAGATAAGAACTATTATGTGCTATAAGTGCTATCTAGACTAAGACAGAATAATCTGGAAAGTGGAATGGACCTACCATACCACTTTCGTATAGATATATGAAATAATGATAGACATATAGTCTACGTGGAATCTAGGAACAACGGCAAATCCGTATACATGGATTTGTTAGTAGCGTTTAGTTTATTTGTAGATTTAGATCGGAAAAAGAGGACATCTAGGACGGGACTTGAACCCGCGATCAGTTCCTTACAGAGGGAATGTTCTGACCAACTAGGCCATCTAGACACGACCCAGATATTCGAAATTCTCCGATATATTATATTCGTCGCGTAAGGCGACGCTGGAGCCATCTACCGTAATTCTTGCGAACTAAGGAAACAATGAATGACTTTACAATCATTTTTAAACATCATTTTCGATTACTCCGCCACATTAATTCAATTAAGTTTTTAATCAATTTTTTTTTAATAATGTAATCAATTAGTATTGTAGTAAATATATGTAATGAATATCTGGGACGTGTCTAGGTGGCTTATTTGGTCAGAGTATTCCCCCTGTAAGGGACTGGTCGCGGGTTCAAGTCCCGTCCTAGATGTTCTCTTTTTCCGATCTATATCTATAGAAAAAGTAAGCATACAAATTGCTTAAAAATGTAATGGAGTTTAGATTTTTTTTTAAACTACAATATTTTACAATTCATTGTCAGCACTTTTTGTATCAAAGTAACCCACCTAAACTAGAAATAAACATAATTTTGATTTTAAATATAAGCTTTTATTTAGCTTCACATGTCCCGCTGTTTGTCATCAAATCTTGCAAATTAAATTTGATCTACTTCCCAGTTACCGATTGAGCTGATATTTTGCATACATGTGTTAATGTCTTGACAATGCAATTACTATGATGACACGGTGCTGATCTTCGCAATGAAACGACGCAACCCCATGGAGTTTCGGCTCGTTTGATTTTAGATTTTTTGACCAATCTTTACGAGTTAATTCTATAGAGGAAAGCGAAAGTCATCGTGTCTCGAATAACCGCAACCATTCGAGTAAATAGCATAGATTAACCTATATTTTTTCAGAATTATAGGGTCGTCTTGTTTTCGAAGAAAACACATCTAAACACTCCATTTCTCGTAATCCCTCGCCTAGCAACAGTCGGAGGAATCTAGTAAAAGTTAATATTATAGTTCGCGAAAAAACACTGGTCGCAGAAACTAGATAAATTTATACTATTACAAAATTGTAAATTAGTTGTGTGTGCACATTGGAGATATTTAAAAAAATATAAATTTGGGGTTATGTTATGTTGAATGAACGATTCTAAAGACAACATTTTTTATTTTTGGAATTCTTGTCTGTTTATCTGTTTGTTCGCGATGGATGCAAAAACTATTGAACGGATTTGGATGCGGTTTTTTCTATTAGAAAGATCTTGTTGAGACTTAAAATCTGCCGTATGTTTGATTGCAATTGGTTAAGCAGAACCGGAAAGAACAAGAAAGAAGCACATAACGCTGGCGGGGCTGCGGAGATCAGCTAGTGAGGTATAATAATGAATGTTGAGCCCCACCTGTATAGGCATTAGACTTTGCGAGCCTCTTTGTTATCATTCATCCCGCCCCACCCCCGAACTACGTTACAATTCCAGTTAATCAATTTCTATAACAATAAAATTCCCCCTAATCCCTCCAGCTAAGCTAAGTTGCTTGTGGGTTCACGTCAATATAATCGCCAAAATTCGAATACGATACCTCTTGATCTTAAGTCCGGCTCCTTAACCACAAAGCTATCGAGTTTCACTGAATCTAATTCTGAATAACATGTTAAAACATGATTATATGGGAAACGAAACTCCACAATTATCAATAGAATGTAGCTTGTTGAAGACTTCATTTTACCCTTTGTATCGTCTGAGTAATTCCCATATTGATTTACTTACATATTTCCGTATTTTGTATAGGACACACGGAAGCAAAATGTTATAACATAATGTAAAAGCAAAATGAAATGAATGAAAATGGTGACCTCTCCTGTCAGTTTATTTTGTAAACAGATTCGTAATTTTCACATCACTGCTGAGCAAGTCTCATTCGCAAACAAAGCGTGAGTGTTGGCAGAGAGATGCTGCGAGTTTCTGTTATATTTCTTTGGCTCAGTACGTATTCCTTAATACATAATATATAAATAAGTAATACTTAAAATGAAAAAACCGGTGGCACTCTGGGAGTGCCGTCAGAAGTGAAAAGTTGAACAATTACGTGTGTATTTTTTTTGGAATCGTCAGGAAATATTTATGTAGATGTCGGTAATGGTGACAGTGTCAGAAATTCAATTGTTTTTTCCCATCTCAAAAATATCGAACGCACCTATAGAAGTTTTCACTTCAAAAGTGTTGAATTCCAACAAAAAAGTGATTTAAATGCGGTTTATGTACCTACTTATTATGTAAAGAAGATCAGATAATAATCTAGAGATATATATAATTATAATTGAAGTGTCTGTTCGTAATGGTCAAACCTGACATAAAACAAGGGGTGTTACATGTTACACTTAAATTTGACCTGTTTATTTGTGTATTTGTGTATCTGTCGCTTGTCCTGGTTCGCGCATGTAATGCGTAGGGATGAAAGTAACATCGTAAGGAAGGCATTAAAGTGGACGGTTACAAGAGGAGATGGATGGACTGTGTGAAGGATGTGAATGTTGAGATGACCGCAAGCAGAAATGAATGGAAAAAGCACACATGTTGCGCCGACCCCAAATAAATAACGGATAAGGGCAGGAGGATGATGTGTATATGTCTGCAGCATCACGGGTTCCAAACGGATGGCCTATTTTAATGGGGTTTTTCAGTTTGAAAGCTGATGGATTCGAGATGGCTCTTAGCTATAAATTATGAAGATCTGTACAGGCGTTTGAGGATCATCAGCTGTTTCGTAGCTGACGAAGGGATCTTACTAGCTTCCACTGGTCTGATTGATTTGAAATTTGGTGTACAGTTACATTGTTGGTATTACCATAACATGGTAACCTTGCGTGGATAACGTGGTCTGCGATATACCCTACTCCTCAGCAACATACAGCAGATATAGCGTGTTTGGGCTCATCAGAATTGTCTCAAGGAGAAGTTGTCAGAAAGATGTCAAACTTCTCGGGTCGTATCTACTTATAGCCCCGACACGACGACGCTTGAATTTAAATATTACTAGATATATTCAAGTAAAAGGGTTTTATTTTGTACACGAGGTTTTTAAAATTTTTGATTTATTTATTTAATCTATTGATTATTCCATAAATTTGTTCAGAGGATTAGTGTTGAAGGCCGTCCACACGAATAATGTAGTCTCGGGCAAAACTAATAAAGAATAAGAATACCTTTTTGTTTATTTTTCGTGCGGGAACCGCGTCGGGCTTGAACCGACTAAAACCGCGTCTCGGGTCTACAGACGCCGGGGTGTAAGGTTGCCCATAGAGCATATCACTCGCACCCCGACTGACCCTGGGCCATCTCCGGTTTCGAGATGGCCCCAGAATAAGAATACGTACCTACTACTGTGGATGGATGTGTGTAAAATATTTTCGAGTAGTTACTTACTTACTTTGTTACAGAAGTTACGGTTGCAACGACCTCGCCGCAAAACATGACAGCAGGTTACCAACCTTTATGGAGGTATGATGGTAAGTTTCCTAAGTAAACGATATTTTTATTTTATTTTATTTCTTTCGTGCGGAAATCCCCGCGGGTTGTCCCCGCCGGCCAGCGGGAGAGGTTATGTTGGGCTTAAACCGACTAAAGCTACACGCCGTCTCGGGTCTACAGACACCGGGGTGTAAGGTGGCCCATAAAGCATTACCCTCGCACCCCGGCTGACCTACCGTACTTTTTTTTTCGTGCGTCAATCCCCTCGGATCAAAAGATGCCATTGTCCGTCAAGACCTTTTTCTCAGAAACGGGTCGTCATCGTCACAGTGTTAGTCCCGCTTGCTTCTAAAGTTTGTACTTTGGAGCCCGGGGTCCGCTCTTCTATTATATTATCTTGGCTTTTGCGGTAATAACTGCAATCTGAGATCCCTGATCCGCCCAACCCTGAGAGGAATGCCTGCGTCAGAGCGTCGTCCGTTAATTAGTAGATGCACCTTACCCGTGAGTATCGCTTGACTTCAAAGGTCTTGGTTGAGTTCCATGTATATGTATATACCCCTTCTGCGTTTTAGTCTTCTGACTATATTTAAAGAAGAAAATAAATATTTTCTAAAACTGCAACGCAATGACTTATTTATATTATCTATGAGATAAATTAAAAATTAAAAAAACCTCCAAAATAGCGAAGAACACTCCCGACCAATTCACCTTTCAAAAAAAACAAAATCAAAATCGCTTCATCCGTTCGAGAGCTACACTATGCCACAGACAGACACACACGCGTCAAACTTATTACACACTGTCGTTTTTGCGTCCCTTCGGGGGTTACTTACAAGATTCTATAAATTTTCTTTTTAACTTACTTAATGCGTAAATATAATTAAAACAAACAAAGATACTTAGTTTAAACGAAATTCTCTCCAGTCTCTTACGGGGGGAATGATCTGACCAATTGAGCTACCTAGACACGCCCCAGATATTCTTTGTTGAAAATATTGTTATAGGAACACCTTTTTTAACATTTGGGTGATCGAGACTAGATTTAGACTGAATTTTCAACATCTTTTTATTACGAGAATTGACCCTCAGGTATAATAAAGAAATAATTATACGCCACAGATGAGAGCAAATGGCCAGGGCATCGCTGCCAGGTTGGGGGCAGACGACAGTCACCAATAGACATCAACACAGAAGAGGTTGTAGCAGACTATCACAGAAAGTTCATCAGAAATGGTCCCCTCTTATTCAATGGATACAGTGGCGTCCTCGTCACGGGAATTAACAATGGCCATACGAGTAAGATTTAATAACTTCTATGTACTAGGCAAGCTATACTATTGTAGGTGGTAGAGTCAAGCAACAGTCATTTTGGCCGTTGCATGAATGGGCCGACTCGACCGGGGAAGCACCTCTCACAGAATATCGACGCCAAGTAACAGTATTTGAACTGTTGCGTTCCGATTGGTGAGTGAGAATGCCGGAGCCCAAACTCCTTTCCCATCCCCTCCCAAACTCCTTTCCCATCCCCTTTCCTTTACAGGGTCGGCAGCGCGAGTGTAACGCCACTGGTGTTGCACACGTTCATAGGCCGCGGTAACCCCTTCCCATCAGGTGGGCCGTGTGCTTGTCTGCCACCTTAGTGGTATAAAAAAAAAACTAAGGAATTTAAAAAAAGTATCTATGGATTTAAGACCAGCAACCAAGTGCCACCACAAAGTCACGCTATGTCTTTGAGTCTACGATCACACAATCTATGTAGGTACTTAAAAGCTCAAAACTGTCTAGGGATATTTTACATTAAAGGATGTAATAAAAAAAAAAACAATTCTAGAATTGACACGTATTACAATCTCTTTTTAAAATTTAAATTTGAAATCAAAAATAAAAATGTGCCATCAACAATTTGCTACGTATTAAAAACATTTTTCTAGAATTCATATTTGTTTAAATTATGTACATCTATAAATATAAAATATCCCTAAACAGTGTTGAGGTATTTTATGTGTATACCTTGAGGCAAAAATCTTGAACAAAAGTCAAAAAGTTCGCGCTACTGGCCAAACAAAAATCCAATAAAAAGACTAATCAACCAATGACGTGTGCCCTTTGAGGCCGTGGTTTTTTTATGTATATCTGATGTCTAAGCAATTATCACCAAAAATACCTAAAAACTCGCGCTGCGCATCTAGAGTAAGTAGATTGTCAAGTATTTTCCTCTAATTATATCTACAAGAAAAGCTGTTAAGAACAAAAATTGTCACAGTTCCTGCGTGATGCAGGAATTGAATTTCGAATTTAGAACGGAACGCAGAATCGATGTAAATGAGTTAATGAATTTTGGTATGTACCTTTTTTTTTTTTCGTGCTGAAATCCCTTCGGATACCCCCCCGCCGGTCAGCGGGGGCGGTTATGTCGGGCTTGAACCGACTAAAACCGCATGCTGTCTCGGGTCTTCAGACGCCGGGGTGTAAGGTTGCCCGTAGAGCATATCCCTCGCACTCCGACTGACCTTGGACCCTGGGCCGGGTTTGGGAACCACGGTGACCCCGTCTTGCCCCGGTTTGGGGGAGGGGCGCTAGTCGCCCCACCGTCCCGGCCTGCTTCTGCTGGGGTGATAGGCGGTATCACCTGCCACTACCTAAACTTTGATACCTATCTGTATAGACATAGCGTGCTTTTTTGTAATGTCATCTGTATGATAGCAACAAAATGTTACGCATTTTTAGTAGTCCATTAGTGGTATTTCCAAATTACAATTTTTTTGTTTCTTACAACCAGTCTAGTAGCACACAGAAGTCATTGGTTATAATGACTTCTATATAGGGGCGTGACGGAGGAGGAGACCGGAGTGGACCCGACTAAAGTATCCGGGGGGGGGCCTTCCACCCGCCACGCCAGCCAGTCACACAACCCTCAGTTGTTAGTGGTGGCATGAAGTCATGCTTTGTCTTCTGCGCTGTCAGCCCAGAAACTCTCTTAATCTTCTGCCCCACCCCTTCCAAAATATGGCCACATAGAAAAAGAAAATAAGAGTTTTGACCGCGGCATCCTCGTCCACGTTACAAGTGAACTTTTGCAACACTTCAACACTCATCACGTTGAGTGGCTGGGGTCCTCGATCACTGATTTTGTGGAAGGGCTGCAAAAAGTATCGAGATCCTCGGTGTCGATATCTCAAGCGATGTCCAGTACCGCAGTCATTTGCGAGAAAAGGTCAAGTTGACTTCCAAAAAACTCGGAGTGCTCAACAAGGCAAAGCAGTACTTCACTGCGGGGCAAAGACTCTTCTTTATAAGTCGCAAGTCCGGCCTCACATGGAGAATTGCTGTCACCTTTTTGCCGGGGCACCTGCATACCTTCTTAACCCGGACTCGGTGCAAGGACGGGCGCTGAGGCTTGTCGACAATCCCGTGCTTTCTGGCAGTGCAGAACCTGTCAGCGATAGGAGAAATTCTACCCCTCTGTGCGTAGAACACGCCCGTCCGTCCGTCTATATAGTGGTATGTGTTCTGATGAATTATTTGATATGATGCCCACGTCCACAATATATCATCGCACTGCTCGCCACAGACAGGGAATTCATCCTCACACGTTGCATCCGGCAACGGTAGGCACAGTGAGACATGAAAGAAACTTAATTCCGCGCACGCTCAAGCTGTGGAATGATCTCCCTACTGTGGTCTTCCCAAGCGACTACAATATGGGGTTCTTCAAAAAGGGCATTAGCAGGTTTTTACAGGGTCGGCACCGCGAGTGTGACGCTCTGGTGTTGAACACGTCCATATGCCACAGTAATCACTGCCCATCAGGTGAGCTGTGTGCTAGTCTGCGACCTAAGTGGTTTATTATTTAAGTAATGACGTAGACTTTAATTCTATAGTACAATTCAGCACTGAGGGTGAAGAAGCGATGCATCCGAAGGTGACTGGGGGCCCATTGAAGTACTTATACAGACTTGAACAGCTACACTTCCACTGGCTAGCCGAACACGCCATCAATGGCTACAAGTGAGTATTATATGAAGAGTATCAGTAAATGAAAGAGAGGTAAATACACAGTAGTGGTGGCAGAGGTTACAATTATATGTTGGAATTCGACTGACATTTCAAAGAAATTAGGGTGTGCCCGGCCGTATCATTTTTTTTCGTGCGGTAATCCCTTTAGGGCCCAAGCCAACCTCACCTGCTGGCCAGAACACCTGCTAAACAACCGATGAGGCTCTGCCGCAGGCTTAGCATCAAAAAAAATTAACGAATTCCGGGCTCCGGGCTCAAACTGGGGACAAAAAAACATAACTTCACGCCTGTATCCCCGAAGGGGTAGGCTGAGGTGTATTACACACCCACGATTCGCCAGTTATGTTTAGGTCCCAATGTAATAGGGGGCGAGCCTATTGGCCTCTACCGGGCACATTATTACTAAGCGAGCGATAATCAACAATTATTAATGCACACATAACTACGAAAAGTCAGAGGTGTGTGCCCGGGGCGACCTGGGATCGAACTCGAGACCTTGTCTGTCCGTTACGTACACCACTGGGCTATCGCCGCTAATAACTGGGGACGCAACTGGGAAATCGCTAATGATTTAAAAATGTAGAAAAGAACATTATTTTTTACTATATGCTTAATGTACTCGTAAAAATCCAATTGATCAAGTACTACTGCTTCCGGGCTGTTTGGCCGTGGTCCATATGAAACTTGTGTTCCATAACGCAACTCAACTTGTGTTTGCACATGCAACGCCGGCCGTGAAAACTTCAAGATTTATATTTGATCAAGCAGTATTCTTAAGTGACAAGCAGACGAACATTAATTTTTGTATGAAAAATTACCTTGCATACTTAATTGCAGACATCCCTTGGAGATTCATTTCGTACATGTACGAACAGACTTGTCAGTGAACGAGGCGCTCGCAGAGAGAGACGGGCTCGCCATCATAGCTGTCTTTTGTGATGTAAGTTTAACTTTAGATTAATACACATAATACACATTTTGTACTAGCTATTATAGCACCATACCCGTGGACTTTCCAAAAAAAAATTTAATACAAACCTTGTATTGACAATAATGAACAAAAAAAAACAGAATATACATTTCAGCAATTCATTTTTTTATTTATATAGATTTAGCGCACGACTGTTCATTTTATGGCCCGTCTCAAATCCGTCGAGTTCGAATCTTCCCAATCCACGAATTTTTCAATCCCGAATCTAACGAATCACGATTCTGTCCAATCCTGAATCTGCCGAATCATGAATCTGTTCAATCCCGAATCTGAAACATCAAGCGTTTGTTTAGTACACTAACGAGACAAGATCAATGACATCTATGAAAATGAATACTAGACAAGCAGTTCAGAAAAAAAAAGTGTGTCACACCATAGGTTCATAATTTTGTCTCCTTACACACTGCAGATTTCAGGTGATCATCTCATATAAAATCGTATAAAATAAATTTTATATACTCTGTTGCTATGACAGAAACTAAAAGTGGCGCCAAAGCTGACTATTGTAGAATACAAAAATCTATACCAATTTTTTTTTTCTGAACTGCCAATATACACAGAAGTCATTGGACAAATCGTCCTACTGGGTGATATAAGTATTTTGCTCAAAACCAAATTTTACAAACTTGTCATTAATTTTTGATCATTTACTTTTGACGCTTACTGTACCTACTTGCTTTCCTCCAAAAACACGGCGTCTCCAACAGTAGTGGCCAATGCTGTCGTGAATTCTACTCCGGTAGATAGGTACTTAGGTCTGCCGGGGTGCGAGGGAAATGCCTTATGGGCTACCTTACACCCCGGCGCCTGAGGCGGTGTGCGGTTTTGAGTCGGTTCAAGTCCGACATAACTTCCCCCGCTGGCCGGCGGGGGGTATCCGAAGGGATTACCGCACGAAAAATAAAAAAGGTATTCGGTCTAATTTCGAAAACATCGTGTGGCCTAGGTCGGTTATTATTGGCCACGGCCAATTAGTACCCAAAGGTTTACTATCGGATTGACAATAACGTCTTCTTGTACCTAGGACAGTTCCAATTCGCTGGAACACAGTAAAAATTAAGAATACTTAAAATAGGTATATAAATAAATTTGTCACCAATCCTTTACGTAATTTAAGGACCACACATTCGGTGTTGAAATGCGCAGTACCATGGAAAATATTTTATGTAGGTAGTGTAGTTTATAATTGATACAAAAGATTGCACAAATCGTGACCTTGACACGTTGACTAATGGTTTATCACATAGGTACATTGGGTAAAAGGTTACAGAATAAAACGTTTCTTTTAACTGTATCAATTTTGTAACGCGTTTATGTTTAACTGAGTCAATTCGGGTAGTAAGTATCATAATAATGATAGTGTCAATGTCAGTTTTTACCTCATTCTGTGACTAACGGAATAATCTGAGGGCGTAGTTTCATTTTAGACCAAACTTCTGATACCAACATTGTATATATATACCATACTGATGTATCACAAAGTTTATAAAAACCACACAATCTGCTGATTAATTTGCCGCGAGCTGAATGTCTGTGGCAAAACATCGGTCCTACCTCCTGATTACTCAGAGAGTTTGCCTCAACTCCTGATTCCTCAGAGAGTCTTCTCTGCCATGCTGTGTAGACTCGTGAAGACTCGTGTGCTTCAAAGCTCTTCGACTAATGCAATACATACGACATATCATTGGTCAGAGAGCCGAGTATAGTACAGTATTGCTTTTATTGGCTAGTGGAAAGAAACCTCCAAAAATCTATTATATTTTCAACTCTGCTAACCTCAACTGACCGGTCACAGTACAGCAGCCAGTACCACCAAAACTTTGGAGTTAAAGCTAAACTCACCTGGAAGTTGATACACCTGCTGATTGGCGAATGACGATTTTTTTTATTGCATGTGGCAACCCCCACGGACACCACCCCATCGGTGTCAACATTGAGATGGGTGTATTGTTATCGAACCGATCAAAACCACACGGCATCCTCCCCAAGTGTACATTATAGAACGCAGGCTTTCCTCTCGGAATTGAGAGATTAGACTTCCCAGCCGTTCCCATAAAAGCCGCATAAGCCAAACCAAAAGGAAGAGAAGTTATGAGTAGACCCGACCAGTATTAAGGCTCAAAAAATGAGGATAATACAATTGCCCACCTCAGAGGCATTACAGGCATGTGAATGGTTTCTCCCGCGTGGAATTGTGTTCCCGTTACCCTTGGGTACCTATTCCAGGGGTAAAAAGTAGCCTATGTGTTATGCCAGACTATAATCTACCCCAGTGTCAAATTTTAGCCAGATCTGTTCAGCCGTTTTTGCATAAAAGAGTAACAAACATCTACACATCCATGCTAAGAAACTTTCGCTTTTATAATATTAAATAGGATAAGTAGGATTTATTTAAAACTTGTTAAACGACAGGTCCTATCAATACTGGATGATGCCCCTGAAGACGTGGCTGAAATAATGCAGTATGTTCCGAAGCTCATGAACACTGGAGACAGGATCAGCGGTATACTCCTGGATTTAAGGTAAGGGTGTCCTCCGCCATCTTCCTTTTTATCCCAATCCCAGGTTCATCTAAAGCTCGCACTTTGAAGACCGTAGTCCGCTCTCTTACTTCTCCTGTTTTTGACTTTTTTGGGAGCGACTGCCGTCTGATCTTCCAACCCTGAGAGGAAAGTCTGGACCAGAGCCTCGTACGTCAATCAAAGGTACAATCAAACCTACCCATTAAACGGCTTGCAGGTGAGGTTGTGGCGATACCACATATACCCAGCGCCATCTAGCGAAAACAAGTTGAACTACTTCGACACTGCTACGTCACTGCCAATCCTGAATCGCGAAAGTGAAGTTCGCGCGCTGGTATAACATATATCCAACATCCCAACGACAACCATTGGGCCGCGGCCCGCCAGGCGTGATCACCTTGCCTGGTCAGAGGATCCTCCCTTTGTGTTGGAGCAACATCACCTGTTCCTCCACAAGGTTGGCATGAGGCCCGAAGATCTTGTTGGGGTCCTATATAGACTTAAGCATGTCCGGCGATTTTATATACATTATTTTTTATACTTCTATACTTATATGATAAGCAGGAAACAGTCGTTTGTTTGTTTCTCTGCATTGAATAGACTCCAAAACTACTGGACCGATTTTAAAAATTCTTTCAAACATAATGATATACCTACGAGATCAGGACTAACGCGGGTGAAACCGAGTGGCGATGCTATATAGCATAAAAATGTTCGTCTGAATTGGTGTAAGTAGGTACCTGTCTTCCACACCGTTAATTTTACAAGAGGAGAAGTCTACATCCGTCTATATAAGAGGCGGTTGCGAGGCTACCAGACTGGGCAAGTCAGTAACTAAATTGAAGCGTCGGTAGTTTAGTGGTTCAGCAGTCGGCCTTACCATAGAGGTCCCGGGCTCGAATCCTGGCCATTACACTCTACCGACGTGAACCCACACGCAATTTAGATTAAGGGGAATTTTAGTAATTTTGGTTACGAATAGTCTTTAAAAAAATGGGACTTGACCATTATTAGTGTTTCTGCCGAGTACAATCGCCATACCTAGGTACTTGTGGTACCAGTGCCAGCTGATAAGCGCTTACCATCAGGCGGATTGTGCTTGTTTACCACCTTAGTCGTATAAAAATGCGTGTGGCAGTCCCTTTCCTTTTGCCACAATGGCCAACACATTTCTTCACATGTCATACAAAGCCTTCTCCATCCAACAATAAACACAAAACAGCACAATCGTAGACTGATAATCATTATCAGTCTATATACACAACACACTCCATGAAAAAGTCCCAAGTGCAGATACAGTTGCGTAGAGATATTACCTCTTTGGTAATATTTGTCTGTTTACCGCCTCTACCATAGCGAGTATTCCAATCAACTCTTCCAATTAGTTCCACCCTCTCCTTTCTTATCCAGAACAACACGTGCAAGGCTGTGATATCACTCTCATACGGTGCAAACAATTCCATCAAAAACCAAGCGGTTCGGCACCTCTTATCTTTGCCGCACAATCAAGACTTGGAATTCTTTACCAGCACACGTGTTTCCTTCTTCCTACAGACCCGGGGCCTTTAAGCGGGGCCTGAAAAGCATCTGATGAAGCCATCAAGCTGAGAGCCACCATTGTAGCATTATCTGTAATGGTGACCCTCATTCCTGAGACTTCACCTTTATTACCATCAGGCGTGGTGAAGTCACTACAATTATTTTGTTGTAAATTTTCACTAAACTAAAATTTTAATAGCAATAGAGTTAAACTCGTTTTGCTTGTTTCAGAAGTTTAATTAAACAATTCAATATTATTATCAATATATATTATATATTATTATATATTATTTGTCAATTTCAAAAACCAAATTAACTAAATTAGCTTGAAAGTGAAGATAAAATATAAATATTTTAGTTTAGTTTAGTGAAAATGCACTAGAGAATCAATTGGCTGGCCCTCTGTTACGAAATATAGCGAAATATGGGTGAATATTCTCCTCTGCATACCCCTTGAAAATCTAAAGGCGTATAATTATAATGTGTGTTTATTTTCTAGAAAATTACTGCGTGTTAACACAATGTCGTACTACGCGTACTCTGGATCGTTGACTTCTCCTAAATGCAACGAAGCCGTCACTTGGATCATATTCCCAGTACCAATCAATATCAGCGACACACAGGTAGCTACACAGTTTTTGTATAGCCTAGATAACATGGGGTCTATGGAGGCCAGCCAAGACCTACGGAGCCACGGCAACATCACCTGCAAGCCGGTACACTTGCTAGCTGACGGACGAACGACGGATGTACTTCCCTTAGGATGCGTTTTCCACCGCAGCAATGGTTCCAAGTCCAACGAACGCGATGGGCGTATTCACTTTATTTAACAAAGAGATAACTATCTCGATAATTAATTTTCACCGATTAATCAACATTCAACAAACAAAATCACAACAATGTTCTATCAAAGCGCGTGGCGAGGCCAACTAAAAATGCGCGAACACAGTGTCTACCAACGAGCTAACCTTAACCAAGCAACGTCGCGCTCAACATGATTTTGCTCCTCCAAAGCGCGTGGCGAAGCCAACCAAAAACGCGCGAGCACATGATGAGCGAACGAGCTCGATCACTAAAACGGTGTCACCTCGCGCACAACTCGCGATGTACTGCTAGCATACCACGCCCACTTCGTCCGGTACAGGCGTCGTTGATCCCGTACTACTAATAAGGAGCGGGTACGTAAAGAAAAAATAATATACAAACACCGACATTTTAATACGCGGTAAAAATATCAAACTATAATTATTTAACGATTAAAACTAAACAACGGACGAATTTTCTCTCGTGGCTTGGAGGTCAGACGACAGTCTCTCCCATAAAAGCCGTAAGTATTCGAACCAAAAGCAAGAGCCATAAGTATCAGCAGACCTCGGGCTTCGAGATGAAAGCCTCGGAAGCAACTATGGAAACCACACTAAGATAATGTTGATGACTTGTTTTACAAAAAAATGTTAAAGCTGAATAATTATGGGTCGTTTTTTGTGTTATCTGAAATAAATTGAGGCGAGGCGGTGAAAAAGTCTAAGACTAATCCGGAGTCTCAGGGCGATTGGCAGAGGAATGAGATTGGTGCTTAACCTTTAACTACCGACCTATACGTCTCACGGCCGGCGTCGATTATATTTTACGAATATTTTTTTTAATAAACGTCGCGCGGTGCTACCCCTCACTCTACCTTCCTCACTCGCAATCTCCGAGCGGTTAGTAACGGCCGCACGGCTGGCGAGTGCGCAAGAGATCATACAGGAGCGATCAACGTCTGACAGACGTAAGTACGGTGTTAATGTACTAATCTTGGTACGTCTATTAGACGTCACCTCGGATATTTTGTAATAAAGTTTATAGTGTCTCATTGACGTAACATCGGTATTAAAGTTTATAAAATATTACAGAACGCCTCGGGAAAAGAACTCGACACCTAGGAAGCGGGAAACATCGTCTGCTGATGTAATCCCAGCCTCCACACCGCCAAAAAGACCGTTGAGACGGTTGGAATACAATGATATCGAAGAAATACTTCGGACTGAAAGTGACGACAACTGCAGTGCTTTTCAAGACGACGTGGCGGATCCTGATTATGGCGTAGAAAACAATCACAGCTCTAAGTCTGAACAAGCGGAAGACGACGAGAACCAAGGTGCTTTTCAAACAGAAGAGGAACAAGACTTATTCATGTTTTCGAAGAACGCGACGTTGGCCTTAGGTTTTATTTTATAGGCTGGGCGATCTGAGCGGTGTCTATACTTATGTTATACATGAACAATGTATAAATAAACTCGTTATGGAACGTGGCCCTTTTATACTATCTCTAGCAAGGGAATAAGTTTTACCCGAAATGAAATTACGTGTTTATAATGAGAGAATCCCACGTGAATTACGGTTAACTATAGAGCGAGTTACTGGACCTTCTAACATGCCTCCACCCCAAAAAACTAGGAAAATCCTGATCCAGGTATTCGAAAGACTTGTGCAATCTGTCCTAGTCGACTGAAAAGACATACAAAGTACTTTTGCTATCAATGCAAGACACCAATGTGTCTTACTTGCTGTAATCAAGTATGCAGTGACTGAAAAGTACGACAGTAAATGTACCAAATATATGTGTTGTCATTTTTTGTTTAATGAATTAAGAGTTACTAGTTTTGTTAAATTTTGATTCTCACATTATTAAGAAAATTATTTTTTAAGTTCATTTGTTAATTTTTTCATAAGTTTAAAAAAAAATGAGACTGAAGTAAGTTCCTAAAATGTAACAAGTAATTATTGTGATATTATGAATAAAGATTGATTTTTCTAAAAATGGTGGTAGTATTCTTTTTAATTTTCGTATTCCGTTTCCTGAGTTATTATTTAATGTTATTAGTATAAACTTTATGAACAGACAAGCTTTGTACACTTTTTATATACGTTTAAACTTTATACGTCTGTGAGACGTCACGTCGGCATTATTGACATGTTTATACCAGGTCGTCAGTCAAAGGTTAATTGAAGAAGAGTATTTAAAACAAATTTTGCTGTATTTGTGTGATGTTTGACCGAGCACCAGCTGATGGTATAGTAACAGCCAAACAACTTGACAAAAATGGCGCCCGCATGTGCACTAATTGGTCAATCAAAAACGAATAAAAGGTTTGATCAACCAATAACACGAGCCTATTGAGTTTTATACATCTACGATTGGTTGATTGTTCAAGGTCAAGTTGTTCGGCTTTGACTATAATATCAAGAGAAATATTGAACTTTAAAAGTACCTAAGTACATTAGCCCTCAGAAGTTGCTGAACACTTACAAATTTACTAACGATCTTAATAAATAATTTTAGCGTCTAATTATTCCTTTAAAAATAAAAAATGCTTTATTTTTAATCAGCAGAAAGAATAACTCTGTAGATTAAAAATATAGTATTTTTAAATTTTTATTAAGTATTATTTAATGTACATTTTAAGAGCTTAGGTGGTCGATAGCTTGTAATGTGTTAAGGTAATACTGATGGCGACCGCGACTGTACTAGTATACTAACATTGGGTTATTGGACTGAGTGAGCATCGTACCCACGTCCCCATGTACTGTAAAAATGAGCAAAAAACGTAAATTATCATGAACAATGCCCGAACAGTTCGGGCATTGTTGAACAAGACCGCTTTCTGCATCTTGGCCACCACCGACTTCTCACTAATCCTGAGCCTCTAAAAATGGACTGAGAGGCTCCTTGGGATCAAACCATTGGCTGTAATAACAACTGGAACTATCTCATTAGACCCCACCCCTCATAAATATGTCGATGACCTCTTGCGACAGGTACAGATATTTGGTTTTCTTATCTGCTTTGACGCGGCTGACAAATTATTGTTCGAGGAAACTCTAGAGACACGAAACATCCCCACCATCCTGATGAGCAAATGCTTTATCCTTCTAGTACAAGTGGTTCGGCAGGATCAGCGATGGTCGTTACAACTACAGAAGACTGCAGAAGCTAAACCGGCACGTGGTCTACACGCCGATCAGAATCAAGATGCCGCACCCGCAGTTCGTCATTTTCTTCGAAGACGTCATAAGGATTATCAGCACCTTCTTCAAAGACATGACTTCGTGAGTTTTGAAGCCTTTCACCATCCATGACTGCTAAGTCAGATTCGATTCCCGCTCATTTGCATTGGCGCGACCGTTTGCATTGATCTAGGTATTTCTATGTATTCCGTGTATTTATTTACAAAAAAAAGTACATAAGTATGTTTATCCGTATTCTAGAACCCATATGATAAGCTCTGCTTAGTTTGGGTCTAGATGGCGCAGTGTAATATGTCCTAAAATATTTATTTATTTATATTATTTATTTCATCATCATAGCGGTTTTCCAGCTGCGTCCAAAGGTTACACTTCGAAGCCCGAGGTCCGCTTATTGTTATCGATTGCTATGTCGGCTTTTCTGGGAGTAACTACCGTTTGAACTCCCAACCCTGAGAGGAAACTTGCGCCAGAGCATGTACCGACTAGCAGGCGAGGTTGACTTAGACCTCAAGGATGTTGGTAAGGTCCTCTACGCCCAGCTATGTTTTGAAGCCTTTAATATCTTCTAAATATTCTGTTAGTGTATGACCTGCTAATTGACGGACAAGGCTGAGGTGCAGGCTTTCCTCTCGAGCCTGGGAGGGGGTTAGATGGCCGTCGCTCCCGTAAAAGCAAACCAAATTAAATTTATTTATTTATTTATAATCGTTGCAAATATGGGTTACAGATGGTTGTTAAAAGTAGTAAGTACAGTTTCACCATATTTCACAAGCTGAATTAGAAACAAAGTAAATAATCTCATTTAATTGTCATGTAAATAATTTCATTGTAAAATCATCAATTCAATACTATAATTCAGTTTATAGTATCAGTTGTATACCTTTTTTTTTTTTTTTTTTATCGTGCGGAAATCCCTTCGGATACCCCCCCGCCGTCCAGCGGGGGCGGTTATGTCGGGCTTGCACCGACTAAAACCGCACGCCGTCTCGGGTCTTCAGACGCCGGGGTGTAAGGTTACCCATAGAGCATATCCCTCGCACCCCGGCTGACCCTGGGCCATCTCACCACTAACAGCATCGCTCATCCTGTCTCCTCTGAAAGCAGAGGAGTACGGAGAGCGATGTGTTCCCGCCACGTTGGGTATTGGCCGACGATCAATGCCAACCCTATGAAGGGGTGAAGGGGAAGCCATTGACCGCCGCCCAGGGTGTACCGGCCGCTCCGATTCCGTTCCCCCCGGACTGCAGTGGGATCGGAATCGGAGCGACACTCGAGGAGGTTACCCAACACACACCCCTTACCCAACACACACCCCTATCAGTTGTATACCTATTTCATTTTAATTTCAGTGATATAATAATAGTAAATGTCAAAACAACTAATTTAACTTTGTCAAGATAAATATTCATATCATTTCTCAAATGTATACTGAACACGGTATACATGTGATTATAAATTATGGTAATGGGGATAGAGGACTCCGGGCTTCAAAATGCAAGCTAAGGATGTAACTGAGAGCTTGATGAAGAAACAAAACAAACAAAACAATTTTTGCTATATTTGTAAATGTGTGATGTTTGACCGAGCACCAGCTGATGTTATAGTCAAAGCAAACAACTTGACAAAAATTGCGCCCGCATGACACTAACTGGCCAATAAAAAACTAATAAAAGGATTGATCAACCAATAACACGACACGAGCCCTATGAGTTTTACATATCTATGATTGGTTGAGAGGTCAAGGTCAAATTGTCAAGTTGTTCGGCTTTGACTATAATATCAAGAGAAATATTCAACTTTAAAAGTACCTTTTTTTTTTTTTTATCGTGCGGAAATCCCTTCGGATACCCCCCCGCCGGCCAGCGGGGGCGGTTATGTCGGGCTTGCACCGACTAAAACCGCACGCCGTCTCGCACCCCGGCTGACCCTGGGCCATCTCACCACTAACAGCATCGCTCATCCTGTCTCCTCTGAAAGCAGAGGAGTACGGAGAGCGATGTGTTCCCGCCACGTTGGGTATTGGCCGACGATCAATGCCAACCCTATGAAGGGGTGAAGGGGAAGCCATTGACCGCCGCCCAGGGTGTACCGGCCGCTCCGATTCCGTTCCCCCCGGACTGCAGCGGGATCGGAATCGGAGCGACACTCGAGGAGGTTACCCAACACACACCCCAACTTTAAAAGTACCTTTTTTTTTTTTTTTCATCGTGCGGAAATCCCTTCGGATACCCCCCCGCCGGCCAGCGGGGGCGGTTATGTCGGGCTTGCACCGACTAAAAGCGCACGCCGTCTCGGGTCCTCAGACGCCGGGGTGTAAGGTTACCCATAGAGCATATCCCTCGCACCTCGACTGACCCTGGGCCATCTCACCACTAACAGCATCGCTCATCCTGTCTCCTCTGAAAGCAGAGGAGTACGGAGAGCGATGTGTTCCCGCCACGTTGGGTATTGGCCGACGATCAATGCCAACCCTATGAAGGGGTGAAGGGGAAGCCATTGACCGCCGCCCAGGGTGTACCGGCCGCTCCGATTCCGTTCCCCCCGGACTGCAACGGGATCGGAATCGGAGCGACACTCGAGGAGGTTACCCAACACACACCCCAACTTTAAAAGTACCTAAGTACAGTTACCCCCTCAGAAGTTGCTGAACACTAACTAATTTACTAACGATCTTTAAGGTACATTGAAATAAATCCATAAATAATTTTTACGTATAATTATTTCTTAAATCAGCAGATGTGCCTGTGCCTGCTGATGAAAACATAGCATTTTTAATTTTTAATTACTATTGAGCAGAGCGAGCGAAGCTCTTATACGCGGCATAACCGTTTGTTGGTGGCTGAACTCCGTAACCACTCGCGCGATATTGTCCAAATTTACCACGGTGATACTGAGGAGTGTTGTGAAGCGAGATGGTTCATGTCCAATGTACCATTGAGGAATAATCACCGAAGAGTTTCACGAGCGCGCGGCCTTAGCTAAGCGCGCGACCGCAGTAAGATGTCTTATTTTCAAGAGTCCTGCTCGCTCAGCTCAATTTATTTCAGTCGCACCCTGCACTAAATTCCTAGTTTAATGTACATTTTAAGAGCTTAGGTGGTTGATAGCTTGTAATGTGTTAGGGTAATACTGATGGCGACTGTACTAGTATACTAACATAGGGTTATTGGACTGAGTGAGCATCGTACCCACGTACCCACGTACTGTAAAAATGAGCAAAAAAAGTATATTATTATTAACTACAATTTAGTACAGTTGACATGATGAATTCGTGTAAGTACAATAACGCTAATACCTCAATTCAAATATTATTGTTTCAGATTGGTGGCAGGCTCCCGCCGAAGCTGATAACATTTGTCATATCAAGTCGTACCGAATCGAGGAATTAATTTTTAAACAGTGTGTGATATTTTGATAGAAATTTAGCATCGTTTTTAGGGTTCTTTACCTCAAAAAGAATCTTTAATAATCCTATAAAGGTTAGTTGTCAGTCTGTCGAGACTATTTGCTCAGGAATGTGTCGTAACAAGTTGAACTTTATACCAAATAATTAAATCAGTAATCAGCGAGTCAGATTCTCCCTCAGTGATGATGACAATATTTATGTGCGTAGTATTTAATTATGTACATCTATAAATGTAAAATATCCCTAGACAGTGTTGATATGTGTCTTTGTATACCTTTTTTTTTTTTTTTTTTTATCGTGCGGAAATCCCTTCGGATACCCCCACGCCGGCCAGCGGGGGCGGTTATGTCGGGCTTGCACCGACTAAAACCGCACGCCGTCTCGGGTCTTCAGACGCCGGGGTGTAAGGTTACCCATAGAGCATATCCCTCGCACCCCGGCTGACCCTGGGCCATCTCACCACTAACAGCATCGCTCATCCTGTCTCCTCTGAAAGCAGAGGAGTACGGAGAGCGATGTGTTCCCGCCACGTTGGGTATTGGCCGACGATCAATGCCAACCCTATGAAGGGGTGAAGGGGAAGCCATTGACCGCCGCCCAGGGTGTACCGGCCGCTCCGATTCCGTTCCCCCCGGACTGCAGCGGGATCGGAATCGGAGCGACACTCGAGGAGGTTACCCAACACACACCCCTGTATATGTATACCTATTTGCATTAAATAAATTAACAATTAATTGTAAAGTCCTAGGACATTTATATTTTGTTGTTTAAATTCGTAGCGGCTATTACCCGATGATACAGTTACTTGTGTGAGTGTATTTAGGAGTCGTAACAATAAAATTAGTATAGATCGTTTGTATAGTAACCGAAAAACTTCGTGACAATGTACTCTAGCTGGTTTTTTGGTATGCTAGTTAGTGCGCATGCGCAACGTTTGTTCATGAAGTTTGCCAGTGACTATAAATATGTTCAGTTACTTTTATCACAGACTACATAATTTTATTTATTAATATTATTGAGCTGAGTGAGACGAAGTCTAGCGAAAGCTCCTCATACCAGACTTCAGGATTTTCTTTGTCACAGGTCTCCTCCTAAACTACTAATCCAATCAGAACCAAATTTGGCATGATTAAAGAGGTTAATCAGAGGAAGGTTTATGAATATATTTTGAAAAAACTAATGCAATGCTACCACAGAGGAAATATCACCGTTAAAAAAATTCCAGATGGAATTACATAATAACCGCTCGAGACACTGTGACCAAACTTTACACGCTCAGAAAGCATGTCCAGAGTTGTGACTTTCAAAAAGAATTTTCAAAATCGGACTTGCCACGGAGGAATGATCACTGTTCAAAATTTTCAAAATCCGATTCACGATGTCTCACTCAGCTCAACATTGCAAGCAGCGATTCGCCTTGCAGACCTAGTTTTTATATATATACTGTTCCCTGCATTGGATCCTTATTAATATAAGTAGGTATAGATTAGGGTGGGGTGTGTGTTGGGTAACCTCCTCGAGTGTCGCTCCGATTCCGATCCCGCTGCAGTCCGGGGGGAGCGGAGTCGGAGCGGCCGGTACACCCTGGGCGGCGGTCGGTGGCTTCCCCTTCACCCCTTCATAGGGTTGGCATTGATTGTCGGCCGGTGCCCAGCGTGGCGGGAACACATCGCTCTCCGTACTCCTCTGCTTTCAGAGGAGACAGGATGGGCGATGCTGTTGGTGGTGGGATGGCCCAGGGTCAGCCGGGGTGCGAGGGATATGCTCTATGGGTAACCTTACACCCCGGCGTCTGAAGACCCGAGACGGCGTGCGGTTTTAGTCGGTGCAAGCCCGACATAACCGCCCCCGCTGGTCGGCGGGGGGGTATCCGAAGGGATTTCCGCACGATAAAAAAAAAAAAAAAAAAAAAAAAAAAAAAGGTATAGATTAGGGTTAAGGATATTGAAAACAAAATAAAGAAACTGATATTATTAAATCTGGTTTATTTTTTAAATAATATTAACAACCATATCTACACTTGCCATACGCACTTATTCATTTGTCAATATAAATAACATTTTTGTATCCAATTATTTCGTTAAGACATTTAGATTATATTTATCTATGAAAATCCTTGTTTTTCGTTTTAAAAGTAACTTTCATAACATTATTCTTGCATATTATACGTATAATAAAATACGTACATGTCCGTCCGTTATATCGCTGAGAACTCAAAAATTACTATTTCGATCTACATGTTTTAAAATTAAAGTAAAACACAATAGGAAAAAAGGAAAAAGCCGCGGTAGCCTAGTGGTATGGGTAATGGACTGCTGAGACGAGGTCTCGGGTTCGATCCTAGGTTTTACCATGGCACACACCAATGACTTTTCGATGCTTTTCGAAGTTATGTGTGTATTTATCGCAGGCTTATAAGTGCCCGGTTAATGGCAATAGGCTCGCCACCTATTACATTGGGACCTATACATAAACTGGCGAAATGTGGGTGCTAGCACCTCTGCCTACCCCTTCGGGGATAATAGGCGTGAGTTTATGTTATGTTTTATGTTATGTTACAAAAGGAAAATACACATAGATATTATCCTATTTTTACCGGATTTTTACACTTTATTATTTGTAAATTTTATATTGTTACTGAAGTTTTAATTATTTATTAGCAATGATCTCACAGGGCGAATACTAAAGAATAGTCTAAATATCAAAATAATAAATTTCGTAATAGTACATAAAAAAAAGTATGACGTCACACTTGTGCATTCATAAACATAAACTCACGCCTATATCCCCGAAGGGGTAGGCAGAGGTGCTAGCACCCACATTTCGCCAGTTTATGTTTAGGTCCCAATGTAATAGGTGGCGAGCCTATTGCCATTAACCGGGCACTTATAAACCTGCGATAAATACACACATAACTTCGAAAAGTTGGTGTGTGCCATGGTAAAACCTGGGATCAAACCCGAGACCTCGTCTCAGCAGTCCATTACCCATACCACTAGGCTACCTTGTGCATTGTCAATAATAATTTACTATTAGTAGTTGGGTTTAAATAAAAACGATTGTTCGATACTCAGAATGGATCGAACTGACTATTGTAGCTAGTTACTTCACTATCGAAATAATTGTATACAAAAATGATCAACTTGTTTGTTTGTTCAAACATCAAAATTAACTAATAAATTACTTCATACTACCTTCAACGTAAATCACGTACATGCTTTGCCATTTGTTTTATAACGTATGGCACCCGACAATATTTATCCTTAATCAAGGAAGGGGTTGAGGGACCCGTAGCTATTTTGTAACTAATTGCAAAGTTAGGTAATACAAGCCACCCAGCAGAAGCAGGCCGACGAAGCGGGCGACTAGCGCCCCTCCCCTAAACCGGGGCAAGACGGGGACACCGTGGTTCCCAAACCTGAGGGGGCCATCTCGAAACCGGAGATGACCCAGGGTCAGTCGGGGTGCGAGGGATATGCTCTATGGGCAACCTAACACCCCGGCGTCTGTAGACCCGAGACGGCGTGCGGTTTTAGTCGGCTCAAGCCCCATATAACCGCCCGCGGCGGGGGGGTATCCGACGGGATTTCCGCACGAAAAAGAAAAAAAAACGTAATACAAGTCAGGGGCTCGATTCAGTAAAATTACGTTTTTTAAACGTATGATTTCAAAACTAACGAACATAAAAATTTCAAAATCTAATGGAAAACGAAATCAACTATGACTGGTTCTAAATGTTTAATAACCTCACTAAAGTGAAGGTAGGTTTTGTTTTGACAGACGACACTGAATACTAAAATATTTTTTACAGTTTTTTTCTTACTAATCGAATCGAAATCACGCGTTTTGAAAACGTGGCGTTACTGAATCGGGCCCCAGGTCAGTCTTAGGATGGGTGACCATTCTTAACACATAGTACCTCGAAGATAACGTTCAGCCGCCGGTCCCGGCTGCCATTCAAACATCTACGGCAGTGGTTACGAGTAGTTGCGAGCCCTAAAAAGTCCGAAAACTGCTCTAATTACGGAACTTCGAAATCGCCAGTGGGTTGTGGAGGTAGGATGGCAGTAGCTTCGACCGCTTCGTATTTAGATCGAGAAGCCGACCCCAACTGTGTGGAAAAAGGCTCAGAGGATGATAGGTCAAAGAAGAGGTAGTCAGTAGTCATATTTTAGAGAGTTATCAACTTTCGATTTTTTTTTTTTTTAATATTTAGTACACGTCAATTTGACTTCACCTCGCCTGATGGTAAGCTGAAGGTAAAGTCTCAGGAAAGAGGGTCACCATTACATACACGTACCATGTTAACAATGGTCGCACTCAGCTTGACGGCCTCATCAGAAGAGGATTGTCGTCGCAGCACCGCGTGACACCCACCGGTCCCACTAGTGCTGCGACCACAATCCCCCTGCCCGGCTATAAATAAGGAAACAATGGTGGCCCTCTGCTTGACAGCCTCATCAGATGCTTTTTCACACTTCCCTTAAAGGACCCGGGACTGTATGCCGAAGGAAACACGTGCTGGTAGAAATATCAGTTTCCCCACAGAATAGAAAAGAAATAAACTTTATTTACCACAATTAATTTTTTTTTATATTTAGGACACGTCAATATGACTTCACCTCGTCTGATGGTAAGCTGAAGGTAAAGTCTCAGGAAAGAGGGTCACCATTGCATACACGTACCATGTTAACAATGGTGGCACTCAGCTTGACGGCCTCATCAGAAGAGGATTGTCGTCGCCAACTACGGACGGAAATTGATATGGATACGGCAATTAATTTTATTGTAAAGCAACGGAAGGGAAGGGAAGTTCAATGGAGACACTACCCGTGTCAAGAGTTCAACCTATGGTCTCGAACACAGAATTAAGTTCGATAGAAAGTGCCTCGCAGTTATAATAAATATTCTACGACATTCTACACAGCGCTTTCTAGAACCAATGATAGTTTAACTAGCTTGTGTTATGGGTTCCAAAATGCGGATAAACATACTTATATACTTTTTTTTTGTAAATACATACATATTATATAAGGTGTCACAAAATTAGGTCTCTGAATTTGGTGAGATGACTTGGTATCGACAAAATGTGTATTTGAAACAAAATAAAATATCGGGTAAAAAAACACCACCAGCGACCAGCGTCACGTGACGCGACGAGCACACGTGACGCTTGTAACAGTAGATTTCAGAAAAAGATGTAATTGTAGTTAGCGCCATCTATGGACAAAGTAGCAGCTACTGCGAATGCCTTTATTCTTGATTCGGCTAATCGACGTCAGATGGCGTGAGTTATGCGTTATTGATAGAATACTAGTGATAGAATTTTCGAGTTGATTATCAGGATGGGAACGATTCTAGCAAGATCCAGAATATGATTCATTTTTATTTTGTTGTTTGAGAAGTCACTCAGTGTCCAAATTCCATATCGATTGTAATCAATTACCTTGACACTCGAAAAGTGAGGTTAGCTTTTGTGTGTGTTGGTGCCCAGATTTGAACTGGTAAGTTATTTTATGCCATTGCTGTCAGTGTATTCTCATAATAGGGATTTGTTATTGATAAAAGTTGTATATCTTGATCGCAGGGTCGTTAGGTCTCGGAACGAACCTTTAAAATCAATTCAGACGGCAGTGACTCTGAGGTTGTCAATAGCTGAGGCCTGGATACATTGATATTGGGAACGCAGATCTCAAGGGACGCTCCGGGATCTGTTCTGCCGGAGCACAACCACTGGGGGCCCCGCGGAGACTCGGGATCAATAAGGTCAAGCAATCTTATATTGTAATTGTTTTTTTTGTACCACTACTGACCGGCACTATGCTGATGAACAAAGTCTCGCAGTCTGCAATAGTATTTAGTCTTACCAAGTGCTGACTGGCACCTGGTGAGAACCACTTCCGAGACTCGCTCTTGTGTACCGGGTTCATTTGAATATTTGTATAAGTGTATCTGTACCTGTGTCTTCTATTTAGTATCCTTCTGTGTAACTTACTACTATATATCTGTCTGTATCTTTTCTCTTTCTCTATTTCTAAATATATGTATGTACATCTGATTCATGAGTTTCATTGGAGATCAGCTGACCTATGCACCACCTTAGAACCTCTGTAGAAAGGCGCCCTGGGATTAAGAACTCCTTTGTTCACCTGGTCTAGCCGGTAAGTAACCCTATTAAGAAAAAAGGTTATACGCTGGTCGCGATTTAGTATCGCGGATTGGTATCGCTTTTAGGTATTTCCCACACATCCGCTTGGAGAATACTACGAGGATACTATCCCTCGTAGTATTCTCCAAGCGGATGTGTGGGAAATACCTAAATTGCGACCAGCGTCACGTGAGCTCGTCGCTGGTGGTGTTTTTTTTTAATTTTTTTAAATATTTTTTTTTATTTAACCCGATATATTTTTTTTGTTTCAAATTCATATTTCGTCGATACCAAGTCATCTCACCAAATTCAGAGACCTAATTTTGTGACACCTTATATATAGAAACACCCAGACCAATGCAAATAGACATTATTCATGCATAGAAATACTTGCACTGAGCGGGAATCGAACCCGCGCCCCCTGTCGTAGTAGTTGAAAGCACTACCGCTACGCCACAGAGGCCGTCAAAGTTATAGTTCGTGTGCCACAAAGCTGAACAGATGTTCAACATAATTGGCCACACGGCTGGCTACTAACTGATATTTACTTCTAGACTTGTCCTCTGTTGAAATATATAACTTATCACATCAGTTTTGTTTGACGTGATCCCTCTAATACTATTAATGTGAGTTTGTGAAGATGTTTGTTACTCAATCACGCTATGACGGCTGAACGGATCCGGCTGAAATTTGGTACAGGGATAGATTATAGTCAGGAGTAATGCGTAGGCCACTATAACACATTTTATCCCTGGAATAGATTCCCATGGGAAGCGGGAACGGGATCAGAATTCCACGCGGGCAAAGCCGCCGGCCACAGCTAGTTTGTCATAAAATTTATATGTGTTCATGAATGTTTAGGGGCCCTTCCATTTCCATTGACATTTCGCTACCTGTACTCATTTTAAATATTAAGTCAATAGCGAACGGTCTCTTCGAATTCTGTACAAAATCGTGAGTAAACTTTGTATGTACACTATATAAAGAAAGTACATTAAAAAAGTACACAATTTTGAAATGAAACTAATTTTAACGGATTCTACCGCAATATATTTTGTGCTATTTTTGTCATTAAATCTATAAATATTGTGTGAGAAACTACACAGCGCTATTTAGATCCACACTAGGCATAGCTAAGCATATGGGTTCTAGAATGTGGATACACATCTTTCTTCTTCTCTTATATATAAAAATGAATTGCCGTTCGTTAGTCTCGCTAAAACTCGGGAACGGCTGGACAGATTTGGCTAATTTTGGTCTTGAATTATTTGTGGAGGTCCAGAGAAGGTTTAAAAGGTTTGTCATCGATTGAGGCAGTACGAAGTCTGCCGGGTCAGCTAGTACTTAAATAGATTTTTGTAAATACCCAGACCAATGCAAATAGACATATTCATGCATACAAAAATTCTCATTGAGCGGGAATCGAACCTGCAACCTCCATTGTAGCAGTCGAACACTCAACCGCCACGCCACAATGATGGTCCATCGTCTATTCAGCTGCTCCACAGCAGTCAAAATCAATCATAACTTCGGGAATAGTAACAAATTTAACAAATTCCCGATAAAATCCGTTAAAATTAGTTTTCTTTCGAATGTGTAATATTCGCGTGAACTTTCGACAATAACAAATAAACAATAACATAACCTTTACAATAGAATGTCTATGAGTTATTACTGACTAAGTCTTTGAGTCGCTTCTCTATGTACTGTACTCTTGTCACCAGCTTGTCTTTGGAATTAAAGTTTATGTATGGGATCTGCAATACTTTGTAGCCCTGGAAAGACATAAAACAATTTGAACATCGGTCCGCAATAACGCCTTGGTATGTATATTTTGCACGAATATTGTGTAAACTATCTGCACGAAATTCACTACACATTATTTGCACGAAGCAGGCGTCCACATCGTTCACATGCAAGAGCTAGCGAACGGCCTTATTATTGAATTTAATTAAAAAATCAAAATCCCGAGTCAATAAAAACAGTTGAAAGTAAAAGTTCAATGCAAACCATAACAGTCGGAACTCATTATTGGGCAGAATTCAGCTGGTCAAGATTTTCAATGAATCCCGAAAAAGCGTGGGGTACTTTCAACACGCTTAACGACCTCCCTCCTCCATGAGCGCAGGCCTGGGGGTGGCAGGTGAGGCCGCCTGTCACCCCAGCAGAAGCAGGCCGGGACGGCGGGGCGGCTAGCGCCCCTCCTCCAAACCTGGGCAAGATGGGGACACCGTGGTTCCATCTCGAAACCGGAGATGGCCCAGGGTCAGCCGGGGTGCGAGAGATATGCTCTATGGGCCGAGACGGCGTGCGGTTTCAGTCGGTACTCAAACCCGACATAACCGCCCTCGCTCGCCGGCGGGGGGGTATCCGAGCGGACTTCCGCACGAAAAAGAAAAAGGGTACTTTCAACAATCATCATCGAGCACCCGACGCTTTTTAACAATAAAATAAATGTATTTTTCTCTATTTTCTGATTTCAAAGTCATTAACAATTATTTATTACTTTTTAAAAACTATTATCTTTTCTTTTCAGTGTTATTGCATGCAGGTTTATTTTTATTACGGACTACTTTAATCTGAAATAAAGATTAATATTATTATTATTTAGCTTTTTTATTATACACATTTCGTCGAAAAACATTTAAATGACGATGTTTACTTCCAAATATTATTCATTCTAAATTTCAAAACAAAAACTAAACTTAAGTAACCCAACGTTGGTCAACAGCCAACGGCCCACTCATTTTGGATGCAAAATTATTGAAACAATGACGTTTTAGTCTCACCTTTAGTTGAAGTAGCCTAGTGTACAGCTGGTTGATGCCAAGCGGCACCGAGGTCTTCCTCGTCATGTCGTGGTAGTCCAGCCCTAGGACTGCTATCCTGTATACACTAGAATACAACACCAATTTTAAATTCAAATAAACGACTTTTGCGAGGAAAATATGCGAAAAAGAAAGTCCTATATTCCGATTGCAGAGCCACCTACCGGGTCCAATAATAGTACTGTTACCTACGCAAATGACCCCTAATAATGTACCCTTTTTTTTTGTTTTTTTTTTCGGGCGGAAATCCCTTCGGATACCCCCCCGCGTGCCAGCGGGGGCGATTATGTCGGGTTGAACCGACTAAAACCGCACGCCGTCTCGGGTCTTGGGAACCACGGTGTCCCCGTCTTGCCCCGGTTTGGGGGAGGGGCGATAGTCGCCCCACCGTCCCGGCCTGCTTCTGCTGGGGTGACAGGCGGCCTCACCTGTCACCCCCAGGCCTGCGCTCATGGAGGACGGAGGTCGTTAAGCCACCTCCGGCGCCTGAGTCGCCTGCGACGCGCGGCGAGCAAGTTGCGGGCTCGGCGGGCCGGGAGAGTTCTAAATCTCTCCCGGGCGCGCTCCGCCATCTCCTTCGCGAGCATCACATGCTCGCAGAAGGAGGTGGCGGCGGCCCACGCGCTCGCGCTCCGCACCATTGCCGCAATCATGCTGCCGAGCGAGAGGACTCCCACCCCGATGGCTGCCACGAGGTCACGCCTCGGTGCCTCCCACGCCGGGCAGTCCGCCAGCGTGTGCAGCCCTGAGTCCTCGCTCGCGTCGCAGTGATGACACTCAGGCGTTGGCTCCTTCCTGATCCGATGCAGGTGGTCCCCGAAGCACCCCTTTCCGGAGATCACCTGCGTCAGTCGGTACGAGAGGCTTCCGTGTCGCCTCTCTAGCCAATCCTCCATGATGGGCCTTACCGCCGCTATTGCGGCGTGCCCTCCTAATAATGTACCCTAAATATATATATACCTGTGTGTATACCTACCTACATTATTGATATATTTTGTGTTAAATCACTACATGATATTGTCGGAAGTTTACGCGAATGTCACACACTGAAATAAAACTCTTTTTAATGGATTCTAGATAGAATCCGTTAAAAAATAGTTTTATTCAATAAATCACTACATATTATAAAACAAAGTCCTTCGCCGCGAATGTCTGTCT
Source organism: Cybosia mesomella (assembly GCA_946251805.1). Classification (NCBI taxonomy): domain Eukaryota; kingdom Metazoa; phylum Arthropoda; class Insecta; order Lepidoptera; family Erebidae; genus Cybosia; species Cybosia mesomella. The sequence continues at coordinate 3,972,591 of OX276400.1, forward strand.
GTCTGTTCGCGATAAACTCAAAAACTGCTGCACCGATTTAGTGGTTCTCAAGGAAAGTTTTAGTATATAATTTTTCAAGGTTTTATGTACATTGACTAATAATATATTTTCAATAAGATATCAAGGAATACAACGCATGTAGTTATGTAGTAAAATTGCAACGATCTGTCAAAACTTCTAGTAAATTTTCTACTACTCGACTACCATCTACTACTTTAGCAGTTTTGCGACCACAAACATAAGAATGTTGTATATATATGTATAAAACAAAATCGGGTTACTGATGACCGGGATAAAATCAAGAAAGGGTGGACCGATTTTCCTGATCTATGATTTTTTGGATTTTTTTCCGCCTATACTGTGCTTTTTTTTTGATAACCGCCGCGGTTAACCCTCACCGGACAGCGGAGATAGTTATGTCGGACTTGAACCGACCGAAACCTCACACCGTCTCGGATCTTTAATGCCGGGGTGCAAGGATACATTCACGAAATAAATTAAGCTGATAAGGTAACCATCATAACTTGATTCTAAGGCGGAGGAACGAAGTTTGCCGGGTCACCTAGTTTTTAAATAAATAAATAAGTAATGTACGCATGATGTTTAAGTTATTTACCTCTTATTATTAACAGCCTTTTCTAAAGGGACGGGGTGGCATTTAGCATCTACTGCGAATTCGGCATCTGTAACACAAAAAGTGATGCAATGTATCGTTGCTCTTTTTAACATTAACCATACTGCTGTGAAGTAAAAAATGGACGGTTATGTCTTTAATGTGCATGCATGTCTGTCTCTATGTTGCCATGTAACAGCTAAAAGGCTAAACAAATTTTGATGAATGATATGTCGTTAAGTTTGTAAAAAATTAAAATATTTTTAAAAAGTACTACATAATTTACTTTATTTTTAAATGAACTTACCATACAAAAATCCCATGCCAGAATTACACTCCTTTTTTAAGAATGCGTCAGCTGAAACTAAGCTCTTGAACGTGTCAAGGATGCTCGTCACATAGAAGGCCTTCTCCTTGGTATACATGACAGGAACTCCCACAGATATGTCTTCTGGTAACCGTGGTGACCCAGGACTGGTGAGATGGAGGTATGCGTCTATCATCATGAGTTTTCGTCGAGAGGGGATGGGGATCTCTGTAAAATAAAGAAGTATTGTTATATCTGTACATTGATTTCAAATAATATTGCGGGGGTTCGTGGCTAAGGGGCTCCTGACCTTCCCCCCACCCCTCTTCCCCACTAAACGCATTACGTAATTAATGTACGCCTCCTAAGTGGTAACCTAATAGGTTAGGTATAAGTATCAATCAATCAATTAGCCTATTGCAGTCCACTGCTGGACATAGGCATCTCCCATTTTACGCCGTAGCACCCGATCCTCCGCCTTGCGCATCCAGTCTATCCCAGCTACCTTTTTCAGGTCGTCCGTCCATCTTGCTGGGGGACATCCTACCTTCCGTTTACCGATTCGTGGTCTCCACTCTAGGACTCGTTTGCTCCATCGGCCATCGGTACTTCGGCAGATGTGGCCAGCCCATTGCCACTTCAGTTTGCTTCTTCTATGTCAGTGACTTTATTTCTTTGTCGGTATACGAGTTTATTATCGCCGGCAATCGGGCACAAAGACAGTCTTTGAAGAAAAAAAAATTTTGACCGACCAGGGAATAGAAACCAGCACATTTATACCGCAGAAACTAAGCAGAGTCTAAGCATACATTACAACGCTTCAGCACCTCTACCAGCACATGTGTTTCCTTCTTCATACAGTCCTGGGTCCTTTAAGGGAAGTGTGAAAAAGCATCTGATGAGGCTGTCAAGCAGAGGGCCACCATTGTTTCCTTATTTATAGCCGGGCAGGGGGATTGTGGTCGCAGCACTAGTGGGACCGGTGGGTGTCACGCGGTGCTGCGACGACAATCCTCTTCTGATGAGACCGTCAAGCTGAGTGCCACCATTGTTAACATGGTACGTGTATGTAATGGTGACCCTCTTTCCTGAGACTTTACCTTCAGCTTACCATCAGGCGAGGTGAAGTCAAATTGACGTGTCCTACATATAAAAAAAAAAAATTGCAATGGTGACCCTCATTCTCGAGACTTCCCCTTCAGCTTACTATCAGGTAAGGTAATGTCATATTGACGCACACTACATGAAAAAAGAAAACAATATCCTTACCGCCAGCTGAAAGTAGTTTATCAATGAATTCTGGCTGTAGAGTGGAAGTGAGGTGCTTTGGTGTTACTTTATTGAGTGTTAGCAGTGAGAACACCAGGTCTAGCCATGACGCGGCTTTCGACATCTCCTCCTCTGTGAGTGACAGTGCTTTCTGAAACAACCACGATAACATCTATACTGATGCCCGCGGCTCCGCCCGCGCGGACGGCGGTTATAGTTTTTTGATCAATCTCCGGTTATACTTAGCCAAATGCAATCAAGCATACGGCAGAATTTAAGTCTGACCAAGAGCTTTCTAACAAAAAAACTGCATCAAAATCGGTTCAGTAGTTTTTGCGTCTATCGCGAACAAATAGACAAGAATTCCAAAAAAAACTTTGTTCTCAGAATCGTCCATTTAACATAAACCAAGTTTTTTTTTTTATTTATTCAATGTATAGAGACAACTAATTTTTACAATTTTATAATAGTATAGCTTTTTCAACCTTCTCAATAAATTTTTTTCGTATTCCTGTTAAAGTTAAACCTTGAAGTCAAATTAGTAGATAATATGAGATAGGTTCATAAATAAATCGTGCTGAAGCAATGTTAGAGCTTGGAATCATCACCATCATGACAGTGTTCGTCCCGGTTGCATATACATTTTGCACTTTTGACTTAAGGGTCCGCTTTCATGCCCGCGAGGCGCGAAGACGACTTCCGCCGCGTTCTCGAAGCGGTTGTCAAACCCGAAGGGGCCATCTCGAAACCGGAGTTGGCCCTGGGTCAGCCGGGGTGCGAGGCCTTATGGGTCAACCTACACCCAGGCATCTGAAGACCCGAGACGGCGTGCGGTTTCAGTCGGTTCGAATCCCACGTAACCACTAGCTGGCGAGGGATTTTGGCACAACAAAAAATGATCCGCTTTCCACCTCTTTCTGTTTTTGATTTGGCTTTCATGGGAGTGACTGCCGTCTAACGACACCGCCCCGACGGGAAAGCCTGCGCCGGAGCATCAGCAGATGTACCGTCTTGCATGAGAAGTTGGCATAGCTGATCATTTTCAACATTAGATGTTGAAAAACGTGATTTATATTGCTGAAAATGCTAGCCAGGGCTCCGGCCCCTCCAAGTTTTTATTGGCACCGCCCCTAGCTGGCTAGCTTATCAGCTGTAAATAAAATACCCCCATACATCACAATGAAGGAGGTAAACTAACCTGTATAAGTCCTTCAGCTGCTGGCGGTAGATAGTCCACAGTAGCAAGGGTCACGACCGTCGATGCCACGTCACTAGCTCTGACGATATCCTTGTTAGCCTCCAGCCAGTCTGTGATGGCCCCCAATACTGGCTCGTGTCGGTACTTCATAAGGCCAAGCGAAATGGTAATAGAGTTCACTACTGCCGGTTTGTCTTTGTGGGCTGGCAGACAACCTATTGTGTCCCTGTAAAGAAAAATAACTGATTTGAAGTAAAAAAAAGTTTTGATTCTAAATAAAATCAAATCATTGAACCTACTTTTGGCGATACCATGTAGCCAACGTCATCTAGTGAAATGAAGCCAAACTTCAAAACTACCGATTCTGCATCGCGCAATTGAAGTTCCCAAGCATATTATAGTATCCCAATGTCAACCGTCAGGCTGCGGCCTGCCAAGCGTGACCACCTTGCCTGAGCGGACGATCCTTTCTTTGTGTCAGAGGAACATCTCACCTGTCACCTCGACATACGTTTCAAATTATTTGATTCAACTCAAAATCCTCCGTCTGTCAATGGGTTTCTGAGAGATGGTTTATTGTCCGTTAATTAGTTCAACCAACTCACACACATACAGATTTCTATAAGTAAAGATATAATACGCTTACTTGCATATTCTATCAAGTAGCACTGGATCAGGGAAATTAAGTGAAGCCATGGCGAATAGTAGGTCAGCTGATTTCTTGAGGTCAATCACCTCTGATTGGTTGGTGATACTGTGTGAGAGAGCGCGGAGGAGTGGTGTGCTGCGTCTTCCTTTTTGCTGTAGAGCTTTCATCACCTACAAGAGGTTGATTTTTAATAAAACATGTTAATCAAATATAGTAAGCAGACTCGAAGGTTTGGTTAGCCTTTAATTTTAATAAAATATATTTTGTACAATGTGTTACGCACTGAAATAAAACTATTTTTAACGGATTCTATTGCAATTTATTTGATGTTACTTTATTATTTACATTACGGTTGCTTTTCAGCAGCCATCGTCACTGGGAGAGTCAGTCCCCGATACAATGGCATGAAACTTACGATAATATCATGTTACACACTGGTGATATTCAAATTCTATAGTTGAGCCAGGTTGACAGATGTTCGTCATGCAACCGGGACCGACGGCTTAACGTGCTCTCATAATCATATTTTAAGTTTTACAAAAACAGTTTTCAGACAATTACCTTAACCATCTGCGGCAGTGTCAAATTCGCTATCAGTCTAGCTGCTTCATCATCCCCAGTGATGCCCAGCACAGTGCTCAGGTCCTCAGCCATTGTCAGTGTGTTCATGGCTTGAATTGTACTCGAACGTGCTAGTATACGGCAAAGTTTGAGGAAACGAGGGTCTTTCTCAAAGTCTCCTAGTCGAACTTTGTTGTTGCTCGACCATTCTGAGAGTATGGACACCATCTGAAAGGTAAAATATGAGAGCTTTTGACGAAATCGGTTTCTAAATATATTTCCTGAGGAGATAGACAGAGAGGTGAACAGTAATAGACTGTAACAGTAATAGACTGTCAGCTAGGCACTTTCACCTACTGAGAATGCTGGGTCAAGAAGTTTTGTTTTAAAAGTTATAAAACAGAAAAATCTAAACTATCTCAGAAGCTGCTCTAATGAAAATTTGTATTTAGATCATCATCTGTATAGGTGCATTCCATCTGTATAGGTGCATTCCCTGAAAAAGAAAACCGGCCAAGTGCGAGTCGGACTCGCACACCGAGGGTTCCGTAAAAAAATTCTAAAATATTTTTTATTATATGAAGTAACTAAAAATTTACTGATTTCGCAATTTTTCCTTTATCTGTACTATAAGACGTTACTTCGTACCAAATTTCAAGAGTCTAAGTTCACGGGAAGTACCCTGTAGGTTTTGATTCCCGTGCGAGTTTCGAAAATTTGCGGAAATTTGCGGCATAAACGGCTGTATCTTTTGATTGCTTTGACTTAGAAGTTTGATTTTTTCACAGCTCCAAGAAACAGTAGACCTGAGTATTTATTCTGTGGTATTAGATATAAATTTCAGTTTGATACCTCCACACATTCCTGAGAAAAACGGTCTTGACAGACGGACGGACGGACGGACGGACGGTTCCGTATTGTCCTTTTGAGGTGCGGAACCCTAAAAAAGTGGTCCAAGGAAAGCTCGTTCTGCCAGGTACTACAATACTGTTTATAATGCTATTTGATACTACCGCTACTAAATATTATTACTGATAAGATTGGGTAAAAGTTAGAATCATACTTCTTGGTGTATTTGCCATATGCAATTTTGAGCATACTCCTGGAGGCTGATGCTTAACATTATGGTCTAAAATGAATATTGATTTAAAACTGCACAATACTATGCATGACACTAATGTTGCTATTGCAATAATGCTTTTGAAACAAGACGATGATTACGAACACAGACAAAATCAAAATTTTAATGAAACATAATACGTATGATGTCATCTCAGAATTTTTTCTGTGTGATAATTTATTTTAGTAAAATCATAAAATCAAGAGATGCCCTACGGTTTTCGCTTATGTGCCTCAATCCTGTAAAGACATCAAATATAATTTAAGCATGAATCAGTCACAATTTGATGGGTATGTAACTGACATTCACCTTTACGTTTGTTTCCCCGTTTTGTGACATGAGAATTTGGCAACACTAGTAACAATACAAAAAACCTTTAAGAGCACTTCCCTTTGATTTTATATTCCATGAAAAATACTAATATTACCTTAAGAGCATGTCTTCTAGACACTACAGGATTTTCAGCAACAACTAATAAGCTATTTAAGTCAATTGCCTTCAATATTTGACTGTCTATTTGTTGTGCCCGGGTGTGCTTTACTGATTTTGGACTTGGTCTTTGTAATTCTGGTTCTGTGTCTATATTGTTCAGGGAAGCAAATGCTGCTGCTACTAAACCTGTAATATTTAAAAAATACAGATTGTTAAGTTGCATATATCTTTTGTGTGGCTTGCCAGATGGATTGCTTATCTGCGTTGGGACATATATGTAGAAAAAAATTGTCTCACAGGCATGTAGGGTCAATATTGTGAAGACAGAATATGGATATTGTTAGAAAATAATTTGTTTTGCAATGCCATATTAATTTTTTAGGAGTAAAAAGTAAACTCGTGCTTTATCTGACACATTGTTTTCATTACTTTTAACCAATCCTACTTATTTTTAGAATAGTCTTTCTATCGCTAGCTTGTAGTCCGTTAAGGTTGCATCTAAATCAATCCAATCATTTTAGAGATTAAAGAGATACAAAGATTTAAGAAATATGATGTTGGGTATAGGTAATGTGGTATGTTTTCAATTTCAGCAATAAATTTTATACTTAGATAATACTGTGTACATGTTACCATTTATTTCCTTAGCATTTCATTAACTGATACAATATATAATTTCAAATATGCAGCCTACTTATAACTTCTGACAAAACTTTAAAATGATACTTATTGGTGCATTAGTAACAAATCAATTGGTGCTGGCAACATACCAAACGCCACCAATTCTATAGTAACCCACAATAATTGCCATAATCTGTGGTGCCCTGAAATACTCAATAGCAGATTTTAGGTTCTACTGTACTAAAACAAATGAGGATATTACCTGCATTTTCTTTGTCATCGGTAGTCGTAGCTTTAGAGGCTTTATCAGATAAACTTGTCGATAGTTCTAGTTTTTCTGTTTTAAATACTGTAGCGCTAGGGCCAGAATATTTCCTTACGGCCGTCCTTGAACCTAACCTCCAAATCACTAAACCGCTTAATTTCAACATCTATAACCAAAGAAGTAATTAAGAATAAAGCATCAATTAATAGAAAATACTTTTCATGCACAATTCTTGTATGTAATGCGAGGATATACACAAGATTTAATTGAAAAATACTTATAATAGGTTCTTACATCACGACTTCAAGTTGCAATAACATCAATAACTTTAAATAATTACTTTAATAATTTATATCAAACACATATGTTAAGAATATATGGTAAATATACCTTAGAAGGATAAAGAAACAGCCTGAAAAGGAATTTATGTAATTTTATAGCATTCACGAATATAAAAATTATTTATCTTTTTGACAGTTGAATGAACTATATTTAATGTTGCCTTGTGGAAAATACCTGATATTTTAATAGCTACAAAAACGGAAACCCGAACACCGTCTCGTATTGTGGAAATCACAAATGATAAAGAATACACACTTATCGGTTATTATACAGGGTCGAATTCATTGCTAATACTAGGACGGTTACCAGCTTCGCAATCAACCCAAACTTAAGCGTAGCGAGATTTGCCTATCCAACAATAGGTCAACGTGACCGGTCGACTTTTTCCATTGATTTGGTTTTTCGGTGATTATTCCTCGATGGTAAGACCGATCTGGACATTCGACCCCTTACGACACTCAGTAATGTCTACTTGATCACCGTGGCAAATTTGGTCGAGATCGGTCAAACGGTCTCGGAGGAGTATCATTTGTTTGAAACCAAAGATGCTTCGCTCGCCTTCGGCTCGCTACGCTTAATTAATTTGTTTCTTGAAAATAATAATATTCGTAAAAATTAAACAAATAAATAACTAAACAATTCTACTCGTTTCTATTTTAATTCCAGTGACACCTGCCTAATATTTGGGATAATAAAATATTCAATTCTGACCTTTCCCAATCTATTTTATGTACCTACTAGCTTTTGCCCGCGGTTCCGCCCGCGTAGATGTCGGTTATCGCGACAAAACATAGCCTATGTCCTTTCCCAAGGTCTAATCTACCCCTGTATCAAATTTCAGCAAAATCGGTTCAGTAGTTTTTGCGTGAAAGCGTAACAAACAAACTTACATTCGCATTTATAATAGTACTAGCTTTTGCCCGCGGCTCCGCCCGCGTAGATGTTGGTTATCGCGACAAAACATAGCCTATGTCCTTTCCCAAGGTCTAATCTACCCCTGTACCAAATTTCAGCAAAATCGGTTTAGTGGTTTTTGCGTGAAAGCTAACAAACAAACTTACATTCGCATTTATAATAGTATAGGATACAGATAAGCAGCAGTTATTCGTAGAGGTTGTCCGCCTTAGTTTCGCCCCATCTGAGCTAGATTGCGTATGTGATAAAATCAATGTTATACTTTCCCTATATGTAGCATCACCGTGCGACTGCCTGTGTAATGAAGTAGTTCACAGATATATCATTATAAAGATTTGAATGATAATTAGGGGACATCGGTATCTGCGTACTGTGGACATTTATTTTTGGAAATATGTAACAAAACTAAAATTAAGGTTAAATTTTGGTTGGTTTTATTAGCAACTGATTAGCCTTATGCTGTATACCCATTATTATAAATAACCATTTTTCTTTGTCTGTCTGTAGGGTAGAACCCAAAGGTGGCCAAAGGCAATGCTTACCCCTGAATAGTTAGTAAGTTTCTAGTTTCTATCGACTACCGCAGTCAACTTGCCATTTTAATTATTTTTCAAGAAACAGTTTATTGCAATTCATTCATTTATTATATACCTGAGAACATGACTTAAATTTAATTTTAACTTTAAATGTTGATCCTGAAATTGATCTTCAACACATAGTCAATCGTTTGTCAATGTATCAGTAAAGAGCTCATCCCAACACTATTCCTGAAAATTGCAAACGGCGGTCGTGGTAGGAAGTTTTGTTGTGATATTTTGTTGTTATTTTATAAGGTACAGTGAAACCGGTATTGATAATCATGAAATTGGTGAGTGAAATTTAAAGCATACAGAAAAGCTCGTGAATATTCCCTTAAATGTATCTCCTAAGACCTGAATGTTTCCGTTTCTGGCTGATGAGTTATTATGAATTTAAATAAGTTTCCTTTGAAATTCATCCGTAATCGTTACTAGCATGCAAAATATATCTTGAGTGTTGGTTTAACCTTACTAAAGTTTTATAATAATGTTACTCGAAGGGGCTTTTACAGGGAGTAACTAATAATAAACATATCTGTATATATACATGGGTATGTGAATGTAAAAATTGCTTACCTACCTTCTTTGTATAGATAAGTAATTGCCGGCGTCTGGCAATTGGAATGTTTTTATCCTACAAAAGATGGCCTTTGTTATTAAACCTAAGTATAAAATAAGGGTTGTACTATGACAATAGGTAACTCAAACTAACAAGGTTGCTGAAAGAAGGTTAAAGGTTATGGAATTTCACTGTTATATTTAATTGTCAGAATATCTTAAATAGATGGTATACAGGGTTATTTTCAAACAAACTGTATCAATAGTTGCCTGTATCAATGAAATGCAGTGACTGTAATGTCACACATCCAAATCCATAAAACAAGTATTAGGTATAATATTGAACTTGGCTCTCAAATCTAACACACACACACTAATAAGCTGGAACTGTATTGGACATGAAGAGGTTTTTAGTAACAAAAATTGACAAAATTCTCATAATAAATTGTAGAATTTGTAATCACAATAATGTTGACAATACAGAAATATTAATTACAATGTTCTTGTGGTTTGAAATTGATTTCTAATTGACTCCTAGCCTTTCCATCCACGTTCCTAAAAAATATGAATGAAAAATTCATCTCATTCATCATCATCTTTGCATTAGTGCCAGTTGTATCCTAGCTTCTCATTTATTATATTACAAAAACAGAAAGGATTCCACTACATTCAATAAACTCTAGTGGCGACTAGGTTTTCAACGGCTTGCCTTTTGACAATTTTCACCCTTCGCCACTGATAAACTCTTCATCAATCAAATCAAAAGGATCTATTTTATATCTGCCTGTTTTTTAATTTAGTATTTTTAGTTAGAAGACTGTTGGAGAGACAAACTAATTAAAAGTAAATTATAGTTAATAGTTCAAAGGAAACGTTGGTAAAGTTCCAAATTCACAAGAGGATTCTATTTTAGCAACATTAAGTCATTGATTTATGATAACTGTAACTATAATTTAACCTACTATTGTTATGAATGTAGTTGTTTGTTTCTCTATTAGTTCGTGACAGAGGCAAAAACGATTGGGCAGATTTTGATGCAATTATTTCATTAGGAAGGTCTTGGTCAGACTTAAAAACTGCCACATTGAAAAGAACAAGAGATCAGACCAAAAATTATATCCAATATCCATGAGAGGAGAGCCCTGAGCATCAGCTGGTTATTTAATATTAATGGATAGTGTTGCTTTTTTTACTCATCATCGAATTAAATTTCCTCCCAGTATTGCCTTCCGCTGCTTAAGAATTTAATAATTATATCAGACTGTATAACGGTATAGTATATTGATTTAAAAAATAAATAAATCCACTTGTCTCCACTAAACTTCTTCATCCAAGCACCAATCTCAGTAGTATCCACTCTCCTAAACCTCCTTCTTTACTTTTATAATGCAAGTAGTGAGATTTGGCTGTATTCTGCTGTAGCGTGGTGGAAGGTACATTCCCGTTGAGTCGTTTTAATTCTAGGGACTGCATGTTATGCCCACATATCTGAGAATGTTTAGTGGGATATTGTGAATAACCAAAAATCATAGGCATATTATGTTGCATTTATTAAAATGTGTTGGTTAGCCCAGTAACATTTTGATTCAAGTTGCATTCTTGCAACATTTTTTGTAGTGTCGGGGACTTATGTAAAGCACTCTGACATGTTATCAGAATGATGAAGTAAAGCACTCTGACATATTATCAGAATGATCTGCGATCCCCCGTTACACTTGAATAAAAATATTATAAGGTATTTTAAACAACACCTTTTATTTCTTACTCATTTGAGGTTTTTTACCCAAAGGGTAAAACGGGACCAATCGGGACCCTATTAGTAAGACTCCGCTGTCCAGCCGTCTGTCACCAGCTGTATCTCATGAACTGTGATAGACAGTTGAAATTCTCACAGATGATGTATTCCTGTTGCCGCTATACGAGGGTCAAACTGAAAGTTCTTAGAACTGGCAACTTATAAACAATATAATAAAAAATTAATTCTAAAATTTGAAAATAGAACTCTTTGCCAATATTACTGAGTATATATTTCATTCATTTATCATTTGTTTTACGATTTGGCGGCAAATTGAAAATTGTCTGTGTCACGTTAACATGAATTTAACACGAGAAAATTTTCGTGCAATGATTTTTTATGACTTTCGATGTCATTTAAGTCAACAAGAAAGTTATGATAGACTACGATTGGCCTTTCACGATGAAGCCCCATCTCGTGCGACTGTTTACAACTGGTTTAATGAGTTTAAACGTGGTCGCACTAATCTCACTGATGATTTAGGTGAGGGACGGCCTTCTACGGCGACGACTGAAAATAACATCTGTGTTGTGCGGCGTATGATAGAGACTGACAAAAGAGTGACCTATCAGCAGATTCGGACAAGCTTAGGCATCGGTATGAGTCAAGTGCACAAAATCCTCCACGAACATTTAGCGGTCAGGAAGCTTTGCGCCCGGTGGATACCTCATAATTTGACTGAGGCTCAAAAACTCCATCGTGTGGATTGGTGCCGTAAAATGATTGAAAGATTTAACGGAGGTGACTCTAATGCTGTGTTCGACATACTAACAGGTGACGAAAGCTGGATTTACTGTTATGATCCTGAAACCAAAAGACAATCTGCTCAGTGGGTGTTTCCTTTCGAGGAGTTGCCAACTAAAGTGAAGAGAGATCGAAGTGCGGGAAAAAAAATGGTGGCCTCGTTCTTTGGAAGGATAGGTCATTTCGTAACAATTGTGTTAGAGGATCAAAAAACAGTTTCTGCAGAATGGTACACTACCAATTGTTTGCCACTTGTCTTGGAAAAAGTTCGAGAGAAACGACCTCGCAGTAGGATCCTCCTTCACCACGACAACGCCTCGTCGCACACCGCCAAGCGAACGATCGACTATTTGGCGACATCAAACGTTGAATTACTGGGTCACCCGCCGTATAGCCCCGACCTCGCGCCTTGTGATTTTTATTTATTTCCAAAAATTAAAGAAATACTTAAAGGAAAGCGGTTTATGAATGCTGAAGAAGCGGTGGCTGCGTATCGCGATGCCATTGAAGAGACCCCTAAGGACGAGTGGGCAAAGTGCTTTTCCCAGTGGTTCCATCGCATGCAGCGGTGTATTGACGTGAATGGACAATATTTTGAAAAGATATAATAAAACTAATAACTGGCTAATGTAATCAGTTTTTGATTTTCTAAGAACTTTCAGTTTGACCCTCGTAATAACACTAAAAACAGAATAAAATAAATATTTAAGGTGACTTCCATACAACAAACGTGATGTTTCTGCCGTTTTTATAGATAATTGTACGGAACCCTTCATGCACGAGTCTAATTTGCATTTGGCCGGTTTTTTTTTGATACTACATATTTCACATTATAGCAGTAGAGTTTTTGGCTTTCGTATGAATGAGAAAAAATGTTAGAGAACTAAATGTACGTTCGGGTTTTAAACCGTTTTTAAACGTTTTTAGTTTCATTTATTTCATTGTATATCTCCTATCCTATATCCTAGTTGCATCCGGAACTTTACTTCGGAGCCGGGGGTCCACTAAGCTAATAACATCTGTCTAACAACTAGGTACAGTCAACAACAAAAGTGGATTCACACTAAAATATTTACAAACGTTTTTTACATTGGAATAAATGAACCTTATAATGAATATATATGTACTTTTATAAGTTTTGTTTTGTTTTTATAAGGTTTGTCGTTGACTGTTCTCATTGAGACCATTCTGAATAACCAACACGCTATATTTGCCATGAGTTGCTGAACAATAGGGTATGCCGCACACCACTTGATTTAAGGTTACCAGAATAGAATTACATCGTTACTACTAATGTAACTGTGTACCAAATTTCATATCAATCGAACCTGTGGAAGTAAGATCCCTCGGTCAACATGGAAAGAGCTCAAACGGCTGAACAGATCTTCATAATTTATAGTTAAGAACCATCCCGATCACGTCAGCTTTCAAATACTTAAAAAACTGCATTAAAATCGGTCCATCCGTCAGGGAGCTATGATGCCACAATAAACAAGTCATAATTAAAAAATCCTTAGCTTTCGTCGGGGGTTAACAAATACAAGATAATTTGATTATAGACACTGTTCATTCCAGGCGGGGGCTGAAGGCGTCGGTGCGGCTCAATGAGCGCGCCCCACTCCGCGCCCCCTCCCGACGGAAAGACTCGGTAAGTAGTGCGACTACCATATTTTTATTTACTCACATACTGTTTGATTGGTCGGGTATGTATGGCCCAACCAAGAGCTTTTGGGCCCAAGTAAACCTCACATTGACTCTCGGGGCTGAGGGGTCAGAGAGTCAATGTTGTCTTGTAAAAGCAAAAATAAACCAAATTATGGAAGGGAGAAGTGGAAAAGCGGTTCACGGGCTTTATGCAAGCTTTGGATGCAAACGGGATTAGCGCTCGGTTGACGAAGCGTTAGCGTCAGTAGTAGATAATTGCACAAATTTCAAAGTTAAAACTATATGAAAATTCGTAATTGTAGGTATTTTAAGCAAATTTTAAACAGCATTTTCATAATGAAGCATGAATTAGTTTCGCAAAAGTTATTTTTCTAAATTTGAAAATGATCATCTACTTTTGACACTGACTGTACATTAGACGTAAGTACGATGTGATGTCCAGGGTTCCATTCTCGCTTAAGTATACGTCTATTTGCATTGCTCTGAGTGTTTCTATGTAGGTATGTATTTACAAGGTTATGAAATTCTTTAAAATAAGTAATCTATTATTTTTTTTATTGTTATCAGAGCCCTGTACGTGAGGTCTGTGAGTGCTTCGTCTCACGAAGAGCTCCGATGGATCACTCAACGGCTTTTATTCATAGGTAAGTTTAGTCACTACATAGTATAAAACGAAGTCGCTTTTCCCGTCTGTCTGTCCCTATGTATACTTTTAGATCTTTAAAACTATGCAACGGATTTTGAGGCTGTTTTGTTTTAATAGAGAGTGATTCAAGAGGAAGATTTATATGTATAATACATGCATAATATCACGCAGGCGAAGCCGCTTGCGTCCGCTAGTATTTATATATTACACATAGGACACATAGAAATGATGTCATCTTTTTTTTTATATCGACTTATTTTCTCCATGGCGTCTTGTACGTATCGCTCACCTTCAACGCCTGTAATGGACGTGCGCCTTACGACACGTCACGTACAAATAGCCCAATTTGGATTGATTTCTGTGTGAAATATGGATACCACCCCACCGGGAGGTACGATAAATCGATTCTGTCGGAGTTAAAAGTACTAAAACAACACGGATATCTTCGTCCGTCCTATCCAGTAGGGTTAGTGCAGATCTGACGGAAGATACGTCGAGGCTAGTCAGTTCGCTCGACGCTCTAACTCATGATCGGTTGCGTTTATGTTTATTTTATGAATATTTTATTATTTACTTATCTGGCTTAGCGTTACGCGACCGACAATACGCAGCGTATCCTCCGTCAGATGTGTAGCAACTATACGCCTCTCTAGACGGAAATGCCGTCGCGGTTCTTGTGCCAACACATTCCGCTTATTATCGATTCATGCAGAAGCAAGACAATATTAGCTGTGAAATCGATCTTCATTCGGAATATATCCTCTTTATGTTTAGACACCGTTTTCCTTAAAACACGCTATAGTTACTAAAAATAAGTGCACTAAAAATACTGTCTGGAATTTCCTACACCAGTGATTGTCAAACAACACTTTAAAGATTTCAACCAATTTTTTATCTTTACATATAATAAAATCGTAACGCGGTGAAAACTGTACATTGAATATTATTAAAAAAATTAATAAAATTGGTGTTCTAGGAACGATACCAATGTCGAAAATGATTTTTATCTGTTTTTCTGCTTTTAATTATCGATGTCCGAGCTTCATTTGAAAACTGCTGAACAGATTTGGCTGAAATTTTGCATGAAAATTCTTCTAGGACATGGTCATAAACTGCGTTATATATCATCACGCTATTATAGGTATGATAGGAGCAGTACAGCAAAATCTGTCTAAATTATTATTGATGACAACTTTATAATTACAAGGTACATTTTTAAGTAATTTTGTAGTTCAGCAGAACTCAGACATGATCAAAATCCGGACTATAATTCATCACGCTATATCCGAAAGGCAATGAGCAGTAAAATGTAAAATCTTGAAATTCTAGTGTTACCCACGTATAAAACAATTGATTAGAGACGCTTAGAAATTTCATAATGAATTGATTTCGATATTACATATTATATGAATGAATTGTCAGTGTAAAACGAGTGCACCAGATCACTTCCTTCGGCCCGTTAAATAAAATAACTTAAGGCCCTGTCTGGACGCAAGCTACCATAATTATGCTTATTTTTTGTTTCTAAGATTATTTCTCTCTCTCTCTAAGATTACTGATGCTAGACAGTTTTTTTTTTTTATATATACAGCTAATTATCTACTGTTCACGCACATCCAAAAACATTTTGGATAAATAGAGCTGTTTGATTTGTTTGATTTGTTTGGCGGCAAACGGATAAATAAATCATTTAAAAAATATGACGGATTTGAGGATGTTAATTTGTAGATATTCCACTAGCTGATTAAATTTTCTTTATATTGTAACAAAAAATATATATGTCATCGCTAAAAATATTGAGATAATTGAAACGAAAAATTTATTTCAAAGAGTGTTTCTTTGCAAATTTTTTAACAAGAAACTGCTCTATTTATCCAAAATGTTTTTGGATGTGCGTCAACAGTAGATAATTAGCTGTATATATAAAAAAAATCAACTGTCTAGCATCAGTAATCTTAGAGAGAGAGAGAAATAATCTTAGAAACAAAAAATAAGCATAATTATGGTAGCTTGCGTCCAGACAGGGCCTTAATACTTACGTGTTAGTATCGAGACTGCAGGAATAAACATACCTTGATCTATTCCGAACTTATGCTTACGAAGTCGCGGGCAACAGCTAGCAAGTACCAACCGCGCTCCGCGTTTTACAGGCGGCTTATTATTTTGTAATAAAAGATAATCTGTGCTAATGCACAATATATACGTATACACACATATACATACACCTCAATACATGAACACAAGCAAACAAATACAAACTCTCATATTTTAATAATAGTGGGTATACCTGCACTAATTGGTTGATAGATGTAGTAATGGTAAGGATGTTATCTACATAACACGGAATGATATTTTGAGTACCTTGTTATTATACACTCAACTTATATCAGTTCGTACGACTAAAAAAAATAATTATAATTTCATATTTTATCTGCGAGTTTCATGTTTTTTTTTTCGTATGTGCAAATTATTTTTAACAGATACGTACGTTTTTAAGAAAAAAAATTATTACGTAGACATAAAAAAAGGTTCCAAATGCCAGATCTCGACGTAACTGAAATCGCTAAACTTGTCTTTTTACTTATACACAAAAAACTGTCGTATGCGAGGATTAAACCCACAAAATTCGATGCAATAAATTGTCGAGGTAACTATTTAAATTAAACCGCTAAGTACCTAGATCATTCATGCTGCCAATATTTAGGCTGTATTTCACTAATGATTCGGTTCAATTTGGTTGAATTTATGCGACAGCTAAACCCTAAAGACCTCCTTAAAAAACACCTGTAGTGTTAACGTATAGACGTATTTAGAAGATTTCGTTGGTAACGGAACCCTATGAATATTTATACTTACTAATAGTCCACAATATATATGTTTCTTCTCCAAGCCAAACACTACAAAAGTTTGACAAACACTGCTCCACAAAAAAGGCACTACCATGCCCTCCCCCTCGCGCCACCGATCGATAGTCCACCACTTCGATTCCCGACCTACACACACACTCCGAGTGTACACTCCCCTATTGCGAGGCTGCAGGGGAAACCTTGCCGTTGACATTACAAGTTTACGGTGCTTATAATGGCCGGTTGTCTGACATTTTCAAGTTTTACGGGTGATAAATTTTGTCTTGTATATTTTTAACACGCTTTTGTAATCGGTCGCGAGTTCAATTCCCGCTCAGTACAAATATCGCTACGATTTTATTATAAATACATATACTCAAGCCTGTATCCCTCTGGGATAGGCAGAGACAACAGCCCGCCAGCTGTAATTACACTCTTCACGAGTTTCCTCTACTGTCATTAAACCTTTCATGCCAGCCCGCCGGTTTCAAGTGCTTTTGACCTACCCTTTTTTTTTCAAAACATCATTAATATAATCATTTGTTTATTTATATGTATAGAAAATCAAACCAACTAGTTTCCTCTACTGTCATTAAACCTTTCATGCCAGCCCGCCGGTTTCAAATGCTTTTGACCTACTCTTTTTTTTCAAAACATCATTAATATGATCATTTGTTTATTTATATGTATAGAAAATCAAACCAACTATACTATAAATTAAAACCGAACCCCTTGCATTACCAATGTGTTGAATTGACAAATCGTATTGCTATGCTGTCAATTAATATTAGTTGTCAGCACACGAGTGCCGTGTTGTGTAGTGCAGTGAGGTGCACCGGAGGGTGAGGGATTGCAAACCAAACTCACGTTTGAGAAACAACTTATTTACACTATGTATACGAAATTCTTTTTTCGATTTTTGTTTTATTTGGTACAAGTCATGCCCTTTTTTTATTTGGTACAAGTCATGCCCTTTTTTTATTTGGTACAAGTCGTGCCCTTTTTTTATTTGGTACAAGTCGTACCCTTTTGTTTTTCGTGTGGCAATCCCTTCGAATACGCATATATTTATGGATCATATATTTAACACAAACTAAGGGCCAAAGCACACATGCAACTTGCATTGGTGGCATCGGCAATTTAGTCGCCTTTCGGAAGTATTACACCGAAGGTATTGGGCACACATACAAACCTCAGTTCTGGCGATCAAATCGATTTTAGTCGCTTGTTGTTAAATGCGCAATTAAGATGCCACTACCGAACGCAGAAAATCATCAAAACGCTATTCAGTCGTAAAATGGCCGCTCACCAATTCTAAGTATATTAGGCCTAGTCTATTAGGCCGTAACTTAACAAGGTTAGCTACTATTAAAGTTACCATGACCCGTAGCAACTTAAATTCAGTCAAATGTGTCAATAACGACTAATAGGGTTTTTTAAAACCATTCCAAACTTCTGCTAAAATAGTGTCATTAGTAAAAAAAAATACGCGTTCGTTCTTGTTTTGAGCGAGAAAGAGATTTGGAGCTATAGGGCGTATAGCGGGTTTAACTCCCGGTCAGTGCAAATATTTCTATGCATGAATATATCTATTTGCATTGGTCTGGGTGTTTCTATGTATAACTAGCTGAACCGGCAGACTTCGTACTGCCTCAATCGATGACAAACCTTTTAAACCTTCTCTGGACCTCCACAAATAATTCAAGACCAAAATTAGCCAAATCGGTCCAGCCGTTCTCGAGTTTTAGCGAGACTAACGAACAGCAATTCATTTTTATATATAAGAGAAGATATGTTGTCTTTACAAAACTGTGTAGAATGTTCTAGAATATTTCTATTTATCTTCATTTATAGCTACATCCCTCTTGCTCACCGGGAAAACTGCCGCGTCCGGGAAAGCTATCAGATCTCACTTTCTATCGAAAATCTGCTGACAAGTCTCTTGCATTTTATTAAGCTTTTTAGATCCCAACTGGGGAAAGGGAACTTACACCCTTCGCACAATGCCCTAAACCGAACATGGACAGTTCCCAATACATCAATAGAGGGGTGCTAATGATGCGATCGATTCCCGTGGTGATACGATTGATGGGTTTGTTGAGTTAGCAGTAAATCTACTATTAAAGAATGCTCGTGTTGCCAGAGTTCAACAATCTTATGTCATTTAAGAAAATATTGAACTACCTCATACACCCTGAATTTTGAACAAAGTGATCTGTAGATAATTAGAAGGTTGTTAGAAAGTATGATAAAAGAGCGCTTTAGGACCATCGATAGCCAATAGCAAGGTTGCCAGATGATGAACCTATTTTAAAAGTAAAGTGTAAGCTGCTATGAAATCTAAATGACGATAAAAACATCTACGCATTTTTTTTTTAAAGATGGTGGAAAGTGTATTTCGAATAGCGATGTTTATAATGGTTAACCTTTCGGCTGTCGAAGGACACCACGTTAACTATCAGTCACTGTTGGCATGGCGACCGTTAATCAATTTGCTGAAAAAATGAACTGTTGACATTTTCAGCGGAGGTATTTTTGTTCGTTACGTCGTTAGCAGTGCGGCTACCCTTTGTTATAATTTTGTTACTGTTGTCAGCGGCTCTGCCTGCTTATATAATATAACAAATTTACCTTAGAGCCCACTGTTAAATTAATCTTTTGTGATTTTAGGTGTTAAACTAGAGTGTACATTATTGTGAGTTCAAGTACTTTTGATCTAGATCTGGGTAGTAACAGTAGTAACCTTCTATGTATTATTTAAAACCTTTTTCACTCCTCTTCTCTTGCTCAAAAAGACCGTCATTGTGGCGTACCAGAGCGAAGAAAAAATAGCAATTCTTCCACTAGGGGAAAAAGTTTTCTTTTTTAATTTTTGTGTTTCAAATGACAATGAGCCTACAAAAACGAAAAAGTCTTTAGTCATAAGTAGAATAATCATGAATAAAGACTCGACTTATTACTGGTTCATAAAAAAAGAACTTCATTTTAATTTTGAAAATGGAACTAAAATCGGCGATCTCTGGTAGAATGCATGCAATGTGTTGCGGCTACAGAAGAAACAAAAAAGAAGACATTGGCGCGAAATCTTATCATTTTTCTCTAATTGCAAATTGAATTGGTAGTGACCGTAATTAATTTTACAATTTGTATTGGATTGTTTTATTTTCTTGCAATCGTAGTGAAAAGTATAGTGTAACACGGCGTTAAAGCTCGGGAGTAAAACTACCTCGTATATAATGGATCATTTTAGCTCCTTGTATAACAATCTACTATTATAATATTATATATTATATATATATCTAATATTATATATTAGAATATTAAAATTTATATGGAAAGATGATCGCTCACAAGACAATTTAGGCCACATCATTAAATATTTCATCCCTCACGAACGCCCATAACAACATTATCTTGACACACGTTTGGAAGCTCAGGGGTAAAATTGCAATGCGTAGGGAGGAAATTTAATCTCCGAGCAATAAGTTGTAATCCCTCGCTTTTTGGCTCTCCTCCTGAGGAATTAACTTTTAGAATTATTTTGGCTCATTTTGAGTAACGGATTTTAAATTCTTGACCTTGTATGAGCCCTGTGTGCTAACTTCCCCATCTACCGTAGTGAAGTAGATATTATTAGCCATATTTCACCAACTATGTTTATTTTTGTTTGTTTGTTTATTTAACGTAATTTTTTTTCGTGTGGAAACCCCTACGTGCTACGGGCCCATAGGTACCAGCGATTAGGTGGGTACGTCGGAATCGAACCGACTAAAACCACACGGTGTCCTTCCCAAGCATCTATTGCTGTAGCTTTTACATCCTACATTTTACTTATATCCTTTTCTACAAAGAACACTCGTACCAACTTAATTACTTGGACCTTTGCTGGATAGTTTTATTTTACGTGCGGAAATCCCTTCGGATACCCCCCCGCCGGCCAGGGGGGGGCGGTTATGTCGTGCATCGACTAAAACCGCACGGTGTCCTGCTCAAGTGTCCATTACCGGGCACCCCGGGTAAGCCCCGAAAGGATAACCCCAGGGTTACCGGCGGACCTTGGCCGTCAGCGCGGCCTCGCCTGGTGGGGCTGCTGGATAGTTAAAATTCTCGTCATATGCTTATTTATAGGAGAAACACAAAAAGTTTGAATATCGGCACAGCGGCATCAAATTATTACTTAATACAAAGTTTCAAATCTATACGACAACTAGAAGTTGGTTAAACTCCACTTACAAGATTGATTTACATGTAACTTATAATTATAGCTTAAACGTGTTAACATTTTAACATTTATTTCGATGGATAAACCATAATTTAAATCTCGGGAAATACAAACTATCTATAAATTCACCATGTTTCAACCACAACAGAGTTCGTCGCTCACCTCACATTTTAAACCCCATACACACCGCCCGCAGCTAATCGATAAGCCACGTGCCACGTGCGGGTGCAACGATGCGGCTTCCGTGTGCACGTATCTTTATTCACATGTCTCTCGCATTACACTCTATATTATTGACGGCCACTAATTGGAAATTGTTTCTGCTGGAAGCTGGAATTAACTGTTTAAGAGTGAAACTTGATTGATTAAATTGAATTAAATTTTTAAGCAATTAATACTTACTTTTCCTATATACTGGTCGCGGGTTCAAGTCCCGTCCTAGATGTTCTCTTTTTCCAAACTAAATCTATTGATTGTTTAAAGTTCCAAACAAACATTATATTCACGTTGATTGTGAAGTTTCTAGATTTCGTCAAGTGATGAGCAACGTGACAGTAATGAATATCAGAATTCATTCATGGTAGAAATTTGAAGAAAAACGTGACTAAGTCAAGGCCAATCGTCAAATTAGGGAGTATTTTTGATTGACTTCAAAAGAGAAAGTTACCCGAATTATTGTTCTTACTTTATAATTCGTCCCGGTCACATAAAATTAGTTATCTTTGTCTGAACTATTTTTTTTTGCAGAAATTGGATCGATGGGGACATTTAAAAATTGCACTATAATGGTATCTCTAGCGTTCGTTATTTTAAAAGGCTTTTAATCACAAAAAAGCCAAGGTAAGCAAACATCTTAAGTTGAATATAAGAAATTATATATTCCCAGAGGATAGTTATTATAGTAATAAACAAAATATGAATTTTGTTTATTACTTCATGAAAGGTTTAAGCGATAAATAAATTAGAATTTTGTTAAGTTGCTATTGAAAGCATAGCAACGGACTGTGCTTTAACAATTATTCCTTTTTTTTTATACTTCTAAGGTGGCAGACAAGCACACGGCCCACCTGATGGGAAGCGGTTACCGCGGCCTATGGACGTGTGCAACACCAGTGGCGTTACACTCGCGCTGCCGACCCTGTAAAGGATAGGGGATGGGAAAGGAGTTTTGGGAGGGGATGGGAAAGGAGTTTGGGAGGGGATGGGAAAGGAGTTCGGGAGGGGATGTTAAAGGAGTTTGGGCTCCGGCACTCTCACTCACCAAACGGAACGCAACAGTTCAAATACTGTTACTTGGCGTCGGTATTCTGTGAGAGGGTGGTGCTTCCCCGGTCGAGTCGGCCCATTCATGCAATGGCCAAAATGACTGTTGCTTGACTCTACCACCTACAAAATTCTTTTCTAAAGAAACCATCGATAACTGCCAATAACTACCATTGACTCTTGGTGTTGCTGGCAAGCATTATTGATTCCTTACCATTTACTTCGAACCCACTTAAATTGATTAAGAAAGGGTGGCAGCAAGGGTGGAAATACACAAACGTGTCATAAAATTGGCAATATTATGCTGTTACTTCTAAAGAACTATAAAGCACATTATACGGTTTCCGTTCGCAATATTTTGTTGTTACTCTGTATGCACTGGGTGGTACTTCCTCTGTCGGTACGCGTCTTGAATTTGTTATATCGTGACGTGAAACCGCACTTTTTGCAATAAAATTCTGTGCCGTAACCTTAGCCGAATAATAGGTCACGTACAGATTTGCTAATATTACCCATATCTAGAGAGAGATCACACGTAGGTTCCTACATTTCCCGTGTCCGATTGCAGAACCATCCTTTAAGTTCAATTGTTAATGTAAACCGAAAGAAGCATCAATATTTAATTTCATGCTTCTTACTACAAAGTAAAGAACTTTCCGTTAAAATTTCTACTGGCCAAAGTCCGCCAGCAACCCTGGGATTATCCTTTCGAGGGCTTACCCGGGGTGCCCGGCAACGGACACTTGGGGAGGACACCGTGCGGTTTTAGTGGAGACACGACATAACCACCCCCGCTGGCCGGCGGGGAATTCCGCCGATCCGAAGGAAATTCCGCACGTTAAAAAAAAAAGGGGTAGAAAATTTATATGGAAAGTTGTATCCACCCTCTTATAAAATTTTGAGAAACGCCAATATTCTGTAGGTAAGGAGAATGCCCATTCTTGGTTGCACTTTTAGACGTTCGCGTCAATATTTCAAATGTTAAAAAATAATATTGATTATAGTATGACTTTTCAACACTAAATCGCTTGTATATAACTTGGGGTTTGAATTTAAATTATAAAGATATAAAAAAAACTAATCGTTTCCTTTTAATTTAATTGTTACCATTATATAAAATAAACCATTGGTGGTAGAATTCAAATATACCATTTTTTTTTAAATAATATGGTTAAATAATAATACGTGATAATAATTCGCAATGTGACATTCAAATATATTGCAGTTATGTAATGTTAATATTTCGTGTATGAATTCGTAGTTTATTAGTGATAATCAGTAAAAGTTGTAAAATAATGTATCCTTCAGTGGTAGTCTTCTCTTAATTTATACATGGTATCCTTGTCTTAAAACATTCCAAAAGAAATCTCAAACGTCAGTTCAACAGTCAGTGTCACACTATTTTCTTGTTGTTGTTGTTTTTCTCGTTGTAATCATTTAATTTCTCAATAACCCCAAGTTCTGTTACAATATGCGGTTATATTTCAGATAATACTTAATGCAGGCTTTTTGATGCAGTTTATACTTATGTGACATAGCAAAAAAAAGTGTGCAACCGATTTCCATACTGACATGGGCATTGTCCTTTGTTTTTAACCAGATATGATTATTAAATTTCGTGCTTCCTGTTTTGAAAACGACTGACTACCATATAACCGGTCATCCCTTGTTTTACTCTAATACCAAAAATCGTGCCAACTCATCGAAGCGGGATAGAACCCGACCCCACCAGGCGAGGCCGCGGTGGCGGCCAAAGTCCGCCGGCAACCCTGGAGTTATCCTTTCGAGGGCTTACCCGGGGTGCCCGGGAACGGACACTTGGGAAGGACACTTTGCGGTTTTAGTCGATACACGACATAACCACCCCCACGGCCGGCGGGGGGGTATCCGAAGGGATTTCCACACGTAAAAAAAAGAAAGGATTCGACCATTGTTTTTTTAAGGATATTAGTAACTGAAATTACTAATATTCCCCCTAACCCCTCCAGCCAAGCTTAATTGCTTGTGTAACTCACAACTCTCCGTAACAACAACTCCGGGTTCACGTCGGTAGTGTATAATGGCCAGGATTCGAACCCGGGACCTGATCATAGGGTCGACTCCTTAACCACTAAGCTACCGACTCTTCATTCGTCATTCATTCCATAAATGTTTTGTTGAGTTCTCATGTTTGTTCAATGAAATTCATCGAATAAAATATGCTAACGTCGTTTAATTTGCCTTGATTACGTTTCCTATCGATGATAAAATACAGGTTCAGTAACATAATAGCACGTCATTTTCGAATTTGTCACTATTCATCTAATTTTCAAGTCTATTGTTCAACTACTTATTGCAAATAAAAGTAAAGTTCCAATGTACTCTACCCTACTGCAATAAAAGTCGGTTGAGAAAGTTTATCGGTGCATTAGCAGATAGTCAAGGGGTTGGTCTGCCACAAATGTGCTAAGTTGAAACAACTTAAGACATGTTTCTTAACTTTATAGACTTTTTTTTATTACAGACTGCTTCTCTGTCGCTTCTGTGGATCTCTCGTCATCTAGCGTGAATTAACGTGCTGGCGATTCTGCCATACATAATGTTTTTGTGCCCATAGCACATTGTTTTTCCTGTTTTGCTTTATTGTTTTGTTTCGCTTTGCTAATGAGGAAAGTGCATTCATTTTATTACCAACAAGTAAAGATCTAGATGGTGCCCCATACTATGTATTAGGTAAGTGCGTATGGGAATATTGTACCGAGGGAGTACTATTTTGGTTCAATACATTTTCCCTGCTTTAATGTGTTGCTAATAAATGTATGAATGAGAATAGACTGTAATTACGGTATTCAATTCCCGGACGCAGGCCACAGCTGAAAGCACTGACATTGTTTACTGTTCGTAATCACTAGTATATCAAACAAGTCGTTATCAAAACATAATCAAAAAGCTGTTCTATCCTTTTCTAACTAGTGGGGTTATATAATGCAGCCTACCTTGGACTTATTGATTGGCAAACGATTTGCCGCCCACGTGGGATCTGCAGCCGAATGATCACATTGTGTGCAAGTAACTAGGGATGTCAAATATTCGTGTGTACGATGATTAGGGAATATTTTATTGCGCTTTTATTGGGTTCACTACCAGAAAATCCCGGGTGATTTTAACTGTCCTTTTGTGTTCTTTGATGGGCTGCTTTTAAAGCATACCTCTTCATATTTTCAATGACGAATTAACTGTTTATTAATTAGAATCTTATAGAAAGAAATGAAAATATTAAGTATCTATACAATAAACACAAAATTATATAAACTAAAATATTATTATTTAAAAAGAGTATTACAAAGTAAAAAGTTTAGGTGTCCAAGAATTCCTCCCCATCCATGTACCCAAAAGGTTGGCGGCAATACTTTGGATGGCAATGCCAATTCTGGCATTGCTACGTTGGATGGCAATGCCAATTCTTTGCGCACAAAACAAGCCAGCTTTTTGGTCACGCGAAAGAAAAAGAAATAAAATGAAGACTTGTTCAAGAAGATGAAGAACAATTTGTCAACTTGTTACACAAAAAAGAACATAAACAATCTGCCGGTTGCTTATTCTGTGACTTCTAAGGTATAATATCGACGGTTGAAAGGCTAAAAGCAGTTATAAGCGACGAGAGGACAGGAAAATCACTGTGCTCATAAAATATTTTGATGTGTTGTAGAACCTTTTTTCTATGAAAAGTCGATGTCGGTCGCACTCTTTTGCCTTGCAATCGTCGAAATGTAATCCTTTAATCGCTTTTTGTAGCAGCAAATGGAGATTTCCCTGAGTACGCAAAATCCTGATGTTAAATTTAAATCCATGGTTTCACTGTGATACGCATTTTGTTATGCGGTCGTATGCTTCCACGCTTTATGGCGTTGTCAAACGGCTTGACTTAATTAAACAGAGTTTTCGAATTTTAAGTTTTTAAATCAAGTAACAATTTGCGTTGCATTTGAGGCTTTCACATTGAAGTCTGAGGGTCCGCTTTTGAAAAAGTTCCTAAAGGTACTGATTTAAGCTTAACAGTTTACCTAGAAAATTCTAGTTGCTATAAGATCAATACCCAAACCTCCAGAAACGTATTCCTTCAGGGTTTGGTGATGGCATCAAAAACAATACATAATGATAAATTGTCGAAGAAATACATCACCAAAAAGCCAGCTTCGTTGAAAAACAACCAAGTGCGTGACTTAATTGAAAATAGTTTGCGTTGTTGAATACGTAAACATCATATGGCCCAGAGCAGTGATAAACTATATCCCTTTGGTTATACTGACGCGATAACAAAGTGAGTTTAATGAAAGCGCCCCGGTAACAGCCCTCTACGCGAAACAACGCCCACCCGCGCTTAAACCCCCATTCAAGATCGCAACGACCGCACCTCGTCCCTAGTTTTTCTACAAGATGTATTGCCAAACTAATATCGACTCTATACACGCTTAATAAGTTCGTATACGCATTGCGCGCGCAAACCTTTTAACGACGTTTGAAAAATGAATGTCATATATTTGTCCACTAAATTGAGCACATTCGAATTAAAACCTTACGTGTTAGTAGTCAGGCTGTGTTTTGCATGCTTGTCGCGCGCACTTACGCAGCCTCCCCTGGGGTTGACACGGTCGATCCTTTCAGTCGCCTCGCCGGCGTGGCCCGGTCGTGTTCCCGGCGCAGTCCGCAGTATTTTCACAATAAAACTAGCAAAACAAGTCCACATTTTCCTTACCTTTGTAAGGAAAAATGTTGGAATTTGAAACAAACTGAATAATTTCGCGACTTTAACTCGAGTTAATTTCGTTGAAGATATTTTTTTTAGTATTTTTAGTGTGTGTGGTGTAATGTGTGTATGACTGTCGGAAGCGGTAATCCTGAGAAGGCTGTAATGTTGTTAGTGAAACGAAAAATATATTGAATTTGTGTCGTAATTCGGTCGGTCGCGAATTTTCTGCAATACATTCGAGCTTAGTTTAACAAGCTTAGTTCTAGGCAAACAGTATTATATTTTTGAGGAGCCTTTTACAAAGAGGTATTGTTTGGTGATTTTCATGTATTGGATATCGTCCTGTGCCCGCTTGTAGTTAGGTACGCATTATGTGACAATGCTTTTGTCTTTGTGAGACAAATCGCTTGGGTACTGCAAGGATATACAATGTGCAGGATGTTTTGATGCACTTTGACTAGAAAATCAATTGGAACACATTATGTTCACGGAATGATAACGCTTGCGATGATATTTTTCAATCACGTCAATTTGCACGAAAAATTTGAAACTGAGACTAAACTAGAACTAATGTTATCGGTAATAAATCACCTAACTTTCACGTTAGGCGACGCATTGTCGTGGTGAAGTCACAGGATGACGTAACGAATGAATTTAGTTAAATATATTAGCTGAACGGTGAACGGTACTGAATGTGGAAGGCGTTTGTCAATGCCTACTTAGATAGACAAATATTTATTCTAGACATGCACTCACGTTTTTGTTGAGGACTGTAGATGACACGCGATTTAGTCATTTAACTAAATAAGCCAAGAACCTTGTCTATTGAGCACGCTGTCTGTGATTTTTGGTAAAAGAACTTTTTTCTATATCTTTTTTTTTACTCATTTTTTTTTCCTTTCCCATTTTTCTCTTATTTTATTCTTCGCTGTCTGTGATTTCGAATACGGAACTTACATTTTTTGTCTTGTCTATTTTCCGATTTACCTTTCCCGCTTTCCTGACTGTCTTTTATTATTGGCAACAGAACTTTTTTGTCTTGTTTCTGCCCACTTTTCTTATTACCCTCATCATATTCTTCTAGGTTTAAGGTGTACTCTGCGGTGCATCAGCGTACACCTCCACTGCCCACAGTGTTCCCCCTCTACCTAAGCAGATTTGGTTAAATCCTAATTTTGCCGTTATGAATATTCGTTCTAGCAAAGAGTTTGATGAAGCCCAGTGGCGGAGGGTGAACATTTTCAAAGGAAAGGTGGTGAAAAGGAAATTGACGATCAATGTTTCGACTTTTACCACCTTCACTATACCTACACGTAATTTAAGCTTTGATGTATAGGACAATGTCTGATAACGGTGACTTTTGAATAAGCCTGTTGATGAAGCTCATGCTTTGAGCTTTGCATATCTGCAAAGGGAAGCCGTAAAGAATCGGCATATATGGACCTCTCGCCACTGCTGAAGCCCTTGACTATCTTAGGATTTTAATTAAGTTGTAGAGTCATTTAACTGGAATGCACTCAAGACCCTCAGGGCAAGCCAATCTTACCTGCAAGCTGGTGCATTTGCTGATTGGTGGACGAGACTCTGGCGCGGCCTTTCCTCTCAGGGGAGATCATGGTGTTGTCGCCCTTATGAAATCCACATAAGTCAAATCTAAAAAAGCAAAAGTAGTAACCAGACCTGGCTTCGAAGTGAAAGTCTCAGATTTGACTGGGAACCACGTTTACATAATGATGATGAATAAAATAAGTACTATAAGCGAACGTGTTTTGGACCGCGATCCAGAGGGAGAGGGCCGGAGCTATACACTCTACATCCTTCTGGATCGCGGTCCAAAAGACGTTTGCTTATGGCACGTCATGGTAGGCCCACTGTTCTCCCTCAAATTTCCTTGAACGTCGTATTTCCAGTTTGTCAATACGTACTGTGTTTACAGTCGCAATGCGCAAGTCTGCCGCGACGTTACTGGCGTAAAGCCAGAACAACAGCTGATTCGGACTCCAATACATAAATTACCTACAATTTTAACAGGTATTGCAGGCTCTGATGCGGTATAGTTTTGATGGTTACTCGTAGCTTTTTACACAGCTATCCAAAAAAGGAAGCTAAGGTTTTCAGGGTTCGTGTATGTGAGTGGCTGTATTCCATCATCACTTTTAAATGTCTGAATAGATTCAGATGTATGGGATATCCTTAAAATCTTTATATCATCCCGAGTGACACTGACTATTTTTTTTGGCAATAGGGTTGTGGGCTTGTTGCATCATACCGGTTTTTTTTTTAAATTTATGCTACATCTACATAAATAAAAGTTATTGTTCTGACTATTCGAAGCTCTCAAAACGTCGCGTCGCGCGGTAGCTTAGTGGCAAAGTCGGCCTTACGATCGAGAGGTCCTGGTTCCGTACCCATTTTTTTTTTTTTCGTGCAGTCGTACCCTGGTCACTACACTACCGACTTGAGTTTAGCTGGTGGAGTTAGGGGAAAATACTATTAGGTTCGATTACTAATATACTAAAAAAAAACTCATAGCACCAACTAAATTTTTTCTTCTCTTGCCTCCAAGCCCATAAATTCTGTCTCTCTATCAATAAAGCGTTGTCAGTCACTTTCAGGGGCATTTTTACTGTGCCGGTCGTTGGCTGCTTTGTTTTATTAGTCCTTAGTTCAACGACCCAAATGGGCGCGTCTCGTAATTATAAGTGTTTTAATGGCCTCTCCCTTTAGTGCGGTAACAGAATATTTTTATAATACTACATTAGTAAAAAGTATACAGTCTCTTACCATATCCGATATCCATGGTACTTTTATTAAGGTGCTGAGCTTCTTGTGCACGGCTATCCCATCTATTGAAACGGCTACGTCCACTTTGCGTGGTCTTCAACTTCTTCATGATTAAGTCCCTTAGCTTCCAATATCATCATCATCTGAACGTTGTTCCCGGTTGTATCCGAGGTTTTCACCCCGGAGCCCAGCGACCGCTTACTCCTTTTTTTATTAGTATACCTGGAATAACATCATCCATCTCCTCGCCCTACGCTTAAACTTTAGTGGAGCCATTCAAATATCGCGGCTAGATTGTAAAAAAGTAGCCACACAACTTGACATTGGGTACAAATATTTAACAGGTTATGTCTGAGTTTACAGTTACACCCACGAGTATAGGAAATAGTGTGGTAGGGTGACGTTACTCCAATAATATTTGTATTCCATCATCTTCTACCGTTATTTTAGCACAACACCATGGTGCTAAACATACTATTCGCGAAATGTCAAATGTTTGCCTTTACATCAATTCTTAAATAAACATTCGTATTCAAAACATGAATATCTCGAAGAAATTTATCCAACGGGACGGGATACGGGGGACGGGAATCGATTTTTAGAATAACGATTATTTCATGTGCAATTTTTCCTGAATAAAGCTTCAATTGCTAAAAAAAGAGAGACATTCTTTCAGTATTCTTTAAAAATGTTCCATTTTCGGGCCATTGCATTATGCACTAAAACCATCTGCTATCATAATAAAAATCAAACGACGCCGTTCTTAAATTGCTCCAGAGATCCAGACGTTGCAATTTCAAAATTCGCCCATAAGTGTTTAGGTACCTAATGAATTTATGATATTACAAAAACCTCGTAAAATGAAATGTAAAATTCTGTGGTATTGAAGGAAGCTTCGCCCCAGGCAACGAAACTCTCGCCCCTTATATTAAGGTTTCGGATTTCATTTCATCTAATGGACAAGGGATAGTATTATTAGTTTCTTGACTTTTTGCATTTTAATGCAAAGCAGTCATAACTGTTTTTATCTACACTCAAATCGAAAAATTCGAATTACGAATTCAAAGACGATTCGATACATACGCACTTTATAAACACGCATATACATAAAATTAAAAATAAAATTTATTATAGTACCACCAACTGTATCATAAAACTCATTATAATATCGCTATCTTTTTTTATTCATTAAACTAGTCTAAGGTTTTAGGCTGAATATGACAAAAAATGCGCACGCATGCGCAGTTCGAACTGTGAAAAAAATGGCGCCCTTGTAACCTACCTACTTTGTTTAATTTCAATTTTTCCTATGAGTGAAGATAAAGTAGTGTATGAAACTGCATATAACTTAGGTATTAAAACACTCGAGTCAACCTATTATCGCATTCGGCTTCGCCTCACAAACAGGCTCTCGTGTTTATATACCCCATCTTATATGACAGTTGCATAAACTACTATTAGTTTACAAAGAGAAAAAATCTAGAGTTTGTTAATTGAGGTTTCAAATTTATTAGGCGCTTGATACGAGGGCGAAAAGAAACATCGAGCACTTTAATAATCGACTTTTACAGAGGTCTAACGGCGCGTGCAGCCAATCAATATACATCGCCATACTGACAATAACATTGATGATATAAATGTGGAAACAAACGCTATTTGTTTCTACACCGGATCACGATATCGGATCGCAATACAATATTGACTGTCTCCACATGCCCTAAAGCTTTCAGTAGTCTTTTAAAAATGAGATGGTGAAAATGTAAGTCTTGGGTCCCGAGACCATAGTAGGGCTCAATATACTTTAACTATCTGTTTGATATTTAAAATCGGGTTAAAAGAATTCTTTTTTCAATTTTACATTACGTAACATCACGCCTGTATCCGCGAAGGGGTAGGCAGAGGTGTATTACGTACACACCCACGATTCGCCAGTTATGTTAAGGTCCCAATGTAATAGGGGGCGAGCCTATTGCCATCTACCGGGCACATTATTAAGCGAGCGATAATTAACATTTATTAATGCACACATAACTACGAAAAGTCAGAGGTGTGTGCCCGGGGCGACTGGGGATCGAACTCGAGTCCTCGTCTCAGCAGCCCGGTACATACGCCACTGGGCTATCGCCGCTATCGTAAGTGTTACCCATACAATAATAGTTTACTCAGTTACACGTACAGTCAGTACTCCATCCGTACTTTTACCATAACATGATATCTCAAAGTGTTTACCAATAGTCGTCCGTATCAGAGCGTGGCGTGTCGCTTGTGCCACCTAGATACGCGATCTAGTTCTACCCTACACCTGCCAACTATGTTGATTGTGGTCACGAAATCTGGAGTAGTGGAAACGAAAGCTGCGTAATTTTTGGTTGACAATTACCAAAAGAAAGTAAAAACTTATCTTTCTTCTTGAATCCTCGAAATTGAATATAGATACATTTTTAAGTTGGTATTTCTTAACAGATTTATGAGGTAAGGGTAAAGGTCGACCTAGGCGTACGTATGTTATACCAAATCCCGATCTGGTAGGCTATTCTGTAAGAACGTTTATGTTTCTAGCTGAATCCGCGGGGTGTATCAAATTTCTAATGGCGAATAAGATAGATATCTTACCTCAGATTCAGCTGTCAAAATTTATAAACGCTCTTACAGAATACCACCACAGATCGAAGACCGGCGTGCATGATTGAAAAAGATAATGAATGCAGAAGAAGTAAAAGGCCAGGATCATAGCAAGAGGAAAGATGTAATCTCTGCCTACCCCAATGGGAAAGAGACGTGACTTTATGCATGTACGTATTTCTTGGTAGCATCGCACCCCAATTGTTAAGGCTGCTGATAATTCCACAACCAATGTATATTTTCGGTTGATATCTGCAAGTGAATCCCGAAAGAAAAGCAAATATTGCTCGACATTGTTGTTTTTTCAATTAGAAACGGTTTGCTATAAGACTAATATTGACCAAAGTCACGAACTTTATACAATGTTGTTAACACCTGTGTTTTATCATTTATAACATTAGGGCTCCGCCCAAGACATCACCACCGATTAACACGAAGTCTATTATCGTACTACACGACCAAAACATTTTACATTATGTTCATTTAGGTCACAAATTGTAATTAATGACTGTCAGAAGCTACGTTTAGAAGTTTAACACGCAATAGTTAAGGAGGCAGCGGCAGCCCACGAGCTCGCACTCGCAGTCTCACTCCCGAGGGCTGTCAAGAGGACCTTCCACTCCGGGCACTCTACCAGCGTATGCAGCCCTGAGTCGCCGCTTTGATCACAGTGATGGCACTCAGACGTTGGCTCCTTCTTAATCATACAGGCGGTCCTCGAAGCACTCCTTCCCAGAGATCACCACCTGCGTTAGCCGGAACGAGAGGCTCCCGTGTCGCCTCTCTAGGCAGTCCTACATGATGGGTCTTACCGCCGCTAGGCCCTTAGATACTGTTGGTTACGCTTACATCGTCTTAAATTTCATTTATTAAACTCTGAACAAAACTCATTTATTATCGTAATATTTATTGCCCAACGCAGTATCTTTTGCATATCTATACACACACGGTATTCCTAGCTAAAAAATTGTTTTCTTTTCGGATTCGTACCGTCTAAAACCGCACGCCGTCTCGGGTCTTCAGGCTGAGCCAAAAAAAAACCTGGAAAAACTTTATACTCGTTTATCTCATATTTTTGTTTTTGTTAGTTGTGCCTTTTATTTATAAAACGGCAGTCTTTTTTGGGATTTTCTTTAGAAAAGCCCTATTGCTATCGAGTTGTCGTCGACGTCGTCGTTGCCAATTTTCTGTCACGGTTTTGGGTATGAAGGAGATGAGCTATCGAGTTGCTGTTTTCGGTAATAGATTCGTACTGGGGTGAACCATTGCAAGATAAAGAAAAGAAAAAAACCCTTGTATTCGGCTGAGCTCGTCTCAGGAATTCAACTTGTTTATTTGTTTGTTAATTAGTGTCTTTTAAAATCGATCAAGGTTTCGATTCGATAATTGACAACTAGATTCACTGACTGCATATAGTCCAGCATTTGAAATACTTAAATCGTGACAACGTAAGTATAAATTATGTAATCATCCATTTCACGTTTTATAACAATCAAATTTTGCATATTCAATTCGTATGCATGCTCTAAATTGCAATTTAAATCTAACAGCGCGTATTTCTAAGAGAAAACTGCACTAATGAATGTTGCATTAGTTGGTAAATTACGATGTTTAAACAAATCATTCAGTCTAATGTTGAACGGTCCGTGTTTACTAATTAATACTGCGTTAGCTCCCACTGACACTTGAGCCAGAAGTTAAGCTTGTTCAATAATTACGTGATATTTCATTCAAGTATCATATCTGTGAACGAACGCTTTATACCTTACCCTTCACTTATTTAAACATGTTTACTTAAATTACTTGACTGATTCATAAATGTGTCTACAAACTCAATACATTTGTGTTGTCAACATCGACTGAAGAAAAATTTATGGCAATTTCACCCCTAAGTGGAAGTCCGTCATTTTCAAAGTAAGTATCATGAAACTCAACCGCGGTAGCCTAGTGGTATGGGTAAAGGATTGCTGAGACGAGGTCTCGGGTTCGATCCCAGGTATTACCATGGCACACACCAATGACTTTTCGATGCTTTTCGAAGTTATGTGTGTATTTATCGCAGGTTTATAAGTGCCCGGTTAATGGCAATAGGCTCGCCACCTATTACATTGGGACCTAAAACATAAACTGGCGAAACGTGGGTGCTAGCACCTCTGCCTACCCCTTCGGGGATATAGGTGTGAGTTTATGTTATGTTATGTTATGTATCATGAAATTTCATGTACCTTCTTTTGGTTCCGAAGATATTAGTGGCTCCATACTCCCTCTTTTATTATTTGTGTGTGTTTGAGATTCAATGAACCTCAGTATTCGAATCTCATTTCATGTACCTGCCCTATATTGCGATCCAACTGTCCGGCTATCTCCACGCGCCCATACATTCCTATCAGAAGTCATCTCCTCAGTCACTCCCTCCAGTTCCTTCCTTGCTATATCCATTTTCATGCAATCCATCTTTTCAACCTCAGTATGTACCTATTCGAATCTATGATTTATTCAAATTTTTGACAGTCCCTAAATCGACATTTAATTTACCTTTTGCATCGTATTTGACGTAAGCTCAGGCTTGTATAGATGGTGGAAGCTTAAATCTATGACTTAAATAAACTCGTATATTCCATCCGTCTTTTTTTAAATAAATTTGTAAAAAAAGTTGTGGCTTCATGCATTTTTCAATGAGTTACGTTACTCAATTAAATATTATAAGACATTGCTGTGTACGTCCAAATTTATATTTATGAATTACTTTAAAATGAAGACGTAATTTGTAAACGATGTTTTTTTTATTAAAAATAAATAATTATATTATTTCCGAAAATATTTCTTTCTTTTTTTGATTACCTAACGTTATCTAATAAATTCAAATAGGTAAGTAACTTTTTTTAGAATGTAATGCACACAATAGAAATACACGAGAATAAAGCAAACTGGGTTTCTCAAGTCTTTTGTTATTTTTGTTCCGCCGCCACATTGTACAGATGCACTGGTAACAAACTCTAAGTAAACATAATTAAGTATATCGGCTGAAATAATATCCCACCATATCAGACTCGCGTGCGGTTGTCTGCACGCACAGTGCGTACGCGCCGGGAGCGCAGCGGCGGCAAAGGCATGAAGCTCAGTCACCGCACCACGCTGCAACGGCGCACACGAGCCGCCTTTTGCTTTCACAGTTGAATTTCGAGCGTCTTTCGCAAATTCGAATTTCGTGACTTTAATTTGTTTCTTAGTATTTCTTAAAGTGAACATGGAAAGTGAATAGACAAGACAGTGTTTGGTGTTAGTTTTTAATTTTTTACAATATGCTTTAGTAATCAAGCATGCAACGTTATCGGTGGAATGCGTAGAAATTGTTTCGCATGAACGATTGACGAAGACCTATCATGGAGGTAACCGTCGGGTAGTGTACTGGTACCTTCATCGATTTCAGGCTTCGCCGGTCCTTGTTTCATGGCTGGTGCGTCGGCAGTTAGTAATTATTTTCTCTATTATGATATCACGCACTTGTTCACTAACAATTAATACGAACTAGGGAGTCTTGGAACCACCTAAATGTTTGATTTGTTCAGATAACCACGGATTTATTGTTGTTTGGCTGAAATTAATAAATTATCCAAACAAAAACTGGTTAATTAAAGTTTTTATTTGATAATCATGACGACTTTAACATCACTTTCTAAACATTCAATAAAAGTAATGTGACCTCCGCCACATCCTTCTAACCTAATCTATCAGTGTTGAGGCGCGTGGAATAATATCGGTGATATAGGAGTTGTGGATATTTGATGTAATGGCCCATCGATCAGATAACCGCTTTCGTAAGGAAAATAATTATTGAATGACTGTCATTTACGACGATGTAGCCATGATTAATTTAAACTAAAACATGGTAACGCAATTTGCCGTTTGCAGTAGTATAACATGGTAATGTTATACTACTCGTAATAAATATCAATATAAAATGTGAGTGCTCATTTTAACTTGATGGACGTTGGATGGTGAAATCCGACCTGAAAGTTATAATAACGGTACATACCATATTGTATAGAAGAGGAATACTTATACACTGTTCATTAGATTGTTTTCTTAACCATAGCTAATCCTTTTATTCTCATTATATAACATTAATGTTTCTGAATATTATAACATTTTAGACTCGCACAATTGTGAATTTGCATAAGGTCATTTATTAACTTCAGCCTTTTAACACTCATAGGACGTATCATACACTGAAAGCCTCAAGCGGGTCTAATCGTCAGGAAATCCACAAGATTTTTCTAACAAGAAAAAGCACTTTGTAGAATGAAGATCTCATACATGGATTTAACTACCGGATGTTTACCGTGGGGTGTATTTCGACCACCCTATAAACACGCACTATAAGCATTAACTGACTAACAATAAAGGCGAAAATTGCATGAGTCGTTTGTTAAATAGTGTTGCACCGTTCGATTCTAAATCTGTATTTCAGAATACGGAAATATGGTAGTCAGGATTCAAATTTATGTGAATTTTCGGAGTGTTAATGAGTGCTTTGGTGCTGGTGGTATCGTAAACATGATGTTTGAATGCTAGTGATGACCAGTTTGTCGATGTACAATATGTCTATGGTTATTGTGATAAATATTATCACCAACTAGATGCTATTTATGAAACAGTTCCGGTAGGAAGGTAAATATTATTTGAAATAACCTAAACATCTAACTATATTCTCGTAGGGCAAAGGCCGCTTATGACTGGCGCTGTCCAATATGCTATACTTACATAATTCCGCCATACAAAAAACTATGTTTGATATTCCATGCGGTGATTAGGGTCCGCTGAGGTCCTTACGAGTATATTTAAATTTCGCTTTATAGATAGGTAAGAGTTCTTTAGGGTTTCGTACCGTTTTTTTTTTTTTTATCGTGCGGAAATCCCTTTGGATACCCCCCCGCGTGCCAGCGGGGGCGGTTATGTCGGGCTTGAACCGACTAAAACCGCACGCCGTCTCGGGTCTACAGACGCCGGGGTGTAAGGTTGCCCATAGAGCATATCCCTCGCACCCCGACTGACCCTGGGCCATCTCCGGTTTCGAGATGGCCCCCTCGGGTTTGGGAACCACGGTGTCCCCGTCTTGCCCCGGCGAGCAAGTTGCGGGCTCGGCGGACCGGGAGAGTTCTAAGTCTCTCCCGGGCGCGCTCCGCTACCTCTTTCGCGAGCATTACATGCTCGCAGAAGGAGGCGGCGGCGGCCCACGCGCTCGCGCTCCGCACCATTGCCGCAATCATGCTGCCGAGCGAGAGGACTCCTACCCCGATGGCTGCCACGAGGTCACGCCTCGGCACCTCCCACGCCGGGCAGTCCGCCAGCGTGTGCAGCCCTGAGTCCTCGCTCGCGTCGCAAGGGTTTCGTACCTACCTCATAAGGTAAAAAAGTAACCCTTATAACTCTCTTGTCCGTCTGTCTGTCTGTCTGTCTGTCCGTCCGTCCGTCCGTCCGTGTGACACCCCCGGAACCAGACCTGGTGGACCTAGCAAGTTGAAATTTCTACCAGATACTGAGGTCTATAGGCCCCATTAGGTGTATAAAAATCACGGTCCTGAGTCAACACGATAAAAAGATATGGGGAAATTTAGATTTTCGCGAAAACTTGTGAAACTTTTTATTTTTCCAAATTTTCCCTTTACTTGTGTTGTAGGACCTAACCTTTAACCAGAATTGACAATTCTATGTCACTTCGTGGACGCTCGACTTCGTCTCACTCAGCTCAATTAATAAATAAATAAATATATTAAAATTTTATAGTAAATATTACTGTGCGATTCCGAATAAGACCCCATCTTAGCATAAATGCTACGCATACCGTTAGATATGATATGCGCAGTGCTGGTTTTCAGATGGAGCCTTCATGACGTCACGTCACACACAATGTAAATATAATTTTAAATAAATTTTTTGATCACTCCCACGCTTAGTAGTTGTAGGATTAATTAAAATAATTAATAAAAGAAAACTTTAAAAACAAGCTTTTGTTCACTGTTTATGACAAATAATTTGCCCTTGCAAACAATTTTTATTTACGATTTAGTGCAGCTAAATTTTTTAGTAAAAGTTTATTTTTGAAAAAGGGTTTTTTATTATTTTATTTTCAACTATTTACTTTTGACCCAGACGTTACAACAAAGAGTTCGCCAAAACAAAAAACAAGCCCAATCTCGATAAATTTAATTTGTTTAGTTTAGCAGTTCCTATGGCCACTTTCCTGCTCCATCATCGGTCCATCTCCATGGTACCATATTAATGCTTTGACATCCAAACTAAACGTGTGTGCAAAAGTTCCGGTCAATCGAATGCCAACAAATGGTCGGAAAATGGTTTGCAGATTTTGACATACAACTTACATACGAACAGTGCCAGTTAAATAAAAGCTTGCATGTAAAAATCTCCAGCAATACTATGGTCAACTCTGAAATTGAACCCATGATCTTAGGATCGCATGCAAACCTACGAGGTATTATCACGATAATCTGTTACGCAACAACGGATATTCAACGGCTAAACATAACCTTCAAACATCACACCTGCCCACGGCTCATCCCAAGATGGAGCACATTACAGATGCATTCAGTCATTCCACATTGTTATTATGCTAACTCAATTTTAAATCTAAATTAATCGTTTCGAAGCGGCGCTGTGATTCATTCGACAGTAAATTACCGAATTACGAATACCGAATATTAAATGTAAACTGGTGAAATTGTAAATTTAGGACC
This sequence comes from Cybosia mesomella, assembly GCA_946251805.1. Taxonomy (NCBI): domain Eukaryota; kingdom Metazoa; phylum Arthropoda; class Insecta; order Lepidoptera; family Erebidae; genus Cybosia; species Cybosia mesomella. Next base: position 4,012,090 of record OX276400.1, read on the forward strand.
CGTTTTATTTAAACGGTTCTATGTAGCTTGACCTGTTTATCTGTTTGGGTTAAATTTAGTAATTAAAATTTGACCCCCTTTTTATGACGGATTGATCTGATATTTGGTACAAAACTTTAGTTTTGATGACAATACAATTTAATACATTCTTTGTATACATGATATGTATAATATATCATTATAAATTCAAAATGGCCACCGGTACAAAATGGCGGATTACATATTTTTTTACAACTACCTCAATGTGGGTGGGTATCAAATGTAAGGGTAACAAAAAGAATAAAGTTCACTAGGTAAAATAATGGGAATCTAATATGAAACTTCTGAACTAAACAAGATAAACTAATAAGTTCTTCTTTTGCACTTACTAGTAGGCTTGTTGTTTGAGCGCCGATACTTCATTTGAGGGGCCAAGATGAGTACAGTTAGTATAATACAGCGGCTTTACCATGATACCTTATAAACAGTTCAGTTTCAGATCAATTCAATACAAGTTTGTAAACTGAATTGCTATGGTCCGTACTATGACATGCTTAAACTGAAACGCGTTCGCGTTTGCTTCGTTTGTTGACATTTGGAACGTGAAACGGAACGACTTAATACGAAGTCATGATATGAGTACGAAAGTATTCAGTTTAGGTCTGCAATTGAATTGCTATTAACCGGTCAGGGTTAGCCCCCAGTTCGTCTTCTTCATTCGAGCGTCAGTGTCGTTTGCATCCAAAGCCTGCACTAAGAGCCCGGGATCTGCTCTTTTATTTCTCCACTCCATTCTATATTTCGGTTTTATTTTTGCTTCTACGGGAGTAACTGATAGGTGGCGTAGTGTCTTTTTTTTTGTACGGAAATCCCTTCGGATAAGCCAGCGGGGGTGGTTATGTCGGGCTTGAACCGACTAAAACCGCACGCCGTCTCGGGTCTACAGCCGCCGGGGTGTAAGGTTACCCATAGAGCATATCTCTCGCACTCCGACTGACCCTGGGCCATTCGCAGTGTCCCCTCTGATAACAGCAGAGGGGTACCTGGAGCGACCACCCCCGCGGGCCTTGAAGGCCCGCCATACCCTCCCCTCGTGCAATGGGGTCAGCTGGCCCTGAAAAGGGCCGGCTGGTCAGACTCTTGGCCGTTGACGTTGACGCCAGTTACTCCAGAGGAGCAATCAATGATGCGTCATCGCCCACGTTGCCCAGGGTGCACCAAACTTGGAGGTGATCCAACTAGTCGCACCCCAGGTGGCGTAGTGTCTAAGATTAACATATACAAGCAAAAATAATACCTTCAAAATCTCATGCGAATATTACACATTGCAACGAAACTTCTTTCATCGTATTATATTTTTGTATTTATACTTTTCCCGGCGTTCCACGTCTCAAGTCATCGATTAAAATCTATATATGCCAATATTTGTGTGACCTTTTAAAACTGTATCATTTCATCAGATTACAAAACTAGATAGTCCAATCATTTTAGCGCGAAATATATGAGTACCCTTGCATTATTTCCAAAGATGCTGAAAATTCACATGAATGTGGAATCGACTCGGATTCTTCACTATTTTCATTATAATGGTATCCCCGACGTTCATGTTCACTTTTAGCTTTAGAATGAATGCAAGTGTGTAGTCTATTTTGACCGGACTAAGAATTGGCTGTTCAGGAGATCTGACACAATGGCGATTTACAATTAAACAACCCAATAAACCTTCATTGCTTATTAAGGTTACCGATTATAACAACCAGCCACGCTTGGGCGAAAATATTTTAAGTACTACAACAGACACTACTGTACACAACAGATGACAACATTAAGCGGTGTTATTAAGACATGATCATGACGCTTATATATTCCCGAAAGGGTAAACAGTTTCCTTACAGAAAAACTTGAAACACTTTTTGTTCGAAGCGGGAAACGAACCTGAGACTTCATACATAGTACTTACTTAGAAGAACTTAGAGAAAAATTTGAGAAATCTAAAGAATTTGAAAATAAGCTTTACGTATAGGTAAAGGGGTCATGCGAGGGATATGCTCTATGGGCAACCTTACACCCCGGCGTCTGTAGACCCGAGACGGCATGTGGTTTTAGTCGGTTCAAGCCACCCCTGCTAGCCGGCAGGGGGTTTCCGAGGGGATTTCCGCACGAAAAAAAAAGGTACCGGAGGTCAAGCGGGCATCGGATGAAAGGCCAACCCATACCCATTCTGGTTATAATAATATTAAAAAAACATGTCTTAGTTAAGCGAAAATATGCATATTTTTTGAAGTCACAAATCTTCTTGACGGCCTCTGTGGCGTAGCGGTAGTGCATTCGACTACTATGACATGTGCTATGATTGGCCCGGGTTCGATTCCCGCTCACTGGAAATATTTGTGTGCATGAATATGACTATTTGCATTGCTCTGGGTGTTTCTATGTATAATATGTATGTATTTAGAAAAAAAAAAGGAATTTAAGTATGTTTATCCGCATTCTAGAACCTATAACACAAGCTAGTTAAAGTATGCTTACTATGGGTCTAGAAATCACTGTGTAGAATGTCGTAGAATATTTATTTATTATTCATAATAAACATAACATAACATAAACTCACACCTGTATCCCCGAAGGGGTAGGCAGAGGTGCTAGCACCCACGTTTCGCCAGTTTATGTTTTAGGTCCCAATGTAATAGGTGGCGAGCCTATTGCCATTAACCGGGCACTTATAAACCTGCGATAAATACACACATAACTTCGAAAAGCATCGAAAAGTCATTGGTGTGTGCCATGGTAATACCTTTTTTTTTTTTTTCGTGCGGAAATCCCTTCGGATACCGCCCCCGCTGGACAGCGGGGGTCTCCAGCGGGGGCGGTTATGTCGGGCTTGCACCGACTAAAACCGCACGTCGTCTCGGGTCTTAAGACGCCGGGGTGTAAGGTTACCCATAGAGCATATCCCTCGCACCCCGACTGACCCTGGGCTATCTCCGGTTTCGAGATGGCCCCCTTACTTGCTCTCCACTGTGCCCTCTGCTAGTCAGAGGGACACGTGGAAAGCTTCCGAACAGCCCTCAACAGGGCCGTCCTCGCCTCGGTCGGAGTTGGCCGTAGGCGGCAGCGTCTCTCCTACCCTAGGAGAGAGGCGCTGCCGTCTCCGTTGCCCAGGGTGCACCGCGTGGAGGTCCCCAACCAAGCACCCCTGCCATGGTAATACCTTTTTTTTTTTTTTTTTTTTTTTTTTTTTTCGTGCGGAAATCCCTTCGGATACCCCCCCGCGTGCCAGCGGGGGCGGTTATGTCGGGCTTGAACCGACTAAAACCGCACGCCGTCTCGGGTCTACAGACGCCGGGGTGTAAGGTTGCCCATAGAGCATATCCCTCGCACCCCGACTGACCCTGGGCCATCTCCGGTTTCGAGATGGCCCCCTCGGGTTTGGGAACCACGGTGTCCCCGTCTTGCCCCGGTTTGGGGGAGGGGCGCTAGTCGCCCCACCGTCCCGGCCTGCTTCTGCTGGGGTGACAGGTGGCCTCACCCGCCACCCCCAGGCCTGCGCTCATGGAGGACGGAGGTCGTTAAGCGACCTCCGGCGCCTGAGTTGCCTGCGACGCGCGGCGAGCAAGTTGCGGGCTCGGCGGACCGGGAGAGTTCTAAGTCTCTCCCGGGCGCGCTCCGCCACCTCTTTCGCGAGCATTACATGCTCGCAGAAGGAGGCGGCGGCGGCCCACGCGCTCGCGCTCCGCACCATTGCCGCAATCATGCTGCCGAGCGAGAGGACTCCCACCCCGATGGCTGCCACGAGGTCACGCCTCGGCGCCTCCCACGCCGGGCAGTCCGCCAGCGTGTGCAGCCCTGAGTCCTCGCTCGCGTCGCAGTGATGACACTCAGGCGTTGGCTCCTTCCTGATCCGATGCAGGTGGTCCCCGAAGCACCCCTTCCCTGAGATCACCTGCGTCAGTCGGTAGGAGAGGCTTCCGTGTCGCCTCTCCAGCCAATCCTCCATGATGGGCCTTACCGCCGCTATTGCGGCGTGCCCTGCGCTTGGTTGCCCAAGTCGTTCTTTCCACTCCACCACGATGGCCTGGCGGAGCTGGGACTGCACGGCCTCGATTTCTCGAGGCTCGGGGTTCCATCCCTGCTCCCGCGCCTCCTTTCGCCACTGGTACAGTTGCGAAAGGGCTCTCGCTTCCAGGTCCCATGGCGGAGTTCCGGCAAGGAGACTCGCCGCCTCGAAGGAGATCGTGCGGTACCCTCGAATGACCCTGATCGCCAGAACTCGCTGCGGAGCGCGCAGCATCCGCACAGTTCTGGTCCTCAGGGCCTCCGCCCATATTGGGCACCCATACAGGGCCATGGACCGCACGATCCCCGCGTAGAGTCTCCTGCAGGAGTCATCGGGCCCCCTCATGTTGGGCAACAGCCGAGCCAGAGCAAGAGCTGTGCCCTTCAATTTGGGGGCCAGACTTCGGATGTGCTCTCCGAAGTCCCATCGGCCGTCGAGCACGAGCCCCAAATATTTCATTTGGGGCTTGATGCCGATGCGATTTCCTCCCACGATGAGACTGGATCCCTCGGGTGGCTTGCTCCGAGGCCCATGGAAGAACAGGGCCTCGGTTTTATGCAGGGCCACCTCGAGACCCAGCCGCCGGATCCGCCTAACGACTTGGGCAACCGCGGTCGTGGCCTTTCGGGTCGCTTCGCGGTACGTCGCCCCGCACGCCGTCACGAGCGTGTCGTCCGCGTAGCACGTGACGGCGGCACCGCCTACGAGCTCACCGCGAAGCACCCAGTCGTATCCGATGTTCCACAGGAGCGGCCCCAGGACCGATCCCTGTGGAACACCGCACGACATTTCACGCCGACCGAGACCGGTCACGGTTGGGTAGATGACGGCTCTCTCCGTCAAATACGCCCCGACTATGCGGCGGAGGTAGAGAGGCACTTCGTGATACACGAGCGCCTCCCTAATGCAACTCCAGGGCAAGGTGTTGAACGCGTTGGCGATGTCCAGGGACACCGCCAACATCACCTCACCCCGGGCTACTGCATCCTCCGCGAGAGCCCTCACGCGCATGATGGCATCCACGGTGGAGCGCCTCTGGCGGAAGCCATATTGGCCATCCGCCAGGTCCGGCCCCACTCTTGAGAGGTGCTCGACGAGGCGCTTCGCAATTACTCTTTCAAAGAGCTTGCACACCTCGTCGAGCAACACTATGGGCCGGTAGGCGGACGGCGAGTCCGCCGGGCGCCCCTCCTTTCGGATGAGGACCAGTTTCCCCATCTTCCACAATTTCGGAAACTGGCCCCGCTCCAAACATGCGCTGAGAAGCCCTCTCAGTCGGGGCTCGAGAGCGTCGTCGACTAGAGCTAGGACCCACGCTCGGCCTGGAATGCCGTCGGGTCCCGGGGCGGTGTGTTTGGCTCTTAGCCTTCTCACCGCCAGCTCTAGTTCTACCCAAGTGACCTCGGGCACGTCGTCGTCTTCCACGTCGGGCGCCATGCGCAACCGAGGCGGAGTCATCCGCGGTGGAACATGTTCCACCGCCCGCGCTGGGAACAGGGAGCCAACAACTCCTCCGAGCAGATCCGGCTGGAGACACCGAGTTAACGGCGGGGCCTTGGGGCGCAGCTTGCCCCTCACCATCCGGTAGGGCCGCCCCCAAGGGTCCCGCTCCAGCGTCTCCAGCAGCTCACGGAAGGCGTCCCGTTTGGAACGCCTTATCTCCGCTCGGAGGGCTCGTCTGGCCTCCCTGTATCCCTCGTACAACTCCGCCTCTCGGGCCTCCGCATCTGCGGGGCGGCGACGCCTCCTACGGAATCGGGCCCACCGGCGGTGCGTGATCACGCAGCACCGTCTGAGCTGCGCGATCTCCGACGACCACCAGTAGACCTGACCCCTCGGATTATAGGGCGGAGCCCTAGGCATCGCCGCGTCACAGACACGGGTCATGGCCTCCCGGAACCACTCCGCCTCATCGTCTATGCTGACAGGCCTGTCCGGCGCAGGGGCCCAGGCCTGTACGATGGCGGCTTCCAGGAGGAGCTCCCGATCAAGTCGCTTAAGCGCCCAACGTGGCTCGGGTGGAGCCGGTGCAGCCGGCGCGTCGCTCGCAGGGGGGGACACGTCAAACCGAATGTATCGGTGATCCGAACTTGTGTCCTCCCCCAAAACGACGCGCCAGCCCTGAACACGTCGCGCCAACGAGGGGCTCGCGAACGATAGGTCCACGATGGAGCTACCCCTCGAGGTCACGAACGTGTCCACGGCTCCCCGATTTAGGAGGACTAGGCCGAGTCGTGCGGCCCAGTCCACCAGTGCCCTGCCTCTATGCCCCGTCGCGCCCCTTTCGTGTCGGGAACCCCAGGCATTCGACCAGGCGTTGAAGTCCCCGAGCACAAGGACCGGACGGGGCTGGCAGGCATTGACGACGACGGCCAGCTGACGGAGCCACTGCTCATATGCAGCTTGGTCTCGGTTCGGCGTGATATAAGCGGCCACGACCGCTATATCCCCAACCGCCGCCGCCACGCAGCCGGGTCCCCTTGCAACGACGGCAAGAGGGGGGCTGCCGGCGGCAGGGTTGTGCACCAGTGCCGCCGACCCATCCAGCGCGGTTTCCCAGGTAGGCCCGAGGAACCGGTGGGTGTATGGGTCGGCGACAGCGGCGACATTTATGGCCCACTGTGCCATGCTCTGGCGCAGAAGATCCTGAGCATGGGCACCGTGGCCAACGTTCACCTGCAGGATGCGGAGTTGAGGATCCATTATGGAACCCCCATCTCCGCATCCCGCTGTGAACTGGAGGCGGAAGGCCGGCCTCCCGGCTTCGGCTCCCCTCCGGCGCAGGCCTTGCTGCCAACCCTGTGGTCGGCCGGCTTGCCTCCCGCTGCACACCTAAAGCAGTGCAGCGGGGCATCGCAAGTGCCGGCCTTGTGACCGGGTTGGCCACAGCGGAAGCAACGGTCACCCGCCGTCACTTCCGCCGTGCAGTGCACCCCCACATGGCCCACCGACAGGCACCTGAAGCACCTGGCCGGTCGGGCCTGCAGGAGCCGTGCCTGCGCCCTCAGGAAGCCTCCCACCAGGAGGCTCCGCCCGTCTGCGACCTTTTGGGCCGCCGCGATAGGGCAGCCGACAACTGCTGCCCCCTGTCCACCGCGGCCGAAGCGTATAGCTCCGGCCTTTACTGTGTCTGGGGAGCAGTCCCCGGCCTCCGCCACGGCGAGCCTGAGCTCTTCTGCCGTGACGGAGTCGTCCAGGCCCGTAATGCGCACTTCTGCGCATTTAATGGGCCTGGACACCCGGACGTCGGCTGCGTCCAGCGACTCCCTCAGCCGAGCCGCTAGGGCGTCGGCCTTGGGGCCACTGGCGGCGCCAGGGACCTCAAGAAGCCGGGCTCCCGTCGGTGTGCTCTTGCACCGGACACCCGGGATCTCGAGGGCCTTGAGGTCTACGTTGGCCTTAACTTTGGCCAACACCTCGGCATACCCCATGCCCCTACCCGCTGCCTCCGCCGTCAGGGTGACGACGACGGCCGTGGTACGAGGGGCACGGAGCTTCCCCGGCGCTGTCTTCGCGGCGGCCGCGGCCTTCCTGGCCTTCTTGGCGGCCTTCTTGGCGGCCTTCCGCCTCTTCTTGTTGGCTCCAGCCACCTCCCAGCCCCCTTCCAATGGGGTGGAGGTGGCCGGAACCACGGCTGGGGCTGGGGCTGGGGCCAGGGCTGGGGACGTCTTCCCCTTGCCCTTCCCCTTGCCTTTGCCCTTCCCCTTACCCTGAGCGGGGGGGGGGGGGCTGAGGAGCCGGCTCCGGCAGGGTCACAACCGCACCCGCAGCCGGGCGGGTGGGGCCCCTCTTGGCTACAGCCGCGTAGACGGCCGCTGGTGGCGCCAGAGGCGGACGGCGGATGGAGTCCATTAGGGCCTCCATCCGACACATCATCCTCTCCTCCAGCGCCTCCATATAGGGGAGCCAGGCCTCCGCCGGCGGTGCCCTCGGCTGCGCCGGCCGCACCGACTGTGCCGGCTGCTGGACCGGTTGCACCGGCCGCTCCGGCTGCGCCGATAGCGCAGGCTGCGCTGACCGACTCGCGGACGAGCGAGTCGCGCGCGCCGGCTCCGCCGGTGCGCCCGCTGCGCCGTTTGAGCCGAGCTCGCCATCCCCCTCTTGAGCTCCTCGACGGCTGCAGCTAGTCGAGCCGTCTCCCGACGGGACTCGGCCAGCTGCACCGCCAGGCCCTCATTCTCGGAGGCGATGTCGAGCACAATGCGCAACATCGCCTCCTGCTCAGGGTTTGGGGACCCCTGGAAGGACGCGGTCACCTTCTGGAGTCTCTCCATGAGTGACCGCGTCCTCCCGCATGGCTCCGATACCGACACCGCCGAGGTGGAAGGCCTCGGCGGTGACTTTCCCGCAGCCCTTCCAAGAGCCGAGGGGGCTCGGGTGGATTGCCCACCCCTCACGCCACCCCGCGCCCCTCGGCGGCCAGCAGCCACTTTGGATGCCGGCTTTGAGGCTTCGTCGCTACTGGAGGAGGAGGTCGTCCCAGTGAGGGTAAAATCCTCGTCCGAAACGTCCTCCCCCGCCCGAGCCTTTGCGCGCCTCCTGCGCTTGCGGGTCCGCGGCACGCCCAGACCCGCCGGGCTGCTCGCCCTGCTTCGCTCGTTGGCGGTGTCGAAATTCTCCGACACCGCCGAGGTATTTAGCGTCACCTCCACGCATGACTGCTGCACGATCTGCGCGCAGACTCCGTCATTATCATTGTCCATATTATTGCCGATTTCGTTGTTTTTGGTTTTCCTGTCCGGTTTATTACTGATATAATTGTTGATATTATTCATAACATATCCCACGAGTATGGGGGAAAGGTGGTCCATCCAGGCGGAGCCCCCTGCACCTGGATAAGCCTATATACTATGGAGGTCGGCTGGTATCCATAGGTTTTTACGACTTTGCTGTCGGGTGTTATAGACTTTTCCTTGTCGCGGGCCGGCCAATAAAGGCAAGCCCTCCGGTCAGCAAGTTCACAGCGTACCCTTCTGGAGCCACCAGTCAGGTCGTTGCTGATCACCTGCCGATTACGGAACGCGAGAGGATGGCTAGTCCTCTCTCACCGGCGGCGGCACAAGTGCCCGTCGGCCCCTGCGTTAGCAGTGGGCCAACCCGCCCCTGGATCCCCCAGGACCCTATGGTGGCCTCAGCCACAAACACCATCGCTCATCCTGTCTCCTCTGAAAGCAGAGGAGTACGGAGAGCGATGTGTTCCCGCCACGTTGGGTATTCGCCGACGATCAATGCCAACCCCATGAGGGGGAAGCCATTGACCGCCGCCCAGGGTGTACCGGCCGCTCCGGTTCCGTGCCCCCCGGACTGCAGCGGGATCGGAATCGGAACGGCACTCGAGGAGGTTACCCAACACACACCCCGCCATGGTAATACCTGGGATCGACCCCGAGACCTCGTCTCAGCAGTCCTTTTATTCATAATATTATTTATGTAATCACATCTTTAGGTTTTTCTGACAGAACTACAAAAAGATGTGTCTTCTTCTAAAAGTCTAAGGTAATATCTTTATGCTCATGAATAGGCATTTTGACTATATTTAAAATATTGTACGAATTGTTGTCATCCTAATAAAATGTACCGTAAAAAACACATTTGATTAATTTTCAATATAAAATAAGTTTCTTTTTTGTAAAAAAATCAAGATTAAAATCTCACTTTTTTTGAGATTTGAGCACGTGCTTATAAACGCTCTGTGACGTCACACATAAGTAAACAGTTTTTCAATACAGGCAGTCTGCATTTCCTAGTGTTAATCGACTGGTTCAATTATTAATTATAATAATGTTTCACTTTTATCTTATATATCTCAAAATAAACCATTATTTTTGCAACTATAGTATGGCCGCTGAGTTATTACCGATTTGACACATGACGAATTGACAATACTAGTGAAGTGACTGAACCAGTAACCCTAATATCATTTGGGAACAGTTTGTTTTTAAATATTCTAGTATAGTGTGTAATTAAATAAAATCAAAACAAATAATAGTTAAAGACACAGGTTCTTTATTAGGTGGAGTATCTTTGATGGGCGTAGATAATTGGTCGAGGACATATCAAAATAAAACAAATTTGTAAACACTGTTACACATTTTAATGAATAGAGTAGGTACAAGATGTTTTAATAAATGACTACCTATCATTTATTAAAACAATTATTCAGACTGAACCAGATTCGCCAGAGCTGTCATCGCTATCAGTCAGTTGTATGACAATTTCATTGTCTATAATGGTGTCCACTCTTATATCGCGTTCATAATCTTCTGTTATTAGTTTTCGAGTCTTTTCGACGACCTTGACCCAATCTTCTTTCGTTATTTTGCTGCAAGCATCTTTTAATAGACCCATCATTTTATGAGTACTGAATGGCGGAGTCGTATTATTACGAGCTGCGTAACCTGTAATGTAAACATTAAATAACGTTAATTTATTACATTAAATAAATGAAATGTTACACAATTACCTACATGTAAGGGACATGAGATATTTATTTCTTAGTTATGTATCTTTTTACTTAAGTATATGCTGAATATTGGATGTTATAATAGTACAAATTATTCATATTCATAACTTATGCGATAAAAACAATACCTTTGATTTGTGCCCATATTAGCTCAATGGCATTGTACTGGCAGTGATAAGGAGGAATTCGAAGTACCCGATGTCCATGTGCCAGAGCTATCTCATCTACTTCATAACGGACTCTTGATGATTTATTTTCGCGTACCAACTTTACTAAGTCAGACTTTAGCAATTCGGCAGTAGTTTCAATTCCATTTTGGTGTAGCCATGCTAGGAGATCAGCGTTCTTGTAGGCCTGAGTAGGCGCTTTATTCACTTGTTTCGAGTGATATGAAGCGTTGTCCATTATTATGATAGAAGGCTCTGGCAGGCTGGGTAATAATTGATTTTCGAACCAATTCGTAAAAGTGTCTGTATCCATCTCCTCGTGGTAATCGGAAGTACTTTTTGACGCGAAAGCCAGCAGTCCATTTTCAAAGAAACCACTTCCAGCAGAACCGGCGTGACAAATTATCAGTCGCGATCCTTTTCCAATTGGAACCTTTGAGGTTGATGCTTTTGTTTCGTCAGTCCAAGAGCGTGACACAGTGTGATTCGCATTTAACCATGTTTCGTCAACAAAAACGACGTTGTCCCAAGACTCGATTTTTCTGGCTTCTCTTAAAAAGTCACTCCTTTTAATTATTAAATCAAATCTTTCCATTAATATTTTCCTTTTATTCGTTTTTTTATATTCAAACCCAATTTCGTGCAATAGTTTTGACAACGCCGTTTTACCGCCTTTAAACAAGCCAGCTTCTTTTAAAGAGACCAAAAGCAAACGTCTAGTTGGAAACTCGTTCCTAGTATAATAACCATATATGTGGTTTCTTATTGCATCTGCATCAAAAACATCAACACCTGTCACGGGCTTTTGTTTTCGTTTTTTCTTAGGAGTGCGTAAAAAATAATCTTCACTTCCAGAAGCACCAAATTTTTCTTTATTTATATTATATAGTGTTTTTGCACCAATTCCAAGAGCTTGTGAAACCCGATCTTTCACTTGAGTGACAGGAATCAAAGGGCCGCCATTTTGTGACTCACGCTCAAAGTAATCCTGTAGCTTTAGTACAAGCTCACGACATTGACTATTCAATGTTTTTCCTCGTTTCGGCATTTTCAACAAAATTACCAAACACAAACAAAATTAGTCCAATAAAGCGCAACGATAAACAGGAGAAAGCCGAGTTAAAAAACAACGGTTACACAAGAGAACGTAGTCTGTGCGCACGAGAGTACGGAAGACGACTAAACAGATTAAAATAGCGGTGGTAAGGATGTTGCCAGAATAGTATCGCCAATTACTTAAAAAAATACACCTATAACATTGCTTAATTGAGGGAGAAAATTATATTTATTAAATGTTGTTTTATATATTATAAATGTTAAAAATTATACATAATCATTTTAATTGTATTTATTTTTAAATCATAGAAAACAGTATTTCTGTCTTTGGATCACACATAAATCTTAAAAATCATAAGATACTGGCAACACAGTGCAATTAAGAGACGCAAAAAAATGGTAGCATTATATTTAGTCTAGTTGCTCGAAGGAATAAGTAAAATAAAAATATCCAAATAAAATAAATATCATATCTATTCCAATGAATTCGGACCGAATACTATCAAGCACAGCACTATGAAAACTAGACGCACGATGTAACTTTGAACAAGCGCGCCAAAGAACAAAAAATAAATGTTTTCATATTATTTACAAACTATTTTAAGTTTTGAAACAGAGTTTATTGGAAAATTACTTGATTCTGACATTTTGACATAAAGTTTTATATTAAAGAGGTATTCTAAATCATTCGGCAAATGTGTCGCTCGTGCAAGGTTATATCGATTAATTTATAAACGTGCTTTAAGTCGCTTACTGTTTACTTTGGTGTGACGTCTCATGTCACGGGATCCGTTATGGCGCGTACTTTTTTTAAATCAAACTTTAATATCGATTTTTACCGTAAATAAAACAGTTCTCAAAAAAATATTGATACCATCTGCATTTTTATGTTGTAATACATAATACAGAACAATTTTTTAACAGTAGTCAAATACCCTATTAGTAATATTATAAGGAGACATTTCAATTTTATTCATTTGTATAGATAGTATATTATGTCATTGTCGAAGGAAGGAATTTCTTAGCATCTATTATAATTTATGAATGCTCATTACCTTTTTCATGTGACTTCACATCAGTTGTAGACATTCCCTCATCTATTAGAGCATAAAACTTACTTACTTACATCACAATTCCTCATTAAGTTTCTCAACTGTGATAATACTCAGAATGAAACGTATTTTATTGCGTTGATAACTTATACAAGAAAGATGTCGCAAAAAAATAACGATCGTTCATCTGTAGAATTCGGTCAGAGAAAATGTCTTTCGAGATACTATCTTAAGAGAACATGTTTCATAGTTGTTTTTTTAAATTTCATGGATTTCGAACACCGTTATCAGGGCCCATACAACGAAACATGATGGAGGACCGTTCTCCTGGATACAAAAGCAAACTTTTCCAAATATGTTTTTTTGTCTATCGAAATTTATATATATTTTATTTTAAGTTTATTTTTCGCATGATATTGTCGGAAGTTTACGCGAATGTTACACATTGAAATAAAACAATTTTTAACGGATTCTGAAAAGCAACCGAAACGTCGGGTTCAATGTAAAATATAAAATAACATCAAATAAACCGCGATAGAATCCGTTAAAAATAGTTTTATTTCAATTATTTTTCGCATTTTAATATTCTCTTATCGAAAACAAAATCCGTGTTGGTCTATGTACTCTATGTAATAGTTCATCTCATGTACACTGTGCTGCTTTTTAAATTTCATCTGCTACTATGTGAGGCAACAGGACAGGAATGCTTATAGACAATACGAGTAAAGAGATTAAAGTTCAGAAAAGCGGCCAAGTGCGAGTCGGACTCGCTCATGAAGGGTTCCGTAGCAGCAAGTAACATAATAATGTTATTTTTAATTTTTATATTTGAGTTGATTGAATGAAGGGTAAAATTAAATGTGTTTTTCTATTTTTGTGTGAAAATCTTAATGCGGTTCACAGAATGAATCTACTTACCAAGTTTCAACAGCGTAGTTCTTATAGTTTCCGAGAAAAGTGGCTGTGACATACGGACGGACAGACAGACAGACATGACGAATCTATAAGGGTTCCGTTTTTTGCCATTTGGCAACGGAACCCTAAACACAGCTGCATAGACTGTTTTGATGTTGTCCATATCTAAATCAGTTCTCTAAGGTCTCATATTTTTTTCTCCTAATATCGGAAAACCTAGAGAAGTTTTTATAAATGTCCAAAAGAATTTAAGAGTGGATATTGGACATACTATAATATTACCATGGGATATCCCTTTACTAAATGGACAGACGATTTTGATCAATACGGCAGGATGCTGTTGGGCCTAGACTGCGCAAGACTGCTTAATTGAAGAGACCACCTTTAAATGCAGATATACGCTTCAGTTGTAATTATTGACTGCGAAAAAAACAATGACTCAAGTGCCAACACGCATATATACGTACTGAACTTGTAAACATAGTATCCCAATCAATAAATCCAATATCTTCCACGCTTTTATCATGCAATACCATCTAACACAAGCAGTTGATGATGTGATTGTTCAGTTGTTCTTACAATTCAAAGACTACTGTCAATTTCATGCATCATTCAACAGTCAAAAGATATCCGTTGTCTAGTTTGAATTTTGAAGACAATATAATCGGTGGTGCTATGAAAGTTCGCGGACTCTTTGTTCATCGAAGCTCTCAAGGCCACGCGGTTAAGACTTCCGATAGCCTTTGCCCTCGATGTGTCTAGTCTGGAGCTTACTGCACAGTGCCCTGTGATCTGAAAAATTAATCTTCTTCAGACTGCAATAGGGGCTCATAAAAAGGCATCTGGCGCTGCAAATATTATAAGTCTGTATATTTTTTTACTCTACATGTTTTTTGTGTCGACTTTCTCAACTGCTGTTTTTGTCGATCATGGGTTCAATTGCACTACCATATTTAGCAGGCAGCACTGCTAAGCTAACATGGCGTGGTGTAGATAGTTTGGTATTTGATTTGTACAACTTTAATTCAATACTGCTACATTTTAACTAACAAGGCGTACTGTAGTTTAGTAAAAGTTGTATGACTTGTACTTTTTTTTTTAAATTAGAATACTAGTAATTTCAATTGAAATTCCCCCTAACCCCTCCAGCTAAGCTTAATAGCTTGTGTTAGGAGCAGGTTCACGTCGGTAGTATAATGGCCACGATTCGAAACCGAGACCTCTCGATCGTGAGGCTGACTCCTTATCCACTAAGCTACCGACTTTTTTTAATATTAATCAATTAATCGTTGTAGTTCTGTTTAGATTTACCTGCACATTTACTAGGTACTCTTTGGCTGGGGTGTGTGTTGGGTAACCTCCTCGAGTGTCGCTCCGATTCCGATCCCGCTGCAGTCCGGGGGGAACGGAATCGGAGCGGCCGGTACACCCTGGGCGGCGGTCAATGGCTTCCCCTTCACCCCTTCATAGGGTTGGCATTGATCGTCGGCCAATACCCGACGTGGCGGGAACACATCGCTCTCCGTACTCCTCTGCTTTCAGAGGAGACAGGATGAGCGATGCTGTTAGTGGTGAGATGGCCCAGGGTCAGTCGAGGTGCGAGGGATATGCTCTATGGGTAACCTTACACCCCGACGTCTGAAGACCCGAGACGGCGTGCGGTTTTAGTCGGTGCAAGCCCGACATAACCGCCCCCGCTGGCCGGCGGGGGAGTATCCGAAGGGATTTGCGCACGATAAAAAAAAAAACAAAAAAAAAAGTTATTCTTTGGCTGAGTCTGGTTATATAAAATGATTCACGTATGTATTCATTAGCTTAACCTTAACTAGTGCTCTAATGCTCTATGGGAAACCTTACACCCCGGCGTCTTAAGACCCGAGACGGCGTGCGGTTTTAGTCGGTTCAAGCCCGACATTACTGCCCCCCGCTGGGCGCCGGAGAGTATACGAGTGGATTTCCGCACGAATAAGAAAAATAAAAAGGTAGGTAGGTTTTTTTTTTCGTGCGGAAATCCCTTCGGATACCCCCCCGCCGGCCAGCGGGGGCGGTTATGTCGGGCTTGAACCGACTAAAACCGCACGCCGTCTCGGATCTGCAGACGCCGGGGTGTAAGGTTGCCCATAGAGCATATCTCCCTCGCACCCCGCCTGACCATGGGCCATCTCCGGTTTCGAGATGGCCCCCTCGGGTTTGGGAACCACGGTGTCCCCGTCTTGCCCCGGTTTGGGGGAGGGGCGCTAGTCGCCCCACCGTAAGTATTTAATTACATCTTGACAATCATAATTTAATATCCAATTTGAAACTTATATTTAAACCGCGGACATACATGAATTTTCCACCATCAAGCTGATCTGGCGATGGACCAGCTTCTAGATTGCCAGACTTGTCAATGCCGTAAACCTCGAATTAGGGTAATTTCATTTTATCGAGAAAAGCAAAACATGCCGGTTTTTTTTCCATTTTTTAAACTATATATACTTATATATATATATATATATATATATATTTGTGTCTGTTTGTAATATTGATATAACCGTTTTTTACTACATGTATATGAATGTATATACCCGTACATACACCAAAATAACATTTTTAGGTTTCCGTACCTCAAAAGGAAAAAACGGAACCCTTATAGGATCACTTCGTTGTCCGTCTGTCCATCCGTCTGTCAAGACCGTTTTTCTCAGGAACGCGTGGAGGTATCAAACTGAAATTTATATCTAATACTCAAGTCTACTGTCCCTTGGAGCTGTCAAAAAATCAAACTTCTAAGCCAAAGCAATCAAAAGATACAGCCGTTTATGCCGCAAATTTTCGAAACTCGCACGGGAATCAAAACCTACAGGGTACTTCCCGTGAACTTAGACTCTTGAAATTTGGTACGAAGTAACGTCTTATCGTACAGATAAAGGAAAAATGGCGAAAACCGTACATATTTAGTTACATCATATAATAAAAAATATTTTTGAAAATTTTAAAGTTACTACTACCATAACTATGACTCGA
The DNA here is from genome assembly GCA_946251805.1 of Cybosia mesomella. Lineage (NCBI taxonomy): Eukaryota > Metazoa > Arthropoda > Insecta > Lepidoptera > Erebidae > Cybosia > Cybosia mesomella. The sequence goes on from OX276400.1 coordinate 4,028,785, forward strand.
TTGTCGTGATGATGATGGGTGAACTTTTACTTAAATACATACAGGTTTGTACGGAACCCTCGGTGTGCGAGTCCGACTCGCACTTGGCCGGTTTTTTTACAATTTTTGTCTGTCTGTCTGTCTGTTTGTTCCGGCTAATCTCTGAAATGGCTGGACCGATTTTGCCGGGACTTTCACTGGCAGACAGGTAATGTTACAAGGCGTAAAAAAGGTACTTTAATTTTAGAAAAAGAAAATTAGGGTTCCGCGCAAAAGAACCAAAACCATAAAAATCGAAATACACGCGGACGAAGTCGCGGGCACAGGTAGTTATAAATATATCTCTATAGGTTACCGTCGGTAGTGTTGTCGTCGTAACTTGGTAGTGTTTCACAAATAATTTATTTCAAGACTTTATTGCACCGAGTAGGTACTAAATTAAAAAAAAACTCCAAAAAGATCTTGACCTACGCTCCAAAAATACGTAATTACCTAACGTGTTACGACTCGTCCGTACCCCGTAGTGTAACGACCGCGAGTAATATCATTTATAATTAGTACCAGCCGTGACTCACGCTTCGGAATAAGCCACTGCTAAACAGGTCACAGTACAAAGTGAGCAAGTAACTGGGAGAGTAGATAGTGCGCATTTGTTGGGTTCAATTTCATTATAACATTTTTAGGGATTTTCTTTAGAAAAGCCCTATTGCTATCGAGTTGTCGTCGTCGACGTCGTCGTTGCCAATTTTCTGTCAAAATTTTGGGTATGAAGGAGATGATCTATCGAGTTGCTGTTTTCGGTAATAGATTCGTGCTGGGGTGAACCATTGCAAGATAAAGAAAAAATCGCAAAAAATCGCAAAAAAAAAAAAAAAACACAAAATCGAAAATCCCTTGTATTCGGCTGAGCTCGTCTCAGGAATTCAACTTGTTTTTTTATATACCTTTATTTATCTTGACACGAGACAAAAATGTACATTCGTCCATATTTAGTCTTAAGAAATCACTATTATAAGCTGACGTCTCGAAAATGCCGCAGTGGAGTTTGTTGCGCCGTTTCTTCTCCACTAGCGCCTAGGAAGCGGTGGTAAACTTAGTATTAAGCAATTATTGACGTCAAAAAGATGTAATTACGTTGCACTATTTTGAAAAATAAAGACTTTGACTTGAGTAATTGTTTGTAAACTCTTTTTATTCTTCTTCATAATCTTATAAAGACATAGAGCTTTATTATTGGCATTTTCTGTTAAGAAATGATAAGTCAGGAGTTTAGTGGAAATAGTCTGTAAAAAAAAAAGTTGACATAGGGTCATCTCCGGTGAAACGTAAAACGAATAATCTTAGAAATATATGGCACCAAAATGAATTGTAGAAATAACTCGCATAACATATACGTACTGTTGTTATAAAATTGTAAATTTCTTGTGTCTGTACATTGAAAATTGAAGATATTTAAAAAAAATACTGGGCAGATTGAGTGAAAAAGACCTGGAATGATTGTAATTCAATTAGTACTTAGCACTTTATCAGTTCAGATTTTCGTAAATATTTTTATTTTATAATAGCCGTGCCCGCGACTTCGTCCGCGTGGATTTAGATTTTTAGGGTTTTCGTTATTTTTCTCGGATCCCGAATTGTTTTTCCAAAATTGAAGTAGCATATGTTACGTTTTGTAACATTACCTATCCTCCAGTGAAAGTCCCGTCAAAATCGGCCCAGCGGTTCCAGAGATTACCTCTTTCAAACAGACAGACAGACAAAAATTTTAAACATTGTATTATTGTTATAAGCAATCATAAAAAAATGTGTTATTTTAATATTACAAACAGACAGTTCAATTTTATTTATTTGCATAGATAATACAAATTGCAAGAAACTTTCAACTCGGTGACCTCACCAATTGCCACCGAAGACAAAGGCTTCAATTCGTTCCGAAGGTCTACGACTTCTCGTAATCTTGGATATGTTGTAGATAATTGTGTATTGTGATTAAAATGTTAAAAAGTTAAAACTAAAACGTGTGCCTTATCGCTATAAAAAACTTTTCCGGACATCCTTAAATGCCGTGATTAGTAGGTATTATAAACTAGATTTTATTTATAATATTCAACTTTTTACTCTTTCCTGCTGCCTTCTGTCTGAAGAAACGTTTGAATGACATACCTTTTTTTTTAGGTAGATTTCGATGAAATCGATCTACCTATTGGTTTCTTGACTACTGTCGAATTTAAAAACAAATTCTTCATAATAGGTCTAGTTATGACCCCCTGAGTCCGAAATGACCACTGGTCAAAAAGTTTATATATATGTATGTATGGTTCCACTTCCCAAAATTTGCGGCACTCTCACGGTCGCATTTTTGCCCCGATCGCTTTCAAACTGCGGTAAAAAATTGCTTGGGTGTAAACTTAGTTTAAGTTCGTGAATGGGTGGAATCCGGCCTAAGGGGACGGTAGGGCCTCACTTTTTGTGAAATCAGTTTTTCCTCAAAATTTCACGTTCCATGAAAGATATTCGAACCGTTCTAATTTTATCCCATAGTATACATGAATACCAACAACTTTTAATTATAAACTTATAAGATTAAAACTTTAACTAAAAGTGGAGGGGGGAAAAACCAAAATTTTTCGGGAAAAAAATCATAACTTCTAACCGGTGAACATTCTTGACGTCGGAAACATTTTTAATCGATAGGCCATTTTTAAGTCTAAAATAAATGTCGGAAAAGTTTTTCGCTAAAAGTTACCGTTTTCGAGAAAAAAAATTAAACTGTTTAAAGTCCGTAGTTCTCTATATAAAATAATATTAATTGCTTCTCGAAATCTACCTGTGCGTTCCCCCTGCGGGAACGGATTTTTTTTTCGTGCGGAAGTCTCTTCGGATACCCCCCCCCCCCCCCGCCGTCTCGGGTCTACAGACGGGTGTAAGGTTGCCCATAGAGCATATCCCTCGTACCCCGACTGACCCTAGGCCATCTCCGGTTTCGAGATGACCCCCTCGGGTTTGGGAACCACGGTGTCCCCGTCTTGCCCCGGTTTGGGGGAGGGGCGCTAGTCGTCCCACCGTCCCGGCCTGCTTCTGCTGGGGTGACAGGCGGCCTCACCCACCACCCCCAGGCCTGCGCTCATGGAGGACGGAGGTCGTTAAGTGACCTCCGGCGCCTGATGGTATTGCAAGTGTTCGTTGACCACGGAAATCACTTTTCATCCGGTAGGGCTTGAGATCTTTAGGGCGCCACGGTTGATACAGTTTAACATCTAATTAACTGCTTCCACACAGGTTTCTAAACGGTACGAAATATTTGTGAACACAGACGTAGGAGTACCGTCAGTATTAAAAAAAATTGTTCGAGCGGAGGCAATTTTCTCTTCAGAAAGAAAGAGTATTGTATGAATCAGTTGAATGACAGGCAGATAACAGATTGTTTCGTAGAAAGTAGGTTGCACTTGTGTTCTTACGAGACGAGCTAGTGCCAAGACTTGTGGTTACCTCGTTATTTACTGCCACAAGGATTTTAGAAGAAGACTAGTTGTGCCCGCTACTTCGTCCGCGTGGATTTAGATTTTAGGGTTTTAGTTCTTTGCCGTGGAAACCCTATTTCTTTTCTAGAATAAAAGTAGCTTATGTTACGCCTTGTAACATTACCTATCTGCCAGTGAAAGTCCCATCAAAATCGGCCCAGCCTATCAAGAGATTACCTTTTTCAAAGGCACAGACAGACAGACAAAAATGTTATAAATTGTACTTTTGTTATAAGTATCGGATATACATTTATTTGCAGCCATTAAAAATCTGTTATTTTAATGTTACAAACAGACACTTCAATTGTATTTATTTGTATTTGTTTGTAGTATAGCTCATATACCAGCATTAAAAATTCTGCTAAAGTATCAAATAAGCATTCAGCCGACCTAAATTAAGCTAGGTATATTAAGTTAAGCGGTTGAAGAAGTCTATCGACGTTTGCAAGTCTCACAAAACAGAGGTGTAATTTGCACGTTGTCACCTGCAGTGGAGGAATGGGGAAACAAGTTGAATTCCTGAGACGAGCTCAGCCGAATACAAGGGATTTTCGATTTTGCGTTTTTTTTTGCGATTTTTTGCGATTGATTCTTTATCTTGCAATGGTTCACCTCAGCACGAATCTATTACCGAAAACTAGTGGGACGGAAATCACACAGTGATTGTCAAACTTCGGGCCAATCTTAGATATTTTTGTTGCAGTATTTTTATTCAAAATTACAGACCTTAGGCTTTATGCATATTATTCGACGCGTTTATATTTCAGTTTCTTTCAGAGTCTGGTTGTTTTATGTAAATATACAATATACATATTGTCATTGTCACTCAAATGTCAAAGTCAAATACGCGTTACTCTGATAACTCGAAAGAAACTCACTTGTAAAAGTTTTTTAGGGACAATTTGTATGGTAGGTACCCGAAACCTTGAACGTACAAACCCCAAAATCTAATCAGTTCTTCCCATTAACCAAACAAGATGATTGGCGAAAGAATTTTTTAAATCGGATAAGTGGTTGTTGAGTTATTGCGTAAACAGACATCCAGACATCCAGACCAACAGACAGACCGACACAAAAATTTTTTTTACTTAATTAGACTTAGAATCATGTGAAACGTCGAGAAAAGTGATAAAAAGTGGGTGTAAGATTTTGATTTTTTTTGCGTGATTTTAAGACTTCGGTGTCCACCTGGTTGGTGGCCCGAAGTAAACAGCAACTCGATAGCTCATCTCCTTCATGCCCAAAACCGCGACAGAAAATTGGCAGACGACACCGACGACACCGACGACGTCGACGACAACTCGATAGCAATAGGGCTTTTCTAAAGAAAATCCCTAAAAATCTGAATGTGAAAGCAACGATAAGGCCTCGGACAACCTTACTGACCTTGACCGAACCTTTAAAAGGAGCTGTTTTATCTCCGATCCATAAAAGCCTTGGCTTATAAAACAAAACATGAATAATGTGTCATTCGTGTTGTGACAAAAATACGGGTAGAAGATAAAACAAATTTACTTAATTTCAATACAATTATGCTTTCAACAAATAGTAAGTAGTAACATATCCTACATTCTAATAAAAAAAAATAAAGAAAACTAACAAAACTCCGACATAGCTAAGAATTGTCCCGACTAATTCCCCTTTCAAACAATCAAAATCGGTTCATCCATTCGAGAGCTACGATGCGACAGACAGACACACATAAACACGTCAAAGAAGTTTATTCTTGACCACGTAATAAATGAAAAGAAGTTACGTTTTGCAACGTAACAATTTAATGCATATGAATATCTTATGTCAATGACGAATATCTAATGCAAGTGGGTATAATTTCACACAAGTTGGGTGGTAGACCAAATTAAAAAGCAACAAAAAATTTACTTAATCATATTTCATCAAGTTATGAGAACGTGGTCGAATTGTTGTTCCATGTTAAATTGCCTTGGTTATACGCTAGTTAGGCGTCGATGTCGTTCACTGCGATTCGGTTCAGATGCAGTGATTAGCAGCAGGTATTCAGCTTCCTCCAGTCCGCCGAAAGTGTCATTGTAGTGACGTCGGTTGAATGAGGTTCTAGGACTAAAAAAAATTGTAGCTATTTGAGTCTAGTTTCGAAGTTTTTGTAGCAGCAGAATCGGTACCATTACAATTTGAATCTACAAAACTATATGGTGCGATTGTCATTAGACACGTTTTCTTAATGTTGGCAATAGATAACATGACATAGGAGTAAACATGACGAGAATAGCAATCGCTATAACAGAGGCAGTTCATTTAATTAAACAAATGTGCCCAGACATTTGTAATGTAGATGCTATTATTAGAATTCATGTCGTAATACCGTCGAAAGAATGGTCTCCCATCTGCTTCCAATTTCCAATGAAACGTGCTCCCTGAATACAGACCAGGGTATGGGAATCCATCATCGCGGACTTGTTCAAAAGCGTCCACAGCGCCGGAAAAGCGTCATTAGTTTCCTTAGAAATAGAAAAAAACTTTTGAAATTACAATGCACGACACCAATAAAAAGGTATGTGCTGAAAAGTGTTGGCCACGTACAGCTAATGAATAGCAAAACAAAGTATATAACACAGGCAGGTCGGTCATGGTGAAATTGGTCACGTTTTACAAAAGGACAATGTATGAAAGGTGTAATGGTCAGAGAAAATTTTATGACGTGTGTTAGGATAGGACAGGAACAAATAACGCCCCTGCCCATCATGGAGGGTAAAAGTTATTAATGTATAAATACTGCAGAGGCTAAAAAAATAGTTATTTCGATGGGGAACACCGCTCCCGCCCGCCATATTATGTATAAACGGTATCACCAATCCGCATAATAAATAACTAGGACAGTTGCCAGCTTGGCAATCAACCCAAACTTAAGCGTAGCGAGATTTGCCTATCCAACAATAGGTCAACGTGACCGGTCGACTTTTTCCATTGATTTGGATTTTCGGTGATTATTCCTCGATGGTAAGACCGATCTGGACATTCGACCCCTTACGACACTCAGTAATGTCTACTTGATCACCGTGGCAAATTTGGTCGAGATCGGTCAAACGGTCTCGGAGGAGTATCATTTGTTTGAAATGCAACTTTGAAACCAAAGCCGCTAAAATCGGCTCGCTACGCTTAATAAAATATAAACAATAATTCGAACGCTGACCAAAACCTGCAATATGGTGTCTAAATAAGGTTCCCATTTCCTTCGGATGCCGTCATCCAGCGTCAGGAGGATGCACACAACAACGCTAACATGCTTTCTTTTACTTTTATATTGATTTAATGTGCCTAGTGAACAAATTAATGAATCGCATTTAAATGACTTGGCAGATGTTTATCCAAATGAAATAATAAATAATGAAATTCGTTTTACTGAGCATAAAAAACATGACTTATATGAAAAGCTCGGCGCTTAGGTGACTCACGCGCAGCTGAGCGTGGCGGCGGCGGCGGTGCGTCGAAGCACCATGATGTGTCTGATGAGTGTGATAACACAAACCAAGTCATCTACGTCACGAAACTCACGAATGTATGTCAAAACATTCGAAGTGAGAGTAATTACTTTTTAGTGAACAGGTTTTGGTTTTTAAATACTACACTTTTTGTTATTAGTCTAGATGACACGACACACCTAAACTGAGAATAAGTGAGATGCAGATTTAACTCCCAAAGGTTTACTGGGAGAAAACTCAAATCTGAGTTAAGCTCGCCTTTGCGCGTACAATAATGAATTTTTAAAAAACTTGCCTTTTTAAAATGATTAAAGCAAGCTTTTGTTTGAATATCAATAAGATAATTTTGCATAATTAACCAGTCTTACCAAAATTTTATATAACCTCCTACAGTTGTACCTACCTCCTAGAGGTACAACGAGGAGAATTCGTCATCGATACTCCCCTTTGTTGTCTGTCGTTTACAATCTTTCAAGAGAATCATTCGGAAACTTATGTATCTATTTAACTTTAGATTTTTCTAAACTCCTGCGTGTTACGAAATATTCTGATAAAAATCGATAAATTACATCGTACATTAATTTCACAGCCTTTCAGACATGATGCATTCTACAAGCAAATATAATTTATTTAATCATATAATGTATTAGGATGCCAATAACAACCCTTAAAATATGATCAATGTGATCATTAATCGCCACGAACCCTCTGAATATCGGGTAATTTCTTTTGTGACAAATATTCTCCGTCTGGAAAATAATATTTGCTCCATTTTATAACGCGTAATAAAGGGCAAGCTTGCAATAAACATTTCAAATGGTCAGCATGCCTAATCAGTGTAATCAAATCATTCTTCGCATAGTAGAGAGATCAGCCGCCATCGGTATGTTGTATTGAATGATCGTATCTCATTCTTTACCGCTCTGGCATTTGTCTACGACCAATTCATGGTAGACATCGAAATATTCGTTAGGGCCGATTGGCATGTTAATTGAAGATTCTATATACATTACATACATACAATGCCGCATACCTCTGTCTCATTAGGATAGACTGAGACCATTTTTCCACTGGCTGCGATCCTGACATATTCCTGCACCTACTTTCTTGGGATGCTCGCCGATTGCTTGTACTAATGTCTTGGCCTTCAAGATATGGACGGACGTCGTCGATATCTCGGTGGTCGTCCTCCATGAGCGCAGGCCTGGGGGTGGCAGGTGAGGCCGAAGCAGCACAAGCCGGCTCAGGCGGCGGGGCGACATGCACCGCGCTTTCCGGGGCAAGATGGGGACACCGAGGTTCCCAAACCCTAGGAGGCCATCTTGAAACCGGAGATGGCCTAGGTTCAGTCGGGATGCGAGGGAAATGTCGAGACGGCGTGCGGTTTTAGTCGGTTCAAGCCCGACATAACCTCCCCCTGTACGGCGGGGGGGGGGGGGTAACTGAGGTGATTTCCGCACGAAAAAAAACGAATTATCTTTATTCTCTCTCTTGGTCACTACATCTTCAACTTTATCACAAAATAAACTGTATGACCAATATTGAAGGATGACTAAAATTTACAAAATATACTCATAATAATAATATTCTACACTATAATAATATTCTACACTATCTACACAGCGTTTTCTAGACCCAAAGTAAGCATAGCTTAACTAGCTTGTGTTATGGCTTCTAGAATGCGGATAAACATACTTATATACATTGTTTTTGTAAATACATACATATTATACATAGAAACACCCATGCCTGTATATCTCGAAGGGGTGGGCAGAGATGTGTTAACTTAACACCCACATTTCGCCAACTTTGCTTTTGCTATCCCACATAAACCGGAGGGAGTCTATTGACATTAACCGTGCACTTTGGCATGGGCTGTATTGTGTATTTAGTTTCGGAGGGAAAACGGCTCTATCCCTTAGTACTCTTGTCCGATTCCTACGAGAAGTTATAGGATGGTCTTTTCAATATCCAGTCTGCACTTCGCGGTTCGAAATAGTATGAGAAATTCTATAGATCACTTATGAAATTTTATTATAGTTTGTTATTGTTTTCAAAACCAAGCTGGTTATAATCTATCTACTATCCTTATCTTAAGTTGCGCAAGTGCAAGAAAAAGAACAGACTGATGACGGACATCTCATAAACAGTTTTGACGCAAAACCGTTTGTTGATTCAAATACACACATGTGGTTCGTTCAAATCGCTACGGTGTGATAGAAACAAACTAACATATGGCTACCGTGGGATACGATTGCGGTTGAAAGTAATAGTTAATATGAAATTAAAATTTTAGACTGAATTCTAGTCTTAAAAGGGGTCCGACTATACTATTTTATTTGCAATTCTGCTTAATTTTAGTAAGAACCTAGACTACCTCTGTGGCATAGCGGTAGTGCGTTCGACTGCTAAGTCAGAGGTATATGTATATTTGGATTGGTCTGGGCGTTTCTGTCTATAATATGTACGTATTTAGAAAAAATATGTATTTAAGTATGTTTATCCGCATTCTAGAAACCATATGACAAGCTCTGCTTAGTTTGGGTCTAGATGGCTTTGTGTAATATGTCCTAGAATATTGATTTTTTTATTTATAACCTGTCTTTCAATATTCAAGTTGTATAGTAAACTGGATATACGGTAATAGCAAGATTATTTATTAAATTGTGGTGATACCCCATTGACCACATATATCCAGCGCCATTTAAGAGAGAAGAATACTCTGAGAGACATTAACAGAATAGAGATTTTTGAAGTGAAAACTTTTTAGGCGCGTTCTTTTTGGGTGAATAACAATCGCGTTTTTTTGTAATTGCTCCATTCGTCACCAAGACGCCTATGTCATGTTTTTTTTCCCATAAAAACGCCATCTTTATTGTAGCTGGATGGAGGGAGGGAGGGACGGAGACAGGTAGGACGGGAGGGAGGGATGGATAATGACGATTCAAAAAACACACGTAATTGTTCAAGTTTTTTTATTTTTGAAATGCGTAATTAATTGCCAATTTACCTAGTGAAAGAAGCAGAAAAAAACTTAGGAGATGGATCAATAAGATCAATTGACGGAATAGATGGAAGGAAATGTGTTTATTATTGAAGAGCCTGCTTTAAAAAAAATGCTAGTAAGAATATAACATAACATAACATAAACTCACGCCTATATCCCCGAAGGGGTAGGCAGAGGTGCTAGCACCCACGTTTCGCCAGTTTATGTTTTAGGTCCCAATGTAATAGGTGGCGAGCCTATTGCCATTAACCGGGCACTTATAAACCTGCGATAAATACACACATAACTTCGAAAAGCTTCGAAAAGTCATTGGTGTGTGCCATGGTAATACCTGGGATCGAACCCGAGACCTCGTCCTATCCAGATCTTCCGGGCACAATCCAATCTCACCTGCAAACCAATACACCTGCTAATTGACGGAGGAGGAGGCCAGACGGCAGTCGCTTACATAAAAGCCGCATAAGCCAAACATCTAAAGGAGGAGACGGAGTAAGAGGACCCTGGACTCCGAGTTCAAAGCTTCGAGTGCAATCGAAGCACTTGTTAGTTCCCAAGTTTCACAACACTATAAACTTTGACCATGTTCCAGAAATTGAATTCCAAATATAGTTGCAAGCTGTTTATTTTATTTCACGCGCTCAGGTCGACCACCGCACGGGAATGGTCGTGTAAACATCGTCATGTATAGCCTAACGTGATTATTTAGACGCAACGTCTCTCTAACTTAAACTGTAGGTACGTAAATTCATTTCAGCGACAGATATTCCGCCTAAACCCTCCAGCTCAGCTAAATTGCGTGTTAGGAATGGTTTCATGTCGTAAGTGTAGTAGCTAGGATTGGAAACCGGTACCTCTCGATCGTAAGGCCAGTATCTATTTTTTTTTTTTTCGTGCGGAAATCCCTTCGGATACCCCCCCGCCGGCCAGCGTTATGTCGGGCTTGAATCGACTAAAACGCCGTCTCGGGTCTACAGACGCCGGGGTGTAAGGTTGCCCATATAGCATATCCCTCGTACCCCGACTGACCCTGGGCCATCTCCGGTTTCGAGATGGCCCCCTCGGGTTTGGGAACCACGGTGTCCCCGTCTTGCCCCGGTTTGGGGGAGGGGCGCTAGTCGCCCCACCGTCCCGGCCTGATTCTGCTGGGGTGACAGGGAAATTGAAATGTGTTTAACAATTTTTATCGCCGATTGTACTTCCCCAGCCGAGCGGGTTTATTTGTGCTGGGAAAAGCATGGCTCTCATATCTAATAAAATAAAATAATAATACAATATAAATTATAATAAAATGTTTAAATAATATATTAAAAATCACGTCTCTCACGGCAGAATATCGAATTGCATTTAACAACATTGCCTGACATTCAATTGTCTTTTACATTTGTTAGTAGACATCCTCTATTGTTGTGTTATTTCACAGAAATATTTTAAAATGACTCAGATAACTTCACATAATTGTCGGATTATATAAATTGAACGGGTCGTATTGTCCGCCCATACCAATGGAAAAATAAGGCGCCCGAACTTTTGATAGCGTTGTGAAATGATTCGTTATTTAATTTGTACTTCCGTTCCAAGAAGGCGGCCTCTGTGGCGTAGCGGTAGTGCATTCGACTGCTACGACAGGGGGTGCGGGTTTGATTCGTGTGCAAATATTTGTATGCATATGTCCATTTGCATAGGTCTCGGTGTTTCTATGTATACTATGTATGTATTTACAAAAAAAAAGTATATAAGTATGTTTATCCGCATTCTGGAACCCATAACACATGCTAGTTAAACTATGCTTACTGGGTCTAGAAAGCGCTGTGTAGAATGTCGTAGAATATTTATTTTTATTTATTTATTTATTTCATTAATATAATTCGTTTATTTGTAAAGCTCGAGCAAAAGCAAATAAATGACTGAAAGATTGCAATAATAGATTGGTGCCTACCTATTTGTATATACACATATAAACACACACCTACGTGTGCCGAATAGAACCTGGTACAGTATTCTTTTATGTACCAAACAAACATTATTTTTTATAGTATGCATGTGAAGTAGGCAGAAAATAACCGACAGCATCTCGAAAACGGTGTTCGACATGGTTAATTGAAATAGATACAACCAGGTACCTACCTAGGCTCGGGGGGCGAGGGAAATGTCTTATTGGTCATTTTAGACCCCGGCGTCTGAAGACCCGAGACTGCGTGCGGTTTTAGTCGGTTCAAGCCCGACATAACCACCCCCGCTGGCCGGCGGGGGGTATGCGAGGGGACTTCCGCACGGAAAAAAGGTACCTTCCTAGGAAATAATAACATCTGTAATTACAAAAATCCAATCGAGTCTCACGCAGATGATGGACCTGACTTCGTTCGAGTGAATTCGACATCAAATTTGCCGTTGCCGTGGAATAGATACGGTGCTAGGAAAGATGGCACGTTATTTAGTATTTATTTACATACCTACGTATTCAAATATACGTCTTCCAAATTTCCCAATATCAACCTTTCACACACTCAGAACAGTGACAACAAAACATAACAAACGATCTTAAACAACTCCACAAGCACTTTTCAAAACTTGTTTGAAACACATTACGTCCAATGCCATTATCTACTATCGAAAATCGATTGCGAATGACAAATTTATTAATCAATCGTGTCTCAATTTTCAATCGATCTCAAGTAAGCGCTGATTTCGTTTAAATACTCACTTAAACCAGACTTGAGGTCCTTGGTCTAGATAAATTGAGGTAGTTTGAACTATTGATTACAATACTTCGGTTACAATGACCAATTAATTACCTAGCAACTATTACAAAAAATAATTTTGGGATGGGAGTATGGGCACTCATAAATACAAGTACAGTACGGCACAGTAAACACTTAAACTGCTGTATTTCCTTGTATATGGGTACTTGAAGACTATTCTCGTATAGAAAAGCCTGCGATACTCAACTTAAGTGCTTAAATGGCTTCATGGACTATTCGTGCTGTGTGGCGCTGGTGCTTTGTTATTCTATGTAATGTTTTTATTGTAGATGTGTTATCGAATCGTGCATTGTTGTACGACTTCCTACGTTTGTTCCATAGCAGTTGTGTCTTGGAGCCTTACCTTAGCTGAGGGAAAAAGATGGCGATATACATCGTGTATAGCTCCATCTCTCTCTCTCTCTTAAAACTGAAAATGTTTAAGCGCGTTGTGGTAAGGCTCCACGAATAACGCATTAAATGAATAGTTTTACGCACGCCTGTATTTCCCTTGAGGGGGTAGGCATGGCATGTGCATTGTGTATTATATTTCTTGATTCTATGTACGACCGTCCGCTGCCTTATGCGTGTCACGCACGCAGACGCCGTGTAAATCGTATGTATTTTTATAATATTTACACGAAACAGGCGTCCACATATGTGCACACGGACGAGGCTCACGAGGCTGGGGCTATTGCAGTCTACAAGTCTAGTTTTGAGACATAATTCTTTCATTGGGAATCCGAAACGTTTAACGTTACCCGGAAATTGAACTGAACACTACACGATGGCACCTCAGGGTTTTATGAAGACAACCACCGTTTGATCTCTCAACCCTGAGAGGAAAGTCTGCATCAGAGCGTCGTCCGTTAATCAGCAGTTGAAGATGGCTTCAGCCCAAAAGATCTTGATGAGATGTTTCTCACAGAATAGCTTTACTCGACCCACGAATCGAACTCAGGATCTTACGACCTACTTGTTCATTGTTTCATCGATAAATTACCGTTTTCATCAGTCATGTTGCATGTTTATGTAATTTTATTACGCCTACAAGGTTTTGAAATTGCTGAATTGGATATGGCTTTAGCAATCGTTTAAAGTTATAAATGGGCTCTTCTTTGAAATAAAAAAAAATATTATTATTATCTCCTGTATTTAATTTCTATACATATAATTACATTTTTAAATATATATATAAAAAAATACAAATATATTTAAAAATATAAAAATAGTGCTCCACCGGCATCGGGTACAGGGACCAAGCTGCCGGTGGTTACGGCTCCAGGGAGAGGAAATTCCTCACTATGCGTGCCGTGCCTAGCAGAACGGCCTTCTGCATCAAGCCTTTGAGCCAGCTGCCTAACGAGAGCCTCATAAGGTGTTGATCGAGGCTCTTGGCGATGAGTCCATGTGCTGACACGACTATCGGTACAATAATAGCTGAGTCCACATCCCACATGTCGACAATCTCATTGGCCAGGTCCAAATATCTTCTTATATATCTTATATTGTAATTAATACAGTATTTACAGCGTGCATTGCGTATTACCTATATCAACTGAACCATTGCCTTGTATGAGAAAGTTGATTTATTTTAAATGATTGTTACTTTTTGAACTGGGATCAATTTTGACAGGATCTTCTGCGGTTTTAGGTTACAAAATCTGTTCACCGTAATGCTCAAGAACCCAACACTCGTTACAGTTATTAATAACTTTGTCCATCGTCCAATCTAACTCAAATACATCTTATTGCATATTAAGAGGTAGGTACTCTGCGCGGGGGTGCTTGGTTGGGGACCTCCACGCGGTGCACCCTGGGCAACGGAGACAGCAGCGTTTCTCTCCTAGGGCGGGGGAGATGCTGCCGCCTACGGCCAACTCCGACCGAGGCGAGGACGGCCCTGTTGAGGGCTGTTCGGAAGCTTTCCACGTGTCCCTCTGATTAGCAGATGGCACAGTGGAGAGCAAGTAAGGGGGGCATCTCGAAACCGGAGATGGCCCAGGGTCAGTCGGGGTGCGAGGGATATGCTCTATGGGTAACCTTACACCTAAGACGCCGCTTGAGACCCGAGACGGCGTGCGGTTTTAGTCGGTTCAAGCCCGACATAACCGCCCCCTCTGGCCGGCGGGGGGTATCCGAAGGGATTTCCGCACGAAAAAAAAAAAGGTAATCTGCGCGACCGACGGATTTTCCGTCAAGTTTACCGTAGGCCTTAATCCCGGTTGCACCCAGAGTTTGCACTTTGATGTCTGGGGTCCGCTATTCTAAGCCTTGGCATCCTGATGTGGTTTATCTTCTATTAAAATATGATCTATATTGTATTGCGGTATATAATGAAGCGGCGATAGCCTAGTGGCGTACGTAACGGACTGCTGAGACGAGGTCTCGAGTTCGATCCCCAGTCGCCCCGGGCACACACCTCTGACTTTTCGTAGTTATGTGTGCATTATGTTAATTATCGCTCGCTTAATAATGTGCGCGGTAGATGGCAATAGGCTCGCCCTCTATTACATTGAAACCTTAACATACCTGGCGAATCGTGGGTGTGTAATACACCTCTGCCTACCCCTTCGGGGATACAGGCGTGAAGTTATGTTATGTTATAAATTGTATAAATGTACAATTTGGACCTCAAATATGTGTCTATACTAATTGTAAATTTGTTATGTCTGTATATTAGTTATTTAAAAAAAACTTGGGCTGAACAAATTTGAAAAAAAAAACTTTTTTTTGGACTTGTCAGTATGTCTGTTTATCTGTTTCTTTGCGATGGACGCAAAAACTACTGAACGGAGTTTGAGGCGGTTTTACCTATTAGAAAGGTCTTGGTCAGTTAAAATCTGCTTTTTAAGTTTGATTGCAATTGGTTAAGTAGAACCGTAGATATGACCAAAATACGGTAACTAACCACCGCGCGGGCGGAGCCGCGAGCATTAGCTAGTCTATAAATATTTTTCTGACTTAAAATTTAATGAGTAACAGATTTAAGGGTGTAATCGCCTTAGTCCTACAGAGCCATTACGTTAATATTGGTTAAGTTAGGTTATATGAAAATTATGACGTCATAACTTTCCTAGCCGCGGTAGCCTAGTGGTATGGGTAATGGTCTGCTGAGACGAGGTCTCGGGTTCGTTCCCAGGTTTTACCATGGCACACACCAATGACTTTTCGATGCTTTTCGAAGTTATGTGTGTATTTATCGCAGGTTTATAAGTGCCCGGTTAATGGCAATCTCGCCACCTATTACATTGGGACCTAAACATAAACTGGCGAAATGTGGGTGCTAGCACCTCTGCCTACCCCTTCGGGGATATAGGCGTGAGTTTATGTTAATGTTAAATGTTAAAATTTCCCTAACTACATAATCAACTCACCGAAGCGGGATAGAACCCGACCCCACCAGGCTAGGCCGCGGTGGCGGCCAAAGTCCGCTGGCAACCCTGGAGTTATCCTTTCGAGGGCTTACCCGGGGTGCCCGGCAACGGACACTTGGGGAGGACACCGTGCGGTTTTAGTCGATACACGACATAACCACCCCCGCTGGCTGGCGGGGGGGTATCCGAAGGGAATTCCGCACGTAAAAAAAAAAAATACGATTCAGTACATTGACACCGCCAATTGATCGTAGGACCACCGCATACATTACGATATAGCCTCGACATAAGAACAGTTTTAGGTCAACGCAGCATTAACCGCATATGACCGCCTGCGGCCACCGACCAAGTGTAAACGAAACCTTACTAGTTGCACGCTGACCTATTTTTCTACATAACATAACTTTTAACTTGTTACAATACTTTTTATTTTTTTTATCTTTTGTCTGTCCTTGTGTCTTTCTTTCTGTCTATTTGAATTAGCTAATCTGTGGAATGGCTGGGCCGATTTTGACGGACTGTCACTAGTAGATAGTTAATATTTTAAGGAGTAACATAGGCTGCTTTTTTACCACGTTTTTATTAGTTTCACTTCATGTCTGTGTTTCTTTCCCTCTGAAGCCAAAAATTTACACTTAATTTTCGACCACTTCTGATCAACCTAAAGCTCTGAATTTTTTTATGTAGGCTAATGCCACCTTACATTTTCATATTTAATCATCAGAAATAGTCAGTAGTTAATTTAAAAAAAAAACTTTAAAAGCCAGTTTTTTTTATATATTTTTTTAAGAATAAGAATTGAAATAAATCTATTTTTAACGGATTCTATCGCGATTTATTTGATGCTTTTCATCAGTCATGGTCACGTGGCGCCCGCTCCCCGTGGCCATGGCTGCTGAAAAGCAACCGAAACGTCGGAATAAATGTAAAATATAAAATAACATCAAATAAATCGCGATAGAATCCGTTAAAAATAGTTTTATTTCAAAGTGTGACATTAATGTAAGCTTCCGACAAGAATTAGGATTCCGCACAAAAAAAATTAAAACCTTAAAATCCAAATCCAGCGTAGCTAGTACGTAATATTATTAGAACTGGAATACATTCACTGCGATTTCATTTAACGAACCGAAATGCTGCGACGCCATAAACGAGCATTGCTAGCCTCTTTTACTCGTAATTTTTAAGGATCGTTTATTTTTCAATAACGTAAGTGTGTCCAATACGTGCGTGACTTACATATCTAACGAGCATCCAAATATGAAGCGTGCCAGTGCTAATTCCCGTTACGAAGTTGAAATATATAATCTATGCAGGCTGCCTAGGCGTCCGTTATCTGCGCAGATTGACCGATATGCTAGTAGGTATTACATTGAAAAACTTTGACTAACCATCTATTAGATCCAGACTCAATATACAGGATTTACAGGGCTCTATATAATAATAATAAATCATTTATTGCTTGAAACACGGTATGTTACAATGCTGTCAATAAAATCAATTAAAGTTCAACATGTTTCGCAGATAAATTCAATTTAGAGGAGACATTAGACGTATAATCCCATCGTTTCATACAAAGAAAAAAAAACATTATTACATAGATCTTAAAATTAAATTTAAATATAAAATGTTAATTAAAGTCATATTACAAAGTGTCATGAATGCATCCAAACAGTTTTACGTAGTATATTTTAACTAGGACGGTTACCAGCTTCGCAATCAACCCAAACTTAAGCGTAGCGAGATTTGCCTATTCAACAATAGACGACTTTTCCATTGATTTGGTTTTTCCGTGATTATTCCTCGATGGTACGTCGGACATCAACTTTCGACCCATAGAGACACTCAGCACACTGTGCTTGATAACCGTGCCAAGTTTGGTCAAGATCGGTCGAGCCGTCTAGGAGGAGTATGGTTTCACGCGAAAACCCGATTTGTGGAGAAAGACGCTTCGCTCGCCTTCGGCTCGCTACGCTTAATTACTCCATGACAGCCCAAGCCAAGCTCACCTGCTAGTCAGCGCACCTGTTAAACAACGGTCAGGGGTCTGGCGCAGACATTGCTCTCAGGGTTGGAAGATCAGACGCCACTAGCTGCCGGAAAAGCTGACATACTAATGAAAAACAATAAGCCGACCTCGGCCTAAAAAGTGTAAACTCCGGCAGCAACTGAGAAATCGCTATGAAGGTGATCTTCACAGCGTTGTGGCACACAAGCGATTGCACTTCCTCAGGTCTAACCCAAGTGGGGCCATCTCGAAACCGGAGACTGCCCTGGGTCAGCCGGGGTGCGACGGAAATGCCTTAAACCCGGCGACTGAAGACCCGAGACGGCGTGCGGTTTAAGTCGGTTCGTTCGGACATAACCACCACCGCTGGCCGGCAGGGAAGTACCCGGGGGATTTCCGCACGAAAAAAGGTCTAACCATAGAAATAAAAAGAACTAACTTTACTATATAATAGAACTATTTTTAACGGATTTTATGACGATTTATTTGATGTTGTTTCATATTTTACATTGATCCCGACGTTTCGGTTGCTTTTCAATGTAATGCGGATCAATGTAAAATATAAAATACCATCAAATAAATCGCGATAGAATCCTTTAAAAATAGTTGTATTTCAATGTGTGACATTCGCGTAAACTTCCAACAATATCAAATATAATATAACTTTATGTACAAAGCTAATTGGATATTCAAAAATAGAAAGTACAAAGATTTACATTGTTATATCCATCTAATAATCTTGCACAAAATATCCCTTTCTTTGGTCATTGACCTCCATATTCTGTTGTTACCAATAACGTTTTAGATACAGGTATTTGGTCCATTAGTATACCACAGTATACATAATAGCACTTTGTGTACCAGAAATTAAATTCACCGACCATGACTCAGTGTTTCACACTGAACCATACCGTCTGAATACAATATGAATACAGCAATTTTTCCCATAGCTCCGATATAAATGCCACTTGCATACCAACAGACTGCATCATCCCACTCGCTGTTACATCGCATCTCGTTACATCAGAGCCTGGGTGACTCAGACGGTGAATGCGACCGGTTGGACCTCACATACACGTTTTTATATCAAATCTAAATTAGCTCATTGGGAGAATTGTTTAGGGGAGAGAAATTGTTCTTATTTTTTTAGGTATACAATTATCTTGCTCAAGGTTAATATTTAGTTATGTTTAGTCAACATAGTTTTTATATCAATTCGCTTGCACGGGTCCTGAGCTTCTGCTACATCAAGCATTCAAGCAATTCTTGGGCAATTGGCTCATTCGGACAATTAGTTTGGCTAAGAGAGAATGGTTGTGTTGTTTTACTTCGGGCCACCAACCAGGTGGACACCGAAGTCTTAAAATCACGCAAAAAAAATCAAAATCTTACACCCACTTTTTATCACTTTTCTCGACGTTTCACATGATTCTAAGTCTAATTAAGCAAAAAAAATTTTTGTGTCGGTCTGTCTGTTGGTCTGGATGTCTGGATGTCTGTTTACGCAATAACTCAAGAACCACTTATCCGATTTAAAAAATTATTTCGCCAATCATCTTGTTTGGTTAATGGGAAGAACTGATTAGATTTTGGGGTTTGTACGTTCAAGGTTTCGGGTACCTTTTTTTTTTTTTTTTTCGTGCGGAAATCCCTTCGGATAAGCAAGCCCGACATAAAGGCCCTGGGCCATCTCCGGTTTCGAGATGGCCCCCTCGGGTTTGGGAACCACGGTGTCCCCGTCTTGCCCCGGTTTGGGGGAGGGGCGCTAGTCGCCCCACCGTCCCGGCCTGCTTCTGCTGGGGTGACAGGTAGGTTTCGGGTACCTTTTTTTTTTTTTTTTTTATCGTGCGGAAATCCCTTCGGATACCCCCCCGCGTGCCAGCGGGGGCGGTTATGTCGGGCTTGAACCGACTAAAACCGCACGCCGTCTCGGGTCTACAGACGCCGGGGTGTAAGGTTGCCCATAGAGCATATCCCTCGCACCCCGACTGACCCTGGGCCATCTCCGGTTTCGAGATGGCCCCCTCGGGTTTGGGAACCACGGTGTCCCCGTCTTGCCCCGGTTTGGGGGAGGGGCGCTAGTCGCCCCACCGTCCCGGCCTGCTTCTGCTGGGGTGACAGGTGGCCTCACCCGCCACCCCCAGGCCTGCGCTCATGGAGGACGGAGGTCGTTAAGCGACCTCCGGCGCCTGAGTTGCCTGCGACGCGCGGCGAGCAAGTTGCGGGCTCGGCGGACCGGGAGAGTTCTAAGTCTCTCCCGGGCGCGCTCCGCCACCTCCTTCGCGAGCATTACATGCTCGCAGAAGGAGGCGGCGGCGGCCCACGCGCTCGCGCTCCGCACCATTTCCGCAATCATGCTGCCGAGCGAGAGGACTCCCACCCCGATGGCTGCCACGAGGTCACGCCTCGGCGCCTCCCACGCCGGGCAGTCCGCCAGCGTGTGCAGCCCTGAGTCCTCGCTCGCGTCGCAGTGATGACACTCAGGCGTTGGCTCCTTCCTGATCCGATGCAGGTGGTCCCCGAAGCACCCCTTCCCTGAGATCACCTGCGTCAGTCGGTAGGAGAGGCTTCCGTGTCGCCTCTCCAGCCAATCCTCCATGATGGGCCTTACCGCCGCTATTGCGGCGTGCCCTGCGCTTGGTTGCCCAAGTCGTTCCTTCCACTCCACCACGATGGCCTGGCGGAGCTGGGACTGCACGGCCTCGATTTCTCGAGGCTCGGGGTTCCATCCCTGCTCCCGCGCCTCCTTTCGCCACTGGTACAGTTGCGAAAGGGCTCTCGCTTCCAGGTCCCATGGCGGAGTTCCGGCAAGGAGACTCGCCGCCTCGAAGGAGATCGTGCGGTACCCTCGGATGACCCTGATGGCCAGAACTCGCTGCGGAGCGCGCAGCATCCGCACAGTTCTGGTCCTCAGGGCCTCCGCCCATATTGGGCACCCATACAGGGCCATGGACCGCACGATCCCCGCGTAGAGTCTCCTGCAGGAGTCATCGGGCCCCCTCATGTTGGGCAACAGCCGAGCCAGAGCAAGAGCTGTGCCCTTCAATTTGGGGGCCAGACTTCGGATGTGCTCTCCGAAGTCCCATCGGCCGTCGAGCACGAGCCCCAAATATTTCATTTGGGGCTTGATGCCGATGCGATTTCCTCCCACGATGAGACTGGATCCCTCGGGTGGCTTGCTCCGAGGCCCATGGAAGAACAGGGCCTCGGTTTTATGCAGGGCCACCTCGAGACCCAGCCGCCGGATCCGCCTAACGACTTGGGCAACCGCGGTCGTGGCCTTTCGGGTCGCTTCGCGGTACGTCGCCCCGCACGCCGTCACGAGCGTGTCGTCCGCGTAGCACGTGACGGCGGCACCGCCTACGAGCTCACCGCGAAGCACCCAGTCGTATCCGATGTTCCACAGGAGCGACCCCAGGACCGATCCCTGTGGAACACCGCACGACATTTCACGCCGACCGAGACCGGTCACGGTTGGGTAGATGACGGCTCTCTCCGTCAAATACGCCCCGACTATGCGGCGGAGGTAGAGAGGCACTTCGTGATACACGAGCGCCTCCCTAATGCAACTCCAGGGCAAGGTGTTGAACGCGTTGGCGATGTCCAGGGACACCGCCAACATCACCTCACCCCGGGCTACTGCATCCTCCGCCAGAGCCCTCACGCGCATGATGGCATCCACGGTGGAGCGCCTCTGGCGGAAGCCATATTGGCCATCCGCCAGGTCCGGCCCCACTCTTGAGAGGTGCTCGACGAGGCGCTTCGCAATTACTCTTTCAAAGAGCTTGCACACCTCGTCGAGCAACACTATGGGCCGGTAGGCGGACGGCGAGTCCGCCGGGCGCCCCTCCTTTCGGATGAGGACCAGTTTCCCCGTCTTCCACAATTTCGGAAACTGGCCCCGCTCCAAACATGCGCTGAGAAGCCCTCTCAGTCGGGGCTTGAGAGCGTCGTCGACTAGAGCTAGGACCCACGCTCGGCCTGGAATGCCGTCGGGTCCCGGGGCGGTGTGTTTGGCTCTTAGCCTTCTCACCGCCAGCTCTAGTTCTACCCAAGTGACCTCGGGCACGTCGTCGTCTTCCACGTCGGGCGCCATGCGCAACCGAGGCGGAGTCATCTGCGGTGGAACATGTTCCACCGCCCGCGCTGGGAACAGGGAGCCAACAACTCCTCCGAGCAGATCCGGCTGGAGACACCGGGTTAACGGCGGGGCCTTGGGGCGCAGCTTGCCCCTCACCATCCGGTAGGGCCGCCCCCAAGGGTCCCGCTCCAGCGTCTCCAGCAGCTCGCGGAAGGCGTCCCGTTTGGAACGCCTTATCTCCGCTCGGAGGGCTCGTCTGGCCTCCCTGTATCCCTCGTACAACTCCGCCTCTCGGGCCTCCGCATCTGCGGGGCGGCGACGCCTCCTACGGAATCGGGCCCACCGGCGGTGCGTGATCACGCAGCCCCGTCTGAGCTGCGCGATCTCCGACGACCACCAGTAGACCTGACCCCTCGGATTATAGGGCGGAGCCCTAGGCATCGCCGCGTCACAGACACGGGTCATGGCCTCCCGGAACCACTCCGCCTCATCGTCTATGCAGACAGGCCTGTCCGGCGCAGGGGCCCAGGCCTGTACGATGGCGGCTTCCAGGAGGAGCTCCCGATCAAGTCGCTTAAGCGCCCAACGTGGCTCGGGTGGAGCCGGTGCAGCCGGCGCGTCGCTCGCACGTCAAACCGAATGTATCGGTGATCCGAACTTGTGTCCTCCCCCAAAACGACGCGCCAGCCCTGAACACGTCGCGCCAACGAGGGGCTCGCGAACGATAGGTCCACGATGGAGCTACCCCTCGAGGTCACGAACGTGTCCACGAGGGGTAGTCCTTATTCCTGCCAGTGTCTGTATTTTTAATTATTCGGTCCGGTTTATTTTTAATATGTTGGTTATTATCCATAGCATATCCCACGAGTATGGGGGAAAGGTGGTCCATCCAGGCGGTGCCCCCTGCACCTGGATAAGCCTATATACTATGGAGGTCGGCTGGTATCCATAGGTTTTTACGACTTTGCTGTCGGGTGTTATAGACTTTTCCTTGTCGTGGGCCGGCCAATAAAGGCAAGCCCTCCGGTCAGCAAGATCACAGCGTACCCTTCTGGAGCCACCAGTTAGGTCGTTGCTGATCACCTACCGATTACGGAACGCGAGAGGATGGCTAGTCCTCTCTCACCGGCGGCGGCACAAGTGCCCGTCGGCCCCTGCGTTAGCAGTGGGCCAACCCGCCCCTGGATCCCACAGGATCCTATGGTGGCCTCAGCCACTAACACCATCGCTCGTCCTGTCTCCTCTGAAAGCAGAGGAGTACGGAGAGCGATGTGTTCCCGCCACGTTGGATATTAGCCGACGATCAATGCCAACCCCATGAAGGGGAAGCCATTGACCGCCGCCCAGGGTGTACCGGCCGCTCCGATTCCGCTCCCGCCGGACTGCAGCGGGATCGGAATCGGAACGACACGCGAGGAGGTTACCCAACACACACCCCAGGTTTCGGGTACCTACAATACAAATTGTCCCTAAAAAACTTTTACAAGTGAGTTTCTTTCGAGTTATCAGAGTAACACGTATTTGACTTTGACATTTGAGTGACAATGACAATACGTATATTGTATATTTACATAAAACAACCAGACTCTGAAAAAAACTGAAATATAAAATCATTTTTTTGTGTTTTTGAGTCGAAGACGTTTGATTTGATTTCACTTTCCTCATATTTATTGCTCAATATATAAAGACGCGTCGAATAATATGCATAAAGTCTAAGGTCTGTAATTTTGAATAAAAATACTGCAACAAAAATATCTAAGTTTGGCCCGAAGTTTGACAATCACTGTGTGATTTCCGCCCCACTAGATTTTATTTACAACTAGCGCCCCGGGGAATAAATTCGTAAAAAATAACCTTTTTTTTTTTTTTTTTTATCGTGCGGAAATCCCTTCGGATACCCCCCCGCCGGCCAGCGGGGGCGGTTATGTCGGGCTTGCACCGACTAAAACCGCACGCCGTCTCGGGTCTTCAGACGCCGGGGTGTAAGGTTACCCATAGAGCATATCCCTCGCACCCCAGCTGACCCTGGGCCATCTCACCACTAACAGCATCGCTCATCCTGTCTCCTCTGAAAGCAGAGGAGTACGGAGAGCGATGTGTTCCCGCCACGTTGGGTATTGGCCGACGATCAATGCCAACCCTATGAAGGGGTGAAGGGGAAGCCATTGACCGCCGCCCAGGGTGTACCGGCCGCTCCGATTCCGTTCCCCCCGGACTGCAGCGGGATCGGAATCGGAGCGACACTCGAGGAGGTTACCCAACACACACCCCCGTAAAAAATAACCTATAACCCAATTGTAGCGCCACCTTCCGGGTCCAATGGTAAATATAAGAAGCTTACAAATTGTATTTCGTGCTTCTCACGTTGAAAATGACATCACATAACATAACATAACTTCACGCCTGTATCCCCGAAGGGGTAGGCAGAGGTGTATTACACACCCACGATTCGCCAGTTATGTTAAGGTCCCAATGTAATAGGAGGCGAGCCTATTGCCATCTACCGGGCACATTATTAAGCGAGCGATAATTAACATTTATTAATACACACATAACTACGAAAATGAATTCAAAATGACTAACTTTCCATTTAATCGATTATCACCTATTTTACACCCCTTAGTAACAAAATTTTGGAAAACGCTGATACACGTGTTCATTTATTCCTAACTAAAAGTAGGTACCCGGCGTCTGTAGACCCGAGACGGCGTGCGGTTTTAGTCGGTTCAAGCCCGACATAACCGCCCCCGCTGGCACGCGGGGGGGTATCCGAAGGAATTTCCGCACGATAAAAAAAAAAAAAAAAAGGTATATGAATCTGTCAACTAGCAATAGTTTTGCCACCATATTACGTGGGAGCGAAAAATATATTTGAGCAAATCTTCCTGTTAGTGTACCGTTCCCTACCCCTTCGGAGATATACAAGCATAACATCGTGAAATGTATGGAGAGCAAACAGGGAAATACAATATCACTAAATTTTATGATTCTAGCTCAATGGGAAGTACCCCTTTTTTTCTTGCGGAAATCCCTTCGGATACCCCCCCGCCGGCCAGCGGGGGCGGTTATGACGGACTTGAACCGACTAAAACCGCACGCCGTCTCAGGTCTTAAAACGCCGGGGTGTAAGGTTTCCTATAGAGCAAATCCCTCGCACCCCGACTGACCCTGGGCTATCTCCGGTTTCGAGATGGCCGTCTTGCCCCGGTTTGGGGGAGGGGCCCTAGTCGCGCCACCGTCCCATAGCTTTTAATGCCAAGGGCAATGTGGTGAAGTTTGGTGAACATAACGGTTTGATGGCATTGTCCTAGGAGTTTGATTTTTCATAGCTTCAAGGCTTTACAGGCCTTAATATTTGGTATGAATTTCAACTTGATGCCTCTACGCATTCCTGAGAAAAGGTTTTGACAGACTGACAATGAAGTGATCCTATAAAGGTTCCCTTTTTTCTTTTCGAGGTACGGAACCCTAAAAATGTATAATAATATCGCAAAGTATGTTGATCTATTACAGTGTATCACCGTTTTATGTCAGATAATTTATATTTGTGCGATCTTTTACTAACAAAACATTCCTTAAAGATAATAGTTGGTTTCGATTTCAATAAAATTATGAATTAAAAAATCAAAAACCCGGCTATCAAACTTGTTTCGGTATTTTCAGGGCAGTCGGGTTTTTTGGATTTTTTTAAATAAAAAAGGGTTTTTGTTTAGTAGTTATTAAAGCGCCTTTAGTGTCATGATTTAAAAAAATATTCTTCTCAAATCTATCTATATAAATAAATATTAAATGCCACTTTTTCCGCTCATGCTTACGAACGTGTTGACTCCGTATTTAGTTTTTGTTGTGTTCGTAATTGTCGAAGCATCTTGCGAGGCTGTCAAACTAGCACCACCATTTTAGTATTGTTACCACACTATCATTCTGTAGTCCCCAAATACAGCTTCTTACCAATATAAATCTTAAGGCTTTCACGGCCGTCATGGCATGTAGAATATGCTGCTTCCGGGCTGTTTGGCCGTGGTCCATAGGAAACTTGTGTTCCACACACACACGAACACAAGTTTTATGGGCTGTTTGGCCGCGATCCATAGGATACTTGTGTTCCACGAACACAGGAACACATGTTTCCTATGGACCACGGCCAAACAGCCCGGAAGCAGTATATTCTACAGCTTCTCACCATCTAGCGGGGTAAAGTCATATGACGTGTAGTAGAAATAGTGATCAAAATTCGGCCAATTGGTGAACACGATACTATTAAACTTCGCGAATGGACATCTACTATTCGACAGCTACCCAGTGATATTATCTCATTCCTTATGCAACAGTTATATTCTGCGCATTGCTAAATAATACAGTATTGGCATTTGACGCCTTTATCTATTACGTTTACTATTTATTATCACCTAAATTTACTTTGTCAGAATGTTGATTGGGCATTGAAAGTATCTATCACTGGTCAATCAATTTTGTTGCCTAAACGCGAATTGGTGTCAGAGTGTCATGATTTATATCTTTTGTTTATAACTTTTATAGTTATGTAATTTGTCTATATAATTATTATTATTGCCACTTCTTTTGTATTGCTTTATTATTTCCGGTATTTTTTCCGATTTTGCACTTTGTTTTTATTCACCCAATAGGCTTGAGCTAAATGTATAGGGTTTGTAGAAGCTGGGATGGGCCCAAAAACGCTGAACATTGAAGGGATTTTGTGAAAGCCTATTGAAAAAGAAAATGACATGAACAAGAAAAGGAATTACGGTTGACACGATGTCTTTTTTTACGTGCGGAAATCCATTCGGATACCCCCCCCCCCCGCCGGCCAGCGGGGGTGGTTATGTCGTGTATCGACTAAAACCGCACGGTGTCCTCCCCAAGTGTCCGTTGCCGGGCACCCCGGGTAAGCCCTCGAAAGGATAACCCCAGGGTTGCCGGGCGGACCTTGGCCGCCACCGCGGCTTCGCCTGGTGGGGTCGGGTTTTATCCCGCTTTGGTGAGTTGGCAGGTTAATTTTTTTTTTACAAAGAATATTAGTAACCGAAATTACTAATATTCCCCCAAACCCCTCCAGCTAAGCAAAATTGCTTGTGTTAGGAGTGGGTTCACGTCGGTAGTGTAATGGCCAGGATTCGAACCCGGGACCTCTCGATCGTAAGGTCGACTCCTTAACCACTAAGCTACCGACGCTTCTAATAACCTTACTCTCTTGAAAACCTTCGTATACGTTTTTTGGGAGTGTGTTGGCTGCCTGCCAAACTTCTGTATTATATAACTATGTAACCGAGATCAAGCTAATCTATCATATTAAACCCCTCACTAACGTACTAGCGTAAGTCTATGACGCATTATTATCTAATTTCGTCAGATATTCCTTTGTGTGTCGCCCACTTACTGTTTATAAGCGACGCATTACAAGTATATTTTCATTGTATTACCAGTGAATCCTATCAGGACCGTTTTATTTAATTTTAGTATGTAAGAAATTACACTACATTTATGTAATTTGTGCCTGTACGTTTACCTTAATGAACGCGAGAGGGCGGTCGCGGGGGGGGCAGTAGCATCTGTGACACCGACCCGTAAATACGTTGCCTACTACCCGCGATCGCTCTTAACCTAACGATTCTATTGTTTTAATTCTATCGCCTACACTGTTCATTACCCTACACACTGTCGGCCGGCCCGTTCAGTGATTTGAATGCAACTATCAAACGCATACCTTTTTAGGGATCTATGGCTGAAGGCGTATGGTCAGTTATAATTTTTGCATACTAATGTACCAGTTCTTTTTCCTTGTAACATATGTTTCTAATATAGCTATCTGTTTTATCTTCGGAGGATATAACAGTGACATATCAAAGATATACATATTCCAAGAAAACTTAATTGCATTCAATTGTTAAAGTGGTGAATTGACTATTCAAACATGCCCACGGGCAGTCTGTCCGGGCAAATCTGACGACTATATGCACTAACCAGACTCATCAGGTTCTTTTGAAATTCATCAGTTTTTTTTAACATAAGCTAAATCGGCTTCGGGTTGTATTTCTTTTCATTTCTGAATTAAATGTTTATAGGGTGTAGTGCGCATTTCACTGTTCAGAAATTCTTTACTTTTTATCTTCCATAAACATGGATTAGTTTTGTATTCAGCAATAAATTACTCCCAGAATACTATGTTATCAATAAAACTTATCATAATTAAAAATTCTCCTCAATTCGTCAAACAATAATAAACGGACACATGCATGGGTTGTGGTAAGAATTCCCATTCGGTCTTGTCGATGCCTGCGCAGACATAATGATATCTCTCGGACTTGCATCGGGCAGTGTGCCGGACGCCCCGCGTCGGTAATACACTGTCAAGAAAGCACAGACTTAATAGTAGGGAAGCCCACCAGACATGCCTGCCGGCTTGCCTGTGAGAATGTCGGTCTAGTGAATTCCTCGCTTAATAGAATGTCACCTACACTTTCAATGACTGTTATATATATCTGTGAATATTAACAATGATGTGTCATTCTTGCTGGATCTGTAAAATCGCTTATATCTACAACATGCCAAACGTCTCACTTGCGAAACGCGCAATAATCTGACGTCTTCAACCACTGGCGACCCAGTATGTCAGATTTTTAGGGCTCCAACTACCTGTAACGAATGCCAAAGATGTTCGTATGGCCATCGGAACCGAATTCTTAACCTGCTCTCCGAGGCAACCTCACCAACAGGATCTCTTCTTCATCCGAGCGCCAAACCCATCCTAAGACTAACCTGGCTAGCATTGCTCAACATTACAATTCACGCACTATAACCTGAACACTATTAATAATCCCCCTTGAAACCACACAGATAATATTAAGTAATGTCGTAAAATATTAAATATTTTGTAGTAGCACAAAAGCACCACCACAATTAACAAATTACCTTCCATCGGTCGTCGACTTCCGAAACCAGCCAGGCCGTGATTTCCTCTCTATCTTTGCGCCGCATCAGCGTGATTGTGTCGACAGTACTTGACCCCGTCCGCTCAGGAAATTGCAAACACTTCCATGGGAACGCCAATATTTTACAATTAATAATAGTTTGCTTCATGGCTGTTGAATTTTGCTGTTTTTAGGAAGGTCTATTTAAATGAATTACAGATCCTACAGGAAACAAAATAAGTTCGTTTGACCCGAGGATCTGTCCTTCTGATCACTTCTGAAGAGTTATTAAAATTTCTAATTGTTGTAGAAATCAGATAATTAAAACCGTGGCTACGATCTGTGTAGGTCGAACTTGTTATTGTGTTGGTCCAAACGTCGGAAAATCTGCGGTAATTAACTATTTATTGTTCATGATCATAGTTGGATATTGATTATTGGAAAAAGAAAAGCCTTGCAGTTGGACCACGGGTTATATCCTTAACACGATCAAGACCTCCAAACTTATACAAATCGCAAAAGATTAAAACCGTCACCTAGTTTCAAGGTAGATTTTTCGCAAGGTTACGTTGTATTAGCGTAAGAATCTAATTATGTAAGCCGTATAACATACACAGATCGTATTATGCGTAGAGATTATCATTATTTAAACTTTCTTTTATGCTTCAAGAATTGCTTCTTCATTCAGAAAGTATTCTTAGTAACGATTCTTTAAAGCTTTATGGCGATCTTCCGCGCAGAATGAACGCACTTAGTGGTTCTGTAAATTTTATCTGTCCACAAGATAGCGCAATGAAGAATGAAGTTGATTGATGTATATTTTAAATTGCTTGTACGAAAGATACAAATCGCTATCTTAATTGCTCATTACTGTAATGCTACGAACAGATCACAACGTGCCTCAACACAGCTCTCACTTTCATTCAATGAGAATAGTAAATATTGTAATTATTTGCATTAAATAATCTTAATACATCTAATTTTTCCAACGCTTTTGTATCGCGTACGGATCTTTATCGAATAGTTCATTTCAATCACAAAATGCAATTACAGTTTGCGTATTTTATTATAATCATCATCATAAAGTGAAACTCTGTGAAGGATTTACAAAACAAAAGTTTAAATTGCAAACCATTCACTACAGATTGAATCTTTGTATTATTAAACTGTTCGGTGATAGCTGCTCTCGACAGTATAATCTCGGGTAGGCTGAATAGATCATTACTTGGTCTTTGATTTGTGGCTAGATGAAAAGTATTCTTTATATTTCTACATTCATTTAAGTTCCATAATTATTTGGAGCTCAAACCAGTGAGTTTTTAATCAATGTGTATCATAGCAGTTTTAACTGAAATACGCTGCTGTTATTAGCCAGGTTAAGAGAAATATGCAATCTCCATTAACATTTAACTCATAGTTTCTTCGTTAATTGGGTAAATCTATAAAACGCCTGTACTTAGTTGATATTTCAGCATTATCATTGACGTAGTTGTTTGTAATCATACGTTCTTATTTATTACTAAATTCCGAAACTATTTTTTATTTTATTTTAGACTGTAGTTGACCCCACGATTGCTTGACTGATGCCAATAGCTTAGTGGTTAAGGAGTCGACCTTAAGAGCGAGATGATAGTTATTTCAAAACATGAAAAGTTATTCCAAGCCTCCATAAGCCACCGTAGGCGCTTACCATCAATAGTTCGCATATATTTCTTTATCATTTTAACGAATAATGAAAAAACATATAAAGGGCTACCTTTATATGTTCTTTCATTGTTTCTATCATTTTGTAATGCCCACATGACACTTGAGGAGGACACCGTGTGGTTTTAGTCGGTCCGATTCCGACACGCCCATCGTAGGCACCGATGTGGTGAAACCCGTGGGGGCTTCCACACGTCAACAAAAAAAGCCCACATGGGTTCCAAAAGAAGATGGGTACTCAACTATGGTAGTAAAAATATTGCTCTTAAACTTTTAATACTCCAATATATTTGGGACATCCCAGCCTTTTATGAAATATCTACAAACTGTCGATTGAGGGTCGTTACTCTTTGGACGTAAATTTTTAATACTTTTGGAGTAATACGTGCCGGACAATGATGCTGTTGTGTTAAAAACGTATTTGTATTTATGTAGATTGCTAATTTGGCTATTATACGGTAAAATTGATGTAATATGTTTGCTCATGTTTGTATATCATGGAATTGATAGACAAGACGTGCATTACACCCACATTTCATTAAATGTATGTGTCTACAGCTAATGGGAAGAGATCCATTAACAGAAATACCACGCAATCATTTTATTTTCTTCTATAATTTCGACTATTTCTCTTATTACGATGGAAAGAGCGACTATGATTACTTGCTTGCACTCGTCTCAGAAGCTCCGTCTCACGCGTTGCAGTTCTGAAAGTAAAAGCAATAAAATGTTACTAGCTTAGAACTGAGAGTCGATTTTTTGTGATAAATTTTAATTAAACTTCTTAATAATCATCGTCAGCATTTTCTCGTTATTAATTTCATTGTTTAATTTAGGCACGTAACGTGTTTACGATAAAACATCGCATTAGTTGATTTTGCGTTAATCTTCTTTCAGAAACTGACCGTTAATCTCTTATTATATGCGTAGAATATGAATTTATTCACTGGGAAAGATTACAGACATAACATTTGAAACGGACATTCATTAAAAACCAATGTGTGTCTTGATTAGAGATGCTGCGATTCGCAAACACTTCCTACTTTGTAATCTAGTATAGGAACACTAACATTCTGAACACAAAAACTAACAGAACGGAATATTCCACGGATACACTGGAGATATTCACATAGATTACATAGATATTACATTGTTACACTTCTTTGAATGTCACTAGTTCCTCCATAAGTTTCGTAACATTATTCTTATGTCTTATTAAGTAAGCATTCATTGTTTCACAGACTTTTTTGTCTTTGATATGTTTCTTTTTGACTGTATTGTTATGTTCAGCTTTAGTTGTTACGTTGACAGTAGGGAAATCTTTTTTTAATTCTTACATGATACTAGAATTTTTATACTAAGGTTTAATTAGATGTATATCTGTAATTTTTACATGCTTGCGAAAAACGACAGTCTACGCTAGTCTTATGGAAGATATGTATCATTACTTTGTTTTTGTCAACCATATCTTTGGGGTCTTCTGCGGCAAGGCTCTTCATCCTTTACGATATTACTTCGGGCCACCAACCAGGTGGACACCGAAGTCTTAAAATCACGCAAAAAAATCAAAATCTTACACCCACTTTTTATCACTTTTCTCGACGTTTCACATGATTCTAAGTCTAATTAAGCAAAAAAAAATTTTGTGTCGGTCTGTCTGTTGGTCTGGATGTCTGAATGTCTGTTTACGCAATAACTCAAGAACCACTTATCCGATTTAAAAAAGTCTTTCGCCACCAATCATCTTGTTTGGTTAATGGAATTACAATTAGTAAAATCAATGCAATTATGTTTCTATTTATATGTGATTCTTACAAAACAAAAATGAACTGCTTATTATTATTATTCTCCTCAATTAGAATTATTGTAAATATGTAAATAGTTTAATCTTTTCTAAAATTAATTGAATGATAATGTGTAGCTGCGGGTGGGTAATAGCTGGCTAGTGGACTGTATATCTATAGGTTATAATAAAAGAAAAAAACAAGGAACACAAGATTGAGAAAAGCTGCTGGTCTCGCAACTAAGGAAAGAAATTGACTAACCTTAGCACCACGGCGGGCGGTCCAGTTAAGGGCCTCGCTCCACGTGCCAACGCTGCTGTGACCTTGATGCGCTCTTCTCGGTCTTCTTGATGGTGAGGGCGATGTGAGGATCATACACGGCACGAAACAACTTCAAAGCGGTTTTTTTTTTCTATATTAAAATGAAGCGGCACGGACACGACCACGCGGCGGTGGGGTCGGTCTTCACTCTCCTCAGTGCAAAACCAAGCAGCGAAATAAAATATATAAATTGAAAGCGGGTAGAATAAAACTATACCTAAATAAAGAGCGCCGATGCATCGGCGCGAACATGCTCCCGGCTTTTAAAACCATCGGTTTTAAAAATACACTAAACTATAAGCCGGGGAGCGGAAGAGATGCTATTGCGAAGGTAGAGGGCAGAGGCGGACGGCAGGTCTCTTATAGATGCCTGTCGCCGTCTTGATAAGAGCCACTCTACTGATCCCATCTTTACCGGGATAGGTTTCAAGAATTATACCTAATGGCCAAGATAGAGGTCCAACGTTATCAGTAACTACAACCACGACGCTACCTATCTTGATAGGATCTGAATGAGTGTTCCATTTCCCTCTGGATTGCAAAAGGTGAAGATATTCACGTTTCCATCGTTTAGCGAATGATTGCACCAATTGATCTAACAGAGCGTATCGTTTCTTTAAACTTGTGTTATCACCGGTAGCTTCGCAAGCGGGTAAACTCTTTAGCGGCGTAGACGTAAGGAAATGCGATGGAGTCAATGCGCTTAGCTCAGACGGATCTTCACTAAGGGGCGTGAGCGGGCGCGAATTCAAAACGCATTCAATTTGTGTTAATACAGTTAACATCTCTTCGTAGGTCAACAATTGAGAACCTATAGTCCTATATAAATGAGTTTTGAAGCCCTTAACGAATATCTCGTAATGTCCACCGAAGTGTGGAGTGCGCGGCGGATTTATTTTCCACGTTATTTTTCGCTCGGCCAACTCGTTAGAGAACGCAGTTTGATACTCATCAGAATTGACTAAAGCGTAGATGTCCGAAAGAGCGTTCTTCGCACCAACGAAAACAGTTCCTGCGTCAGAGTACATAGTTTGTACTGCACCCCGTCTCGCTAGAAATCGTTTGAACGCTGAGAGAAAAGTACTCGTACTGAGATCGGTAGTCAACTCGGCATGAACAGCGCGAGTGACTAAGCACACAAAAATGCACAGATATGCCTTAATAGAGCGAACGCCACGTTTACGTTGCGGGATAATACTTATAGGACCCGCGTAATCAACGGCCGTGCGTGTAAAGGCTTTAGCTTCCGTTACGCGGCATGTGGGTAAGTCTCCCATGAAGGGGTGCACGGCCTTGGGTTTAGCGCGGAAACAAAAATTGCATTTATGCACGATACGCCGTACGACATTACGACAAGACAGTATCCAATAACTTTGCCGCAATATTGACATAAGAGCCACCGGACCAGTATGACAGTTGTGGCGATGATAGTGCGACACGATCAAATCGGTGATACGGTCTTTATGCGGAAGCAGCAACGGATGCCGTTGTTCATTGGTCAAATCTGCATTACGGAGTCGACCGCCGACTCTCAATAAGCCTTCACTATCGAAAAAGGGGGAGAGGCGTCTTAACGCGGTGCGACATTTTTTGTTTGCCTTTAATCGTGCGATTTCGTCAGAAAAATAAAATTCTTGTAACGCGATGATTAACATCCTTTCAGCAAAAATCATATCTGATGCGGTAATCGATTTAGATCGCGGTAGTTTACCTAGAAACTTGTAAACATAGATAACGGAATGAAGCAGCACCGTCCACTTAGAAACGCGATGCGACAATGCAAGAAGTGGATGCGGGTCCACACCAACATCTGCTACAACCGGCAATGAGACCACCTTGGTTTCCGGTAATTGCACATCGATGGCACTAGTGTCGACCGAAGTAACAGGCCACGTATCAACGCTCTGTTGAAGCCACGACGGTCCTCTGAACCACATCGGGTGCGACAATAATTGCTTAGGAGACAAACCTCGCGATAAGCAGTCGCTAGGGTTGTCGGTACCGGGAACGTGAAAGAAATGTTCCGCGGGAAGGCAATCTAAAATTTTTGTAACACGCGTAGCGACGAATGTTTTTAAAGTTTGGGGATCTGAATGAATCCAATATAATGCGACCATTGAGTCGGTGAAACAAAATATATTCTCAATTTTGTGACGCGGTTTATAAGTGTTCATAACTCGTTGCACCAGTTTAGACATTAGTAAAATGCCGCAGAGCTCAAGCCTGGCAACCGATACCGTTTTGAGAGGAGCGACTTTAGATTTTGCGCACACCAGGTTGACGACCGCTGGGGAGTGAGGATCCTGCTGAACTTTGACATATACGGCGGCTCCGTAAGCTCGTTCACTCGCGTCGGAAAACGCAAGAATAGTGACGAGGTAATTTTTAAACACCTCAAGATGACGCTTTATCTTTAGGTCCCGTAATGCGGGCAGTTCGCGAAGGTAATTCTCCCAAAGGATCATTACATTCTGGGGCGGCTTGTCATCCCAGTCCAGCTTGAGAACAAAGAGTTTTTGTAAGATTAATTTCGCATAAAGAATAGTCGGCGCGATTAAACCTAAAACATCAAACTGGCGAGCAATAACCGATAAGATGTTGCGCTTGGTACATGGACGGTTGTCAAGAGTGACAGAAAAGGAAAAAACATCTGTGGTTGGAGACCATTCTAGGCCAAGAACCTTGAGACTTTGATTAGGTTCATCGAAATTTACTTTAGAAGAATAGCGGTGAGTATCAGGCAATGATTCGAGTAACTCTGTTGAGTTACTCGACCATTTCATAAGGTTAAAGCCCCCGGCCGTAAACAATCCTAACAGCTCATCCTTGAGCCGCAAGGAGTCCTGAACGGTGGGAACGGAGTAACAAATATCGTCCATGTAACAATTATGCACAACAACATCCGCGGCGCGCGGGTAAGATGCGCGTGCGTCGTCACAAAGTTGTCTTAAAACTCGCATGGCGAGGAAAGGACTACAGCGCAATCCAAAGCAGACGCGGTTATATTTATAGGTATCAAGAGGTAAAGAACGATCGAAGCGGTATAAAAATTTTTGAAACATTCTGTGATCTTCGTTAACCAAAATCTGTAAAAACATTTGATGTATGTCACTGGTAAAAGCCACAGGATATAAGCGGAAGTCAAGTAAAATTAAAAACAAATCGTTCTGTAAATTCTCACCCTGATATAACAAATCATTGAGTGATTTACCCGAATCACTTTTGGCGCTGGCGTCCATAACCATTCGCACCTTTGTAGTTACTTTATCTTGCCTAACAACTGCATGATGTGGTATATAAAAACCCGTAGGTAGCGAACCAGCATCATCTAACGAGATATAACCCTTTGATAGGTATTCCTTAATAATCGCGTCATATTCCAGTCGCAACTCTGGGGTAGCGGTCAACTTACGCTCCAAGTACATATAACGACGCGTAGCAGCTTTGTATGAGTCACCGAGCTCAGAGGGGTCGCGCGCAAAAGGTAACGCCACACTATAACGTCCTGTGTCATCCCGTGACACGCTTGAGACAAACAGCTTCTCGCACTCCCTAGACGCGGCGTTCAGCGGGCGCGTGGGCGCAATTTCTTCGAGCTGCCAGAACCTTTCTAACATATTTGATAACGGAGGCTCATTCTGTACAAACGAGCATAAAGAAACGAACTCAGTAGACGGATTACTAATAGGACAATTTCCTACGATTATGTAACCAAAAATCGTTTCAATACCGGTAGGTAACCCGGGCGGACCGTTTACGCGTCCCGACAGTAAAATTTCGGCAAACTGCGGTGCACCGATGAGGATGTCAATTTCCCCAGGCGAATGGAAACTAATGTCAGCTAACTGAACGTGGTTTAAATAACTGAGCGAAGCGGGCTCGATACGAGCAGATGGCAAATTATCCGTAATTTTATCAATGACATAAGAGTCCAGTGTAAGTAAAATATTTTTATTGTTCGAAAACAAATCAATGCTGACGGAACCCTTAATCGGATTAGAAGACGAACCGATCCCCTTTACAACAGCGCGCGTTGTTCGATTAAAATTAACTTTAAGTTTTGCTAAGCATGTCGATGTAATAAAATTGTTTTGCGATCCGGAATCAATCAGCGCGCGAGCATTGTGCAACACACCCGCAGAGTCAGGTATTAAAACTTGAACCGTGCCTAAAAGACAGGTAATATTATTATCACGTCGGTTATTAATTTGCACCGGAGGAGGCGACGACAGGGCTGATAAAGCAGTGGTATGTACCTGCTGGGAGGTGGATGCCGGCGGCGGCGGAGTCACATTATTATGCGCGGGCGCTGCGCCGGGCGCGGGGGGAGTCAGCTGTTGTTTTCTACATAGCAGCGAGTGGTGCTTACAATCGCAATGGCGGCAACGTACTTCCGATTTACAAGCGGCGCTGTTATGGGACAAACTGAGGCAGTTCGTGCATCCATTACGAGTTTTGACCAAATTAAATTTATCATCGAGCGGTAATTTTTGAAATTTAAAACATTTGAACAAGTTGAAATGATTTGCCAAGTCGCAAAACGGACAAGATTTATTTTTATCTTTTACCTGCGACGGCGCGCTAGTACCTACAAAGGAATGGGCAGACTTCGAGACATTTTGGTTTACGTCGGTACCGACGCGCTTCGTCGTAGCGTTGGTCGAAGTGCGGTCTAATATTTTCGATTGTTCACGTAGAAATGTGATCAAGTCCTCGTAGCTAGGCAAAGCAGTCTCTCGCTTAAACATTTCAAAAGCGCGAGCGGTCTCCGGGTCTATTTTCTTTAAAGCGAGATAAAGAAGAATAAAATCGGACAAGTTGCTAAGTTTTAACGTTTTTAGACTCGACACGGCAGACGCAAAACGTTCTAAAAACGAGTCTAAATTCTTAGAGTTAGCAACGGAAAAAGATTTGAATTCAAACATTTGATCCAAATACGCGGTAGCTAAATAACGTTTATCTTCATATTTCTGGACCAGCGTGGTCCATATCAAATTATAGTTGTCAGCGT
This sequence comes from Cybosia mesomella, assembly GCA_946251805.1. Taxonomy (NCBI): domain Eukaryota; kingdom Metazoa; phylum Arthropoda; class Insecta; order Lepidoptera; family Erebidae; genus Cybosia; species Cybosia mesomella. The sequence continues at coordinate 4,066,703 of OX276400.1, forward strand.
TCGGTGTAATTCCCGACACAGTAGCAAGTGCCCGGCCCGATAACCGACCCATCAAATATTGAATACGTTCGTTATTAGTAAGATCAAAATTCTCGTGTATTGTAGTTTTAAATGTTTCATAAAAGGTTGACCAACTTGCAGGTGAACCGGAAAAACTCATTAATTCTAATTTGGGCAGATTCAAGTTAGATTTTTTATTATTGTTACTGTAAGACGAAGATAATTTTTCAACTTTGGACTTATCACGGCTAGCATGTATTTTGTTGGCTTCATATTTGCAACGACAGTATAAGTCCTCAAACGTAGACAAACTTTGATAGTTAGGTATGAAATCTGGATCTAACATCAAATTCAACGTATTCAAATCATCGACAATTTTTATGAATTCGTCACGCATAATATCAATGGTGACCATGCCACAAAGAAAATTCTCCACCTTACTATCACTAGGGTCCGTAATCATTTCATTTTTTGAGTCATAAATTCTCTGAAGCCTAGCATAAACTTCCTCGCGTTTTCCCGTGAGCCTTTTAATGTTTAAGTTATGCTTCTCCACATCCTTAATACTCGGAGCCATGATGAGATTTTGTTAAAAACTATTTAAGTTACAAAATACCCGAAACAGCGTTACTGACTGCAACATACGACTTCGAGAACAAAGGAACGCTCGGACGGAACGGCCGGCGATAACACGTTCTTACCTAGCTTATAACTTTCGACAAAAATGCAACATAAATGCGTTTAGGTAGGTACTTACTAAAAGGAGTGCAATTCAACCGTTAAATGGAACACGAATAAATGATAAAGATAAATTATAACGGATATATTATGTAGGTAATTACAGCAGGTAGGTAAATTACCTTCGTAACTAAGCGGTAAGATAAAAAATAGTTTTTTTTTTTTTTTTTTTTTTTTTTTTCTAAGCGGAAAGAATAAATAGTTATGAAAACTAAGCGGAAAAACAAATAGCGGGATATAGAAAAAATGTGATATATGGCTATAAGGCCGAAAAGAATGTAACGTGCGGCTCGAAGGCCCAAAAAAATGTAGCTGCGGGTGGGTAATAGCTGGCTAGTGGACTGTATATCTATAGGTTATAATAAAAGAAAAAAACAAGGAACACAAGATTGAGAAAAGCTGCTGGTCTCGCAACTAAGGAAAGAAATTGACTAACCTTAGCACCACGGCGGGCGGTCCAGTTAAGGGCCTCGCTCCACGTGCCAACGCTGCTGTGACCTTGATGCGCTCTTCTCGGTCTTCTTGATGGTGAGGGCGATGTGAGGATCATACACGGCACGAAACAACTTCAAAGCGGTTTTTTTTTTCTATATTAAAATGAAGCGGCACGGACACGACCACGCGGCGGTGGGGTCGGTCTTCACTCTCCTCAGTGCAAAACCAAGCAGCGAAATAAAATATATAAATTGAAAGCGGGTAGAATAAAACTATACCTAAATAAAGAGCGCCGATGCATCGGCGCGAACATAATGTAATTTATTTAAATTTAAATTTTATTAAGTAGAATCAAATATTTATGTTATTTTAATAGCTTCTATTTTAATGGCAAGTGTTGTGTATATCTATAATAGGTATGCATATAAGAATTGTAAAACGGATGCATGTCAGAAGATGAAGTTATATATGTATACTGTTGATGTACCAAAATAAATAAATAAATAAATAAAGAACTGATTAGATTTTGGGGTTTGTACGTTCAAGGTTTCGGGTACCTACCATACAAATTGTCCCAAAAAAAATATTTTTCTGTGTTTTTGACGTCGAAGACGTTTGATTTGATTTCATTTTCTTCATATTTATTGCTCAATATATAAAGACGCGTTGAATAATATGCATAAAGCCTAAGGTCTGTAATTTTGAATAAAAATACTGCAACAAAAATATCCAAGTTTGGCCCGAAGTTTGACAATCACTGTGTGATTTCCGCCCCACTAGATTGTACTGTATAATTTTCCTCGCCCACGTTTTACAAAAGATTTTTTTATATTTAGTCCGTGAAATTGAATCCTTAAAGTCAGATATTTTATAGCTTTTCTCAGCACGAATAGGCCGACTTAACGGTGAAAGTATATTATTATTTTATTTTTATTTTATTTTATCGTGCGGAAATCCCTTCGGATACCCCCCCGTCGGCCAGCGGGGGCGGTTATGTCGGGCTTGCACCGACTAAAACCGCACGCCGTCTCGGGTCTTCAGACGCCGGGGTGTAAGGTTACCCATAGAGCATATCCCTCGCACCCCGGCTGACCATGGGCCATCTCACCACTAACAGCATCGCTCATCCTGTCTCCTCTGAAAGCAGAGGAGTACGGAGAGCGATGTGTTCCCGCCACGTTGGGTATTGGCCGACGATCAATGCCAACCCTATGAAGGGGTGAAGGGGAAGCCATTGACCGCCGCCCAGGGTGTACCGGCCGCTCCGATTCCGTTCCCCCGGGACTGCAGCGGGATCGGAATCGGAGCGACACTCGAGGAGGTTACCCAACACACACCCCGACGTTACACGTTACCTAACAGTAATATGCTCTAATTGCTTGATGAGTCTCCTAACTTTTTACTATTATTTCACTTCCCTTTTCCGGTACAACGGCACCGGCGATTGGCCTCTAGTGTTGCAAGTATCTGTAGACCACGACAATTATTCTACTAGTGCAAAAATCAATCACTAACGAAATCTTGTAATTTACGTTTAATATTCAAGCGCACCGTACATAACTGGACATGAATGTAATTGACCTCGGCGCCTCAGTAGTGGAAGAAACAGCACGATACGCTGGAGTGATAGCTGTTCATGCTTAACGACCTCGGTAACTAATTTTTTTTTATACCACTTAAGTGGCAGACAAGCATACGGCCCACCTGATGGGAAGCAGTTACCGCGGCATATGGACGTGTGCAACACCAGAGGCGTCACACTCGCGCCGCCGACCGTTTTTTTTTTTGCGGAAATCCCTTCGGATACCACCAGCGGGGGCGGTTATGTCGGGCTTGAACCGACTAAAACTGCACGCCGTCTCGGGTCTTCAGACGCCGGGGTGTAAGGTTACCCATAGAGCATATCACTCGCACCCCGACTGACCCTGGGCCATCTCCGGTTTCGAGATGGCCCCCTGGAGTTTGGAAACCACGGTGTCCCCGTCTTGCCCCGGTTTGTGGAGGGGTGCTAGTCGCCCCACCGTCCCGGCCTGCTTCTGCTGGGGTGACAAGCGGCCTCACCTGCCACCCCCAGGCCTGCGCTCATGGAGGACGGAGGGTGTTAAGCGACCTCCGGCGCCTGCGACGCGCGGCGAGCATGTTGCGGGCTCGGCGGGCCGGGAGAGTTCTGAACCTCTCCCGGGCGCGCTCCGCCATCTCCTTCCCGAGCATTACATGCTCGCAGAAGGAGGTGGCGGCGGCCCACGCGCTCGCGCTCCGCACCGTTCTGCCAAAGAATCGCCCTGGGATCTTATGCACAGCAGTCACACTTGCTATTCGGCACCATTAAAATTACTAGTATACCCTTACCTAACCTAACCTACTAAGCTCACCCACTCCAGCTAAGCTAAATTAGTTGTGTTAGGAGTGGGTTCACGTCGTCGGTAGTACAATGGCCAGGATTCGAACCCGGGACCTCTCGATCGTAAGACTGACTTCTTAACCACTAAGCAACTAACCGCTAAGCTTTACAATTTCATGAATATTATATTATCCTCGAAACAGTTTTGTAAATAATTGTTAGTAATTGGTAATTTATAGTCTCTGTGTTACCCCACTAATTGCTAATGGCTTGATCGCGTGGAGAACCTCACTGGGGCGCCATTTGTAACCGGCACTAAGTTTTCTTAAGTTATTTCCTTGTTGAGAAATTTAGGATTCATTCCTAGGATATTAATCCCAGATCTTTTAGGGCCCAAACCAAGCTCACCTGCAAACGGTGGCAGTCGGTCTCGTTACATAATCCAAATCAAGAGAAAGCAGGAGGAATAATGTATTAGAGCTGACTCCGGGCTCCAAAGTGCAAGCTTTGGGCGCAATCGGGGCTGGCACTCGAATGATGATGACAATAAGACAATTCCTTCGAAATAGTCTTGTTAGAGCAGAATTACCTACATTGGCATCATCGCCATACATAACCGCGCGAAATCTCCCCATTCGGAAAAGGTCAAGTACACGGTGCACTAACGGGACAGCAAAAAAGGTTACCTAAATTAGGTGGGACTTTTATGGAGACTACGCCAATTCATAGTAATGAGATTTACTTAAACTTTGTGGAGTTGTTAGGACATGCTAGGACGTCTTCCTATAGACGATGAGGCCAATGTAACAGTTCGTGTCTAACAGCGAAAAAAAAAAAGGTATCGAAGGATCAAATAGAGAGGACACATGGCACATCTCGACCCTTATCTACGGATCTCAGTTCACTTCAATTTAAATCGTCTCATCAGTTGCAAGTTCCATACCCTATTTTTAACTTAGGTGAGCCTAGAACGTAGATTGAATGCGCGTAATGCGTAATGCCATTTGGTGTCTCACTGGGATGGAAGGGTTTGTGGTATCTAGACTAATCTGTTGTATAAACCATCCTCAGTTTTAATTGTTTCAAAGTGGTTTGAACTAGTGATGTGCCGAATGTATATCCGCGGATACGGATACCGATATTTGATGTCAAAATCCGCGGAAACGGTACTTCCTTCTATCCGCGTATACGGGTATCCGTACAAAACTAATTCGACCCTAGCTTTTTTGTATCTTTTGTAATGGGGGCTACGTTTGTAGAATAGTTACTACTTGCATTGTTAATTAATTATGAAAGTCAATAAGCGCTTATTGATATTGCTTTGCAGTATTTCCTTATTACATTCAATTGTACAATATTTACTGAAATTGTATTTAAGTAAATCACGAATTACGATTGCATGTAATGAAGTCAACCCTGACTTTCGCTACCAAACCCTTGACTTTCCTCCACAAGGTTAGTTCGACAGATATCATGCGTGAAACTTGTCTTTATTTATGTCGTAAATTCAGCGCAACATACCTCGGAAACATTTAATGTATTATCTACCAAAAATACTTTATATGACGTATGATGATAGAAAGAGTAAGAAGTTATACATGCGAGTGAGAGGTTCGATAAACCGATATTCCGAATGGGTTACCGAATAACATTTAGACAATTGTGAAATTAATAAAATTTGTATACTTTGAGATACCTAACTTTAAGCTTCAAGCCATAAGAAGACCATACTTATTACCATATTAGTCTCCCTGTGACCATGACTGTTGAAACGCAACCAAACCGGTTGCTTTTCAGCAGCCGTAATATAATAACACACTGTAGAAATAAAAATAACACATAATAAACCGTCAGACTATCCGTTACAATAAGATTTATTTTAACCTTCATTACATGTTAGATTTTTCTAACTTCCCACACACCACACAGGAGAGGATAAATATTCATGACGTATGTTGGTATGAATATCAGCAACAGTATCCGCGGAACATCAGCGTCCTTTTCAACATAAGCATCCGCAATAATCGTTAAACATAACATAACATAACATAAACTCACGCCTATATCCCCGAAGGGGTAGGCAGAGGTGCTAGCACCCACATTTCGCCAGGACCTAAACATAATTTAGGTCCCAATGTAATAGGTGGCGAGCCTATTGCCATTAACCGGGCACTTATAAACCTGCGATAAATACACACATAACTTCGAAAAGCATCGAAAAGTCATTGGTGTGTGCCTTGGTAAAACCTGGGATCGAACCCGAGACCTCGTCTCAGCAGTCCATTACCCATACCACTAGGCTACCGCGGCTTTAATCATTACTGATATTAATATTGAAGTACGGGTCATGAATGACCACATCAGGTGCGGTGCTTATGATACGTGATACGTGTTGCGAGTTTAATGTTTCTAACAATCTTGGGCTCAACCGCAGCTATTGAGGTTAACAACAAACAGTTAAATTTACTCATTCATTACGTTACAATATAATCGATTGAAATTTTCAATTTCTGTCCTTGCACACGTCACGACTAATATAAAACATTTTAATGGGAAGTAGGTAGTTAACAACCAGAACGCGGCTTCGCCCTAAGACATGAAGTAGAATTTCGGCTATCCAGATCCGCGTAACTCAGTTGATCAGAGTATTCCTCCTAGAAAGTGACTAGTCACGGGTTCAATTCTCGTCCTGAATATTGACTTCAATGATAAATTCTGAATTTCTTGAAGTAGTTTAAAAACAATGATAGTAACAAAAATGTATCCTATAATGATATTGTCGGAAATTTACGCGAATGTTACACATTGAAATATCTACCATATCCTACGTAGCTTTTTTTTTCGTTCGGAAATCCCTTCGGATTCGCCGGCCAGCGGGGGTGGTTATGTCGGGCTTGAACCGACTAAAACCGCACGCCGTCTCCGGTCTTAAGACGCCTACCCTATGTATCCTATAATGTTCATTTAAATACGTTGTTTTAAAAAAAAATCTTTACTCACATCTAAACTCCTAAATAGTGACATCATCGCACCGTGCAAATGTTTCATTCCTTTCATACCCACTAATGATGTCTAACAATAATTCTGTCAGGTGTACCAGTAGTACTTATCATTAGTACAGTAAATAATGAGCTGAACAAGAGCCATTGTCCTTAAACAATCACACTTATACCCACAGGCGAAGAAATTTGATTTGGAGTATTAGCTATGAGCTATGTCATACTCTGTCAACACAATACCTTTTCAAAGTTCCTCAGAGACAACCATTTGTATTTGTCTTTAAATTTGGTTGAAGATTTTAAGCAATTGATTTCAACAATTGATTGGAGATTGAAAAATAAAGCTGCAATAATTGTAAATGTTGACGTTTTTTTTTTAATGTCTAGTGTTTGTTTTTGGCTTCTTCTGTCGTATCGATGGTATATTATCTATCAAATTTCGATTGTCCAGTGTGCCACTTAATTGTGATCTCGGAGATACTACGGTGTACATGTGAATGAGCATTGAGCACACGTTATTACGAAGGCCATAGGCTGTGGGGAATAACTCCACATTATAACTGTAAGTCTGCCTCGTCTGAGAAGCCCCACCTAGACGAACTGCTATATATATCTTTATGGGACAAAATACAATTATAACATACAAATATGGGTTTATAACAACAAAATATGTTTCTGTATCTAACCAAACTACCGTCTTTCTAATAGGCTAGAAATACGGTAGTTTGGTGGGAATCAGAAACATATTTTGTGACCTGTATCAGACAATCAATTAACCTATCGCAGTCCACTGCTGGTCATAGTTCTCCCCTTATGTGCACCATATCACCAGATCCTCCACCTTCCGCATCCAGTCTATCTCAGCGACTTTTTACAGGTCTTCAGTCCACCTAGCTAAGGAGTGTCCCACCTTCCACTCTAAGACTTGTTTGCTTTGTATATATTTGTTGTTTTGGTTTTAATATAATAATACTAAAACCAAGTGTTGTATAGTATTGATTTCTACACAGAGTTCTACAATAACAGTAGATAATTAGTGCCTGCCATATATCTCAATTATGGTGACCATGTTTATTTAGTTGTCCATAATGTTGCGTCTGTCATCACCATCAATCATACCACCCACCCGACGCGTTCCAAATCTTTCTCGATGTGTGGTCTAGCGCTTCTAAATTAGTTTTTGTAATAATATCAAATCGTGGTGGCCTACTATCGATGCGCTTAGCTACTGGATATGAGTATTATTAGTGTGATATGTTTTTTTTTCTCATGGGATAACTATTGGATTTCAATGCGAGTTTATTTTTGTTTTTCTGGCTCTATTTTTAAGTTATATTTTCTTTTTTTTTTCTGACTGAAAACCTCGATAGCACATTGTGTCGGGTTTGACTCCTGAGTTGGACTAGATATTTGACATTTTAATGTTACAGTCGTTCATTACCTTAGCCACCGTTCCTGCAGGTTTTTGAGTGCTTGCTTGTTCAATCAATCAGCAAATTGTAGTCCAATACTGGATATAGGCTTCTCCCAATGTGCGCCATAGCATCCGATCCTCCGCCTTCCGCGTTCAATCTTAACTTTCAGGTCGCCAGTCCACCACTCCCACCTTTCGTTTGGCAATTTGCAGTCACTACAAACAGCCATCGATCCTTCGGCAATTGTGGCCAGCGATTTTAGCTTGCTTATTCTGAGAGCTATGTCGGTAACTTTAGTTCTTTGTCGGATGACCTCATTAAGAATTTTATCCTTCAAAGAAACTCCAAGCATCTCGCTCCATACCCATAGTGATTTTTAATTCTTATTTGTTCGTTACTTCAGTGGATTTCCAAAAAAATCGCATGTCATTAATAGTAACTACCGTCGCTTAAATTTTACATAAATCCCCTAAACTTAAGTCCGCCGGCAACCCTGGGGTTATCCTTTCGAGGGCTTACCCGGGGTGCCCAGCAACGGACACTTGGGGAGGACACCGTGCGGTTTTAGTCGAGACACGACATAACCGTATCCGAAGGGATTTCCGCACGTTAAAAAAAAAAAAAAGGCCCAACCAAATAAGATTAGGTATCTTGGTGGGGTGGCGATGTAATACGAGTAGATCTATTTCACAACGGGTGACAAATAAATGTAAACCGATAAAGGGGGAATAATGACGTCACGGACAAATAACTTATGACGACATTGCGGATCCTAAATGTGTCATCTTAGATTCCAGTAATACATGACTACATACATTCACATCCTTACGCCTTTCTCCCTCCGGAGTAGGCAGACACAACAGCCCGCCATCTGTTTCGCCCTTACACATTTCAAGAGCTTTCTCTACTATCATTAAACCTACGCAAGCCCACCGATTACGAGGGCTTTTTATGTACCCTTTTTTCAATACATCGTCAATTTAACCTCTGTATATACCTAGTTCCAAAATTCCCTGTGCGGACTTAGTGTAATTCATTCAGTACTCATTCGTGCTACGTGCCCAAATTACTGTATCTTATTATTTCCAGTAATCACTACATATTATGAAACAAAGTCCTCCGCCGCGTCTGTCTATCTGTCTGTTCGCGATAAAATCAAAAACTGCTGCACCTATGTTCACGCAGTTTTCACCAATGGATAGAGTGGTTCTCGAGGAAGGTTTTAGTATATAATTTGTCAAGATTTTGTACACATTGGCTAAAATATAAAGATGTTGAAGACAACACCTCCAACAAGGAGGTGTTGTCGGAAAAAATAAGTGGTCTGGGAGCTTTCAACGAAAACGCTGCCTTAAACCCTTTGAGATATGACAAAATGAAATATGATGGAATTGTTTATCGTATATAAGTTGTGGTGGTGGACTAGAGTCCTATGGGTAGCGGGAACGGGATCAGAATTTCACGCAGGTGAAGCCGCGGGCATCAGCTAGTATATAGACAAATACAACCTTCTTGCACACACTTTTTTTTTAAAGAATATTAGTAACTGATTACTAATATTCTCCCTAACCCCTCCAGCTAAGCTTAATTGCTTGTGTTAGGAGTGGGTTCACGTTAGTGTAATGGCCACAGGATTAGAACCCGGGACCTCTCGATCGTAGGGTCGACTCCTTAACCACTAAGCTACCGACGCTTACGCTTACGGTTTTAGAAAGTGCTATGTCAAGGGCTATAATGTGGAATCAGAAAACAGGCTCTCCTGCCTACCCTATCAAGGAAGCAGAAGCAGGCCGGGACGGTGGGGTGCCAAGCGCCCCTCCCCCAAACCGGGGCAAGACGGGGACACCGTGGTTCCCAAACCCGAGGGGGCCATCTCGAAACCGGAGATTGCCCAGGGTCAGTCGGGGTGCGAGGGATATGCTCTATGGGGAACCTTACACCCTGGCACCTGAAGACCCGAGACAGCGTGCGGTTTTAGTCGGTTCCAGCCCGACATAACCGCCCCCGCTGGCCGGCGGGGGGGTATCCGAAGGGATTTCCGCACGAAAAAGAAAAAAAAAGGTATACAGGCATGCGTACACGATGTGCAAGTTCTTTCTAAAATAGATGTAGCTATCGTTCTGAAGGTTGATCTGGGAGCCAAGTATACTTACCGTTGGCGCTTTGCAGCCTAAATGCATTGACCTAGAACGAGTTTCCTAGAATCCCTATATAGGTTAACTGTGGTTTACAGATATAATTTGCTATTTGCAAGCGAGTTGTTGTAACGCAACTGTTGGTTGATGGCCAAGAACATTTATTGTGTCTTATTATCGCGCTGCCTACAGATGCTACACCGCTGTTTCAGTCGCAAGGTATCAGTCGGCACTAACGGGTACTTTCGTATGACTAAAATAAATTATTTAACTCATCATGTTATTATTGTTCCTGGATGCATCCGAGGGTCTCACTTCGGAGCTCGGGTTCCACTTATTTCTCCTCGTTTTAATTTGCTTTTTATAGGAACGACTGACGTTTGACCTCCTAAGCCCAGAGGAAAGCGTCTGCCAGAGCCTCTCTTTTTTTTCGTGCGGAATGCTGTTACGAACGGCACCGCCGGCTACGGGGTGGTAGCCGGAGATTGTGTGTGCGACTCTCTCATCCGGTAACCGGACGAGTATACCCACTAAACCCCACAGTGTGCCATACTCTGCGCCTGATTGGGGGGGGGCCTGAAACTATGCAGGGATACTTCTATGCCGCCCCCCCCCCTAGCGTGTGCTCACTAACACGGGCACCACACCTTTCAAACTCGATAGGGCGACGTCCAAGCACACATGGGCGTCGTCCCGTTCGCGGGTGGCTAGACCAGCCTCCTCTGTCACTCAGCAGGTGTACTGGCTTGTAGGTGAATTTAGTTTGGCCACAAGCGTCGGTAGCTTCGTGGTTAAGGAGTCGACCCTACGATCGAGAGGTCCCGGGTTCGAATTCTGGCCATTACACTACCGAGGTGAACCCACTCCTAAGCTGTAGGGGTTAGGGGGAATATTAATAATTTCGGTTACTAATATTCCTTAGCAAAAAAAAAAAAAGGTAGGGCTCTGATCTACACTAAATCTATGATCATACTCAAGCGATAGAAGATAAAAAATATAATGTACGTCATTGCGAAACGTTGATTACGTAACGCTGCTGAAACTACATCTAAACTTGTTTGTGAGGAAACATCGCTTGTGTTGAGGGGTGTTATTAATACATTTAGACCGGAAAGTCATTAACGTTCGAAGCTTTTTTGTAACCAAATATAACTTACGCTTCTAACTATTTCGTTGGTAACTTTCGGTATTAAGAATGGCTTAGGGATTTGGGTTGATTCCAAAACAAGACAGTCCATAGAATATATATTTGGACGGCCTCTGTGGCGTAGCGATATTGTGTTCGACTGCTACATCAGGTACCGCGGGTTCGATTCCCGCTCAATGCAAGTATTTGTAAGCATGAATATGTATATTTTTGTTAGTCTGAGTAGTAGTTGGCCCGGTAGATGGCAATAGGCTCTCCCCCTATTACATTGGGACCTAAACATAACTGGTGAATCGTGGGTGTGTAATACACCTCTGCCTACCCCTTCAGGGATACAGGCGTGAAGTTATGTAATATGATAACTTAGCCAAACTATCGCATTAGGTATATTATTCTGTGGGGTGTGTGTTGGGTAACCTCCTCGAGTGTCGCTCCGATTCCGATCCCGCTGCAGTCCGGGGGGAACGGAATCGGAGCGGCCGGTACACCCTGGGCGGCGGTCAATGGCTTCCCCTTCACCCCTTCATAGGGTTGGCATTGATCGTCGGCCAATACCCAACCTGGCGGGAACACATCGCTCTCCGTACTCCTCTGCTTTCAGAGGAGACAGGATGAGCGATGCTGTTAGTGGTGAGATGGCCCAGGGTCAGCCGGGGTGCGAGGGATATGCTCTATGGGTAACCTTACACCCCGGCGTCTGAAGACCCGAGACGGCGTGCGGTTTTAGTCGGTGCAAGCCCGACATAACCGCCCCCGCTGGCCGGCGGGGGTGTATCCGAAGGGATTTCCGCAAGATAAAAAAAAAAAAAAAGGTATATTATTCTGTAATGATAGTGTTAAAGTTGAAAAAAAAAAAGATTTTATTCCTAGCTTTTGTTGAACTTGTAATGTTTGCGTGTTAGTTCGTTTGTGAAGATCAAATCTTGCAAGCGGAATTCGAACCACTTCCTTTTGTACACTTTGTTTTTCCGATGACAATGCATTTTTATGGTAAGCTTGGTCTGAATCCAGTTCAAAACTAGGGAACTTTCAACGGCTCATACCTACAAGATTTTTAGTAGAAAAGCCCTATTGCTATCGAGTTGTCGTCGACGTCGTCGTTGCCAATTTTCTGTCACGGTTTTGGGTATGAAGGAGATGAGCTATCGAGTTGCTGTTTTCGGTAATAGATTCGAGCTGGGGTGAACCATTGCAAGATAAAAAAAAAATCGCAAAAAAAAAAAAAAACGCATAATCGAAAAAACCTTGTATTCGGCTGAGCTCGTCTCAGGAATTCAACTAGTTTTATTACATTTTTGAAAAGTCCCAAATTATTGGGACATGGTAGATAGGTTTCCAGGTCCCCAACCGGAAAAAGGCTGTTGTGACGAAAATGAAACACTTCGGTTTCACTCCGTGCGATGCCCACATAATATCTCCATTGCTGAACCCGGTGGGATGGTACCCGTGTTTTTTCCACACGTAGAGACTCATCATCCTCCTAGCGAGTGTTCTGGCTGCATCTGAAGCTTCCACCTCAGAGCTCAGGGAAAAATACCCGAACAGTACTTGGTAATGAAGTTATTTAGTCGTTGTGTTATTACATAATTTATACTAAGACCTTATGAAATAAATAAATGGAAATTGAGAAATGTATATTGGAATGATATAACAGTTCCTTTATAGTTAAAGTAATTTCATTACTAATAGCATCCGTTCATGTAAGTATTCACAATGTATGTACTCGTAATGTATCCGTACTTTATATTATACGTACCATATTTTATACGGACACTAGCGGCTTGCCCGGTCTTTGCATGGGAAATAATAGCGGCCAAGTGCGAGTCGTACTCGCCCATGTCGGGTTCCGTAGCAGCAAGTAAGATAATAATGTTTTCTTTTTTATTTTTATATTTGAGTTGATTGAATGAAAGGTAAATTGCGGTTTACGATTTATGACGTAAAACAAACTGAAGACCCGAGACGGCGTGCGGTTTTAGTCGGTTCAAGCCCGACATAACCGCCCCCGCTGGCCGGCGGGAGGGTATCCGAAGGGATTTCCGTACGAAAAAAAAAAGGTACTAGAACTCGTTCAAACCAATTTTCGGTAGAAGTTTACATGGTACTGTACATCATATATTTTAACCCTAAAAATCGTAAAAATATATAATATGGATGCAGCACCGCCTGCCGGATCTAATTGTGAATATTAACCATCTAGGTTCCCTTCAAAAATATAGAAGTTTCCATTTAAACTTTCAAACTCTAATTCACCCTCTTAGGGGCAAAAAAACTTTGGTAAACGTGAAACCCATATGACAAGCTCTGCTTAGTTTGTGTCTAGAAGGCGATGTGTAATATGTCCTAGAACATTTATTTATTATATATTACCAACCCGAAGTAGATTTGTTAAATTTAGTGATTCTTTGAAACTTAAAATGACAGATTTCCCTACAACTGTTGGTCCCTTATTTAACTCCCTAAGGGGTGAGCTTTTCAAAAATCCTTAGTGCCTCATCACCTGCTAAAATTTCAAGTTACTAACTTGCTGCCCCAGTGACTTAGGCACTGCGTTGATGAATCAGTCATTCAGCCATAACAAGTAATTTTATATATATAGATATAGTACGGAACCGATCTATTCAGGATGTATAATTTAAGTCCATAGAGAAAGCACTTAACGATATTGTAATTTCGACGAAGCCACTTACAAAATTAAATTTGCAACCAAATTACATAGTTGATTACGTCCAATCTAAAAAGAATATCCAAGTTATCGCAACTTCACTAAAAATTGGTCACTTATACTGTATTTCTAGCGCCAAAGAGTCCACATCATGATTTTTCAACGCCTACCTTTCAAGACTAATCTGTATTGTTATAGAGTTTTATTGGTAGGTCATTGGAGAAAGTTTAAATGATGAACAATGGATTAAATCTTATTAAACTACTATTTTAATATACCATAATATTACCGTGGGATTATTTCGTAATTACATTTCTAACGCAATTCATTACTTTGGTACCTGTAAGTATATATATATATCTCTTATGGACTTCGGCGATAGCCCAGTGGCGTACGTAACGGTCTGCCGAGACGAGGTCTCGAGTTCGATCCCCAGTCGCCCCGGGCACACACCTCTGACTCTTCGTAGTAATGTGTGTATTAAAAATGTTGATTATCGCTCGCTTAGTAATGTGCCCGGTAGATGGCAATAGGCTCGCCCCCTATTACATTGGGACCTAAACATAACTGGCGAATCGTGGGTGTGCAATACACCTCTGCCTACCCCTTCGGGGATACAGGCGTGAAGTTATGTAATGTATGTATGTAAATGTTATGGACTTCAAACCTGCTGGACAAATTTTCAGGCAATGTGCAGTCAGATTAACCCAGCGGGTGATCCTGAAAAGTTGGGTATAAGCGATCGGATATAATATATACAGTGGTAGCAATTCTGTTGTTCAAAAACTCTCTAAACTAAACTAAAAATCGCTAAAATTTAGTTTAGTGATGTCAAACGACGTTTTGTATTCTGAAAACGTATGACTAAACTATTATTAGTTTGACACAACCAAAATTAGCTTAGTTACTCAACTTAGTCCAAATTTGCTTATTTGGTATTCTGTTGTACGTCCTAAACGTCTAAAATTAGAAACGTCACACTAAAATTAGACGCCATCTAAAATACTGCCGACCAGTTATAGTGATAATTGTAATTTCGTTAAAATTTCAATTCAAAAAACATTTTTATGATGAATAACATTTCTTTTTTTTTTTTACGTGCGGAAATCCCTTCGGATACCCCCCCGCTGGCCAGCGGGGGTGGTTATGTCGTGTCTCGACTAAAACAGCACGGTGTCCTCCCCAAGTGTCCGATGCCGGGCACCCCGGGTAAGCCCTCGAAAGGATAACCCCAGGGTTGCCGGCGGACTTTGGCCGCCACCGCGGCCTCGCCTGGTGGGGTCGGGTTTTATCCCGCTTCGGTGAGTTGGCAGGCGTGTGTAGGGCACACACGACACGCCTCCGCCACGGCCTGCTTCTGTAAGGACGGCGAGTCGGCCAACTGCCGTCCTCAGGCCCCGATCATGGAGGTCGGTAGTCCCGGGCTTAGATGAGTCTGCGGCGTCCTCGCCGCAGACTGCGAAACTTGGGGGGCAGGGTTCTCTCCCGCTCCCTCTCCGCCGTCTCTTTCGCGCGCATTACCTGCTCGCAGAAAGAGGCGGCGGCGTGCCACTTGCTCCCGTCGGAGATCACGGCCCTCACCATGGTTTCCAACGAGAGAACGTCTGTTCGATACAAGTATCCGAACATGGATTTAAGTAGTTGTGTTGGTAGTTTTACTTTAAACACTCACTCTGTACGCTTGTACTGCACTGTGTAGTCGAATCAATACTATGAGATCTATAATCTCGCCAGTTTTATTTATGTTACAATCGCAAAACCAGCTAATTATATAAAGTGGCTAACAACGTCCACGCCCAAGACCGCAACGAGATCCCAGCGTTGACTCGCCCACGCAGGGCACTCCACCAACGTGTGGAGCGCCGTGTCTTCGCCAGGATCCTCGCAGTGCTGGCACTGCGGCGTTGTCTCCCGGTGGATGCGCCACAGATACTTACCGAAACACCCGTGTCCGGTAACCATCTGGCACATCCGGTAGGAGAGGTCCCCATGGTCCCTCTCCAACCACTCCTTCATGATCGGTCTCACCGCCGCAATGGTGGATTCCCCCCACCTTGGGTGCTCAAGTCGCACCCTCCATGTCTCATGATGAATAACATAACATAACTTCACGCCTGTATCCCCGAAGGGGTAGGCAGAGGGGTATTACACACCCACGATTCGCCAGTTATGTTAAGGTCCCAATGTAATAGGGGGCGAGCCTATTGCCATCTACCGGGCACATTATTCAGCGAGTGATAATTAACATTTATTAATGCACACATAACTACGAAAAGTCAGAGGTGTGTGCCCGGGGCGACTGGGGATCGAACTCGAGACCTCGTCTCAGCAGTCCGTTACGTACGCCACTGGGCTATCGCCGCAATGATGAATAACGATTTCGTGATTTTGGTTTTGGCCAGTCAAAGTCAAAGTCAAAAATCATTTATTCTGTATAGACCATTAATACGGCCCTTACAAAGCCTTCAAAAATTGGAAATGTTTCTTCTAACATACAAAAGATTTTCAAAAATATATTGAGACACTACAGAGACTCTTGGGCCCAACTTATAAATTGCCCGCAATACAAAGATTGTATTTAAATCTGCGGCATTACCCCAAAGGAGAATGCCGTAGCTCATAATACTATGGAAATAACTGAAATAAACTATTCTAGCGGTATCTATGTCTGTTAAAGTCCTAATCTTTTTCACAGACAAATGCGGGCAGAATTAATTGAAAGAATTTTTAATTAAAAACATATAATTCGTTTCAAATAAAGTTATTTTTTATACATATAATCACCAAAAATCACAATCAACAATCACAATCACATCAACACTATGTTACGAATAGTTTCTTGTAAGGTGCTTTTGCTTTCATGCAGGGCATTCACTAAGTTTTCATAGGCAGGAGGTCGTGAAGGCCTAGGCAATATGCGGCGTCTCGGCACAATCCGGTGGCGAATGGGGCCAGCTTCTGCCGAGACATCAGATTGAGGCAGTTGTGGCTGCCGTACCTCCTGAGGAGATTGTACAGAGGGCAGCAATAGAGATACAGGTGGCGAGCTGCTCAATGTAATTCCCTAAAATAAATATTAAATTGTTCATGTATTTCAAATCAAGCAATTATTTCCTTGCCAAATTTTTAACTGATCCGATATGTCAATTGTGTCATGTCACGTCAAATTGACTTGCATATATTCCAGCCAGAGATAGTTTAGTTGCGTAGATAACAAAGAGGTTTACACCGGGTTGCCAGGCTAGTGAACTGAATAAAACCGTTTGTACTTAGCTATGACTAAGAAAAATAACGGTTTGTTTACTGTTTGATCTATAATTTGCATTAATAATAATTTTTCGGCATTCTAAAAACCTAAGAATATAGTTTTTAAAGAATTTAATAATTCACTCTTTATCATTCATTCTTATTTTTTTAATAACGGTAACACTTTCATATTGAAATTTTGGTGATGTCAGATTCAAATTTGGTGCTGTCATATTGAACACCAAATTTAGTTCGACGTAACAACAGAATAGCATTCCCTCTAAATTTCTCTAAAATAAGAAAATTTTAGAGAAAAATTAGTTTAGTGATGTCAGCAACAGAATTGCTACCAGTATACATAGTAATATATATAATATTACTAAAATTGGAACGCTACAGAGAAGATTAGCATGGCCCCTGCGCAAGGATGACACGCAAAATCGTGAAGCGTTCCACATTTTTTATGTAAAATATGTATGTATTTACAAAAACCCGGCCAAGTGCGAGTCGGACTCGCCCATGAAGGGTTCCGTAGCAGCAAGTAACCTAATAATGTTTCTTTTTTAATTTTTATATTTGAGTTGATTGAATGAAAGGTAAATTGCGATTCACGATTTATGACGTATTAAAAAAAAACTACTTACTAGATGTCGTTCAAACCAGTTTTTGGTGGAAGTTTACATGGTAATTTACATCATATATTTTTTTAGTTTTATCATTCTCTTATTTTAGAAGTTACAGGGGTAGGTAATGTATTCCCCCCCCCATCCCGGATTCATTTTACCACTTTCGAAGTGTCTCTCGCGCAAACTATTCAGTTTAGAAAAAAATGATAGTAGAAACCTCAATATCATTTTTGAAGACCTATCCATGATGATTAAAAAAAATTGAGTTTCAGTTCTAAGTATGGGGAACCCCCAAAATTTATTGTCTTTTCTATTTTGTAAATCGGAATGCGGTTCACAGAATACATCTACTTACCAAGTTTCAACAGCATAGTTCTTATAGTTTCGGAACAAAGTGGCTGTGACATACGGATGGACAGGCAGACAGACATGACGAATCTATAAGGTTTCCGTTTTTTTGCCATTTGGCTACGGAACCCAAAAAAATATTTATAAGTATTTTTATCCGCATTCTGGAACCCATAATAAAAGCTAGTTAAACTATGTTTACTTTGGGTCTAGAAAGCGCTTTGTCGTAGAAATATTATATTATATTATATTATATTATAATATAAACATCGGACCCACAAAAAATAATTGCTTTTTGCCATTTCGCATCAGACTTTTCGTGCAAGTTAATACATTTGTATTTTCTTCGATTCTTCTTCGATTTTTGACATTCCCATTTAGAAGTTTTGCAAGGGTTGTGGGCGAAGTCGAGCCGATTCACTAGTACGACGACCCCTGTGGCGTAGCGGTAGTGCGTAGAGCTGCGAAACCAGAGGTCGCGGCTTCGATTCCTGCTCAGTGCAAATATGTATATTTGCATTGGTCTGGGTGTTTCTATGTATAATATGTGTTTATTTACAAAAAAAACTATATAAGTATGTTTATCCGCATTCTAGAACCCTTATGACAAGCTGTGAAAAAAAAAACTTTCACCACTTCAGTCTTCATTTGAGCCGTCCACTTTTCGCACCATATTTTTTTTTTTTTTTTTTTTTTTTTTTAAATAAAGAATATTAGTAACCGAAATTACTAATATTCCCCCTTAACCCCTCCAGCTAAGCTAAATTGCTTGTGTTAGGAGTGGGTTCACGTCGGTAGTATAATGGCCAGGATTCGAACCCGGGACCTCTCGATCGTAAGGTCGACTCCTTAACCACTAAGCTACCGACGCTTAAAAATATCGATCCAATCTTCTTGTTGGATCTACTACAATAGTATAAAAAATAATATTACGGCCATTTTTTATACAGTTTTTCAACTAGAGAAATACTCTTTGGTAAATGTTTTTGTATTTCTTACTATATAATCTCAGCACTTTCACTTTCCTATCACTACTCACTACTCGTGTTTAATTGGCGTATTAAAACATTAAGAACCTTATTTCTGCTGCTGATTTTAAAAGTAACAGTTCTTATATCAACTTTATAATGTTATAATAACCACTTGGCTCACAGTTTCAACATTATTAGGTTTCAAATTTTGCATTAGTTTGATACATTCCACTCAGCATCATCATCGTCATCAGCATCAATCCGGGTTTGCATCTTCAAGACTCGGGTTCGCTATCCTACTCATTCTTCCCATAATCCCTTCAAACCCCAGTGGAAAACATGCGTTAGAACCTCGTCGTCAATCAGCAGGTGTAACAGCTTACCGGTGATGTAGACTTGATTCCCTGATGCCTAGGTGGGACCCCGTACACCCATACACTCACGCCTGTATATATCTATGTATAACATCCCGAAAGAATGGGTGAGGAGGCGTACGTCCTCATTTCGCAAGTATTTTAGCTCCCACGTAATAGGGGGCGAGTCGGTTGCCATCAATCGGGCATTTTGAAAATAGACTGGTGGTAGAAATTTGATGACACAAATTTGTCACAAAATTCGGCCGGGTAGGTACCACCGTGCACGATTGCGAAAAACCCTCCATAGTAATCCAATTTCGGTTTGATTGCGTTCAGGGGTCAGCAAGTGCATAGCCGGGCAGGGGGATTGTAGTCGCAGCACTAGTGGGACCGGTGGGTGTCACGCGGTGCTGCGACGACAATCCTCTTCTGATGCGGCCGTCAAGCTGAGTGCCACCATTGTTAACATGGTACTTGTATGTAATGGTGACCCTCTTTCCTGAGACTCTACCTTCAGCTTACCATCAGGCGAGGTGAAGTCAAATTGACGTGTCCTAAATATATAAAAAAAAAGGCATCATGAAAAGTGGAAGTATATTAACAGCGAAATGTATTTAAGATTACAACATACATACATACATCTGGTATGCTATCGGTGTATGCTGTGCAGCAGTCAGCACTGCTCACTGACTGTAAAGACTCCGCAGTCGATCAACAGTTAAAATACAATCTTAACAACTGCACCATGACCGCATCAACATAAAGTAAGTATAAAATGCTTACAATATCCTGGTTTAAAAACTACTACAGTAAAAGAACTTCTGAGGACATTGTATCCAACCTTAAAAATAAATTGCCTAGAAATAAAAACTAAAATATCAGCACGTAATATTAAAATAAACATAAACAAGTGGAATTTAAAAAAATAAGCTTTTAATAAGAAGAACTAATAATTTAAAATCAAACGAGCCGAAACACGATGGGATTGCATCGTTTCATTACAGAGTTCCTATGACCACCTTTCAACTCCTTCATCAGACCCTGGTTACCATTGAAAGACAAACTACTCGTCAAGACGATTCAAACAAGCCCAAACTCAATGAGGTTGTGTCGTTTCATTGCGAAGTTCTTTTGGCCACCTTCCAGCTCCATCATCAGATCAGCAACATGTCATCATAATATTATGACGAACAATTTCAGCTCAATCTGTATCCGGTATATCAAATTTAATTTGCATGATTTGGTGACAAATATCAGGACAGTTGAAGCTAAATAAAAGCTTATAAAAAAATTAGAACCTGCTGCAGAAAATTAGAACTGGACTACTGGAGCATTCCGTATAATAAACGGCATCGTGTTGGTGGGGGCGTGTGGCTGTATCACATCTTAAACACCACGCGCGTCCTGCTTAGTGCCGACCTTCATAATACATAATATAGAAACTTTTAATATTCACAAATGGTAGATTATGCAGTATTGTAAGTAATAGTAATATTTTAAAATGAGAACAATATATCCTACACAAACCTAATTTAAGTTTACAGGGTAAATTTTATAAAAACCTAAACCGCAATTTTGCAGCTAACATTCTCCAATACTCAGACGAATTACCATAATATTATAAACCATTGATCTTATGTTAAAATGAGAGAGATTATAATATGTAATCTCATTACAATCGCCATGTAAGAAGTACTGAAT
Source organism: Cybosia mesomella (assembly GCA_946251805.1). Classification (NCBI taxonomy): domain Eukaryota; kingdom Metazoa; phylum Arthropoda; class Insecta; order Lepidoptera; family Erebidae; genus Cybosia; species Cybosia mesomella. The sequence goes on from OX276400.1 coordinate 4,087,826, forward strand.
ACAAATTTAGTTTTAAAAGACCGCAAGATTCACATGTATTCAGTTCTCGTTCCAGTAGTACTTTATTTATTTCCGTTCCATCACTTCGCTACAGCGCGCGCTCGATACGAAGTTGTTGACAGCTTGTCTCGTTTTAATTAAATATGTCCATCCAATTATACTGAACAAAATTAGAAGACCGTCCCGAACGTGCCAAGAGGTATAAGTACACATTTGTATGTAACAAACACTAGTTCTGATAAAGTTGCGACAGATCTCAGCGCCAGTGGGTTGTGGAGGTCAAATGGCAGTCGCTTTACAGTATATATCGAATATCAGCTGTTTCGTAGTTAGACTGAAAGCTGACACCAACTGAGTTGGCTCGGAGGATGAGTTGGGACTACTCTACGAGGTATTCATTGTTGGTACTTTGCAAATAACTTCTTCTATGAAGATAGATTTACATAGCTCTACCAACATCCTTGAGTGATCCCAAGTCAACCTCACCTGCAATTCGCTGCACCTGCTTAACAAAGGATAAGACTCTGGCGCAGGCTTTCCTTCAGGGTTGGGAGGTCACTACCGGAAAGACCGACATACCAATGAAGAACAATAAGGGGACCATGGGTTCCAAAGTGCCAACTTTGGACGCATCTGGGATTGTTCGAACTCTGACACATGTTCCCCAAATGAATCCCTGCGGTATATGGTTCATTCAATACGGCATAAGGTTTTGAAATTGAGAAAAAGCAAGAAAGATGCAGCCTTACAAAAGGCAGTACTTCTACTTAAAGTCGATTCCCGTTGTAGCTGGCAATAGCGCGACTCTTCCAACTGATAAAAACATAAAATATCTAGTTGAGCACTTGGCAGTTGTGATTTGTTGACAACTGTGTATCTTTACCCTTTATAAGTGTAAGTTTTATCTATGTAGGTGACATTGTGGTCATATAACTTGACATTGAACGAACAATTTTATTGTGGATAAGCTGATAGTAACATGAGAAATGTCTAATTGGATTTAATCTTTAAATGACTTCGTACACAAATGTACCTTTCCTTCCTTCCTAATCCTTTGAGTTAAATATGATAGAGGATTTAGGGATTCAGCGTGACTCAATACAAAAATCCGGTCTGAAAACATGATCTATCGATCTGTTCTCTGTAAGTTATTGCATTTTTCGGTAATATTGATGGAACACAGAATTGTCTAGGACTTATATCATGAACGAGCAGCAAGCAAGCAGTCAGTAATCAATTGCCAAGTGGTGCAATCAGTCGATAATTTGCTGCGTTTTGCAACTGCCTCCAAACCTGCACGTAGACTATGATATTAGAATTTGCAGTCCAAAAGCAGATTGTACGAACTACATTTACATAAAGCTAACTGAACATATCTTTTCATCACTATCTTAATCTTAGAATTCACTGAAACATTCTCAACTACTTATAAAGTTTGCCGAATCTTATTAGGGCTTAGGGCCTGCGAAGTGAAACATCATCTGCCTCTTATACTGAAAATAGCTAAATAACAGCTATTCGTGTCTGTTCTCAGTGTAAGAGGGATTAGACTAGTCATTTCGCATTATAATGTTACACAGAACTCTTGGAGTGAGACCGTGACATGTCAAAAAGGATCTTTTGCTGTCACTGTTGTTCGCAGGCTTAGTAAAAGAAGGTTTATTGGGATAGCTTATAAATAGAGCTGTTGCTTTTAAGTGAACTATCTCTATCTAAATATTAGAAGCAACACAATTACAATCGCATTAATTTCCGAGCGTCCATGATGACAGGCGATCGCGGTGAACGGCCCGCGATTGTTGCGCCCCATCCACCGCGAGTTCTCTACCATGCCGGTCTAGACTAACCGTCTCACTCCAATTACAATAATGGCCGGGTGCATCGCGAAATTCCATAACACTTTCACTCGAGTAAGTGGCTTTGCTTTCATGTGCCTAATGTCTAGAGAGGTCTCTTGCTTCGTTTTGTTCAGATTGTGATTAATGTTTGCATCTTTGGTTAACGTCATGTTACGTCTGCTGATGAAATTGTACTGGTTTTATCTCACGCATCAACCGTTATGACATAGTTCTACCGTAACACCATATTGTTTTGTTATGGGTTGGTGTTCTCATATCTTAATTCTATGTGCGCTATTCCATTTTCTTTTGCGAGTGAAGTGGTGCTTTTGTAAGCTGTCTACATTGTCGATGGACGTTTTTTTAACGTTAAACAAACTTCAGATGTTCAATTGTAACTTCTTACAGCAATTAATATCAAATATCAACAAGCGGCGATAGCCCAGTATCGTACGTAACGGCCTGCCGAGACGAGGTTCCGAGTTTGGGGCCCATGCAGTCGCCCCGGGCACACCTCTGACTTTTCATAGTTATATGTGTATTAAAAATGTTAATTATCGCTCGCTTAGTAATGTGCCCGGTAGACAGCAATATGCTCGCCTTCTACTACTACACTACATTGGGGACCTAAACATAACTGCCGAATTGTGGGTGTGCAATACACCTCTGTCTACCCTTTCGTGAATACAGGCGTGAAGTTATGGTATAGTATATGTTATGTAAATATCAACTGACGAAAAATCACAAATAAGGGTAGCAGTAAACCACGAAGACGACGGAAACACTGATATTTTCCGGTTACACATTTCTTTTCCGAGATAAAAGAAGTGTGTTATAAACAAATCTTACAAGTTGAATTTAAACAGCTTGTAATATCGATTCATATGGTTTTACATAACATAACTTCACGCCTGTATCCCCGAAGGGGTAGACAGAGGTGTATTGCACACCCACAATTCGCCAGTTATGTTAGGGTCCCAATGTAATAGGGGGCGAGCCTATTGCCATCTACCGGGCACATTACTAAGCGAGCAATAATCAACATTTTTAATACACACATAACTACGAAAAGTCAGAGGTGTGTGCCCGGGGCGACTGGGGATCGAACTCGAGACCTCGTCTCGGCAGTCCGTTACGTACACCACTGGGCTATCGCCGCTGGTTTTAAGTGCGTCATATCCGGACGATGTAATAATTTGACACCATCAAACGGATCTGATGAACGAGTCATTTTGTGGATGACTTTTTATTGGTTATTTTGTTAGTAAACCCTTCGAAATGAGAATTTTTTGATTTGTATTAACGAGTCCCATACATTTTTATTTATGCTATAAGCTACGGGCTACCTATATTATTTCAGCTATTTGTATTTACATTGTTCACTACGTAACTTGGTTCTTAATTCTTATTTAAAATCTCCTCGAAATCGCTAGCAGTTAACCCTACGTACGTCTCCTAAAACAAATATGTTATTTTTAACATCTATCTTTCTGTGACGCTTGTCACAGATCCATATCTTTCATTCGCTCCCATTCGTTTTCACCGTTAAAGCTTGTTTTTAAAATAGAGATTTATTCCGCGATTGTTTGTTGAAACTGGTGTTTGAAGTCGAAACTCATTAATTTATGTCTTTAGTGATTATTTACAAAATCCTAGAGATTAATTAATAATAGTGTGTGTTGTTTTAAAGCTAGGAATGACTTTCGTATATGAGATTTTGTGTAACTATATTTTTCAGCCTTGGACAGTCTCATTGTAGAACCAAAAGTACTCCATGTTTAAATGGTTTCTGCAACTCCACTTCCGTACTTCCATGTTTTTTGGTTACCCGAATAACTAAATATGGTATATTCGGTTCGGAACCTCTTTTCTTTGCCGTACCATGAAGAGTTATAATTGGTTCCATTTCAGTGTTGCCGCCCTTCTAAAGTCCCGGGTCCATGGCGTGGCGTGAAAAAATATCTATCGAGTTTGTCAAACTGGAGTTTCAAAGCCTCCAGTTTAGTATTATTGCATCTATAATAGTGAACTTCATATTTTAGACTTCACTTATAGCTCAAATAAGGTACTTCAAGATGGGTTGAAGCCATATTCCAGTATGGTGAATACAAAAAATTATGCATGCGTCAGTTCCATTGAGAATAGTTAAGTTAATTTCGCTATCACTGTAAATATGAATTTATGCGAGTAATTGCGTACATTAGTTCGTTACACACTAACTCAAGCGGCGGAAACTTAATGAATAAGGCATTGACCACACTATCGAGAGTTTACGAGTTCAAAACTCACCGAGTGGACTTACTACCTTAACCTACTTTGTTTAAGTCTATAACTTGGGGTTTCCACACGTATAAAAAGGCCGAGGTGGTGAGAAGAAACGTGCCACCGAACGATTATAACCACTGCTTAATTGCCCCCAACTTACCACCTACACACATAACCGAATACTTTATTTAAACCAATTTTTTTTAACGTTTTACGACAGTTAAACACTCTTTCTCCTAAATGAAATCCCGTATCTTGCTATAGTAAATCCTAGAACTATTTCTTATGTTACATTTATAGGCATACTTTATTTACCCTGTAAAGTCAACGACAACAGTTGATATACACTACAATATGTATAAACCTTTTTTCCATTGGAATACATGTACCAACAATTGACATATAGTTAGTTTTATATTTCCCAGAAGACAAAGTTAATATAAATCATGTTTTGTTTAATTTTGCAATGAAAGGTTGAAGAGCTAAATTGATTAACAAATTAGAATTTGTTAAGCTAATTTTGTCGGATGTTCTATGACAACTACATGTGAATATTTTGGTATATGGGGCCCACCAATATCTCCGAGGCCCAAGCCATTGTCACCTCCTTATTGATGAACGAGACTGCCTTTCCTCTCGGGGTTAGTAAGTCAGACGGTAGTCGCTCCCAAGAACCAAAATAAACCGATTTTATGAAGGGATGAGTGGGAGAACGGACCCCTGGCTTCAAGGTGCAAGTTTTGGATGCAACCGGGATTGGCGCCTTGGTGCCGATTGGAAACTAGCAGGACTACTACTACTCTTACAAAAACTACTACTGTTGAACTTAATTCTGATCGATCGGTATTGGAATTAGAAATATCGTACTATTGAACACTCTTGAATTCGACGCTAGCGCTATATTGTTTTAAAATTGCGTGACTATTCGGTTACGTTTAGGTGGTCCTTATCAATGGTCTCACAATTTTTACAATATGGCGCTAGCGTCGAATTCAAGAGTCTTCAAAAGTACGAAATTTCTAATTCCAATACCGATCAATCGGAATTAAGGGCCCTTGTTTGTACTCGGCGTAGTATATTAATTACTCTGTGGTGTTCGGCATCCCCGGGTGCAAACTTACCTGCCAACATACGATCACAAAAAAAAATCCATATCGGTAGAACCGTTCTCGAGTGTTGAGCTTAGCAATCCATTTAACGATTAATTTTTATTTATATAGATTAGATTAGATTTCGTCTTCACTTCAATCTATGTTTTCGAACAGATTCATCTGTGTAACATAATAATATATTGATTTCACTCTTTTACCTTGTTTGAACGTTCACGTAATTTCCTTGTATTGAAATAGGAGTAACGAAATATCACCAAACTTGATCTTCCCAAATAACCAACTTTGGTAGAAGTTTATTTCTTTGGTAAATTTTAATTCAAAAGAATATACGTTAATACAGGTTTCCATAAAAGTAAAACCCGATATCTGTAGGAGTAGTTAACTTGGATTACTTCTCTGTTGCCAAATGTTAGTCAGTTTATCAGATATTTCACTGCCGAAGTGAATTTTTTTTTTTTGTCGTCTTTCCCTATGTCAAAATGCTTGATGTATGATTAGTAAAAAAACGAGCTGTAGTTGTAGTTTTAATATCCCGATTCTTTACTCACAAACTTTACATATTGTCTTGCGAATCTTGAGAAACTTTTTTTTTTCCGTGCGGAAATCCCTTCGGATATGTCGGGCTTGAACCGACTAAAACCGCACGCCGTCTCGGGTCTACAGACGCCGGGGTGTATGTTTGCCCATAGAGCATATCCCTCGCACCCCGACTGACCCTGGGCCATCTCCGGTTTCGAGATGGCCCCCTCGGGTTTGGGAACCACGGTGTCCCCGTCTTGCCCCGGAATCTTGTGAAACCTTAGCGTTGTTTCGCCTTGGAGCCCAAAGGCCAAAGTCCGCCGGTAACCTTGGGGTTATCCTTTCGAGGGCTTACCCGGGGTGCCCGGCAATGTTCACTCGGGGGGGACACCGTGTGGTTTTAGTCGGTCCGATTCCGACACGCCCACCCCATCGTCGACACTGATGAGGTGCAGCCTGTGGGGGCACGTAAAAAAAAAACGTTCTCTTATTTATTTGGCTTATACGGCTTTTATGGAAGTATCTGCCATCTGGCGTCCTAACCCTGAAAGCAAAGTCTGCGCCAGAGCCTCGTCCATCAATCAGCAGCTGTACCGTACCGGCTTGCAGGTAAGGTTGGCTTGGCCCCAAAGATCTTGATGGAACCCTAGACACTACTAACTGTAAATTCTCCATACCAATAATCTTAACATTCATAAGTGTTACTTTGTGACCTACTACATGATTAAAAATATTTGATTTACCTACTTTGATTTTTTTTGAGCCGAAATCTTAGTAATACTGTTCGTCTTCTTAGTCTAAGTCTTCGGTTCTTAGTAATAGCGTCGGTAGCTTAGTGGTTAAGGAGTCGACCCTACGATCAAGAGGTCCTGGGTTCGAATCCTGGCCATTACACCACCGACGTGAACCCACTCCTAACACAAGCGATTTAGCTTAGCTGGCGGGGTTAGGGTTAGTAATTTCGGTTACCAATATTCTTTAAAAAAAAAAAAAGATCCTAACTCTTCGAGTATGTACGGTACTCTAAAAAAAATACATGTTCTGAAATATGTAAAGTAGTACACCGTCTTAACTAGCAATTAGTGCTTCATAATACAGGATCACGTAATCATACTTCGCGGCAAATGTTAGTGTTTTCACTTACGTAACAAGTTCATTGACTCTAACCGTTAGTCAACTTTGTTTAAATAGTTTTTATCACTTCACCTTGACAGCTGGTTGATAAAATTGATGGGGATTCAATGATATAAGTTTGATAGCTATCTTACACCCACTTATTTGAGGTAGGTGGATAAACGACATGTTGTGTAGTTGAGTCATCTGCTGCATGATCGTAGGTTGAAACTGTCGAAGTCTCAGACTAGCCTTGTTAAGGAACCTAATTACAAAACGTGAACTTATAAAAATGTTTTAAACATACAAGATACAATACATATTGACTAATATGGTGTATGGGGCCCACCAAAATCTTCAGACCCCAAGCCAAACTCACCTGCAAATCAGTACCTACATCTGCTAATTGATAGACAAGACTGTTGCGTAAGCCTATCTCTCCAGGTTGGAGGGTCAGTCCGCAGTCGCCTCCCGGTTCCAGCTTGATTGAAGAAGATGAACTAGTTTTAAAAAACCGAACGATTTTTCTGATCCGATTAGCGAATCCGATGCTACAGTTTCTTCTAAATCTGGGCCCTCAGTGTGAACACACAGTCAACAATACTATGTGCACATGCCAATGGCATTCGAATCCTTTTATTCTTTGTCATGATGTCAGTTTGTATTCTAAAATTTTGTGATTTATTCTTTAGATGTGACTCATCTAACCGCAACTAAACATTTTACAACTAAAGCATAATTTGCTATTCTTTAGGCTAACAGTATACATGAATAGGATCCCGTTTAACCACTACCTCAATGGCTCAACTGATGTTAAGTATTAAGTCGATTAACTATGGAGCAAGATTGCCTACATTCCGACAACATTCCATACACCCACGACCCACGATTTGAGAACATCTAGTATTCATACATCGGAAAACACAAGCCTTAGCCCCGTGTGCACAGCAATCTCACGGCAGTCGTTTTGAAACCACCACTGAAACCAATGAAATGAGTCGTTTTGATTACGGAACAGATTTTTCTGCAATTAATCTGTCGAAGAGACTCGAGAGACACGTCCTTCTTCATACTGAGGCTTTAGGGCAGGAGTTTCTCTTCCTTTAGTTGAACGCATGATGAAAGCGACTAAAAATGTATTCAAGGAGTAGAAATGTAACAATTATTCAATTAGCCTGTTGCGGTCCACTGCTGAACATAGGTAACGAAATAGAAATAAGTATAACGCTTTCTCCAAAATAGATACGACTAACCTCACTAATCTGTATCAATGGGAAAACTAAGAAAACTTCTCCTCAGCTTTTCTAAGCGCTTCGTTCGTGAGAGAGTCATCGAAAAGCTTTCAATGCTCGCCAACTAGTTCGAGAGCTCGTTGATTTACTGAGCCCGGCTAATGTAGTTTGAATAGTGTTAAACATTTTAGTTTTGTGTAGGGGCGATTGAAAGGATAAATATTATTTCAGACCAGACTTAAGATAAAGCAGATGCTCATATACCTAATAGGCGAGAATAAAGAGTGTTACCTATAAAACATAAAAGTCCCAATTAAAAGAAAACTGCAAACATAGATCCGCATAGAATGCACTATAATTTTAAATTATCTGATTTCTATGTGTTCATATCTAAACAAAACTCAATTCTACCTTGAACTTGTGTACGTACTAATTGGAATTCGCACTGTAATCAAATAGCATACCCTAATGATTTTAACTTCAACTGATTGAAGTCTACATCAGCGTCTAAGCGTTCATAATCTCAATCAAGAATCAGAACATTTTGGGATAATAGTGCACTGTATGAAGACGGACGTGCGGTTTTAGTTGTGTGAGTGCGATTGCCATGTCTGGCCATTAGCTCAAGGGACTGTTGTCCACACGCCGAAACAGAGGGTTATAATTGGTAATCCTTACCCAAAATCCTCGTCGGGTCTAACCATCAGCATCAATGCCATATGCGAAGCCAATTTAAAGTTTGCAGAATAATTGAAATGGGATATAATATTCATATCATCAAAAAAATAGATTTGTACCTTTATACGATACCGAAGCCTGAGGTCTTCTAACACTGGGGTAGCACCGACCCTGCGCATGCACACGTCGATCAACAGGTGTTCGGCAGGAGAATGAACATATTTTGATGATCAATTATTATTTAGGTGTATTTTTTATAGATTTGGGTAGAGTATCATGATCTGATTTAATCCCTTCAAATATTCTAAGAATTAAATTGGCTTCCTGTAAAATTAATATACTCGTAACTAACAAAACATTGGTTAATTAATATTCGATAACGCCTGATGCTGACAATTAATCCCATCGATTGTTATGTACTGTAAAATTCTCTCTGGATTAATATGATAAACAGTGACATTAGATCATAGATTAGAAGTAGATCTTGAACAATTTTATTTTTAACGAGCAACGGTATATTTATAAGCTCTTACTGCTGGGGTATTCAGGGTCACTTGTCATAGGCTTATTTATTGCCACCATGAGATTTACTTTTTACTTTCCTGCGATCGCCTAACGAATCAGAATATTTTTGCTAGTAACTTATCCTTAGTGTTCTGAAAAGATTGATAATACAAAATGAGGAGAGGATGGATAGGCAAATCGAAAACGGTTGACCTTGCCGTAAAGACATTTTATCGATTTTATTGAAAGGATAGGTCAAGAGTACCCTTTATTTTTTCTCGTGCGGAAATCCCCTCGGATACCCCCCCCCCCGCCAGCCAGCGGGGGCGGTTATGTCGGGCTTGAACCGACTAAAACCGCACGCCACGCAAAGGCGTATGCCAGGATTGTAGCATACTGAACTGACTCCGAACGCTTCGTGTATATAGAACAAATCATAATTATTTTGATAACGAATACAACATATTCCAGAAACACCATTTTTGATAGAATCTCGCCTTAAACTTTTTAAGCAATATAGGGCAATTTATTTGTATTTAACTAAACAGTTACTAAACAATACCATTGCCACATTGGCATTTGCTGATTCTATATTATTACTTCGAAGAAAAACATGGCAGCTTGGTATAAATATCGCAAGTTTATATTTCTGAATGCAAAACTTGATGTGTAACCTTGGCTGGATCGAAAGAAAACAGATAACGGTTGTTTACGAGCTGTTTCCATCACATATCAAAATTTCGTTCAACATTTGCATTTCATTATCTCATTACATTAACATAGTGTACATACGAAAATAATTAGCTCACGGCGGCATCGCCTATCAGCCGTGACCGAATTATTGGCGTTTGTAAAAAAAATTCTCCAAACATTTTCATTCACAAGTTTATTTTAAGATAACGCTAAAGTATAGGCTGGTTCGACTGTTGGCACACTTCCAGACAAAAGAGCGTTAAATTCAAAGTTCGCTATAATAAAATTTAAACTTGGATCTCCCATGAGGGCCCTTCTAAATATGCTACGTATACTGTCCCATTTAGCCTCGATCTAGGACAGTCTTTGTTTATTTGATTTGAGGGCAACGGCTTAAGAGTTTAGTTTTTGCTAATATCGTTATAAACGAGCAATTCTTACATACATATAGTCACACCCAGACGGTTTAGGCAGATGTTAATTAACACCCATATTTCGTCAATCTCTGTATTCGGTCCGACGTAATAATGGATCGTTTACTTCTGGTCCCGGGTTTAGTATATAAATTTATACATTACTATCTGGGAAACTGCTCAAACGTTTTAGGTGGTAAAATTTACTTGACAAGGTTTTGCTTTTTATGATATCCAGACTAAAAAAAACAACGCGGTTTTACACAATTAAAAACGCTCTTGCAATATATAACACCATCTCTTAAATTTATGAAGTACTTACCTTATTGGTATTGATGTTAGCATACTGGTACCTTAAAACTACGAGATGGTGTTGAAAATACAATAAAATCGAACTTAGCTCGGTTGTCCAAGTACTGAGATACCTACAGACGCAAAACGTATATCTATGTAGGCATATGGTGGTATCCAATACATCCTATTTCTAACTGCTGCCGACCGCGACACTAATTCCGCAAATTGCAACCATTCTAGGAACTCACGTTATGATATACTAAACTAAAAGTGCAACAAAATGAATTCCCGGGACTATTACAAAGTGTCGTACATCAACACGGGCGCCGAACTGTCCAGGATCTCCTTGGACAGCGACGTCCTGGACAATGATACTGGGTTCAACGCAAACCAGTTCAAGTTATACGATGATTTCACCACGGATTTGAGGATGGCCTTCAACCCTCTGAGGACGAACTTTCATAACCTTACCAGGACCGATTTGATGAGAAGGCGGGGAGATCCGAATGATTCCGGTGTCGATCTGGAGAATGGGAATCCTCTTGATGATGCTATGACGTCCAATAATAGCGATTTGGTAAGTTCTTTGTAGGAGGTACCATTTCTTGTAAATTATCTTCATGAAGGTAATTATTGTTATAATTATATTAAGGTTATGTAAGCAAGAAATGTATGGGGCCCCAACAAGATCTTTGCGGCCCAAGCCAACCTCACCGGCAAGCCAGTATACCTGCTGATTGACGGACGAGGTTCTGGTGCTGGCTTTTCTCCCAGGGTTGAGGGATCAGACGGCAGTCGCTCATGTAACACCTAAAATAAATCAAATAATGGAAAGAAGGAATAGGAGACTAGGCTTCGTTGAACCCTGAACGCGTATACACCCGTACATATGTTAACTACACCTGTAGGTACACGTATTCAACCACACCTGTACGCGTATTCGCCATACCTAGATTATGCGTACATTGGAACGCTTAATCCGTACCAGGCTCTAGCCTTCATAAAAATAGAAGAACCTGTCAAAATAAAAAAGTTAGGAAGTAATTTTGCTTTTCTAACAAAATTGAATATTGTGTTTTTAATTAATTTGTTAGTAAAGAAATTTCGTAATAAAAATTTGTTTGGCAATTATTGTGTTTATAAGGTTTCCTGAAGTTTTGCTGTTTATTGTTCTAAAGTTTTGAATTGCTTGCCGATGCGTCATACTTAGTACGTGTCAAAAAAAATTCTATACATACATAAAATTATGCGCCTTTTCCTATTGGGGTAGGTAGAAACAAAATCTTAATTCCAAAAAAGTAACTAGGACGGTTACCAGCTTCGCAATCAACCCAAACTTAAGCGTAGCGAGATTTGCCTATTCAACAATAGGTCAACGTGACCGGTCGACTTTTTCCATTGATTTGTTTTTTCGGTGATTATTCCTCGATGGTAAGACCGATCTGGACATTCGACCCCTTACGACACTCAGTAATGTCTACTTGATCACCGTGGCAAATTTGGTCGAGATCGGTCAAACGGTCTCGGAGGAGTATCATTTGTTTGAAATGCAGCTTTGAAACCAAAGACTCTTGACGCTTAAACAGGTCTCCTATACTATACCTACTAATTATAAATCTGAAGAGTTTGTTCGAACGCGATAGTCTTTGGTAGTTCCAAACATAAGCGAATTCCAGTGGAATATGAAAAAAGCTCAATTCTTGAGGAAGGTTATAAGGCTTTTTATCATAATGCTTCGACTCTTAGGCGGCACCTAAGAGCGGCACATTAAACAAATTAGGAAGACGCACCGCGTCTTTCTGACAATGTGGTGTGACGGGAATTTCTTTAGAATTAAACGGCTGGTGACGCGCTTCAATTTATCAATGAAACAGCGCATCATATTTGCAAAATGATTTTCCATTATAGCAGCATACTGTATGTACCTTTGACGCCTTTTAATAAAACAGTCACCAGTCTAATACAATAATGCATCTTCGCGACACTTCGTTGGCGCCCCCTATTATTCAAACGCCGCCGGACGCTCGTGCGACATTGTTTGCCTCCGTCCGTGTCACTCACTCCCTATACGATTAATTATGAAACAGCTAGCCGTACACGCGACTACGCCTGTGTCTTATTTTAAAACTTATCAGTTGTCTACTAACTAAGGAATCTAAGCTTGTTCCTTTTTTTATTGGTGTCCTTACATAGGTAATCTTCGATAGATCAGAAAAAGTAACCCTGTCTGAGACCTCTGTTTCAAGAGGTCTGTGATATTCTGTGAGCAAGAGATCTTTGTTTTGCCTTTACAGAAAAAGAGATCCAGGACACTTGGCCGTCCATATGAAACATGTGTTCCAAACGTTTCGTTGATCACTACGGTCGACATCTTCAGTGGTCCAGGTCCAGCCGCCGACATCCTCGGCGGCGACTTCTCTGTGACTGAACAGTTTGGAACACAAGTTTCATATGGACCACGGCCAAACAGCCCGGAAGCAGTATATTCTACATGCAATGCCGTGGAAGCCTAAAGATTTATAAACAATGCATGTAGATAGTAGATACTGTCAATAAATGCAAAAAAAACTTTAGGTGCTCTATGGGTAACCTTACACCCCGGCGTCTGAAGACCCGAGACGGCGTGTGGTTTTAGTCGGTGCAAGCCCGACATAACCGCCCCCGCTGGCCGGCGGGGGGGTATCCGAAGGGATTTCCGCACGATAAAAAAAAAAAAAAAAAGGTATATTACAAAAAATGCTTAGCAAGTTAAATACCTAAGGCTAAGTCATTTATTTAAATAATTTACGTTTTTTGTCCTCCAAATTCATCGAAATATACGTATAACATCACTTTCTTGACATCATCGACGAACAACCCCATTTAGTTAAGTCAAAAGATTATATCTCACGTATTATTCTCCTAATTCTCCCGCGGGAACAAATTAATTGGGTGATATGACGTAAGCCGTCGTAATAGTGTTATTATTAAACACTCTGTATCATGACTCATTGCAATGTCGGACGCATAAGCCCCATACCGGCTGGTCATTAAACCATCATACGTGCCACAAAAACAAACAAAGCTATCTACCATATATGACCAGCTTAATTATGACCCATTTTTGTATGCGGTCGCATCTCCTTGAAATATCAACCACTTTATTATTGTAACCAATTGGTATTGTATTTGTTACACTAGGTGACCCGGCAAACTTCGTTCCGCCTTAGAATCAAGTTATGTTGCTTACCTTATCAGCTTAATTTATTTCGTGAATGTCTCCTTGCACCCCGGCATGGCCGGCCCGCCGACGACCCGAGACGGCGTGAGGTTTTGGTCGGTTCGAGTCCGACATAATAACCCCCGCTGGCCAGCGGGAGGGTAACTGTGGCGATTTCCCCAAAAAAAAACAAAATGGCACAGTATAGGCGGATACAAATCTAAAAAGATCAAACCAAAGATCATGAAAATCTGTCCACCCGTTCTTGAGCTTATCCCAGTCATCACTAACACAACTTTGTTTTATATTTATAGATTTCGCATGAAAACGTGGTCACACCTTGTTTTGTTCAAAGCTAATGTAGTTAATTATAACATTTACTACCGACTCAGTTTTAATTAAGGATATTGCAAGCAATACGCCACAGCGCGTGCGTGCGTGCATTTTTTTGTGGTCGCCCAACCGGTATTTTCACGCGTCCACAAATAAATACAACCTTAAGTACGCGCCGTATACGCTACGACCGACTGACCTTGACCACGAGTAATGTACTCATTTGGGGCATTCGTCTCAAGCTGATTACCTCACGCCAACAAGAGTCCTTACCTTGACTTCCTTACCCTTTAAAGGCATGAAATTAAATCACTGTCTCTTAATTGCAGTTGGAGAACGAAGTTATGGTAGATCCTTGGAGCAGCATGGACTCTTCGAATTCACCGTTAACAGACTCCGGACCTTCGGCAAGTGAAGACTGCACGCCCTCCACTTCAAGCGAGCCTCCTCGCGGGCCTCTAGATGCGTCTTCTCCCCTTTCGCCTGACTCGCGCCGCTTACCTGACTCAAAAGACACCAAATCTAAAATAGTCCCCAAACACATTCCTTCGAAATCAATAGACAAGGCGCGACCCCGAGATCTCACCCTTGAGTTAGAGACCCTAGAGTCCAGCTCTCTTCCACGTCGGCCACATTTTCTTGATGAAGACTACCAACCACCGTCCAAATCGAACATCGAATGCCGAATTCCTAAACCTCATTTTCTTGACCACTCGCCCTCGCCAGATGAATTTGATGAACGTAGTGACATTACTAATCCAAACTTCTTAGATGATGAAATTGAGGGCGATGATAATCAAGGTCAAAAGAAAGCTGGCGCTCTACCCAAGAAATCACAAAGAACTCCCTCTTCAACATATTCAACGCCCGAAGACCGACCACATAGAACTAGTTACCGAAGTACTTTACATTATGGGTTAGAAAGTGCAGCTAGATCCAGTGAACGAGACAAAAGAGCTTCCCAACTATATAGAGGGACCTGGCCAGGAGAACGCGATGTCTGGACAGGTCATGACTCGGCAAGTGTTCGTAGTTTCTCCAGCAACGGCTCCGCGGAAGGTCCGAGACCTTCATCGAATCTAGAAAATAAAATGGAATGCGTCTGTTCACTAATTTCACTTCTTAGTTTATCACCGGAAAACAATGCTGACTTGAGTGGTCCTTTATTGGAAATGAGTCGGTCGGTCGAGAGCTGTATCGCTATGCGGCAGGCTGGCTGTATTCCGTTACTAGTTCAGCTAATACATTCAAAGGTACCAAGGGAAACTCGAGACCGCGCCGCTAAGGCGTTACGTAACATAATCCATACACAGACTGATGACAAAGCAGGTAGAAGAGAAGCGAGAGTTTGGAGATTGTTAGAACAAGTAAGAGAATACTGTTACGTTTTAGAAGACCTTGTAGAAATGAGAAAAGAAGGAAAAGATCCTATCGAGGACGATACTACCAAGCATCCCAGTCAAAGTGTGGCTGCTTTGATGAAACTGTCCTTTGATGAGGAGCACAGGCATGTGGTTTGTCAATTGGGAGGGCTGCAAGCGTTAGCGGCTTTAGTAAGCGGGGATCAAGCGGCACATGGAAGCAGAACTGATGATAATACATGCTTGACTATGAGAAAGTACGCGGGCATGACTTTGACGAATTTAACCTTTGGTGATGGAAATAACAAATCACTGCTATGCTCCTTCAAAGACTTTATGTTAGCTTTAGTGGAGCAACTAGAATCCCCCAACGATGACATGCGACAGGTATGTAAAAATGTTTTCACTTTATTGCTATCACAGAGAATATCATTAAATAAAGATTCAAAGTTCTTACTTATTATTCAGCATGGAAAAAATAAAGCCTAAATAAATTGTCTCGTATTTCTAAGTAACGACTGCAATGTTAATGTGATAACATTACTGTTACAGGTAACAGCAGCGGTACTAAGAAATCTGTCCTGGAGAGCAGATAGCAATAGCAAGCAAGTACTACGGGTGGTAGGCGCCGTCAAAGGTTTAACTAAAGCTGCTATGACCTGTCAAAAAGAAGCTACTCTCAAGTCAGTTCTATCGGCCCTCTGGAACCTAACAGCTCACTGCTCAATGAACAAAGTAGCCTTATGTTCTGTTGAGGGAGCCTTAGGCTTTCTTGTAGATATGCTCAGTTACAACTCACCTACGAAAACATTAGCAATAGTGGAGAATGCAGGTGGCATTATGAGGAATGTGTCAAGTCACATTGCTGTTAGAGAAGATTACAGGCAAATTCTCCGCGAGAGAAATTGTTTGAGTGTCTTATTGCAGCACCTCAAGTCTCCGAGTCTCACAGTAGTCAGTAACTCATGTGGCACCCTCTGGAATCTATCAGCGAGATGCCCCCAAGACCAACAATTCCTATGGGATCATGGCGCTGTGCCAATGCTTAGGAGCCTTATCCACTCGAAGCATAAAATGATTGCAATGGGTTCCAGTGCCGCCCTAAAAAATTTGCTCAACTCCAAACCTGGCAAAACGCACATAATTTCCTTAGACACAACAGCTAGGAACATGAACCTACCCGCTTTACCGACATTAGGTGCAAGGAAACAGAAAGCTTTGGAACAAGAGTTAGACCAAAATTTGGCAGAAACTTGTGACAATATCGAACCAGCAACATCTCCAACAACAAGCAATAGGGAAGAGAAAAACCTCTTCACTGCGACAGAGCGGCAAATAGCAATGAATCTAGAAAGGCATAGAATGACTTCTAGTTCGCCTCTAATGGGAACTTTGACTTCGCAAATATCTTTAAGTCATAGCGCACACTTGGCAAGCTATTTGAGCTGTAGTAACACACTGCTGAAAGGTGCTTTGGTTTCAAGATCAAATACTGGTAGTGCTGGGAATGTGAACCGCTCAGATAGTAAAGATTCAGTCACGAGTACTCATTCAGACTCAGTTTTTGAGCGAGCCATGCGCACCGGAAAAGTACCTGTTCCTACGCCCAGAACTAAAGATCTCATGAAAAGTGAAAGTACAGGTGAACCGTTTAAAATGGTCTCAAAATCTAACAAGGATAGCAATTACGTCCGGTATCCATCTCAGCCCCCAATCCCTCCCCCGAGAAGTTCAACAGAAATGCGAACTAACTATACAGAATCTGGTTTTGACGTCGACCAGGATTCTTGTGACCAACCTATCGATTATAGCAGAAAATATTCGGAGACTAAAGCGAATGAACCCGAGGTTGAGAAACCAAAAACTGAGGTGAAGAAGTATTCGAAGAAGGAAAATTCAAACACATATGGTGATTACCAGGAGACGGATTTGGACCAGCCTACGGATTACTCCTTGCGTTACGCTGAACATCAGTCCGAAACAGGTTCTGACATGTCGGAACCACCTGGCCCCTCAGTCCACGAAGACACGATTAAACATTTCGCTACTGAAGGAACACCATATGAAACTCCAGCGATCTTTTCAACAGCAACTTCTATGTCAGATCTTCGTGTTATTGGCAAAGAAAACAAGAAAACTCCCACCACTGTCAAACCTAATCCTGAAGCCATGACACATTCAGATGAAAAAGACACATGTTCCATCGAGGATCCTCCAAGGCATGACAATGACAGAGCAGTTTCAACTTCTCAAAACGTATCTTCATCAGAACCCATTCCAGAGAAACGTGGCGTGTTTGACACGAAGTTCAGTTCCGGTATGATAAGTCCTGAAAAACCGGTGAACTATTGTGACGAAGGAACTCCTGGGTGTTTTTCGAGAGTGAGCTCGTTGAGCAGTCTGGGTGAACCGACAGAGGAGGACTGTCTGGCTAAACGAAATGCTATGGCGACCATCAATGTAGACCCCGGCCCTCAAGAACCGAACACTATCAGTTCTGCTAAAGACAAAGAAGGTAATTTATTTGCAACAGCAGATTATTTGAATTTTTTACTAAACATGATTTCTTCCCTTGGTGGCGCAACTGTACCGAATTATGTTCTGCATGCATACTCTTTTTCATGATTTGGCTTATCTTGGCTTTTGCGGGTGCGACTGTAATCTGACCCTCAATCTGGGGTGGAAAACCAGCGCCGTTCATCAGCAGGTGTACTGGTTAGCAGATAAGGTGGGCTTAGTCTCCGAAGATACTTGTTGGACCTCACAGGTAAACAATGATCCCTGTTATTTTTTTAGGTTCGAAAGCAGTGACATTCGCATCAGAGCCCGTCTCGGTATGCCCTGGCTCTGAAACAGCATCAGGACGCGCCTCGCCACCCACACAGCGGTTCGTAGAGGACACCCCTCTAATGTTCTCAAGGTCAAGCTCCCTTGGCTCTCTGCCTGAGTGCTCGCAGCAAGATGATCAAGGCTCCGTGCTGTCTGAAGTTAGGTTGGTTATTTTTTTTATGCGGTAATAAATTTGTACATGGTTGAGCTGATGGTAACTGCGGTTACCGTATCCATTGAGCGTTTACAACACCACAAATGTCAATAGCGCATTATCACGAAAGAATGGGACGAGAAGAAATGGGAGAGTTAAAAAAGTATATCTCACGCACTGTCACAAGCATTGTTAGGTACTTAATTTCGGCTTATCGGATTCCGCAGTAGCCTAGTGGTATGGGTAATGGACTGCTGAGACGAGGTCTCGGGTTCGATCCCAGGTTCTACCATGGCACACACCAATGACTTTTCGATGCTTTTCGAAGTTATGTGTGTATTTATTGCAGGTTTATAAGTGCCCGGTTAATGGCAATAGGCTCGCCACCTATTACATTGGGACCTTTTTTTTTTTTTTTCTCGTGCGGAAATCCCCTCGGATACCCCAAACGTAAACTGGCGAAATGTGGGTGTTAGCACCTCTGCCTACCCCTTCGGGGATATAGGCGTGAGTTTATGTTATGTTTATGTTTTATGTGGATTTCGGCGGATCTGGCTAAAATTTTGTACAAGGATAGATTATAGTCCAGAATAAAACTTTTTATCCCTAGGAATAGGTTCTCATGGGAAGCGAGAACGGGATCAGAATTCCACGTAGGCGATGCCACAGACATCAGCTAGTATTGCATATAAATGACTAATAAGGGGCACACTGCACGGAAGATCGGTCGCTCTCGTCGGAAGATCCGCGACGACATTTCCGTTAAATGTGGCGTAGGCCTTAATGTCAGTTACATATCTACCTGTGTTCTTGCAGCCGGCTGACGTCAGGCTGCATATCGCCGAGCGAGATCCCGGACTCGCCGGGCGCCAGCGTGCCGCTGTCCCCGCGCACCAGAGCTGCGCCCCCCGCGGACTTGCTCACGGCGACGTCCACCCCTCCGCAAGGTAACACCTACCATCTTTGGAAGTAATTCGATAACGATCCCAATTGCTTGATTTCGCCGTGATAACCACACTATTATTATCATACAGCCAGTGTCGAAAGGTAGGTATTTCCTTGCAGATTAAGAAAATCGTTTTTGTGTAAAGTAATTTGTATTTCTTGCCTAAAATGTAGGGTCTCTTCAAATGTCTGAAATGTTGAAAAAAAATTAATAATTTTCATTCAGATTTTTAAGTTCGAAATCCGTACAATCGTTATCTACTTTTAACGCCGATTTACATATCGTAATGGAGAAAAACAAAGTCGCCATGCAACTAAAGATTTCAAGACTAATATCTATGTCCTCATCACTGAGACTCAAAATTATTATCCTAAATTTTACAACGTTATAGTTCATTCACATTCGTACGTTACCCATCGTTAACCTTCAGTTATTTGATATGTAAGTACTCGGCATTATTAAACCAAATACAAAAAGTTCAAGAAGGGAAGCTGACTGGAACAACGTTTTCCGACGACACTTCCTAATTTGGCATGTACTAATACACCGATCCTGCATCGCGAAAGTGAAATTCACGCATTGGATAGTTCAATGTCAACCGTTGGACCGCGGCCCGCCAGGCGTGATCATGGTCGGAGGATCCTCCCTCACCTCGAAGAACATCACACCCGGTTCCTCCAGACGTTTATGAATGTAACCGTTGTTCCGCAGAGCACGCGTGCTCGGGCTCGGTGTTCGAGGAGCGCGTTTCGCGCTTCATGGTGGAGCACACGCCGGCGCAGTTCTCCACGGCCACCAGCCTCAGCAGCCTCACCATCGACGACGAGCCCAAGCAGCCCAAGGTACGCGCCACACCAGATGTTAGTATTAGAGTTCGAGGAGCATGTGCCGCGCTTCATAGTGGAGCACACGCCGCCACAGTTCTCCACGGCCACCAGCCTCAGCAGCCTCACCATCGACGACGAGCCCAAGCAGCCCAAGGTACGCGCCACACCAGATGTTAGTATTAGAGTTCGAGGAGCATGTGCCGCGCTTCATAGTGGAGCACACGCCGCCACAGTTCTCCACGGCCACCAGCCTCAGCAGCCTCACCATCGACGACGAGCCCAAGCAGCCCAAGGTACGCGCCACACCAGATGTTAGTATTAGAGTTCGAGGAGCATGTGCCGCGCTTCATAGTGGAGCACACGCCGCCGCAGTTCTCCACGGCCACCAGCCTCAGCAGCCTCACCATCGACGACGAGCCCAAGCAGCCCAAGGTACGCGCCACACCAGATGTTAGTATTAGAGTTCGAGGAGCATGTGCCGCGCTTCATAGTGGAGCACACGCCGCCGCAGTTCTCCACGGCCACCAGCCTCAGCAGCCTCACCATCGACGACGAGCCCAAGCAGCCCAAGGTACGCGCCACACCAGATGTTAGTATTAGAGTTCGAGGAGCATGTGCCGCGCTTCATAGTGGAGCACACGCCGCCGCAGTTCTCCACGGCCACCAGCCTCAGCAGCCTCACCATCGACGACGAGCCCAAGCAGCCCAAGGTACGCGCCACACCAGATGTTAGTATTAGAGTTCGAGGAGCATGTGCCGCGCTTCATAGTGGAGCACACGCCGCCGCAGTTCTCCACGGCCACCAGCCTCAGCAGCCTCACCATCGACGACTAGCCCAAGAGAATTATATATCATACATTATTATAATTTTTATACATATAAAGGACTTGTTTCTTTTTCTTGGCGATTCCATTCTAATTTTAATGCTAGTTTGGCGATACCACATATATATACCCAGCGCCATCTAGTGACAACAAGTTGAACTACTTCGATACTATTACGTCACTACCGTTACTGAATTGCTAAATTGAAGTTCGCGCGCTGGTATAACATATATACAACATCCCAACCGCGGGTGTCACGCGGTGCTGCGACGACAATCCTCTTCTGATGAGGCCGTCAAGCTGAGTGCCACCATTGTTAACATGGTACATGTATGTAATGGTGACACACTTTCCTGAGACTTTACCTTCAGCTTACCATCAAGCGTGGTGAAGTCAAATTGACGTGTCCTAAATAAAAAAAAATAAAAAAAAAAAACCGTTGGGCCGCGGCTCGCCAGGCGAGATCACCTTGCCTGGTCGGAGGTTCCTCCCTTTGTGTTGGAGGAACGTCACACCCCTTTCCTCCACACTAGTAAGCTTTAAAATGCAAACATTAATAATAGCGTTTTATTTTTTTGCAGCAATCTCTAAGACTATTATCAAAAGTATCGGACCAAGAAGAAAGCATAGATTCAAACAGTAGATCTGAAGACGTCTTGGAGAATCAAAGCAGGAATCATGTTCAGTCGTTACTGTCTAGAAATATAGCGTCCAACGAACCTATGAAAGGTAATAAGTGCCTTTTTTTTTCATAAATACGATTAGTAGTATTTTGTTAAAGGCGATGAATTTTTTTAAAGTTTTATTTCACTTTCACTTTGTTGCAAGAATTAATAAAAATATATTGCTTTTTCCCAACTACAAAACATTCAAACAAATAATCTTCATTTTCCCAAAAAAGCCCTTGAATCGATTATCACGGTAGCATAGCTTCTATTATTTTCTAAAATTATTTGTATACTTTGAAATATTTAAAAAAGCGCGTCAATCGCCCTGTCCCGATCTACCTTTTTAAGCTCTATCCACACATATGAGAGCCGTGCCCGGGACGTGTCGGGGCCGTGCCCGGGACGTGTCGGGGCCGTGCCCGGGTCGTGTCGGGGCCGTGCCCGGGACGTGTCGGGGCCGTGACCGGCGTCGGCCCAGGCACTGAAGCTCCGTCGCCGGCCAGGGCATGGATGTGTGTGAATGAAAATATACACAACTATGATGTTTGAGCTCCTGATGGGACACGGTCCGTCCACGGCCCTGATATCTGTAGATAGACCAAATCAAATCAAAAAACCACCAATCACCAAATCAAAAACGTCATGAATCTACAAATTCCCGCCCTATCGGTACGAGACACACTGGCACAATACACATATTATCGCGACTAGGCACTCGTTTACTGTTTCACAGAATGTGTACGCGTCTTCGTTTTGACATTCCAGGCACCCAAACCCCAGGCGAGATATGCAAGGTGTACTTCACAGAGGACACGCCCGCCATCTTGTCGAAGGCTGGCAGTAATTCCAACCTGTCGGCGCTCTCGCTGGAATCAACGCCGGCGCCTGCGCACGCGGCCGACGCGGCCGACGCGCGCGACGCGCACGACGCGCACGACACGTCCGACAGCTCCAACCTGAGCGACGCGGGGGACCTGCTGGAGGAGTGCATACAGAAGGGCATCGCCAAGGTTACTGCTGTTGATAATATCGCTTTCAGGCCAGGTTGCAAGGAAGAGACAGCTTTTAGGCGACCCGTCTCATAGTTGCGACAAACACTATACGAATACTTTTAAGTTACAATTCCTTGCGTCGCAGCCGCGTTCTCATACTCTGACTACTGTAGCATCAGTCGATCGACCGCGCGACTACCGTGTACCCTTAGGGCGACATGCGACAGTACGATACGGCAACCGTCAGTGGTGCGACAGCCCGTCAGCTCGACGCGCGTTAGTGCGACTGTTTTTCTCCCGACAAACGATAGAGCGACGCAACTTTAAGTGAGATTCAATATTTATTATCCAATACGAAAATAAATATTTTATCTCGCTTTTGAACATTAAAAATTAGACCTATGTTAACAAAACCCCATTTTCAACCCCAATATTTTCTAAACCGCGGATATCTCAAAGACTTGTCCACGGATATTTCAATCACTCCGACAGAGATATGTAATACCTGTATAAATATAAGGTGTCACAGAATTAGGTCTCTGAATTTGGTGAGATGACTTGGTATCGACAAAATATGTATTTGAAACAAAAAAAAATATCGGGTAAAACAAAAAAAAAATAAATATAAAAAATACAAAATGAAAAAAAAAACACCACCAGCGACCAGCGTCACGTGACGCGACGAGCACACGTGACGCTGGTCGCGATTTAGGTATTTCTCACACATCCGCTTGGAGAATCCTGCGAGGAGAAGGACTGCACGCCTACCACGTGCGTCGCGTCACGTGACGCTGGTCGCTGGTGGTGTTTTTTTTTTTTTTTTTCATTTATATTTTTTTTTATTTTACCCGATTTTTTTTATTGTTTCAAATACATATTTTGTCGATACCAAGTCATCTCACCAAATTCAGAGACCTAATTTTGTGATACCTTATATATTTATTTGG
Source organism: Cybosia mesomella (assembly GCA_946251805.1). Taxonomy (NCBI): domain Eukaryota; kingdom Metazoa; phylum Arthropoda; class Insecta; order Lepidoptera; family Erebidae; genus Cybosia; species Cybosia mesomella. The sequence goes on from OX276400.1 coordinate 4,111,567, forward strand.
TCACTATATCCCTAATAAAACAATTTGTTATCAGGTTGTCAAGAACAAAGGCCCAGCGTCAGATATATCCTCCATAAATCCGTACAGAGATGAAGTATATGTAAGTATTTTTAAATTACTAGAAAGAATATTTGATTCCAAGTGTGTCTCCGTCCCACCAAGATCTTCGGGGCCAAGACAACCCCACTTGCAAGCTAGTACACCTCCTCCTCTTGTCGGGGTTAAGGTGAGTTTAGACGGCAGTAGCTCCTATAAAACCCGTACTATATAAAGAATAGTTAAAGAGCGGTAAAAATTGCGTCCGTTCTTATTTTAAATATAGTAGTACTAGTAGTAGTAAATCTCTTTATTGTATGTACACAAGAATACTCCATACAGAATATAAGCGGGTACAGTTCTGAGGCATATATAATTGGCGGCCTTATCGCACAGGGCAATCTCTTACAGGCAACCATTGGATGGAGAAAAAACAGTTACAATTATAGTTTTTATTTATTTTTAATCTTCCATAAGATACGTGAAAATTTGTAAATGGCCTTCAGCTATATATTATTTGCGCATATGAACTAACTTTAGCTGTTTAAGTTTTCCAAATAAAATAAAATACTTCTTTATTTCAAACAAATTTCCATAGATCTTGACATTTTGGTGTTTAAAAAAAATTAAACTAATTGACTTGACAATCAAGTACCTACTTAGACCTGGCAGATGACATCGGCTGCAATCGGCTTCTAGAATTCCAGAAGAAGACAAAAAATGTTTTATTTTTAATTGTTACAGAGATCACTGCCCCCGTATCTGCGTTCGTCCACGGAGACTGTTCGGATGTCTCACGAGTACTCCAGGAGTGTTCGTGATAGGTGAGTTCATTGGACTAGGTTGTTTAGAGATTTATTTTAATGAATTCATTGCTTTTAAAGAGTTCCGACTCGCCGATTGTTCAGAGCAGTATACCAGCTCGTATTGTTGCAGCCGCTCGTGCAGTGCGGAGCGCAGTCCGCCGCCCCTGCCGCCCAAGTCGGCCCGAGGAGCCGCGCCGCCCCGGCCCCCGCCGCCCCCGCCCGCGCCCGCGCCCGCCTCTGCCTCGCGCGGTCAGTACTGCGCCACAGCGCCGCACTACACTACCACACCCCCACATTACCAGACCAACACTTCTAAACCGCCGCACTACACTACCACACCCCCACATTACCAGACCAACACTTCTAAACCGCCGCACTACACTACCACACCCCCACATTACCAGACCACCACTTCTAAACCGCCGCACTACACTACCACACCCCCACATTACCAGACCACCACTTCTAAACCGCCGCACTACACTACCACACCCCCACATTACCAGACCACCACTTCTAAACCGCCGCACTACACTACCACACCCCCACATTACCAGACCACCACTTCTAGACCGCCGCACTACACTACCACACCCCCACATTACCAGACCACCACTTCTAAACCGCCGCACTACACTACCACACCCCCACATTACCAGACCACCACTTCTAAACCGCCGCACTACACTACCACACCCCCACATTACCAGACCACCACTTCTACATCGCCGCTCTACACTACCACACCACCACATTACCAGACCACCACTTCGACACCGCCGCTCTACACTACCACACCACCACATTACCAGACCACCACTTCGACACCGCCGCTCTACACTACCACACCACCACATTACCAGACCACCACTTCTACACCGCCGCACTTCACTACCACACCCCCACATTACCAGACCACTACTTCTACAGCGCCACTCTACACTACCACACCACCACATTACCAGACCACTACTTCTAAACCGCCGCACTACACTACCACACCCCCACATTACCAGACCACCACTTCTAAACCGCCGCACTACACTACCACACCCCCACATTACCAGACCACCACTTCTAGACCGCCGCACTACACTACCACACCCCCACATTACCAGACCACCACTTCTAAACCGCCGCACTACACTACCACACCCCCACATTACCAGACCACCACTTCTAAACCGCCGCACTACACTACCACACCCCCACATTACCAGACCACCACTTCTACATCGCCGCTCTACACTACCACACCACCACATTACCAGACCACCACTTCGACACCGCCGCTCTACACTACCACACCACCACATTACCAGACCACCACTTCGACACCGCCGCTCTACACTACCACACCACCACATTACCAGACCACCACTTCTACACCGCCGCACTTCACTACCACACCCCCACATTACCAGACCACTACTTCTACACCGCCACTCTACACTACCACACCACTACATTACCAGACCACTACTTCTAAACCGCTACGCAACTAAACCTTTAAGCTTTGTGTGAAAACCGCAATGCATTGTGGAAATCTGATGACAGTCGCTTTACGGAAAGCATCGAAGTTGGGCCGTTTCGTAGTTAGACTGAAAGCTGATCTAAACTAAATTGGAGCTCTGAAGAGGAGGGTTCTAATGCAGCTTGCAAGATTTGAACTTCACAAACTAGCATACAAATACTGCGAGTTAAACAAAAACTTGTAAACAATCTCACTTATCGTCACAAATAATAAAACCCGTATTTCAAATCATAGTTTTTGGAGCATCGTACATGCTCCAAAAACTATAACACACTCACATAAACGATACCACCATACTAGATAATTCAATGTTATCTTGACATAAGTAAAAGATTTCTTTGATTACGATTGAGTCACACTGAAATTTGTGCACAGTTTATACAAGTGAAACATGTTCTAGGAATTGTGTTCAGTTTATTTCCATTCGCTGTCGTTGTTGGTTCAGAGCCTAATCTTTACTAAAATACTGTTTAAAACTTTGCATTTATCGTAATTAAATTTGTGAGTGGGTGAGCGTGTTTATTTGTGACTTCCCTCCATGTAACGACTCAACAAATTGGATTAAAATTTGGAATAGACATAATCTTTGTTCAGCACAAGGCAGTTTTTTTATCTCAAAAAATGCCTGCAGCTTGACACTCACATATACATGATGAGCATGAGCTATTAAAGTGCTCAATGAAACGGGAATGGAATTTAACTTTTTGAAATATTGGACGGCTTTTTCAATACTACAGTTTTGCCCGTGACCTTGGTGGTCTATTTTTTGACAGAAATGGTATTAACCTTTTATTTTTTGATAATCGATGTATGGGATCAGATGAATACCGATGACCGAAATATCTACCTATAATAATGGAACTAGACGTAAGCTTTTTAAAAGAGTTTTACCTTACTTGCTTATCTAATTCTTTATGCATGCGTCAATACAGAACAAGTTTAAGAATAAAACCTCTTTTATGACTAAATGAACTACTAACCAAATAAATACTAAGTAATATTAAATACATAGGCGGGTATTAGACAGTCAATAAATATGGCGATCCAATATCGTGATCCGGTGTCAATATAGTTATGAATCGCGTTTGCACATCAATAATATATCAATAATATTTATTGACAGAATCGCGAAGATTGTGATATATATATTTTAACTATATAGCCAAAGGTTTTCATATGCTGACGCCTTCACGAAATATAAATAAATAAATAAAATATATAAATATTCTAGGACATATTACACATCGCCTTCTTGACCCAAACTAAGCGGAGCTTGTCATATGGGTTCTAGAATGCGGATAAACATACTTAGTTACTTTTTTTTTGTAAATAAATACATATTATACATAGAAACATCCAGACCAATGCAAATATACATATTTGCAGTGAGCGGGAATCGAACCCGCGACCTCTGACTTAGCAGTCGAATGCTCTACCGCTACGCCACAGAGGTCGTCAAATTTAGACAATATTTAGTAGATTAACTAAATATATTATCTTTTCTTTCATAGGTCGCAAGTACGAAAGCCGGCTACCAATTAAATCGCAAGCCCGTGAGCGTCCAAAACCAGCAGCAGCCGCCAACCTAGCACGAAACGACTCCCTATCATCACTGAGCCTAGACTCCTTCGGCTCCACAGACCGAGAAATCTTTGAAGAAACTGTCAAAGCTGGTCTTTCGATAGTTCCTCGCGCAAGACCAATACTTGATGACAGAATACGAGCACAATCGGCCGAACGAGCGACCGAGCCCATACGACAGCACAGGGTACCTCGGTCTCTAGACCGCGCTCCGATAAGATCCAGGGAAATCGAAGAAGTATCTCTCGGAAGACCAGGTAGATCCCGAAGACGACGGTCAGCAGACGGCGCAAGAGCATCTAGGTCGACGTTATCTCCTCGCGCTTTAGAGAGAAGTACTTCCCTATCGTCACTCAGCAACGAATCCTTCGGTTCTACAGATCGAGAAGTCTTCGAAAGGTCAGTGAGAATCGGAATGTCTAGAGTGAGGAGGCGTCCACGATCAGACGATAGGTTGGAGTCTAGACGGAGGAATAACTCTGGGAATTCTGGAGGAGCGCTAGCGAGGTGCGGTAGAGCTCGCGCGTTGTTGGAGGAAGTTATAGCGAAGGGCGCCAAGCGACGGCCAAAAAACGTGCCGCCGCCGCCAGCGGGGCGCGCGCCCGCCGGCGGGGAGCTCCGCCGCGCCACACCTGGCTCTGACACCACACACATCACCAACCCCACCACAGAGCCCTCAAATCCTACCCAAAACCTCCCAAACGGCGATGTAAGCCCACCCGACGTAAACAACCCGTCGATCCACGTGCAAAACTTCTCACAGGACATAAAAATTATTCTGGACGAAATCCCCGATCCCCAAGAAACGTCCTCTCCTCTGGATTCGACGACCCTCACCCGCTCGAACGAATGCCTGGCCCCTTTATCCGCCAACACTACCCTAGAATCAGAGCCCCAGGATGAGCTTAATCGATCCAATGAGTCCTACGCCGATGTTCTGGATGGATCTTGGAGTGATGGAGAAGCCCCTCATCCTCCTACTAACACTGGCACCCTCACTAGATCTAGCAAGAATAAGCTTGAGTGGACTGACATAAAATACACCGCAAGCAAACCTGAGGAACAACTGCACCATCCCGAAGAAATGTCAAAGAAAGATACAGACACTTGGAATGATAACACGTGTCCTGATGACGTAACATTTCCTACTATAAGCAGCTCCGTACATATGGTGTCCTCAATCAGAAGCGAGGTAGTCGAAATGGGAATGACATTGCCAGATTTACTAGAAAAGAGCGAAGCACCTAACATGTCAGACTCGAGACCAGATCTCACTAACAAATTAGACACAGAAATCCCTCAATCACCATTTGTACTGACTATTGAGCATAGTGCTCTCGAAAGTGAACGAAATATGCTTGATAGTGTCCCTGAACCGAGCTTCATCTCTCTTGTTGATGACAGCGAACATAAGTTTGATTCCATTATTGCGGCTGCTATAGAAAAAGAAGCCGCTAGATTAGCTGCTCAACTAAAGAGTTCTAATTATGGCATGGAAGCGAGCGTGACATCGTTGACCTCACTAGATCTGGACCATGTCAAACCACCTTCAAATCTAGGCAGTTTACTGTCACTAAGCGCCTCTGGACAATGGGAGGAGTCTTCAAAAGACCAAGTGTCGAAAAAATCTCAAAAAAGTCGAAAGAAATCGCTTCCTGTAGCACTTATGGTTAAACGTGCGCTGAGTAATTCTATGAATCAAGGTAGCACAGAGCATTTAGATAGTAATCCTGTCAGCTTCCTCGATAACGTCAAACCTCCTTCGGAAATGGAAAATATTGATATGGAAAGTAGTATGGTATCTGTGTCTAGCATTGTGTCCGAAGTTGCGGAAACGAGGGAAAGAACTCCTATAGTTTTTGACTTCAAGCAACCAGTCCAAGATTTCCCCTTGTGCAGCACATTTACCAACATTTTCCATGATTTAGATAAAGTAAATCCTCCATCGTTGTTCGACGAGATTGCAGAATCGACTACGGAACTAGAACAAGTGACCGCACAGCAAATGTACGATGAGTGTTTGTCAAACACTTTGAATATTGTGACAGATATTCCGTCAGGATCCGAGAATTGTAGTCCACTCCCTTCGGATATCAGCAGTGTGGAGTCCACACCTAAAAGACAGAGAGATCCAAAGTATTTAACACCTAAAGAAAAGCGACACGTATCTAAAGATAGATACCAAACTTACACAATCACAGACACTGTGACGGAAAACGATGTTGTTTTAGAAGTTGAAGAAGAATTCATGACGTGGACGAAGTCTGAAAGCGACAGATCTGATGATTACGTCACGGCAACCTCCGAGGTCAAGTCTAAGAGAAAAGTGAGTGCCAAACAGCGGCGGTTAGAAGACAGAGCTAGGTACCAAACTCAAACTGTAGACATTCACACGATTTTACCCCAACAATCGCAGAAAGTCTTCGACCCACACATCGAAAGTCTGAAACAGCGGCTAGCAGCCAAAAAGACTATGAAACAGAAGAGATTAGAAGACGCCGAACGTTTCAGAACTAGAACTTTAAGTGAAGACATCCCGCCTTCTCCAACTTTTGTCACGAAAGATGCTAACTTTGAAAATGTTGAGACAACCACAGGCTACGATAGTCTATCATCGAATGAGTTAACCCATCAGCAGATCCTAGACGACAGGCAAGATGACGACATGTTTTCGAGGGACGCCGACAGCGGACATAATGAAGATGATTTTGAGCTGAACTCTACTCAAATGCAAACATACACAAGGAGCTTTAGGAACTATCTACCTGTCATCGAAAGCCCCGCCGCTGTAGACATGTGTGTAGTCAACAATCTTAAGAACATAGAAATGACGGCGTCTTACAAACGTACGATGCAAATGCAGAGTGATAATAATCAAAATCCTAGTACCAGTGACTTCGCAAGTTACGAAGGTGATAGCAACTCCGAAGATAAGGCCCATTCCGAGTCTGATACCGAATCTCCGCGCCCCAAACCAAAAATAATAAAACCAGCTAGGCGCGATGAAAGCTTAGATTCCAATGACTCATTAGACAAGGAACAGGATTGTCCTAAAGCTATTCGCGGAAGAAAAAAGGCAATGTATGTATCGCCATACAGGCGTAATGTCCCAGCTACTAAAAAACCTGCTACCCCACCAAGTAAAATCGCACCTAAGAGCGCGCCTGCCAAATTATCAAACCCAGTTAAACCTCATACAAGTGCCAAAACGCCTAAACCTCCAGGTTCAAGGACTCAAAGTGTTACCACTTCCCCAAAAAAGTCTCTTCCAAAATCTCCTAGTAAAGTTCAGCAGAAACCGATCTGTATTCCACCGGTTGCTACGAAACCATTGCCTCTAGAACGGCAAGGAACGTTCACGAAGGAAGAAAGTTCAGTACCCGCGAAAGAGTTACCAGTGCCAGACAAAAAGACGCCCGTTCCAAAGCTAGCTAAAACAGCAACACCGACGAAAAGTAACACCTCACCCTCAAGGCTTCCGCAGTTCAATCGCAGTAGACCTCAAACAGCAAAAGCTACTCAGTCTAAGCCAACTACGGCTCGTGCAGCGAAAAGATCGGAACCAACCATGAGGAATTCCCTCTCAAATCATAGCTTGCATAGCAATGAAAGTGGGAAAACCATTACTATAGCTTCTAGAAGTTCTCGACAGGGCAGCACTTCCAGCGTAAACTCTATCCAGTCTTCGAAGACTAATTCCAAAGATATTGAAAGCAAAATAGCGAGCCTATGGAAAAAAGTAGAACAAGCTAAAAAATTACCCGCCAAAGCGGAAAAGAAGGTTTGGATAGAGCCCGATAAGGCCGAACCGCCAAAATTGATCAGAAGTTCTACTTTTGAGGGTCAACCGAAGGCACAGGTGTCTTCGGCGCCTAAGCAAAAGACGTCTATTGGTATTCGAATATCACAAATTCCTAGTCTAAGACCGAAATCAACTCCAAGCAAACCTATTAGTCAAGCTAGTACGGCGAAAAAACCGACTACGCGAATTTTTGCTAGGAAACCATTAGCAGGACAAATCAGTTCATAAAAAATATATAAGAAATTATATGGGAATAATAAATGTTATTATGAAGTCGTGAGGACTGTATGTTGGGTAGTCTATATGTTAATCATATTGTTCAAGCTACATCGACATAATACGCACGAAATTATAATTGAGTGCTGTGCATAAACTTATGTGTAAGTGATAAATAAAAAAATACAATAAAGTATATTACTTATCGTAATTAACGCATTCACCGAAAGGAAAACTATTAGACTTCGTGCATTGTGAAGTCATTGACGAAATAAATAGTATAAAAATTAATTACAATGTACACTGTTGTATGGCCTAACGCATTATTGCCAAAAGACCGTCAATTATTGCAATTGTAATGCCGAATGTGTTGAAGGGCTTATTTTCTCCGAAATTAGACTTAAATGACTAAATAGTTAGTCGCAATTTTGAATGAATACGACTTGATTAATGCTGATTTGAGCATGAGTTATGAAAGATTTATTTCGTAAATAGGCAACCAATTATATAAATAATGTACTTTAATTACCTAGTTCTTTCAAATTATGTTACTATGTCAGTAGATTAATTATTAAAGCTTCAATATTTGACAAATATGAACTATTATCTAGCTTACTATATTGTACATTTTGTCATACCCGATTGTTGATTAAGCACATCGGGAAGAAGAGTGAGAAATCGGCTAATATCTACTTACTTCGGTTTTATAAAGCGTTATCTCTTTCGTATCTCGAAACGACAGTTTGATACCGTTAAAGAGTAATTAAAACCGTTTGTGTTTATAAAATATCAAAACTATAGCTTCTGTTTTAATTACTCTAAAAATATATCAAGCTGTAGACATGCACTGTGCGATACGGAACGGGTTACAAAACGGCAGCATGCCTATCTTTTCGGACTCACTTCTTCCCGACGTGCCAAATTAAAAACCGGGCACTGTACCAACAGTGGTACTTGTGGAGCACCGATTTATTTGATAAAAAATGAACGAAAAATAAGTGCAATATTGGCTAACAAATAGTTTATGAATGCGTGCGTGCTCGTTTGAATTCTGGTGTTTAAAATGTACTCACAAAATGCACGTGTTGAGTACCGCTGTTAATAGTATATAAAACTATCTATAATAATGATTGTGAACCAATATCGGGTTAAAATACAGTTAGTGATCTATTTTCATTATTTCTTTATATTTTTATGTATATTTGTTGCATTTATTCATATTTTAGAAGAATATCAACTATCCATTTTTCGACTGCAATTTTAGTTTTTTAAGAATTTTAAAGAGACAGTCACTGTCTCTGTTACAACTGGCATAATATTCTTGTTTACTTACTTGTGGTGAATATACAAACTGTGAAAACTTCGAGACTGGTTCATCAATCAGATGGATCAGTTTGTCTGAACTTTTATTTGTATGTCGCGTCCTAACTGCCCGAAATGCTTAAATTCTTTCACAAAATTGTAGCCGGTCAGAACACTGACATTTATAGTAGAAACATAAGATTTTCAAGCTATAAATACGAAAGTGTATGACAATTATTGTAAATATATTCCCCGCTAAATTAAAATTAAGGTTACCGTAATGCAATTTGTATATTTTTCATAAAATTTACAAATAAATGTTCGCTTTGAGGTAAATATTGTAGGATGCGGGGTGCCGTCGGTTCGATATTTCGTCTAGTCAAGTTTTAATGTTAGATAAGCGGGATTTAATAGTTTTGGGTTAAGGAAGTAATATTTACATGAGAAAGTGGATCGCATCGATTGTAACAGTTAACTGTAGTTTAATTCAACTGGCTTCCTGTAGTTTCCATACGATTTTCTAGGAAGAAATATGTAATTTCTCTGAAAAAAATCCATAAAATGGTTAGATACCGTATTCCGAAAAACAACCGACTGTTGCTTTACTTCTTAAACAATTTTTACTAAAAGTTTCTTATTAGTAAATGTTTGAAGGCACGTTTCCACGAGCATGAACGATACGACGCCTCCGGGCAGAGGAAACGCGACCGTAGTTTACCAGTATCATATTAAATACAACATTACCTTATAATCATGTTTAAACATCATGATTAGTACTGATTCCTTTAATGTATAGATTGTAGTGGACGCATAGATATTTGTTTATACCTATCACACGATGTAGCAAGATGCCATCACGTTCATTTAATAAGCCAGTTTTATAGATAAATAAATAGTTGTAAGGTGCGTAATTTGGTGGTAAATAAAGGATACTTACCGCATTTCTTTGTGTTATTTATTACCCTGCTTTATAACCAGTAGTGGATTTAAGAGCAGGCTGAGTAGGCTGGAGCCTACGGCGGCAAATTTAGGCCAAAATTTCTTTGCACTTAGTTGTTCAGAAGATTCATATGATCGTATTTATGTGACCTAAATCTAATTAGGTCCACACAAATAATTCAATATGTAATGACAAATCGTAGAGATCGGTAGGGGCGGTAAAATTTGAATAGGCGGCAAATGTATGTATAATATATAATAAAGGTAAGGTATAATGTAGGTATAAGGTAAGTGATGTGTGTATTTATCGCAGGTTTATAAGTGCCCGGTTAATGGCAATAGGCTCGCCACCTATTATATTGGGACCTAAACATAAACTGCCGAAATGTGGGTGCTAGCACCTCTGGCTACCCCTTCGGGGATATAGGCGTGAGTTTATGTTATAAGGTATAATATATAATAATGGTGTGTATAATATGTATTTACAAAAAAAAGTATATAGGTATGTTTATCCGCATTCTGGAACCCATAACATAAGCTAGTTAAACTATACTTACTTTGGGTCTAGAAAGCGCTTTGTAGAATGTCGTAGAATTTTTATTTATTATTAATTAAATGTCTAAATCCGCCACAGGTTATAACTGAAGTTATTTGGTACTGTAATAACAAGATATTTACGACAATGATTTAACTTTACACCGGGCTTCAAAGTGCAGGTTATGGGTGAACCAGGAGTGGCACTCATATGAAGACAAGGATGTCAAGCAGCGCAGGATGTTTTCAGAATGATGTATTCTAAGCGTAGATCTACCTACCTACAACATTAACAAGAATTAGAACGCATAACTGTGTTCTGGTCAGATGAGAAGTTAATTTGTTGAGAGTCGACGTAGAGCTTATGGTGTGGACACTTGTGAAGAGTTGGTAAGCTACTGTACCACCCTCAGAAAAACTCCAAGCCCCTTCCACTACCGAACGACTAGACCGATATATGGTGGATATTCCATTCATACGCACAAAACGCTTTGGTAATACATTATACTGCCCTTTTTTTTCTTGCGGAAATCCCCCTTCCTGAGGGGTTTTTGTGTCGAATTCGAGCCGACTAAAACTGTACGCCGTCTCGCACTTCCCTCGCACCCCGGCTGACCCAGGGCCATCTCCGGTTTCGAGATGGCCTCCTCGTGTTTTGGAACCACGGTGTCCCCGTCTTGCCCCCGGAAAGAGGTGGGTACGAAACGCCCCGCTGCCCCGGCCTGCTTCTGCTAGGGTGACGGGCGACTCCACCTGTCACGCCCAGGCGTTCATGGAGGGCGGCGGTCGTTCAGCTACTTCTGACGCCTGAGTCGCCTCCGCGCCTCGCGGGCCTTGCAGATCGAGAGACCTGAGTCTCTCCCGGACCCGTTCCGCCACCTCCTTCTCGACCATTATTTGCTGGCAGAAGGCGGCGGCGGCGGCGACGGCCCACGCGCCCGCACTCCGCGTCATCGCCGTGAGCAAAACGCCGGGACGCTCTCCTGCCCTAATGGATCAAAAGACTTCGGAGTTATATGGAGGGATAACTATAAAAAAAACACACAAAGCTTTAAAAATAATTTATTCATCAAATTGAGATCAATTTCGTTCTATCCAAATATAAGTCGACATTAAAGCAATTTATTTACACTATACACTGAATTGTACGAATTCTGTTACTCTAGGTATATGATATAAGTGAATGCCTAGCCCGATATTAAGTAAATAAATGCTTTTAGAAGTGTTTCATTTTAGTAAAATCATTTATACAAAATAATCTTAGTCATATTGACTATACTTATCGAATTAAAATATAGGACTTCTTATATAATATCAAAATAATGACTGGAACGCATCACACTTATTCAATTCCATTTCCAATCAATGAACAATAATATTCTTTGACTGCAACTAGATGCACATACCACTTCGGTTGCTTTATGAATACACTTTACAAGAGACAGACATCTCTAAACACGTAATACATATTTTTAATACAATGCAACTTATGATTTTACTTAAATATTAATTTAAAAACCCCCGACACAAATTTATTGCTTGCACCATCTCGATCATATCGGCTTTCGAACTAAAAACACCGCATAAAAATCGGTGCATCCGTTCGGGAGCTACGATAACACACACACACACAGACACGTCAAACTTATAACACCCCGTCGTTTCTGCGTCGGAGGTTAAAAACTCATACCTAACCCAATACAATTAAATATTAGTAAGGCCATTGTCCAATGCAAATACGCAAAGAACCCCAAAGTAACATAGATTGGACTGTGTAGTTGGACCATCACTACTTACTGAAGTTAAATTATTCAGGTTACACTAGTGTGTGCATAGTTTTACACATTATTCCATCAACACGAACATCCCTTGATTTCGTTTGCACAGTGATAATGGCCAAAAAGCTTTAGCACATAATAGCTGCCGAGAATCGACAAGCATAGACAAAACGAGGTGTTCGTCTATGTCATGATATGCACCACAAAATGTCAAACATTTTATCTAAATAGAGAGTAAAGCGATATCCTCTTAGGATGTTAGCAACTAAAACCTAAAACGTAGATGAAACGTAAAAAGTCACACTTATGCGTATACTTTAAATTGCAATGATGTAAATGATTAAGTATTTGAAACGACATGTATGGTTGGCCTATTAAGTAAAACTACCGTAATGTCAGATAAGAATCGGAGGAGTACCATGAAACGCGAAGTTTCGGATACACCAAAACTTCGCACCAGCAAGAAACGCGCTAAAGCATCAGCATTAACGCACTATGAAGTTGCTTCGGATTTCTTACAGTAGAGTTTACGCCGAATGCAGTATCTGCTGATTGCGGGATAAATGTGTTTCATGGTACTTATTGGTGACGTTCAGTGAACCTTTGCACCCGTCTAATGACAGAAATATTCTTGTATTTGAGAAAATCTAACATCGAAGTTTGAACTACAATAACATCGATTCTTTGAGTATGATTCTATTATTATATTAAAATTCTTAATTTAATAATATTATTATTAATACATTGGACACTTACGTTGGTATCACTGCTAGCTTATCCACATTATATGAATGGTCTAGTCATACAAGAGACGTCAAGAACAATCAGTATGGGAAATAAAATATAACATATAATTTTGCACACGTAGATTTTTTACATCTTTCAAATTGACAACATGGTCCCTTAGAACATATTTTTCTATCTCATAGTTTTATACTGTTATTCCCAGTTGTCCCCACTGTCGACGCCACCACTGGTGACAAATGGGATTTCTTTCCAAAAAATGTCCCACTTGCCACCATTGGTGGCGTCACCAGTGGTGGCAATTGGGAATGGTCACTGTTTTTGTTCCCAGTTGCCACCAGCGGTGACAGATGGGAAAAGTCCCCCAGTAGTGACGTCGGACTAGTGGAGGCGCTTCGCCGGCCGCTGCCGCGGCACGCTCGCTACGCTCGCTCGGCGCGCACTCCGTTGGGGTCAGTTCTAACCTAACCTACTTTACTTATTTTTAGTATATATTTCTTTACAAAATAAGGCATCTCTCGTTTTCAATTTGTATTTCATAATAAAATATATCATGTATTTAACATCATTCGTGAAAACAATTCAAATCACATCACTATATTTCAGTTATAACTCCACTAATCCGACGTCACTACTGGGGGCTTATCAAATGATTTTTCCTATCTGTCACCGCTGGTGGCAACTGGGTACAAAAAGAGTAACCATTCCCAATTGCCACCACTGGTGACGCCACCAGTGGTGGCCAGTGGGACATTTTTTGGAAAGAAATCCCATTTGTCACCAATGGTGGCGTCGACAGTGGGGGCAACTGGGAATAACCTGTTTTATACAGTTCCCCATACTGACATTTCTATATGTGTTTCTGTATGTGGTATACACGCAACTACGTTGTTAATATTAAATCTAGGTTCACAACACCGTTCTTGGGAGGGAGTTAATCAAATTGTTTACAACCAAGCAATATACACAGTGCTAAGGTTTAATTCATACTGAGAGGCATACTCAATTTGGCAACCGTGACAGGATATCGGCCGCTACAATTCGATGCTTATTGAACCTTGAGCCACGTTGACACACAAAGTCTGCTGAGACGAAGTAAAAGGTAATTGGACGGTATTTTAGTCGTGACAACACCGAACAACGTTCTGTAGTGTATAAGCATAATATATACTCATTTATTAAAATTATATAGCCGCGGTAGCCTAGTGGTATGGGTAATGGACTGCTGAGACGAGGTCTCGGGTTCGATCCCAGGTTTTACCATGGCACACACCAATGACTTTTCGATGCTTTTCGAAGTTATGTGTGTATTTATCGCAGGTTTATAAGTGCCCGGTTAATGGCAATAGGCTCGCCACCTATTACATTGGGACCTAAACATAAACTGGCGAAATGTGGGTGCTAGCACCTCTGCCTACCCCTTCGGGGATATAGGCGTGAGTTTATGTTATGTTATGTTATGTTATTAAAATGCTTGTAACCAATATATATACGAGGTGATATTACATTAAAGGCAGTCTTATATCATCCATGCTGGTGTTTCATTCAATGTTCGAACACCATAGTTCAATCAAAATTAATTTAACCCATTAAAAAAACAGCTTCTGCGGCAAAACGCAATATCAAGTAAAATTTAAATTGTTTTTTCCCTAACAGATTTTGACTGTGTCAAATTGGCTGTAGAGTATATGACCCGTAGTGTTTTCGCGAACATTTATCTCTTACTAGTTGCTGCTACTCGTAGCAACTTCCAGAACAGCCACTTCGGAGATTAGCGCAAACAAACACCAACGTTTTAAAAATTGGTTTCTGTTATAAGTACCGTGTATACATTCATATGCATTCATTAAAAGTTAACTGTATTGCTATTAAAATTACTTCGGGCCACCAA